>JAQMRL010000006.1:42612106-45012106 GCA_035578175.1 Catonia carolina | reverse complement strand
GAAAATCAAAATCTTATGCAGATCAAAGACCTTTCAACTCTTGTGTCAAATGCAGTTTTTTTCCTGTATTATTTCGTCTCTTTCATACGCTCTTAACCATTTTATTTTATCCTTCCATCTTTCTCTCTCGGTTTTCTATCTCCGTTTATACTTCTTTATCAAGTAACACACAGTACGTTGCACTACAGTACATCGTTTTATATATAGTCTCTAGAGATTTATTATGCGCACTTACGGGAAAGTCACTTTATTTACCAAAAAGGTTGTATTATGAAATTTTCCTTTGATATGTGCCTTTTAAATGTATTTCATTTCATGTGCTAAAAATTTACATGTCACTCATACATTTTTACTTTCTCTTGTCTATGTGAATGTATGTAAGTTATAGGAATGTAAAAGTATTATTTTCATGTCGATTTTTCGAAATCGTGTTTTCACCGGATATACACGTTTTGAGACCCCCTGAACCCAAAAAACGTGTTTTTGGGCGATTGGTTTGTGTGGAAGGGGGCTTCTTCAAGGTCTGTAACGAGTTTTTTTTAATGTCATCAACAGTCTCGAAACGGCGTCCTTTCATTACAGATTTTAATTTCGGAAATAAAACAAATCACACGGAGCAAGAGAAAGAAAGAAAAACAGTGATTATCACTTTGACATAGGATTGGGACTGACGTACTTTTATGGGGCGTGGAGATCCTTTGCCAACCCATTGTGAAGATTTCACTTTTGTCTCTATGTCGTGACCGTAAACTCAGCTTTTGTCTCCCGTTATGATCCTTTGTGTGAATGTTGCATCATCATTGGCTTGTTCAAGAAGTTGCCGACAAACGTCCACACGATGTTCTTTTAGCTGCGCGATCATCAAAGGGGGGAACAACCTTTGCTGCAACTCGATAAAAGTTTAATTTTTCAGTCAAAATTTCATGGTACAATCCAATTGAGATGCCAACCTCTTCTAAACGTTCTCTGACAGTCATTCAGTGATTTGCACGCACCAAATCAAGGATTGTCCTAACGAGGGGTATTCAGTTGAAGTCGAAGGCCTTCCTGGTTGTGGGTTATCTTCAGTTGACTATTGACCACTATTAAATCGAGAAAACCATTCGAAACATTGCCGATGACTCAGAGAATCATCTTCATAAGCTTTTTCAAAAGTTGAAATGTTTCTGTGAAAGTTTTCCTCAGTTTCACGCAAAATTTCACGTTGCATCTGTGCTCCCGAATATCGCACATTACAAAAATCGTCACTAGCCCTTAAACACGTCGTATTAAAAACACAACAACGTGAAAAGTAAATGAGATATCAGCAATTAAGAACATGTGTTTACAAAAGGAATGACGTAGAACAGTGTGTTGCCAATCTTACGTAGATAAATATCCTCGTTAGCGCGTAATTAAAAAAATTCGGTTATTTTTTGAACACACCACCTCGTATAATATAAAGTGTTTTTTTTTTGTTATCAGTCTCTCGACTGGTTTGATGCAGTTCTCAAAGTTGTTCTATCCTGCGTAAGTTGTTTCATATGTGCATAATGCAACACCCTACATCTTCTGTAATTTGCTTTAAATATTCTAACCTTTGCCTTCCTGTACAATTCACTCCCTCAAAATTACCCTCCATTATTAATAGACCAATACCTAGATGTCTTAATATATGCCCCACTAGCCTATCCCTTTTTCTGGTAAGACGTTTCCATATGCTACTTTTTCCATCCACTCGTCTAAGAACTTCTAAATTACTTATTTTGTCCACCCACCTAATGTTTAACATTTTCCTATAACGTTACATTTTAAAAGCTTTTATCCTCTTCTTATTTATCCTTTTTTTTAACAAATTAGGATTACTTCAACGTTTTATTTGTTTTAAGTTGTGCTTGTTCGTTTGTGAGTTGATATTTTCCTACGAGAGGTAATCTAACTTTGAGTTTATGGCATATTTTGGGTCATTCTGTATCCTTAATTTTGGGCCTGCGTAGTTAATTCTTTGAACATCTGTAAATTTAGTTAAAAAACTTTTAGTTAACAGATTTCAGCCTTATCGGTCTTGTATTTTTTGGTTCAGAACGGAAAAATAGATACAAATAAACACTTTTTGGTTTCAGGGGGTCACGAAACGTGCTAATAATTTAATTTTGAATTTTATCACAAAGTAATAGTTTTGCATTTAATACAAATAGGTATGTAGGGTGCAATAAAGTGAAAAGCACATCTTGGTATGAATTTGTTAAACGTGTAAATTGAGTTGTTTACATCAGCGTGGCCTTTATTAAATAGTACTAGTGTATAAAACATTTCTTTTGTGACGTTTCTTCAGTATTGCGTTTTAACTTTACTATTTTATTGCTTTGTTATTTACGGATGTACAGACGGAAAGCGGTTTTAGCTAATAAAATTATAGTGGGGGGTTTTGATCGTTGTCACTTAATGACTATGTTATATAATAGTTTTTTTATTAAAAAAAATCTTAAGTTTAAATTTTTCATTTAGTAAACATTATTCAATATTATCAGTTTTCTTGAATAGTATGTTATTATTTTATATAAATTAAATATTGAAATTTATTTTGTAGTTTCTACTTACCATCAAAACCAGGAATGATCTTCATTAATTTATTTTCAATAATTTAAAAAATTAAAAGTTTTTATTGTTTTATTAAATTAACGTAATCAATTAAAATATTTTTACGTTTTTTTTGTAATTAGTCTATCGACTGGTTTGATGGAGTTGGTTTTGCAGCTGGAGATGTTTGTTCTTGCTTGCGTAAGTCGTTTCATATATCTAACCTGTAGTAACAATTTACGTCTTTTGTGATTTGTTTTAGTATTCTAACCTTTGCCTCCCCTTACAATTCACTCCCTCCATTATTGATAGACCAATACCTGGATATCTTAAGTTATGCCCCATTAGCCTATCCCTTCTTCTCGTTCGATGTTTCCAAATAGTACTACGATTTTCATCCACTTGTCTAAGAACATCTAAATTACTTATTTTGTCCATCTACCTAATATTTAACATTTTCCTATAACACAACATTTCAAACGTTTCTATCCTGTTCCTTTCTACAGCCCCTATTACCCACGTTTCTCTCACGTATATTACTACACTCCAACGAATCGAAATGAAATATTTATGGATGTGAGAAGCCTTTGATAATTTGTGTGGCTTTTCCCAATTTGTAAGGCAACTTCGAATCGTCTACAAAAATAAAATAAAATAAAAATCTGGTGTTACATTTACAGAACTTTCTCTTAGACCATCCTTCTGGTCATTCATATTTTTTGTTTTTTGTTTTATGTCTGAAAGTTTTGCAATTTTGCTGCTAATGCAGACGGTGAGAAGGATGATCAATGAAAATGAGTCATAGATACCTGGTCATTTTAAGGTTCTCATTCGCGTATAGACACACAGGTTTTTATTACTGTATTATAATGTCTGATCTTTCCTTGTCTTGAGAATGCTTTCTTCTAATTTAAGTGGAGAGTTTCTTCGGAGTGCTCTTTCCTCGTCTACTGTTGTTATCGTATCCTTTTCGCTAGTCTTAGAAGTGTAAACAGGCTTGTGATGAAGGAGTGCCAGACCTTACTCGGAATTTGACGAAGTGTATGTACTTTAGTCACCAGATTGCCTTTGCGTATGGATTGTCTGTGAGGAAGGGAAGTGAAAATTTGGTAGTGCTCCAACCTCAACAGTGAGACACTACATTTCACTACAGTGAAGTTTCTACGAGTACATACATTTTGTATTCCCTATATCTTAATTATATGACTAAAAGTATTTGATTTACTGTAATTACCAGCTACCGTATTCCATTCGAACAAAATCTTCTACGAATTAATCGCCTTCTTTACTATCGCTATCACCGTCTTCTTCACTAACAATTTCACTAGTATTTACCTAACCGTTTCCTTCTTTTTACCAGGTGTCAACAAAACTGTAGAAGGAGAATAGATTTTTAACGATTTTAATTTCCTTAATCATTTTTCGAATTGTGGAAAGAGAAAAATCACAGTAGTTAGCCACTCGCTCATGGTTTTTGTTAAGAGGGAAGGAAAGGCATATTTGTGTAGCTTTAACTTCACAATATTTTATTACACTGCGTATTAGATTTTGTTCAACACTGTAAAGAGTCCGACCACGTATTTGAGAAACCAACATTTCTGTTTATTGAAACAAACAGTAGTTACATTTGTACAGTTAACCAACAAAAGGTTAAGTGTTATATATAGGTGTGTGCTCTGAGTATAGTGTACGTTGTTGTATTGGTTGTACTGAAATTAAAGCAGTCGCGCATGCGCGCTGATTTTTTCTCTCTTTGCTGTTAAAAGTCGTCTGCCGAAAGGCTGGTTTGAACCTCAAGAGGTTTTCTAAGTAAAACGAGAAGTGAGGTGGTTTACCTGTGGCTTCCTCACTGAGTTGAAAAGTATGGTTATCAGCATGCCGGGCCCTCTGAAAAGCACATATTTTTCACCATACAAATGACACCTTCGCATCAATTCACCACAGGGTCTGGCTGTATTAGAGATAACTCTGATTAGTGGTTTTTACACCTCAACCTCTTCTGTTCTTAAATGTATCAGTCATATAATTGGCTGACCATGTGATTAAAAAACAGAACTATTTTTTGTAGCCCTGGAACTAGCAGATCGAGTGCAAATAATTTAATACTCTTCTGGCCTGTTATGGCCAATTTCCCTCTGTACCCCTCGGTAAAAAGAAAGCCAAACTCAAGTAACGTGTTTTTACATTTAGAATTAAATCTCACTGCCCATAACAGACTAGTGAAGTGTTATAATATTTACACTAAATCTGTTCGTTCCAAAGCTAAAATAAATAGTTCTGTTTATTATTACATGGTCAGCCAATTAAATGACAGAATCGTTTAAAAACAGAAGAATTAGAGATGTAAAAGATACTTATCAGAGTTATCTCCTCTGAAAGTAATGAATTTCATTATACAGCCAGACCTTGTGGTGAATGAAGTGAAGGTGTCATTTACAGAGTGGAAAATATGTGCTTTTCAGAGGGCTCGGCATGCTGATAAGCGTACTTTTCAACTCAGTGAGGAAGGCAATGGTAAACCTCCTCAGTTCTCGTTTTACTTAGTAAAACCTCTACAGGTTCAAACCAGCCTTTTAGCTGATGACCTAAACAACAACAATATAATCTCGAATATAAAACTGACAAACATCTAGTATAAATTAAAGTACAAGAAATTTTATTTATTTTATAATGTACACTAATGTACTATATAAATATTTGAATTTAGTTGAAATGATGATATTGATTTATGTATTTTGTTCCAGGTAAGTGAAAACTGCAGAAGCGTTAAATCTCTGTTAATACACCTACGTTTAAAAAATACGTTTACTGTTTTATTAACTAGAAGTCGGTAAGTAAATATTGTTCAGATCTGTTTTTATTTTATTACTTTTTATCGTTGAAATGGAACGTTTAATAGTTTTTTATTACATTGGATTATTCATACGCGCGGGATGATATGAGTCGAGAGAGATCGGTACCGTATATAAATTCTCTCTTTTTTTATTGGTATTTTAATATACGTGCTTTTTATTGCATAAATGTTGTTTTATTGAAATATGTATTGTTTATTAGGATTAGCGTTGGTAATATGAAAATTTTAACAATTCTCTTTTATCGTCATTTTATATTAAATCTTGGAATCGTGACCTTTTACAGTTTATGATCGTTTATATAAATTTTTCATTACGTTGTTATATAATGTTTTAGCTTATCTTATTCATATATGTACCTCTTTTCTACGTTTTACAGAAAAGTAAACTTAAATTGTTTACCTTCTCACATTACTTTACACGTTGAAAGCGAAATTACGGTTGTAAAAATTAACAAATGGATTTAGGAATTTTGGTTGACATCAGTATTAATCAGTAGTGGATATAACAGTGTAGCATTATTATATTTATTTATTTTATTCAGTAAAATATAGCTACATTAAAATTACAACTCATAACTATACTAAGCTATGTACCCACTGTACAGATTCCAACCCAGAATTTATGATTTATGGATTTATGAGTTCTCTAAACTAAATATACTTATACGCAAAAACTCTTCCTCACAAAGAGTTCTGTCCGCGCATAGGAGTAAACAGAACAAAAAATTTAATCACTGAAATACTTAACTACTATAAAATTACTAAGTTAAATTACTACAGTTATAAATAGGTTACGAAGATTGTGTTAAACAGAATTAAAAAAAAAACAAAGTAAATGATAAATTCAATTACATTTTACAATAAAATATCAATATTATATTTTCATTTTAATAACAATAGAAATTAAAAAAAACTTTAGGATTATGTTTGTATATTTGTAATAGAGAGAAAATAAAATGTATATATAACTTTTATTTTATAACTAGTATAACTACTTTACAATAATATATTTTAACTAACACAATGTAAATATTTTAATTTTATGGGAAATTAATTCAATAAATGAACATAAATGAACTGCCGCTTTGGCGCAGTTGGTAACGTGCTCGCCTCTCATCATGCGGTCCTGGGTTCGAATCCCACTCAGGCACGGCATATTTTCATTCGTTACAAAAAATCATTTCATCCTCCATTGTAAACAGTTCCACCCCAACGTCGTCGCTAATGACCGTTGTAGTTGATGCGACGTTAAATAAAAAAATAAATAAAAAAAAACAGGTAAACTATCGCAAAGAGAAAAGTAAAAACTAACAAGAACAGCTATTTTAAGACTTGAAAAAATGTCTCAAGTTCTTGCTCTTAGATCGATAATATGATATTTTAGTTTATGTTTTAATAGATGTGGCTACATTAGCGGTTTATGTAGTTGTGTGTTAACAAAACGGTTCATCTGTTGCACAAACTGTGTAAAGATTTTGGCTTTAAAATTTCCATTGATAAAACCAAAATAATGGCTTTCTCGTTCAAAAGTAGTTGTAGATGATACCGGAATGGCGAAAGTATCTCTCTTTCGTTATTTAGGGTGTAAAGCGGGATTTGATTCTGATTCTGATATAGAGCAGAACAAGCTAAAATTCCCGTTCGTCGAACGGTTTTCTTGGTGCTGTGTACAGTCTGTTGATGTACCGAGTTCGATCCCTGTCAGGTCTGATATTGTTAAATCATTCATTGTTATCTATTCGTAACTGCTTTCGATTTTTCGAAATCGAGTTTTCACCAGATCTACTCGTTTACAGACTCCGTGAACCCAAAACACATGTCTTAGGGATTAGTCTGTGTGTGTGTGTGTGTGTGTGTGCGCGCGCGCGTGTAAACAGAATATTTCAAGAATGGAACATCGTACGAATTTGAAACTTGAAACTTAAGTTAGATTCTACTACCGGACCCGACACGAACGTTTTCATTAAAATCGGTCAACCGGAAGTAGTAGTTTATTTGTGTCATTTTAAACATTTTTGCGATTTTCTCAAAAACGGATCCTATGATTTTTTTAAAAATCGCTTAAGTTACTACATTTTTTTATGCTCTACAAGATAGGGTAGGCGCATGTCTGTTGAAATGCTTGGGGAGGCTGTTTTATGGTAAAAAATATTTTTAAGATTTTAGTGTTAGTATGCATTTTACGACAAATAAGTATATAATCAAATTTATAGGAAATTAAAAGATCTACAATTTTTATTTAGAGAATTTTTTACTACAGAGCCTAGTTTAGCGTGAAAGAGTGATTTTCCGTATTTTTAAGCAAAACTGAGGTTGATTTTCATTTTGCGTTATTCAGTCATGATTAAAATTAAGTTATGTTTATTGAGGTTAGTTTTTTTTTATTTCTTTCTAATATTTTATTACTAATGTTAGGTTATATTGTTAATTATTATCATTGGCAAGAGAAAGTTGTGTGAGTGTTTCACACCAGATTTTTTTGTAGCTATCCTTGGGACTAGCACATCATGTGCAAATAATTTAACACTCCACCTGCCTGCAATTGACAAGTTTATTTAGTGTGCTGTGTTAATTAAGAGTTGTAAGGGAGTATAATATAATTTCTTCATTAGCTTCAATAATTACCTTTTTACTTTCTCTTGCCTATATGAATATATAGGAAGGAAAGTATTGTTTTCATGTCGATTTTTCGAAATCGAGTTTTCACCGGATCTACACGTTTTCAGACCCCCTGAACCCAAAAAACATGTTTTTAGCGGTTGGTCTGTGTGTGAACAGAATATCTCAAGAACGGAACATTGTACGAACTTGAAACTTGAAACTTAAGTTACATACCACTACCGGACCCGACACAAACATTTTCATCAAAATCGGTCAACCGGAAGTAGTAGTTTATTCGTATAATTTTTCAATTTTTTGCGATTTTCTCAAAAACTGGTCCTACGATTTTTTTTAAATTCGCCTCATATACTCAATTTTTTATTCTCTACAAGATAGGGTAGGCGCCATGTTTGCTGAAACTCTTGGTGAGGGTGTTTTCACGTAAAAACCGTGTTTTTTTAAGATTACGGCTTAAATATGTATTATAGCGCAAAAATTTATATAATAAAAAATGTAGAGAATTTAAAATTCTACAACTTTTATTTCAAACAATTCTTTGTATAACGCTTAGTTTAGCGGTAATTAGCGATTTTCTGTTTTTTTTCTCACGAAAACGTGTGAAAAATCGATTTTTTAAAGATTTCGGCCTTAGTATTCATTTTATGACAAAAGTGTATATATAATAAAATTTATAGAAAATTAAAAGATCTACAACTTTTATTTAGAGCATTTTTCTCTACAGAGCGTAGTTGAGCGTGAATGAGTGATTTTCCGTATTTTTGGGCCAAACTGAGGTTGATTTTCATTTTGCGTGTTTCTCTCATGATTGAAATAAGGTTAGTTTTTTGTTTATTTCTAATGTTTTATTACTAATGTTAGTTTTATTGTTAATTATTTGCATTGGCAAGAGAACGTCGTGTGAGTGTTTCACACCAGATTTTTTTTATATACCTAAGAATTTAAGATTTTACAAATATACTACAGTTGTGTTCTGAACAAGGATTATGGCTGATGATTTAGTTTCGTGTAAGGAATGGGAAGGGGTTATTTTATGAAAATAATAGCAACCTCCCGTTAGGTGTGCTTCAAGGCAAACTAGATTTAAAGCGTTTATAGTCATACACCCTTACACCTTGAAACCAGATTCACGCTGTACAAATTAACCCGATTAGTACTGGGAACAAAAATTTTGTTCTCATCATTATTAATATAATCAATGGAAGTAAAGAAATACGACTGAAAGTAATTGAATATATGTGTTATAATAAAAATTACGTTAAAATAATTGTAACAAAAATATAATTATTTTTAAAATGGTAAAAATAATGCTTTTTAAGATTGCCGTCTTTAATTTATGGTACACAAAGTTGTAAGAAATTGAAAATCCTACAACTTATAATTACAAATTTATTTGTACATTGCTTAGTTTAGTGTCAATTATTGATTTTTTTATCAAAATCTGAAAAAATTTATATATTTTAATATTGCGGCGTTAGTAGTAGGGTATGGATTTTACGACAAAAATGTGTAATAATTAAAGTTATAGTAAAATAAAAAATCTGGTGTGAAACACTCACACAACTTTCTCTTGCCAATGCTAATAATGAACTATAATCCTAACATTAGTAATAAAACACTAGAAATAAACAAAAAACTAATCTCTAAAAATATAACCTTATTTTAATAATGACGGAAGACGCAAAATGAAAATCAACCTCAGTTTGGCTTAAAAATACAGAAAATCACTCTTTCACGCTAAACTGCGCTCTGTAGAGAAAAATGCTCTAAATAAAAGTTGTAGATCTCTTAATTTCCTATAAATTTAATTATGTACACTTTTGTCGTAAAATGCATACTAAGGCCTAAATCTTAGAAAAATCGATTTTTCACACGTTTTCGTGAGAAAAAAACAGAAAATTGCTAATTACTGCTAAACTAAGCGTTATACAAAACAATGTTTGAAATAAAAGTTGTAGGATTTTAAATTCTCTACAACTTTTATTATATAAATTTTTTTGCTAAATTGCATATTAAAGCCGTAATCTTAAAAAAACTTTGGTTTTACGTGAAAACAGCCTCACCAAGAATTTCAGCAAACAGGACGCCTACCCTATCTTGTAGAGAATAAAAAATTGAATAAACCAGGCGATTTCTAAAAAAATTGTAGGACCAGTTATTGAGAAAATCGCAAAAAAGTGAAAAATTATACGAATAAACTACTACTTCCGTTTGACCGATTTTGATGAAAATGTTCGTGTCGGGTCCGGTAGTGGTATGTAATTTAAGTTTCAAGTTCGTACGATGTTCCGTTCTTGAGATATTCTGTTCACACACACACACACACACACACACACACACACACACACACACACACACACACACACACACACACACACACACACATACACACACACACACACACACACACACACACACACACACACACACACACAGACCAATCGCTAAAAACATGTTTTTTGGGTTCAGGGGGTCTGAAAACGTATAGATCCGGTGAAAACTCGATTTCGAAAAATCGACATGAAAACAATACTTTCCTTCCTATATATTCATATAGGCAAGAGAAAGTAAAAATCTACAACTTTTAATTCAAGTATTTTTTTTCAAGGCCTACTTTAGCGTCATTTTCGGTATTTGAAACCCAAGCGGAGGTTTATTTTCATTTTACGTTATTTACACGATTAAAATTACGTTATGCATTGTTAAATTAGTTTTTAAGTACACTAAGTTGTAAGAAATTAAAAATCCTACACTTTTTATTACACATTTTTTTGTACAACGCTTAGTTAGTGTCAATTGATTTTTTTATCAAAATCTGTAAAAAGTTGATATTTTTTAATATTTCGGCCTTGGTAGGCTATGCATTTTACGACAAAAATGTATAATAATTAGCCTAAAGGTATAGGAAAATAAAAACAACTTTTAATTCAAGCATTTTTTTTTCAAAGCCTACTTTAGCGTCATTTTCGGTATTTTAAACCCAAACGGTGGATTGGTAGAAGGGTTGTTTGCTGATGTCGGATCAAGTGGCCAGGCAGCGGGTTTTTGGTTGGTAAAGTGGTAGCAGCCTTCTTGGGGCTGGACGAGGACGCCTCAATTGCCTACTTCCCCCATCGTGAGGGAGTGAACATGAGTTTTTTCGTCGCCTCGGATAAAAAAACCCAAACGGAGGTTTATTTTCAATTTGCGTTATTTACTCACGATTAAAATTACGTTATGCATTTTTAAATTAGTTTTTAAATTCAAATTACGCCGCATTGGCGTAGTTGGTAACGTGCTCGTCTCTCATCTTGCGATCGTGGGTTCGAATCCCACTCAGGCACGGCGTATTTTCGTACGTTACAAAAAATCATTTCGTCCTCCACAGTTACACCCCAACGTCGTCGCTACTGATCATTGCAGTTGATGCGACAACAAATAAATAAATAAAAAATAAAAATTACTTTATACAGTAATCCCTCGGTATTCGCGGGGGTTACGTTCTGGAGGGTTACCGCGGTTCGTAAAACCGCGGATGACGATACCTTATATGAACGAATAGAAGGGGGTTAGGTTTTAAAGGAAAAGTCCTGTAGTCATTTTAAGTGTTAAATAGTTTTATGAACATTTTACCATTATTACTACAATTTTTTTCTGCCCATAACGGACAGTTGGAGTGTCAAATTATTTACACTCAATCTGTTCGTTGCAGGGCTAAAATAAATAGTTCTGTTTCTTATCACATGGTCAGCCAATTAAATGACTGAATCATTTAAGAACAGAAGAGGTAGAGGTGCAAAAGACACTAATCAGAGTTATTTCCTCTGAAAGTAATGAATTTCATTGTACAGCCAGACCCTGTGGTGAATGAAGTGAAGGTGTCATTTGCAGAGTGGAAAATATGTGCTTTTCAGAGGGCCCGGCATGCTGATAAGCGTACTTTTCCACTCAGTGAGGAAGGCAACGGTAAACCACCTCACTCCTCGTTTTACTTTGTAAAACCTCTACAGGTTCAAACCAGCCTTTTGGCTGATGACCTAAACAAACACAACTACAATTTATGAATACTTAAGAAATACAGTACTGTACGCATAAAAAATTTAAGTTGCTTTAAAATAGTTAGTTACGGTCGTTTGCTTCTTTTTCTTCTTTTCAAACTTCTTGTGGACTTCTTCGTATGTTATCATCAGCTCCTGGAGTCCTCTTTTGAATTGAAGGGCTCTTACCATGACGGGATCCGTCGCCAACACGTGATCAGCGAACTGCGTTGCTATGCTGAGGATCTTGTTGATGGTTTGTGAAGAAATGCTTGGCTTCGTTTCAGGATTGTCAAACAAACAATAAACTGTATGTACGTACGAAGAAGTTAGACTGACACATGGAGGAAAACGTACGGAGAAATTAGAGTATGGCGTCGGGGCGTACGTATGGTGGTTGGGGTAGGGGTTGTACTGGCGGGGCCCGGTACCCGGTAATGCGCTCACTATGGTACAGTATGTCGAAATCTAGCTCCGCTCATGGCGCCCGTCGCCATACTAGTGAGTGACTCAACATGATACGAACGCCAAAACCAGGGAAATAGAATACTGTATTTTATACTTTTAATTTGTAATTAAAAGTAATTTGTAATTATTTACATTTGTAAATAAATGTAAAGTCAATAGCAATAGGCTGTGTGGTAGATTAGTAAAATTACGCATTTTTAATAATCTGCATTCGTTGATATTTTGACTACAATAAAACATGTGTATCTATGGAATTCTGTCGAGGCGTTCGTTAGGGTTGTACCGCCGTGACGTCACACCAGAATGTCAGCGGGAACACATTCACGCGTGCTATGAGCCTGCCCTAGTATTCTATTGCCCTGCGCCAAAACATTTATTCAAACACGTAGGGTGACACATGTTTTCGGAATTGTATGACTTCCCCACCTCCCACCACAAGGTGAAATTACTTACGTATTTTAAGGTTTTTGGCCCACGGACAAAGTCCGCGGATAACCGAAACCCACGGATAGTAAGGGATTACTGTATTTGTTATTATTTATATTGGTTAGAGAAAGTCATGTGAGTGTTTCACAACAAATTTTTTTTTAAATTTTTAACAAATTTTCTTTTTCGATTTTAAAGTTTTATTCGGTAACGTTACTCTTTAGTTTGATCCTTGTAGCCTTTATTTGTAGATTAAATTAAAAAAGTCCTTCGGTTTTATTGGATGAAAAGTCTTTTTCATTGATTATTTACGGTGGTTTATTTGTAAGAAATTACCAGGGTTTTTGTTAAATTATATATTTATTGAATTGCAAATGAAATGTCGACAAAGAAGGAGAAGGAGATGAAGATGATAGCGTTATTTCTTCATGTTGGTTACTATGATAGGGAGAGAGAGTGGAATGGTCTTGATAGCGTCGTGCCGTATAACATGAGCCAGCACCAGGCAACGAACGCTCTTTTATACAACCGACCAAGACTACAACTTAGCTAACTTTTACCCTCTTTTACTCTATCGCACAACTTTTAACAAGTTTCCGTGTTATATAACTTAGTAAGTATCTCACTAAGCTAAGCTAGCAACTAGCAATGGTGGAATTCTGCCAACTTATCCGGTTTATTTGTTTTATTTCCTGATTTATATATATTAATGTATTTTTAAAAATACTGTTTTTATTTAATAACTAGCGGACCAGTACTCGCTTCGCTTCGTCAACTAAAAATGTTGTCCCTATAATAAAACCGGACTAAATAAATAACTAACCCCTCTTCTCCTTCGATAGCTATACACAACTGAAAGCAATGAAAATTACTATTTAATTAGTACGACGTCTGTCCGTAAAATATGCTCCGCGCTGGCATTATTTTTAATTTCTCTTCCCTATATGAATATATAGGAAGGAAAGTATTGTTTTCATGTCGATTTTCGAAATCAAATTTTCACCGGATCTACACGTTTTCAGACCCCCATGAACCCAAAAAACATGTTTTTAGCGATTGATGTGTGTGTGTGCGTGTGTGAACAGAATATCTTAAGAACGGAACATCGCACGTAGGCCTACTTGAAACTTAAATTAGATACTACTACCGGACCCGACACGAACATTTTCATAAAAATTAGTCAACCGGAAGTAGTAGTTTATTCTGCCATTTTTCACTTTTTTCCGATTTTCTTAAAAATCGCCTTATTTACTATAGGGTGATTCAAAAAGAGCGCCGGTTTTGATATATCAAATTAAGAGATTTATTTTATTGAAAAACTGAAAATAAATACATCAACAAGTTCATCTTACCTTCCGATTTCATGTATGAAAAATGATGTCATGCATGTGTCCTCCTCTACTGCGCTGGCACGCATCAACTCTGTCCATGAAATTGGATATTACTGCAAGACAAGTTTCGACTTCCATTTGCCCGATAACCCGTCGAATTTCCTCCTTCAAGTCATTGATGTTTCGGGGTTTATTGGCATACACCAATGACTTCAGATGACCCCAAAGATGAAAGTCACAAGGCGTCAATTTTGTTTGCGAAGGTGTCATCATCCTGCCGTTTTCTCAATACCCAGTCAACAAACTGTCGTCTCTTCTGGTGGTCTGCCACTTTCAAATGTTGCGTCAACTGAATTTTATACGGGTGATATTGGAGATCGTACCGAAGAATTCTCCGTACAGAAGAACATCGTAAACCCAATTGTTGAGAACGGCGACGTATTGATTTTGCTGGGCTAACAGCCACACTGTCACGAACCAACGCAACGTTCTGCTCAGTTCGGCCAGAACGACGACGTCCAGAACTTTTAAGGTCGACTGTTGAACCCGTCTCAAAAAACTTTTTCATGAGCCTGCGAACTGTTGATTCATTCGGTGCTTCATTACGTCCTAGAGTACCGCGAAGTCGCCTGACAGTAGCCGCATAACTCTCTCCACTCTGGTAAAATGTTTTGACGATTAACACTCGTTGTGCAATAGTAAACTTCTCCATGGTTAGACACAGACTGCGAGAGTACTACTCTGCGAACAAGAGAAACTACAACTGAATCGTCAATCGGAATGTTCTCCGAAATAGAAATGAGGTCTAACAATGTTGCCAACCGATAAACAAAAATTTACCAGCCGTTTAAAAACCGGCGCTCTTTTTGAATCGCCCGTTACATTTTTATGCTCTACAAGATAGGGTAGGCGCCATGTCTACTGAAATTCTTGGGAAGGCTGTTTTCTCGTAAATATATATATTTTTTAAGATTGCGGCTTTAATATGCATTTTAGCGCAAAAATGTATATAATAAAACATTTTTTTGTGTATAACGCTTGGTTTAGCGGTAATTAGTGATTTTATGTTTTTTTCTCACGAAAACGTGTGAAAATATCGATTTTTCAAAGATTTCAGCCGTAGTCTATGCATTTCACGACAAAAGTGTATGTATTCAAATTTATAGGAAATTAATGATCTACAACTTTTATTTAGAGCATTTTTCTTTACAGAGTCTGGTTTAGCGTGAAAGAGTGATTTTCCGTATTTTTAAGCCAAACCGAGGTTGATTTTCATTTTGCGTCTTTCTCTCATGATTAAAATATTCTGTTCTTGATATATTTTTGTTGACACACACACACACACACACAACAATGGCTTAAAACGTATTTTTGGGGTTCAGGAGGCTTGGCAACGTATTTATACAGAGTGATTCTAAATTATGGTTAATAATTTCATACATGATCGTAGAGCTAAAACTAAGAAAAAAAGTTCTTACATAAGAGTGTGTAGGCTACGACATAAGAGTTCATTTTATTAAATTTTTATTTACATTTAGTTTACATTGCTTACATAATTTTCTTTCAGAATTAAAGTCTCTACAATTTTTATATGGAAAAATTATTTGTTTTTTGGTCATTTAACAAATTTATTGGGCATCAAACGTAGAAGACTGTGTTTTTCTACTAAGAGTCATTGCATATTTCATTCTTTTTCTCAAAAAACTGTTAACCCAACAGCTTCCAGACTAGTTTTATTCGATATTTTAGGTGATTTTCGATATAAATTTACCGTATTTGTCGCAAAAAAATAGCCCCCCAAAATTTAGTATCACTGTATTTCACCAGTGGAATTGAAATCGGGTGAAATATTTCGCTAGCTGTAGCTCGCTAATAAAGCGTTTGCGGAAATATGTTTTTTATGAATTTTTTTTCTTATTTTTAGCTCTACAATCATGTATAAAATTATTTTACCATAATTTAGAATTGCCGTGTATATTCATACTGGGCAAGAGAAAGTAAGACGTAAACTGTATGTAATAATAACCTGTGTAATAATATATTTACGAATACACAAAGCGAAGCGAGCGGGTTTGCTTGTTTCATATGTCATGAAAGGAATGTTTTCCATACGTGGTGTATTTTTGGGCCGATCAAAAAATAAGTTATGATGGATAACGTAGTACTACGTTTTATGGAATGTTTACAGTTTGTCATTCTTCATTGGGGAGTCTATGATTTGTGACATAATACATAACCGAACGTTGTCTACGCATCATTTATTCAGAAACTGAAATCTTTAGTGATTTCAAAACTCCGTGAAGGATTTTTGGAAACCATAATCGGTGATAAATGTTCTTCGCTTTAAGGTTATGATCACTAAATATTTATTATATTATTATTTGTTGACGTATTAATGTGAATTTATTAGGTATTTGCTTTATTAACTATTGAGAATATTTATCTCTTTCTCTTTCCCTATGTGAATATATAGGGAAAGAAAGTAGGTATTGTTTACATGTCGATTTTTCGAAATCGAATTTTCACCGGATATACAAGTTTTCAGGCCCCCTGAACCCAAAGAAACATGTTTTCATCTCTCTCTCTCTCTCTCCTCCCACCCACTCACCCTTTCCCTCTCTTAGCGCCCTCTCCCCTCTCTCTTCCTCCCTTCTGTGTGTGTGTGCGCGCGCGTGGGGTTTTTATACAATACTTAGTTTTTAGCGTCAATTCGAGATTTTCTGTTTTTTGCTCATCAAAATATAACAAAGTTAAAGGTAATTTTTTTTTGTTTTACGTCTGACTGTTTTGCACATTACTGTGCTACGGCATTTTCAACTTAATTTGATCTTCAAATTTTTTCATCACTCATTTTCATTCTCATTTTTTTCACTCATTTTCATTTGAGATTTTCATACCTCATTTTCAACTTCATAGTTGAAAATGAGTGATGAAAAAATGCCTGGCCGGGAATCGAACACGGGACTCGTAAATAATTGCACAATAATATAGACTATACAAATTATCGCTTAATGAGTAAAAAAATAGTATTACAGAGAGGTAAAAAAATTACTTAGCCGATCAAAAAACTGGAACAAAGAATCTTTGAAGCCAGCCATGCTACTCTGATAAATTTAAAATAAATAAATAAATAAATAATAAATAAAATAAATAAATAAATAAAAAATAAATAAAATAAATAAAAAATAAATAAATAAATAAATAAATTTAAAATACAAGACCGTGTGACCAACTTAGTGATTCAGCGGATAGAAAATAATATCTCCAAGGTTGGGTAAACAATCTGTATGATGAAGAGCTGGTAGCTACACAAATTCCACTTCGGGATCCAGTTCAAATTCATATGTACTCCACATTAGAGAAACAGCAAAAGGAGCAATAAAAATGGGTTGTCATTAGTGTGGAGTTCCCAATAACAAAAATTTAAAAATCTGGTGTGAAACACTCACAACTTTCTCTTGCCAATGCAAATAATTAATAATATAACCCAACATTAGTAATAAAACATTAGAAATAAACAAAAAAAAATTAACCTCAGTAAACAAACCAAATTTTAATCATGAGTGAAAGACGTAAAATGAAAATCAACCTCAGTTTGGCTTAAAAATATGGAAAATCACTCTTTTTTTTGCTAGCTCTGTAGAGAAAAAGGCTCTAAATAAACGTCGTAGATCTCTTAATTTTCTATAAATTTGATTATAATACACTTTTGTCGTTAAATGCACACTAAGGCTGAAATCTTAAAAAAATCTATTTTTTACACGTTTTTATGAAAAAAAACTATCACAAATTACCGCACAACTAAGCGTTATACAAAGAAATGTTTGAAATAAAAGTTGTAGGATTTTAAATTCTCTACAACTTTTGGTAGCCTATATACATTTTTGTGTTAAAATGCATGTTAAAGCCGCAATCTTAGAAAAAAAATATTTTTAAGAGAAAACAGTCTCCATGAATTTCAGCAGACATGGCGCCTACACTATCTTGTAGAGCTATAAAATGCTGTAAATGAGGTGATTTGAAATAAAATCGTAGGACCCGTTTTCGAGTAAATTGCAAAGAAAGTGAAAAATGACACGCATAAACTACTACTACTTCCGGTGGACCGATTTTGATGAAATTGTTCGTGTCGGGTCCTCTAGTGGTATCTAACTGAAGTTTCAAGTTTGTACGATGTTCCGTTTTTGAGATATTCTGTTCACACGCGCGCGCACACACACACACACACACACAGACCAATCGCTAAAAACATGGTTTTTTGGGTTAAAGGGGTTTGAAAACGTGTATATCCGGTGAAAACTCGATTTCGAAAAATCGACATGAAAACAATACTTTCCTTCCTATGTACAGTAAAATCTCTCTATAGCGGAATTGAAGGGACCATGAGATACCGCCGCTATAAAGAGAGTTCCGTTAGAGAGAGAGCGAGTAATTAACGGTGGGAGGGAAGTTGGAGTACTAATTTTTCTGTACAAAATAACTTATATACGTATGTAAATGGTGCATGGAATAAGTTTTTGAAAAACTACTGAATAGATAACTTTATGACGAATGTTTAATACAGTAGATTACTTCAATACAGTGAGATATTTAAATTAATTACCTACATAAAGTGCAGGTTATTAACTTAACAAGAAATTTGGATACAAACTGGTTTTATTAGATGTTGTGTTAGTAATGTTTAACAATAGAATTTCACTTTTCGTATTGAACTTTTTTCAATAATCATTCATACAGTACATACCGTAATAGATAGCCTAAAATTAATTAGCACTGAAACTCGGTTTTTACTGAACAGTAATAAACATAAGATACATACAATTAAAATCTCCTAAAACATAGGCTACACAAACACAAAAAAAATACACAGTACAGTATATATTTTTTTGTTATTAAGGAAACAATGACTGTGAAGTACTTTTCATTTCGTAAAATAAGTTGTAAATTTTGTTTCGTTTTCAATTCATAAAACATGTCTTCAATCTCATTTTTAATGTTTAAAACTTGTAAATTTTCATTTACATATTGGCAATGACAGTACGTTGAAACAACAAGAATAGCGTCTAGTGCTTGTTTACTTGAAGGGACAACATTTCTGTTTCCATTTCATCGTCATTCACTTTCTTGCTCGTTGTTTTGGGCTAAGACATTTTCGATTATTGCATCATTGCCAACATCTGCTGAAGTGGCTAAATCATTGTCTGCCCCTACATAGGCGTCTAAATCCATATCCTGAAGATATTGTTTTGCCGCTATAGAGAGATTTTTGTGCCGCTATAACGAGAGTTAAATACATTATCGTAGTATACGAAAGGGTCGGGGTCGGCAAATAATGCCGCTAAAGAGAGATTTCCGCTATAGAGAGTTCCGCAATAGAGAGATTTTACTGTATTTATAGGGGGAAGAGAAAAAAGAAAAAAAAATTAAAGTTTTTTTAAAACAGAAACAAAAATTCAAATAATATGGAATCGGTTGTACAGCCTAATAATAATTTCTTATACAAAGCTAACAAAAAAACTGTTTATTTAAAGAGTTAAAAATTTACCAGAGTTTTCAGAACGATAAGTTTGATAAAAAGTAAACAAGGTGAAAGAAAAAGTATGTATATATATAAATATAAAGAAAATGTTTCTGGCATGTCGATGCAGATGTGCCTAAGTGAATAAGTATTTAAAAAACAAAAATATGAAAAGTATGATAGATATGGAAAAAGTTCAGTAAAAAAGGAGAAGGTTACTGGCATAAATAAATAAAAAAGAGAAGAAAAAGTGGAAAAATATAATATGAATTTCATCGTAAAAAGTTTATGTGTTTTACTCTTATATGAACTGAAATAAAAGTCTGTGAAGTAAAATACTTCAGAGTAGCTTCAATGAGCGAGTGAAATAGGTGTACAAAATGAAACGTTGAAGTGTGGGGGGGAGGGTTCAGAGAGAGATAGAATAAAAGAAGATAAAGGATAAGTGCTGAACATCACAGTTCCGGAGAAAGTTGTGTGCAGTCAAAAGTTTGAAACATTTTTGAACTGTACTACAATAAGTATTTTTGAACAAAGTAGCTTGAAACAAAAAGCTTAACTCACAACTGACTTATCTCTCAATGGATAAAATTAAATATACCGCAGGCAGTATTCTTTCAAAAGAAAAGTAACAAAAAATTAAAAAGTAAAAATATTTCGCCGTAATCCGTAATTATTTCATTGTAAACTGGACTGAAAATCGTTTGATTTGGATATCCACGCTGATTTCTAACATTCATTAAAAAATTTGTGAGCTAGCTTAACAATTTTAAGGGCTTCCATAAATATTTAAAGCAAAGGGCACGAAGTAGGAAACCTTGGAGGGAATATGAGCTACTAGTTAATCAACGAGTTCTAAAAGGACATTCCACACAAATAAAAATTGATGTGAAACACTCACATAACCTTCTCTTGCCAATGTAAATAATGAACAATACAACCTAACATTAGTAAACAACGTAAACTGAAAATTGGCCGCCTCCGTGGCGTAGTGGATACCACGTTAGCCTACTAAGCGAAGGTCCCGGGTTCGATTTTTGGCTAGCGTCTGAAAATTATTACGTGCCAAATTCATCATCAGAATTTCTTAACCCACTGTAGTCACTACTGAAAAAGCTGTTGATGCGACTTTAAATAAACAAAAAGACATGGCCTAATTTTAATCATGAGTGAATGATGCAAAATGAAAACCAACCTCAGTTTGGCTTAATATTACGGAAAATCACTCTAAACTAAATAAACTAGTTAAACTAAACAGTTTTCACGCTAAAATAGACTCTGTAAAGAATGTGGTTAAAATAGAAGGTGTAGATCTTTTAATTTCCTATAAATTTGATCATATAGATTTTAAGTTGTAGGTATTTAAATTTTCTACAACTTTGATTAAATACAGTTTTGCCCTAAAATGCATATTAAGGCCGTAATCTTAAAAATCTATTTTTATCTAAGAAAGAACAGTCTTCCGAAGAATTTCAGCAGACATGGCGATTACCCTAGGCTATATTGTAGAGCGTAAAAAAATGTAGCAAATGAGGCGATTTTTTTTAAAAAACGTAGGAGCCGTTTTTGAGAAAATCGTAAAAAGTGGAATTACCCGAATAATTTACTACTTCCGGTTGACCGATTTTGTGAAAATGTTCGTGTCGGGTCCTCTAGTGGTACCTAACTTAAGTTTTCAAGTTTGAACTTCGTACGATGTTCCGTTCTTGAGATATTTTGTTCACACACACGCGCGCGCGCGCAGACCAATCGGTAAAACACATTTTTTGGGTTCAGGGGGTCTGAAAGCGTGTATATCCAGTGAAAACTCGATTTCGAAAAATCGACATGGAAACAATACTTCCTTCCTTCATATAGGCAAGAGAAAGTACAAATATTTCGCCCTAATCCAAAATAATTTTATTGTAAATTGGACTGAAAATTGTTTGATTTTTATCCACGCTGATTTTTAACTCTATTAAAAAATTTATGAACTACCTAGCTTAACAATTTTAAGGGCTTTCATAAAGAGTAAAAGCAGAGGGTACGAACGAGAAAACTTAGAAGGAAAGATTACTGAGAATGTTAGCTTTTACTGTCAGTCTATAACTTGATGGCCGCGGGCAGAGAGTAGCGATATGCGAATTGTAAAACCATATAATAAAATATTTTTAATTTTTTTCAAGTAACTGAAACTGGTCGAAAACGACATATTTTTATAAAACTAAGTATTTCGCATGTTATTGTTCCATAAAATTATTTAGAAAAACACGCTTAATAAGATAATGTAAAATGTAGTAAAAGTTTTGTTTTCAAGAAAAAAACTGTCCTCGTAACTTAAAAAGTAATGATTTTCTGTTAAATTTTATTGGATTTTCGTTTTCCATAATATTATTACAGAACAAACCTGCCACATAGGCCTACTATGTTAATCCGTGAAAAAGTTAGTGAACAGTGACGAAGTATTTGAAAAAATACGGGTTTTCTTCAAAAACGAAACTTTTACTAAATTATACGTTCTCATTAAACGTTTGTTTTTCGAAATAATTTTAAAGAACAAAAAAACATAAGAAATATTTTGTTTTATCAAAAATGGTGTGAAACACTCACACAATTTTTTCTTGCCAATGCAAATTATAAACAATATACCCTAACATTGGTAATAAAACATATTTAAACAAAACAACTAACCTCAATAAACATAACCTAATTTTAATCATGAGTGGAAGACGCAAAAATGAAAAACAACCTCAGTTTGGCTTAGAAACACGGAAAATCTCTCTTTCACGCTAAACTAGGCTTTGTGGAGAAAAAAGCTCTAATTGTAGATCTTTCAATGTTCCATAAATTTTATAATATACTAATTTGTCGTAAAATGCATGCTAAGGCTGAAACCTTAACAAATTCGATTTTTTTACACGTTCTCATGAGGAAAAAAAACCGAAAATCGCTAATTACCGCTAAACTAAGCGTTCTACAAAAAATGTTTGAAATTAAATTAAAGTTACAGGATTTAAAATTATCTACAACTTTTATTTTACTATTACTCTTACTTTTATTATATACTTTTTTGCGCTAAATGCATATTAAAGTCGCAATTTTTTTACGAGAAAACAGCCTTCCCAAGAATTTCAACAGACATGGCGCCTACCCTATCTTTTAGAGCATAAAAAATTTAGTAAATGCGGCGATTTTTAAAAAAATCGTAGGAGCCTTTTTTGAAAATCGCAAAAAAGTGAAAAATGACACGAATAAACTACTACTTCCCGTAGACCGATTTTGATGAAAGTGTTCCGTGTCGTTTGGTAGTACCTAACTTAAGTTTCAAGTTCGTACGATGTTCCGTTCTTGAGATATTCTGTTCACACACACACACACACACACACACACACACACACACACACACACACACACACACACACACACACACACACACACACACGCAGACACACACAGACCAATCGCTAAAAACATGTTTTTTGGGTTCAGAGGGTCTGAAAACGTGTAGATCCCGTGAAAACTAAATTTCGAAAAATCAACATGAAAACAATTCTTTCCTTCCTATATATTTATATAGGCAAGAGAAATTAAAAAATTAATGTATATTTTCTGAAATAGTTTTACAATCCGCATATTCTGCCGGAGGCCATCAAGTCATGCACAGACAATTAGTTAATCAGTGTTGTATTAGTGTTCTATAACAGTTTGTTGTGAACACTATGAATCATCATAACCAGAAAGAAAAGTTTAAACACACTGTGAGTAAATTCTTGAATACAGAAAAAGATAGATCCGTTATTTGATGGTGATAATATCGGAACTGTTGAATTTATAGTCAATTGAGTTAGTTGATGCAGTCGTACCAACATAATCATAACAAAATCTGATCACATCTTCCAAAAATAAACTGTTTCCAACTGAACAAAATTACAAACATGCCCTGAATATAGATTCGTCTTAAATCCTTACTCGTTATTTGTATAAAATTTATTTATTTTGTTGGCTCAATATTGCAGATGCTTTGTTCCTTTTTAAATGTTCATTGGAAAAATATTTTTGTTACTAATATTTTAAGTTATCAGTTTTTCTTTACTGTATTAAACAATGTAAACAAGTATTAATCAGCTAAAACGGAAAATAAATTGTTATTAAAACCTAAAATACATTATAACATTTTTGTACATTTGAAACATTTTTACTTTCTCTTGCCTATATGAATATATAGGAAGGAAAGTATTGTTTTCATGTTAATTTTTTGAAATCGAATTTTCAACGGATATACACGTTTTCAGACCCCCTGAATCCAAAACATGTGTTTTTACCAATTGTTTTGTGTGTGTGTGTCTGTGTCTGTGTCTGTGTGAAAAATCTCAAGAACGGAACATCGCACAAAGTTGAAACGTGAAACTTAAGTTAGGTACCACTAAAGAACCCGACAAGAACATTTTCACCACAATCGGTCAACCGGAAGTAGTAGTTTATTCGTGTCATTTTTCGCTTTTTTGTGATTTTCTCAAGAACGGCTCCTACGATTTTTTTAAAAGTC
The DNA here is from genome assembly GCA_035578175.1 of Catonia carolina. Classification (NCBI taxonomy): domain Eukaryota; kingdom Metazoa; phylum Arthropoda; class Insecta; order Hemiptera; family Achilidae; genus Catonia; species Catonia carolina. Next base: position 44,987,790 of record JAQMRL010000006.1, on the reverse strand, counting down.
GCCTCATTTACTAAATTTTTTATGCTCTACAAGATAGGGTAAGCGCCATGTCTCGTGAAATTCTTGAAGAGTCTGTGCTCTCGTAGAAATAATGTTTTTTTTTAAGATAGCGGCCTTAGTATACCGTTCAGAGCAAAAGTGTATATAACCAAAGTAGTAGAACATTTAAAATCGTAAAATTCTTATTTGTAAAGTTTTTTTTTGTATAACGCTTAGTTAAGCGGTAATTAGTGATTTTCTGTTGTTTTTTTTATTAAGCCTCGAAAAACAAACTAAAGTTGTCTACAAACAACAGGTTGATCATTAGTGACTACGGTGGGTTAAAAAATTTAATGATAGGTTTTGGCACGTAATAATTTCCAGGGTCTAGCTGGGAATCGAACTCGGGACATCCGCTTAGTAGGGTAGCGCACTATCTACTTCGTCACGGAGTTGGCCATTTTTTATTTATTTTTTACGTTGTTTAATGTTAGATTATAATAGGCATTATTTTCATTTTGCTCAGTTAAATATTTGAGGCCTTCGGGCCAGCCCAATCGGTCAGCTGGTAGAAAGTCGCTATTATTTGTTGAGTAACACCGGGTGGGCAAGCGACTTTGTATGGTGACCAGTTGACAGCCATCCATGAACAAATTCTACTGGGGGTCCCTGTTCAAACTCATTTCTAATCCACGCCAAAAAAAATATACAGCAAGTAGCAGCGATTAAATTGGGTAGTTGTCAACAATGTACAGTTCCCAATAACAAATTAAAGCTTAAAAAAAAGTATATATATATATATATATATATATATATATTTTATTTATTTAAAGTATTTATATAAATATATATATTTATATATATATATATATTTATATATATATATATAAATATATATATTTATATATATATATATTTATATATATTAATTAATTTTATATTATTAATTTATATATATATTTATATTTGTATATATATATATTTTTTTCCCCTTTCCTTTATTTATGGTTTTTTTTCTTGTATAGTAGCTGAGTGTAATCGTACTCCTTATGATTTTGCTGAAGGTGAATCTGAATTGGTTTCTGGATTTAATTTAGAATATAGATCTTTTAGATTTTCTTTATTTTTTCTATCTGATTCTCTTACGTTTTGGCTTTTTTTATCCTTTTTTTAACATTATTTCTTTTGTTTATGGTTTTTTTTATGTATTTCTGGGTTAGGTGTTTATGTTACTATAATTTCGGGGTGGTCGTCTAATTCTATTTATTCTATATTGGGGGGTTTGCATTCTTAAATAAAAAAAAGAAAATCACTTGATTGGTGAGTAGATCTGATATTTGCGGCAAGGTATAATCCCGCGGACATAATTAAAGATAATATATTATAAGCGTAACAGAAATTACGTTGTTAAATTACAAAAATCCCGTATTAAAAACCTAAGTTAAAAAATTAGTACGCAATCTAATTGAGATATTAAAAAATTTAGTGTTAATATTAGAAGAGATTCCGAGAATTATGATGAACCGTGTTCTGTCTCAATTCCTAGGTCGTGTTAGTCGACTTTAGAAATTAGTGAACGGGGGAGTTAGGTGATGATGTTGTGGGGGAACGTACGGGGGGGAGTTAGTTGAAGGATAAGTGAGTAAGAGGGTTGATATGAAGTAAAATAAAATGATGGAAAAGGTAAGGGAGTTTTTAGGGGTGAAATTGTTAGGAATAAAAAGGGGGTAACGAATGAGTCGGTGAGTGTAGAAGAGAGATTGCGCGGTGCTTTACTAGAAAAGGATTTAGTGGAGTTTTAACGCTTCAAATCGCACCTGCTACAGCAACTGCCACGGCTTACTAAATATACTGGGTTAGGTAAGTTAATACTACTAAAAAAGGGTGTAAAAATGGCATACTGTCCCTTTTTACAAACCCATTTTATTCGTGTTACATTTAGTGGAAGGTGGGTTCATTTCAGTTTCCCTTTTTAATATTTTCTTTATAGGGGTATATAACATTATTTATTATTTAAACAGGGGGAGGACACGCGATTTAATTACAAGTACATATTAATTAAGTGTGTTTAACATGGTATAACATTATTTTTTCATATGAAGATGTAACAACTTTTTTTTTCTTTATTGTCAACAAGAACTCTTACCTGTTTCTTTAATACATTAATTTTTTTTTGTACTTATAAAGGCCTGTTTAAGTCATTAATTAGTGACACATTCTTGTAAGGATGGCATTCCACTAGAATACCGTGGCAAATTTTCTCATAAATTTTACTAGTTAACACGTGCGACTGGTAACAAAAATTAAGACCACTAACTGGAGTTGGCAAATGTTACTAGTAGCTCATCACAAAACGGTGTTGTAAGGTTCTGACTGGAATCTGCTTAATCAGTTTTAATTTTTACTTTCTCTTCTCTGTACGAATATTAGGAAGAAAAGTATTGTTTTCATGTCGATTTTTCGAAATCGAGTTTTCATTGGATCTACACGTTTTCAGGCCCCCTAAACCGTAAACACATGTTTTTAGTGATAGTGGTATGGGCGTGTGTGTGTGTGTGTGTGTGTGTTCGCGCGTGCGCGCGTGCGCGCGCGTGCGTGCGTGTAGAACAAAATAACTCAAGAACGGAACATCGTACGAACTTGAAACTTGGAACTTAAGTTAGGTACCACTGGAGGACGCGACGCGAACATTTTCATCAAAATCGGTTAACTGTAGTAGTTCATTCGCGTAATTTTTCACTTTTTTACGATTTTGTCAAAAACCACTCCTACGATTTTTTTCTTAAATAGCTTTATTTACTACATTTTTTATGCTCTAAAAGATACTGTAAGCGATATGTCTGCTGATATTCTTGCGGAGGCTGTGATCTCGTAGAAAAAAAAGGTTTTTTTTAAGATTGCGGCCTTAATATGCATTTCAGGGTAAAACTGTATTGTTTTAAGCATTTTTGTTTACAGAGCCTAGTTTAGCGTCAAATAAAAGTGACTTTTAAGTATTTTTCGACTAAACTAAAGTTGGTTTTCATTTTGCATCGTTCACTTATGATTAAAATTAGGTTATATTCTTTTGAGGTTAGTTTTCTGTTAATTTAAAGTCGCACCAGCAGCTTGATGATTATTGACTACGGTGGATTAAAAACCTGTAATTATGGGTTTTAGCACGTAATAATTTCCAGGCCTTAGCCGGGAATCGAATGCGGAACATCAGCTTAGTAGGCTAGCGCGTTATCTACATCGTCACGGAGGCGGCCATTTTTTTAGTTTTTTTTACGTTGTTTAATAATGTTATGTCTGGGATTGTTTGAATTTGCAAGAGAAAGTCGTATCAGTGTTTCACACCAGATTTTTAAATTTTGTGATAATTTACATTCTGAAATAATAAAAGAAAAATCACTTAATTGGTGAAACTTTTTATAGTGTACAAGAATTTCTTTCTAAACTGTAGTAGTAGATTAATGTGCGATTCAAATTTGTATTTCAGGTGTTATAACTTCTTGACATTTCCTGTACTTTTCCAGGAGGTTCCTGGGCGCAATAAAAAAAAACCATTAAAATGTTCTAAAAGGTAGTTAACGTTTTGTAACGGCCACTGATAGGTTTAGTAGTTGAACTGTATTTTACTAGATTAATTTTAGGATAATTCAAGAGTGAATTTAAAGCACTTTAAATATAGTAGAAATACTTAAGTAGATTTTCCAGAATAAAATAACGTATATTAGGTTGGTATTCCCAGAGGAAATGTAGGTAAATCGGAAAGTTTTAGTCTAGACGATGAACCACCATGTTCGAACAAGATAAGAAGATAAATTCGATTAAAGAAAGAAGTGAAAAAAAAACAAACTGAAGGAATGTTTTTTAAGAGAACATCGATTAAATCAAGTCGGAACGGAACTAGAGCGTGATAAAAATCGAATCACAGAATTCGTATATAAATAAGAGATATACGTAAAATTTAAAACCAAGTAAAACTACAAAAAAAAATAAATGAACAAAAAATTTAGAAAAGAATACATAAGACGATTAATCTAAAAAAGAAGGAAAAAGAGATTAAGAATGTAGTAGAGGAAAATCTTGAACAGAGAAATTGAGATGTGATTTAAGATTTAATTTTCCTTTAGTGGAGGCTTACTTCGACCCCCGAGGGGGTATATAGAAGTTAAAATGGAGTAGGAATGAGGTCGGTTTTAGGGATGGGAAACAAGTTATCAACTCAGGTAGGTTGGATGAAGGAATGGAAGGAAGGGCATAAAGTTTAAAGTCGCGAAGTAAAGCAGTCCGACCGAGCCAGTCAAGACTTCAATGGTTGAGAGAGTGAGTATCAACAGGAAGACAAAGTGAAAATACAGGATTCTGAAAGCTTACTTTATCTGAGACGCTTTTACACGTACTTGCTTATTCTAAGGTTGTTTTAACTGAAAAGGATATGTACTTAGCATTTCCTTTGCTTGGGCATTAAATAAATAACAAACCGACATCATTTCAAGTCCTTTCATATTTTAATTCAGTATTATACAAACAGACTTATAACCAATTACTTTGTATAAACAACGCAGACATATAATTCTGGTTTAAAATCTTGTCAACCAATTGCATTAAATGTCAGAAAGGTGTTCATTTTATTAAGTAGTAACTTCATAAAAATGTTCTTTTAACTTTATATTTATTTCACATTTCCTTATTACTTAATTTTCAGGTAATTTAATATTCAGGTCTTTAGCCAAAAGGCTGATTTGAACCTCTAGAGGCTTTATTTAGTAAAACGAGGAGTAGGTGGTTTACAATTGCCTTCCTCACTGAGTGAAAAAGTATGTTTATCAGCATGCCGGGCCCTCCAAAAAGCATCTACTTTCCACCCTGCAAATGACAACTTCACTTCATTCACCTCAGAGTCTGGCTGTATTATGAAATGTATTACTCTCAAAGGAGATAACTGTGACTAATATCTTTTACACCTCTACTTCTTCTGTTCTTAAATGCTTCGGTCATACAGGTATAATTGGGTGATCATGTGATAAGAAACAGAACTATTTTTTGTAGCCCTGGAACTAGCAGATCGAGTGTAAATAATTTAACATTCCACCTGTCTGTTATGAGCACTTTATTCAAGGAAATAATAAGTTTTTCTATGTAAACATTGTTTACGCTGTCGTAATGAACTCACCAAAAATGGTGAACGAGGGAAGTTTAATTAAAATCGTTAAAACCGTTTTCGAGAAATGTTTATTTTCTTGATTATGGACTGTAGTAAAAAACTCTTGATTTTTGTCCATTCAGATCGGTAATACTAATAAATTATTAATAAATCTAAATTGAAAACTACCAAGAAAGAAGGCGTTATGGGCTTGAGAAGAAAATACAGAAACATTAAACATAAAAAGTTTCTTGTTTGGATACCTTGTGTATTGATTGATCATAAAAAGATTTTAATGGTATATTTTTGTTGTGTATAGGATTTACATTATTGTATTTAAATTTCACATTTATTGATGTATTTAGAAACTTGTAAACGTGTATTTTTACTTCTACAATAAATATTTAATGTCTTCGTGTTTTGTTACCAATAAACGAGACCACCACCTAGTTAAATGGTTCATTAATATTACTTGATATTTCCGGTTGTCCAGGTTTTTTTTACATTACAGTAAAAAAGAAAGCAAAAATCCAATTAAAAAAAAATTTTGAATTAATTAATTAATCTGTTTTAACTTAATTAATTAGTAGATAAGTGTGACTCGAGCTAAACGTCACTAAAAAATATATTATTTTTGTTTTATGTTGTCTCACTTTTATGTATAGTAAGAAAGAGAAAGTGTGGCTGTAATAAAAATTTTCGAAACCCGGATTTTAATTGATCTTCACGTTTCATGAAACATTGAAGCCAATTTTAAAAGTACCAGTCAATGTATGTTTGGTTTTCGTCTCTCTTCTCACAATCAAGGATGGTTTCCGCCAGTTTTGACTCACAATATTGACAAACTACGGAGTTATTGCCATCTTTTGCGTGGCCTCCCAACATCTCTCCTTCCCGCTGGTATATATTTCAAAACATTGAGGGAGATCCTTCCCTCGGGCATTCTCTCTACGTGCTCTCTGCGTCGATTACGATATTCTACAATCTTCCCATTCTGGTTGTAAACATCCAGTTCCAATCTAATGTCCTCATTTCTTAGTTGGTCCCTACGACTGTAACTCTTTGTTCTTCGCAGGAATCGCATCTCTGCGGCCTGTACTCTACTCAACTGTGGTCTGGTACTTATCCACGATTCACTTCCATATAGAAGAACTGGGGCAGCCATCACCTTGTAAAACTTTATCTGGGTTTTTTTTCTTGTCTTCTGTCTAGGGTTCTGTCAATGGGTTTTCGTTCTGCAACAAATCTGCTAGACTGATTCGGTTAAATTTTCAATTTGGATGATAAAACCGTTATGGACACTTAATCTAATTTATTCATCTGAAGTAAATCAAACTTCGAGACCTAACATTTCACTTTAAAGATTTTCTGCTTGGATACCTTACTTAACCACTTAATGGTGGTTCTGTTTTGTGGAAATTTTCTTTGTTTCGGATGAAATGTTACAGTTTTAAGAAAAACTAATAAATCTTCAGCTCTTTACTGTCCCTTTCGGACATTCAAAGTTTTTATAGATTTTTTCCTTTCTCTTGCCTATATGAGTACATAGAAAGAAAAGTATTGTTTTCATGTCAATTTTTTTGATATCGGGTTTTCAACGGATATACACGTTTACAGACCCCGTGAACCCAAAAAAGTTTTGAGCGATTAGTGTGTGTGTGCGCGCGCGCGTGTGTGAACAGAATTTCTCAAGAACGGAACATCGTACGAACTTAAAACTTGAAACTTAAGTTAGATACCACTAGAACACCCGACACGAACATTTTCATCAAAATCGGTCAACCGAGAGTAATAGTTTATTCATGTAATTTTTATCTTTTTTGCGATTTCCTCAAAAAACGGCACCTACGATCTTTTTAAAATCGCCTTATTAATTTTTTATGCTCTACTAGATAAAGTAGTCACCATGTCTGCTGAAATTGTTGGGGAGGCTGTGTTCTCGTAGAAAAAAAATGTTAAGATTGCGGCCTTAATAACCTAGCCTATGCATTTTAGGGGAATACCGTTTACAATCACAGTTGTAGAAAATTTAAAAACCTACTTGTATAACGTTTAGTTTAGTTGACTACTACTTCGGTTGACCGATTTTGATGAAAATGTTCGTGTCAGGTCCTCTAGTGGTACCTAACTTAAGTTTTAAGTTTCAATTTCGTGCGATATTCCGTTCTTGAGATATTTTGTCACACACACACTGACCAATCGCTAAAAACATGTTTTTTTGGATCAGGGGGTCTGAAAACGTGTATATTCGGTGAAAACTTGATTTCGAAAAATCGACGTGAAAACAATACTTTTATCCCTATTTATTTATATAGGCAAGAGAAAGTAAAATTCCATCCATCGCAATCCATTATCCATGTACAACACAGAACAAATTAAATACTCAATTTTTTACAATGTACAATTTATTCCCCTAGCTATTTCTAGAATATCTCTGTAAAATGTAACAATGTGTTATTCTTATGCTTTACAACCCTTTTACGCTAGCTAGGGATGTAATTTTACTCTTGCTGCGCACAAGGACGATAATTACTAATGCTAAATTAAATTATAAAAAACAAATATAGAAGTTCCATTTGTGGGTGGTCTGCTTTCTCATGTCATTCTTTTTGTTATTTGTGTCATAGACACAATCAGCTCATTTGTAATTGTAAAAATGTACTATGTAGGCCTATAACATAATTTAAAAAAAAACAATAAACGTTATTAATAATAACAGCGGAATGCATTCACCATATTAAATAGCAATTTTTTTTAATCATGAAAATAATACTATATTAAAATAAATTGTTCCTTAATGATAAATAAAAAATAATATAAAGAAAACAGTGTTTTATCTAAAAGAAATGGCGTTATGATATAACTGTACAATTAATTAAAAACGGAATATGTTGCCTAGAAGGGTCTACAACACGGACAACTTATTTTTATTTAATAAACATTTGTTCAGGTATTAGAAAGAAAGCTTGCCGTTAATAAAATTCACTTTATTATTAACAAAATTGTTCTATATTTTTCACAGCAAGATTTTTTGAAAATGTTCGTGCTCTTTTTATAGTTTTTTTGTCCCTAATGATTGTGTGTACGTTGCAATCTGTTCAATTCAAAAAATTAATATAACCCCCCCCCCCCTTGATCCGGTGAGGTGTAGTCTTGTACAGACTCAGCCCGATCATTCCTGAAAGAGTATGGTTAATTGAACTCCAACCATTAAAGGACATAAACCCGTATAGAACAATCGGTAAAACATGTTTTTTTTTGGGTTCACGGGGACCTAAAAGCGTGTATTTCCGGTGAAAACTCCATTTCGAAACAATGACATGAAAATACTACTTTCCTTCTCTTGTTGTTGTTGTTGTTTAGGTCATCAGCCGAAAGGCTGGTTTGAACCTCTATAGGTTTTACTAAGTAAAACGAGGAGTGAAGTGGTTTACCATGCCTTCCTAACCGAGTTGAAAAGTATGGTTTTCCTCATGCTAAACCCTTTAAAAAGCATCTACTTTTCACCCTGTAAATGACATCTTCTTTTCATTCACCACAGGGTCTGGCTGTATTATGAAATTCATTACTCTCAGAGAAGATAACTGTGACTAGTGTCTTTTACACCTCTACCTTTTCTGTTCTTAAATGCGTAGTCATATATATAATTGGCTGACCATTTGGTTAGAAGCAACTATTTTTTTACCCCTGGAACTAGCAGATCGAATGCAAAAAATTTAGCACTTCACCTGCCTGTTATGGGCAATTCCTTATTTATATACTTTATATAGGGCAAGAGTGAGTAAAAAAAAAATCTGGTGTGAAACACACGAGACTTTCTCTTGCCAATGCAAATAATGAACAATATATTCAAAAAATTAGTAATCAAACGTTGGAAATAAACAAAAAAAACTAACCTCAAAACAACATAACCTAATTTTAATCATGAGTGATAGACGGAAAATGAATATCAACCTTAGTTTGGCTTAATAATACGGAAAATCGCTCTTTCACGCTAAACTAGGATCTGTAGAGAAAAATTCTCTAAACAAGAGTTGTAGATCTTTTATTTCCTATAAATTTTATTATATACACTTTTGTCGTAAAATGCATACTAAGGCTGAAATCTTAAAAATTCATTTTTTTACAGATTTTCATGAAAAAAAAAACAGAAAATCGCAAATTACCGCTAAACTAACCGTTGTAGTTAGTGTTTAAAATGTTTAAAATAAAACTTGTAGATTAATAAATTGTCTACAACTTTTGTTATATACTCTTTTGCTCTGAAAAACATATTAAGGCCGAAATCTTTAAAAAAACATTTTTTTCTTAAAAAATCGTAGGAGCCGTTTTTGAGAAAATCGTAAAACAGTAAAAAATTACACCAATAAATTACTACTTCCGGGTGACCGATTTTGATGAAAATGTTCGTATCGGGTTCTGTAGTGGTACCTAACTTTTGTTCCAAGTTTCAACTTCGTACGATGTTCCGTTCTTGAGATATTTTGTTCACACCACAGACCAATCGCCAAAATCATGTTTTTTTGGCTTCAAGGGGTCTGAAAACCTGTATATCTGGTGAAAATATTCGATTTTGAAAAATCGACTTGAAAACAATAGTACCTTACTTCCTATTTATTCATATAGGCAAGAGAAGTAAAAAGACAACATTGAAATCGGTTCATTTCATTTTCAGTCGTTCTGTTTTGTTGACCATGTGAAGTTATAACTGTCATAGATGCAGCATCCTAATTGGTAATGAGATGATTATAATTTATTACTTTTAGATTAGATAAAAATACTATTTGTCGGTAATTTATTTTGAGTACCCTCCGTTTCTAAAAGCAGTTAAAAAAAAACGCCGGTAAAAAAGGAGAGTATAATTTCGCGTTTCATTCTTCTTTTTCGCAATAATTTTAACCTTAAAAGTACATGTATATGAAGAATAAGAAGAAGAACGGTAATTGGCTAAAGTATTCTCATGGCAAAGCAAATCATCATTTCTGCATGCACAAAAGCTGGCTCGTTGGTTAGTTGTTAGGCTTGGTTGTCTCCAAAGCAATTACCTTCTAGTTGGTCACGCGAACCACTCAAGTTTGAACTACAATGTGCCTATGTTATTCTTAACTACGTACGTACTTACAAATAGCTGTAGATTTTCACATCTAATAACCAACTTTTAACTTCAAAATATTATTATCGGCACATAATTGTAAGAAATCACACTATTTATAAATTATTGTATTGTTATCCCGTAATTTTTTAGTTTATTTTTCGACTTTTGTTCTATATATAATCGATTTACGTTTTATATTGCTGGGCTGTTTATATTTTACAAATTCAAACCGGTGATAAAATTTTGAATCTTTAGCTTTGTAACGTTTCAATTAGCAACAGTACTACCTGTGCAATCATTACTGATTGTAACTTCATTACTTCCTCATTAATATTCTAAATACCTTGCTTTGTCGCTGCAACCATAAGTTTGTTTCGGGGACTATTCTTTTCATTTCTATGTACCTATTAAATTTCATATATTTTATTTTTCACCGTCGCCCCCTTTTATTATCTACCGTACTGCCGGCCGACAAATTATTCCCACTATACCGACTGACAGAAGCCGACAATGCAGAGAGCGCGTAACTGTCATATACTTACATTATATTTCAGGTTTATTCAAATATGGTGGACTGGATACAATTTTTTGGATTCAACTTTTAAAACTTAACTTAAAATGTCCGCTAGAAAAATACCATTTCCCTACTGTCCGCCATTTTCTTTTTTGTCATCTTTCTCCCGACTGGTTTGATGCAGTTCTTTAAGTTATCTTGCGCAATTCGTTTCATGTCTACGTACCTGCAACACCCTACCTCTTTTGTAATTTGCTTTAAATATTGGACAATGCAGAGAACGCGTAACTGTCCCACACCTACTCTCTGCATATCTCAGAATGATTAAAAAATGGTAGACTGTCTTTACTTCTTTTGGATTTATTCGTAAAACTAAACAAAAAGTGTCATGAGAAACTTGCCTTTTCTCGTATGTGCCGATCTAATTATGTTAATTAATGTTAATAGTTATGTGAATGTTATAGTTAATGATTTAGTTGGGGTTCATTAACCATACTCTTTCAAGAATGGTCGGCCTGTGTGTGTAAAATACTACACTTCATTTACACGTAATACATATCATCCTCATCTCATTGGGTCGTGGAGTTGCTTATTGTTCTTAAATTGAACAGATTCCAACGTAGAGACTTTACGGATTTTTAAAAAGTAACAAAACGATTTTTAAATTCGTTGTATCTCAGTAACCATAAAAATTGATTTTTTAAGATTTCAGCGTTAGTATGCATTTTACGACAAAAGTGTATATAATCAAATTGATAGGAAATTAAAAGATCTACAACTTTTATTTAGAACATTTTTTTACAGAGCCTAGTTTAGCGAGAAAGAGTGATTTTCCGTACTTTAAGCCAAACTGAGGTTGATTTTTATTTTGCATAATTCACTCATGATTAAAATTAGTTTATGTTTATTGAGGTTAGTTTTTTTGTTTATTTCTAAGTACTAATGTTAGGTTATATTGTTCATTATTAGCATTGGCGAAAGAAAGTCGTGTGAGTGTTTCACACCGGATTTTTTATTTAGCTAATATTAATTTTTATTGGTTTTTTTTAAATAGTGATTTAACAAATTTTTTAAATCCATTGTGGTCATTTTAATGTGTCCAGAAAGATACTATTTCTTTTTAGTCTTTCTGGTAAACCCACTAATGAAAAACATTGTTTACCCTAGTATGAATTTATTTCATTTTGAATACTATTTTTAACGATAACCAGAATTTTGAACAGAAATTATTAGTAAAATATATAATAAATTTAGATTTTATTTTAAGTTCAATTAATGAAAGTTAATTAATACGCGTTTTAATGATAGGCCTATTTGATAAAAAAATTAAAAAAACAAATGGATATTATGTATGCGGTTAATACGGAAGAGATTAATTTTACTAATAAACTTTTTGGTTTTTCCGATTATAACTTTCGGCCTAATTGGAATTTTGTTAACAGAATTAATTAAAAATTTCTATTTAAATTTGTTGGTGTTTTTTTGTAATCGGATATCTATTTTATCTTTAATTTTTTCCTAGAATTCAAAAGAAATTCCTACCGTAAAATATGATATGGTGTCCATTTATTTATAAAATCCATTAGAACAGGAAAATCAGTTTAAATTAAGATATATATATATATTCAAATACTGTTTATTCCCGGTATTTCGTTTATATATTTTGAGTAAATCAAATGATTTATTTGTAGCAACTTTTATGAATACTATTTACAATCGATTAAATTAATTTAAATAAAATAATTAATTGGATTATTTTCTGAGAACACTGATATGTTTATTTAGAATTAATAAACAATGTATCTTACTTCGCCTCCTAATACAGTACGTTCATATTAATTTCTATGTAAACAATTAAATTTTCCGAGAATATTGTGTAAGTAAACTTAAATTAATGCTCTTATATTTTAATATAATGGTGGTTTTATTTACTGTGTTAATAAATTTATTAGAAAATTTAACAGGTGGTAGAATTAATTCTGAATAAGCTTACCAAAAATAAGGTTTCCGGAAAATTTAAGTTAAAATAATAAGCTTATTTTATCTCAAAGTGTAATGGAAATCACTAATTTTTTTGTTTGTTGTTTAGGTTAGAGATTTTACTAAGTAAAACAAAGAGTGAGGTGGTTTACCTTTGCCTTCCTCACTGAGTGGTAAAGTATGCTTATCAGCATGCCAGGCCCTCTGAAAAGCATCTACTTTCCACCTTACAAATCACACCTTCACTTCATTCACCACAGGGTGTGGCTGTATAATGAAATTCATTACTTTCAGATAAGATAATTCTGATTAGTATCTTTTACACCTCTACCGCTTCTGTTGTTAAACGATTCAGTTATTTAATTGGCTGACCATGTAATAAGAAACAGAACTATTTTTTGTAGCCCTGGAACTAACAGATTAGTGTAAATAATGTAACACTACCTGTTTGTTGTGGGCATAAATGTTTTGTATTGTTTCGTATTTTTACTTTCTCTTGCCTGTATGAATATATAGGAAGGAAAGTATTGTTTCCATGTCGATTTTTTTAAATCGAGTTTTCACCGGATATACACGTTTTCAGACCCCCTGAACCCAAAAAAGATGTTTTTAGCGATTGGTATTGGAATTTGGGTAGCTACCAAGAATTTAAAACCTTTATTTTTTGGTATTGTGAATTTTAGCTTAAACTGAAAATAACCAAAAGGAATTTTCATTTTATTAAAGGTAGTTAAATTAAAGTAATGCATAATATGCATTATATTAAGAACGAAAAATTTAGGCGGATCGAGTTCTCGCTCGTGTACCCCTTCCACACCCTCATATGCACTCTCCTATACTCTCCTATAGTACTCCCCTTACGCTCTTTGCAGCGTTACAAAAAGTACACTGTTTGTACGTGTAAGATTAAATAAAACTAGTTTATTCACTGTTCTTTTTCATTTATTGTATTTATTTACTGCAGTTGGATAATATTATTAATATAAATAAAGTATACATAAAATTGTAATGTTGTTGTTGTTTAGGTCAACACCCATAAAGCTGGTTTGAACCTCTAGAGGTTTTACTAAGTAAAAACGAGGAGTGAGGTGGTTTACACTTGCCTTCCTCATTGAGTTGAAAGAGTATGCTTATCAGCATGCCAGGGCCTCCGAAAAGCACCCACTTTCCACCCTGCAAATGACACCTTCACTTCATTCACCACAGGTTCTGGCTGTATAGTGAAATTCATTGCTATCAGAGGAGATAACTCTGACTAGTGTCTTTTACACCTCTACCTCTTCTGTTCTTAAATAGTTCAGTCATATATTGGCTGACTATATGATAAGAAACAGAACTATGTTTTGTAGCCCTGGAACCAACAGATCGAGTGCAATTAATGTAACACTCCATCTGCCCGTTATGGGCATAATTGTAATGTATTTGCATATAAATTCTATTGTAATTTACATCTTTATTTAATTTTCGTACGAAATATAAACGTTACAGGTAATAAAATATACGTTCAGTAGTCCTGCACTAGATATTATAGGTGGAGTACATTTTTTTGAGCGTAAAGGGCGAAGAAAACTTTAAAATAAGGTATAATTTTCAAGTCGATAGGAGCAGTATGAGAGGAGAAATTGCTCGACTGTTGGGAGTTGGGAGGTGAGGAAGTGGAGAAGTACACAGCAAACTCCCACCCGCCTAAATTTATCGTGTTTATTATAGTTTATTATCGTCAAGTTTAACCTCGTCGCTGTTTTATATAAGATCCCTATTCCAGCATCTTTTTAATCTCCTTTGTGGTAAGTGTATTGTGCGGTTCCAAGCTCTGTGTAGTTGCGGGGTGAAGAGTACGGGTGAGGTATAATGAATGATTGACGCATGCTGGGTGAACGATTGTTGTATTACTCTGATAAAAAAACATTCGTTTTCAAACTTTCCGTATTTAACATATATTAGTTTGTATTTATTATATTTATTTATTTACATATTTTGATGTGAATTGGTAATTTAAATATTATGAATCCGACCAAGTTAATAACCCAGTTGGTATTTGTTAAATTAATGCGCCGGATAATAAGAATATTTTTAGTTTAGTTAGTACACGCTACCACTACAAATGCAGCAGCTGTGAAACACTACTACTCATTCATTCTCCCACTACTACTACAACGCACTGAATCCCTTCCAACTACACGGAGCTGGGACTCGAACATAGGTGTGACAATATTTTTATCGCTGGAATCGTGAGATTTTTGTTTGTTAATTGCTGAGCATATTGTGTCTACGTTAAAGTATCGATGTATGATATAGTTTCGTACATAGTAGGAAACTAAAATTTGATTTAACGTAGAATTTGTTTTGAAATGTTTTTGTGTCCTTTTGACGTTTGATATTTTCGCCGAACTAAAAATCACAGATCAAAACTCCATACATCCTCCTGTATTAAACAAAACTAAATTGTTACAACTAACTTAATTATAAAATCTCGTGTGAAACACTCACACGAATTTCTCTTGCCAATGCAAATAATGAACAATGTAACCTAACATTAGAAATAAACAAAAAACTAACCTCAGTTTGGCTTAAAAATACGGAAAATTACTCTTCACGCTAAACTAGACTCTGTAGGGAAAATGCTCTAAATAATAGTTGTAGATCTTTCAATTCGCGATCAATTTGATTGTAATACATTTTTGTCGTAAAATGGAAGGAAAACAATTATTGTTGTTTTCCTTCCCGATGGACGTATTGATTGCCCATAACGGGAAAGTGAAGTTTGGATTATTTGCATTCGATCTATTGGTTCCGGGGCTACAAAAAATAGTTCTGTTTCGTATCACATAGTCAGCCAATACATGACTGAACTATTTAAGAGCAGACGAGGTAGAGGTGTAAAAGACACTACTCAAGATTTATCTCCTCTGAGAGTAATAAATTTCACTATATTGCCAGACCCTGTGGTTAATGAAGTGAAAGTGTCATTTGCAGGGCGGAAAGTGAGTGTTTTTCGGAGGGCTTGGCATGCTGATAGGCATACTCTTTCAACTCGGTGAGGAAGGCAATGTTAAACTATCTCACTCCTCGTTTTTACTTAGTAAGCCTCTAGAGATTAAAACCAGCCTTTTGGTTGTTGACCTAAACAACGGACGTATTGAGTTAAAATTTTTATATTGTTTACTTGGCACCGGGCCAGCCCAGTCAGTCAGCTGGTTAAAAATCGCTATTATTTGTTAAGTAACACCGAATTTGTATGGTGACCAGCTTACAGCCACCCGTGAACAAACTCTATTGGGGGTCCCTGTTCAAACTCATGCTAAATTCACGTCAAATAATACAGCAAAGCAGCGATCAAATTGGGTAGTTGTCAATAATGTACAGTTCCCGATAACAAATAAAAGCTTAAAAAAACTGTTTACTTGGTGATATACACGGTTCCAAACAGGCTTCATCTTTCAATTTACGTACTTAAGTTGTTCGTTCCCACGACGCCCAATACTAGCTGCTTTTAAACTAGCGTCTTGGGAGTAAGACTTTAATGACATTAATAATTCCTAATTATTATTATAAATGTTAAAACTGCCCATAACAGACAGGTGGGTGTCAAATTATTTGCACTCAATCTGTTAGTTGCAGGGCTAAAATAAATAGTTCTGTTTCTTATCACATGGTCAGCCAATTAAATGACTGAATCATTTAAGAACAGAAGAGGTAGAGGTGTAAAAGACACTAATCAGAGTTATCTCCTCTCTGAAAGTAATGGATTTCATTATACAGCCAGACCCTGTGGTGAATGAAGTGAAAGTGGCATTTGCAGAGTGGAAAATATATGCTTTTCAGAGGGCCTGGCATGCTGATAAGTGTATTTTTCCACTCAGTGAGGAAGGCAATGGTAAACCACCTCACTCCTCGATTTACTTAGTAAAACCTCTAAAGGTTTAAACCAGCCTTTTGGCTGATGACCTAAACAACAACAAATGTTAAAAAGTTTTTTTGTTTCTTTGAAACGAATAAAATATTTTAAAGATAAATTTAAATTGGGCTGTTTTGTTTGTTGTTGTTTGAAATTAACTTTTGAAACAAAGAAGATCGAGAAAGCAATGATGCGACAAAATTCAGACTGTAACAGCGGTATCAGCCGCGCTCCGTTGCCATGGTTTCAGTAATTACTATAACGGATTGTCAGTTTCCTTTAGGGGCAAACTGTGCATTAAGCGGAGCGCAGGCTATTTACTGAACTTTAACGCATTTCGTATATGGAATTCATTGTTTTAAATTTTGTAATCGCCGTTCATCTCTGCTTTAAACCTACTTGCCTTATTTAAATGGAATATTTTTGTTAATCCTTATTAGAATATAATCCGTTTGTTCATCACGTGAATTTCCTATTAAATAAACGTTTTATCATTATTTTAACTAATTTCTGTTGTGTCCTCTTCTAAAATCGTTAATGGATCTAAACGTTTTATGTTATACTCGCTGCACTTTACGGTAAACTATACTTAAAACTTTTAACTTTTCACACAAGTTTACAAGTTAAAAGCCAAATCACAACTTTACAAATAAAACCAATTATACAGTAGTTTGCACGTTCAGTTGACACAATGGATCTTATGGGAATCGTCACTGTTATTAGCGCAACTAAAAACATCAATTAAAGGCATTTGGTTGCGTTTATAAATACATTTTTTAAACCTCTTTTGAACATGTATTTTTTTAAGGTAGAACCACAATGAATCAGTCATTTCAGGAAGCCCATAAGTCAACAATTTACTTTTTTTTTAGTGCATTTTAGAACTAACTGAATGTAAAAACACACCATCCCTACAATAATCACATAAGTCTGGCTTTCCTTAGGTATTATAAGAAAAGGCTTATCCTTTGGGATATAAAGTCACTAAGAAAAGAAAAGAAAAGAAAAGTCACTAAGAAAAGGCTTATCCTTAAGGATATAAAGTGTTTCCTTCTAATTAACAAATGAAAGTGGATGTTATTTTGAAGCTTAAACTCTACTTTCTAGTGGAAGAGGCCATAAAAAAATATTCTATGTATAAATCTTTTTAAGGTGTATAACAACGGTTTATGACAACGATGAAGAACGTGAATATCCCTGAAAATCAACATTTTCTTTCTTAAATTTAAGAATTTCAATTTTTATTAAGTTATTGCAGAATGCTATTTTGTCACAATGTAAACTAGTGAAATAAATAAATGTATAACTATTGTACAGCACAATTTTCTTTTGATCTAACAATGTATTTTACAGAAAAGAAACGTAAGTTAACATTTTACTCCAATTTATTTCAGGAATACCTTAATTCTTAATTTTAAATTTTTTAAACAATTGGCTTGTTCTTTAAAAGACAAAATTATATTCTATGTTAAAGGGGACAGCCTTCTCAATAATTTATATTTTTTAACTGAAACATAATGAATTAGAAGTTTTTTAATTTTTCCAAAAGTTAGTTTTTTTAACTTATGGGCTTTCTGAAATGACCGATTCAATTCAAGTTTTACTTAATAGAAAAAAAATTATATATTTTGTAGAATGTTTAATGAATTGTAAAAAATCAAATAAACTGTAAAAACATTTTCTTCTATTATGGGGGCCGGCCGCGTTGGCGATGTTGGTAACGTGCTCGCCTCTCATCACGCGGTGTTGGGTTCGAATCCCACTCGGGCATGGCATTTTTTCATACGTTACAAAAAATTCATTTCATCCTTCACCGTCTGCATTAGCAGCAATTTGCAAAACAGTCGGACGTTAAACCAAAAAAAAAAAAAAAAAAAAAATCTATTATGGGGGTTAAAATGAATATTTTATCTATCTTACTGCAGACCTACTACTGCCTTCTCTACATTCCCTCGCCAAAATTTCTAAACACTGCATGATAAATGTTAACAAATGACTCAATCGGTTATTACAAATCAAAAAGAATCTTTCCTAGTACAGATATCAAAAAAAAAACTTTTACATTTGGAATCCGCATATGAAGTTGAGTATAAGCTTATAATGTTAATTATTAAAACTAATAGTCATATGTATCAAATTCATTTTAAGAACCAACTGCGAAGTAAACAATCAGTGAATGATGTTACAGCTCCAGAACCGTACGCACCAAAAGTATTATATGATTTTCATAGTAGGCGTATGCGAAACGACTCGTGCTTAATACTCATATGTGTAGTTAATTCTTTAGCTTAATAAAATTAAATACTTTAATCTTCTTCTTCTTCTTCTTCCTTTCACGGGTTAGGCGTTGCTGCCTGTTCCGAACCTCCACCATCCGCCCATCTCTTCCTTGGACGTCCTCGATCCCTTTTACCCCTTGGCTTGTACCATAGTGCCTGCTTGGGTACTCTTTCATCCTTCATTCTACCTAAGTGATCTATCCACTTCTTCCTGCCCTCCATTACTTTATCATTTATGGAGAAGATATTAAGATGTTGTCGTATCTCCGTGTTAATACTTTAATAGTTTTATAAATACTTTATAAATAGTGTTATAAATACTTTAATAGTTTTTATAATTTTAAATTCTTACTTAGACGAGTTCGATATTGAATATATGATGAGGAAACTGACAGAGGTTCTTGAGAAATGGGGCTTAAAAGTTAACTATTCAAAGACGAAGTATTTACCGATTGGAATTGGTGGACGAGATCTGCATATAGGGGGACATAAGATAGAGGTATGTGAAGAATATAAGTATCTAGGTGTGGTGTTGAGTAAAGAAGGAAACAGCCAACGGGAGATAGTAAATAGAGTGACTCAGGGAAAAGTAGTTACAGGAATGCTGAATTCAGTTTTGTGGTCAAAGGATATCCGGACAGAAACAAAGTGTAGAATTGGAAGAGCGATACAGCAAAGCGTTCTTACATATGGTGCGGAAACGTGGGAGCTAACTGAGAGAAGTAGACGAAGGATTGCGGCTGCACAGATGGACTTCTGGAGACGCAGTTGTCGTGTTTCGAGGATGGACCATATACGAAATGAAACAATCTGGCAGAGAGTAGGAAAACCAAGTAGGGTATTGGATGAAATTGGGAAAAAAGTATTGTTTTGGTATGGGCACTTGAGAAGGATGAGTGAGAGCAGATGGCCCAGTAGGATATGGAAGTGGACCCCAACAGAGAGAAGGAAAAGAGGCCGTCCAACGAGACGGTGGATGGAGGAGGTGATGGAAGCAATGAGCAGGAGAGATCTGCAGGAGGGTGATTGGCTGGATCGGGAAGCTTGGCGATTGAAATGCGAAAGACGGCTTTAATTGCTGTAGAAATTAGCAAAAAAAAAAAAAAATTCTTACTTTATAAATAAAATTATTATTGTTTACTAATTTTAAAACTCACTTATTCTTACTTTATTCTCAAAGATTTACCTTTTTGGTGTTTGTAAATAGAGGACTCGGGTGCATTAGCCATCACTATAAATTAATAACAACTTTGTCAGCAAAAATAATAATAAACTTACTTTTGTTCATACAGTCGAATAAAGTAATAACTACAATAAAATTAAACCGTACATGAAACTAAAAGCACCATTCGAACTAGATGCACAATTAAACCGAACCGAACAGTTTTAAATAACAAAGCCAACTAAATTGAAAACTCATTTAGGATCATAAAATTAAAAATCGACCATCTTCAAATTGTAAAAAATTGTAAAAAAACCCGTATTTTTTGTAGTGAAGAATTTGTATTATAAACATTGAATAAGCCTATGAACAATACGGAGTTGTATGCAACTGAATTCTAAACAAAATTAACTGATAAGGGAAAGATTTTATTGACGATAGGGAACGCGGCTGTTCCCTAAGTTGATCTACAAAGCCGATGTTTGTGTATGCGCTAGTAGGAGTCAGAGCCCCATAACAAATACACTGTTCTATACTGCTCCGTTGTATCAACTGAACGTGCTAACTACTATAGCAGCTAGTTCAATTGAAGCGCAATTTTAAAACTTTTTAAAGCGAAATTTCAAGACAATTTGAATGGCGAAAACCGCATATCGATATCCCGTGCCATTCAATAATTTGTTCCTACGACAAAGATGATGACGTGAGTAAGAAACTGGCAAAATTCAACGCGGTATGAGGTTCTATTTGCAGGGCAGTAGGAAAGAAAACGAGACAGGGCACCAAATTATATTTTAGGCGAGGTGTGGCTATTAAATAATGAGACTGACGTAAAATATTTAATTTTATACATAATCACTTAATGTCACCTTCAATATACATTCCTTCTCTATCCCTACAACGCTCCACGCGAATTTTCCATTGTTGGAAACAGTGTTGGAAGTCATCTTCTGTCAGCTCCTTCAGGACACGTGCCGCTCAAAAATGTGTGAAATGAAGCTCGCAAAAATTTTTGTACTGACACTTTGTACGCGATTGAAAATGACCCAATTTTTTTGGAACTAGTATAATATGTGATGAAACGTGGTTTTTTACTTATGATCCGAAAACGAAGCGCCACTCCATGCACTGGAGAGCCGACTTCACCGAGAGCCAAAAAAGCTCGGATGAGCAAGTCAAAATTTAAAGCAATGATTGATTGTTTTTTTTTTTGATATTCATGGGATTGTGTACCTTCACTGGGTTCCTGAAGGTCAAACAATTAATCAATATTACTACCTTGAGGTACTTTCTAAACTACATCAAAGAGTAAGGAAAAAACGCCCCGAAATTTGGAAGGAAAAATCATGCGTTCCCCACCAAGACAATGCGCCAGCTTATTCCGCGTTATTTGTCTAGAGGTTCCTAGCCAAGTACAGCATATCAGTGTTAGAATATCCACCTTATTCACCAGATCTTGCACCATTTAACTTCTACCTGTTCTCTAAGGTGAAATTTGTTGAAATTGCTGAAATTTGTGAATTCAATATGGGATTTCGCTCACTCGATCAAAGACAAAACGTAAACGGAAACTGGACCGTGAACAAACCGGGGCTAATGGAGAGTTCGAGAAAATACAGAGAATTTCAATACAAAATCCTTCTGAAAGCTTCTGGATAAATCTTAACAGCTGTAAACAAATTAGGATTGAATAGAAGGTGTTACAAAAAGACCAATAATTAGTCTTTTTGTATTATCTAAATAGTTACCCGGCTCTCACAATACCGGTACAACAACAGAACTGTACTATAAAATACCATTTGTATTGCACATAATATTTCTAACTATTTCTCGGTAAACTCTTGTTTATTACTCATATTATTTTTACGTTTACATTTTTAAACTCTCGGGTCACTCTCGAACACTCTTTCCTTTTCGATATTGTGACAATATATAAGAGAAACTGGTCCAGCTATTATTTACTTTGCATCCCAGCACACAGACTTCCTTTTCGAACATGTAAATATAAACCTAGAGGGAAGACCTAAAAAGAGATGGATGACGGAACTAGCCATTGAGTTTAATCCTTGACATGATGATGATGATGATGTATTAATGAAATTAAATTAAATTTACTTTTTGCATTCCAAACAAATCATTTTTATATTAGTATTTATTAAATTAAATATAATGTATTTATTTAATGAAAATAATTTAATTAATTAATGGTTTTTGTATGTTGTTAACGTTTCAGTAGGCATTTCATTTGGTATTAAAGAGAAGACGAAACGGATTACACACGACCTCAGCAGTAATTATAATATTATTTACTAAATGTTAAATCGTGTTAACATGTTCAGCATTTTAATAGTAAAATCCATAAAAGGTATAAGATACAGAATACGGGTTGCTTTCGTTGGATACAATCTGATAATATCGTAATGTGCTTGTGTACAAGATGAGAAGCAACCTGGCAAATGACTTGAGCCACTGATTTCTGCTAATTGACATAGAAGATGGTGGGTAAAACGGTGGTTGTAGAAGAACCTAATAAGCTTCGGCTCGAGTTCTGACTTCTCCTTCCACACCCATTAAACAACGTATCATAATCTTTCTCTCTTTATCACATAATATTACTCTCTTTATTTACATCGTAACTTCTATTTCATTTTATTAACCTAGTACAAAAGTCTCCTTGTTTGGTTCGATTTATTTTCTTAACTGTGAATAATTTGATTGTTGTTTTAAATTTTAAGTACTATTTATCGTAGGTTATCTTTATTGTTGTGTTCGTTGATATTAATAATTTTTTAATAACAGGACCTATGCAAGGCCGATATTCAAGGACTGAAACCGGTTAAAAAGTGCTACAAATCTTTATGGTTTTAACAAAGAACTGTCTGTACTTTATTCAATTATATTCAACGTAGTATTATTTGTATGTCTGGTTTGTAAAACAACTGAATATTTTTTACTGTTGATTCGTTTGAGATCTGGATAAAATAAATAACTAACAAATGTTCTTAAACTTATAACAATTAATAATTGACACAATTAACTATTACAAAACTACAAATCTTAAAACTAACATAACAATAGCAATAATATTACGTTTAACAATTACCTCTTAATTAAAAGATAATCAACAGATTTTGTTATGTAATGAAAAATGAAAAAGTATTTTAAGTATTAGATTTTCCGTATTTTTAAGCCAAACTGAGGTTGATTTTCATTTAGCCTCTTTCACTCATGATTAAAATTAGGTTATGTTTATTGAGGTTAGTTTTTTGTTTATTTTTAATGTTTTATTACTAATGTTTTTTTTTTTAATTCCTAATGTGTGTACGTTGCAATCTGTTCAATTCAGAACAATAAGCAACCCCATGACCCAATGAGATGAGGATGATATGTATGACGTGTAAATGAGGTGTAGTCTTGTACAGACTCAGGCCGACCATTCCTGAGAGAGTATGGTTAATTGAACCCCAACCATGAAAGTACACCGGTAACCACTGTCTACCATTCAAATCCGTATAAAAGTAACTACCTTTACTAGGATTTGAACCAGGAACCTTCGTCTCCGAAAATCAGCTGTTAAACAGCTGATTTTGGCGACGACTTTACCTCTAGACCAACCCGGTGGGTTTATTACTAATGTTAGGTTATATTGGTCATTATTTTCATTGGCAAGAGAAAGTTGTGTGAGTGTTTCACACCAGATTTTTTTATAGAAAGTATTATGAAGTCATAAACGTAAAAAATATAAAGCAGCTGGTTTTGATACACAATTACCTTAACGGAAATAACCTTTTAGTAAAAAAGCAATGGAACTACATCTAGTACCTCGTTAAAAAGAAGATAAAGGAAAATTGAAGCCGCGGTTTAAGCAATCCAACCATTGAGAGGAAACGAAAGCTAGAGAATTGATAAGAATGAAAAAGAAAAGGAAGAGAAAGAAGTCGTGACGTAATAGAAAGGATCAATCGTAACAAATTGTTAGAAATAAACTGGTGTCCATCCCAAAGAATGTTTGTTATTCTGTGACTTAAGTTTTTTTTTATATAGTTCTTATTTTACCTCTTTTATCTTTGTTGTTTAGCTCTTTTTAAACATTTCATTTAATCTCTCTGTGTATTTTTGTAACAGCGCTACTGTTTCTTTTTGGTCTGTATCTTTAGCCAATAAAACAGTGGGCAATTTTATTTCTTTCGTACGAGGGTTTCATTTGGAATATAAATTGTTTAAACATCTTCTGTTGTTTTTTTTTAGACCGTTTATTTTTCTGGCCGTTTGTTACATTAATAACACTAAAATAGTGTTCCGGTAAATCGGTTTTCCAATTATTTAAACTATTAAAGAGCATGATTTAGTTACTTATTGTACGGTATCTTACCTGTTTAAAAAATATTCGTTTTTAGTTTAGTGTTTTTCTTATCGTTTAATCTATAATTAATGTCACTTTGAATCATTTATAAAACCATTTCTTGCAGCTCATGTGGTTTGCATTCGTTCGTTGGAGCCCTTGTTTCTTTTCTTACTTCGAAATCAAAAATTTTGCATTATGCTACTTAGTTTTATAAAAATTAAAAAAAAGTTTATGTAGTACTTTTTACTTTCTCTTGCCTGTATGGTCTGATCATGAGAATCTATACTGATCATGAGAAAGGATTACTGTACCTCGTTATCCGCGGGGGTTACGTTCCGGAGGGTTACCGCGGTTCGTAAAACCGCGGATAATGATACCTTATATGAACGAAAAGATGGGGGTTAGGTTCTAAAGGTAAAGTCCTGTAGTCGTTTTAAGTGTTTAATAGTTTTAGGAACATTTTACCATTATTATAATCTATGAATATTTAATAAATACAGTAATATACGCATAAAAATTTAAGTTGCTTTAAAATAGTTAGTTATGGCTCTTTGCTTCTTCTTTTCAAACTCCTTGTGGACTTCTTCGTATGGTATCATCAGCTCCTGGAGTCCTCATTTGAATTGAAGGGCCCTTTCCATGACGGGATCCGTCTCCAACACGTGGTCAGCCAATGCGTTGCCATGCTGAGGATCTCGTTGATGGTTTTCGATTCAGGATCGTCAAACAAACAAAGAACTGTATGTACGTACGAAGAAGTTAGACTGACACGTGGAGGAAAACGTACGGAGAAATTACAGTTGTTGCCTGGGCGTACGTATGGCGGTGAGGGTGGGGTGTTACTAGTGGGGCCCGGTACCCGGTGACGCGCTCACTATGTACAGTACGCGGAAATCTAGCTTGGCTCATGGCAGCGGTCGCCATACTAGTGTGTGCCTCAACATGATTCGGACGCCAAAACATTTATTCAAACCCAACCAAGTACGGTGTACACAAGGTGAGAAAACGTACGTATTTTAAGGTTTTAGGCCCACGGACAAAGTCCGCGGATAACTGAAACCCGCGGATACCAAGGGATTACTGTACTTCATGAAAATTAATAAGAACAAAACAAAAGTGTTGTGCAGCAGCAAGAGTAGTCCAGAAGAGATGGGAAATTTAGAAGTAGGTAACGAAAACATACAGGAAGTTGGGGAATTGTGCTATCTAGGGTGTAAAATAACATAGGATGGTAGAAGCCCAAGTGATATCAGAAGTAGAATTGCTCGATCTATAAAAGCCTTTGAAATGAAAAACAGCTTACTTACTACAAACATTGACTTAAAGATTAGGAAAAATTTCTTAAAACATTATGTTTAGAGTGTAGCATTATACGGGAGTGAAACGTGGGTGATAGGGGCTGCAGAAAAGAAGAGGATAGAAGCTTTTGAAATGTGGTGCTATAGGAAAATGTTACAGATTAAGTGGGTTGACAAAATAAGTAATTTAGAGGTTCTTAGACGAGTGGTTGAAAAAAGAAGTACATGGAAACATCTTACCAGAGGAAGGGATAGAGTAGTCGCGCATATCTTAAGATATTTAGTCTATCAGTAATTGAGGGTGTGAACTGAAGGGGGAGGCAAAGGTTAGACTATATAAAGCAAGTAACAAAAGATGTAGGGTGTTAACAGGTACGTAGATATGAAACAACTTGCGCAAGATAGAACAGCTTGGAGAACTGCATCAAACCAGTCGGGAGACTGATGGCAAAAAACTAAAAATATTGTTGTCATTCATTCTATGCAGGAATACGTAAAATTTATGTAATATTTTTCTGATAGTTTCTAATAATAATCATTTTCTTAAAATCAGCATGTAGGCTATACATTTACACTTTCAAGAAATTTCACATTTTTTTGCAACTTGCATTTAACTCAATCCTACTGTGCAAAAAGAAGTTCTTCAAATGTGTTATATGCATTTTCAAAGTAATGCATTAACAGTACATACATTTTTTAAATACTTTCAACAACATGTAGTGAACATTGCAAACTCCATATTACATGTTACTACTTTTAAAATTGGATAAAAAAATAGCCATATGGCTTTGAACAAAGCGACATTGTACATATAGTAAATGAATAAACAAACATACAATAAATCTTAATGTGACAAGTATGTCAGCCTGTAACACAATTTATGCATCTCTGATGACGTATAACAAGTTAGAATTGGTAAGGTTATTTCCATAAACTTCTTGCTGAATAAAATGAAAGTTTTATTTAACTTTCTTGAACTGTACATGTAGAAAACTGAACTGAGCCGGCCGCATTGGCGCAGTTGGTAACGTGCTCGCCTCTCATCATGCGGTCCTGGGTTCGAATCCCACTCAGGCATGGCATATTTTCATACGTTACAAAAAATCATTTCATCCTCATCACACACAGTTACACCCCGAACGTCGTCGCTAATGACCTTGTTGTTGATGCTACGTTAAATAAATAAGAAAAAAAACTGAACTGAATATTATAAAAAGGAAATTATTTACTGCAGATCCTTGATCTCTCTCTTTATTCTGCAGTAAACATTTATTTATTATTTACTTAATAAGTTTCTCAAGTGTATTATTTGTTATTTATTTTTATTTTACCGTTAACGGATGTATACAGGATGTTTCTAAAAATTACGAAAGTCTCTCGAGAACAGATTTTTCAACTAAAAATGTGGGAAAAGTTTATATACATACATATACTTTATATGTAGATAATTCATTGTAGAAAGGTACCCTGGATGAATGACGATTGTTATTAACTTTTTTTGCCCATAACAGGCAGTTGGAGTGTTAAATCATTTGCACTCGATGTGTTAGTTCCAGGGGTACAATAGATATATAGTTCTGTTTCTTATCACAAGGTCAGCCAAATATATGACTGAAGCATTTAAGAAATAGAAGAGGTAGAGGTGTAAAAGACACTAGTCAGAGTTATCTCCTCTGAGAGTAATAAATTTCATGATAATACAGCCAGACCCTGTGAAGGTGTCATGTGCAGGGTGGAAAGTAGATGTATACATCTACTTTCCACCCTGCATTAGCATTTTCTCTACAGAGCCTAGTTTACCGTGAAAGAGTGATTTTCCGTATTTTTAAGCCAAACTGAGGTTGATTTTCATCTTGCGTCTTTCACTCATGATGGGTTAATTATTAATTATGATGGGTCAATTAGGTTATGTTTATTGAGGTTACATTTTTTTTATTTCGAATGTGTTACTACTAATGTTAGGTTTTTGTTAATTATTGGCATTGGCAAGAGAAAGTTGTGTGAGTGTTTCACACCAGATTTTGCTTATGATTAAAAAATTAAGCGTTGTTATTCATTTTACATTGTTTACGCATAATTACACATAGGTTATATTTTTTATTATCACATTGGTTGGAGAATGTCGTGTGAGTGTTTCACAGCAATTCTTTTTCTTCAGTGTTATTATAAAAAATAATTAAACGTGTTATATTTTTCGTATATGCAAATTGTATTATCATTATTGGATAATGCATGAAGAAATGTAATTGGCTTTGTGAATTATTTACGTTGTCATAGAACTTGCGTTAATATTAACTGTAATTTCTTAATTCGTGTGAAATATTATGCAAAAGTTGTTTGTTTTTTCGTGTTTTGTTCATGTTTATCATTCTGTTTTGTTTGTTAAATTTTTTAAACGTAATGAATTCATAGTGTGTAATATCTTTTTCGGTATACTAATATTGCGCTGTAATTTTTCCTTTTGTTAACGGATTTTTTTTATTAAGCGTAAGAGATGAAAGTGAGTGATGGAAAAATCCCAGACCTGTCCGGGAATCGAACCTCTGGGACCCCTGGTGTAGAAGCCAGTTACGTTGACCGCTACACCACGGAAGAACGGCATAATTTTTTCAATATAACCGAAGTAAAGGTAGTTACTTTTACACGGATTTGAGTGCTAGACAGTGGTTACCGGTGTACTTTGATGGTTGGGGTTCAATTAACCATACTCTCTCAGATATGGTCGACCTGAGTCTGTAAATGTTTTTCTACCATGATTTTTTCCTGAAAAATTTCATTAAGTGGGTTTCGGATAATCGGGGTTTTGCTGTAACTTACTTCGTTCTGCACTAATTTACTATGAGACCAATCGTTTTTCGTTCCATTTTACGCTTATTTTAATTTTAATAATAATTCAAGTAATTATTAAATTAATTTCTGGGAATCGACAAAATTACAAAACATTTGTTTAAAAAATTCAGTCACCAAAAATGATCCTCTTTAGAACAAAAGGCGTATTTTATTAAAAGATTTTTTTTATAATTTGTAAAAATAATAGCTAGTGGGAAACATTTACACAACGTTCTGTTGCCAATGTAGATAATGAACAATATAACCTTAATCATTGTGTAAACAATGTAAAATGAAAAAGTAACCTAATTTTATTCTTGAATGAATGAGTCAGAATGAAAATCAACCTCTGTTCGACTTAAAAATACGGGAAATCACTAATTGACCCTAAACTAGAGCTCTGTAGAAAAAAATCTGGTGTGAAACACTCACACAACTTTCTCTTGCCAATGCAATTAATTAATAATAAACCTAACATTATTAATAAAATATTAGAAATAAACAAAAACTAACCTCAAAAACATAACCTTATTTTAATCATGAGTGAATGACGCAAAATGACAATCGAACTCAGTTTGGCTTAAAAATACGGAAAATCACGCTTTCACGCTAAACTAGGCTCTGTAGAGAAAAATGCTCTAAACAAAAGTTGTAGATCTTTTAATTTTCTATAAATTTAATTATATACACTTTTGTCGTAAAATGCATACTAAGACCGAAATGTTAAAAAATCGATTTTTCTCACGTTTTCGTGAGAAAAAAAACAGAAAATCGCTAATTACCGCTAAACTAAGCGTTATACAAAAAATTGTTTGAAATAAAAGTTGTAGAATTTTACATTCTCTACAACTTTTATTATATAACGTTTTGCGCTAAAATGCATATTAAAGCCGCAATCTTAAAAAGAAAATGTTTTTACGTAAAAACAGCCTCAAGCAGAATTTCAGCAAACATGTCGCCTACCCTATATTGTAGAGCATAAAAAATGTAGTAAACCAGGCGATTTTTAAAAAAATCGTAGGACTAGTTTTTGAGAAAATCGCAAAAAAGTGAAAAATTATACGAATAAACTACTACTTCCGGTTGACCGATTTTGATAAAAATGTTCGTGTCGGGTCCGTTAGTGATATGTAACTTATGTTTCAAGTTCGTACGATGTTCCGTTCTTGAGATATTCTGTTCACACACACACACAAACACACACACACACACACAGACACACACACACACAGACCAATCGCTAAAAACATGTTTTTTGGGTTCAGGGGGTCTGAAAACGTATAGATCCGGTGAAAATTTGATTTCGAAAAATCGACATGAAAACAATACTTTCCTTCCTATATATTCATAAGTTATAGGCAAGAGAAAGTAAAAATAATTGAAATAAAAGTTACAGATTTTTTAATTTTCTATAACTTTCGTTTTACTAAGGTCGCAACCCTAAAAATCCCAAAAATTCCACTGATTTTCATAAAAATAAAAAACAGAAAATCACTAAGCGTTGTAGAAAAAACCTTTTCAAATAAAAGCTGTTCTACAATTTTTTTTCATACTATACTGTATAATTTTGCCTTAAAATTCATATTAAGGCCGCTATCTTAAAAGAAAAAAATAAGTTTTTTTAAGAGAGCACAGCCTCCTCAAGAATTTCAGCAGATATGGCGCTTATCCTATCTGCATAAAAATTGTAGTAAATATTTTAAAAAAATTTTGGAAGTTGTTTTTGAGAAAATTTTCATGAGTGAAAAATTGCTCAAATAAACTACTACCGCCGGTTAACCGATTTTAATGAAAATGTTCGTGTCGCATCTTCTCGTAGTACGTACTTAAGTTTCAAGTTTCTACTTCGTACAATGTTCTGTTTTTGAGATATTTTGTTCACACACGCGCGCACAGACCAATCGCTAAAAAAACGTGGTTTTGGGTTCAGGGGGCCTAAAACGTGTACATCTGGTGTAAAATCGATATAAAAACAATACTTTCCTTGTATATATTACCTATTTCTATTATTATTATTTAAGAAGTAGATTTTACTTACGTTTTATTTTAACTCAAAAATTCAGTTACTCTGGTCGCATTTATTCTCTTCTACTGGTGGTTTACACAAATACCAACAGAATTCCTGTTTCCAGTACTAATTGGCGTTATTTGTACGGTCTTGATGTAGCTTTCAACTTGTGAGGTTGTGTGAGAAGTTAAACGTTTTAAATTAAGTTCGTCGTAAAACGCAATCAGTGGTGGCGGGGGGGGGGGTTGCTGGTAGTACGTAAAGAGTTTATTTGTAAGTATGTAAGAGAATTTTATTGTTATTAGGAAATTTATAACTTAAAAATTACAATATTTTATTAAGATTTTAAAACAGAAATTGCGGTGTTCCATCCTCCTCTTTCAGATGTAAAATGTTCTTTATATAATTTATTTAATTGAATTTTCAATTAATTTGCGTGATTCAATTTGTATTAATCTCTTTTAAAATTATTTGAAATTTGTTCTTTTTGCTATTATTTTTAATTAGTTAAGATTAATTGGTTTTTATTTCTTTTTTCAGGTGAGTGTCGTAAAATTGAGTTGAAAAAACACGTAGCTTTCGTTGTATGTAAGTACAAGTTGATTTTTTATGTTTGTATACAAGAAAATACAGAAAAAATAATGTTGTTTATGTCATCAGGCGAAAGGCGGTTTTTGAATCTTTAGAAGTTTTACTAACTACAACGAGGAGTTAGATGATTTACCTTGCCTTCCTCACTGAGTGAGAAACTATTCTTATCAGCATGCCCTCCGAAAAGCTTCTACTTTCCACTCTCAAAATGACACTTTTACTTCATTCACCACAGGGTCTGGCTGTATAATGAAATTCATTACTTTCAGAGGAGATAACTCTGGTTAGTGTCTCTTACACCTCTACATTTTCTGTCCTTAAATGATTCAGTCTTATAATTGGCCAACCATGTGATAAGAAACAGAACTATTTTTTTTGTAGTCCTGGAACTAGCAGATTGAATGCAAATAATTTAGCACTCCACCTGTCTGTTATGGGTAGAAAAAAATAATGCGATTGCGAAATCTAATCGCTGACTTGTTCATTACAAAATCCAGAACTACAAAACCTTGTTGCTTAAAATTTTGTATTGAATTTCCATTTGCGTCATAGATGCTCGCTAAGAAATTATTTAAAAAAAATTCTACTTGTAAATGAAGAAAATTTAAAAAACCTTCAAGGTGTATTTTAGGGGGAAAATAATTCAGAAAATTAACTTCTTGAAAGACATTGCCACATATGTTCCCAGAAACCATGCAACCTTATTGGTGGCATTGTTCCCTTGTTACTTTATCAGTTGTTATTCATATGAACTTTTTACCATAGGCAGGTGGAGTGTTAAATTATTTGCACTCGATCTGCTAGTTCCAGGGCTACAACAAATAGTTCTGATTCTTAACACATGGTCACCCATGACTGAAACATTTATGAACAGAAGAGGTAGGGGTGTAAAAGACACTAGTCAAAGTTATCTCCTCTGAGATTAATGAATTTCATTATACAGCCAGACCCCGTGGTGAATAAAGTGAAGATGCCATTTGGAGGGTGGAAAATTTGTGCTTTTCAGAGAGGAATTCAGTGAGGAAGGCACAGGTAAACCACCTCACACCTAGTTGTACTTAGTAAAAATCCTCTAGAGGTTCAAATCAGCTTTTCAGCTGATGACGTTAACAATAGTATTCTGTAATTGCAATGTTTTTCGGAGTGATATTATGGTTAATTTTCAAAATTAACTTGTTCCTCAAGAAGTTAAATAAGCTATTTCTGTGAATAGTTTTTTCATCCGCTTGTTTAGACGGTTATGATTTTTTAACTAAAATCGGTTCTTTGAAGATTTTATAAAGCTTTGAAGTAAATTTACCGTAAAGATTGTAATGTACCTAATATCAAAAAAGTGGTACGATTTTTATTTTTTTAAATTGCATCAAAATTGGTACATTCTTCGAACCGATATATAATATAAATCTGTTTGAATATTCAAAAAATTTTTAGGAAAATTTTTTAATTGTTTACTGAATGTTGTGAAAGTTTATATTAATAAAATAAAATATTTTTGGGTGCGAGCTGAAGTGGCTAACAAATAAATATTTTATTCATCATTGTTAGCTAAAAATTTATTTAAACTACGTAATTAAATTTTAGGTATGAAAATTGATAATAATTTTAAAGACCGAAGAATATTGAATAATGTCGCAAAAAAGAAATTTTTCTAAAAATTTGTTATTGTTTACTGAACGTTGTGTATATTAATAAAATAAAATATTTTTGGGTGCGAGCTGAAGTGGCTAATAAATAAATGTTTTATTCATCATTGTTAGCTAAAAATTTATTTAAACTACGTAATTAAATTTTAGGTATGAAAATTGATAATAATTTTAAAGACCGAAGAATATTGAATAATGTCGCAAAATTGACGTATTTAAAACTGGCTACAATATTTTTTATGAAGTTGAAATACCGTATTTTTAGTGGTCGTATTATTTAGTTAAAAAAGGAAGTTGCGATACCAGTTTTTTTCGTTTTAATATATAAAATGTAATGTATCTTGTCACAGATTAGAGAGTTGTTAATGCTGTTTAAATTGTTTGTGATAAAATGTTACGGGAGGGGGAAGTAGAATATGTTTTCAAATGAATTATTAAAGAAGTAAGAAGAGTAGGGGGGGGTGATTCGGTGGACAAGTGTGACAAAGAGAGAATTAATAAAACAGTAATGATGATGGTCTTGTGCTAGTGTTGCGGGATATTGTAAGGTTAACTGAGGGATTTATTCCCTAATTCGTGCGTTCAAGTTTCCCTGATTGTGGTAGGCCTGTCGAGTAACTGCCTTGGTTGCTTTGCTGGCGCTCTGGCAAGCAACAGAGTGCATATCGAGGCCATTTCATCTACCTCTCTTTATCTAACCAACTATATTTCACTATCATTTCATCTCGCTTCCTCACACTACATTAATCGAGACGCAGTACTACCGACAACGGGCGAATGAGCACGGAGCAAGTTCAGCTGTTTGTTCACTTAGTTCTTCAGTCGAGTTCAATCCGTCATCAGGTGTGGATGTATGTCGCGCATGTATTCTTCATAAATGTGTCGGTTTAATTCTATTTGTTTATCGAATTGCCATACCGTAATTAATTTAAATGGAATTACTTCGTTGTAATAAATATTTAAAATATGTTGATCATTATAAAAAGTGTTTTTCGTTTTTAAAATGTTTAAAAGGATATTGTTAGATTTATTTTTAATTAATTTGTTGTGAATTTAAATAAAATTATTATGGAATTCGTTAAAATATACGGAGTTTATTGGTGTGATTAAATAAATATTTTATTAAAAAGATATGTGCCTTAATATTTAAAATATATTTTAATTATAAATAATACTAAATAAAATTAACGGTCATATTTATTTATGTTGTTACAAATACGTTTAAAAATTATATTATTGTGTTAATAATTTTTAAGTGATATTGTGAAATATTGTGCCTTTTATTACAATGTTTATTTTGTTTCTATAATATTATATTAAGAAAGTTTAATTAATTAATTGTTCTGCAGTTATGGAAGAATGTGGTATAATTTATCGTGTTTACTTCAAAGTTAAAGTTTAAAAGTCTGTGTTAATATTTCCTGTTATATTTTTTTTATTTGTGGTGTTAAACGGTATCGCATTTATCTATCAACATGTTCGTTGAGAAGGCAAGGTGTCGTCTCTGTGACCTTTTTAGTACGGATTGTCGCCCCCATTTGACGCCTCCTATTTTACCATCGTTGTCATCGAGTTCTTCTTTGTCATCTATATTACCAAATTTAAGGGATATGATGGTAGCTGCTTATTTATTAAGAGGTAAATTATTATTTTATCCATTATTTCAGTTAATAAAATAAATTTTCAAAAGTAATTTTTTAATTTTAAGGTTATGTGGTGTAAAATGCAAACGGAGTTCGACAAGTTTTCTTTTCTGTTCGTAACATTTATCTAGTAACGGGACAATTCCCCATTTTTTATTTTAACAGTTGAACTATTTTAATGAATCTAATGTCCAAATTTTGTTTTATAATCAATACTTAGTAATTTATCCTTTAAATTAAATATTTTTGTTAGTGTTTTAGTTCTGAACAATATTAGTTATTTTACATTCAATTTTTATTGTTACTTAATCAAAATATTAATTCGTTTTTACTTTCTCTTGCCTATATGAATATATAGGAAGGAAAGTATTGTTTTCATGTCGATTTTTCGAAATCGAGTTTTCACCGGATCTATACGTTTTCAGACCCCCTGAACCCAAAAAACATGTTTTTAGCGATTGGTCTGTGTGTGTGTCTGTGTGTCTGTGTGTGTGTGTGTGTCTGTGTGTGAACAGAATATCTCAAGAACGGAACGTCGTACGAACTTGAAACTTGAAACTTAAGTTACATACCACTACCGGACGCGACACGAACATTTTCATCAAAATCGGTCAACCGGAAGTAGTAGTTTATTCGTATAATTTTTCAGTTTTTTGCGATTTTCTCAAAAACTGGTCCTACGATTTTTTTTAAAATCGCCTATTTTACTCAATTTTTTATTCTCTACAAGATAGGGTAGGCGCCATGTTTGCTGAAATTCTCATTGAGGCTGTTTTCACGTAAAAACGTTGTTTTTTTAAGATTACGGCTTTAATATAAATTTTAGCGCAAAAACTTATATAATAAAAGTTGTAGAGAATTTAAAAACCTACAACTTCTGTTTCATACATTTTTTTGTATAACGCTTAGTTTAGCGGTAATTTGCGATTTTCTGTTTTTTTTCTCACGAAAACGTGAGAAAAATCGATTTTTTTAACATTTCGGCCTTAGTATGCATTTTACGACAAAAGTGTATAGAATTAAATTTATAGAAAATTAAAAGATCTACAACTTTTATTTAAAGCATTTTTCTCTACAGAGCCTAGTTTAGAGAGAAAGAGTGATTTTCCGTATTTCTAAGCCAAACTGAAATTGATTTTCATTTTGCGTCTTTCACTCATGATTAAAATTAGGTTATGTTTGTTGAGGTTAGTTTTTTATTTATTTTTTTATGTTTTATTACTAATGTTAGGTTTATTGTTAATTATTTGCACTGGCAAGAGAAAGTTGTGTGAGTGTTTCACACCAGATTTTTATATTTTTCCCCAGGTTTTGTTTATTAGTAAACTTAAAAAACTTGCTAGTTCCAGGGCTACAAAAAATAGTTCTGTTTCTTATCACATGGTCAGTTAATTATATGACTGAACCATTTAAGAACAGAAGAGATAGAGGTGTAAAAGTCACTAGTCAAGAGTTATCTCCTCTGAGTGTAATGAATTTCACCGTGTGGTGAATGAAGTGAAAGTGTCATTTGCAGAGTGAAAAGTAGATGCTTTTCGGAGGGCCTGGCATGCTGATTAGCATACTTTTCTACTCAGCGAGGAAGATAATGGTAAACCACCTCACTCCTCGTTCTACTTAGTAAAGCCTTTAAAAGTTCAAACCAGCCTTTCGGCTGATGACCTAAACCATAACAACTAACTTAAAAATCTGGTGTGAAACACTCACACAACTTTCTCTTGCCAATGCAAATGATTAATAATAAACCTAACATTATTAATAAAATATTAGAAATAAACAAAAACTAACCTCAAAAACACAACCTTATTTTAATCATGAGTGAATGACGCAAAATGACAATCGAACTCAGTTTGGCTTAAAAATATGGAAAATCACGCTTTCACGCTAAACTAGGCTCTGTAGAGAAAAATGCTCTAAACAAAAGTTGTAGATCTTTTAATTTTCTATAACTTTTATTATATACACTTTTGTCGTAAAATGCATACTAAGACGGAAATGTTAAAAAAAATCGATTTTTCTCACGTTTTCGTGAGAAAAATAACAGAAAATCGCAAATTACCGCTAAACTAAGCGTTATACAAAAAAATGTTTGAAACAGAAGTGGTAGGTTTTTAAATTCTCTACAACTTTTATTATATAAGTTTTTGCGCTAAAATTTATATTTAAGCCGTAATCTTAAAAAAACAACGTTTTTACGTGAAAACAGCCTCACCGAGAATTTCAGCAAACATGGCGCCTACCCTATCTTGTAGAGAATAAAAAATTGAGTA
Source organism: Catonia carolina (assembly GCA_035578175.1). Classification (NCBI taxonomy): domain Eukaryota; kingdom Metazoa; phylum Arthropoda; class Insecta; order Hemiptera; family Achilidae; genus Catonia; species Catonia carolina. Next base: position 44,951,125 of record JAQMRL010000006.1, on the reverse strand, counting down.
AAATAGGCGATTTTAAAAAAAATCGCAGGACCAGTTTTTGAGAAAATCGCAAAAAACTGAAAAATTATACGAATAAACTACTACTTCCGGTTGACCGATTTTGATGAAAATGTTCGTGTCGCGTCCGGTAGTGGTATGTAACTTAAGTTTCAAGTTTCAAGTTCGTACGATGTTCCGTTCTTGAGATATTCTGTTCACACACAGACACACACAGACCAATCGCTAAAAACATGTTTTTTAGGTTCAGGGGGTCTGAAAACGTATAGATCCGGTGAAAACTCGATTTCGAAAAATCGACATGAAAACAATACTTTTTCCTTCCTATATATTCATAAAGGCAAGAGAAAGTAAAAAAGTTGCAATCTCCGTAGTGTAGTGGTTAGTATGCTATTTTAGAAAGTAGAAAGTCCCGGATGGGCTCTAAACATTTTAACAGGTTGAAACCCATAATTATAGTACCAAAATTCACAGTAGTCGCTAATGACGAAGCTGTCGGTGCGCTATGATTGTCTACATTGGCGGATTTAAGATCAAGTTTGGAAGGAATATGGAATACCCCGGAGGAGACCTGGGGTCCACCCCCTTGGAAAAAATTAAAAATTCAGATCTTAAAAACACGTTTTTGTGCATTTCTTAGCCGAAAATTTTCAATTTTTATACAATTACAAACAGACAAAATGAAACAATTTTAGATATTTAAAAAATTTAACAATGGGAGTTGATTACTGTTGCTAATTTGAAATTTAAAAGAATTTTATTTCATAATGCCTCATAAAATTAATAAAATAATTTATTAGCAAAGATTTACAGTAATATAAGCTCTTACTTACATAAAAATATTTGTTATTTTGGTTACTTATTTTGATGTATCAAAATATAAATATATAAAATATATATAATATATAAATATGTTATTTTGTTGTCGTTTGTTAGGTCATCAGCCGAAAGGCTGGTTTGAACGTGTTGTGGCTTTACTAAGTAACACGAGTAGTAAGGTGGTCTACAATTGCCTTCCTCACTGAGTTGAAAAGTGTGCTTATCAGCATGCCAGACACTCTGAAAAGTATCTACTTTCCACTCTGCAATGTCATTTTATTTACCGCAGGGTCTGGCTGTATAATGAAATTCATTACTCTCAGAGGTGATAACTCTGATTAGTGTCTTTTACACCCCTTTTCTATTCTTAAATGTTTCAGTAATATAACCTGCTGACCTTGTGATAAGAAACAGAACTATTTTTTTGTAGTCCTGGGACAAATATATTTAATAATATATAATTATATACAACACCTGTTACTTCATTCCTTTTTAAAGGTACAAAATACTATTATAATATATAATAGTATTGTTGTTGTTTAGGTCATCAGCCGAAAGGCTGGTTTGAACTTGTAGAGGTTTTACTAAGTAAAACGAGGAGTGAGTGGTTTACAATTGCCTTCCTCACTGAGTGGAAAAGTAAACTTACCAACATGCCGGGCCCTCTGAAAAGCACATATTTTCCTCGCTGCAAATGACACCTTCATTTCATTCACCACAGGGTCTGGCTGTATAATGAAATTCATTACTTTCAGAGGAGATAACTCTGATTAGTGTCTTTTACACCTCTACCTCTTCTGTTCTTAAATTATTCAGTCATTTAATTGGCTGACCATGTGATAAGAAACGGAACTATTTATTTTAGCCCTGCAACGAGCAATATAATAGTTTATAAAACCAAATTTGGAGGGGATAATGACCCCTGTTATCCCCCCTCTTGCGTTAAATCTGCCACTGATTGTCCAGGAGTTAACTTTTATTCATCTGGGTTCAGAATTTTAGAATTATCTTACTAAGTTTTACTGGTTTTAAAGAATCAATACGAATTGGTTCAACATATAAACGGTCTTTAATTAGTTTTGTATGATGTACAATTAGAATTCTTTCGTATTGTTTATTTCAATAAAACTTTATTAATTAACCTATCATTATGAGGAAAGTACCAAAGATGCTTAAAAAATGTTAAAAAGTTATGTTCTTATAAAATACTTGAATTTAGTTCGTTCTTACCACTTAATTTGTTTTGTTCGGTTAATTTTAATAAAATTTTAGCTTAATTTATGAAATCACTCTCCTGATAATGAAACTGTTTTTTTTTTCAACTGTTGTACGCCCTTAGCTATTAACTTTTTGCCTGTTGTTTTCTTTCTGTGTTTTTATTTATGTTCTCCGCTTTATTCTTTTTTTTATTAAAAATGATTTATAAAATTTTTTTAAACATTTTCTAAATGTGAAATTTTTAACAATTTTCCGTTATTATTTGAATTTTTGGGATTTGTTCTCACCCTAATTTTGTTAAATTACTATGGTACTTAACACTACATTATCATACCTCTCTTCTTGGTTTGGTTTGTTGGGATCTAAAACCAAATTATTTCAATCGGTATAATATCTGTGTTTGATCAGTAATAGTATTGATTTATTAGCTTACAAATCCGTTCTTGATTTGTACATTTTTTTTTTTTTAATCACTAGTGTATACGTTGCAATCTGTTTCAATTTCAGAACCATAATCAATCTCATGGCCCTATGAAATGAAAATGATGTGTATGACGTAAATGAAATGTAGTTTACAGAATCAGGCCGACCATCCCTAAAAGAGTGTGGTTAATTGAACTCGCAATCATCATAGTACAACGGTAACCACTGTCTACTGTTCCCGTATAAAGTAATACTTTTATTAGGATTTGAACCTTCGTTTCCGAAAATCAACTGTTAGCCTTTTCTGTGCCGAAACAATATTTAAAAATTTGATCTAAAGTGCCATTTAATTTGAACAAGACTGTACAAAAAGTGCCCAGCCCTTATAAACTTGCAGGCGCAAGCCTATCAGTGCCGACCAAAATTTCAAATTTACAGAAAAATAAAATTTCCTGTTAAAAAATAATTTTTAGTGTGTTCATAACAAAAAAAATCGTTCTAACTAAACATATTCAGAATAGTTTGTTTTAGTTCATTTAAAGTCGCATCGACAGCTTGGTCATTAGCAACTACTGTGGGTTTTGGTACCTTAACGGTGGTTTTAACATGTTAGAATTCCCAGACCCCAGCCGGGAATCGAACCCGGGACGTTTCGCTTTGTAAGCTAGCGCGCTAGTCACTACGCCACGTAGGCAGTTTTAAATTATATTATTCCATTAATTTTTGTTTAATTTTTTTTTGAACATGTTTGGTTATTCGGACATTGGCACTTTATGCATAACATACGGGTGTCCGGTAAACCGGATGTTATCTCAGAAGATGTAAACGTCCTGTTTTCCGGACGTTGGTTCTGAAAGGGTTGAACAGCTGACTAATTTTAATAGACCGTTTATTTTAAAAAAATGAAAAATTTGTAACAGTTATTAATCCACTGGGTTAGTTCCGTGGTTCAAATCCTAGTAATGGTAGTTTTACTTTTGTACGGATTTGAATACTAGACAATGATTACCGGCGTACTTTTTGATGGTCGGGGTTCAATTAACGATACTATTATCAGGAATGGTCGGCCTGAGTCTGTACAAGACTACACTTCATACACATAATTCTTTTACAACTTTACGGTAAACTTTCTAAATTATCAAAAATTATATTCGTATTTACTTTTTCAGTTTGCATTAAACTAAGTGTACCAAAAGTATTTCTAATATAGTTAGATTGATTTTTTCTCGTTCTAATTTACTAAATTCAGACATGCAACTTTGCCAAATTTTTTATTGATATAGGAAAATTCGTATTGATTTTCATTTAATAAACCTCTCCACATATGTCCAAAAATTTGATTCGGAGCTTTTAATAAAAAAAAAGAATTTACTCATAAGCTTAGATTTCGTCAAATGGGTACATTAAATAAACTGGTTTATTCATTTTCCCGATTTTTTTAAAACATTTTTAACTTCAGATAACATTTTTATTTATTACCGCATTTTATAATGTATAAAATAACAGTAAATTTGCTCTTGTGTTTCCTATAGTTGAAGAATTTTACTCGAATTTTTATTTAAAAGTACAAATAAACGTTAATTGCAGTACAAGATAATATTGGGGACTGTGAATTCCATTCTTATACTTAATTGCTTTTTGTTGTGTCTTTAACCAGTCGTTAATAAAGCATCGTTATAAATTTTTTCTTGTCCGTTTTTGTTCAGTATGTAAAACCAGAAGTAATAATCTATATAAACATATTAACCCTGAAGAAAGAAAGAAAGAAAAAAAAGATCTATGTATGTTTAACATGAGTGTGAAACGTGTTTGATGTTGCGGTGGGTGGAGTGCGTGTGTATCTGTGTGAAGGCGGGGATTTGACCCGTGTCATGGCACGCGTCACTGTATGCTTCCTGACCACCGACTACGCTTTTAGGCCCTTACCACCCTCAACACATTTCTTACCGTCTATTATTGTTATTAGTCTTTTTCTCCTCCTAATGTTCGTTCTACCCTTTGTAATAGTAAGTGGCAGCTACTGTCTGTCTGTGACTTGATGGCCCCTCGCAGAGGGGCGCAATATGCGGATTGTAAAACCATTTCAGAAAACATATCTAAATTTTTTTTAGGTCACTGAAAATTTTCGGAAATGACGTGTTTTTATAAAACAAAGTATTTCGCATGTTTTTTGTTCTATAAAATTATTTCGAAAAACACACGCCTAATGAGATAATGTATAATTTAGTAAAAGTTTTGTTTTTGAAGAAAAACCCATATTTTTGCAAATACTTTGTCATTGTTCAACAACTACTCCACGGATTAACATAAAATTTGGCAGGCTTGTTATGTGATAATTATGAAAAACGATGATGCAATAAAATTTAACAGAAAATCAATACTTTTTAAGTTACAAGGTATTTTCATAAATAAATTTTATAAAATCGCGAAACACGACATAAAAAAGTCAGCATGCGAGAAACTTTTTTGTCTTTAAAGATAACTGTACACTGTAAGCGAATGAAATAAAGTGAAAATTTTGAATTAATTTTCAGTGAAAGAATTATTTAAATTTATTATTTAAATTTAAAATAGATCCAAACACTGATTTACAGATTAGGGAACATTTTTAAAACACTATGTTTGGAGTGTAGCATGCGGGAGTGAAACGTGGGTGGTATTGGCTGTAGAAAGGAAGAAGATGGAAGCTTTTGAAATGGGAGTGTTACAGCAAAGTGTTAAAAGATAATTGGATGAACATAATAAGTAATTTAGAGGTTTTTTTTGAGGAGTAGATAAAGGGAAAAGTATATGGAAACATCGTACCAGATAATGGGATAGGCTAGTGGGGCATATCTTAAGACATCTTTGGTTTATCAATAATGGAGGGTAATATTAAGGGAGTTAATTGTAGGAGGAGGCAAAGTAAATTACAAAAGATGTTGGGTGTTGCAGGTATGTAGATATAAAACGACTTGCTCAAGATAGAACAGATTGGAGAACTGCATCAAACCAGTTGAGAGACTGATGATATAAAAATATGTTTCAGTTAAATTAGCTGACCGTGTGATAAGAAACAGATTATTTTTTGTAGCCCTGAAACTAGGAGATCTTGTGCAAATAATTGATTACTCCACCTGTCTGTTATGTGCAAAGATTTTAGTGTATTGAATCATAATGTGCGTGGTTTACTGTATCTTATTGTATTACACCCTATCAAAGTATATGGTATTTTACCCGAGGTGGTTGGGTATTGTTCAAATAATATTCGTGTAGGTGTAGGGATGTTCAAATTACATTGGGGGTTACTATAAACACAAGTGGGCGTCGAAAATTGTCGTATAGGTGACGTATATGAAAATTTAATGAAATTGATTGCATAAATATTTTGTTGTTCAATTTTCTGAAAATATACTTAAACTACTACTTTTTAAAGTTATCTATTTTTAAAGTTAACTTTTTATTATTGTTTTTGTCGTATAAATGGTTTGTAATAATCCGAATATAGAAATGGAAATCGCTTTTCCACTTGTTTTCTTTAAAAAAATAAAAGTTATTTTTAAACTAACGTATTTTTCTTGTGTATTCTCTTTTTTTTTTAATTTGTAAAGAGCCTGGCTAGCTTATCGATCGGAAAGTCGTTTGACACACATCTATTTTTGTCCTATTCCTAAGAGTTTTTTTCTACGTCAAAAGTGCTTGTTATTTGTAAATGTTTTAGTACTATCGTATTTTGTTTTTTAATTTTGTCGTTCTATTTAAACATGTTTATTTGTTCGTTTTCTATTATTATAAGTATTTGTTGTTGTTTAGGTCATCAGCCGATAGGCTGGTTTGAACCTGCAGAGGTTTTACCAAGTAAATCGAGGTGGTTTACCTATACCTTCCTCACTGAGTGGAAAAGTACGCTTATCAGCATGCCGGGCCCTCTGGAAATCACATATTTTCCACTCTGCAAATGACACCTTCACTTCATTCACCACAGGGTCTGGCTGTATAATAAAATTCATTACCTTCAGAGGAGATAACTCTGATTAGTGTCTTTTACACCTCTACCTCTTCTGTTCTTAAATGATTCAGTCATTTAATTGGCTGACCATGTGATAAGAGACAGAACTATTTATTTTAGCCCTGCAACGAACAGATTGAGTGTAAATAATTTGACAATCCACTGTCTGTTATGGGCCGGTTATTTATTTATGTATTTAATAAAATAACCTTTTTTTTATAAAAGGTAAAAAAAATATATATTTAGGCGGAATGAATGATAGCGATGAGGAAAATTTTTTCTTATACATAGTTTTAGATTAGATTCAAAATTTGGGTTTTGGAGAACTTCTATGTAGATAAAAGCAGACCAGGTATAGTGAAAGGAAAGAATAAAAGAATGCAAAAAACCAATACGTACTGAAATGTAAGATAATTATTTAATTTCATTATTTTTTTCAAAAATCTTGCTCCGTTGCGTAGTGGTTAGTACGCTAACTTTTACCAAACGGAAGGTCCCGGATTCGATTTCCTGTTAGGATCTGCGAAGTATACCTAAGTAAATGTACCAAATTCTTTTTAGACTATGTGAATTACAATTAGACTAAATTGCTGATATGAGGTTGCTGAAAACAATTGGACGTGTATGGCAGTCAGATCTACTTTCTACAGCTCAGAAAACCCCTGTTGTTGAGGTCATCAGCCGAAAGGCTGGTTTGAACTTCTAGAGGTTTTTACATAGTTAAAAAGAGGAGTAAGGTGGTTTACCATTGGTTTCCTCACTGAGTGTAAAAGTAGTTTATGCTTATCAGCATGCTAGGACCTCCGAAAAGCATCTACTTTCCACCCTCCAAATGCCACCTTCATTTCATTCACCACAGAGTCTGGCTGTATAATGAAATTCATTACTTTTAGATGACATAACTCTGATTAGTGTCTTTTACACCTCTTCTTTTCTTAAATATTCAATTGGCTGACCATGTAATAAGAAACATAACTATTTTTTATAGCCCTGGAACTAGCAGATCGAGTGCAAATAATTTAACACTCCACCTGCCTCTGATGGGCTAAACCCTTACATTGTTTACATTGGCAATAAAAAGTCGCGTGATTGTTTCCCACAAGATTTTTTAAAATTAAGTTGTACGTTCAATTAAAAAAACTAGTTCATAAAAAGAAAAAGAAAACTGTAGGCCTAACGGGATGGAATTAACCGTAAGGATCATAACATTTTAATTTTAGGAAAATTGTATGTATGAAGTTTACCTGTCTCTCTTACGAATGCGAAACGGATGTTATGGTGCTGGTTTAGGGAACTTAAGGGGGTTAATTTTTGTGGCTTTGAAAGTTACTTGAATAATTTCAAGTTATTTATTGCAAAATTGTAGAAGATATTTTCTCCGAATTCTATGAAATTGTGCATACACACCACGTTGATTTTTTTGTCACTATCTATTGAAATATAGTGAAAACATAAATAATTTAGTTGTGCAATAGCAGGGTTTTAATGCGTATGATTGTAGTTCTGGTATAGTATGTAAGTACACGTAAAAAATCTGGTGTGAAACACTCACACAACTTTCTCTTGCTAATGCAAATAATTTACAATATAATTTAACATTAGTAATAAAATATTAGAAATAAACAAAAAACTAACTTCAATAAACATAACCTTATTTTAATCATGAGTGAAACACTCAAAATGAAAATCAACCTCAGTCTGGCTTAAAAATTCGGAAAATCACTATTTCACGCTAAACTAGGCTCTGTAGAGAAAAATACGTTAAATAAAAGTTGTAGATCTTTAAATTTCCTATAAATTTGGTTATATACACTTTTGTCGTAAAATGCATACTAAGGCCAAAATCTTAAAAAAATCGATTTTTCACACGTTTTCGTGAGAAAAAATCAGAAAATCGCTAATTACTGCTAAACTAAGCGTCACACAAAAAAAATGTTTGAAACAGAAGTTGTAGGTTTTTAAATTCTCTACAACTTTTATTATATAAGTTTTTGCGCTAAAATTTATATTAAAGCCGTAATCTTAAAAAAACAACGTTTTTACGTGAAAACAGCCTCACCGAGAATTTCAGCAAACATGGCGCCTACCCTATCTTGTAGAGAATAAAAAATTGAGTAAAATAGGCGATTTTAAAAAAAATCGTAGGACCAGTTTTTGAGAAAATCGCAAAAAAGTGAAAAATTATACGAATAAACTACTACTTCCGGTTGACCGATTTTGATGAAAATGTTCGTGTCGCGTCCGGTAGTGGTATGTAACTTAAGTTTCAAGTTTCAAGTTCGTACGATGTTCCGTTCTTGAGATATTCTGTTCACACACACACACACACACATACAGACACACACACAGACCAATCGCTAAAAACATGTTTTTTGGGTTCAGGGGGTCTGAAAACGTATAGATCCGGTGAAAACTCGATTTCGAAAAATCGACATGAAAACAATACTTTCCTTCCTATATATTCATATAGGCAAGAGAAAGTAAAAAACCGTGGGATCAGAAATATATAAATTAAATTATATTATTTATACATCTTTATTTGCGTATTGCACAACGCTTATCTTAGATTGTGCAATACTACTAATTTATTTTTTTGTATAGAATCGAATATTTTTTTATTACGTTGTAGGTGTAATATTATGCTTCCTGTCTTTCAGACCCTTTTACACTTGAAAACGTTTACGTTTCTATTCATTTGTCGTTTGTTCCGGTTACCGTGAAACAAATTTGTAGTTTGTTATGGCTTTCATATAAACTCATTTTTGGACACTTTGACACAGCAAAACAATACTGGGCTTACAAAAAAATGTTTTCTTAGAAAATAGGGCGGAGTTTTCTTGGAAAAATTGTGTTTTGGTTTACTCGGGTATCATTTGTTGACCGATTCAACAAAGTTAGGGTTGTCTTTATTATTTGATGTTTATTATTCTGTGTTTTCTTGCTGAAACTTCTGTAAATGAAGTTGTTCGTGGTCATTGTTTGGTGTTATGGTTCTTTATATAGGTATTTATTTCTGCGAACTGTTCATTATTTGTTTTTTTGCGCTTTATCAGTATAGTGAAGTGAAAATTTATTGATTGGTATTCTTATTTTTTATTACTGCGTAACAATTCAATTCATTGTCATTTTTCATAACCCCTGAAACCCCAAAGTTTTTGTGTGTACGTTTTGAAAATTGATATTTCTTCAAATCTACCCAAGAAGGGAAAGTTTCAAAATTATTTATGTAACCCAAAAATTATGAGTAGCCTATTTTACTGATATGAAAAATATGAAAATTGAATTTTCTAAACGAAAATTCGGGTGTAATGAATTTTACTTTTTCTTGCCTGTATGAATATATAGAAAGGAGAGTATTGTTTTCATGTCGATTTTTCGAAATCGTATTTTCACCCGATCTTACACGTTTTTAGAACCCCTGAACCCAAAAAACATGTTTTTAGCGATTGGTCTGTGTGTAAACAAAATATATCAAGAACTGAACATCGTACGGACTTGAAATTTCAAAATTAAGTTCGATACTACTACAGGACCCGATGCGAACATTTTCATCAAAATCGGTCAACCGGAAGTAGCAGTTTATTCGTGTCATTTTTCACGTTTTGCGATTTTCTCAGAAACGGCTCCTACAATTTTTTTTAAAACCGCCCATTTACATTTTTTTCTCTACAAGATAGTGTAAAGAAAATCGATTTTTTTTAAAGATTTTAGTCTAAGTATGCATTTTACGACATAAGTACATATACTCAAATTTATAGGAAATTAAAAGAATTACACAACTTTTATTTAGAGCATTTTTCTCTACAGAGTCTAGTTGAGGAAGAGTGATCTTCCATACTTTTAAGCCAAGTTAAGGTTGATTTTCATTTTGCGTCTTTCACTCATGATTAAAATTAGGTTATGTTTATTGAGGTGAATTTTTTTGTTTTTTTTCGATTGCTAATGTTATACATTACTAATTTATTAATTATTAATTTTTATTACTAATGCTAGGTTCAATATTTGCATTGGCAAAAGAAAGTTGTGTGTGTTTCACACCGGATTTTTTAATAAACTTCCACAATTTTCTACATTAGGCCTAAGTATAGTTTTCATAAATTTAGTATCCCTGGAAAATTTCTTGGTAGGTTCTGTTTCTAGTTCAAAATATTTTTTAATGAGAGCTTGTCAGGTGTATTTTAGTTCTTAAATTAACGACCTATAGTAAGTTTCTTGTAATATCGTAAGATAAACCGTACCAGGTTGTCAAATAAGTTTGTTCAAACATTATATTGTTAAATGTTACTGCAACCTACATTACTTTTGTTGTTGTTTAAGTCACAGCCAAAAAAGATTGGTTTGAACATCCAAGTAAAAAGAAGAGTGAGGTGGTTTACTATATTGGCTTCCTCCCTGAGTGGAAAAGTATGCTTATCAGAATGCCAGGCCCTCCGAAAAGAACATATTTTCCACCCTACAAACGACACTTTCACCTTATTCACTACAGAGTCTGGCTGTGTACTGAAATTCATTTATCTCAGAGAGATAACTCTTAACTAGTGTTTTTTACACCTCTACCTCTTCTGTTCTTTCCTCTTATGGTTCATATAAATTGGCTGACCATGTGATAAGAAACAGAGCTATTTTGTTGTAGCCGTGAAACTAGCAAATTAATTGCAAATAATTTTTAACACTCCACCTGCCTGTTATGGGAAAAAATTACAGATTGTTTAAAAGTTATTCAAATTTGATATATTACGGTATTCCATTTTTGAGATACTTAGTTTACACACACACACACACACACACACACACACACACACACACACACACACCAAACACGCTAAAAACATGTTTTGTTGTGGTTCAGGGGGGCTGAAAACGTGTATTTCCGGTGAAAAGTTGATTTTGAAAAATCGACATGAAACAATACTTTACTTCCATATATGTTGTTATAATGAAGCGGCGGAAAATAATATCAGCTGGTCATAAAACAGCTGACTGATTAATTATAAAAACGTAGCATTTGATTGTTGGAGCGCCGCCGCGGTTTGAATGGCTGACGTGTTAGTGGCTTAAATTGTACGGTGGTTTAATTGTTACGGTGAAGTTTGTTATTTTGTCATTAGACATTGTATTTAATGATTAATTTGGTAAGGGAAACTGTTTATTTTATTTTATTGTTGATAAATTGCGTGAATTGCGGTGTTTTAAATGTTTAATAACTTATTTTCATGTACTCATTATTTTCATTGTTGTCATTTTTCTTGGTTAGGTATTTTGTCCAATAACTTTGTTGAATAAATATAAATGTGTATTAATTAAATTATAGTTTACATTTTACTTTACAATTACGAGTCGTAACAATATTTACGTAGGTCAAGAGAAAGTAAAAATTGTGTATAATTTATCAAAAACAACATTTAAGCTCTTAATATTCTTTGTACTGATCAGATCGAGGGTTTCAAGAGCTTAAAACCTTATCCAGAAACTGAGTAATCTGTTGATAAAATTTGATTTAAAGCGGTTGAATAATTTAGGAATATGCTTAAAAGAACAAATATTAATTTTTGTATGTGTAGATTAAAAAACCTACAAATTTTATTTTTAGCATTTTTTTCTTAAGAGGCCTAGTTTAGCGTCATTTGGTGAAATTTCGTATATTTAGTTAATTTGTACTTTGTCTTGCCTGTATTAATGTATAGGAAGGAAAGTATTTTATCATGTCGATTTTTCGAAATCGAGTTTTCACCGGATCTACACGTTTCCAGACCCCCTGAACCCCAAAAAATATATTTTTAGCGATTAATCTGTGTATGTGTGTGTGTGTGTGTGTGATATCAGAATATCTCAAGAACGGAACATCGTACGAACTTGAAACTTAAGTTACATACCACTACCGGACCCGACAAACATTTTCATCAAAATCGGTCAACCGGAAGTAGTAGTTTATTACTGTAATTTTTCACTGTTTTGCGATTTTCTCAAAAACGGGTCCTACGATTTTTTTAAAAATCGCCTCGTTTACGAAATGTTTTATGCTTTACAAGATAGGGTAGGCGTCATGTCTGATGAAATTCTTGGGGAGATTGTTTTTGCGTAAAAAAATTGTTTTTTTAAGATTGCGACTAAATATGCATTTTAGCGGAAAATGGATTAAACAAAAGTTGTAGAGAATTTAAAATGCTACAACTTTTATTTCAAACATTTCTTTGTATAACTCTTAGTTTAGCGGTAATTAGCGATTTTCTGTTTTTTTCTCACGAAAATTTGTAAAAAAATCAATATTTTAAAGATTTCAGCCCAAGCATGAAGTTTACGACAAAAGTGCATTATGTAATTATAGGAAATTAAAAGATCTACAACTTTTATATAGAGCATTTTTCTCTACAGAGCCGAGTTAAGTGTGAAAGAGTGATTTTCCGTATTTTTAAGCCAAACTGAAGGCTATTTTCATTTTGCGTCATTCATTCATGATTAAAATTATTAAGTTATGTTTTAAATTTTACTATGGTTAGTCATAATTAAACATATATTATAATATTGTTCATTATTTACATTGGCAAAATAAAGAGTTGTGTTAGTGTTTCACACGTGCTTTTTTCACTTTAATATTTCGTTAAATTTTTCCAGTCACTGGTTAATTTTTTTTGTCGCTGCTGGATATCTAAAAAAATACCTGTTGAAATTTGACTGTAGTAATAATTTTTATTGATGGTTTTTATGTTACTCGTCTCGTTTAGGTATTCTAAATTTATTTTTTTATATAATTTTTTTTAGTATTTAAGAAAAAAATTGTCGGTAACTTATGTTACTAAGGTTATATTAATTTTACAAAAGGTTGTGATGAACCTCCAGAATGTTTAGGACAACATTACAAACAAGATTTTATCTGTTATTTTATTATAAGTTGTATTATGATGTGTAGTTGGGATTTCTACGGTGTTTTTTATTTATTTTATTTTTCATAAGTTGATTGTAAACTTTGTACTATGTATTTGTAGTTTTTTTGTATCTTTTTTGGATAAATTGAAATTAACGGTAATCAAATTTCAGGTTGTTTCTTAAATACCGAGTCATCGAGAAAGGTTGCATCCATAAAAAAATACAGTTTTTAAAACTACTGGTGATAATGACTTAAATGTTTTTTCATTGTAAACAGGAAATATTAAAGTTTTTTGTTCGTACGATTTTATCGCGAATTGGACAAATGCATAGGATGAAAAACATTAACATAATTTGGCAACAAGACGGCGCGTTAGGCGTGGATAGGATAGAGAGACGACAACTGATATGGTATGGTCATGGGCAGAGAATGGGTGATGAGAGGTGGCCAAAAAGAATGTTGTCTTATGTCCCAACCAACAGAAGGAAGAAAGGTAGACCAAGGAAAACGTGGAAAAAGGGAATACAGGAAGCCATGAGGGAGAGAGGGATGGATGAGGGTGATTGGGAGGATAGAAGAGAATGGAGATTGAAGTGCGGGAAGCGGCGCCGGCCGTAGGAACCCCGGAAAAAAAAAGACGGCGCGTTCCTCATTTCAGTCTTAGTGTACCATTCTCTCAATGGAAGGTTCCATGACCAAATGGATCGGTAGGGTCCAGATTTAACCCCACTTGATTTTTAATTTCTCTTGCCTATATGAATATAGACTATAGGAAGGAAAGTATTGTTTGTATGTCGATTTTTCGGAATCAAGTTTTCACCGGATCTACACGTTTTCAGACCACCTGAACCCAAAAAACATGTTTTTAGCGATTGGTCTGTGTCTGTGTTTGTGAACAGAATATCTCAAGAACGGAACATCGTACGAATTTGAAACTTGTAACTTAATTTAGGTACCACTAGAGGACCCGACACGACCATTTTTATCAAAATCTGTCCACCGGAAGTAGTAGTTTACTCGTAGTTTTTCACTTTTTGGCGATTTTCTCAAAAACAGCTTCTACGATTTTTTTAAAAATCGCCTTATTTACTAAATTTTTTGCTCTACAAGATTGGGTAGGCGCCATGTCTGCTGAAATTCTTGGGGATGCTGTTTGCTCGTAAAAAAATTGTGTTTTTAAGATTGCGACTTTAATATGCATTTTAGTGCAAAAATATATAGGTATATAATAAAAGTTGTAGAGAATTTTAATTTCTACAATTTTTTTATTTCAAACAATTTTTTGTATAACGCTTAGTTTAGCGGTAATTAGCGATTTTTTTGATTTTTTTCTCACGAAAACGTGTAAAAATAGATTTTTTAAAAAATTTCAGGCTTAGCTTGCATTTTACGACGAAAATGTATAATCAAGTTTATAGGAAATTAAACGATCTACAACTTTCATTTAGAGAATTTTTCTCTACAGAGTCTAGTTTAGCGAGAGTGATTTTCCGTATTCTTGAGCCAAACTGAGGTTGATTTTCATTTTGCGTCTTTCACTTGTGATTAAAATTAGGTTATGTTTATTGAGGTTAGTTTCGTTGTTTATTCCTAACGTTTTATTACTAATTTTTAGTTATATTGGTCAATATTTGCATTGGCAAGAGAAAGTTGTGTGAGAGTTTTACACCAGATTTTTTCTTCTTGGGTTAAACTCCATATCTATATCGAGAAGATTCAAAATGTGAATCATTTACGACTTTGCATTGAAGGAATGCTGAAATATGCGTTTGCAGAAAAATTTCTTAATGTTGTCGTAGTTTCTTAACGTGGTAAAAATAAAAAGTTTGTAAAAATTACTTTCTTTCTTGTTGTCGAGGCAAAGAACAGTTTTGTTTACTGTGGAAGAATCTGTTTCATTCCAAGAAATCTATAATCTCTTACGAAATATTTTCTTCAAATGTTACCATTCTTTAAATTTTAAACTCTTTGAACATATCTTTCATTTTCGCATGGTTAATTAATTTTTGTTTATTGTTAACAGCTTTTAAGTAACTCCAATTTGTTTGTGGTAGTATACATTAAATTAAAACATTTATGCTCTCTCGATTCAGACGGAACAAAAATAATAACATTTCTGGCCTATATGAACTGTTTAAACCTTTGTTTTTGTATGCGCGAATGTTACAGCCAAGTAATACATTTTGCTGTTTATTACTAAGTTATTAATGTTTCGTATTCAAGTGATATTTGGTATGTAATTTTAATTTGAAACGTGTCTGTGAATTTTAATTTTACTTAATTAAATAAAAAGTAATTTTTTTCAGACTGTTAGAATTCTACCTTAAGATGATCTTATTAGTGGCATTTAAAAATTTAATCCTAAACTTAATATTTTGTTACATCTATCAAAATGTTTAAATATGGGTTTTTTAAGTACGATATTGGTTCGGGCGGTTTTTTTGGGTCGCTATTTGGGTATTTTAATGTACCCTTCCATATGCTACTACAATATGAGTCATTTTTATAGTCTTTTACTAAACAAACGTCCGTACCCACTTCTAATTAGCTGTTGTGTCTGAATTATTTCTGTCTGCTAGGAAACATGTATAGTACATTTATAGACGCGTACACACCAGCCATATGGTCGCGTGCACATACACAGAATTGAGGTATCGAAGTTCGTTTTTATTGGAACATAGTGAAAGGATTCAAAATAAAAACAAACATTTCTACTAGTTTAGATTTCCGAGATTTTATATTTAAAACATCATTCATTGCCATCCATTATCCTTGTTAAATACAATCTATTGTGTCAATCATTATTAGAATATCACTGTACAATGTTACAGTAATTTTTATATCTTTCCAAAAAACTACTAAGTGCCAAAAATTGGGCTTGCATATTTTTTTAAGCGATCAGTGCTTCCTACGAAAACAAAAGCATTCCATAATGTTGACCACTTCCTAAGAAGTAAAATTGGTGTACGCTAATTAAGTTGAAGAAATAAATATTATTTTTGTAAGTTTTACAAAAAGCTGCAATTTTAAAATTCGGCATTAATATTCGTAATTTTATTCCGAGAAATCGTACAATATGTCGTGAAACCGGGAAACCAATAAACTAGTTTTTTTATAATACATTTACTAGTTTGGAATAATCTATTCCCAATAAGGCCAGTGATAACCAGTAAGTTCGCGGACACATTAGCTAGTAAAGATGTTTTTTAGGTCGTCAGCCGATAAGCTGGTTTGAACCTCTACACGATTTTTTAGGGCTGATGAGCTCTGAACGAACGCATTGCCCCATACCCATTTGATAGCTATCCAATGACTTGCCAGCAACGTTGCCAACAATTGCTTTCGTACCTCTGTTCTGTATTTCGTCAGCCAGTTTTTTGGTCTTTTAATAACAATTTATAACCTATGAACATACAATCAGCTGATTATATTATAAAGTATTGCTTGTTAAAGTGCTTTAAAACCGATGTGTCCAGTACAAGATGCAGGACACGAGTGAATTACTGAGGCTTTTATACGCATGCGCGCGTAATGTTTGTCAGGCTGAAATATTAGTACAATCTGACAACGCTGGCAAACGTTCTGATTGGTCTAAACGCGTGGAACAGGAGAGCTCATCAACCGTGAAAAGCATTATAGAGACTTTATTAAGGAAAACGAAGAATGAGGTGGTTTACCATTGTTTTCCTCGCTGATTGGAAAAGTACGATGATCAGCAAGCCAGGCTCTCCGAAAAGCACTTAACTTTCCACCCTGTTAGTGACATCTTTACTTTATTCATCATAGGGTCTGGCTATATAATGAAATACATTCTTCTCAGAGGATATAACTCTGAACAGTGTCTTTTACACCTTTACCTCTTCTGTTCTTAAATGCTTCAGTCATATAATTGGGTGACCATGTGATGAGAAACAGAATAACTCTTTGCAGCCCTGGAACTAGCAGATCGAGTGCAAATAATTTAACACTCCACCTGCCTGTTACGGGCAAATATATTTAAGATATAAATGGGAATTTTAATTGAGTACACGTGTTGTTTGATTTCATTGAAAACCAATATTTTTGTAATGGAAGCAGTAAAATCAATTTTGTTCAACATTTCATTTTTATTTTATTAGTGTAATAATTCTTTATTATTACTTGTTCATTCGGGTCTTCTTATTTTATTGTAAGAGATATACTTCCTTCTTATTTAAATGGCATTTATTGTGACCATCTTTCAAATAGTTTTTATTAAATGCGGCAATCAATCGGTATTGAAACCTTTTGTATTATCATTTTCTTTCTGTTTTCCAGTTTTCCATTTAATGATATCATTGGATTGTATACACCAGCTTCCATTTCAGCTTTGTTATTATGAAATGAAATTTTACTGTTCACTTTTTTCTTTATATATTTTTTTTATTGGAAAATTGAACACTAGCTAGTTATTTAATAAAATGTTGCTTACTTTGCAATTTTTATATCGTTGGGAATAAATTTTTCTCCTATTATTATTTATCTTGTAAATAAAAGTAAATTAGTTTTTATATAAGTTTCAATGATAGCAGGGTGTGCTATTATTGAATTTTGCATCTTTATATTATTATTACTATTATTATTATGCTTGTTCATAGAAATTTAAAATGTTGCTTTTTAAATCATGGTAACGGTAAATGGGAATGAATTTTTTTTGTAGAAAGATCAATTTCGTTTCTTTTTAACTCTAATGTCTGTGTACGTGTCAATCTGTTCAATTCAGTACAATAAGTAACCCCATGACCCATGGAGATGAAGATGAGGTGTACTCTTGTACAGATTCAGGCCGACCATTCCTGAGAGAGTATGGTTAATTGAATTCCAACCATCAAAGTACACTGGTAACCACTGTTTAGTAATCGAATCCGTTTAAAAGTAACTTCTTTTACTAGGATTTGAACAAGGTACCTTCGTTTCCGAAAATCAGCTGTTCAACGGCTGACTTGCGGCGACGACTTGACCTCTAGTTATTAAATAGAAAAAACCTGGTAGGTCAATTTCATTTCAATTTTTTTTTTTTAATATATGTGGAGGAGTATTTCCTCGTATGGAACCAATTTAGAACTTGCAAGTTGAATTAAAATTTAAAATAAATAGTTTTATCACATTTCATTTCTTATCACATGGTCAGCCAAATAAATGACTGAATCATTTAAGAATAGAAGAGGTAGAGATAGGTGTAAAAGACACTAATCAGAGTTATCTGAAATTAATGGATTTCATTATATAGCCAGACTCTTTGGTGAATGAAGTGGTGTCATTTGCAGAGTGGAAAATATGTGCTTTTCAGAGGGCCCGGCATGCTGATAAGCATACTTTTCCACTCAGTGAGGAAGGCACCGTAAACCACCTCGCTTCTCGTTTTACTTAGTAAAACCTCTACAGGTTCAAACCAACCTTTCGGCTGATGACCTAAACAACAAGTTGAATAAAGACGTTTCTAGAAGCTATTATTGCAGCCCACTTTCTCAGTTTTCGTTTACCGTACGCTTTTTTAAGTTTGGTTTGAACCTATAGAGGCTTTACTAAGTAAAACGAAGAGTGAGGTGGTTTACCATGCCTTCCTCTAAGCGCGATAAAATATGCTTATTATCACACCAGGCCCTCTAATAAGAATCTACCTTCCACACACTATGTGATGTGATACTTTCATTTCATTCATGACAAAGGATCAGGCTGTATTCAAAAATTCATTACTCTCAGAGGAGATAATTCTGGCTAGTGTCTTTTTTACACCTTTACCTCTTTTGGTCTTAAATGCTTTTCAGTCATATAATTGGCTGACCATGTGATAAGAAACAGAACTATTTTATGTAGCCCTGGAACTAGCAAATAGAGTACAAATAATTTAACGTACACCTTCCTGTTATGGATAAGTCCATATTAGTTGTCTGAATTTAGTTCGGATCGAAGATTTCTCGGTTTATTCCGGTTTACTCAATAAACCTTTCTGACTTCTCTGAACCATTTATCCGAAACCTTAGTTTTAGTGTCTTAAACAACCTTTTTATCAACCGTTTGTCATTTATTATATTATACAGGTGTCCATAATATGTCAGTCTTTTACTCACCGAATTGATCTAAAGGTAAAGTCGTTGTCGTGAGTCAGCTGATATATACGGAGACGAAGGTTCCATGGTTCAAATCCTGGTAAAGGTAGTTACTTTTATACGAATATAAATAATTGACAGTAATTACCGTTGTACTTTGATAGTTCGGGTTGAAATAACCATAAATTTTACTGAAATTTTCGTCCTGATTCTGTACAAGATTACACCTCATTTACACGGTATACATATAATTCGATCATCTCATTGGGTCATGGGGTTACGTATTGTTATAAATGAAAAAGATTATATCCTACACACCATAGGGTTTAAAAACCAATATGTCATCTACTACTGTATTTATAAAATCATGAATTATGTAACAGATAATTTCAATTGAGTTATATTCAGATTCCACGTTTTTTTACTTGATTTTTATTTAATTAAATTTTAATCTAATCAATTAAAAGCTTATTTTATTAGCTGTAAATTGATATATCTTCTCTCTCTTCACCTTCCATTCCCAGATTGAATCGAACAAATAAATTGGGTATTTTTTTCACGATTGTCAATGAGATTTTACTTTTTGTCGGTTTGGATTTAGGGATAATGCAACTGGACGGTTAGAATCGGGTGGATTGTGGGTGATGTGATTGTGGGGGGGGGGTTCTATGGTTGTTGAAAAGCGATGTAGAAATAATTAAATACTTGCATTCTCACTAATACTGTAAGTGATATGTTATTTATTCATTTGTACCATGTACGTGCAATTGTACAATTTTAATAAAAAAGAGAACTCAAATACTTTAAACCTTTTTCCATTTGGTTTATTGATTTTTTTTTTAAATTGATAATATAAACGTTTTAAAAACAATATAATGACATCTATTTCGTAATTATAAATTTAAATAAGTTAGTTCATTAACAAGAAAAATTAGTACGCGTAATCGTTTTTAGAATACGTTGTAAAGATCAAATTATAACTACGAATCGCGCTCCGACTTACTGCTAGTCTGATAGGGGTTGCAAAATATCAATTAGTTATTAAAGCAAACGTCATAAATATGACATGAATAATGATATGTGATATTAAATATCACATAAATTTTATGTGTTGTTGTTAAGGTCATTAGCCGAAAGGCTGGTTTAAATCTTTGGAGGCTTTACTAAATAAAACGTGGAGTGGGGTGGTTTACCGTAGCCTTCCTCACTGAATGGAAAAGTATGCGTATCAGCATGCCAGGCCCCCTGAAAAGCATCAATTTTCCACCCTGCAAATGACATCTTCACTTCATTCACCACATGTATAATGAAATTCATAACTCTCGGAGGAGATAATTCTGACTAGTGTCGTTTACACTTCTACCTCATCTGTTCTTAAATGTGTCAGTCATATAATTGGCTGACCATGTGATAAGAAATAGAAATATTGTTTAGCCCTTGCTCCACCGTCAACTTTATCAGCGGGTAAATTCGTTTATATGAACTATAAAAATAATAAATAATTGCTCGCCAGTTCTTTCGGCCGAGCATGAGAAAAATAAATAAAAAAACTATATTTCCTTGCTTTAAACTAAATATTTTATGAATAATAAACTAATGAATACTAATATGAAATTACTAACAAAATAATACTTAACCTATTTTACAAAATATAGCCAACATTTTTTCTGCCGCGACTTTAATACAAAAACAAAACTTACTAACCCTTTATAGATACGAAATGAATTTACCTCCAATTAAATATGTTTCTCCTTTCTTTTCTTGTTCTCCTTGTTCTCGTAATCACTTCTTCAAATTCTGCTTCTTCTTAACTAATAGTTTCACTCTTAAGACCCAAGGGAACTGAATTTAATTACCTGGATCCGAATCAAGAAACCTCTGGTTGTCAAGGCTCTCTCTCCCACCAACCGTTCAACCAACCTGGAGGGCCAACGAAAGGAAAACCCCACAATGATTGGCTGTAAGTTGGTTGGTGGAAGAAAGGCGCAAAAACACAGGAGAAGTATACCCATCTAAAGTCTTCCAGATGATTGGCAGTTGGCTATATTAACTTAATGTCTAATACTATTCTAATGTAACTTATTCTAACAATGGGGGTTTCCCCGGCATTATTTATTTGGTTTTTACCATAATAATGGAAGTTAGTATAATCAGGAATTACCATAACTTTCATTGGTTGTACAATTGTACTCTTACAACGGTACACCCTGGAACTAGCAAATCGAGTGCGAATAATTTTACACTTCACCTGCCGGTCATGGGCAACATATTTATGTGTGGAATCGAATCTGGGACCACCGCTTTGGGACGTAGTATGTTTAACTATTGGGGTATGTAGGCAGTCATTTTAAGAATTAATTTCTGACCAGTTACCTCTCTAATTCGACTTGTCGTGTGTGTTATGTATAGTATTTTTACGTAACAACGAAGTTACTTATTTTTGTTAGTTTTAAAAATCGTGAAAAGTGATGTATTGTATAAGTAAAAGAGTAAAACCGGAAAATGTTTGTTTAGTGCACCTCTTTTGAGGTTAATAATAAATCCGTGTTCCAGCGCAGACAGAATGGTTAGTGGTTCATGTTTTTATTGTGATAACACTTTATTTTGATATTATCGTTATATTATTTGACGAGTTAGAGTAGTAATGGTGTGTGCTTTGATTTTGTTAGTTCTGGTATCGTCAGGTATCGTCCGTATCGGTTTCGGTAACTATCTGCGTGGGCTGCTAGAATATGTAGGCCTAATTAATTAATTACCTGAGGCAATTTGGCAAGTCTGATGATGTTACAGTTCAAAGGTTATCTTCTATGTAGCGATATAATATGAAATGTATTATTTGTAGTTTTAACTCTGTTGTTATTTTTTGCCTGTTTTGGTAACTTTTATATTTGTTTAGCAGAAGATGTTTGTTAATTAGCACTACAGTATCACCCTCTTGAATAAAAATCACTAATTGACGCTAAACTAAGCGCTGTAGAAAGAATACTTCAAATAAAGGTTGTAAATTTTTTAATTTTCAAAAACTTTGATTATATACGCTTTTGCTCGAAAATAATTATCAAGGGCGCAATTTTTGAAACAATTCACTATGAAAGTACAGTAGAATCTCAGTAGTCCGGCCTGTTCGGGACCGAAAGGGTGCCGGATTACTGGATGTGTTGGAATTTTAGAACTATAAATTATAAATTTAAACAAAAAGTGAATATGCATTGATTTCTATGTGATTTTAAATTAAATAAACTAATTAAAAAAAGGTTTGCTGAGTACTTCTGTAGCGACTGTACTAAACATAATTATCGGCTATTGGCATCGTCTAGTGCGGTGTGGGGGTGCTCGTGTTCTGAGAATTACGTTTGGTTGTCAATTCAGCATGAAGTATAGAGTATGACCCAGTTCTGGGTTTTGGATAAAAGGCCAAAAATTATTCCATTTGACAATAATTAAGGTCTACTTATTCATTTCTTTAATCAAATCCTAAACATACATGTTATATTAAATCTACCGTAATTAGGTCGAGTTGATTTCCTTAATTCAATTTAAATCTTTTACCAAAATCTGCCCTGGGTAAGGTTTCATACTTTTAGGCCGGACTACCGAGATTCTACTGTACAGCCTACCCCCTCATGAGTTTCAGAAGACGTGCCGCTTACCTATCTTGTAGAGCACAAAAAAATTTGGTAAAAGAAGAGATTTAAAAATAAAATCGTACGAACCGTTTTTAAGAAAAATTGCACAAAAACTACTAATTTTTGTTAACCGATTTTTGATGGAAATATTCTTGACGGGTCCCCTAATGTTACTTAACTTCAGTTCCAAGTTTTCAATTTTACACACAGACACACACTTAGCAATCGCTAAAACATGTTTTTTTGGTTCAGGGAGCCTGAAAACGTATATTTCTGGTGAAAATTGATTTCGAATAATCGACATGAAAATAATACTTTCATTTAATACAATAAACAATAATTTAAGTACACTTCCGGTTGACCGATTTTAATGAAAACGTTCTTGTCGGGTCCTTTCTACTGGTACTTAAATTAAGTGCCAAGTTTCAACTTTCTGTGATGTTTCGTTATGGAGATATTTCGTTCACATTAACACACGCACACCAATCGCTAAAAACACGTTTTTTCAGGGTTCAGGGGGTCTGAAAACGTGTATATCCGGTGAAAACTCGATTTCGAAAAATCGACATGAAAACAATACTTTCTTTCCCTATAAATATATTCATATAGGGCCAGAGAAAGTATAAAATTGTATAAGAAATACTAACTTTTTAGAATTTAAAGAGAATTTGTTGCTTCCCTATTACCTTGTTAAACATTTAAATACATAAAAGAAATTAACTTAACTATGTTAAGAAAAGACAAACTTTTACCGCATTTACAATTTCAATTTTATCTCCTAATGGGATCGTTACGACCACAGTCAAAAAAAGTTTTACTGCTTTTCATTAACATAATGCACAAAACGACACACAATAAATGTCTGCTAATACTATCTGATTGTCTCTTGTTTCCAACCAGTCTTTCTTAACAGTTATTTTACAAGTTTTCATCGTAATTTAAATTTACTTCGGCAGTCTTACTATATTAGCTCATAAAATCCAGTTACATACATTTGTTAGCAAGTATTCTCATGTGAATTTGCGTCTCAGTTATTGTATAAATAAAATAACTAGTTTTACTGCTTTAATAAAACAATCTGGTGTGAAATATTCACACAACTTTCTCTAGCCAATGCAAATAATTAACAATATAACCTAATATTAGTTATAAAGCATTAGAAATAAACAAAAAACTAACCTCAAAATACATAGGCCTAACGTAATACAAACATGAGGGAAAGACGCAAAATGAAAATCAACCTGTTTGGCTTAAAAATACGGAAAATCATTCATTCACGCTAAACTAGGCTCTGTAAAGAAAAATGCTATAAATAAAAGTTGTAGATCTTTTAATTTCCTATAAATTTGTTTAAACACACTTTTGTCGTAGCTAATATGCTAAGGCTAAAATCTTAAAAAATCAATGTTTTACAAGTTTTCGTGAGAAAAAAACAGAAAATCGCTATTTACCGCCAAACTAAGCGTTATAAAAAACATGTTTGGAATAAAAGTTGTAGGATTTTAAGTTCTCTACAACTTTTATTATATACGTTTTTGCGCTAAAATGCATATTAAAGCCGCAATCTTATAAAACAATTTTTTACGTGAAAACAGCCTTCTTAAGAATTTCAGCAGACATGACGTCTACCCTATCTTGTAAAGCATATACAATTTAGTTAACGAGGCGATTTTGAAAAATTCGCAGAAAAGTGAAAAATTACACGAATTAACTTAGGTTACTACTTCCGGAACTGTATTGACTTACAGGCTAAACCAAGTGAGGGTAGTCAGATATGACGAGAATCAAACCTAGTTATGGGTTTAACCGAAAGTCTCCCGGAATAAGGAGTCACTCTACACGGCCAACGGTCTTAGGAGCGGAAGAGCTGCATAGAGAGGGCAGTCTCCTACCCTGAAGATAAGAAAAACATCTTCGAAGGCGGAAGAACAAGAAAATCTTGATCAACGGCAGGGGAATGCAGAAGGCATTATGGGTAACCACTGCATTTAAAGGCTTCTTGAAGCAACCCTAGTGTTCATTTACATGGCAATGTTCAAACTAAATAACAATTCCGGAGTAAGCACCCCAATCGGATTTCCGGGGGGAGCAAGTATGAACACGGATGTGAAAGCACAGAATTTCAGTCAACACCGCACAAGAATTGGTACATGGAATGTGAGAACCATGGCTCAAGCAGGGAAGATACAAAACGCTATTAAGGAAATGGAACGATTGGAACTCAAGATTTTGGGAATAAGCGAAATGAGATGGCCAAATACAAACTATTGCGACATGGAAGAACATAGAATATACTATTCTGGAGCTCCCAACAATTATAAAAATGGAGTTGGAATAATCATGCATAAGTCAATTTCTCAAAATGTCTCAAATTTTATACCCGTCAATGAAAGAATAATGCTAGTTCAAATAAAAGTAATTCCAGCAAAGGTTAACATAGTACAAGTATTTGCACCCACATGTGAGCGTGAAGAAGAAGAAATAGATCAGTTCTACGCCCAAGTAGCAAATTTGATTAAGAACATTCCTAAAGAAGAAGTTCTTATATTAATGAGTGACTTTAATGCAAAAGTGGGACGAGGCAGGTCTGGAAAAACTATCGGACCCCACGGTCTTGGTGAAAGAAATGAAAGTGGGGAAAAACTCTGTACTTTTGCAGGAGAAAACAATTTAGTCGTGCTGAATACGTTTTTTGAACTACCTTCTCGTAGGTTATATACTTGGAAATCACCAAAGGACGGGAAAGAAGATACAATTATACGGAACCAAATTGATTACATATTAATTAATCAGAGGTACAGAAACAGCTGTAAAATGGCAAAAACATATCCAGGAGCGGATATTGACTCCGATCACAATTTAGTGGTCGCCGAATTTAGAGTACAATGGAAAAAACTGAAAACAAAACAAAACAGAACTATGTATGATAAAAGAAAAATCTATGATCCACATGTAAGATTGCAAGTCAAGAATATGCTCAGTGCAGCTTTAATTGATGTGAAAGCTAGCCAAGGAATTGAAGATAAAATAGGAAAAATAGTCAAAGTAACTAAAACTATAAAGAAAGAGATACTAACAGCGGATATGGTTAAGAAGAAACCCTGGATGACTGATGAGATCCTGGAATTGATGGAGGAGAGAAGGAGGAAAAAGATAAGAGGGAGACAAGGACGTATATAAATCCATCAATAACCAAATAAGAAGAAAAATAAGAGAGGCTAAAGAACAAGAACTTAAAGACAAATGCTTGGAAATTGAAGTATCGCAGGCTAAATATGACACTTTTAGCTTACATAAGAAGGCCAAAGAAATAACAGGGAGATATAAGAAGAAATCCGTAGGAAAAATAGAAAACGACCAGGGTAATATAATGGTGGATACAGAACAAATTAAAGCAATGTGGAAGACTTACGTGTCAGAACTTTTCTTGGATCAAAGAGGAGAACATCAGATATAGAACACTATGACAGGCCCAGACACCCTTGTAGACGAAGTAGAAGCAGCTATTAAAGCCATGAAAGATGGAAGAGCTCCAGGACCAGACGATGTTCAGTCAGAAATAATAAAAGTCTTTGGTGAAAATTTTAAGAAGGAATTAACTATCCTATTCAATGAAATATACAATAGTGGAGAAATACCTGCAGAATGGCTGAGATCAGAGTTCATAATGCTACCTAAAAAACAAGGAGCCAAGAAATGTACTGATTATAGAACAATTAGCCTTATGAGCCACTTACTGAAACTATTTCTAAGAATCATACATAGAAACCTGTACAAAATCTACGAAGAAACAAGTATCACCAACACAATTTGGCTTCATGAAAGGTGTGGGAACAAGAGACGCCCTATTCAGTACACAGGTTCTTTTTCAACGTTGCCGGGACATGAATTGCAGTATATATGCTTGCTTCATAGACTACCAAAAGGCATTCGATAGAGTCCAACATAATAAAATGATGGTAGTCCTACAAGATAGTGGAATTGACGGCAAAGATTTGCGCATAATCAAAAACCTGTATTGGCATCAATCAGCCTCTGTTAAAGTCAACCATGACAAAACAGAACAAGTGGAAATTCTTCGAGGTGTCCGGCAGGGGTGTATATTGTCGCCTCTTATATTTAATTTGTACTCTGAGGCAATTTTTCAGGAAGCTCTAGAATTTACAGAGGCCGGAATTTTATTAAATGGTGAACAGATTAATAATTTCAGATATGCCGACGATACCGTCATCTTTGCTGATACTGCTCAAGGATTACAACTTCTCATGCAGAAAGTAGCGGAAACTAGTAGAAAATATGGCTTGGAAATTAATGTAAACAAAACGAAAGTCATGATAATCAGCAAGGAAAGAATTGGAAGAGTGCAGTTCACCATAAATGATAGGATAGTGGAAAGGGTGCCAACATACATATATCTTGGGACTGTACTAAACGAGCGTTGGGATCATTCACAGGAAATAAAAAATAGGATTGAAAAAGCAAGGGCAGCGTTCATCCAAATGGCTAAACTGTTTAAAACGCACAATCTAAAATGGGAACTGAAAATCAGACTGCTCCGATGTTATGTATTTTCCATTTTGCTATACGGAGTAGAATCTTGGACCTTGACGGCAGCAACGGAAAAGAAACTAGAATCGTTCGAGATGTGGACTTACAGAAGAATTCTAAAAATATCTTGGGCGGACAAAGTATCAAACGCTAAGGTACTGTAAAAACTTAATAAGGAAACAGAAATAATACGCACTATAAAAAGAAGAAAAATTGGAATATCCTAGGACACATCATGCGAAACGAGAACAAGTACAAGCTGCTGAACTGCATTTTACAAGGAAAAATACAGGGCAAGAGAGGCATTGGAAGAAGACGAATATCCTGGTTAAAGAATTTGAGAACATGGTTTGAAACATCCACTACGGGACTTTTTAACGCAGCAGTGAATACAATCAGCATTGCCAGAATGATCGCCAGCATCCGGTAACGGATTGGCACTAGAAGAAGAAGACTACTTCCGGTTGGCCGATTTTGATGAAAACATTTGTGTCGGGGCCTCTAGTGGTATCTAACTTAAAGATTTCAAGTTTCAAGTTGTTACGATGTTCCGTTCTTGAGATATTCTGTTCGCGCGCGCGCGCACGTACACACACACACACACACACACACACACACACACACACACACACAGACCGCTCGCTAAAAACATGTTTTTTGGGGTTCAGGAGGTCTGAAAACGTGTTGATCCGGTGAAAACTCGATTTCGAAAAATCGATATGAAAACAATGCTTTCCTTCCTATATATTCATATAGGCAAGAGAAAGTAGAAAAGTTCAGAAAACTGATCTGAATTTTTACTGATCGTTTTCCAAATGCTCATTTTCTTAACTTTAATATACTCTTGTATTGTACTGTATTGTTTTTACTCTATCCACGCAAGTTACTTTATGTAGACTGCTCAGCCACGTGAGATTACGCACAGCGTTGAACGAACCGTGTTCAATCCCAGAGGCCTTTTTGTGGTTTACGGTTAATACGTATTGTAACGTCTAAGTTCGTTCGGGATCTGGATATAATACTTAATAAACAGACTTCTTTAAACTTGAAACATTCATTTATTGACACAAGTACCAAATAATTACAATTAATTTTTTTACTTAGATATTACTAACAAACTACAATCGATTTACTTAATTAGAAAAATTAATCAAAATTTACTGTAAAATTCAAAACATTGTAATCTTATGCAATCATAAATAACTATTGCATTACGTTACGAATTAATTATTTCAAGTTATTCAATAAAAATCTAAAATATACGTAACATAATAGAAATCTATGCTTTTTTTTGTCTGTACAGCGACTTACTTCAAATCAATGACGCGTTTCTATCGTAAATTATTTCTATACTAATTGCATGATAATTAAAATAGATAACGTTCAAACGCTATATAGGATTAACATTATGGTTTTTTATGCGTCACGACGCACTTGGTCGGTAATAAATATCGATTTTGTCTAAACACACTTGTACATTATCATCTAGTAATGTCAATAATCAATTATTTCTTCTTGATATATCAATATCGATACGTACTGACAGTTCCGCAACGAATTAAAACACATCAAAGGGGCCAGATTCAATACATTAAAAAGAATCTGGTGTGAAACACTCACACGACTTTCTCTAGCCAATGCAAATAATGAACAATATACCTAACATTAGTCTAATAAAACATTAGAAATAAATAATAAACTAACCTCAAAAAAACATAGGCCTAACCTAATTTTTATCATGAGTGAAAGACGCAAAATGAAAATCAACCTCAGTTTGGCTTAAAAATACGGAAAATCACTCTTTCACGCTCAACTAGGCTCTGTAGAGAAAAATGCTATAAATAAAAATTGTAGATCTTTTAATTTCCTGTAAATTTGATTATATACACTTTTGAGGCATAGGCCTACTAAGATCGTAATCTTAAAAAATCCATTTATTTTAAAATTTTCATGAAAAAAAAAGCTAATTACCGCTAAACTAAGCCTTTTACAGAAAATGTTTGAAATGAAAGTTTTAGGTTTTTAAATTCTCTACAACTTTTATTATAGACTATAGGCTACAATTTTGTGCTAAAATGCATATTAAAGCCGCAATCTTAAAAAAAAAACAATTTTTTTTTTACGAGAAGAAAGCCTCCCAAGAATTTTAGCAGACTTGGCGCCTACCCTATCTTGTAGAGTATAAAAGATGTAGTAAATGAGGCGATTTTTAAAACAATTGATTTTAAAAAATACTACTTCCAGTTGTTGACCGATTTTGATAAAAATTTTCGTGTCGGATCCTCTAGTTAAGTGTCAAGCTTAAACTTTGTACAATGTTCGGTTTTTTGAGATATTTTGTTCACACGCACGCGCACACACAGACCAATCGCGCAAAAATATTTTTTGGGCGTTCAAGGGGTCTGAAAACGTGTATATCTAGTGAAAACTCGGATTTCGAAAAATCGACATGAAAACAATTATTTTCTTATATATTCATATATAGGCAAGAGAAAGTAAAAATGTAGCTTACTAATTGATCATGTAAAAATTCATGTAGCAGTTTTGGCGATGGTCTCCCGCCTATTGATATTTCATTGACTATAAAAATAAATTTAAGTTCATACCGAAATATTAACAAGGAATTTTTACCAGTGGAAGTTTCAAATATAAGTCGAGTCAAAACAAAAACCATAAAAATAGAAATGTGTTTTTCTTTACAATTCATTTCTTCGGGATTTTTTTAGTCTTAGGGAAGGCCTTGATGTAAGAGAATGGTTTCCTAAGTTCTCTAAACAAACAGTTTTTTTTTAGTGAATTGAATCGACTGTATTGTGGCATCGGAAATTCTTCCCGGATACAATTTCATTTCTGAGAACATTATATTTACGAGATAGGATAGAAGGCGGCGTTTCTATAATGTTATACTTTCGATAATTCTGTCTTGATTCTCTTTCACTTTAAAGATCTGTATCTCTTTCTCTAAAAAGGGGTTCTAAAGGTAATGCTTCTTCAACCTCTCCTCTTCAGAATTTTGATCTGTTAGTTCCGGAGCCCTTCTTGTATCCTTCCCTTATGTTTCCTACTGTGTTTTTTTTCTATTACATCTTCCCTTTCATCTCAAAGTCCCTCTCCTCACCCCGTAAATACTGGGCTTTTACTATTGTTACTTCTCTTTTTAATCTGTCCTTTACTTTGAAAGGAAACAAGTGGTGTGTGATCGGAAAAATCCGGATTCTTTTGTTGTCACCACCCTCTTTTTTATATTCCAACGCTTAAACTAACTAAACCAAATTTTTAGCCGACCTTATTTTTTCAAGTTGTTTTTAACTCGTCTTTTATCAAGATATTTTAAAATAATTTTTTTTAAATTTAATTTCCGCGTGTGCTACTCAGCAAAGTTTTTCTTTAACGTCTTGAGTTATGAAATGAAAATGTATCAAATTTAGATCACGTTGCTAAGTACTATTGTTGTGTCTGAAGTACTCGGTTCCTTCGATTGTTTGCAAAGAACTACAAAAATACCTGCACGTTTTAATGTAGTGTTGAATAAAAATTAATATAGTGGAACGTCAGTTATCCGAACTAATTGGGACCAAAGCGGTTCTGATAATCGAATACTTCGGATAATCAAATAAGCAAAACACTATAAAATGATCCACTTTACCGTAACAATATAATATAACCCAAATGTTTAATAGATTATCAAAGGCTAACATAAACTTCACTTCAAAAAAAAACACTAATTTATCACATTTCATTGCATTTATTACTAATGTAAAATAAGTTACTAAAATTTATAAAAACAAACGGAAAAATACACAATTTCAAAACTGAATAAATTACAAAATAAACTACGGTAATTTTTTTTTTTTGAATTTTTAATTTTAATCTAAACAGTCTCTTTTGTTACCAAGTTGAACAAAGAAACTACTACTAAATTATAAATTTTTCATTGAAGGTATGTCCGTATTTAGAAAATATCTATTTTTTTCTAACGATTTTAATTCGGATAATTGACGGTTCGGGTGACTTAACATTCGGATAACCGATGCTCCTGTGTAATACCTATTTTTTGCCAGCGATCAAATTAAGACCATAGTTTTTTTTATCGACCGATTTCAAAATCTTAATAGTGTCATAATATGCAATTTAAATTATCATCCAATTTTCAAGAACGATTGTCTTCCGTAATTACGACGAAACGTTGATTAAGTAGAGATATGATAAATTAACACTTCTTTAACATAAAAAATGTTAAGTTTAATCCAAAATTTAAGTTCGTTAAGCTATTAACGACATATTTTTTGTACATAATTAAATTCCTTTTAAAATTTATTTTTAAAGATAAAATAACTTCCAAAAATTTTATCAGTGATGTCAAGTGAATTGACTTCGTCGCTCTTTATGGATTAAAGCGACTAACATCTATTACCAATAGCCAATACCAGGCAGGTAGAGTGTTAATTTATTTGCACTCGATCTGTTAGTTCCAGGGCTACAAAAAATTGTTCTGATTCCTTCTACTATGTTCGAGAATAGCGGAGAATTGTTAGAAAGAACTCGTTTATTTGGGAAACTATCACGACCAAAATGATGCAAACAGTAAGCGCCTTTGTTGTCGGTCAGTTGTTACCTGAATTGTGAATGGAAAGTGTTGTAAGGCCGTTCGAAATAAGTGTCGTTACGAGACCGGTTATGAATTACGTTAATAGTGCGTGTCATACGGAGGCGTAATCAGAATTTTCGTCCATTGCGCATATTTTTGAAAGATGTCCCTATTTTGCCCTCGACAGAATGGAGACATCTGAGAAGATAGGCGTTGCACAGTGGATCCCAGAGAGAGTAAGGGGAGCGATGCTGCGGGATGAGGAGAGCTGGAAGTTGGTCGCTCTGTTTTCGGAGAGGGTGGTCGGGAGACTGCGGAGGGAGGAGACATATGGAGATCAGCGGGATCGCTCTCTTCCACAGTGAATCAATCCTGTCCCGATCTCAGTAGGTATGGTAGGCACACTAATTTTCTGAGCTGGTGATGAAAGAGATGAATGAAAGTGAGAGAGAGTGAGTGTCGTCGGTAGGCTACGGTTCCCTTCTGCGCCCCGCTGACATTATGTAAATTTTTTAACCCGACATTTCCCTTGTAGTATTGTATATAAACAGTATCGAGGGAGGTGGAGGGTTGTTTGCTGATGTCGGATCAAGTGGTCAGGCGGCGGGTTTTTGGTTCGTAAGGCCAAAATTGAGAAATTTTAAATAAATTGAGTCCAACCCTACTTCCTACATCTTGAGAGAGTGAACATGAGTTTTACTCGACGCCTCGGATATATTAAAAAAAAAAGAAATCAGAATTTTCTCAAGGGGGGGGGGAGCAAAAATAAGATAAAATATGGTTTTATTAAAAAATGTTTATATTTGAATGTATGAAAACGCTAAAAGTAAAATTTAGTTTCAATGCTATTCGATCCTATTTAAATCTTATTTTATCACTAGCCGATAGGAATTGTAGCTGTCTTGACAAAATTTCTTTCTCAAATTTATCTTTAGCTTCCAGAACTCTCTTTTCATGCACACTCATCATACAAAAACACGATACATCGAGTTGATCGAAACCAAAGTTTATTTTGTTCCATTCGATAAATCGACGTTCGGCTGTGTTAACACCGCAATGAAAATTTATGCGGTATGCTGATACAATATAAATTTATTACATACATGAATTGACGCCAGATAATCACTTATCTATTTATATATAAAATAAATGATGTATATAAAATAAAACTTGTCGTCTTGCTGTTATCATTTTGTTAAATTGTAGCGTAACATTCATTTTATACAACGTTTGACCTTCGCTTATTAATATTAATGATGATAACGTTTTCGACAGCGTTGTTGTTGTTGGGTGCGACGTATTTTCATGGATTTTACAATCTGTTTCAGCTAAAACACATTTTATTATAGCTGTAAAAATTAATTATCATTTAATCATAACTGATGTAAATTTAATCGTAAAATTAACAAGTTATTATGTGTTTCATTTTAAAGGTAAAACGTTTTTGGTGTTTTAATATTATGTTTTGTTTTATTAATAATTTTTGGTTCACTGTGTTAATTATTTTTGTATTGATTTCGGAATGTATTGTAACACCTCAGCTTAGATTCGTTCGGGATTTCTGTATAATAATAATAATGAACTTACTTATTTTAAACTTGTTGTTTTAAATAGTCTTCCGTAACAAAGCTCTTAGAGGCCGCTTTTGTAGCTTATAGGTAGCGCGCTAACCTACAACGCGAAGGTCCCGGGTTCGATTCCCGGCTAGGGTTTGGAAAATTATTTTAAGTAAACACCCACCGTAGTCGCATTTACTCCCCAACGTCGTCTGCAACGACCGTTGTAGTTGATATGACGTTAAATAAATAAATAAAAAAAGTTCATATTAAAACTTATAACAATTTATTTTATGCCCATAACGGGGAGGTGGAGTGTTAAATAAATTGCACTCAATTTGTTGATTCCAGGGCTACAAAAAATAGTTCTGTATCTTATCATATAGTCAGCCAATTATATGACTGAACAATTTAAAAACAGAAGAGGTAGAGGTGTAAAAGACACTAGTCAGTTGTCTCCTCTGAGAGTAATGAATTTCACTATACAGCCAGACCCTGTGGTGAATGAAGTGAAAGTGTCATTTGCAGGGTGGACAGTGGGTGCTTTTCGGAGGGCCTTGCATGCTGATAAGCATATTCTTTCAACTCAGTGAGGAAGGCAAAGTAAGCCACCCCACTCCTCGTTTTTACTAAGTAAACCCTCTAGCTCTAGACGTTCAAACCAGCCTTTCAGCTGTTGACTTAAACAACAACAATTATTTAACAAAATCAATTATTACAATTACTACCTAATTAAAACTTAGGCTAACGACAAATATAATTAATTACTTTAATTAAATTAATTACAAAATTTGTACTTAAAAACTTGACTGTTATTTAGAAATTTAAACAATTGATTTACTAGTCCACAACCACTTGTTAATAACGTAGGGTAGCCAGGGGGGGGACGCTTGACCCCCTGCTGGCTCATTTTGTAAAAAAAAAAATTATAGAACAATAGGAATAGTATTGCTTGGCAAGAAACGTGTTTATTCGTGTCATTTTTCAATGAAATGCAAATGACACCTTCACTTCATTCACTTCAGGGGCTGGTTGTATAACAAAATATATTACTCTTGGAGGAGATAACTCTTAACTAGTATCTTTTACACGTCTACCTTTTCTGTTCTTAAGTGCTTTAGTCATATGATTGGCTGACCATATGAAAGAAATATAACTTTTTTTTTAGCCCTGGAACTAACAGATCGAGTGCAAATAATTTAACACTCCACCTGCCTGTTATTGGCAAAGACAACTATTATTAATAACTTAATTCGTCAAAAAAAAAACCACGTTTTTAATATAAAGCTCGATTTATATGTGTGTTGTTTAGGTCATCAGCCGAAAGGCTGGTTTGAACCTCTAGGGGCGTTATTAAGTAAAACGAGGAATGAGTTGATTTACCATTGCCTTCCTCATGGAGTAGGAAGGTATGCTTATCAGTACGCCAGACCCCCTGAAAAGCAATTACTTTGTACCCTTCAAATGACACGATTCTCCACAGGGTCTGGCTGTATAATGAAATTCATTACGAAAAGATAACTTTGATTAGTGTTTTTTAACCTCTATCTTTTGTGTTTTTAAATGATTCGGTCATATGATCATATGATTAGAAATATAACTATTTTTGTATCCCACTCGTTCGAAGGTTGTTTTAGACAATGTAGTGTTAGATCAAGTGTCTCACTATAACTATCTGGGCTGCGATGTGAGCTTTAATAGAGACTTGGATGTCGAAAATAAAATAAATAAATTTCAAGCTATTTGTGGTACCATTAATATGACACTGGGTAACAGAGCTAGAACAGAGACAGTAGTGAAGTTTTACAAGGTAATGGCAGCCCCAGTCCTTTTTTATGGAAGTGAGTCATTGGTTATTACAAAACGCCAAGAAACTAGGATCCAAGCAGCTGAAATGAGGTTTTTAAGAAGGGTGAAGGGCTGCTCGAGGCTGGATCTAATACATAACGAGGAAATTAAATCAGAGTTGGGTGTATTTAGCTTGAATGAAAAAGTGGAGGAGTACCGGAATCAATGGAGGCAACATTTGGAACGGATGCCAGAGGAGAAGAGAATATCTCTAAAAGTGACGGAATATGTTCCAGTTGGAAGAAGGGAGGTGGGAAGACCTAGAAGAAGATGGCAGTAGTCGAGATGTACGGGTTGGAATGTCTCGTGTTTGTGTTGACGTACAGGATGGTTTGTAAGTTCGGAACAGGCTTATGCCTAATCCTTGATAGTAAGAAGAAGAAGAAGAACTATTTTTGTAGCCCTGGAACTAGCAGATCGAGTGTAATAATTTAACACTGTAGCTCTCTTTTAATGGCCGTTAAACTACTTATAAAAAGCATATTAAAATATCTTAAATTTCGGATAGCGGGGTTGTTGTGACGTGGGTGTAATCATGTTTTTAATGTAGGGAAAAATGTATAGAAGTTTTCCTATTTAATATTTCTTGTAAGTTTTTACAAGATTTGAGATTCGAACGGTGACACACTTACGGTAATACGCAGTACTACAAAGCGCACCGCTACGTATTAAATAAATAATGTTAATTTTTATGACACTTGAATAGAACTAGCATTATATGATTTGATATTTTTTTTTTTAATGTATATAAGATGTTCTATGTGTACATTGTGTGTGGTTGTGGTAGTTACACTATAAAATAGACGAACCACTGGCCCGGATGTTATATCCGAATTAGGTTTCTCATTGACGCCCACTTTAATACAACTTTCTCGAAACCTCAAAACGACTTCACCATGAAGTCTTTCTCGTGTTCGTTCGCATTCCGTTTTATACTGGTACATTATATACTGTATATTTTATACGTAGTATATAAACAAAGTTATGTATATATAAACCCATATACAGTACCTCTATGAAATCTACATTTCTCTTTACATATTATACTACTTATTTTGTTGTAATGTAACGAGACTGTTTGAAATGTAGCATGTAATTTCCTTATATTTGTTGATACATTCTGTATATTATAATACTGTAAAGGATTACTATAAATTACTTTACCAGGCTTATTTTATTTCTACCTGTATATTATTGTAATAAATTTATTTGTGTTCGCTCGTTTTAACTGTATGAATTTTTATTCGTTCTCAGATTTTTTAACATAATTAAAAACTTCTGTTTTTTTTTTATTATTTTATTGTTTGATCAAATATTTGTTTATGTAATTTGATTATTTGTTTTACTTTTTCTTGTCTACATGAATATATAGGAAGAAAATTAATGTTTTCATTTCGATTTTTCGAAATAGAGTTTTCACCGAATATATACGTTTTCAGACACCCTTAATCCAAAAAAACATGTTTTTAGCGATTGGTCTGTATGTGTAAAAAAATATCTCAAGAACGGAACATCGTACGAAGTTGAAACTTGAAACTTAAGTTAGATAGTACTACTACCGGACCCGACACAAACATTTTTATCAAAATCGGTCAACCGGAAGTAGCAGTTTATTCGTGTCCATCTTTCACTTATTTGCGATTTTCTCACAAACGGCTCCTACGATATTTTTTAAAATCGCCTCATTTACTAAATTTTTTATGCTCTACAAGATAAGGTAGGCACTATGTCGCTGAAATTCTTGGAAAGTCTGTTTTCTCGTAAAAAAATGTTTTATATTAAGATTGCAGCGTTAATATGCATTTTAGTGCAAAGATGTATCCTATATAATAAAAGTTGTAGAGAATTTAAAACCTACAACTTTTATGTCAAACACGTTTGTTGTATAACGCTTAGTTTAGCGGTAATTGGCGATTTTGTTTGATTTTTTTTCACGAAAATGTGTAAAGAAATCGATTTTTTAAGATTTCAGCCTTAGTACGCATTTTACGACAAATGTGTTATATAATAAAATTTATACGAAAATAATAAAAAATCTACAACTTTTACTTAGAGCATTTTTCTCTACAGAGCCTAGTTTAGCGTGAAAGAGTGATTTTCCGTACGGAAAATCGGTTATTTTGTTTTGTTTTATTTCCAATGTTTTATGACTAATATTAGGTTATATTGGTCCATTATTTGCATTGGCAAGACAAAGTCTTGTGATTGTTTCACACCAGAGTTTTATTTATCGAAATCAGTGCAGTTAATTATCATGTTGAATTCTTATGTAAACAGCTCCAATGGCTGTATATAATTATTTTCCATACATTACATCTACAAATTATTTTAATTTATGCCAAAAGATAATAATGCAAATTTACCAAATTGAAATTAATAATTAAGAATTTTTTGCGTTTGTAAAAATTTCTTTATAAAAAAATCTGTAAAATCTTATTATGTTTACTAATGAACGTAATTGTCTCATTTTGGGTTTTATAATTTAAATTAAAACGTAGTGTTCATGCGTTTTAAGTTACCGAAAATGACAAATAAATTAGCGAAAGCTAATTATCAAAGTTAATTAAGAATCAATTGATGTGATTTTACTTATTAGAAGTTGTTTTAAAGTTGTTTATTTAACTCCTTCAAATATCATCTGTGTCCAAATATAACTTGAGAGCAGACGAAAATAAATATAGACGCTTTAACGGCAAGTTAAGCTAGTTACGTTGAATATGATTACACATGTTTGATATTAGAGTACGTCAGATGTAATGACAATGGTTTTTTACTATTATCAATAATGTATCGGTATAATTTATTTTTATTGCGTCAATTTATTTTTTATTTGATGCAGTTTTATATTTGAATATTTTATTCTAAAAGTTTATATATCGCCATACAAATTGTTTTTAGTACGATTTTCCCGATAGTTAATATTTTACTTTCTCTTGCCTATATGAATAAATAGAAAGGGTAGTATTGTTTTCATGTCGATTTTCGCAATCGAATTTTCATTGGATCTACACGTTTTCAGGCCCCCTGAACCCAAAAAACATGATTTTAGCGATTGGTCTGTGTTTGTGTGTGCGAACAAGGTATCTCAAGAATGAAACATCGTACGAAGTTGAAATTTAAATTTAAGTTTGGTAGCCTACCACTAGAGGACCCGACGCGAACATTTTCATCAAAATCGGTCAACCGGAAGTAGTAGTTTAATTGTCATTTTTCAAATTTTCGCAAAAACTAACTACGATTTTTTTTTATAAATCGCCTTATTTACTACATTTTTATGCTCTAAAAGATAGGGTAAGGGCC
The DNA here is from genome assembly GCA_035578175.1 of Catonia carolina. Classification (NCBI taxonomy): domain Eukaryota; kingdom Metazoa; phylum Arthropoda; class Insecta; order Hemiptera; family Achilidae; genus Catonia; species Catonia carolina. The sequence continues at coordinate 44,912,281 of JAQMRL010000006.1, read as the reverse complement.
ATGTCTGCTGAAATTCTTGGGGAGGATATTCTATCGTAGAAAACAAACGGTTTTTAAGATTGCAGCCTTTATAGACTATGGATTTTAGCGCAAAAGTGTAAGTTGTATAATAGAAGTTGTTGACGATTTAAAAATCTACAACATTTATTTCAAACGTGTTTTTGTGTAACGCTTAGTTTAGCTGTAATTAGTGATTTTATGTTTTTTTTCATGAAAATCTGTAAAAAAAATCATTTTCACTCGCAAAAAATTGGAGTGTGGTGTGGTGTATCTCGTCGGTGAATTGTCGGGCCTATCTTTTTTCGGAGACCTTGACAGAGCTGTACGGTATCAACAAATAATTTATGAATACAAATAATAATAATGTTATTTTGTAATTTAGTAAGTTAAAAAAAATGAAAAGGTACTCTAAAAACAATTTTTTGTAGTTTGGGTGCCCGACTTTACAGTCACCCTGTACTTTTCTGACCTATTGCTGTTCAGAAAAGTGTGCGAATATACATACATAAAAAGCCAAAATTTGCTGAATTTCAGCTCTCTAGTTAATCAGGAAGTTATAAAATTTGTGATCAGTGAGTGTTACTTAAAATTGGCAAATAGGGTGAAGTGTAACCGAGGAAAAAACAAACCAGTTTATATAATGTGTCCCAATAAGGCTACAGTAATAAGATGCAATAAAATAATGACACAATTGGTAGCAATTAATTATTTTTTTATGATCAAGCCGTGTATGACTTTTAGGAAATATAACTCGAGAGAATTTAATTATTTCATCATAAATGCAATGAAATTGCAATAAGCAACAGATGCTTCGAAAATTAAGTTATAGTTTTTTTGTTATGAATTCTGTGTGTTGTAAAATATTTATATTTGTTAAAAGAAAATAGTAATCAAATTTCTACCTATTGGCGCAGTTATATAGGATAAATTAACATACAATTTAGGTCAGGTCATTATAACTTCGTAAGAGTGAATGGTAAATTGATTTGAATAAAATGAAACCTGAATCGCTTGAATATAAATGCAGCCAGATTTAATTCAGTTAACTTAATTTGTAATAAAATGAACACTCTCCTCTCCTCTTCTCTCCCCGTCCTTCCCCACCACCTGATATTTTGTTCTACATTATACACCAATTTTGTAGAATATATGAATTTCTTATTAGTGTTGTAATCAACTCTGTTTTCTTTTATTTTGTATTACTTGCTTATATATTTTTTAAAGTTTTAATTAGTCGTTTTAATTAGTTATTTATTTCTCCCAATTAATCTTATATAGCCTAATTTCGTATACATTTTTCTTTTTCTACTGATAAAACAAATTTAGTCTTACATCTGTATATAAGCATAAATTAAAAAGTTTTTGCACTGAATGACTGACTGAATCGCTCGTTCATCGTTCATCAATTACTGATGAACGATGTAAAACCTCAGGAATTACTCCTGAGGTTTCCGATCACCTAGAGTGCTGAATTTCAGCTAATTTAATCTCAAGGGTTTGAACAAAAAATTAAACCATTTATATCTCTTAACCTTTTCGCTTACGTTAGATGTAAGAAGTAAAAAGAAGGTGACAATCCTTAAACATTAAATATTATTTTTGTACCTTCCCTATTGCGAATAACAGGTAGATTGAGTGTTAAATAATTTGCACTCGATCTGCTAGTTCCAGGGCTACAAAATAAAATTCTGTTTCCCATCACATGGTCAGCAAATTATACGACTGAAGCATTTAAGAACAGAAGAAGTAAAGGTGTAAAAGACACTAGTCAGAGTTATCTCCTCTAAGATTAATGAATTTCATTATAAAGTTGAACCCTGTGGTGAATGAAGTAGAGGTATCATTTGCTGGTTAGAAGAGGTAGAGGTGTTAAAGACACTAATCAGAGTTATCTTCTTTAATATTAATGAATTTCATTATACAAGGCAGACCCTGAGGTGAATGAAGTGATAGTGTCATTTTCAGGTTGGAAAGTTGGTGGTTTTCGGAAGTCCTGGCATGGTGATAAGCATACTTTTCCACTCAGTGAGGAAGGCAATGGTAAACCACCTCACTCCTCGTTTTACTTAGTAAAACCTCTAAGAGGTTCAAACCAGCATTTATATCGTCTGATGGCCTAAACAAAATACATCCTTCCCAAAAAGCTACAGTTCTGAATTTCGGTATTCATATTTTTTAAGTGTTAACTAAGAAAAATAAAGTATTTTAATTACAAACATGTACTCCTAAGGGATAAGGGACAACAGTACTGAAATAATATTTAGTATTTTTTCCCGAAAAATTCAGAAAAGTACCTCGCGTTTCTTTAAGTTATAGTATCTAGGAAAATGTCAAATAAAAAATTATGAGTAATTAATTTTAAAAAATCTGCAACTTTGGGATTTAACATATACTGCGTATGCGCGCGCGCATCAATCTTGAATAATGGAAAATAAATCCCTATATAGGCCTATTTATATACTGGCTTCTATGCCGGTTTCCCGGGTTCGATTCCCCGGTCAGGTCTGCCATTTTTTCATCACTCATCTTCATGTATCATCCTTCTCACCGTCTACAATAACAGCAATTACAAAACAGTCGGACGTAAAACAAAATATATATATACGAGTATATTCATGTAAGACAAGAGAAAGCAAAAATCTCATTAAAATCGATCTAATAATTATGGATAAAAAAGGACAACATTCAGTTTCAGATACATAACACTCTCTTTATCCTAAACCCAAATACAGTATCTTCTTGGTTTAGTCGTGGGTAAAAGTAAACCAAGATTATTGGTAAACTCCATAAAGGTTGTCTTTTTCTACTTAGTTGAACACATAAAATGGTAATTGTTGTGTAAAAAGCATTAAAATCGGCCATAAAATAAGTTAAATGTTGTACTTCTTCAGTATTCAAAGATTCTTTAGGATAGGAAGAAAGTATGCTGTAAATATTTAGTTTTAGTTTTGTGTTAACTTGTGTGTTACTGTATTAAAAAAGGTTTTAGTGGGTCACTAAACATAATCTTTACCGACTTTTATTTGTCAGTTTTATCATTAACTTTAAAGTACAGTTGCTGTTAGGTACAGAGTTAATGAATCATGTTAACTACCATAGTTATAAATAAACAGTTTCAGTCTGATAATTTTATAACGGAAATTTGAAAATATGCTGCAGATGTGTAAAATGGTGTAAAATTTCAGAGTACATAATTTTGTGATCCGAGAGCCAACGTGAAAAGAAACTAATTTTTGTACATATTGGTTTCATAAGATGTGTTTTTTCCAATAAAAAATAGATGGAGTGTTAAATTATTTACACGCGATCTCCTAGTTTTAGGGCTGCAAAAATAGTTCTGTTTCTTATCATTGGTCACCCAATTATGATTGAAGAATTTTTTAAGAATAAAAGAGGTAGAAGTGTAAAATACACTAGTGTTATCTCTGAGAGTAATGAATTTCATTATACAGCTAGACTGTGGTAAATGAAGTGAGGGTGTCGTTTGCAAAGTGGAAATTAGATGCTTTTCAGAGGGCCTGGCTTGCTGATAAGCATACTTTTTCACTCGGTGAGGAAAGCAATTGTAAACCACCTCACTCCTCATTTTACTTAATAAAGCCCTTAGAGGTTCAAACCATTTTTTTGGCTGATGACCTAAGCACACAAACTAAAAAAGTGTTTTTACTTTCTGTTGCCTCACATAAAATGTAGGGAAGGAAAGTAGTGTTTTCATGTCGATTTTTTTGAATCAAGTTTACACCGGAAGTACACGTATTCAGGTTCTCTGAACAAAAAAAAATTACTGACGGCTGTTAAAATATCTCAACGAAATATTGTACGAAGTTGAAGCTTGGAATTTAATTTAGGTACCCTAAGGGACCAAACACGAATATTTTAATCAAAATCGGTCAACCGGAAGTGGTAGTTTATTCATACGATTTATTTTTAAATTCCCTCATATACTGCATTTACCTATGTTCTACAAGATGGGGTGATCCCCATGTCGGCTAAAATTCGTGGGGACGTGATCCCGTGGTAAAAAAAATGTTGTTTTTTTACATTTCGGCCGTAATACGCATTTAAGGATAAAATCAAAGTTGTTGAAAATTAAAAAATCTGGCGTGAAACACTTATACGACTTTCTTCTCTAGTCAAAATAATAAAAAAAAACCAATAAAACCTGTGTTTCATTAAGTGTGAATTACGCAGAATGAAAATCAACGTCCGTAAGGCTTAAAAATACAGAAAATTCCCAATTGAGGCTACATAGAAAAAATGATGAATAACTTAGATGTGATATATATTTTTACTTTCTTTTGCCTATATGGATATTATAGGAAGGAAAGTATTGTTTTCATGTTGATTTTTCTAAATCGAGTTTTCACTGGATCTACACGTTTTCAGACCCCCTGAACCCAAAAACATGTTTTTAGCGATTGGTCTGTGTGTATGTGAGAGAGAACGGAATATATCAAAAACGGAAAATCGTACAGACATGAAACTGGAAACTTAAGTTAGGTACCACTAGAAGAGGACCCGAAACGAACATTTTCATCAAAATCGGTCAACCGGAAGTAGTTGTTTATTCATGTCATTTTTCACTTTTTACTAAGTTTTTATGCTTTAGAAGATAGGGTAGGCGGCGACATGTCTGCTGAAATTCTAGGAAAGGCTGTTTTTTGCGTAAGGAATAATTTTTTTTAAGATTGCGGCTTTAATATGCATTTTAGCGCAAAAATGTATATAATAAAAGTTGTAGAGAATTTAAAATCGAACTTTTATTTCAAAAATTTCTCTGTATAACGCTTAGTTTAGCGTTAATTAGCTGTTTCTGGTTTTTTTTAAAATGAAAATGTGTAAATGTAATTATTTGCATTGGTAAGAGAAAGTTATGTGAGTGTTTCACACCAGAATTTTTAAATACCTTATTGAAATAATCTCATAAAATTTAATTAATAAAAATGTTTATGTACAACAAGCTTATTATGGGGAATTACCCTTTGATATTAAACAAATAGAAACATTTTTTTTAAATGGCATAAATTTTGAAATAGTAGTTCTTTTTCAGTATAATATAAATGGTAACTACACGATTATTGTTAAAACAAATTGTATTTTATTCGTAAAGTTCATCATAGAACTTAACGTTACAGTGAATCTTTTGTATTATATTTTTCTTTTGTGAAAACTTTAATATGAAAATATAGTCTAGTCTGTTCCACCGTGATTTATTAGAGAAAAGTAAACGTACAACACTATATACTGTATAGTTGAATGCAGGATACTGTAGAATACAGTCTTATATTGTAATGTACTCACTGCTTTAGTATTCATGAATTCTTGAATGAAAACTATAAGCCTGCAGCGTACTGTATAGTGTATTCACTGCCTGCAATCGTGTGTGTATGTAATTTACCATAGTACATGTATCGTTGTTATCAACACACTTGTACATAGAACCTTTGTAGAACTTAACTGCTCTACAATAAAGTGCATTTCCCTTTGTCATGTCAATGACGTGGTTTAATAAAGCACTTTCTGCTGGCTATACAGTTTAGGTTACTTAATTTTTTAGCTGCTTTACTTTTATGGTGTAATCATAATTTTTCAGTTAATAAGCATATGGTTTTTTAACATTGTTTTATTCGTTTGAGTTCTTTTAATGATACAATTACAATGTACTTTTTTATATGACATTACATTTTGCATGCCATTATGATTTTTACTTTATCTTGCCAATATGAATGTATAAAAAAGAAAATTATTGTTTTCATGTCGATTTTTGGAAATCAAATTTTCACCGGATATTCACGTTTTCAGGCCCCTGAACCCCCCAAAAAACATGTTTTTAGCGATTGATGTGCGTGCGTGTGCGTGCGTGCGTGCGTGCGTGTGTGTGTGTGTGTGTGTGTGAACAGAATATCTCAAGAACGGAACATCGTACGAACATTTTCATCAAACTCGGTCAACCGGAAGGAGTAGTTTATTCATGTCATTTTTCACCTTTTTGCGATTTTTTTCAAAAGCGGGTTCTACGATTTTTTAAAAAATCGCTTAATTTACTAAATTTTTATGCTCTATGAGATAGGGTAGATGCCGTGTCTGCTGAAATTCTTGGGGAGACTGAGCTCTCGTAAAAAAAATGTTTTATTAAGATTCCGGCTTTAATATGCATTTTAGCGCAAAAATGTAGCCCTATATAGTAAAAGTTGTAGAGAATTAAAAAACTTACATTTTTTATTTCCACCATTTATTTTGTAACGCTTAGTTTAGCAGTTATAGTGATTTTCTGTTTTTTTTTTATAAACGTGTAAAACAAATCGATTTTTTACGACAAAAGTTTAATAATCAAAATTATAGGAAATAAAAAGATCTACAACTTTTATTTAGAGTATTTTTCTGTACAGAGCCTAGTTTAGCGTTAAAGAGTGATTTTGGTATTTTTAAGCCAATCTGAGGTTGATTTTCATTCTGCGTTTTTCAATCATTATTAAAATAAGGTTAGGTTTATTTGAGGTTAGTTTTTTGTTTATTTCTAATGTTTTATTACTTATGTTATATTGTTCATTTTTTGCTTTGGTAAATAAAAGTCGTGTAAAAGTTTCACACAACTTTCTGCAAATTGTTTTTACCTGTATTTTTTGTACAGGTTGCTTTAATTTTAAAGAGATTATGTATTGCATTGGGTGGTGTGATTTGAACAAAAGTAGTGGACTGCAATGAATGAAATGTTTGAAAAGGAATTCTAAGAAATCGAGTGTAGTAGAAATGTTTATTTTTATTCTTTCTGCGGCTTTCCACTAAAAAGTGTTGGAAGGGTCTAGAATAAACTATCAAGTCGCAGGTATAAAAACATTTAGCGCTTTTGTAGTCGGTTAGTAATTGAATTGTGAATGAAAAGTGTTTTCGGGACGTTCGAAATAGAAATAGTGTCGTTATTAAGATCGGTTTCGAAGTACATTAATAGTGTGCTTACGGGTGATAACAAGTGGTTTTTGATAGTTAAATATATTACGTTGATTTCTATAGAACAGAGTCTTCATTACAATCAAGTTTAGAACTGCAATAAATGGAACGTTTTGAAAAGGAATTCTAAGAAATCGAATATAGTAGCAATGTTTTATAATTTTTATTCTTTCTGCGGCGTTCCACTAAAATGGAGAAATTGTACGTAAGGTCTAGAATTAACTATCAAACTGCAGGTATAAAAACAGTTAGCGCATTTGTAGTCGGTTAGTAATTGAATTGTGAATGAAAAGTGTTGTCGGGACGTTCGAAATAAAAATGGTGTCGTTTTTAAAACCAGTTTCAAAGTGCATTTTTACTGTACGTACGGGTGATAACAATTGGTTTTTGACAGTTAAATAAATTTGTGTTGATTTCTAAAGGACAGGTTCTTTATTATAATCAATTTTATTTAAACTTGAGTTTTGTAATTGATTTAATTTATGTAATCTAATTTTATTTGTGAGAGGTTAAGTTTAATCATTAATTTTGTTTATAAAAAATTGTTAAAGTTTTAAAGTAAGTTTTTTTTTGTTATTTATAATTCCAGATCCCGAAAGATCCTAGGCTTTTAGGTGTTTCAATATTCTGATACAGAAGTTGGAAACGGAGCGTTTATTTTGATTCTTTTGGGTTTTCTTATTTCGTTGTAGGTCATTCCGTATTCTTGGGAAACCTACATTGTCCTGTAAATCGTATGTTTTAAATAAATTAAAATCCCGTTTTCCCTTACCTAATCACTATTGACAAAGTCGGAACTAAAATGAAGGAAAATCCATGTTCTTGATTTAACAGGATTTAATAGGATAGAAGGAAAGAAGAAAACTTTAGAAAACGTTTCTAAAATAATTTCCTCGTAGGTGTATCGTTGTGGGCGCTATGGATGCTTGTACTGGAAGGAGGAATTGCTAACTGATAACCCCCTACAGTGCCTCCGTTTACAAAAATAGATTTCTAAACAATGTTGGTAGCTTTTAACTATTTTTTTTTCGTAATAAAAGTACGTAATGCTAATTGAAATAAGCAAAAATAACAATTATATTAATTCGTTTACCGGGAATTTTAGCTACTGTCACATAATGCTGTGTGGATGTTCTTAAAGTAATACCATAAAATCTGTCCATATGAAATTGTCTAGTATCATTTGCGTGACGGTTTATTTCAAGAAAAGCGCATTAGTGTTTTCTGATTTAATTCCACAATTTTTTTTCTAAGTAGGTATTATTTTAAGAATAGATCTTTTTACACCAATTTTCAGAATTTTTACCTTTTTTTTGTATTTTAAATCGAATGCAATTAGTTACTTAAAACTACCGAACAGTTTTTCTTTAGCGGTATTATTTCCCTCCCCCCTTGTATAACCATGTAGTCGCCCACTGGTGCTAGCACTTACTTTCTAATGTCACTTACACAGTGTACTATACACATATTAATTTATTAAATCTCTATCTTAATCCTATTGTTAATTTAATAACTTAAGTAAATATAAATAAATATCCCTTAAAAGTAACTTAATAATAATATTTATAGCTAACCATTAGTTTTAGAAACTTATATTATTTACATGACTTAAATGTAATTTAAATTTAAATGTAATTTAATTGTAGACTTAAATGTAACAGGTGGAAAGTCAAATTATTTACTCTCAATATGTCGTTGCTGGGCTAAAATAAATAGTTCTGTTTCTTATCACACATAGTCAGCCAATTAAATGACTGAATCATTTAAGAACAGAAGAGGTAGAGGTGTAAAAGACACTAATCAGAGTTATCTCCTCTGAAAGTAATGAATTTCATTATACAGCCAGACCCTGTGGTGAATGAAGTGAAGGTGTCATTTGCAGAGTGGAAAATATGTGCTTTTCAGAGGGCCCGGCATGCTGATAAGCGTACTTTTCCATTCAGTGAGGAAGGCAATTGTAAACCACCTCACTCCTCGTTTTACTTAGTAAAACCTCTACAGGTTCAAACCAGCTTTTCGGCTGATGACATAAACAACAACAAATGTAATTTATAGTTTAACAATATTTCTAATAGTCTTTTTAACACACTAGATCTACAGGCTTAGTCCTTTTCAGATGCCTAACTATTACACTGTTATCCAACAGTTGAATTGCTTCAGTGTTGATGTGATCATGAAGACGATCTTATGTTTTTTTGGCATACTTACACACTTCTTCTGCTACTGTGTTCACTTGTAAGTCACGATGCATGTCGCTGTTGCAGGCGTACCACAGAGCGTTGACAGTGTTCCTAAGCACTCTTTTTTGGAAACTTTGGATAATGTTTAAGTTGCTTGTTTTAGTGCAGCCATAGATCTGCAGGTCATATGTCCATACCGGTTTTAGCCCTTGCTTGTAAAGAAGCAATTTATTGAAGATTGACAGTTCAGAGTTCCTACCGAGCAGCCAATATTATATTTACAATCTATACTTGATTTGTAGTTCGTCCTTTTTCTTCTTAACTTGTTCCTTCCAACTCAGCTTCGCGTCTAGGGTCATCCCAAAATACTGTGTTGGCAAAAAGTACTAGATTGCCACTAATATTAATAATAGTAATAGTAATGTGCCTTATTCTTTTTTTTGGTAAAATTTATGTGCACAGGCTTATTTTCATTAAGTCTGATCTTCCATTTCTTGGCCCACATACTAACTGCAGTTACAGCTCGCTGTATTTTCTCGGTCGAATCTTCTACCGAATTTTCTGGCGATTTTCAGCATTGAAATTCTTTAAGGGGACACCTTAGAATCAAGTTTTAAAACTGACTTTAAAAATATTAATAATACTTATTTTCCCCAGGAATCATTTGAAGATTATGTTCGCCAATTTTCAAAACAGTAATTCTTTCGGATGGCTCAATAGCTCATCCATAGTGTGCAGGCTTTGCCTTGTTGCTGCAGCCATCAGTTCCTTACTGTATACATTCGTTATATATTGACGTACTATAGAAACAGGATATCTTTGATTACCTTTTTAAGTTCTGCTTCCGTGACCTTTCCTTTCCTCTGGTCTTGTAGTAAAGTCGTCGGCACGAGTCAGCTGTTTAACAGCTGATTTTGACGAACGTTTCCGTTGTTTGTTCATATTGTGACACTTATCTCTTAGGTCTGTTTCGGGATCTGAGTAAATTAAATAATTAACACACTAAAGGTTAAAATTACAATTATTTATTACAACTAAAAAAATTACAAGTCAATAAAGGGTCTAACATCTACTTTACTAAGTAAAAAACTAATTTATAAAAGGCTACATACTTAAAAAAAAATACAGAAATAACGGTGAACAATTAAGAGTAATTCACAGTAACGTTGACCTTTCATAACGCACTGTAGCGCACTACGCAGTTCGCTTACTAAATCTTAAGACAAAACGAAACTGACCGTAAAAAGAACTGGCTGCTTATATGAGGTGGGCTATTGGAAATTTCGAGAAAGACTAAAAGATTTTCGATACAATAATAAAAATACAAAAATCCTTCTGACGGCTTCTGGATAAATCTTAACAACTGTAAACAAATTAGGATTGAATAAAAGGTGTTACAAAAAGGCCAGTAATCTAAATAAGTACCCACCCGGCTAAAAGGTAGGTAAAACGAAAGGCAGGCCTACCTGCGTTATTTAACCATTTATATCTATTTCTTGGAAACCCTATTCATCACTCTTTTTATTTACGTTAACATTTTTAAAATCTCGGTCCTCCTCGAAAATTCTCGAACACACATCCCATTAGATATTGTCACAATATCCTAGCTGTTTCTTTTTTATTTAAAGTTGCATCAACAGCTTGGTCATTAGCGACTACGTTGGGATAAGAAACTGTAACGGTGGGTTTTGGCACGTGATAATTTCCAGACTGTAGCCGGGAATCTTAACCTGGGACCTCCGCTTAGTAGGCTAGCGCTCTAGCCACTACGCCACGGAGGCGGCCAGTAAAGGTTGTTAACTTTATACAGATTTGAATACTATACAGTGGTTACCGGTATACTTTGATGCTTGGGGTTCAATTAACCACATGATCTCTCGAATGGTCGGCCTGAGTTTGTGCAAGATTGCACCTCATTTACACGTCATGTGGTTCTTATTGAACATTGAGTTACTTATTGTTCTTAAATTTAACAGGTTGCAACGTATACAGGTGTGTATACGTACGAAATTACCTATATTGTTGATTTTGTCTCACTTTATGGTATATCTGTTTTTCATATTTTTCTAGATTTTAAGGTTTTCAGAAATTGTAATTAATTTTGATTTTCGTTTCGAAGCAAACATTGTGTATTGCCTTCGTCGTTGTCTACTTTCACCGTACGTATTTTCTTATATATATATATATATATTTAAATTGATTTTAAATAAACTCGCTTTTAAAAAATGTCCATGTTTGTTTTGGTTTTTTGCCCGGCTGTTTTGTTATTACTTATAATACAGACGGTGAGAGGATGATAGTTGAAGATGAGTGATGAAAAAATGCCAGACCTGGCCGGTAATTAAACCCGGGACCCCGGCGTAGAAGCCAGTTGCACTAACCGCTACGCCAACTTAGTTTTAATGTTAATTTCAATAACGTGTGCCAGTAAGATATTAGTTTTATTTTCTTTTTTTTAAATCAAATATTTTTATCCCGAAGGAACAATATACTAAATCCCATTCTCTGGATAATTGGGAAGTTACAAGAATTTATGTTAGTTAGGGTTTTCACATTTACTTTTGTAGTACATACAATATACCGAAGATTAAATTCATGAAGCAAAAATTTCTTCTTTACAGATAAAGCAATCTGTATAAAAATATTAAATAATCATAATTTAATTATTTAAATTTATTCATTATAAAAATATGAAGATTTCCTTGGCCGAATAAAAAAATTAAACAGAAATACGAGTATTATTCTTCATTCTTCCGGCGGTTTTTTTTATATATAATATTTGCTGTTCAGTTATTATTTTTTAACGTATTCTTTATTTTTAATAAATGTAAAATTATTATTGATTATATTTTAATGTTTTAATAAATATGGTGATGAGTTTTTTCATTAAAAAGATTTGTATTTTGTCGATCATATCATGTTTCATGTAAACTTACATATTTTTTTTAACCTTGTTCGTATAGCAACCGAAAGTATTTAAACATTTTTGATATATTATCACCTTTTTAAATTCAATAAACAAATAAAATTAGGAATTATATGAATTAATAAATACTGGTTAGCCTTGATTAAATGTTTATTAAAAAAAAAAACGTTTTAGATTCTTTTCGTTAGTCTGTTTACAGATTTGTGAAAGTCCTTACTAGTTTACTCATTCAGTAAATTGTGATAAATAAGTTAGTCTTTAACCCATTCAGTCACGAATTTTTATATTAGAATTTTTAAAAAAATTATTATATTCTTACCCATCAGGTTGGTCTAGAGGTAAAGTCGTCGCCAAAATCAGCTGTTTAACAGCTGATTTTGGCGACGAGGGTTCCTGGTTCAAATCCTAGTAAAGGTAGTTACTTTTATACGGATTTTAATGCTGGACAGTGGTTACCGGTGTACTTTGATGGTTGGGCTTTAATTAACCATACTCTCTCAGGAATTGTCGGCCTGATTCTGTATAAGACTATACCTCATTTACATGTCATACATATCATCCTCATCTGATTGGGTCATGGGGTTGCTTATTGTTCTCAATTGAACAGATTGCAACATTCACATACTAGGAATTAAAAAATATATTATATATATTCTTAAAGTACTATTTTTTTTTTTTTATTATTATTAAAACTTTCCAAAAGTCCCAATAGATTGGAGCACTTGCTGGACTCTTAAAGAATTTGTTCATGTATGTGGCCAATTTTACGCAACGCGATATGTGCGCAGTTTAGTGAATAAGAATTGGTAAAATTTTATGTACATGTATATGGCCAAGGTGAATGAATGGGTTAACTTCCCGAAACACCTATAAAGGACTGATATTCTTTACATTTGTGTCTAGATGTTGAACAGTAAAAACTAAAGCATTTAAATCTCAACTCCTTGTGCGTTAGGGGTAAAAATGTGGTAACTTTTCCAAAGGGCTCCAGTTCTGAAAATCCGCACCGTTTCTGATATATTGGCATTAATAAAATTCTGATGCCTAGAATGGGTAATTTTAATTACGACTTCTTGCGCGTAACCGGTGTAAAGGAGGTAATATAGTCCACATTTTTCCTTATTTTTAATTAGTCGGGGTTCCGGGTTCGTTCTCTTTCAGGTCTGGCATTTTTAAATCACTTAACTTCATCTGCCATCGCTTTCACCGTCTGCATTAATTACAAAGCATTTGGACGAAGAAGTAGTCACTTCTCTGTCGGTCAGTTTCGCGACTGCTGATTTTTTTGCACTTAACTCTTGCCTATATAAATATAGGTATAGGAAGGAAAATATTATTTTCGTTTCGAATTTTCCGAAGTCGCGTTTTCAACGGAAATACACATTTTCAAACCCCTATAACCCAAATAAAAACATGTTTTTAGCGATTGGTCTGTGTTAACAAAGTATCTCATGAACGGGGAATATCGTACGAAGTTGAATCTTGGAACTTAAGTTAAGTACTACTGCAAGGGAACCCGACGCGAACATTTTCATTAAAATCAGCCAATCCGGAATTAGTAGTTTATTCGTGCGACTTTCTCAAATATGGATTTACACGATTGTTTTAAATCCCCTAATTTACTACCTTTTTTGCTCTATGAGATAAAATAATCACCAACTCTGCTGAAGTTCTGGGGGCTTTGCGCTTGTGGTAAAAAATGTTTTTTTTTAATTGTGGCCTTAAAATGCATTTTACTGAAAAGTGTAGTATATAATTAAAGTTTTAGGAAATTAGAAAACCTACAACTCCTATTTTAAAAATAATTTTTCTAGAAGCCTAATTTAGCGTCAATTAGATTTTGTTTATTTTACTCGTTAAAATCGGTAGAAAAACGGGAATTTTTTATGATAAACAGTTAGATCGACAGTAGGGGAATAGTATCAATGCACAGGAGTGGGAGAGCGAAAACAGCTTAAGCAGATTAAGAAGCCACGTCTTCCCAAGTTTTTTTTTTATTTAAAGTTGCATCAACAGCTTGGTCATTAGCGACTAACAGTGGGTTGTGAAACGTTGGGTTGTGACTTGTTTTTAATTTCCAGACCCTAGCCGGGAATCGAACCCGGGACCTCCTCGTGGTAGGCCACACGCTACCACTACGCTACGGAGGCGGCAAAGTTTTATTTATTTTTTAATCGTAAAATAATAATTAGTAAACGCAGCTGTGTTCTAATCTGGGTTCCCCGGTTCGGTTTCTGGTTGATTGACTGCTACACTATTTTTACCTAATTTTTTTCGTCTTTATTTAGTCACCGCTTGTATTAGCTTTGATGTGCATACAGTCAATCGTAAAATATAATAAAATAAATGGTACCGTATCCTTACAACAAATTTAACGTGACATAATAAATACACACTCGCTTTATTGTTCAGAAAATCCGGGCATAAAGTGCGCGTTACACGTGTAAATACGGTGTATGTTTTTCATTAGTCTATGTATGTACGTACGTAGTTTCTGTGTATAAGGTTTATCGATGTCCATGTGTACACGACTTTAACTCTACCCACGGGTGATTCTCCGAGCAGTATTTCTACGATTACCGTGGAGGGTATTGTGCGAAGAGTCTGGGGTGTTACACTATACGTTGTTTGGTTGTAGGGGGTCAAACATGACACGTATTTCAATTACAAAAGATTTTTAAGTGGGTAGTTTAGCAAAAGCAAGGTAGTCTGTGCATTTTGTATGGGAGGTGGAGACAGCCTCCTCCTGTGTCTACAATACACCTTTCTATAAACTCCCCCCCTCTAATTCCATCCTTTTCTAGATATTCCTTATAAAACTCCTAAACTGTTGATTCTCTTGCATTCTGATACTCTCTATCGATCCATCTCTCTTTCTCTCACGCCAAAGAACCGGTTACCGCGGGAAATTCTCTCTGCAACTTGCTGCACTAACTTGTATGTAGTTGTTGTTATATTAGTTGATTTGCTTTGGTGGTACTCGCTCCTTGGGGAGTGGGACCTGTTGTTCTGCAATTACTTTACTAGTCCTTTTACTTCTTAAATCTTTCTCCTTCCCCCCGCACTTCTATGCAACTTTTTACTACCTTGTACTTATCTGAAATATTATAGAAAGTCTTCTAGTATAATATAACCAAGTTACATTAAATTCAAAACAAAAATAGTGCTATCGTATACGGAAGTTTAGTTTTAAACTTTTATATTTTTGAAGGTTTTGTAATTTTGAAAGTTTTCTTTATAATTTTTTTTTTAAATGAAATTTGAAGATTATTCTGTATCTATACTATCGTTATAAAGACAAGCGTGTTTTTACACTCAGGTACGATTTCGTAGCAAACTATTGTTCAAGAATGAAAACCCGTTGTTCTAGGGCAGTGATTCTCAACCTTTTCTTCTCCGCGATAGTAAAAATTAAAAAAAAATAATATTTTGCGACCCCCTCTTTCCGATAATAATAGTACTAACCCTTACTATTAATAATTGAATTTTGAAAGTAATTATAAATGTAAAATGTTTTTTAATATTATATATTTAAACTGCACTAATTTTATGTCTTTAATTAAAGAAAATACAGACTGTAAAAAAATGGAATTCCTTTTTAATGGAATATTAATACCTTTTTTCACGTCTTATCTCTGTGATTAGGGGGTTTCCTCTATGTTTGCTCTAAAAACTAAATATAGGAATCGTATTTTATCACTCGAGAACAATTTACATTTATGTTTCTAACGAAGATCCACGTATGAAGAAATTTTTAAATGAAAAACAAAGGCAACCATCACGTTAATAATTAATTAATGATTAATTTCTTTTCTTTACAAGTAAGTGTACTTATTGCATGTGAAATATTTATAAGTAAGTTTTCATTATTGTTTCGCGACCCCCGTATAATATCACGACGAACCCCAGGTTGAGAATCACTGTTCTAGGGTAAAAGACATTCTGTTCGTAACACGACCGAAAACGGCATGAAATTTTACAAACCTCAAGGAGAATTAACTCACACTGCCGTATCTATACCGGTTAAGTAGGGCTACCAACTTCGTGTCACAAAACAAAATTTCCCTATCTTAGAAAAAAATTACCCGACATTAAATATTGAGTAACAAGACTACAAAATCACTCTGTGTAAAACATGATTTTAAAGCGTTCCAAAGTGTTTAAAGTATTTATTCGTGGTCAGCATACAAATTTAAACGACCTCAGAGAATCTATGATAGTTGTACTGTATTAGGATTGCTCAGTCACTGGGAATTTCGGGAAATATGCGGTGTGGTGTGGTTTTAGGCGCCTACCAAAATCAATAGTTATTATGAAGTCTCGTGTAGTATTATAAGGGTTGTTCTGTTTATTATTGTTCCTATATACTCTTTTTTTTTAATTGTGTAAACTGAAAACTGTAAATTGTTTAAACAGACTGAAACGTTTTAAAACATTGGAATTACCTTTACGATTTTGTTAATCATTTAACACATTTAATTTTTTTTCTACTTCTACTGCTAATCATCGTCATCTCATAATCGCCATCATTATCATCTCCATTATGGTGATTTTCAACTAATTCATGTTTAAAGGTATTAATGCACAGTTCAGTCAAGTTTAATTTGTTTTATTTTTTTGTGCAGAGTTTAGTTTTTCTTGAAACGTACTATTGAGTGTGTTTTTTTTGTCTTTTATGAGCATAATGGATCACTTTAGTCAAATTTAGGAAGCTTTCTCCTTTTCATATTTTTTAGTTTGATGTCCTGCCGGTATGCCTTCATTGAGTGTGTTCTATATATTGATTCTAAGAACGTTAATTATATTGAGTCTTTTGTCGTATTTACTTAGTTTATATGTATTTACCTTAAAAAAAGTATTTCAAAAAATTACACATTGTGTTATTACAGAAAGTTAAAATTGGTTTATTTATTGTTATTTTTTCCGAATATTGTATTGGGTGTTGACAAAGACACAGAAGGATCGCCTAAAAGCGAGGCGGAGCTGTGGTGTGTCGCGAATAGATCAAATTCCGAAATTATGAGAAGAATCGGCGTTCAAGGAAAATCATGAATACCATATCCCGGAAGCATTTAATAAAATGGTTTGGCCATTTGCAAAGGATGGAGGATGGTAAGTGGCCAAAGAGGGTATGAGACTGGACACCAGCTGGTAGAAGGAGGTGTAGGCCGAAAGTGACATGGTTGGGTGGGGTGCAGGAGGCAATGTCTTTGCGGCGGCTTTCCGATGGGGACTGGCGAGACAGGAAGAGGGGCGAGAGGGAGAGAGAGCGACGAGATACGGCTGGGGTTGTAAATCCTCGCATGAATATGTATAATATTTTTCCGATTGATATTCGCGCTTTATATCTAGTATTTTAAATCCTAAACCCAAAAACCAATTTAAAAAATTTTATTTTATGTTTTTAAGAAAGTTTTAGTCTTTGTGTCTTCAACTTAACTTTTAAATTTTAAATTAATGTTTCCTTAACCAACGATAGTAGAATTCCTATTTTTTTAAAAACAAACTGAAAAGGTGCAAACGTCTGTACACAGTTAATGAGATAATAGAACTTATTAGGTCTATTAATTGCAGCTATAAATTACTAAAATGGTTCTGATTATTATCAAGTTTCAATTCATAGCTCTAAATCGTTATTTTTTAAGAAAGAAAGGATTTTTAATTACCCAGATATTTGATTTTCTGGATATACAGTACACCCTTTTAATATTTAGTAATTTAATATGATTTCGGGAATTAAGTATGTGGTTTAAAAATTAATAAGAATTTACTTTAGTTAACCAGTCAAATAAAAAAAACTTAGTCCTGTATTTTATTTGTTACTTATGGTCTTTGTTTTTTTTTTGTTACAGGTGAGTTTGCGATTTTGGTATTCATTATCAGTGATAAATTTGTAAGTTTATACATTGGTATTATGTTTTAACTTTATTTTTATAAATAATAATTTTACAACGCTTATTTTTGCGTCAATTAGTGATTTTCTGTACTGTCCATCATACTCGTTAAAAAATTGGTATTTTTAAGATGCGGTCTTACTTATGCATTTTAAAACAACCAACTACTTTCATTTAAAGTATTTTCTTCTACAGAGCTTATTTTAGCGTCAGTGATTTTTCGTATTTTAAGTTCTGTATCGGTTGATTTTCATTTCGCGTCATTCACTCATAATTGAAATTAGGTTAATAATATGTGTTTTCATTTTACATTGTTTAAATTGGCAAGAGAAAGTCCTGTGAGCGTTTCACACCAGATTTAATAAGATATTTTAGTAATTAAAAAGTGTAATTATGAGAACGTAAAAACAACTACGGTGTTCAATTAAATCGGGTTCCAGATATTTTACTGTTTTTGTTTTCGTCATTATCCTTTTTTACAATAATGGGTTTAATAACCATGTTAACAGGTATAAAATTGTTCTCTCGATTTATTTTTGTATTCCTAAGTCTGTATTAGATTAAGATACTTATACTATTATTTTTTTGTCTTTTATGACCAGAATGGACCACTTTAGTCAAATTTAGGTAGCTTCTTCCTTTTCATATTCTTTAGCTTGATTTCTACCAGTATGCCTTCATTCGGGCTGATCTTGCTTGCCGAACTTCCTCTGAAACGACTGGTTTCTTCCTGCTTGGGTTTGTTCTTCCATCTGATTTTGTTTCAAATCTACTTTCCTTATTTCTTAAGAGTTTTAATATTTCTGTTTTGTTTTCTAAATCATCGGAAGTTAATGCGAGTTCGATCATGTCTTCTTTGACATTTCGGATCCTTGCTCTTGATGTTACCATTGGAAAGAGTTTTCTAATCATCTTGTTTAAAATTCTGTCTTTAGGTGTTCCGATGAGATGTCCAAGAAAAGATATCCTTTTCTTCCTTATTGTATCGTTTATGGGTTCGTTTTATTTTATAGACTTGTTCGTTTGTAAGAATTCTCCATTGCCCATCTACTTTGATTTTCTTTCCACAGCAGGTTATTAGGATTCGTCTTTCGAGTTTTAGGACATAGTCTATGTACTAATGTTTCGCTGACATATGTAATTTGTGATTGTATGACTGTTTTGTACTGTTTAATTTTTGTTAGTATAGATGAGCATTTTTTGTTTATTTGTTGTAATTTAGATCACTTTTTCCGGCTCTCTTCCCACGCTATGTTTTCTTCATTTTTGTGCGTTATGTGTGCGCCTAGATATTTAAATGACCGCTTGGTTTCCGTTTATGTTTACTGAATTTATGCAGTGTCTCTTTAGCCATCATTTCAGTTTTTTTCATAAGAGATTTTTAATCCAACTTTTCCTGCATTGTTCCTGAATTGTTCTAGGGTTTCTAACTGGTTGATTTTCATTTTACATTATTTTATCTTGATTAAAAATAGGTTCATTATTTACATTGGCAAGAGGAAGTCTTGTGAGTGTTTCATACCAGATTTAATAAGATTTTTTCAGTAATTAAAAAGTGTAATTATGAGAACGTAAAAACAACTACGGTGTTCAATTAAATCGGGTTGCAGATGTTTTACTGTTTTTGTTCTCTTCATTATCCTGTTTTACAATAATGGGTTTAATAACCATGTTAACTGGTATAAAATTGTTCTCTCGATTTATTTTTGTATTCCTAAGTCTGTATTAGATTAAGATACTTATAATATATTTATTATACTTATTAAATACTTATTATTATTATATATCGATACTTATTAGGTATCGTTTTTATCCATCAATGCTGATCAAGTTATCAAGTTGCGTTCTTTATTATGTTTTATTATCACTTTTACCTAGTATAATTATATTGTATCTTTTTTAAAAGGATAGATTAATTAGTTGTTTCATAACTTATTTTAGTTATTAACAAGATGTATTTATTATGATAATGTTTTTTTATATTAGTTGTGCGAGTTGGATTTTCCCATTTTAAACTGAACGCGGTTAAAAAGGTGGTTTTAAATAGCCCCAACGTTTTTTATCAACTGGTGTGTTAAATATTTATTACTATCTGATATTTTCTGAGAACACCAAGTGAAGTAAATTGTCCACCTCAATTAATAAAGTTTTTATTAGTTTATAATAAAAATACGGGGAAATATTTTTTCTTGTTTTTATAAAACGTATTTTTATTTTCTCTTGCCTATATGAATGTATGCCCATAACGGGCAGGTGGAGTGTTAAATTATTGCACTTGACCTGTTGGTTACAGGGCTACAAAAAATAGTTCTGTTTCTTATCATATATTCAGCCAATTATATGACTGAACTATTTAAGAACAGAAGAGGTAGAGGTGTAAAAGACACTAGTCAGAGTTATCTCCTCTGAAAGTAATGAATTTCACTATACAGCCAGACCCTGTGGTGAATGAAGTGAAGGTGTCATTTGCAGGGTGGAAAGTAGGTGCTTTTCGTAGGGCCTGGCATGCTGATAAGCATACTCTTTCAACTCAGTGAGGAAGGCAATAGTAAACCACCTCACTCCACGTTTTTACTTAGTAAAACCTCTAGAGGTTCAAACCAGCCTTTTGGCTGTTGACCTAAACAACATATGAATGTATTGTGACACTTATCGCTAAGGTCCGTTTCGGGATCTAGGTTATTAAATAATTATTACACTAAAGTTTACATTTACAAATATTTATTACACTAAAAGATTAAAAAATAAATAATTAAACTAATTATCATGAAGTGATACAATAAATAACGTAATAATTTACGTAGCACTACTTACATTCAATTTTCTAGAATACACATACAAAATAAAACTGAATACACAAAAACTGAATTTAATACAGATACACACTAACTTTTCACAATACACACACAAACAAAGACAGTATAACAATCGTTGACCAATATAATGCTCGGAACGCGCCTGCACTACGCCCGTAGTCACTCGTCAAAGATCAAACGAATACTAACTCTGACCGCGCTCGGAGGTCTCCTTATATACTCATTTAAAAAGATAATTCTAGCAAAGCAGAGAAACTTCATGCAAATAATAAAGTACAAAAAATAACCCTTTATAAATGAGTGCTAGAAAAATCTATTGTAAACAAGTCAACAATAGATCTTTTGTAAATAGAAGTTGTTACAGGCCGACCCTTTCATATATAATAGCGCAGTGTTCTTTCAAACGACTTTCATGATTAGGCATACCTTTATAACCACCCCATTGTTACTCTTTCACTCTATTATCCTCTCTTTACGATTTTCATGATTGAAATTCTAGAAATTACGCGAACCATGTATTCTTCGATATTGTCACAGTATGTGTAGGAAGGAAAGTATTGTGATACTTATCGCTAAGGTCCGTTTCGGGATCTAGGTAATTAAATAATTAATACACTAAAGTTTAAAATTACATACATTTATTACAACTAAAAGATTTACAAAATAAATAATAAACTAATTATAATGGAGTATTACAATAAATAACTTAAATAATTTACTTAGTACTACTTACAAATAATTATACACAAAGCACATACACAAAAACTGAATATAATGCACATACACAATAAGATAATATATAACAATAGTTAACCACTGCAATGCCTGGATACTACGTTGACTTGATCCAACGCAATAAACACTTGTCAAAGATCAAACGAATACTCACTCACTGACGACGCTCGGGGTTCTATTTATATAGGCGGTTCAAAGAGCTTTCTCGAAAGACGCCGAGGTTCGATCAATAATCTTTTCTGGAGAAATCTTAACTAATGAAAACAAGTTATAATTAAATAAAAAGGGTGTTACAGGTAACCAACCGACTCTTTCACAAATAGTTGTACAACAAAAGACCCTGCCTTATCATACACAATTGCGCGGTCCTTTTTAAATAACCTTTTATAACTAGCCCTATTGTTACTTTTTCGCTCTATTATTTACTTTTTACCATTTTATGAATTAAGTACTAGAAATTTTGCGAACCATGCTCTTCTTCGATATTGTCACAGTATTGTTTTCATGTCGATTTTTCGAAATCGAGTTTACACCGGATCTACACGTTTTCAGACCCCCTGAACCCAAGAAACATATTTTTAGCGATTGGTGTGTGTGTGTACAAATATCTCAAAAATGAAACACCGTACGAAGTTGAAACTTGAAAGTTAAGTTAGGTACCACTAGAGGACCCGACACGAACATTTTCATCAAAATCGGTCTACCGGAAGTAAAATTTTATTCGTGTCAATAGTTTAAATTAAATAGTTTAAAATTAAAAAGTTTAAAATAGTTCAGTTATGGCCAATAAATATTAGTATCGATTTTATTGTTCTGTGAAACGTATTAATCGATAAAATATGTGGGACATAAATCTCTGCGGCTCGATCAGTTCTATCGTTATTTTAATGTAGTGTCAAGGTTATTTTTGCATATATATATGTTAGATTAAACTATGAATTGTTTAAATGTTGGTATTATTACTTGATACAGTTTTATTAGCTGAATAGAAATAATTAGATTTTGTTGTGAAAGTTAAATATTTAATTATTGTTTAGTCTTTTAAATGCATTATAATGTTCTTGTAAGTGTAACGGGGTTGGATGCAATTCGCATTACACTTTATGGTCAAGTCACGTGACTACAGGATGTTATATGCATGCACTTGTTTACTACAGATTATGAAAATTATTGCATAGCTTATTCTTCCTTGAAACTGGAATGTTAAAGAAATTATTTTATGATTTTTATTATAATTATTATTTATTAAATTGTTATTAAAAATAATAATTTTTATTTTAATAATAATACAAAAAATCTGTTGTGAAACGATCGCACAACTTTCTTTTGCCGATAAAAATTTATTACATTACATTTGTAATAAAACCTTAGGAATAAACAAAAAACTAATCTCAAAAAACATAACCTTATTTTAATCATGAGTGAAAGACGTAAAATGAAAATCTACCTCAGTTTGGCTTAAAAAAACGGAAAATCACTCTTTCACGCTAAACTGGGCTCTGTAGAGAAAAATGCGCCAAATAAAAGTTGTAGCTCTGTTAATTTCCTATAAATTGTATTATATACACTTTTGCCGTAAAATGCATGGTAAGGCTGAAATCTTTCAAAAAATCGATTTTTTACACGTTTTTGTGAGAAAGAAAAACAGAAAATCGCTAATTACCGCTAAACTAAGCGTTATATAAAAAAATGTTTGAAATCACAGTTATAGGATTTTAAATTCTCTACAACTTTTATTAAATACATTTTTGCGATAAAATGCATATTAAAGTCTTAGTTAAAAAAAAAAACATTTTTTTTACGAGAAAACTACCTTCCCAAGAATTTCAGCAGGCATGTCGCCTACCTTATCCTACGACTATAAAAAATGTAGTAAATGAGGCGATTTTTTAAAAAAATCGTAGGAGCCGTTTTTGAGAATTCGTGTCTGGTTCTGTAGTGTTATCTAACTTAAGTTTCAACCAATATCGTACGATGTTCCGTTCTTGAGATATTCTGTTCACACACACACGCGCGCGCACACACACACACACACACACACACAGAACAATCGCTAAAATCATATTTTTTGGGTTCAGGGGGTCTGGAAACGTGTAGATCCGGTGAAAACTCGATTTTGAAAAATTCGCTATGAAAACAATACCTTCTTTCCTATTTATTTATTTATTTATTTATTTATTTATTTTAATTTGTTTGCAAGGCTTTATCTGCCTTATACAAATGAGTTGCTATAACACAATTGCTATAACACTCAATCTGTTAGTTGCAGGGCTAAAATAAATAGTTCTGTTTCTTATCAGATGGTCAGCCAATTAAATGACTGAATCATTTAAGAACAGAAGAGGTAGAGGTGTAAAAGACACTAATCAGAGTTATCTCCTCTGAAAGTAATGGATTTCATTATGCAGCCAGACCCTGTGGTGAATGAAGTGAAAGTGTCTTTTGCAGAGTGGAAAATATATGCTTTTCAGAGGGCCTGGCATGCTGATAAGGGTAATTTTTCACTCAGTGAGGAAGGCACTTGTAAACCACCTCACTCCTCGATTTACTTAGTAAAACCTCTACAGGTTCAAACCAGCCTACAGGCTGATGACCTAAACAACAACAACACAATTTTATATTACTGTACATACAGATTAAGAATCTTACCGATAACTTATAATGAACAGTCTGATTTTACAGTTAGTTAAATAACGAGGAAACAATTAATAATAATTATTATAAATAATAATAATCACAATAATAATGATAACAAATAATTGATAAAGAACTAACTTATTTATATATTAAGGCTACATGCACTGAACTGAAGAAACTGTTCTTATATCAAACACACACACACACACCCACACATGTATATACATACATATAATATTATGTAAACAAAATTTTTTTTTTTTTTTTACCGTACTTTCCCGGTTCACATAAATTTTAATCCACTTAACAATAAGAATTGCCTAAATACTTGCACTAAGTACCACCTTAGCTGGTAACCTCCAGGATTAATGACCTTATTTGCAATGCCCTTAATGTATAATAATAAAGCCTGTTGATCTTATTTAAACTGAAATGTGACAAAAGAACTTGCAGTTTACCAACATCTGACAAAACATTCGTGAGGTAAATATCAAGAAGGTTCCGCCTAGCATCTGCGTACTTTGGTGACGCTTGGCTTTCCTATATATTCATATAGGGAAGAGAAAGTAAAAAATGTTTGTCAACAGTCTCTCGACTGGTTTGATGCAGTTCTCCAAGCTGTTCTAACTTGTGCAAGTCATCATATCTATATATATCTGTAAAACACCCAAAATTTTATGTCAAACATTGTTTTGTTAAAGACATAACAGTTAAACTGGCCAAATTTCAGAATATTTGTGGAAATATTCACAGACATCTGAAGAATAAAACGAGGAAGGAAACGCCTCAAATTTTTCAACACTATTGCGGTTCCAACACTCCTATATGGCAGTGAGTCATGGGTGCATACTGCTAAAAGCGATAGTAAAATTCAAGCTGCGGAAATGAAGTTTTTACGAAGTGTGCATGGATGTACCAGAATGGATAGAATAAGGAACGTGGATATTAGAAGCGCACTATCAGTTCAGTCTTTGCATGAAAAGATAATAAAAAATAGACAACGATGGTGTAGTCACCTGGACAGAATGCCAAACGAAAGGATGCCAGTGGCAGCTTTAAATTATCGGCCAGTTGGCAGAAGAGATGTAGGGAGGCCGAGAGGGAGATGGGTACCGGAACAGGTTCATGTAACCTAATCCTTGGAAGTGAAGATGATGATGATGACATTGTTTTGTATAACGCTTAGTTTAGCGGTAATTAGCGATTTTCTGTTTTTTTCACGAAACTAAAAAAATCGATTTATTTTAAGATTTCAGCCTTAGTATGCATTTTACGACAAAATTGTATATAATTAAATTTATGGAAAATTAAAAGAAGTACAACTTTAATTAGGGCATGTTTCTTTATAGAACCTAGTTTAGCGTGAAAGAGTGATTTTTCGTATTATTAAGCCTAACTGAGGTTTATTTTCATTTTGCATCATTCACATATGATTAAAATAAGGTTATGTTTATTGAGGTTAGTAATTTTGTTTATTACTAATGTTAGGTTATATTGTTAATTATTTGCATTGGCAAGAGAACGGTGTGTGAGCGTTTCACACCAGATTTTTTTTGGAAATGAAAACAGCGTAGTAATTGCTAGTTGTAATATGTGAAGACAGCTGAAAAAGAGTTCACCGATTCCGATACAGCCTTTTTGGTGCAGTACGTTTTCTTGTTTCTTATTCAACGAATAAAGTACACAAACGCGTGTACACATAGACTTTCTGTCATTGTGGCTTCCAAAACGCCTCGAGCAATTCTATTGCTGCTTAGTCGGCGACAAGAAAAGGAGCTGAAGGATTTTTTCCTGTAGCCATTTTATCCTTCAATGCTGTCAACTCTATACTATATCAAATTTTTTTCTCTCTGTTTTATACCCCGAAGCAAATCGGTAGTGTTTTCTCTTTATCACTATTTTCTGGTACGAGTCAAAATGAAAACCTTTTTAATAGACCCTTTCAACACTGCTTTTTTTCTTTATGAATTACTCTCTGTAAAAATTGGTAAACATTAATATATCTTTGATTTTTATTATTATTGTTATGTGAGGAAACTCATTCAAATTGGTCTACAAATGTTTTCGCTTTATTACTTTCTCTTGCCCTGTATGAATATGTAGGAAAGGGAAGTTTTGTGTTCATGTCGATTTTTCAAAATCAAATTTACACCGGATATACACGTTTTAGACCCCGTGAGCCCTAAACATGTGTTTTTAACGATTGAACTGCGTATGTGCGCGCGCGCGCGTCTGTGTGGGTGTGAAAACAAAATATCTCACGAACGGAATATCGGACGAACTTGAAACTTTGAAGTAAACTTAAAACTTAACTTAAACTTCAAAACGTAACTTAAATGAGTCGCTTTCAGGAAAGAGAAGCAACCGCTTTTTCAAAATTTAAATTTTTGTTACTTTTTCTTGCCTATATGAATATATAGGAAGGAAAGTATTGTTTTCATGACGATTTTTCGAAATCGAGTTTTCACCGGATCTACACGTTTTCAGACCCCTTGAACCTAAAAATAATGTTTTTAGCGATTGGTCTCTGAGTGTAAGAAGAGAATATCTGAAGAACGGAAAATTGTACGAACTTGAAACTAGAAACTTAAGTTAGATACCACTAGAGAAACTGACACGAACATTTTCTTCAAAATCGATTAATCGGAAGTAGTTTATTCGTGTCATTTTTAACTTTTTTGCGATTTTCTCAAAAACGGTTCCTACGATTTTTTTAACAATCGCCTCATTTACTAAATTGTTTGTGCTCTACAAGATAAGGTAGGTACCATGTCTGCTGAAATTCTTAAGGAGGTTGCTTTCTCGTAAAAAAGTTTTTTTTAAGATTGCGACTTAAATATGAATTTTAGCGCAAAAATGTATATAATAAAAGTTGCAGAGAATTAAAAATCTACAATTTTTATTTCTAACATTGTTTTTTATAACGCTTAGTTTAGCGGTAATCAGCGATTTTATATTTTTATCCTCACGAACACGTGTAAAAAATCGATTTTTTAAAGATATCAGCCATAATACCTATGCATTTTACGACAAGTGCATGTAATTAAATTTTTAGGAAATGAAAAGATCTACAACTTTTTTTGGCCCTTTTTTCTCTACAGAGCCTAGTTTAGCGTGAAAGAGTGATTTTCCGTATTTTTATGCCAAACTGAGGTTGATATTCATTTTGCGCCTTTCACTCATGATTAAAATAAGGTTATGTTTTTTGAGTTTAGTGTTTTTGCAAAACATATCTTTTGTATTACTAATTTTAGTTTATATTGGTCATTATTTGCATTGGCAAGAGAAAATCGTGTGTTTTACACTGGATTTTTTCATTTGTTAAACCTTTTGACTGATCTATAATTTTCATGATGAATCTCCTCCACCATTGTTATTTCAAGAAGTTTATTATCTAAACGAAGTTGTTGTTATTTAGGTCTTCAGCCGAAAGGCTGGTTTGAACCTGTAGAGGTTTTACTGAGTAAAACGAGGAGTGAGGTGGTTTACCAATACCTTCCTCACTGAATGGAAAAGTACGCTTATCAGCATGCCGGGCCCTCTGAAAAGCATATATTTTCCACTCTGCAAATGACACCTTCACTTCATTCACCACAGGGTCTGGCTGTATAATGAAATTTATTACTTTCAAAGAAGATAACTCTGATTAGTGTCTTTTACACCTCTACCTCTTCTGCTCTTAAATGATTCAGTCATTTAATTGGCTGACCATGTGATAAGAAACAGAACTATTTATTTTAGCTCTGCAACGAACAGATTGAGTGTAAATAATTTGACACTCCACCTGTCTGTTATGGGCAGATAAACGAAGTATTAGACCTAATATTAAAAACGAAGAAATACACAGTAGTAGAGATAAGAAAGGTGCTTTTTTAAACATAGTACGATTAACCTTTAAAAGAACACTAACTGTAAACTGTTATTCCATTTTATTCATGTCTCAGCTTATTAATTTTAATCGTTTTTATTGTAAAAGAATTAATTTCTGATATTAAGTCCTTTTTTGTAACAAATATCAAAGTTAACAAAGGAAAATCAAATTTTAAAATCCATTATCCTATAGCATGGTATAGAAGGTAACCTATCATAATTTATTGAGCAGGCTTACTAAACAGCTAATTAACTGTAAGCAGTTTAATTAAATTGTGCCTACCTAATTAACAAATTGGATACTTTTTAATTACGTCGATTAATTAAGCACTTAATTTTATTTTTAAATTACTGATGTTCCGA
This sequence comes from Catonia carolina, assembly GCA_035578175.1. Classification (NCBI taxonomy): domain Eukaryota; kingdom Metazoa; phylum Arthropoda; class Insecta; order Hemiptera; family Achilidae; genus Catonia; species Catonia carolina. Next base: position 44,883,912 of record JAQMRL010000006.1, on the reverse strand, counting down.
GCTGTAACTCTTAGGTTTCTAATGTAACTACGTGACTATAAACTGTGTTTTAAAAATACTACAAATAAAATCCCGACAAATTATTTGTATTCAATCAATTTTGGATACAGAGGTAACGGTAAGGGGGGGGGGAGTTTACCTTTATTTTACACCAAAAAATTGTTTTTCGTTACAAATTAATCTCCATTCTTTTCTTAAAAAGGTGGTATAATTTGTTTTATCATCGGTAGTTGCTAAGTAACATAATAAAAATAAATATAAATGGGTGTCATAGCGGTAAGAAAAAAACTTAATTTTGTTTTATCGTTTTCCGCAAATTATGTTTTTACTCGTACTTTCTCTTGCCTATATAAATATGTTGGAAGGAAAGAATTGTTTTCATGTCAATTTTTCGAAATCGAGTTTTAACCGGATCTGCACGTTTTCACACCCCCTGAACCCAAAAAAACATGCTTTGAGCGGTGTGTGTGTGTGTGTGTGTGTGTGCGTGTGTGTGTGTGTGTACGTGTGTGTGTGTGTATGTGTGTGTGTGTGTGTGTGTGTGTGTGAATAAAATATCTCGAGAACATCATACGAACCGTACGGAAACGTTAAGAATTTATAAGAGACACTGGGCCAACCATTTGCTTCCCTTGTCAGCACACAGACTTCCTTGTGAGCATGGAAATATAAACTCAGAGGGAAGCGAGGCTTGGAAAGATCTAAAAAGAGATGGATACCAGAACAGGCCATTGTGCCTAATCCTTGACAGATGATGATGATAATGAATGTAAAAATAATAACGATACGCTTTGTCAAATATGCATGTAGAGAGTGTCTTTTATAAATGATTTTGATTTGAAATTTTTTTATAGAAAATTGTTAGTATCTACATAATGTTTTAATTTTCGTCGCTGCGCTACTAAATTAAAATTATTTTCAAAAAATTACATATTCAATGTTATAATAAACTATTTCAGGTAAAACAATGCGTCAAACACAAATTTAAATATCAGTAAAAATTAATTACACCTTAAAAAATACCCATTTGAATGACAAGACGAAATTTTCCATTTAAGTGTTGAATAATGTATAAAACATTTAAGTTTTTAAACATTTAAGAACCATACAAATAACAGCGTTTGTATGGGTAACAGTAATTTAAAATCATCTAATTAAGTTAATATTTATTTTGTTTTACGACGTTTTTATTTTATGAACATTCATTTTTAAAATAATTGAATGGAAGTACCTACATAATCTGGGTTGCTGACAAAAGAATTTTTATTTATTTATTTTTTTTAAATTTATAAAGCTTACGTGTTTTAAATTATCCACTGTGTCACGATTTCATCGAAAATTACATTTTCGTTTAATCTGAAAAAGAAAACGAGTCTTCTTTTTTTTACTGTAACAGTAATTGTCGCGGGGAAGTTATTCAACAGTGTATAACCATTGTCAACATCTGAGCGAGTTACCCAAGTTATTCTTATAATATCCTGTTTCAAGGGAATAAACCGTACCTCAATCATTCGTTCAGTAAAATTTAAAATGTTTTTAAAATCTTCTATAACGAGAATTTATAGAAAAAATTAGTTTTCAACAACTTTTAATTACCACAAATTTGAGTTGCTAATTTTTACTTTCTCTTGCCTATATGAATATATAGGAAGGAAAGTATTATTTTCATGTCGATTTTTCGAAATCGAGTTTTCACCGGATCGACACGTTTTTAGACCCCCTGAACCCAAAAACCAAGTTTTTAGCGATTGGTCTGTTTGTGTGTGTGTGTGTGTGTGTGTGTGTGTGTGTGAACAGAATATCTCAAGAACGGAATATCGTACGAACTTCAAACTTGAAACTTAAGTTACATACCCCTACCGGACCCGACACGAACATTTTCATCAAAATCGGTCAACCGGAATTAGTAGTTTAGTCGTGTAATTTTTACTTTTTCGATTTTCTCAAAAACTGGTCCTACGATTTTTTTAAAAATCGCCTGATTTACTAACTTTTTTATGCTTTACAAGATAGGGTAGGCGCCATGTTGGCTGAAATTCTCGGTGAGGGTGTTTTTACGTAAAGAAATTGTTTTTTTAAGATTACGGCTTTAATACGCATTTTAACGCAAAAAATTTAATGTAAAGGTTGTAGAGAATTTAAAATCCTACAACTTTTTTTTAAACATTTTTATGTATAACGCTTAGTTGAGCGGTAATTAGCAATTTTCTTCTTTTTCTCACGAAAACGTGTAAAAAATCTGTTTCTTTAAGATTTCGGTCTTAGTATGCATTTTACGACAAAAGTGTATTTAATAAAATCAATAGGAAATTAAATTATTTACAACTTTTATTTAAAGCATTTTTTTGTACAGTGCCTATTTTAGCGTGAAAGAGCGATTTTCCGTATTTTTAAGCCAAACTGAGGTTGATTTTCATTTTGCCTTTCACTCATGATTAAAATAAGGTTAGTTTTTTGTTTATTTCTAATGTTTTATTACTAATGATAGGTCATATTGTTAATTATTTGCGTTGGCAAGAGAAAGTTGTGTGAATGTTTTACACCAGATTTTTTTTTATTTGTGAAACGAGATATTTGAAGCATTTATGGAAAGAATTTTTAAAGCTTGTATTCATTATTAATAATGTTTAATACATTCTGGTTTTACGTTCAGATAACAGAGTTAAAAAATATTACAATTTGGCTTCAGGGGATCATAAAACGTACATAAAACATACAGATCGAGTGAGAAAAAATAAAAAAAACAACTACATTATAATAGTGGTCTGTATAAAGGAATAAAAAATAAAAAAGTACAGTAAAAACAAATTGAATAATTCATTGTCGGTGACTCTATCCGAGTATAATTCAAGAAAATTCCCGTTAACCGGAACTGCGATCCACAGTCCGAATAAACGCATCTACTCCCTCCATTGTTTCCCCCCTCTCACTCTCGTTTTATATTTCCCCCTTCCATTTGATATTAATACTCTTTACCCCTTCGTCTGTTAACATGTCCCTCTCCACTCTTCCTCCCTAATCTCTCGCTAGTTGGCTGTTGATTGCCACTAATTTATTTGATTTACAGATACTGTATTCACTTCATACCATTATGACATAACTGTACTCCGTTTAACGTTACTAAGGTTATCTCTACTATGCCCATTAATGTACTAGTAGTGAATGAGTTCTGCAATTCGATTAATTGCAGTAATTAAATTAATGATTTTATTAGTGTATTAATTAATAAAACATTCTTGGTTTCTTCTTCATTAGACGTTTTTTTTGCCCATAACAGACAGGTGAAGTGTCAAATTATTTACGCTCAATCTGTTCATTGTAGGGCTAAAATAAATAGTTCTGTTTCTTATCACATGGTCAGCCAATTAAATGACTGAATCATTTAAGAACAGAAGAGTTAGAGGTGTAAAAGACACTTGTCAGAGTTATCTCCTCTGAAAGTAATGAATTTCACTATACAGCCAGACCCTGTGGTGAATGAAGTGAAGGTGTCATTTGCAGAGTGGAAAATATGTGCTTTTCAGAGGGCCCGGCATGCTGATAAGCGTACTTTTCCACTCAGTGAGGGAGGCAATGGTAAACCACCTCACTCCTCGTTTTACTTAGTAAAACCTCTACAGGTTCAAACCAGCCTTTCGGCTGATGACCTAAACAACAACAGACGCTTTTATAGGTTGTTTAATTTGACATATGCATCAGGGTTACACGGGTAAATTTTGTTATAATTGATGATCTACACACAGGCACTCGATCTGGTTGTTCCAGGGTTACAAAAAATGGTTCTGTTTAAATGTAGGGCTGGCACATGGTCAGCCAATTATATGACATTTAAGAACAGAAGAGATAGAGGTGTAAAAGATACTATTTTTCAGCGTTGATGAGCTCTAAACGTACGGAATGCCCCCTACCCACTTCATAGCTAGTCAACGACTTGCCAGCAACGTTGCCAATACTTACTCTCGTAGCTCTGTTTTATATTTTGTCGACCATTATTTTTGGTCTTTCAATAACAATTATAACCTATAAACATACAACCAGCTGATTTAATATTGCATAAGTTATTTGCGTGTTAACGCGCGTTCTTTAATCGACTTGTTCAGTACGAGATTCAAGACATGAGTGAACTACTGTGGCTCTTATACGCATGCGCGCGTAATGTTTGTCAGGCTGATACATCCGTACAATCTGACAACGCTGGCAAACGTTCTGATTGGTCTAAACGCGTGGAACAGCAGAGTTCATCGACGGTGAAAAGCATTTTAGTCTGAGTTATCTCCTCTGAGAGTAATGCATTTCTTTATACGCCCAGACCCTGTAGTGTAGGAAGTGAAGGTCTCATTTACAGGGTGGAAAGTTGATGCTTTTCGGAGGGCCCGGCATGCTTGTAAGCTTAGGCTTACCTTTCCACTTAGTGAGGGAGTGGTAAACCACCACACTCTTCGTTTTAATAAAGCATTTCAGCTTAGTAAAGCAATTCGAATAATTGCATAGGGCCATTATAAATTCAGCGTAATATGTAATTTACCCCTCTTAGTTTTACACTCTTCGTTTACACATTCTTCGTTTTACTTAGTAAAGCTTGTAGCGGTTCAAACCAGCCTTTAGGCTGATGATCTAAACAAAAACAACAGGCTTATTTTTTATTGTATTTGAATGAAATTAATTAGACTTAAAAGTTTTTGTCGAAAATTAAGTTTTTATATTGTTGTTTTTATATTGTAAACTCTTATAGCCCTACTAAATTTTAATTACGTGTAAAAACCGCATCACAATCGATTTGTTCAAAATTTGAACAAATCGAATTTCACTTATTTAATGTGAAAAATATTTAAATAATGTTGTAAAGTAGAACAAATCATTACGGAATAGTTAACGGGAGAGCAATTTGGATTAAGGACAGGACGAGGCACCAGTTATTCTATTAGTTTAATAAGGTTTATTTCTGCCCATAACTGGCAGAATTATTTGCTCTCAATTTTTTAGTTCCAGAACTATAAAAAAAGTATTCTGTTTCTTATCGAATGGTCAGCCAAGTATAAGCCTGAAGTATTAAAGAAAAGAAAAGGTAGAGGTGTAAAAGACACTAGTAGAGTTATCTCCGCTGAGAATAATGAATTTTATTATAAGTTACAGCCATATCCTATAGTGAATGAAGTAAAGGTGTCATTTTCAGGGTGAGAAGTTGATGCTTTTCAGAATGCCTGTATGCTGATAAGCATACTTTTCCATTCAGTGAAGAAGACGGGGTAAACCTTATCATTTCTTGTTTTACTTCATGAAGCCTCTAGAGGTTCAAACCAGCCTTTCGAGTGATGACCAAAACAATAACAACAACGTAGGTTTAAGACATTTAACAAAAGAGTTGTAACACTTTTCGAATACGAAAAATCTGGTGTGAAACACACACAACTTTCTCTTGCCAATGCAAATAATTAATAATAAACCTAACATTATTAATAAAACATAAGAAATAAACAAAAAACTAACCTCAACAAACATAACCTAATTTTAATCATGAGTGAAAGACGCAAAATGAAAATCGTACTCAATTTGGCTTAGAAATACGGAAAATCACTCTTTCTTTCTAAACTAGGCTCTGTAGAGAAAAATGCTTTAAATAAAAGTTGTAGATCTTTTAATTTTCTATAAATTTATTTATATACACTTTTGTCGTAAAATGAATACTAAGGCCGAAATCTTTAAAAAAAACAATTTTTCACACGTTTTTGTGAGAAAAAAACAGAAAATCGCTAATTACCGCTAAACTAAGCGTTATACAAAAAAAATTTTGAAATAAAAGTTGTAGAATTTTACATTCTCTACAACTTTTATTATATAACGTTTTGCGCTAAAATGCATATTAAAGCCGCAATCTTAAAAAGAAAATGTTTTTACGTAAAAACAGCCTCACGCAGAATTTCAGCAAACATGGCGCCTACCCTATCTTGTAGAGCATAAAAAATGTAGTAAACCAGGTGATTTTAGAAAAAATCGTAGGACCAGTTTTTGAGAAAATCGCAAAAAAGTGAAAAATTATACGAATAAACTACTATTTCCGGTTGACCGATTTTGATGAAAATGTTCGTGTCGGGTCCGGTAATGGTATGTAACTTAAGTTTCAAGTTTCAAGTTCGTACGATGTTCCGTTCTTGAGATATTCTGTTCACACACACACACACACACACACACACACACACACACACACACACACACACACACACACACACACACACACATACACACACACACACACACACACACACACACACACATACACACACACACACACACACACACACACACACACACACACACACACACACACACACACACACACACACACAGACCAATCGCTAAAAACATTTTTTTGGATTCAGGGGGTCTGAAAACGTATAGATCCGGTGAAAACTCGATTTCGAAAAATCGACATGAAAACAATACTTTTCTTCCTATATATTCATATAGGCAAGAGAAAGTAAAAACTTAATGAATCAAGTTTAGATGAATGTTTCCGGGTTTTTAAATGTGTTCTGTAATAGTAATTGTAGGTATAATTTGTGTTAAGATTAATATGGTAGTGTTTCAGTTAAAATGTAACTGGATGCTTGTTAAATAGACAGTTTTGTTATTTTAAAAAGTTGATAACCGAGTAAATGAACTTTTCGATTGTTACGTCCATATTTGTTAATTCTTCGTTATCTGAAACAGGTCGTCTGAATTATTTTGGATAACCGGGATTGTAATGTACATACACATTGTTGACCGAATACAATGTCTTAATACGGTAATCAGACGTCGAAATGATGATGATGATGATGATGATGATGATGATGATGATTATGACAATGACGTAAAAACTACCAGAAAATAAAATGAACCATGAAGTGGCAGATGCAAGTTTTAATAAGTGTATGGTGTGGGCCAATGAAACCGTAAGCCGTTTCATAAAATGTTATCGCTTATCCAGCTTTAAAAGTGCGGTTTCGTTTGTGCGATCGTCGCATGCGATTACTCCACTTAGCCGCTGCATGCGTCACTGCCATTACTCATCAAATGGATTTCTTAAGATGTGGTTCCGTTTATGCGTCCGACACAAGAGATCGTATGCATCGACTGCTTTGGCAACCAGTCACCTGCAGCAGTCGCATGCGTCTGGAAGTTAAGAATGAGTTTTTCCAAAGACGATGACGCGAAACTCGTTGAGTTAGCTGCAGAAAAACTACAACTATTTGATCCTTCAAACATGCTTTCATCGTCTAATAGGTAAAGTAAACTCCCGCTAATCCGAAATAATTTGGGTGAGCCGATTTCGGATAAGCCGGGTTTTTTAAAATAACAAGAAAATGCTGTTTTATTGTAAAAAAAATATTACTATTCTAAAACTTTTATTCGTACGATTTACTTGTCAAGTATTTTCCGTACATTTTAATTATTTTTTTTGAAAAATCAGAAATATTTTGTTTTTGTTTTTATTTTCCATTCCTTTTCTTACCGAAATGTCCCGCCAACGTTTAACTAAAAATACATCAGTGGGCGTCGCTTCGATGGTTTTGACCGCGCGTTTACGTTTACGCGACATTGTTAAATATCATTTCACTTCCATTACCAGTACGTAACACTAATTAGCCACAAAACTAAATGAAAACTACATTAAGGCCAAGATACTACCGTACCCATTTAACCACAATACAGTACTGATTGACTGTTTGCAGAAAAGGTGATGTAGCCAAAATAAACAGTAGGCCTAGTAGTAGGCTACCGCTCCAAGGAAAATACTCATGTTATCGGTAAAAATCCTGTCTGCAGTGCTGAATGTCGTGTAGGCATACTTTACGTGCTATAATTTACAGTTCAGTTTGCTTAAAAAGTATTTTGGTAGAGAAATACAATTTACAGTATTTATTTTTTAGTACAGTTACTTGTAGAAAAATTATATTTAAAATACTGAGTATTTTTGACGTTTCGGATAATCCGGGTTTCGGTTAACCCGGACGTGCAGATGGATCACACGTTTTATTGCACAAACGAAACTATCCGACCTATGCGTCAGTCGCATGCGATTACTGTATGCAGTAATCGCATGCGACGATCGCACAAACGAAACCGCACCTTAAGACAAAACATTAGAATTAAGTTTCACTTCCAGATAACTGAAGAAAATAAGTGACTTTTTGTGAAAAAATAAAGGTTAGTTAAAAGTACGTATTTTTTTATTGTTGTTGTTTAGGTCATTAGCCGAAAGGCTGGTTTGAACCTGTAGAGGTTTTATTAAGTAAAACGAGGAGTGAGGTGGTTTACCATTGCCTTCCTCACTGAATGGAAAAGTACGCTTATCAGCATGCCGGGCCCTCTGAAAAGCACATATTTTCCACTCTGTAAATGACACCTTCACTTCATTCACCACAGGGTCTGGCTGTATAATGAAATTCATTACTTTCAGAGGAGATAACTCTGATTAGTGTTTTTTACACCTCTACCTCTTCTGTTCTTAAATGATTCAGTCATTTAATTGGCTGACCATGTGATAAGATACAGAACTATTTATTTTAGCCCTGCAACTAACAGATTGAGTGTAAATAATTTGACACTCCACCTGTCTGTTATGGGCAGATTTTTTTATTAAATTATTTTATTGCAACAAAAACAACTGTAGGCTACATATTTTAATTAACTTATTGTACGTACTGTACTAGTATTTACAATTTTTGTTAATATGACTTTTTTGTAAAAAAAACCAAGTAAGGTCCGTTTATTGTATATATATTATTATTAAATTAGTTTATTCAGGCAGGCGACGCAAACATTAAACTCCATACTCTGGTCTACAAATATAAAAAAATGTACGAAAATTAAAATCTATCATTCCATTGTTCAGAGTATATTGCTCTATGGCTCTGAAACATGGGAATTGACCAAAAGAGACGGGCAAAGAATAAATGCTGTGGAGATGGATTTCTTGCGCCGGAGTAGTTGTGTTTTAAGGATGGATCGAGTACGAAATTCGGAGATAAGGAACAGAATGGGGAAAATGGATACAACAGTGGAGCAAATTGAGAAGAAGCGCCTTATATGGTTGGGACATACACAGAGGATGAGAGATGAAAGGTGGCCCAAGAGAATGCTGAATTGGGATCCACATGGAAGAAGAAGAAGAGGAAGACCGCCCGAACTGTGGAACAAGCAGGTGTATTCCGATATGAGGAATAGAAATCTGGTGGAGGGGGACTGGATGAACCGAGAGAGATGGCAGATGGGATGCGAGAAGCGGCTGGAGCTGTAGACCAAACTCGCTTATATACGTATATATTCCAACATAAATAATTAATTGTATTTACTCATTTTAAAGTTGAATATTGCCTTTTTGACAAAAATTCGCTAATCCGAACATTCACGGTTTTTATTTGTTCGGATCAGCGAGCTTGTACTGTATTATTATTTCTAGTTATATTTATTTTTGGATTGATATTTGTTATGCTTCATAGTACGGTTTTTGTTCAAAGAAATATGAGCCACGTTACCGCATTCCATTTTTTATTTTTTCGGTCGTTATAACCCCGGCGATGTTTGACCAACTAACCTACATATTAATGATATCGTTGCCTTTGCCCTTGAGGCTTTCTTTCTCCCTTTCCAACAACATTTCCAGAGCATCTGCTGTTGTTGGTTATAAAATTACAGCGTACCTATAATTTTAACACTTTCTTGATCATATCTTTTCATCCTGTTTATTTTGTTTCCGTACCTAAGTGACTGCTGCTATAAATCTCACTTACGTTTTCTTGTTAATTTATTTTTTAGCAGTACTTTTTATTACTAATTTTAAGACCGATTTAGATTCTGGATCTATAATAATTGTAAATTAATATGGCAGACTGTTGTTTAGGTCATCAGTCAAAAGGCTGGTTTGAACCCGTAGAGGTTTTACTAAGTAAAACGAGGAGTGAGGTGGACCATTGCCTTCCTCACTGAGTGGAAAAGTATGCTTATCAGCATGCCGGGCCCTCTGAAAAGCACATATTTTCCACTCTTCAAAATGACACCTTCACTTCATTCACCACAGGGTCTGGCTGTATAGTGAAATTCATTACTTTCAGAGGAGGTAACTCTGACTAGTGTCTTTAACACCTCTACCTCTTCTGTTCTTAAATGATTCAGTCATTTAATTGGCTGACCATGTGATAAGAAACAGAACTATTTATTTTAGCCCTGCAACGAACAGATTATAGCCATTATATTATATATAATGGCTTAACATTTACACATAATTATATGGCCCGCCATAAGGGCTGACTGGTGCTTTTCTGTAAAATTATTCCTCATTCGTAGCAATTTTCAAAACAAAATAATTATCTTATCATTTTTCTATATCTGTCACTCACATCTACATGTCAGAAATTACAAGAGCTAGAAACAAAAGGTTTTCGGATTCGTAATCTATACAAAAAGTTTTTGTTGTCATCAGTCTCTCGACTGATTTGACGCAGTTCTCCAAGCTCTTCTATCCTGGACAACTCGTTTCATATCTACATACCTGAAACACCCTACATCTTTTGTAATTTGCTTTAAATATTCTAACCTTTGCCTCCGCCTACAATTCACTACCTCAATCTTACCCTCCATTATTGACAGACCAAATCCTGGATGTCTTAAGATATACCCCAGTAGCCTTATCGCTTCTTATGATAAGATGTTTTCACGTACTTCTTTTTTCATTCACTCGTCTAAGAACCTACAAATTAATTATTTTGTCTATCCACCTATTCTTTAACATTTTCCTATAACACCACATTTCAAAAGCTTTTATCCTCTTCCTGTCTATAGCCCCTATCACCCACGTTTCACTCCTTTATAATGGTGCACTCCAAACATAGTGTTTTAAGAAATTTTTCTTAATTTGTTAATCAGTGTTTTAGTCGGTAAGCTGTTTTTTATTTCAAAGCCTTTTCTAGCTTGAGCAATCCTACTTTTGATACCACTTATGCTTCTACCATCCTAGATAACATAATTCCCCAACTTCCAATGTGTTTTCGTTGCCTATTTTTAATTTCCCAACTCTTTTAAACCACTCTGGCTGCTGCACAACACTTTCGTATTGTTTTTATTAATTTTTATGAAGTAATACTTTCTCATGATCTTATCCATTCTATTTAAGATATCCTTAGTTCTGTCTTTGCCTCGTTGAATTTCAGCATCTTTATTGTTTCTTCCTGAATTTTTATTCCTGCGTCAAATTACAGAAAGTTAGTGGGTCTAAATTGGGTTTAAGTTCTGGTTTTGACCGGAAGTGGCCCGAAACAGGAAGTCAAGAAATCTAATTCTGAATTTTAAAACAAAATTCTTGTCATTCGAGTTCTCTTAAAGAGTATATACAGAAATCACTGATGGTTTTTACCGGTTTCGACCGGAATTGGTCCAAAACATTAAGTAAGGAAATCAAAATCTGAATTTTGAAACAAAAATAGTGTCATTTTTGAGATATGTCACTCTGTAGATATTTTTGTTTACACACCATTCGCTAAAGGTATGTTTTTTGGGGGTTTAGGGGGGGTCTGAAAACGTGTTTATCAGGTGAAAGGTCGATTTCGAAAAATCGACATGAAAACAATATTTTCCCCTCTATATACAGTATTCATAAAATGCCCTAAACGGGCAGGTGGAGTGTTATTTTAATTGCACTGTATCTGTTGGTTCCAGGGCTAAAAAAATAGTTCTGTTTCTTGTCACATAGTCAGCCACTTATGTGACTGAACTATTTAAGAACAGAAGAGGTAGAGGTGTAAAAGACACTAGTCACAGTTATCTCCTCTGAGAGTAATGAATTTCACTATGCAGCCAGACCCTGTGGTGAATGAAGTGAAGGTGTCATTTGCAGGGTGGAAAGTGAGTGCTTTTCGGAGGGCCTGCCATACTGATAAGCATACTCTTTCAACTCAGTGATGAAGGCAATGGTAAACCACCTTACTCCTCGTTTTTACTTAGTAAAACCTCTAGAGGTTCAATCCAGCCTTTCGGCTGTTGACCTAAACAACAACATATTCATAAAAGGCAAAAAAAAAGTCAAAAAATACTAACAAATATAAAAGTAGCGGGCAATTGGAACCCTCCTTGTGAATGCTAGGGTTAACGCATGAAATTCTCTGTGAATGACATCTAACGGTTTTATGTAAAGCTAGGATACTTAAAAGAAAATTTAAATTTAATTTTAACTACGCATTGCCAATTTTTACTTTCTCTTGCCTATATGAATACATAGGAAGGAAAGTATTGTTTTCATGTCGATTTTTCGAAATCGAGTTTTCACCCGATGTACACGTTTTCAGACCTCCTGAACCCAAAAAACATGTTTTCAGCGATTGGTCTGTGCGTGCGCGCGCGCGCGCGCGTGTGTTTACAAAATATCTCAAGAACGGAACATCGTACGAACTTGAAACTTAAGTTACATACCACTACCTGACCCGACACGAACGTTTTCATCAAAATCGGTCAACCGGAAGTAGTAGTTTATTCGTGTCATTTTTCACTTTTTTGCGATTTTCTCAAAAACTGGTCCTACGATTTTTTTTAAAATCGCCTTATTTACTTACTTTTTAATACTCTACAAGATAGAGTAGGCGTCATGTTTGAAATTCTTGGTCAGGCTGTTTTCACGTAAAAAATTTGTTTTTTTTAAGATTGCGGCTCTAATATCCATTTTAGCGCAAAACGTTATACAATAAAAGTTGTAGAGAATTTAAAATCCTAAAACCTTTATTTCAAACATTTCTTTGTATAACGCTTAGTTTATCGGTAATTAGCGATTTTCTGTTTTGTTCTCACGAAAACGTGTGAAAAATCGATTTTTTTAAGATTTCGGCCTTAGCATGCATTTTACGACAAAAGTTTATATAATCAAATTTGTAGAAAATTAAAAGATGTACAACTTTCATTTTGTTGAATTGCTATATACAGTAATTCCGGTAAATGATAATAGTTGTTAGTTAACTGAGTAGTGTAGTGAATCATATTAATAAATCACGCAGGTGAGAGACGTTAAGGTAAATGACACTTAAATGTTTAGTGCTTGTGTTGTACTTTGTGTCGTAATAGCTTCTCCATTACGTTTACGCTCATATAATATTTATGACCTCTATTTTATGGATGGTGTAGTTCAGGTCTTTGTCAATGAAAGCAGTGCCCTGTAAAACGGAATTTTTAACATTTAAAATTCTATTCGAATTTGGTTTTTAAATGATGTTACTGAATTTTTGTTTCGGTAATATCGTATTATGGTATTTTTCATTGTTTGCTTTGTTTTTTGTGTTCAAGAATCACCTGCTGTTTCTTTTCTTCATTGATGAGCCTGCTAGGACCATGCAATTGGTTTCTTTTTTCTTATTCTTTTTCCAGAAGTTCTGTAATTTTTCTTTTCAACTACCGGAACCTTTAATTGTAATGAATTTTTTTTTTTAATGCATACACAGATACATGTGTTCTCAAAAGACCTTCGAACTTCAAACATCAACCTAAAACTTTCAAAACTTTAAATTTCAATACGTAAAAACTTTCAGACCTTCGAACGTTAAACATCTAGGCTACATAAAACTTTCAAAACTTTAAATTTCAATACGTTAAAACTTTCAGACTTTCGAACTTCAAACATCAACCTAAAACTTTCAAAACTTTAAATTTCAATACGTAAAAACTTTCAGACCTTCGAACTTTAAACATCTAGGCTATATAAAACTTTCAAAACTTTAAATTTCAATACGTTAAAACTTTCAGACCTTCGAACTTCAAACATCAACCTAAAACTTTCAAAACTTTAAATTTCAATACGTTAAAACTTTCAGACCTTCGAACTTCAAACATCGATCTAAAACTTTAAATTTCAATACGTTAAAACTCTCAGACCTTTAAACTTCAAAACCTTCAAATTTTGAAACTTCAAATTATTTTCATCCATCCAACCCCATTAGCGACCGAACTTCACCTTATGGCAGAGTGTGCACGCACTTCTATGGTTCTGATCCACTTATCCCATTGATGCAAGACGCGGAAGCGGCGCCGCTGCAGTGGCGAGTAGCTTTTTAAAACTGAAATGTTTTAGTTTCTCTGGTCGATCCTTGAAGGACAACTGTACCTACTTTTGTGTTCCCTTTTAATCCGGTAGTTTTCGGATCGCACACCCTTCTCTTAGGTAGGGGGTAGTATGTCTCCTAAATGGTGCATCGTAGCGAAAAAGTGTGTGAAATATTTTTTGTGCCCCACTCAAAAGTTCTTTAAGACCTGTAGCTGAAAGTGCTGTTAACCCACTGGTCCGCGTTTTGAGAAAACTCAAAAAACTAAATTTTGATGATTTGCATTCCCGGGTTTTATGTTATTCATTTTGTTCGCCGCAAAACACCTTTGAACTTCAAACATTAACCTAAAACTTTCAAACCTTAAAACTTCAAACATCATCTTTAAACTTTCAAACTTCAAATATTGTCATCCACCCAACCCCTTCTGCGAACTTCACCTTATGGCAAAGTGCGGGCGCGCAGCGCACGCATTTCCACGGTTCTGATCTACTTGCGTTGTTTAGGTCAAGGTTTGAACCTCTAGAGGTTTAACTAAGTAAAAAAACGAGCGAGGTGATTTACTATTAGCCTTCCTCTCTGACATAAAAGAGTATGCTTATCAGCATGCCAGGCCCTCCGAAAACACCCACTTTCCACCCTGCAAATGACACCTTCACTTCATTCACCACAGCGTCTGGCTGTGTAGTGAAATTCATTACTCTCAGAGTAGACAACTCTGACTAGTGTATTTTACACCTCTACCCTTCACCACTTTTCTGTTCGCAAATAGTTCAGTTATATAATTGGCTGACTATGTGATAATAAACTGAACTATTTTTTTGTAGCCCTGGAACCAACAGATTAAGTGCAATTAATTTAACACTCCACCTGCCTGTTATGGGCAGGCATTATGATCCACTGTTTTCTTCTTCTTTTTGTCATCAACCGAAAGGCTGGTTTGAACCTGTAGAGGTTTTACTATGTAAAACGAGGAGTGAGGTGGTACCATTGCCTTCCTTACTGAGTGGAAAAGTATGCTTATCAGCATGCCGAGCCCTCTGAAAATCATATATTTTCTACTCTGCAAATGACACCTTCACTTCATTCACCACAGGGTCTGGCTGTATAATGAAATTCATTACTTTCAGAGGAGAATACTCTGATTAGTGTCTTTTACACCTCTACCTCTTCTGTTCTTAAACGATTCAGTCATTTAATTGGCTGACCAGGTTATAAGAAACAAAACTATTTATTATTTATTTTATTCACAGATTGAGTGTAAATAATTAGACACTCCACCTGTCTGTTATTGGCACATAATCCACTATGAATTCTAATCCACACCTACCCCTGGTGATGTGAGACACCGAAGCACCGCTGAAGTGACGAGTTGCTTTTCAAATTTGAAATGCTTTAGTTTTTCTGGTCGTTCCTTGAGGAACAACTGTACCTATTTTGTGTTCTCTTAGTGATCAGGAAGTTAGGTATTGCCACGAGTCAATATGGGCTTTCGTATTTTTATGTATACAGAAAATAAATATAGATTCGGTTGGTAAAATGATATTTAATTGCTAGTATTAATCGGTAATGAATGCTCTCTTGATTTGTTTTTATGGGGTGGCCACAATACGGTATCATCATTAAATTCAATATTGAATTTAAACAACTGAAAGCCGGGGGCTAAGTTCATTGATTCACCCAACTCCCAGCCGTTTGTTTTACCAGGCGGGTTTACCACTGATTATTCATCAGATTTTCCCTTTCATCAACTTGTAAAATCTTCAAATTTAATAATTTTGTAAAGTAAGTTTTATAATAACAGTGTTAATAAGTAATTGAGCTGAAAGATTTATGAATAATTAAAGTTAAAATGTGTTTTTACACTTTACTAGATATTATTTATTATATGTTACTTTTTATTTTCATCCATTGAATTTTTTACTGATTTATCAAATTTTATTTGTCGTTTAAGGGCATATCCTGCCCATATCAGGCAGGGAAGTGTCAAATTATTTAAAATCTAAATCTGGTCGTTGCAGGGCTAAAATAAATAGTTCTGTTTCTTATCACATGGTCAGCGAATTAAATGACTGAATCATTTAAAAACAGAAGAAATAGAGGTGTAAAAGAAACTAATCATAGTTATCTCCTCTGAAAGTAATGGATTTCATTATACAGCCAGACCCTGCGGTGAATGAAGTGAAGGTGTCATTTGCAGGGTGGAAAGTAAGATCCTTTTCAGAGGGCTCGGCATGCTGATAAGCGTATTTTTCCACTCAGTGAGGAAGTTTAGCGGTAATTAGTGGTTTTCTGTTTTTTCTCACGAAAACATGTAGACATCGATCTTTTTACGATTTCAGCCTTAGTATCCATTTTACGATAAAAATATAGGCCTATACAATCAAATTTATAGAAAATTAAAATATCTACAACTTTTATTTATAGCATTTTTCTCTACAGAGCCTAGTTTAGCGTGAAAGAGTGATTTTCCGTATTTTAAGCCAAACTTGAGGTCGATTTTCATTTTGCGTTTTTCACTCATGATTAAAATAAGGTTATGTTTATTGAGGTTAGGTTTTTTATGTTTATTTCAATGTTATGTTATTTTGTTATTTATTTGGTTTGGCAAGAAAAGGTTTGTGATTGTTTCACACCAGATTTTTTTGTCATACTATCATCTACTTGTAGTTTTCTCCTACATAAATCGATTTTGGCGCAGAGATTTTGTAGTTTCTGAAGTATAGGACTTCAGCTTCAAAATATCATCTATTTCATTTTGAAAAGGAAAAGAGGCTTTAGAATAAGCTCTTAACATTATACTAGTGAAGGAAGTCCAAACTTCTGTGATTTCTGTAAGGAAGATGTTTTTACATTCATTCTTCAATCCGGAAATGTTTTAAAGAAAATGAGACAAAAGTTTGACTTACGGGATTTTTTGAAATGACTGATTCATTTCTACTGGGTGATTTTTTAGTCCTGTTACCCAATTGTTAATGTCTGGTAATTTTTTTCTAAGAAAGGGATATTTTGTTTTGTGACACAAAGTTGGTAGCCCTACTCAACCGGTATAGATACGACAGTATGAGTTGATTCTCCTTGAGTTGCGTAAAAATTTGTGCTGTTTCCAGTTGTGTTACGAACAGAATGTCTTTTACCCTAGAACAACGGGTTTTCATTCTTGAACAATATTTTGCTACAAAATCGTATGCGAGTGTAAAAGAATCATTTCAAATTAAATTTTTTGGTGTTCCTCCACTCTATTCTAGTCAATTTCTAGGCTAACTAACTAATTTTTAGAGGCAGGTATATTGTTTGCAGCAGAAAACGTAGTGGTCGACCTACTCTCTTGACAGATGACGTTAAGAGAATGTGAAAACAAGATTGCTCAATTCTCCATGAAAAAGTTTACAAAAACTTTCCTCGCATGTTGATTTGTCATGTTCGAGTGCTCAGAAAGCTGCTAAAAAATTGAAATTGTATCCGTATCACATACGATTAGTTTCAGAGCTTCAGCCTCCAGATTTAAACAAGAGAGTGTTTTACGATAAAAGCCATTCTGTTCGTAGCACGACCGGAAATGGCACAAAATTTTACACAGCTCAAGGAGAATCAACTCACACTGCCATATCCATACTGGTTGAGTAGGGCTACCAACTTAGTGTCACAAAACAAAATTTATTTTTTTTAGAAAAATGTTACCAGACATTAACAATTTGGTAACAGGACTAAAAAATCACCCTGTAGAATATCATTGTTATTATGTTACAGTAGCCTACAGTATTAAAGGAGGTATTTTGTTATATAACACGATCTTAAGAAATCCCGAAACATTCTTTGTTGTGAAGTAAAAGGCCTATTAGTACTTTTTACGCACGACAAATTAAAAATGTAAAATTACTAAAAGATATTTTAAGAATTTAAATATTTAGATCTCATTAATGTAGGTAATTGTTACTGCTTAATATGAAAACAATGTAAGCAGAAGAAATTAACTTGCTGTTTTTATTGTTTTTCTTTTATATAATGTACTTTAATTCAAGGCCAATCATTCTCCAAGTTTAGATGAATTGTTATATTGTAGTTTGAATCGTATTACCGCGTTAATTCGTTCAATAGTACACCAAGAATTTATGGCTGAAAACCGGATTGTTTTTTTCCATTATCATTTAAAATATTTAGTAATTTTAATGCCAAAAGATTTCAGTTAATTTGTATTTTATCGTGGATGTCTTAAATTGTTCATCCATTATAATTTTACTACTGTATATATTTCGTTGTTAATTTTTTTTCAAGGTCGTGTTGTTTTTGTTAGGAATTTACGTTTTAAATATCATTTGAAATTAAACAGGATTAATGAGTTTGTTTAGAAAGAAGTGTTTATCTGTTAATGTAATTACTATTTTGAAATTGTGAAAAAATGTACGTAGTTAGTTATGTGAAATTTCTCTTAAAGACCATCTCTATTTAGCGACTACATGTCACGATCAATTTTTACTTTCTCTTGCCGATATCAATATATTGGAATGAAAGTATTGTTTTCATGTTGATTTTTTTGAAATCGATTTTTAACCGGATCTACACGTTTTCAGACCCCCTGAACCCAAGAAAATATGTTCTTAGCGATTGGTCTTTGTGTGAACAAAATATCTCAAGAACGGAATATTGTACGAAGTTGAAACTTGAAACTTAGAAACTCTTTTGAAAGTTAGGTACCAATAGAGGAACCGACACGAAAATTTTCATCAAAAACGGTCAACCAGAAGTAGTAGTTTATTCGCGTCATTTTTCATTTTTTTGCGATTTTCTAGAAAACTGCTCTTACGATTTATTTAAAAAACGCCTCATTTATCACATTTTTTATGTTCTACGAGATTGGGTCCGCGCTATGTCTGCTAAAATTCTTGGGAAGGCTGTTCTCTCGTAGAATTTTTTTAAGATTGCGGCCTTTATATGCATTTTAGCGCAAAAATGTATATAATAAAAGTTTTGGAAAATTTGAAGACCTACAACTTCTATTTCAAACTTTTCTTTATATAACGCTTAGTTAAGTGGTAATTAGTGATTTTTTTTGTTTGTTTTCATAAAAATTTGTAAAATAACGGATTTTTTAAGATTTCGACCTTAGTAGACTATGCATTTTACGACAGAAGTGTATATAATAAAATTTATAGAAAATTTTGTTTAAAGCGTTTTACTCTACAGAGCCTAGCGTTAAAGAGTGATTTTCCGTATTATTAAGCTACATTAAGATTGATTTTCATTTTGCATCATTTATTCATGATTAAAACAGGGATATGTTTTTTTGAGGCTTGTTTTATCGTTTATTTCTAATGTTTTATTATTAACGTTAGGTTATATTGTTTATTATTTGTATTGGCAAGAGAAAGTTAGAGCAAGAGAGAGTGTTTCACGCGAGATTTTTTGAAAAACAAAGTAATTTTATTTTACCTAAATTTCACGTCTATTTAACCAGTAAGAATTTTGTGAACTGAATTTTTATTGTTATAAGAGAAAAATAAATGGTGTATTAATAATTATGTGTTTTTTACAGACAAAATTTTAGTTCATCTAAGTATCTTTTTTTATTTCCTTCTTTTTGGTCTCTCTCTGACGGTTCAGTGCTTTTCTTCAAAGCTGATTAGCCTCCGTTTTAATCCTCTTCGTGTTGCTTTAATCTGCTCTTCATTGAAGGCAGTTTATCGTTGCATTTTCATTTTTGCTTCAATTTGTTCAGATATGGAGGATTTGTGTTGTTTTTCAGTTTGCTCATTTTTTGATTCATATTATTTTTTAATGATAATTTTTATTTGCCGTCTCAAAGGCAGTACCTAAATATATCTGATACACGGAGACTTAAAATCTTATGATTGAATTGCCATTAAAATCACTTAACTGTAAATTTATTAATTACAGTATTGATTTGCGCCCAATAAAAAGATGGAATTTTCTAAACTTGCAGTAAATATAAATGAACAAAAGTAATTTTGTGTGTGTTTCGTAAAAATTTGTTAATTTGTTTGAATATTGAGTTATATTTGTCAATAAAAATGTTAAATCAGAAAATAAAATAAATTATTAAAGCGAAATTTTATAATGTAGGCTAATATTTGTTTTAAGATTTCATTTTGTTTAACATACAATAATATTTGTTAAAATTTTTAATTTCTACGCTATTTCTTGCTCTATGTACTCTTATTTTATTTTTGTTATGTGTATTTATTATCCAGTTTTCTCTTATATTTATTAATTTTCTTTATATTGCTCTACTTTTGAATTATCTTTGGGATGTATTCTATAAAAAAATTCTGGTTTATTTCACGTCATTATAAAGTTGTTTCTTAAAAAAGTTATATTTTTGGAAGGTTAAACTATATTGTATAGTGTCTGAATAAAGAATAAAAGTTTTTAAAAAAATTGTTAAATTTTTTTATACATGTTACATTAAGATGTAATATAACATTAGTGCTAACAAAGTTTGATAGTACAACTTGGCGTAGTTGGTAACGTGCTCGCCTCTCATCATGCGGTCTTCAGTTCGGATCCCACTCAGGCACGGCATATTTTCATACGTTACAAAAAATCATTTCATCCTTCACAGTTACAACACAACGTCATCGCTAATAACCACTGTAATAGATGTGACGTTAAATGAAACGAAGAAAAACTGGTTGTACTTATTTTTTGTGAATTACATCTTTGGTTCAGTCATAGTTTTCTCGTTTTAAAACATTTTTAATCTTATACATTTGTTGCTTTCTGCAAATTAGGTATTTCAAATTATGAAAAAGGAACTACGTCGAAATTTGACGTAAATAGGCCTATATCGTAATATGACGTAAATATTTGGGATATTTTTGTATATATGCAGACTTGAATCAGTGTCTTTATTTTACTAGTTAAATATTATTCATACTCATTCATTATTGTTTCGTAGTATTGTAAGAGATGTATTTTTTAAATATTATATGTACTGTACTGTATTTAAATTACTAAATTTAGTAGTATGCTGTTAAAATTTAAACTTTAAATTTGATTCATATTATAATGTTTTAAATAAATAAATTATGTAAATTGTATTTCGTTGTAACAAATAGAAAGTAGTAGAACTTACTTGTTTGTTTGCATCTGTGTACTAATAATTTTTAATTCGCCGATGTGATCCGTGATTCTGACTAAATTATACTTCAAATTTTTAGACGTTTAACAATTCTTATAAAGAAGAATTCACGAGTGGCAAATTTCACCCAAAAACCACTTGAATTTACCGCTAGCGGGAAATTCTATCGAAAGAATGCTGAATTGTCTGTGAAGAAATTTTTACATGTGTTTTATGGCTTTTGAAAGATTAACCGTATTTCTTATAGTACTTTTTTGGTTTTAGAAATTTTTCATCCGTTCTACGAGTTTCGACGCTGTATCACGTTACAGCCAACTAAAGATTGGAAAAGTGAAGGAAGACGTTTTAGGCCGAGTAATGCAGTAAATAAATAAAGTTTACTAATAATAATTAAATTCCATTCATGAGACGACGCGTTTCATGGCTAGTAATTTGTAAAACGGCTTACCTTTGAATTTAACAGCTGATTTTCAGAGACGTATGTTCCTGGTTCAAATCCTAGTAAAGGTAGTTAGTTACTTTTATGTGGATTTGATTAGATGGTGGTTACCGGTGTACTTTGATTAATGGCGACTCAAATAACCATACTGTCTCAGGAATGATCGGCCTGAGTCTGTACACGATTGCACCTCATTTTCACTTAATACACATCATCCTTATCTCATTGGGTCATGAGGTTGCTTATTGTTCTAAATTGATCAGATTGCAACGTACATAGTTTAGGAGTAAAAAAGTAATAATAAATGAAAAAGGTTTACTAAAAATCATATGAGCAATTTTTGATGAAATCTGATATTTGCTTTTTTCGCATTAGACTTACGTAAGTATCCTTAATTTTGGGGCTACGTAGCCTTATTCCAAATCCCTCTGGGTTTGTTGACGAAACTTAAGTTTCCAAACTTCACAATAATTGATCCCAATAGTAAATTTTTTAGAACGATTTTAACATTGATTTTTGTCTTCTTTTAAGGGTTATACAACGGTAGGATGTTAAAAATTTTGCCCCACCCCAATAATTTTTTGCTCGAATTATCTACTATAAATAAAACGTGAAAAGTAATGAAACCCTGATATTTTTTATGGTTTTATTATTTTATTTGTTCACTGACTTATCAGAATTGTAACATTTACCTTATCGTGAAAATTTAAAATTGGCCTTTGTTAATAAATTGAAGTGAATTTAATTTACATTGAAAACCGTGTTTGTCATTTTTTATGTGTTTAATGATTTATTTATTTTTTTAATTTTAGGCTTTCTTTTAAGTGGCTGAAATAAAAATCATTAATTTAAAATTAGTCTGTGTGTAGTTATCGTCGTTTCTAATCAACAATTTTCGTTTTTTTATTATTTTTAAATTATTGTTCAGTTATTCAACATATCATACTTTACAGATAATACGGTGTTTTTCTGGCAATATTATTCTTTATTAAGGAAAATATTAAGGATAATTTTTTGAAATATTTATTTTAATTTTCATAAACAGCTTGGTCATCAGCGACTGATGTGGATTAGTCGTGGGACGATAAATAGTTTTCATAATCGGTAACTTTTATTCGAATTCGAAATTTTGGAATAAAGTTTCTAGCCAAAATACACACATTCCACACGAGCACTATTTAAAATTACTAATTAATTAAGACTGAATTTGAGTAAATATATCTCCTGAATGACTCCGTTTTAGCCTACTAATTGTTTCCGGTATATTATTACCAAATAAAGTTCGTGCAATTCATCATTTTTCGTACGGTGAAATAAAATTTTTAATTTTTTCTTTCACAGTTAAAAAAATTCTTGTTAATACGGTTTTTACCCCATGTATTAGGACCCATCTGTCAGGAGTTGATGAAAGGACTTTTGATGATAAATTTCGTGCAATTTATCATTTTTCATCCGCTGAATTAAAATGTTTAATTTTTTCTTTCACATTTAAAATTTGCCCATAATATGCCGGTGGAGTGTTTAATTAATTGCACTCGAACTGTTGGTTCCACGGCTACAAAAAATAGATCTATTTATGTTTTTACATAGACAGCATTATATGACTGAACTATCTAAGAACAGAAGAGGTTGAGGTGTAAAAGACACTAATCAGAGTTATCTCCTCTGAGAGTTATGAATTTTACTGTGTAGCCAGACCCTATGGTGAATGAAGTGAAGGTATCATTGGCATGATGGAAAGTAGATGCTTTTTGAGGGCCTGGCATATGCTGATAAGCATACATTTCCACTCAGTGAGGAAGGCATTGGTAAACCACCTCACTCCTCGTTTTACTTAGTAAAGACTCTAGAGGTTCAAACCAGCCTTTCGGCTGATGATCTAAACAACAATAGACGCTTAGCGTGACAGACATTAAGTGAAATCCTATTTTCTTTTTCTTTTAAAATCAACAATTTTAACTATCGTACATACATGACATTAATTAAATATTTGAAGTACAAAACTGTGAAATCGATAATATTTAAAATCATATAAATTAATTCTTGAACTTAACTCTGAATATTAATGAAATTTATTAAAAAAAAAAATACTTTATAAAATTTACTAGTATATTGCAACACCTCCACTGTTACACCATGATGGAGATAATGAGATGACGATATGCAGTAGAAGTAAATAAATTAAACGAGTTTAATGATTAACAAAATCGTAAAGATAAGTCCAACATGCTAACGTAAGCATAGTTTCTTAGATTTTGTTTTGTTGCTGAAGGCCTGAACGAACAACTAGGAGCTAGTTTAGTTAAAGTGCTAGTATTCACTAGCGCACAAGTGACTTTGAACTTGTTTGATTTTACTAGCGCTAGCAGGGGAGAAAAGGTCACGCGATTGACTAGCGCTAGTAACTAGCTTAGAGTGAACATTTGCGAGCGTCGTGGGAACGAAGAATTAGCGCTGGTAGACTACCTCAGAGTGAACGTTTAGGAGCGTCGTGGGGACAAACAACTTGCAGCTAGTTTAATTAAAGTGCTAGTATTCACTAGCGCGCTAGTAACTTTGTACTTGTTTGATTTTACTAGCACTAGTAGGGAAGAAAAGGTCGCGTCATTGACTAGTGCTAGTTAACTAACTTAGTGTGAACGTTTGAAAACGTTGCTAGTAAGACGTACTTTGTTCAGCGATACACAACAAAACTCACGTATGTTTTCAGAGCACTGGCAATAATTACCTAGCTCTATGGGAACCGTCGCCGACGTTCGATTTGGTCCTGCTTGTACTAGCAGCTAGTAAACTAGCGTCATGGAAAAAAGGCATTTATTGCAAACTCTGTTTTGTGATATTGAGTAAATTTTGATTTGTAGTGTAAGTTAGTTTGGTTTTAAAATTGGGCAAAAAATTGGTTGAATAACACTATTTATGTATGGTTGAATAACAATATTTAAGTAATTTTAATAGTCTTGTTTCGTTGAAATTTTTTTAGAATTTAGTAAATTAAAGAGTATTTTTTGTGAGGGGATATTTTTCTTGTGAATATTATTTTTAATTGCCCATAACGGGCAGGTGGAGTGTTAAATTAATTGCACTCGATCTGTTGGTTCCGTTCCAGGGCTACAAAAAATAGTTCTGTTTCTTATCATATAGTCAGTCAATTATGTGACTGTACTATTTAAGAACAGATAAGGTAGAGGTGTAAAAGACACTAGTCAGAATTATCTCTTCTGAGAGTAATGATTTTCACTGTACAGCCCAGACCCTGTGGTGAATAAAGTGAAGGTGTCATTTGCAGGGTGGAACGTTTGTGCTTTTCGGAGGGCCTGGCATGATGATAAAGCATACTCTTTCAACTCAGTGACGAAGGCAGTGGTAAACCACCTAACTCCTCGATTTTACTTAGTAAAACCTCTTAAGGTTCAAACCAGCCTTTCGGCTGTTGACTTAAACATTTTTTTAAATCTGTTTTTTTTCTTTTTCAGGTGAGTACGATCCATTTTGATCAATTCAAAAAAATTCAAAAATTCAAGCTTGTATTTTGTTCACGTGTTCGTTACATGTAAAACCACACTGAGTATGATGATTACTGATTAACCAATAGCATTAGCATATTTTGTGAGTATAATGAAGTCAGTTTTTTATAGTAATTTAAATATTATTTTTTAAATTCAACGTTGTAAATATTTTTCGTCAGTAAGTCAGTGATCTCGTTTAAATTGTACGTTGCTGTTTTAACCATTAGCAACTTTTAATTTATTGTATAATTTTTTCGTGTATCGTTTATTAGAAAACCAACAGTTTCATTCATAAGCATTTAAACTTAAAAATTAATTAATTAATTAATTTAAACATTAAAAATTTGATATCCCGATATCTCCACTTATCGTGATGCCGCAATGAACTTTTTTTAGAATTTCAAAAAATTCACTTAAATTGCATTTTAAGTGTGTACATCATATGTATTCTTACGTATTTATCTGTGTCATCTAAAAATTTGTAATTCGATTCTATTCTATTAACACTAAAGGTATCCTACGGAGCAGCTTTTTCAAGAATTCCGTGTACTTGATGTCCACCAATTATTTGCGAGAGATCTTATTTACACGTACAACAGTAGGAATTATTTTTCTAATAGAAACTCACCATTATAATACAAAGAACTCTAGGTTTATTTTCACTTTTCCTTAAAAACGTTTTACCATTGACGCCTTTAAAGTCCGTTATTGTCCGAATTTGGTTCGGTTTTCTCAATATCCTTTTTGACTTTTTTAAAACGTTTATCCGAAAACTTCAGGCATAACTTATTTAGAATTTAGAAAAATAATTATATTAAAAATATTAAATAATTATAAGAAAAATAATTTTTAAAATATTTAGAATTCAGTCTCAAATATTTTCAGATTTTCACAGAATTTTAACTTGGGTTACTTATTTAAAATTTCGAGAAGAATTGAAAATGACCTAAAAGTTTTACCTAAACTACCTTGTTTTATTATTTACATTTAACATTACTCGAGCTGGTCGGCCCTTAGTTTAGTGGTAAGCGCAACTGGCTTCTACGCCGAGGTCCCGAGTTCGATTTCCGGTCAGGTCTGACATTTATCATTTGGGACCGCAGTGGATCACTCGAGTCAATTTCTAGGCACTCTCTTCTGGTTCTTTTCTTTAATTTTCCTCCAATTTTTTTTCATTCTGGTAGATCTTTGCCTTTCTGCATTCTGCTTCTTTCTCTTTATCTACTTTTCCTTGGAACCTAATACTTTTATCTTTTAATAGTTTCAGCTGTTCAGTTTTATTTTCTAGATATTCGAAGGTAATGCCTAATTCTTCCATATCTTTCTTGATTTCTCTGAACCATATTACTTCTGTTTTTTCTGGTAGAGTTTTCTGATTATTTGGTTTGTGTTTCTATCTTTGGTTGTTCTGATTATGTGTCCAAAGAAGGATATTCTTTGCGATTTCCCCAAAAACGGCTCCTACGATTTTTTTTAAATCGTCTCGTTTACTAAATTTTTTATGCTCTACAAGATAACGTAGGCGCCATGTCTGCTGAAATTCTTGGGAAGGTTGTTTTTTCGTAAAAAAATTTTTTTTTAAGATTGCGACTTTAATATGCATTTAGCGCAAAATGTGTATATATAATAAAAGTTGTAGAGAATTTAAAACCCTACTACTTTTATTTCAAACGTGTTTTTGTATAACGCTTAATTTAGCGGTAATTAACGATTTTCTGTTTTTTTCCATGAAAACGCGTAAAAAATCGATTTTTTAAAAAAATTTCAGCCTTAGTATGCATTTTTCGACATAAGTGTATCAAAGTTTTATAGGAATATAAAAGATCTATAACTTTTATTCAGAGCATTTTTCTTTACAGAGCCTAGTTTAGCGTAAAAGTGATTTTCCGTATTTTTTAAGCCAAACCTGAGTTCGATTTTCATTTTGCGTCTTTCACTCATGATTATATTAAGGTTATGTTTTTGAGGTTAGTTTTTTTTGTTTATTTTTAATGTTTTGTTACTAATGTAAGGTTATTATGTTAGTTATTTGCATTGAGAAGAGAAAGTTGTACGAGTGTTTCACACCAGATTTTTATAATATAGACTACTTTAATCTAAAAAAAGGAAAACGAAAGAAAATTGAAATTGTACTTTCTTTGTAAAAATCAATCGGTTTTAATTATTAACGTACATTAACTACTACGGTAATAGAATATGACTTTTTACCCTATTATACAACTTATAATTTAATTTTTACCTTTGTGTAATCCGATGGATTCGTGTTAAGTTCATTGATTCTTTGTTTCTATTATTTATTAGAGACCTTTTACTTAATAATAATTTATTCAACGGATTCTTTTTTTATAAAATAATTTGTTTTTGAATAAATAAAGTAATTGGATAATGTAGTTTTAATATTTTATGTAAAATTATTACATAAAGTGTTATTCTTAGTTAGTTTACAATTTATTTTATTCTCATAGCCTTCTAATATTTTATTTAAATCGTTAATACTTTAATTCGTTACAATTTGGATCGAAAATTGTATGTAGTTGTAAGTAAATTAAACATAAATTTTTTTATATTTTTTAACAGTATAATTTTTCTTTTGCAATCAGTTAATAAATGCAATAACTTTAAGCAAATATGAGAAAATCTGAGTAATGTCCTTAGAATTAAAACACAAACAACACTCAGTAGTGTGTTTGAAAAGACCAAACTGTGAAGAAACAAAAAATATATATCTATACAAAATCAAACTTGATGAACCGTGAATCAACATCCCAAAACACAAAGTGTTGAAGTTGGAGATGACAATGACGATAGTAGAGATGAAAACGACGCCAATTATGAGATGCTGATGATTAGGAGTTGAAGTAGAAAAGATGAAAAAAAAAATTTTAATGACTAACAAAATCGTAGAGGTAAGTCCAATGGTTTAAAGCGTTTCAGTCTGTAAGTATCTTCGCTGTTGTCAAGGAGGCTAATCGCTAATGGATTCTGATGGTCTTCTAGTTTTTTGTAAATGTTTTTCGCTATGTTGTTTAATTTCTTCTTTTATGAAAGGCAGGTTTAGGTCATTGTGTAGTATTTCATTTGTTACGTACCATGGGGCTGCAGTGATCAGTCTCAGGCATTTTGATTGAAAGCGCTGCAGTATTTCTATATTTGATGAACTAGCTGTACCCCATAGCTCTAACCTATACGTCCAAATTAGTTTGAGTATTACTTTGTATACGAGTACTTTATTTTCAAGGGAGAGTTAGGACCTACTGCATAAATTTCTAGTTGAAATTTTGTTGGAAGTTAAGCATTCCAACTTCTTTGTTTAAATTTTAATGTCGGACCAAAAATTCTCTTAACATTTCAAAGTAGAATTTAAAAGTTAGGTATTGGTTTATTTAGATAATAATTAATGTAAGGAAAATTTTCTCAATTACTTCTAAACATTTAAATCTAAGATTTTTACCACCATTTTATAACTTTTGACTCAGAGGAATTATATAATTTCACTTGTTGTTTTGGTCAACAGCCGAAAGGCTGGTTCAATCCTCTAGAGTAATGATTCTCAACCTGGGGGTCGTGGTGATATTATAGGGGGGTCGTGAAAAAATAATGAAATCATTTAATCAGGTGATTGTATGGGGTTTGGACATCTTTGCGACTCTTATTGCCACGAAATAAGATGCTTCAAGTAAACTTTTATCAGTATGGCTTAAATTACACATACGCATTTGTTGATTTCTCAAGTTATGTAATTTTTTTTGAAAAATTCCAAGGGTTTGTTTTTATGAGCCGGGATGTTTAGTTTCCAAGTGTCGAATTAATTTTGATGGCTTCATGGTTTCATCGGAGAGAACTTGAAAGCAAACAACGCACTGCGGCTTTCCATCCAGTGAAGTGAAACCATAATTTAATTAACTGTCACTGTACAACCTTGTCTTCTTAGATGCACTGGATGTAGATGGCTCACGTCGTTTTTTCACAAATTTTTACCCATTTAGCATAAGAAATTTAAAAAAAGTTGGTTTCACGGTTGACTTCAATCGCACCACTAAAAATAAAAGCAGCTGACGCACGCTTCGGGTTTGAGGTTCAATTGAAGTTGTGCGATCGCCAGTGCCTTTTAAATACTAGTAACAGCACGACTTGTTTAAATATTCTGTGAGTATTATAGAAGGAGATTAAATTACAAATCGTATACGTATTGCACGTACACATCAAGTTGGAACTTGTCAATTTTTCATGTATGTACACGTCATACATGCATGTTCATACACGTCGCTACTATAAAAGTATAAACGCAGCAATATAAAATAACAGCAATAGTTGTAATCCATTTTTTTTTACTGTCTGTATTTTCTTTAAATACATAAAATTAGTGCAGTTTGATTATAAAATAGTAAGAAAACATTTTACATTTCTAATTACAGTCAAAATTCAATTATTAATAGTAAGGCTTACTATTATTTCGGGGGGGGGGGGTCGCGGAGCAAAAAAAGTTGAAAATCACTGCTCTTAGAGGCTTTACTGAGTAAAATGAGGAGTGTGGTGGTTTAAAATTGTTTTCTTCAGTGAGTGGAAAAGTATGCTTATCACCATGCCAGACCCTCCAAAAAGTATGTTTTTTCTACCCTAAAAATGACACCTTTCCACGAGAAAATTGTGAAAAATATAAATAAACTACTACTGCCGGTTGACCGATTTTAATGGAACTGTTCGTGTCTGGCCCTCTAGTAGTACCTAACTTAAGTTTGAAGTTTCAAGTTCGTACGATGTTCCGTTCTTGAGGTATGTGTAGACACACACACACACACACACACACATACCCAGACCAATCGCTAAAAGCACGGTTTTTTGGGTTCAGGGGCTCTGAAAACGTGTAGATCCGGTGAAAACACAATTTCGAAAAATCGACATGAAAACAATACTTTCCTTCCTATATATTCAAATACGCAAGAGAAAGTATAAAAAATACATACCAAAGTATAACCGATCTTCTTGCTACCTTAGAGTGAAAAAATTATATTAAATCAAGTTAAATCGTAAGTTTTATCACAGCTGTCATGTAGGAATTTTAATGTCACATTATGCGAATTTATTCGCACGGTTCAGCTAGTTTTAAATTTAGATTCACAATTGAAATTGTGTACGTACGAAAACGTATTAAAAAAAATTACGATTTTTTTCATATTTCACAACAAGACGCCGGATGGATTTGTCTGTGTATAGTAAAAAGTATTCCGTGTAATGGTTAACACGCGTGTAGGAGTATAATCCTATGTTTTGTTGCCAAGTTCATGTCTAACAGACCAAATCACGAGTTTTAGCATTCATAAGTACCTTATGTATTCATATCGAGCTGAAGTTTTTCAACTTCACGATCTTTCAGTTGTGTTATTACGTATGAAGTGTTATTATAATATATGTATTTATAACCAATCTTCAATTGGTTTTCTATAGTAGAATTTAATATCTAGTTATATTGTTACAAAATTGAGTTAAGAGTTTGGAGTACAAAATAGGTTAGTTATTTTAATAAAAACATGCTATGTGTTTAAGTATTGTGTGGGTATTAAGGCCGTATTAACGATGCATGAACGTGTATTTAAATTTTATATATTTTTATTAAACAATAAATTTATATTATCAAACCTTTTATAAATTAAAAATCTGGTGTAAAAAACTCACACAACTTTCTTTTGCCAATGCAAATAATGAACAATATAATCTAACATTAGTAATAATTATTAGAAATACACAAAAAAAAACTCACCTAATTTTAATCATAAATGAAAGACGCAAAATGAAAATCAACCATAGTTTGGCTTAAAAATACGGAAAATCATTCTTCACGCTTAACTAGGCTCTTAGAGAAAAATGTTTTAAATAAAAAGTTGTAGATCTTTTAATTTCCTATAAATTTTATTATATACTTTTTTGTCGTAAAATGAATGCTAAGGCTGGAATCGTAAAAAATCGATTTTTTACACGTTTTCGTGAGAAAAAAAGAAAATCGCTAATTCTCGCTAAACTAAATGTTATACAAAAAATGTTTGAAATAAAACTTGTAGGATTTTAAATTCCCTGCAACTTTTATTATAGACGGTTTCGGGCTAAAATGCATATTAAAGCCGCAATCTTAAAAAAAGTTTTACGTGAAAACGCCTCTCCAAGAATTTCAGCTGACATGGCGCCTACATTATCTTGTAAGCATAAAAAATTTAGTAAATAAGGCGATTTAAAAAAAGTAAGAGCCGTTTTTGAGAAAATAGCAAAAAGTGAAAAATTACACGAATAAACTACTACTTCCGGTTGACCGATTTTGTTGAAAATGTTCGTGTCGGGTCCGGTAGTAGTATCTAACTTAAGTTTCAATTTCAAGTTCGTACCATGTTGCCTCCTTAAAATATTGTGTTCACACACAGACCAATCGCTAAAAACATGTTTTTTTTTTTTGGTTCAGGGTGTCTGAAAACGTGTACATCCGGTGAAAACTCGGATTTTGAAAAATCGACATAAAAACAATACTTTCCTTCCTATG
This sequence comes from Catonia carolina, assembly GCA_035578175.1. Taxonomy (NCBI): domain Eukaryota; kingdom Metazoa; phylum Arthropoda; class Insecta; order Hemiptera; family Achilidae; genus Catonia; species Catonia carolina. Next base: position 44,852,285 of record JAQMRL010000006.1, on the reverse strand, counting down.
TATACCTATACAGTATCATATAGGGAAGAGAAAGAAAAAAATCGGTAAAAATAGAAATTTTTAATATTGCGAACTAGTGGCCTCTATGCATGTAATTTTCATGTCTACAGAGGTCGATTTTTATTTTGCGGCATTCACTCATGATCAAACACAGTTAAATTAGTTTCCATAATTTACATTGGTAAGAGAAAGTCAATATGATGATTTTACATCATATTTTTTTTGTTACGTATATATTTTGGATAATCCGAAACGTTCCCGTGTCCCAATCAATGGGGATTAGTGGGGTTGTTTGTTGTGTATCCAAATATTGTTTACACTATTCAATGTTAAGTCTAAATTCTACACAGATTACATTTAAGGAGGATTCTAGGTAAGATAAGAAATTACCTCGGGCTATACACTAATTTTCCAAATTTGATTTTGGTTTTTTAAGTGACTACTTCTTTTGGCGCGGCTGGACTGTGTTTTTTGCACGGCAAAATCTTTGTTTGCCGTCACGTCACGCTCGGCTGTCAACAGTTACCATGGAAACAATAACCATTACGATGAATTCGGGGATACAATTTTATAATTTTAAGCTTTACGATTTGAAAAAATATATAAAAAATCCGTTGTAAGGTCATCTTCTAAATCCGTTGCTGTCGAACATATACATTATATTATGTATCGTGTTCAGCCTATTGTTTTTATCGGTTTTTTTATCACGCGTAGAATAAATTATAGTAAATTAATAATGTATTATTTATTTAAACAAGTTAATAATGTTGTTTTAACGTTGCTTTGCTACGGCCGCATCTGTTGCCGTCCTTGAAATCAAACGATAAGACGTAAAACAGGAAGTGCGGGAGGTTTGGTTCAGTGTAGGTAGGTAGGCAAAGGATAGAAAAATGTAGGCTGTTGATATTTTGTAGGAAGGAAGCAGTTAAAAGTTGCCTCCAGCTTCTTTTACTTACTCTTCTGTTCGACGATGTCGACTTACTTGTACCGCCTGACTCAATGAAGGACAAAAAGCGGCAGGTGAGGGACAGGTGTGCTCGAAGAAGATCCATATAAATATTTCATCTTTATAATACCTCCTTCTTTTATTAGCCTTCCTTTTCATTAAACTAATTTCGTGCTGATAATTTGACTTTTACAGCTGCCGTTTATGAAAATACGGCATAAAACCAGAATGAATTGGTAACTTAGATAATATCTTTAGTGGTTTGTTTGTAAATATAAAGCAATTTTTTGAAAGGAAAAATTAATATACTTTTTCGTGTTGTCTATAGTATAAAGTAAGAAAGTATTTTCAATTGATTTACACGTTTCGTGGCCACTTGAAGCCAAAAAATTTGTTTTTTGAAGCGACTACTTTTGGCGCGGCTGGACTGTGTTTTTTGCGCGGGGAAAATCTTTGGTTGGCCGTCACGTCACGCTCGGCTATTAACAGTTACCTTGGAAACAATTACCATTAATTAATTTATTTACAAAAGTTTTTTTAATTTAATTTGTTAACTTAATTAATTATGAATTTAGAAGTCACTTGTGTCGGCCAGTCTCGCGACTGCTTTTATTGTTTCTTTTTTGTATAAATATGTCCATAGTGTGCTCCATTGGAACAATAACTACTGAACTGATAAGGTGGAATTTGAAATTTAAAATTCCTCAAACCAAGATCCTAAATGGGTTTATTTCAAATATTAGCTACGTATCCGAACTAAATTTTATTTGTATTCTTAAGAACGGTGATAAATAACGATTAAAACAATGTCTTGTTGTTTATGTCATCAGTTGAAAGGCTGGTTTGAACCTTAAGAGGTTTTTCTAAGTAAAAACTGAGTGAGATTGTTTACTATTGCCTTCCTCACTGAGTTGAATGAGTATTATTATCAGCATGCCTGTCCCTCCGAAAAGCACCCACTTTCACTTCATTCACCACTGGGTCTGGCTGTATAATGATGAAATTCATAACTCTCAGAGGAGATAACTGTGACTAATGTCTTTTGCACCTCTACCTCTTCTATACTTAAATAGTTCAGCCATATAATTGGCTGACTATGTGATAAGAAACAGAACTATTTTTTTGTAGCCCTTGAACCAACAAATCGAGTGCAATTAATTTAACACTCCACCTGCCCGTAATTGGATTGATAAAAAATTTATTTTTCGAATTTCAGTGTTATTACAATGATCTCGGGGAACTGGTTTTAATCTTTTTTAAGTAACTACCTCTTTTGGCGCGCCTGGACTGTGGTTTTTGGACGGGAAATCTTTGGTTTACCGTCACGTCACGCTCGGCTGTCAACAGTTACCATGGAAACAATTAACATTAATTAATTTACAAAAATCTTTCTTGTTAATTTGTTAACTTAATTAATTAATTAGTCACTTCTGTTGGTTCATTCCTTCGGCTGCTGTTCTTATTTTTGTTTTAGAAATATGCTTCATTGAGCAAAAACTGCTGAACTCATATGGTGGAATTTGAAATCTAAGATTCCTCAATCCAACAACACCCGCGGTAATCCGAACACGTACGATGTCCGACCTTCGCGAATTGTCGATTTGTGCGGATCGTCGATGTCTACAATCTTAGATTTCGGCAATCAAATTACAAATACGATATTAGGATAAACAAATACAGATAACAAAATACGAGACACGAAATTATAATTGATACTGTCTGTCTGTGACTTGATGGCCCCTCGCAGAGGGGAGCAATATACGGATTGTAAAACCATTTCAGAAAACATATCTAATTTTTTTTTAGGTCACTTAAAATTTTCGGAAATGACGTATTTTTATAAAACAAAGTATTTCGCATGTTTTTTGTTCTATAAAATTATTTAAAAAAACACACGCCTAATGAGATAATGTATAATTTAGTAAAAGTTTTGTTTTTGAAGAAAAACCGGTATTTTTTCAAATACATCGTCATTGTTCAACAACTATTCCACGGATTAACGTAAAATTTGGCAGGCTTGTTCTGTAATAATTATGAAAAACGATGATGCAATAGAATTTAACAGAAAATCAATACTTTTTAAGTTACAAGGTATTTTCATAAATACATTTTGTAAAATCGCGAAACACGACATAAAAAATTCAACATGCGAGAAACTTTTTTGTCTTTAAAGATAACTGTACACTGTAAGAGAATGAAATAAAGAGAAAATTTTGAATTAATTTTTAGTGAAAGAATTATTTAATTTGACGAACCATATAGGAATTACAAGGATTTAAGTATACCATCAATTACAAGCACACGCATCCAAAGCGCATGAAAGGCGTACGTAATAGTATTATAGGCTATTTTAGTACATGTCTAAAATTACACCCTTATTGTTTATCTGTTCTGTTACGTAAAATTTATGTTTTGACAACGGTTTTGTAAAAAGTAAAATATTGTTTTTTTTTTATTTCCAAGAAACCATTTCCGAACATTTCAGTAAGCATGTTGTCCTTTTTCTCAACCAGTTCTGTAGTATCGCTGCAATGCGTCGGACGTAACTTTTACTTTCTGGGCATACATTAAAGTTACATATTGTAGTCGTAACTATTTTATCATTTATATTAGGTTATCGTTTACTTTTGCTAAACAAATATTATAAATTACATACACATTACGTTTACTACATGAACACTACATTACTACGTTAACATTTCATTTACTTGTGAATGGTGCTTCAATTGTTGTGTCTTGCTCGGGTCATGTGTGTTTGATTATAGTTTTATATATTCACCAATACTTTAGGTAATTAGGAAGATGTTAGTTTCAGTTATGCCTTTATGGTTTATAACATATATTAAAACCGTAAACAAATATGGATGCATAACAGAAACATGGGCAAACCGTTCACAGTGATGGAAGAAATGTAATAAACAATGTCACTAAACGTTGAGATGAAGAACGGGTTACTAATTTACTTAATCTTCCTTTACAGAAAGTTACGCAAGGAGCTATAATTAACAATTTCCCTAAATTAAGATTCCAATACAGTTATTCGTTCAAATAAATATTGGTGATAAGTAATGGTAGTAGTAGAATACGAGCGCAGTTTATTATCTTGCAATGCGCGCCGCGCAGTTGCGAAATTTGAACTGTGTTAATTTTAAAACGGATTATCCGATTTGAATGATTTTTTTTTAGAGAAAATGTATTTAAGCTCTGTTAATAAACTTCATGCGTGCACTTTTTCGAACGACAGAAAAATTTTCCCGATATTAACTTTTCAAAACCGCGCTCGAAAATATTATCGTTTTTTCTTATACTTTACGTCAGTACAATTAAAGTACAGCGTTTTTTAAATCCTTGTAACTCCTATACGGTTCGTCAAATTAAAATAATTCTTTCACTAAAAATTAATTCAAAATTTTCTCTTTATTTCATTCGCTTACAGTGTACAGTTATCTTTAAAGACAAAAAAGTTTCTCGCATGTTGAATTTTTTATGTCGTGTTTCGCGATTTTACAAAATGTATTTATGAAAATACCTTGTAACTTAAAAAGTATTGATTTTCTGTTAAATTCTATTGCATCATCGTTTTTCATAATTATTACAGAACAAGCCTGCCAAATTTTACGTTAATCCGTGGAATAGTTGTTGAACAATGACGATGTATTTGAAAAAATACCGGTTTTTCTTCAAAAACAAAACTTTTACTAAATTATACATTATCTCATTAGGCGTGTGTTTTTCGAAATAATTTTATAGAACAAAATACATGCGAAATACTTAGTTTTATAAAAATACGTCATTTCCGAAAAGTTTCAGTGACCTAAAAAAATTAAATGTTTTCTGAAATGGTTTTACAATCCGCATATTGCTCCCCTCTGCGAGGGGCCATCAAGTCACAGACAAACAGTACGTTATATGAAATCTGTTACAGTATTATTTTCATATCATTTTGAAATAAAACACAATTTTAAAACAAACAATGGTAACCTGTGACTGCCAGTGCTGTGTTACTCCACTGGGAAAATGTTATACGATCTTTTTTAACTTTGAATCCAGCGGCAGTCTTTCCCCCTTACGAACTAAGGTTTTTTCTGGCAACATTTTCCAGTACAATGCCGAGTCATCTTCTTTGTAAACTTGATCTGCTGTTAAACCCCTGAAATTTTGTTTTAAAGTCCATAAAATCATCGACACCACTAGAATTTTTTACCGGTAACAGTTAATATTCTAATACCGTTTCTTTGTTTGAATTTGTCCAGCCAAGCATTATTGGCTGGAAGTCGTCTTTCCTGGTTATTTTCTTGCAGAAAAACTTCACTTTTTGGTGAAAATGCCTTTACTAACTATATCTGGCAAAATATTGTTGTATCATCATACAAATCTATATTATACGAGTACATACAATCTATATTATATAGATTGCCTTGTTCTTTCTTGCAAAACCCATGAGTATAAAGCCCGCTTGGCATTAGGTTTACTTGCTGCTTTCAATGTTTTCTTTTCAGTGGCCCACACTCCATTTATTAGAAGTTTTTAAAAAACTTTCTAAATGTTTAAGAAATAATTAATAACAATATATTAAGTGATCGTTCCGATTACTAAAGGTTTCGGTGTACCGGGTGTTCGGATTACTGCGAACATACTGCAGATGTTTTCAATTATGTATTTAATTATTATGTAACAATATATAATGTTCTGCCAATCTGAATACATACCGCTTATAATATTATTAATTTTTGCATATTTAGTTGTATGTAAGTGTTCATATTCGTATATAAATCGTGTAAACCTGTATTGAATTCTATGTTCCATTGTCTGATGCGGTTACGTAATTCCTATGTTGGCAACATCTAATAATATTATTATTAGTTTATGCCTTTGATCACATACGACAGGTTATATTGTGCAATCTCCTTGCCATCCCCTTTCCAACCTCTTTGTCTTTCTCAAGTAGTTATACTACTACATTGGAATCGCTGTGATACAGATCAAAGAGGTCCTCGTTCCTTAACAGACATTTGGTCCAATTTGATGACAGCTTTGATAGGGACTGTACCCTACGAAGTAGATTGTAATACAGTAGTGCTGTATATATATCTACTGCAGTAATACTCATTGGAATTGTTACTCGTCTGGATAGTAATTGTCGTTGTATTTTAAACCTCTTAATGTATTGTGACACTTATCTTTAAGGTCGGTTTTGGGATCGGGGTTAATTAAATAATAATTAATACACTAATATTTAAAATTACAAGTATTTATTACGACTAAGAATTACAATTAAATAATTGTCTAAAATTTACAGATATAATACAATAAAAAACTGCCCATAACAGACAGGTGGAGTGTCAAATTATTTACACTCACTCTGTTCGTTGCAGGGCTAAAATAAATAGTTCTGTTTCTTATCACATGGTCAGCCAATTAAATGACTGAATCATTTAAGAACAGAAGAGGTAGAGGTGTAAAAGACACTAATCAGAGTTATCTCCTCTGAAAGTAATGAATTTCATTATACAGCCAGACCCTGTGGTGAATAAAGTGAAGGTGTCATTTGCAGAGTGGAAAATATGTGCTTTTCGGAGGGCCTGGCATGCTGATAAGCGTACTTTTCCACCCAGTGAGGAAGGCAATGGTAAACCACCTCACTCCTCGTTTTACTTAGTAAAACCTCTACTGGTTCAAACCAGCCTTTCGGCTGATGACCTAAACAACAACAAACAATAAAAAAGTCAACCAGTTTACTTAATATTGTGTTGTTGTTTAGGTCATCAGCCTGGTTGGCTGGTTTGAACCTGTAAAGGTTTTACTAAGTAAAACGAGGAGTGTGGTGGTTTACCATGCCGTCCTCACGGAGTGGAAAGTACGCTTATCAGTATGCCAGGCCCTCTGAAAAGCACATGTTTTCCACTCTGCAAATAACACCTTCACTTAATTCACTACAGGGTCTGGCTGTATAATGAAATTCATTACTTTCAGAGGAGATAATTCTGATTAGTGTCTTTTACACCTCTGCCTCTTCTGTTCTTAAACGATTCAGTCATTAAATTGGCTGACCATGTGATTAGAAACAGAACTATTTATTTTAGCCCTGCAACGAGCAGATTGAGTGTAAATAATTTGACACTCCACCTGTCTATTATGGCCAGACTTAATATTACTTACAAAAATTAAACAGCATAAACGTTAATCAATATACTAACTTTGACCTTAACTAACGTAACCGTTAAGCCTACGGAATTCGCTCACTCAAACACAAACGAATAAAAACTAAAACCAGATTTACATTGCCCAGAGAAAGGCATATGAGTGTTTCACACCTGATTTTTACTTTTCTAAGGTCTGTCTACACCACTTGTCACCAAACTTACTTAATCCGCAGGTCCAATAACGTATCGGGAGTCTTAAATACTGACCTTACAAATAACAGGTTTTTTTACGGTTTTTAAAATATAAAATGAAACAATTTATATTCTAACAAACATTTTTCGTGTAGGACCAATTTTAAACCACGTGTGGTAACTTAAAACGTTTCTGGAAGCTCTTTTTGCAACTCACATTCTCAGCATTCGCTTACTGTAGGCTTTTCTCCTTTCTTCTGACCACCTGGTTCTCTGTTTTTGTTTATGGAATCTCTTAAAATCCGTAATCAGTTGTCTGAATTTAGTTCGATCATTAAGATTTCTCGGTTTTGACAATATCGTTCTGACTTCTTTAAAAACATTTAACCGACACCTTAAGTCTATTGTTTAGTGTCTTAAAAATTTGTTTTTTCAACCGTTTGTCATCCATTCAATACAGGTGTCCGTAATATTTTAGTCTTCTTTAAATAATTGATATCAAATATTCGTAATTTACACAAAAATTAGTGAGCCTTGGGTTTAAAGTTTCGGTTTCAACCGGAAGTGGTACAAAACCGGAAGTCAAGAAATCAAAGTCGGTCGATTCCTCTTAAAGAGTAGATACAGAAATCACTAATGGTTTTTAACATAATTCAAAGTAAGCCTTTTTAAAAATTACCATCAGCCATGAGACGAGCGTCTCATATTAGGGATTTTTTATTATTTATTTATTGATTTATTTACTTGCCTGTTGTCAAGTTCTAGTTATATAACATAATTACCACTTGATAAGACTTAATACTTGATTTCAGTATTAACTTTTCTAATATTTTTACTTCGTTCTTAAAATCAAATTGGTTTTCCTTTTTATAAATTTTTCAGTTCATTATAAATACATTAGAAAATGTATTCTACGTCGAATTTGTATCCAATTTTAAATTCAACTTGCAGTTCTGCCAAGTATTCAAAAGTACAGTAACTAATAACTAGTGTATTTTTAAATCCCGTATGTTCTTCAGTTCGTAGAAAAATCTAATTGATGTAAACATTTTGTTGTTGAATCGTGTTATTCAAGTCGAATTTTAGAATGGAATCAACATAATTATGTTGTTTTTATAGTTGTGTTTTATTTCTGTTAACGTTTAAAAAGTTTGTTTCTACGGATATTGTTCATTAAAACTTGAAGTGTGTTTTGTAAATTTTCAACGTTAAAAAATTTGAATTCTCTGTGATAATTAATTTTCTTATTTCGTTGTTCAAATGACTATCTTTTTCTAAATGTTGCTAACATTTGAAGAGTATATTTTTACGGTATATTAAAATCGGTGTGTTAAGCTATTTTTTAACAGCACTAGCTAAAGTACCCGTTTTTCAATTGGTTTTCTTGATTCTGTGGATGGTCTGTTGGTGTACCGAGATCGATTCCCTGTCAGGTCTGATATTCTTTAGTCATCCATTATTATCCACCTCCTTTCAATGTCAACATTTTTACTTTCTCTTGCCTATATGAATATATAGGAAGGAAAGTATTGTTTTCATGTCGATTTTTCGAAATCGAGTTTTCACCGGATCTATATGTTTTCAGACCTCCTGAACCCAAAAAACATGTTTTTAGCGATTGGTCTGTGTGTGTGTATACAAAATATCTCAAGAACGGAACATCGTACGAACTTGAAACTTGAAACTTAAGTTACATACCCTTACCGGACCCGACACGAACATTTTCATCAAAATTGGTCAACCGGAAGTCGTAGTTTATTCGTATAATTTTTCACTTTTTTGCGATTTTCTCAAAAACTGGTCCTACGATTTTTTTAAAAATCGCCTGGTTTACTCAATTTTTTATTCTCTACAAAATAGGGTAGGCGCCATGTTTGCTGAAATTCTCGGTAAGGCTGTTTTCACGTAAAAACATTTTTTTTTCAAGATCACGGCTTTATTATGCATTTTACCGCAAAAATGTATATAATAAAAGTTGTAGAGAATTTAAAACCCTACAACTTTTATTTCAAATAATTTTTTGTATAATGCTTAGTTTAGCGGTAATTAGCGATTTTCTTTTTTTTTCTCACGAAAACGTGTGAAAAATTGATTTTTTACAGATTTCGGCCTTACAATGCATTTTACGACAAAAGTGTATATAATCAAATTTATAGAAAATTAAAAGATCTACAACTTTTATTTCAAGCATTTTTCTCTACAGAGCCTAGTTTAGCGTGAAAGAGTGATTTTCTGTATTTTTAAGCCAAACTGAGGCCTATTTTCATTTTGCGTCTTTGATTCATGATTAAAATAAGGTTATGTTTTTGAGGTTAGTTTTTTTTTATTTCTAATGTTTTATTACTAATGTTAGGTTTATTGTTAATTATTTACATTGGCAAGAGAAAGTTGTGTGAGTGTTTCACACCAGATTTTTATTAATGAAAAAACCAGTTGTACGTAAAAGCTAGATCTTGGTGTTACGCAGCGCTATATTATTTTCAGAAGCTTTTATATGTGAAGGAGTATGGAATGATTTACTGTGGTGTTCGTCATCTATACACAAAGCAATACGAGATTGGCCTCGTGTTAAGGGCTTCACCAAACCGGCCGCCAGCCGGTCGGATTTAACACCAACTTAAAATGAAATTAATATGTAGATATCTCGAGTTCTACAGGAGTTAAAATAATGAACTTTGGCTTAAAACACTCGGGACATCGTGCACTATCAAATGAACTCTCATTTATCTAATTTGGTTTTTTTGTACTTAAGTTATGGTCGGACATTCGTTATTTCTATGTACCACCTTAACTTAAAACCAACTGGACTAAAATTGACTATTATTAAAAAACTCTACTTTAGAAATCAAAACAGTTGAGTTACCTGTCCTCAATCACTTGTTACCACGTGTACGCACAACTAACGTAACTCAGAACCAATCCCGTAAACGTTATTTCGGATGGCCCGATACACTTTCCATTTAATTCAAGTATTAAATTCCTCTACTACGATGGCGCTAACTGTTTTTATACCTGCTGTCTGATTGTTTCCCAAGAAAAATAGATTGTTCTAACAAAATCTCCGCTATTCTGGAACAGAGTAGAAGGAATCCAAATAAAAACAAACATTAACTTTTTTCGTGACTCGATAGCGAGATGAAACGGCGAAAGACAATTTGGAATCTTCCTGGGTGTGAAGAAGATGCTGTGAAATTTTTCCAGGAACTGGTACAACTTCGAACCTGTAAGAAAGTTCACGAAATGACTTTTTACCTGACGGACAGGATTGGGCATTAGTTCATAAAATCTACCTTGACCTTGCTGGTGAATTCAAGTTAGGTTATAGGTCAGTGATCGGCCGGTGGATCAGATCCGATCCCCAGACTGTTGTAACCCGGCTTGTGACTAAGTCTTGAATGACAATCTACCTGAAAATATTATTAACCGTGCTCCCAGGAAAGAAAAGTGTTCAGCTTTATTAACAAAAACAAAAATTTATTTTTTCGTATATTCAGTAGCCCATGAAATATGATTTGGATTGAGAAACAGCCAGAACAAAATTTCTGCGTGAACTAATTGAGTTAAAGTGTACCGAGTTAAAGCAGTTGTTTCTTAAAGTTCCAAAAGTAGTTTTACAAGTTGCTATGAAAAATCAAGTTTTTCAAATTTGAAATCTCTTGCCTAGAAGATAACTGCATGTTTGCATCATCCTATGACTGTTAATAACTTTTTTCTACCCTGAAACTTCGAAAAAGTAATGTCGGAAACATATTGGCAAATGACCATTTAGCGTCATTTATAATAGTCATCTAAACCCAGTTACAACCAAATTTTGAGTTGCTTTTAAAAACAGTTATTTTTATCGCGCAATCCCTCATGCTTTTACTATCATAATTAATTGAGTTTGTAACAATATGTTATGTCCATAACAAGCAGATGGAGTGTTAAATTATTTGCACTCGATATGCTAGTTCCAGTGCTACAAAAAATAGTCTATTTTCTTATCACATGGTCAGCCAATGATATAAGTGAATCATTTAACAACAGAAGAGGTAGAGGTGTAAAAGACACTAGTGAACAGTTATTTCCTCTGAGAGTAATGAATTTCGTTATACAGGCAGACTCGCTGGTGAATGAAGTGAACGTGTCATACACAGGGTGGAAAAGTAGATGGTTTTCAGAGGGCCTGGCATGCTGATAAGCATATTTCTCCACTCGGTGAGGAAGGCATTGTTAAACCATCTCACTCTTCATTTTACTTAGTAAACCCTCTAAAGGTTCAAACCAGCCTTGTGGCTGATGACCTAAATAACAACAATATGTAAACATTTAATAAAAAACGTATAAAAAAGTAGTTTTTTACTTTCTCTTGCCTATATGAATATATAGGAAGGAAAGTATTGTTTTCATGTCGATTTTTCGAAATCGAGTTTTCACCGGATCTATACGTTTTCAGACCCCCTGAACCCAAAAAACATGTTTTTAGCGATTGGTCTGTGTGTGTGTGTCTGTGTGTGAACAGAATATCTCAAGAACGGAACATCGTACGAACTTGAAACTTAAGTTACATATCACTACCGGACCCGACACAAACATTTTCATCAAAATCGGTCAACCGGAAGTAGTAGTTTATTCGTATAATTTTTCACTTTTTTGCGATTTTCTCAAAAACTAGTCCTACGATTTTTTTAAAAATCAACTGGTTTACTACATTTTTTATGCTCTACAATATAGGGTAGGCGCCATGTTTGCTGAAATTCTGCTTGAGGCTGTTTTTACGTAAAAACATTTTCTTTTTAAGATTGCGGCTTTAATATGCATTTTAGCGCAAAACGTTATATAATAAAAGTTGTAGAGAATGTAAAATTCTACAACTTTTATTTCAAACATTTTTTTGTATAACGATTCATTACTCATTATTAAAATTCATTACTCTCGGAGGAAATAACTCTTCACTAGTGTCTTTTACACCTCTACCTCTTCTGTTGTTAAATGATTCACTTATATCATAGTTTAGCGGTAATTTGCGATTTTCTGTTTTTTTTCTCACGAAAACGTGAGAAAAATCGATTTTTTTAAGATTTCGGTCTTAGTATGCATTTTACGACAAAAGTGTATATAATTAAATTTATAGAAAATTAAAAGATCTACAACTTTTGTTTAGAGCATTTTTCTCTACAGAGCCTAGTTTAGCGTGAAAGCGTGATTTTCCGTATTTTTAAGCCAAACTGAGTTCGATTGTCATTTTGCGTCATTCACTCATGATTAAAATAAGGTTATGTTTTTGAGGTTAGTTTTTGTTTATTTCTAATATTTTATTAATAATGTTAGGTTTATTATTAATTATTTGCATTGGCAAGAGAAAGTTGTGTGAGTGTTTCACACCAGATTTTTTAGATTAACCCTTTATAGGTCTTGGGTAAGTATGCTTACAACTGGAAATAAGGTCGATTTTATTTAAGAATAAGCTATGTAGTTGAGAACTATATCGGCATTTTATAATGCTATAGATGTTCTCTGGTAAGTAGGCTATCCACATTTTGAAATTAGTGCGCAGCGACCATTTGCTTCATGTGTTACACGAATGTGGTGAGGATTCATACCAGCGTTCGCAACCGTGTTTTTTTGTTGTTACTTTTGTACAGTGCTTAGAAAATTCGAGTTTTTTACGGGAATGCAAGCATTCATGCTAATATAAAGTTGAGATAAGTTATTTCACACATTTTTCTGTTATGTAGGACTACAAGTTGTTTTAATAAGCAGTCTTACCACTAAACATTATGTGATTCCCATTTCAATAAACGTTCCTTGGTAAGTTTACTTACCAGGGCTTAAGATAAAAAAAGAAATATCTTACTGTTCTGGAACTAGAAATACATTATTCAAGTCCCTATAGTAAAAAAATTAACATTTTACATGTATATTTTCCCCGTAGTACTGCCCTATAAAGGGTTAAGGGCTGTTGGAGTAAAAAAATACAATATTTTCATATGAACCACCGGGTTGGTCTAGAGGTAAAGTCGTCGCCGCGAGTCAGGTGTTTTAACAGGTGATTTTCGGAAACGAATGTTCTGGTTCAAATACTAGTAAAGGTAGTTACTTTTATACGGATTTGAATACTAGACAGTGGTTACCGGTGTACGTTGATGGTTGGGGTTAAATTAACTATACTCTCTCAGGAATTGTCGGCCTTGGTTAGTGCAAGACTACACATCATCCGCATCTCATTGGGTCTCGGGGATCTTTATTGTTCTGAATTGAACAGATTGCAACTCACATTTGGGATAAAAAATAAATAAATAATTTTCATATGATCAGTTCGGATTATCGTGGTACGGAATCGTAGTATTGTATTAAAAAAATCTGGTGTGAAACACTCACACAACTTTCTCTTGCCAATGCAAATAATTTACAATATAATTTAACATTAGTAATAAAATATTAGAAATAAACAAAAAACTAACCTCAATAAACATAACCTTATTTTAATCATGAGTGAAACACTCAAAATGAAAATCAACCTCAGTCTAGCTTAAAAATACGGAAAATCACTATTTCACGCTAAACTAGGCTCTGTAGAGAAAAATGCTCTAAACAAAAGTTGTAGATCTTTTAATTTTCTATAAATTTAATTATATACACTTTTGTCGTAAAATGCATACTAAGACCGAAATCTTAAAAAAATCGATTTTTCTCACGTTTTCGTGAGAAAAAAACAGAAAATCGCAAATTACCGCTAAACTAAGCGTTATACAAAAAAATGTTTGAAACAGAAGTTGTAGGTTTTTAAATTCTCTACAACTTTTATTATATAAGTTTTTGCGCTAAAATTTATATTAAAGCCGTAATCTTAAAAAAACAACGTTTTTACGTGAAAACAGCCTCACCGAGAATTTCAGCAAACATGGCGCCTACCCTATCTTGTAGAGAATAAAAAATTGAGTAAAATAGGCGATTTTAAAAAAAATCGTAGGACCAGTTTTTGAGAAAATCGCAAAAAACTGAAAAATTATACGAATAAACTACTACTTCCGGTTGACCGATTTTGATGAAAATGTTCGTGTCGCGTCCGGTAGTGGTATGTAACTTAAGTTTCAAGTTTCAAGTTCGTACGATGTTCCGTTCTTGAGATATTCTGTTCACACACACACACACACACAGACACACACACACACACAGACCAATCGCTAAAAACATGTTTTTTGGGTTCAGGGGGTCTGAAAACGTATAGATCCGGTGAAAACTCGATTTCGAAAAATCGACATGAAAACAATACTTTCCTTCCTATATATTCATATAGGCAAGAGAAAGTAAAAACAGGTGATTTTACGGGAGAAAAGTTAAAATGAAGTGAGTAGGTACTGATAGCGCGGGTAAACGGGATACCTACCAGGTTACCTTAGTTTTATAACAACCAGAACGTGCCTGCAACAGCACCTGTTGAATTAATATCAAGCCAGACGCTATTACTACTGCTGCTGTTTAAAGCAATGAATAGAAATAACAGTGGCCCGACGGCTAGGGGTTTTAACAAGGTGTACTTCGCGATATATCTTCCAGTCCAGTCGAGACCGGACATCATTCTTGTTTGTTATTATTATTATTATTATTTACTACAGGTATCTTATCTTCCGCACTTTCTATCTCTTTCTCTTTCCCCGCCACCACACCGTCCTTCCCATTTTCACATCGCCTATCTCTCTTTCAACCTAATACGTTTAGTTAAACTCACGTTATAAAACCATAAGATCCACAAATGTAATACCACATTTAACATTTCCTTCCTGGTTTTTAAATATTTATTTATTTATCTCTTTTCGAGTTTCTAATAAATTTTATTTCTTTTTTCTAATAAAGTTAAATTTTCCAATAACAGGCAGGTAGTGTGTTAAATTATTTGTACTTTATCAATTGATTCGGCGGCTACAAAAAGTAGTTCTGTTTCTTATTACATGGTCAGCCAATTATATGACTGAAGCATTTAGTAACGGAAGAGGTGTTGTTGTTTAGGTCAAAAGGGTGGTTTGAATTTCTAGAGGTTCTACTTAGTAAAACCAGGAAAGAGGTATTTTGCTTTGCCTTCCTCACCAAATACAAAAGTAGCTTATGTTTTTCAGCATCCCAGGCCCTCTGAAAAGCATCTACTCTGCACCCTGCAAATGACACCTTTACTTCATTCACCACAGGGTCTGGCTGTATAATGAAATTCATTACTTTCAGAGGAGATAACTGACTAGTGTTTTTTACACTTCTACCTTTTCTGTTCTGAAATAGTTTAGTCATATAATTGGCTGACCATGTGATAAGAAACAGAACTATTAGTCATATGAACTTTGTTCGGAGATAATGTTTACTTGGCTTATTATATTACAATTTTCTCAATTAAATATCCTTTCTGGTTTTTTAAATCACTTGCACGATTCCGTAGGTCTGTTTGGTATCCCACAAAATGTTGTTATATATTTATAATAAATTCTATACAGATGTTCTGTAGAATTTTAATGTATTTGTTTTTGATCATTTTCATTATTCCTTGGTTTATTTTTGTTCAATCTTTACTCTCTGGAAACCGTTATTGTCCGTTTACTATCTTCGGACCATTTACGGAGTAACATTCTCTGAAACTTGCTTCGCTTCTCTTGAACTGTAATTATAATTTTAACGCTTAAAGAAATGTATTAACACATTAACAAAGACGCAGCAAAACAAAATAATACAGTATAGTTATATGTTGACGAGGGTTTGTTTGTGACATGATTTCCTTGTTCTAGACAAAAACATGACATTGTATTTTCTTAAAGTTAAGATAAATTTCATGCGTATTATTTTACCAGTCATTGTTAATTCTAAATAACTATAAAACTTGTACTTGAATTTTTAATGTAAATTTTTTCAGTATTGTATTACATACGATTTCAAACCGCAGAATTCAGGCACAGTGAATTTTGTTTCAAGATAAATTATAAATTTTAACATTGTTGGTTTTTTTATTTGTTATCAGTAAATAAAGTTTTTTATTAAATTTTTCATTTTTTTAATAGAATGTCAAATTCGTTTCCTGTTTTAACGATAGTTTACTATCTCACGCTTTATCTACAGGGTCTAATATAAGAGAAAATATGGCGATACACCCAGATTTTCAGTATCCGTGAAGGCAAATATGCTGTTTTTAGAAAAATGTCTCTCTTTATGTGTTTTAGTCGTTTATTACTGTACCGATTGTGCTGAAATATGAAAACTAAGATTTCATTATACTCTCTAAGAGAAATATTTGGAATTAGGTATGTCAAAAGAAAATTACGGGTACTTTATTGAAAAACTTTCGTCATTTACTGTATTTGATGTTCATTAAGATGGTCGTACGTTTTTGCTTGACTCTGCTAAAAAAAATGGTAGGCCCTCTGCTCTCGTTTGAGAAATTTATCTTTACAAAATTACATCCGAACATTGAATTAAGTATAGGGTAAAAATGTATATAACAGAAATTAAATATACATAGAATTTCAAATTTTAACAATTTTTTTTTATTGTACGCTTAGTTAATTTGTTTTTAGAATTTTTTTAAAAGAAAACTTCTTTTTTAAATTTCTTTCTTGCAGTACGGAAAAATCTTTCTTATAAATAAAGTCAATGAAAGTTAAAATTACTACTACTTTTGTATATAACATTATTTTGCCGGCCCGTGTTGTAGTGGTCAGCTTAATTGGTTTCTACGCTAGGGGTCCCGGGTTCGATCCCCTGTCACTTGTGCATCTCTAATTTTCATTTATCATCACGCTTCTCGTCTTCGGAATTGGCATAAATTAGAAGATAGTCGGACGGAAAACAAAAAAATCATTATGCTTTTATTGTATTGTAATGATTTACATTGGCAAAAGAAACTCGTATATATTTCACAGCAGATTTTTTATTTTATTATCCATGAATAATACTCAGGAGAATAATTATCATTTGAACAAAGAGCAAGTGTTGCCGTATATCCATTATTGTAGGCGTATAAAATAAATTATCCAATTAAAACGCACGAGAAAGTAAGTGATGTAAGAGGTGCGGGCAACTCAGTTGTGGTCAGCTCAATTGGCTTCTACGCCAGGGTTCTCGGGTTCGATTCCCTGTCACTTCTCCATCACTTATTTTCATTTATCATCCTTCTTATCATCGGAATTGGCAGAAATAGGAAGACAGTTGGACGGAAAAAAAAATCATTATGCTATTATTGTATTGTAATAATTTACATTGGCAAAAGAAAGACGTATTTGTTTCACACCAGATCTTTTTATTATCCATAAAAAATACTCAGGAGAATATTTATCGGTTGAAAAAAGAGCAAGTATTGCCGTATATCCAATATTGTAGGAGTATAAATTATCCAATCTGAACTCACTAGAAAGTAAGTGACGTTAAGAGGTGGGGGTCAAAATTTTCTTTTCTCAAATGAGTGACGGTTAAATCCGAGAACGGTAAATCGAGACCTAGTGTACATACTTAAGTCGTTATGTATTCCTTATTCATTAATTATATACTCTAGTATTTATGTTCACATTAACTATCATTATATTTCAATTTATTATCTTTTCAAGTACAAAACTTGTATAGTTAAGTGTAATTAAATGTTATCGTATCTTCGCTGATTTCCTTCTTAGTTTACTTAGAACTGTTGAAAACTTTCCTTACCGTTGTTGTTTTTTTCCTTCTAACTTGTAAAACTGTGTTTATTAAGGAAATGTTGAAAATGTATCTTCTTGACTTTAATTTAACATTGAGCGGTGTTGTTAAAATAAGTTTATTTAAAACACAAGTTCCTTATTTAGTTCCAATAAGTTTTATTATACTACTCGTTTTTTTCTCACGGTACTATCTGCTGTTTAGTACTTTTCTTTCTCTCTATTCTCGTGGTTATTCTCGACCTTAAATAGTGTTAGTATTTATTATTCTCAATTGATTTTTTTGTTTTGTTTCTCATTTATGTTCTACGTTTGTCTTTAATGTTAAAATTATACAATTAAAAAAAATTATGGTTTAACAGTGGTAATTTTTTCCCCCTTTTTACGTTGGTAGAATTGTATAACTACATTTTAACGATAATTACAAAATATTTTCTTTAAGAAAATGCGTGTAGTTCTTATAAAATAGTCTTTATTTGGTAAATGTACTTTTATTTGTCTGAAAATTCCAGTCAAATTCGGGTTGTTGTAAATGTACATAGTATTAAATCCGTTAAAGAGTTGTTAGATTAAAATTTATACCTTCTATGTATTTTCTCTGTTCCAGTTCTGTATTTTACGGACTTACAATCATATTTTACTAGTTGTACTTACCTTAATGTTTATTTTAAACTTTGGACTGAAATCTCATTGGACACTTTTGGGGTTTATTTTCACCGCTGTATTTTATTTTTCATCGACATCTTAACTTTTCCTTTAAAATAATCGCTTTCCTTTTTTATAATTTTTATCCGAACTCATATTGTACTCGTACGCAACGTAACAACAAAATAAAATACCTGCAAATTGTAGCACGTAATTGATGTCGCAAAACAACTATACTAGACGATGCATGACAAATTTGGATTACATGACAACCCTCTCATACAAAACATGTACACTAGGGCGGTTCCGGGTGCTCAGCGCAGACGTTTGAAGCGCCTCTGGCCAAGAGATTTTCTTGGCCAAATGTAGGATTGTGGTGATGACTGCACGCTCCTTCAAGTAAATCAAGTTTTGGAACATTAGCTCCACGTTTAGAAATTGTTGTATTGATATAATAACATATACTAAATTTCAATTGAGTGTCAAAAAAATAAAATAAAATCACGATTAAATCTACCAACCTTTCACGACCGATATTTTAAACGCACTAAATAGTATTAATGTTTAGAACTAAAGTAAACACAAAATAGGGCTAATATATTATGTTCAGTAAAATCGCGCTAACATGAATTCGCGTAATTCGAGGTCTTAATGTATTTGTAATTATTATTATGTTATATTTTTAAAATAAATTCACATTATTTTCTGTATTTATTTTTTTTGGCACAAGAATCATGTTGATATCTTTCTTGGTTCTTGAGATATTTGGTTCCCTGTAAAAGCCTGTTTTTCCACCCCCACCCATATATTAGGGGTTGTAATTTTTTGGACTGGTTCAAGTGGTAGTTCATTACTAGTAAATTACTCTTTCATTTAAAATATTAATGATAAATTATAACCAGTAGTTTTGATTTTCATTTTCTCCCCCTTAAAGGGGGTGACTAACCCCTTAAAGCGCGAATGTAATATAATTTAATGTAATGGCTAGTTATATATTTTGAAAATTGGCTCACTGTTAATTATATAATTTTTTATGGCTATGTCTGTCTGGATATTTTACTTGTAATAAAATATAAACAAATAAAACCAAATCCACTATTATTTGAATCGTATTTCCTTTTTATTCCTCGCTATTATATCTTTTAAATTAGTTTTTCTGCTAGAATACCATCTTATATTAACCCGTCATTTTTTACCTATACGTAATATTATAGCCTATCATTTATACGTGAAGTTAAACAGCCACTTCGTATTATTTCAATTTACAACTTAAAATTACTATTATAAATATAGTAATCTGCCTTACTGAAAAGAAAACAAGAAGAACCGATATTGTTTATTAGAAACCAGTTCAGTAGTTTTTTCTTTAATTAATATTGCGTGACCTTGTAAAGTTTTCTTTTCCGTTTATTGTCAATTGAATTTTATGTTGAATACAGGGTGTTCATTAACTCTACTCTGAAAACTGCTTAATTTTATAACAATGGGTATGACGAATTAATCAGGGATAATTTTAGTTGATTACTGTATCAAAATATCTATTTTAGGTTGTTTTAAAATTTTCCAGTCATCTCGGATCGGCCATCTCGTATATTAATTCTATATTAGCGTTTCCAGTAGCAAGGGGGAAATAAAATTTATTTTTTTATCCCTAATGTGTATAGTTATATGCCTATAACAGACAGGTAGAGTCTTAAATTAGTTTCACTCAATCTGTTTGTTCTAGAGCTACAAAAAATAGTTCTGTTTCTTATCACATGATCAGCCAATTAAATTAAGAAAAGAACATAAAATAATAGAAAAGGTAAAGGTGGTAAAAGACTCTAATTAGAGATATCTCCTATGAAAGTAATGAATTTCATTATGCAGCCAGACCCGCATGCTGATAAGAATACTTTTCCACTCACTGAGGAAGGCATGTGTAAACCATCTCCCTCATCGTTTTACTTAGTAAAGCCTCTAGAGGTACAAACTAGCTTTTTGGCTGACGACCTAAACAACAACATACGTGTGTAGGTACTTTGCCGTCTGTTCAATTCAGAAAAATAAGAAACCCTATGACCCAATGAGATGAGGATGATGTGTAAGGCGTGTAAATACGGTGTAGTCTTGTGGAGTCCCAGGCCTATCATTTCTAAGAAAGTATGGTTAATTGAACCCCATTCATCAAAATACACTGGAAACCACTCTCTAGTATTCAAATTCGCATAAAAGAAAATACCTCTACTAGGATTTGTACCAGGAACCTTCGTCTCCGAAAATCAGCAGTTATAAACAGGTGACTCTCGGCGACGACTAGACAACATCTAGACCAACCCGGTGCGTCCATGACGACGAATTAACCAGGATAATTTTAGTTGATTACCGCACAAAATACTTATTCTACGTTGTTTAAAAATTGTCAGTCATCTCAGATCGGCCATCCAGAATTTTTAATTATACATGAGCGTTTCCGGTCGCAAGGGGGAAATAAAATGTGAATATTACATTTCTACTCTGAAAAACTATTCTGCATTTTTTTTGTAATATATCTTCTCGTTACTTAATCGGAAGATATCGTTGTAACCTTGGAACTAGCAAATCGAGTGCGTAAATTAAACACTCCCCCTGCCTGTTATGGGTATACGAAAATATTACATAACTAAAAAGTTATAGAAATTATTGTTTCCTTCATTTTCTCTACACATGTTCTTTGTACGAAAAAATAGGAACGAAATTATTTGTAAATTAGGTGGTTCAGCCATGATTTTCTCGAAAGTCTCCAAGGGAATATTATTCAACGCAAAAATCTGTCGTTTCTACCTGGTAACTCTTCGATGGTTTGGGATTTAAATTAAACTGAAATATGAATCTCAAGGTCTTGGGTTCGAATCGTGGGCGGGTTAGTTAAAAACCATTGATAGTATTCTAAAATAAGAATTGTAAAAATAAAATTATAGAAACCTAAATGTTCGGAAGATGTTTCACATTAAACGAACAAAAAAAATCAAAGCTTACCGCCATAAGGAAAATTACACGTAATCTAAGGGAAAGAAGAATAAAATACGTCGAAAAACAACTTTGTAAGTCAACTTTATATAAAGAAGAAGAAAGAGTTTCCAAATAAACTATAAAAATCGACTACACACATTCAAACACTACATTCATAAAAGCTCGATTCGATAACTACTCTTAAAAAAGTTTAGAAATTCTTCCAACATTTTGGATTACTGTAGCTGTGGTGGTTTGTCTCTTGTACTTAACTTGAAGGGAAAAAAGCTTTTCCATTTTCCCTCTACTTAAATTTTATGTAAGCGTCCCAAAGCAGTAAAAGAGAAGGAAATCGGGTGAACGAATGAAAACTTGCCGCTTTCACTTTTATCAACTTACTTTTTGGACGTGCACATGTTCGTTCGGAGGAATTCTTGGAAAAGAAGTCGATTTAGAGCACGGGATCACGTCAACAAAGGTAACAGATGTTTGTATCTTGTATATACACACTATAAAGTATATATCTTAAAATCTCTGATTTACTACATTTATTTTTCTGCTTAAAAGCCTTTATCTAGTGAAGTTATTTTTATCTCTATTTCGGATATCAGAATTTATCTGAAGATTTATTCTCGTATTAAGAATAGTAAATTCAGGTATCACAGTTAATAAAAATACCTTATTAACGTAATTTCTCCAAAAATAGCCGGCCGCAGTGGCGTAGTTGGTAACGTGCTCGCCTTTCATCATGCGGTCTTGGGTTAGAATCCCATTCAGGCACGGCATATTTTCATACGTTACAAAAATTCATTTCATCCTTCACCGTCTGCATTAGCAGCAATTGCATAACAGTCGGACGTTAAACCAAAAAAAAAAAAAAAAAATCTCCAAAAATAACAGAAACTTCTTAGTAATTTACTTCAATATTAATTTCATCTCTTTATTCGGAAATTTTATTTAATTTTTGAACCATGAACAAACGTGAAGTGTATCAAAAAGTGCGTTACTTTTTTATTGGATCCACTGAGTTGGTCCAGAAGTAAAGCGTCGCCGCGAGTCGGCTGTTTAACAGCTGATTTTCGTAGACGAAGGTTCCTGGTTCAAATCCTAGTAGGCCTTCGGGCCAGCCCAGTCAGTCAGCTGGTAGAAAGTCGCTATTATTTGTTAAGTAACACCGGTTGGGCAAGCGACTTTATGGTGACCAGTTGACAGCCATCCATGAACATACTCTACTGGGGGTCCCTGTTCACACTCATGTCTAATCCACGTAAAAAAAAAACAGCAAAAAGTAGCGATCAAATTGGGTAGTTGTCAACAATGTACAGTTCCCGATAACAAATAAAAGCTTAAAAAAAAATCCTAGTAAATGTAGTTACTTTCATACGGATTTGACTATTAGACAGTGTTACCGGTGTACTTTGGAGGTTGGTGTTCAATTAACCATACTCTTTTAGGAATGATCGGCCTGGATCTGTACGAGACCCCATTTACACGTAGTACACATCATCCTTATCTCATTGGGTCATGGGGTTGCTTATTGTTCTGAATTGAACAGATTGCAACGTACACACATTAGGGTAAAAAAAATTTTTTATTGAAACGAACTTTGTCGAAATGTATGATTTATATTCGGAACCCCTCACTGATTTTCTTGCTAATTCATTTGTAAATTAGTAACTCTTGATCACCTAGAAAGTTGAAATTCTGCACACTTGCTCCATACAAGTTCAACAGAAAAACTTTAAGCATTGTAATTTCTCTTAGGCTACACTTAAGGGGTAGTAAAAGAATGGAAACACGAAAAAACACATATTTTTATTTATCTACAGTTTTAAAAATTATCATGTATACTTTGCAGGCGGTATCTAAGAAAAGTGTAAAATTTTAATTTCGATCATTTTTTCCCAAGGGATAGAAAAGATGTAACTAACCTATAATCAATATAAAATTTTTGTGGCCGCCCCTCGTGGCCTAGTAGCTACCGCGCTGGCCTGCATAACTGAAGGTTACGGGTTCGATTCCCGGCTAGGGTCTGTAAATTTTAACATGTTAAAACCCACAGTAATTACCAAACTGTCGATGCAACTTTAATTAAATAAACTAAAAAAATCTAATTAATTTCAAAGATTAATGTTAGTATCAGATCTACTAAATTCTGACGTCAAATATACGTATTTCTTACGTCAAAACATCGGTTTAATAAATTTTGTAAAAGTACAGTCGGTATTCTCCAGTTAATTTATCGCGAAATAATTTAGATGTCCGTTCAGTCTTTGTTCATATGTTCTGTTAAATCGTGTAATTTCCTGTCTTACTGAGTTAAGCCATTTGTGTCGTTATCAATATATTTGTTTCGTATGAGCTTCATGTAAAAATGTTATCTGAAATTATTTTATGTCATTATTGGAATTTTTTTGTTGTCTTCCAGAGTTTTATCCCGTACGTTCAAACAGGTTTTAAATTTGTCATGTATAGTGTCAGTTTTGAGTCAGTTGATGGTGTTCTGAGCGTCTCCCAGTTACTAAAACATGTTTCTCAGTTTCAAGTCCAACTGACTCAGTCAGAATAAAAAATAATAAACCAGTTTTTATAATGCATCAATCTGATGAGATCTGTATTTAAATAGGATGCAATTGCTAATTCTGTATGATTGTTATGCACTTAAAGTATTTTAAAACACATTTATTAATTACCTCATGCTTTGAAAATTTGTAATCTGTATTTGATTAATGAAACATTTTTCTGTATACAAGGAGGGTTCCTTTATAAATAAATAGTTTGTTTTTAAAGTCACATCAGCAGTTCGATAATTGGAAACTACGGTGGGTTTTACCTTGTGAAATGTACAGACCCTAGCTGGGAATCGAACACGGGACCACTACGATGTAAGCTAGCGCCGCTACCACAACGATACGGAGGCGGCCAAATAATTTTACTTTCTTTTCCCCTATTTGCTTATACCTAGGGAAGGAACGTATTGTTTTCTTGTCGATTTTTCGAAATAGAGTTATCAGCGGATGTACACGTTTTCAGACGCCCTGAACCCCAAAAAAAAAAAACATGTTGTTTTGCCATTGGTCTGTGCGTGTTTGAACAAAATATCTCAAAAACGAAGTATTGACTAAGTTGAAACTTCAAACTTAAGTTACGTATCAATCACTAAAGGACTCGACACGAACATTTTCATTAAAATCTGTCAACCGGAAGTAGTAGTTTATTCGTGCAATTTTTCACTCTTTTTCGATTTCACTCAAATGCGGCCTTACGATATTTTTTGAATCGCCTTATTTACTACATTTTTTTATACTCTACAAGATAGGGTTAGCGCCATGACTGCTAAAATTCTTGGGAGGCTGTTTTCAGCCCTACGCGTTTCTACATGTTATCGTTTCACATTTTTACTTTCTCTTGCCTATATGAATATATAGGAAAGAAAGTATTGTTTTCATGTCGATTTTTCGAAATCGAGTTTTCAACGGATTTACACGTTTTCAGACCCCCGAACCCAAAAAACATGTTTTTAGCGGTTGGTGTGTGTGTGTGTGGTCAGAATATCTCAAGAACCGAACTCGTACGAAGTTAAAACTTGAAACTCAAGTTAGGTACTACTACCGGACCCGACACGAACATTTTCATCAAAATCGTTCAACCGGAAGTATAAGTTCATTCGTGTCATTTTTCACTTTTTTGCAAGTTTCTCAAAAATGGCTCCTTCGTTGTTTTTTTAGAAATCGGCTCATATACTAAATTTTTTATGCTCTTCAAGATAGGGTAGGCGCCATGACTGCTAAAATTCTTGGGAGGCTGTTTTCTCGTAAAAAAATGTTTTTTTTTTAATTCTTTAGACTTGTTTGTGGCGCTTCTTTTTATGTAACCAATAGAACCCTCCACGACGATTTCAAAATTCCGACAGTAAAGGAACTAACGGCTTCTTTTTACAGTAAATTTCACGAACTACTAGATGACCATCCAAACCAACTAGCCCTTGATCATCTAGCTACGAGGAACTTCCCAACTGTGCGACGTTTAAAGCGAAAATAGAGTAGAGACCTCTTGATCTGAATAACGGATAACCCCCTTAGTTATAATCGGAGAATGTACCACTGGGTATCTCTTTTTTTAAAAGTAAAATTTCCCACCGCTATTTAAATATCATTACTCGTATACGGAAATTGTGCAGCTTAATGTGCAGTCTCGTTATGAAAAATTAGACAAAAAAAGGGTTTTGTGTTTTAATTTTAGAAATACAAAAGGTTAGATGAAACACAAGTTGACTGCAATATCGTGTACACTTTTGTAGTAGGTAATACAACAGTATAAAATTTTAAACAAAATATTGTTTTTGTTTCATAAAATTCCGAGATTAAATTAACATTCGTTTAATACTAAAAAAAAATCAGAAATAAATAAACAAAAAGGAACGATAACATAATCCGGATAATGTTTCACTATAAACGTATAAATGCGCTGCGTATATTCGATACGCAAATTTATAAAACCAATTGATATATTGTCAACACCTGATTCGGGATTTAAAACGATACACAATTTCAGTTCACTATTATCAACCCCTAAAATCACCTAAACGTCTGCCATACCCACCCCCTACCATTACATTTAAATAAATATTTTTCCCATGAGTAATACTACACGAACCCACCCGCCGAATTTCTCTATAGCCTTACTCTCTACAAACATAATGTACGCCTCTGAAAACCCTAAGGGCGCAATCAAATTAGTTTCAATTCGTTAAACAAACCCGTTGGACGATCTGAATTGCTAAACGGTTTATCATACGGAAAATTTATGACCTTTTCCCCGTGATTTTTTACTTGAAAAAATCTAGGTTATTCTTTACTGATTTAAATTGTTTTATACCTGAATTTCATTTAAACAAAATCTCGATTAAATATATGACTATAAAACAAAAAACTCATTTGTTACAATTACACTTGTCTATAAAATTTTCTACGCATATAATAATAATAATAATAATAATAATAATAATTAAAATTCCTTTCGTGAGACGACGCGTCTCATGACCGGTTGGAATTTTTAAAAAGGCATACCTTTGTCTTATGACAAAAACCGGAACATCAAACCCAATAACTTCTGTATTTCCCCTTTTAGAGGAATCGAATGACACTATTTCTGTTTCCAAATTCCGAGTTTAATTTCTTGACTTCTGGTTTTGGGCCACTTCCGGTCGAAACCGAAACTTCAAAACCAATCCAAGGCGTATTTTCTGCGTTAATTAGTTATTGTAATATTTCTTGTATTTGAATCTAAGAACAGGTAGCAAATTTGGTATCAAAAATAAAATGTTAAATGCACCTAAGTCACTAGTTGGTTACTGAGAGTAGTGACTCCTTTTTAACCCCCACCTTGATTTTAGGGGATGAGAATTAAATTTTGAAATAATTTTTTAAAATGTTGTTGTTTAGGTCAACAGCTGAAAGGCTGGTTTGAACCTCTAGAGGTTTTAAGTAAAAACGAGGAGTGAGGTGGTTTACTATTGCCTTTCTCACAAGTAAATGCATAATGTACAAAAAAATTACCAATTAAAGAGGATAAGAAAATCTTTTGAAGGAAAAGTAATCGTCTCAACACTTTAAATTTGTGGAATTTGATTAAAAAAATAAAAATCAGTAATTCAATTTCCATGTCGCTATTTAGGTATTTCCTTTATATTAATAACATACAATTGCTTGTATGATCCTACAGTTTATTTAATCTGTTAGTAATTAAACATTTTTTGGTGGTCTTAGTTTATTATTAATTTTTTTTTAAATGAAATAAAAAGTTGCTTGAACCTTGCTGGCTAATATTATGCCGGCCTCGTAAGTGTGAAGGCCAGACGAAATTATTTTTGGAGAAGGTCGTTCGCTTGTTCAAATTTTAGGACAATAACTTTCTTGGCTACAAAGAAAATGAATGAATTTTTTATTTATAGTTTTTTCAACAAACTATTATTATATTATTGATTTATTTTCTTTATTATTTTAAGTTTGTTACTTTATTTAAGTATAGAAATCTTACTGAAATAAGCAGTAAAGTTTTACGATTCATTTTGATGTTTTATTCATAAAATTCACACCTGTACTTCATAAACACATACATACAGTACATATACAGCTTTCTAATTATTTTATGATTTTAACTAAATTTTGATGATAATCTGTATAATTTTTAACAAAGGAATGATGTATTAGATAATGAATTAAAGATTTATCCCAGTTTGTTTTCCTTAACTTAATGTAATTATTTTGCCCATAAGAGGCAGGTGGAATGTTACATTATTTGTACTTAATCTGTTAATCCAGCGCTACAAAAAAAATAGTTATGTTTCTAATCACATGGTCAGCTAATTATACACGAGGTGTGGCTATTAAATAACGAGACTGTCGTTGTAAAAAAAATTATTTTTATTCTATGCATAATCACTTATTGTCACTTTCATTATACACTCCTTCTCTATCCCTAAAACGCTCCATGCGAATTTTCCATGGTTGGAAACAGTGCTGGACGTCATATTCTGTCAGCTCCTTCAGAACACGTGTTGCTTTCTCTTTTACAGCTTCCACAGACTCAAATCTTGTCCGTTTTAATGCAGATTTCACCTTAGGGAACAGGTAGAAGATAATAACATGTGATGAAACGTGGTTTTTTACTTATGGTTCGGAAAAAAAGCGCCAATCCATGCACTGGAGGAGCCGAACTTCACCGAGAGCCAAGAAAGCTCGAATGAGCTAGTCAAAATTTAAAGCATTGATGATTGTTTTCTTTTTGATATCCATGGGATTGTGTACCTTTACTGGGTTCCTGAAGGTCAAACAATTAAACAATATTACTACCTTGAGGTACTTTCTAAACTACGTTAAAGAGTAAGGAAAAAACGCCCCGAAACGTGGAAGGACAAATCATGGGTTCTCCACAAAGACAATGTGCCAGTTCATTCCGCGTTATCTGTCAAGAGGTTCCTAGCCAGCAT
Source organism: Catonia carolina (assembly GCA_035578175.1). Lineage (NCBI taxonomy): Eukaryota > Metazoa > Arthropoda > Insecta > Hemiptera > Achilidae > Catonia > Catonia carolina. Next base: position 44,823,755 of record JAQMRL010000006.1, on the reverse strand, counting down.
CCTAGTACAGCATCTCAGTGTTAGAACATCTACCTTATTCACCAGATCTTGCACCATGTGACTTCTACCTGTTCCCTAAGGTGAAATCGGCATTAAAAGGGATAAGATTTGAGTCTGTGGAAGCTGTAAAAGTGAAAGCGGTACCTGTCCTGTAGGAGCTGATCGAAGATGACTTTCAACACTGTTTCCAAAAATGCGAAATTCGCGTGGAGCTTTGTAGGGATAGAGAAGGAGTGTATATTGAAGGTGACTATAAGTGATTATGTATTAAATTAAAATTACATTTTTTATGTTAGTCTCGTTATTTAATAGCCACCCCTTGTATATGACTGAAGCGTTTAAGAACAGGAGAGCTAGAAGTGCAAAATACACTAGTCAGAATAATTTCCTCTAAAACTAATGAGTTCATTATCTAGCCAGACCCTGTGGTGAATGAAATGAAGGTGTCATTTGCAGGGTGGAAACTAGATGCTTTTCAGAGGGCCTGGCATGTTGATATGCATACTTTTCCACTCAATGACAAAGGCTGTTATAAACCACCTCATTTCTCATTTTACTTAGTAAAGCCTACATATAGGTTCAAACCAGCTTTTCGGTTGATGACATGAACAACATAGAATTTACGTTCTAAAGGTAACATATATGAGATCATTTGAACAGTTAATTCTGTATATTTTAGAAGAATATAACAGAAAATTATCAAAATGTATGCCTATAACAGGAAGGTGAAGTGTTAAATTTTGTACTTGATTTGCTTGTTTCAGGGCTATAAAAAACAGTTATTGAACGGATTTCCATGAAATTTTGACAGCGTATTCGTATTTATATTCACAACAACATTTTCTTTTTAAATTTTAAAAAATGATGAACTTAAGGCCCCTAATAAAATTTTTTCGTAAATGTATGTTGTGTGTGTGTGTGTGCGTGCGCGCGAGCGCACATGTGAGTAGGTATTGCTGTTGAATTAGATGAAGGGGTTTGATGAAGTCGAGAGACGTACGCGGGAGAAATTATCAAAACGTCGCGTGTGTGTGTATGCGCGCGCGCGTGTGGACATTGGATATTCAGTCGATCTAGCAGCTAGACAGTTTCTGTTACATATTTATTAAAAAAGAATTGGTTAGGTCCTACACATGTTTCGCGTGCAAAGCCGCTTGGGCCATGCTAGTTGTATTTATAACTGAAAAATTTAAAAACAGAAGAGGTAGAGATGTAAAAGACACTAATCAGCGTTATCTCCATTGTAAGTATTAAATTTCATAATGCAGTCAGACCCTGTGGAGAATGAAGTGAAGGTGTCATATGTAGGGTGGAAAGTAGATGCTTTTCAAAGGGCCAGGTATGTTGATAAACATACTTTTCCTCTCAACGAGAGGCAATTGTAAACCATCTTACTCCTAGTTTTACGTAGTAGAGCCTCTAGAGGATCAAACCGGCCTATTGACTGATGACGTAAACAACAATGGCATTATTAATTGTGCTTGCGGGCGGGTTACTGCTACCCTCGGAGAGGGTGCATTAAATAAACTTATTTATTGCTTTTCCTGGTTTCACTTCAAATATAACTTCTTCTAGGTATCGCTTTAAGAATTCTAAGGTCGATTATACTTTTTTTTTTTAATTATCCTCTTTTATACTTCTTAGAAGCAAGTGGTTGAAGTTTAAGTGCCTCAAGTTTCCTTGGTATCACGTACAGATTTTATTCATGCCGAATTTTAGAAGTGCTGCTGTTCGTGGTGGTGAAGAGATGTTATTGTTCTTAAGTAGTTGCATTTGTTTTACCCGTTAGACACAATACATCGAAATACAAATTCTTTACCTTTTATGCTCAACCCGAAGGAATTAATATGGTAAATTCAGTTTTGTAGGTGATCAGGAAGTTAAAAAATGTGTGATGAATTATTTAGCGAGGGCGTTAACATTTATTTATACAGGAAAGTGAATGCAACTAATTTTTTAGTGTCCAATAAAATTTTCTAGTTGGATAAATTTGTAAATTGATTTTTGGGCTGTGTAATAAATTATCGTATTAATTTTTGTAGCACATGTAGTAAAAAATATACCAATAATTTAATATTTTTTATTCGCGTTGATAGGCTTATGTATCGGGCTATTTTGAATCAAACGAATAAATAAATCGAAAACAAAACATAAATAAAAATGTTTATTAATTTATTTGTCATACGCCCTTGTAAGAGCGTAAAGTAAAAATAAATATGTTCAGACAGAAGGTCATCTACGTTAATGCCATAACCATTGTTATGACGTAAGTTATGTCTAAACCATCTATCTATATTGCGGACGGCTTACATCTCTTTAAACTAATTTACAATCGTTCATGAAGTGAAGGGTTTTTAACAAATTTTTAAACAAGGTTGTTTTAGAATAGTGATACTGTATTAATTTAAGATGATAGTAAATCAGCAAAAACAATTAACGATGATCGGTTTTTTTTTTGATATCCATGGGATTGTGTACCGTCACTGGGTTTTTTGTAGCCCTGGAACTAGCAGATCGAGTGCAAATAATCTAACACTCCACCTCCCTGTTATGGGTGTAATATTTGTTTAGAAAATTTAAATTAATGTAAGTTACTTTTAAACGCTCCGGAATGCTGTAATTTTGAAAAAAAGTTTCCCGTTTGTCACCAGGGTCTTTATACGATTTTCTCAAACAAATAAATTACTTTCTTAATGAACCCAGATGAAATATTGTATAGGGAAATTTAATCTTAGTATTTTTGTATTTTTGTTTTGGAGTAAAGTACCCCTTTAATTTTTCGGTGCATATTGGTAATTAGAAAAACCCTCTAAAATTGGTTGAGGTTTCGAGGAAATTGGATAATTTCTTCCAAATTTATTTTTTGTTCCTGAACGAATGAAATACTTGCATACATACGGACATACTGCTAAAAAAATTGTTTGGCTTCAGGAGGTCATGAGACGTGTGAGATCAGTTAAAACCCTAATCGAAAAAGTTTTCCTTCTACAATAATTTTACTTTTTATACTACTGTAGATAGAGTGGGATAGAGTTAAAAGAAAAAAGAAAATTGGATTCTATACAACGTCCGGTTTTAATCTTGAGTTATTCTAATACACACACCGTTCGTTCGACCTATCCAATTTGAAATGTGTTCCCACTAAGTAGTTGTATCAGCTTCACTGTTTAGTTCCGTAGGTTGTTGAATAATATTAATGAGTTGACAGCAGCCGGTTCCCGGTTCACGCCCCGGGAGACAAATTATAGAGTACATGACCGCAGCTTGTCAACTCACAAGCATACTATTCCAATCCAACACATTCACGACGCTATGTTACGTATCATTATTATTATTAAGATAAATAAATTATTCACATACAACTTCCGATTGTCACTTTTTCTATTTAGTTCTTTTAAAAAAAAACCATTACACGTTATAATTCATCCTAAATTGAATTTATTTCTTAACTGGTTATAGAAATTGTAATACAGTAGTTTCTTGTTTAATACGCTCACGACTAATGCGATTTTCTGTTTAAAACGCGGTTTTCATGTAGTCCCTTGATTAATAAGGTAAAACACGTGTAGACTATATGTTTCCGCTTAATACGCATTCGATCCCGCCTAATACGTGCTCAAAATTTATGACTATTTTAAAAATAAGTAATGGAATTTCGTTATTAGTTACAGTATTTATGTACATATATATGCATTAGTGGTGTTTTTTTTATTATTATTATTATTATTATTATTATTATTATTAAACGTGACATTCAAAAAAGGTATATATCTACGTTTATTTATGTTTTATAAATAACCTATATAGTATTTATCTGCACATAGCAGTGCTGGCAACAGCCTTTCCAAGAATTTCAGCAGACATGGCGCCTCCTACCCTATCTTGTAGAGCATAAAAATTGTTGTAAATGAAGCGATTTTAAAAAAAATCGTAAGAACAGTTTTTGAGAAAATATAAAAAAGTGAAAAATGACACGAATAAACTACTACTTTCGGTTGACCTATTTTGGTGAAAATGGTCGTGTCGGGTTCTCCAGTGGTATCTAACTTAAGTTTCAAGTTTGTACGACGTTCCGTTCTTGAGATATTTTGTTCGCGCGCGCGCGCACACACACACACACGCGCGCGCGCGCACACACACACACACACACACACACACACACACACACACCAATCTCTAAAAACATGGTTTTTTGGAATCAGGAGGTCTGAAAACGTGTAGATCCGGTGAAAACTCGATTTCAAAAAATCGACATGAAAACAATATTTTCCTTCTTATGTATTGATATAGGCAAGAGAAAGTAAAAATGTACGGTGTCCTTCAGGTATTTTTTTTTGTGGTTATATTGTTTTTCTGTTTTTTACAGTAAATTAATTGTTTTTATTAATAGAACTGATGTAAAAGTGTTTTTGAACACGGCTGTGATTCCTCTTCATCTTGTCTAGTATAACGTATTTTAGTTTTGATATTAGTTCCAGAAAATTTAACCATATGTATTATAAATTTATGTATTCAAAATTGAACTTCAGTAGTATAACAATATATAAATCTTTTAATGTTCCGTGTAACATTTTATTTAAAATCTCCACATAGTATTTAATTGAATTTTCCTGGTAAGAAGTTTTTAAAATTGATATTACAATTTTCAAGAAGCTTTATAAGTGGTTTGTAAATTCATGTTACTGGTACATTTATATGGGAGAAATTATATTTTGTGTTATTTCCTCTTTAAATTTTCCTTTTATCCATACGTAAAAGAAGAGCATCATACGTGATGCTACATTCTGTTTTTAATTGCTATTTAATAGTTTTGCTTTCCGTTTAAAATGTTTTTATAATTTATTTTGTGTTTATCTCGTCGGTCTGGCTATTCATAATTTATTAAACTTTTGTAAAATTAATTATTAATTAATTAATTATTAATTATGATTTTCTTATACAAAAGAATTGTAAGAAAATTCTGTTCTTGTGTTGTGATTGTGGAGTTATTAATTTTGTAAAAACGTATTTTGCTTCACTTACATTATACCTTCAAAAATGCATAATGAAGTAACTGTAGGCAATTAAATATAAATGAAACGCACTTAAAATTCAGGGCCTATAAAAAATACATAAACTTTACAAAAGTTACTAAGATTCTTCTAAAATTTGAATGTTTAATTTAAATAAAATATCAAGTGGTATTCATCAAGTAAAACTAAGCACAATAGAAAAACTTAAGATTTAAAGTCTGTATTATCATACTTCCAAATTTGATAATATTAAAATTTAATATTTGAAATTTTTCTGGTTGATTTATTAGCATGTACTTTTAAATGTAATTACTGGAGTTATCTTTTATTATTTTATTTATTTATTTTCTACTATGTAAAAATATTAGAAAGCAATGGGAAACAGTGTTCGCTTAAAAAGAGGGCGGGCGTCTAACAGATAAGACCTGAAAATTCTTCTAGAAGTGCTTTATATCAATTTGATTACGTAGTTGGTTTTACTATGAATGTTTCTGCGGATAACACGCAGACATACTTTTAGGGTTTAAAATTACTATACAGTATTTTTTACGAATGTTTATTAGTACTTTGTATAAACGAAAATACAGAGATTTCTAGAGAAAAAATGTAATATAATATCTTACTGTATGTTTTATAAATTGTTTTACATTTTTCAAAAAAATAGTGAAATTTTTGATGAAACTATTTTTTGCCGGAAAAATCTCGCCGTCGTTTTTTTTAGAATCACTTCCTGGAGGTGAAGAATGTGTTAACAAATTCCCAGAAGAGTGAAACTTTACGTTGGTAATTTATTTAATTTGACACTTCTGTTTTTTTAACGACTCTACGTATTTTAAATGCTGTACTGTACGTATACACAATGTTGAAACTGAGTAATTACCAAATTAAAAAAAAAAGAATTCTGGATCGTTTCGGTTAAAGCGGTTTTCGGATAATCGGGGTTTTAGTTTATAATTATAATGTTGTTGTTTAAGTTCTCAGCTGAAAGGCTGGTTTGAACCTTTAGAGGCTCTACTAAGTAAAACGAGGATTGAGGTGGTTTACCTTTGCTTTCCTCTCTGAGTGGAAAAGTATGCAACTTATCAGCATGCCTGGCCCTTTGAAAAGCATCTACTTTCCACCCTGCAAATGATAATTTCACTTCATTCACCACAGGGTCTGGGTGTATAATAAAATTCATTAGAAGATAACTCTTGACTACTATCGGTTTCATAATCATAGACAACCGAGTTTGAACCCTTGCATCTCCAAAACTATGAGTCGGATTTGGACATATTTTACATCAAAATTTAGCTCATTTTATTCTGCGTTGACCTATAATAGTCCTATATTTTTAATGTTGTTTAAAAATTGCTTGCCATATCGAGGTTCGAAGACAAAAAGACCCAGTTTATTTTGCTACCGCAACAAATTTCATGCGTTGAGAGGCTTGTAACTCGATAACTATTTGACCGAAAAGTTTGAAATTTTAATACAGCATGGACACTTATATTCTTACAGCGTGTATGAAATTTCAAATTCGTACGTTATTTAAATTTGATTTTTTAACAATATTCTGGACCCTTGCTATCTCGGTAACCGCTCGATCGTTCGGCACGGGCAAACCATCGTTTTATTTAACGTAAAAAACTTAGTACAAATATGTTAATAACATGAGTAATGATTGGCCAATGTTCTGGTAAAATTTTTAAAATTTGGAAAAAGACTTGGTAATGTGGGCGTTGGGCGCTACTATCCATGTTGCCAGTTTGTGTACGTAAAATCCTGCCGGACTGTCTACCTGAATTGACAGACTGCATTGTCCATTCAGGTAGACAGTCAGATTCAGGCAACGTGGGTAGTAGTGCCCACGGTTACCCAGCGGTTACTGAGATAGCAAGGGTTTAGAATATTGTTAATAAATCAAAATTTAAATAACGTACGAATTAGAAATTTGGTACACGCAGTAAGAATATATTTGTTTTTGTTGTATTAAAATTTCAAAATTTTCGGTCAAATAGTTAAAGAGTTACATGCCTCTAAACGCATGAAATTTGTTGCGGTAGCAAAAAAACCGGGTCTTTTTGTCTTCCAACCTCGATTTGGCAATTTTTAAACAACATGAAAAATATAGGACTATTATAGGTTAACGCAGAATAAAATGAGCTAAATTTTGATGTAAAATATGTCGAAATACGACACCACATTTTTGCAGCTGCAAGGGTTCAAACTCGGGTGTCTATGATTATGAAACCGGTAGTAGTCTTTTACACTTCTAGATCTTTTGTTCCTAATTGCTTCATTCATATAATTAGTTGGCCATATGATTAGAAAAAGAATTATTTTTTGTATCCCTTGAAATAGGAGATCGAGTGGAATTATTAACACTCCACCTGCTTTTTATGGACAAAATAATTATTATATAAATATATAATAATCTTATATTATTGTATTATGGATTATTTACTTATTTGAAATGTTGTAATTAACATTATTAAGTTAAACGTTAACGTTATTAAGCTTTTAGTTTTAATTTTTTTTATCGCATAAGCGAACATATTGCGAACTAACGAGATTGTAGCCTAAATTTTAAACGTTACGTTATGATGTTTTCGCCCGTAAAGATTGTTTTCTAGAAAATTATGTTTTGAAATTATTACAAGTGACGTCAATAAAGTTGTATTGTGTTAAATAGATTAATGTAACAGTACGTTCTTTATTTTTTTTTTTAAAGTATTAATGTTAAGTTTTTTTAGGTTATTATTTTTTTTCGTTTGAAACCAAGTTTGAACGTTTTAATTTTTTATTGTAAATTTTGTACTCGGTTTTATTTTCATTCATTTTTTTTTTGTTTGTAAATAAATGGTTAGCTAACCGTATTCACCTTCTCATTTTTCTTTTAAAAATTAGTCTACAACATTTTTTCATTTTTTTAATCCATAATGGGTGTACGTTGCAATCTGTTCAATTTAAGAACATTAAATAATCTCATGGCTCAAATGTAATGAGGATTGTGTGTACGACCTGTAAATCAAAATCAAATGTACTCTTCCATAGACTCAGACCGATTATTCTGAAAAATATGGTTAATTGAACTTCAACTATCAAAGTTCACCAGTAACCACTGTATAGTATTCAAATCCGTATAAAAATATCTTCCTTTACTAGGATTTGAACCGGGAACCTTCGTCTCCGAAAATCACTGTTAAACAGCTGACTAAACGGCGATGAGTTTACCACTAGACCAGCCCGATGGGTTCTTTTCCATTTAAGACCAATATTTTGATGCTGTGCTCAACAGTTATTACGTGGTCAGCAAAGACGAACGACTCAAATTGGAATGACTCATATTTCGGGTGACTTACAGTTTTGAATACCCTACTTTACATTATTTTCGTTTACGAAATTTTTCGTTGCGTTGTAAGAATTTTAAGTCTGTCATTTTAGAAGAAATAAATATCGACTAAACTAACCTTTGAACCAAAGAAGTTAAATACATAAGTTGTAGCGTTGTTAATTGTTTTAGTATAATGTGTTACTGTTCTAAAATTCACTTCAAGGCTTTAATTTTGAAAAAAAAAAATATTTTTCTAACTAGAGCATTATTGTTGTCGTTTGGGTCATCAGCCGAAAAGCTGGTTTGAACCTCTAGACTTTACTAAATAAAACGAAGAGTGAAGTCGTTTACCATTGTCTTTCTCTCTGAGTGGAAAAATATGCTTATCAACATGCCAGGCCCTCTAAAAAGCATCTAATTCCACCCTGTAAATGACACTTTCACTTCATTCACCACATGATCTGGGTGTATAATGAAATTCATTACTCTCAAGTGGAGATAACTGACTAGTTTCTTTTACACCTCTATTTCTTCTGTTTTTAAATTTTTCAGTTATTTAATTAGGTGACAATGTGATAAGAAACAGAACTATTTTTTGCAGCCCTGGAACTAGCAGATCGAGTGCAAGTAATTAATTCTGTAAATAACTTTGTAACAAGTTTAAGAAAGTTTGTTTATTAATTATTATTCCCAGATCTTGAACGAACCTAGGTGTAGGTATTACAATATCTTATTATAATTTCTAGTATAATTTGTAAATTGAGGTCATTTTTAAAATTTTGATAACATTCATAAACATCTTCTGGCGTAGTTCGTACCCAATCGGTCCAGTAGGAATAATGCGCATACATTAATTTCTAAAAAAGTAACTTTTTTAACTTCAGGGGTCTAGAAACGTGATGATCACTTTGTACGATAGATACTGTGCAAGATTGTAAACGTAATCGTTTTAAAAAATATAAGACCTGGATATTTTGGAAAAAATTCACTTGCAGGTGTTAACATTATGAAATTATCATGATTCTGTATTAACATTCAGTTCTGTCTTTGTTCAACATGACTGGAGACGAATCTGTTTGATATAAAATGCGTTTGCAATTTCAAAAATTGTTTGCCTGACATGTAATTACGCTACATACGTGATTCGGTAGCCAGTTATTTTTATTTGACTGTTCAGTTTTTACTTCTTTCTTAGTAGCATCTGGTTTTTGTACATTGTATGATAATTATGTAGTTTAAAAATTATTTTCAAACAAGTCTACCCAATTTTAAAAGTAAATTACCCTTGTTTAAGGTTTAATTTTGAGGTACTTGCCCGAAATGATTTTTTATTTTAAATTAATTAATTTAATTAAAATTTGTTATTCTTCATGTACACTGTGTACCAAAAAGAATGACCCGATATTATATAGATTATTTATTAAGAAGAATGGCCTAACACCAACAAATTACATACTAAATTACTCACAAAAGACGTAAGTTTATGAAAATCTATCATAAATAAATATGTCCTCCATTGGCTGCACGGACGACATCTAGCCGATAGCTGAATTCATCGGAAACTGTAAACCTTGCTTTGGACCGCGAGACCAGGCTTTACTCTCTTGGCCTCCTAGGTCCCCTGACATAACACCATGCGAAAAAAAACTGAATATCAGCTGCTGTAGCTTCAGTGACAGAAGACACCTTACGCTCAGTTTGGGATGAATTCAGCTATCGGCTAGATGTCTTCCGTGCAGCCAATGGAGGACATATTGAACATTTATGATAGATTTTCATAAAATTATGTCTTTTGTGAGTAATTTAGTATGTAATTTGTTGGTGTTAAGCCATTCTTCTTAATAAATAATCTATATAAAATCGGGTCATTCTTTTTGGTACACATGGTATTTTATTCGTTGCTTTAATAGCTCACATTATGCGTTCGTACACACGTCAACGATAGTAGTACTTTGAATTAATAAAAATCTGGTGTTAAACTCACCCAAGATTTTCTTTTGCCAATCAAAATAATAAAAAGAATAACCTATGTTTAATCATGAGTGAATGACGTAAAATGAAAATCAACCTTTGTAGAACTTTTAAGTATGTAAAATCACTAATTGACGCTAAATTAAGCTCTGTAGAAAAATGGTTGAAATTTTAAAAAAATTCTATAATTTTTATTACATACACGTTTGTTTTAAAATGAATACTAAGCCGTAATTTTAACAAATCTCATGAGCAAAAGCAAAAATCAGTAATCGACGCTAAATTAAGCATTTTAGAATAAAATAATTGAAATAAATATTGTAGGTTTTTAGTTTTCTACAACTTTAACACTTTTACTTAAATGCTTATTAAGGCTGAAATTAAAAAAAAACATTTTTACCGCGAGAGCATTTCTTTTTTAAGAATTTCAGCAAACATCGTGCTTACCCTACCTTGTAGAGTTCAACAAAATTTGCAAATGGAACTGTTTTGAGAACATTGTAAAAAAGCGAAAAATTACTTTAATAAACTACTACTACTACTTCGCCGGCCGCATTGGCGTAGTTGGTAACGTGCTCGCCTTTCATCATGCGGTCTTGGGTTCGAATCCCACTCAGGCACAACGTTTTCATACATTGCAGAAATCATTTCATCATTCACAGTTACACCCCAACGTCGTCGCTATTGACCACAGTAGTTGATGCGACGTTAAATAAACAAAGAAAAAACTACTACTTCCGGTTGACCGATTTTGACGAAATTGTTCGCGTGTGTCCGCTAGTGATATCTAACTTACGTTTCAAGTTTTAATTTCGAACAGTATTCCGTTCTTGAGATATTTTATTCGCTCACAGACATCCACAGAGACCAATCGCTAAAACATTTTGAAAATAATAATTTTTTCCGTAAAGGGCATGAGAATATAATTAGTCATACGGGTGTTTCTTGGATGACTCATGTTCACGGATTTCTTTTTAAAGATAGTGCAAGACCGAATAAATATTTAATCAATTGTGAAGAGAACATATTTTAGAAATAAAATTTAGGGCATAAGTGCTTAAATTTGGATGAACAAAGTTAAATATTTTTATTCCCTAACAACAGATAGCTCTAGAAGCGATGTAAATGTCACATGAAAAACCCCTAATGGGCTTGTTTAAAATTGAGGTGGAAATATTGTATAATAATGACCCTTTTAGTCTTTGATGTTATAATTTGTCATGTGCAGACTCAAGCACTTTTCATGCAGTTTTAATTAATACACAATACTTACACCTTGCATACATTATTTTTGTATTCGTATGTGAATTATTTCACTGCAAGCCGAACGTCAGTTTTCCAATTACTGATCTAATTTTGTGAATATTGGATTGAAATTACTGTCGTTTCAAAACCAATTTACTTTAAATCGATGAAATACTTTATCGTAATTTAAATTTACTGGCATTAAACGCAGAAAATCCTTTTAAAGTTTTAGCATAATTTATTTATATAATGCGTCACATTAACTGGAAAATCTTGTATTTCTATTTCTTCATTTCTTTAGCATAAAAATCTTAATATATCATCTATAATAGATAACTCGCCAGCGCTGCTTTCGTGTCTCGTATCAGTGGGGTTAGGTGGATCAGAATTCATAAATGGATCAGAACCATAGAAGTGCGTGCGCTGCGCGCACGCACTTTGCCATCAGGTGAAGTTTGGCCGCCAATAGGGTTAGGTGGATAAGAATAATTAAGTTTCAAGGTTTATGGTAGTGTAGTCTATGAGTAGCCTAAGGTGGTGCGAGAAAATTTGATGGACCTGCGCGACCTTGTTAAGGTTTGCCAATCGTTTGTAGTTTTTTTGTAATTTCGTTCGAAGAAATTTGTAAGATTTTTTGAGGCGAAATAAATAAATTACACAAAACCCGAGGGTGCAATCATCAAAATTGTGTGGAGCACAAAAAAAGTCCTATACACTTTGCCGCTATGATACACCGTTTAGGAGATAAAAATTCTTCCCCTCATTTTTATGGCGAGGGTGCAATCCTTAATTTTTTGGGACACCACATTTTTGTTATACGAAGATTTAAAATATTCTTTCGAGGGTAGCAACCTCCATAGGATCCCGACATAAAATTTTAAAAAAATATCCGTAAAAAAAAGAATAACATGACAACGCAAGCTCCAAAAAAGTGCCGAATTTTGCTTTATCTGAATTCGAAATTTGGGTTTTAAACTCTTAACTATTATGCCTAGCATAATTTGTAAGTAATGAGACGTTTTTTATTGAATGATAATACTTGGCTTGTTCGTAGGTAATTAGGTATGAGGTAACCTGAACGGGAATCGAACCTGGAACCCTAGCATAAAAGCCAGTTGCGCTAACCACTATATTATAGTAATGAAAATGGAAATGGGTGGGATTAAATGGAAATTTTATTTTATTTCTTGAAAAATAAAAATTGTTAGTTAATAATTATCTAGTTTTTCTTGATTTACAGAACCGTTTAATCGGTTCATTTATTATATAATAACAGACGCTAGCTAATGTCAGGTTGTCTTATAATCGTTCATTTTATTATTGCTATTCACCATCTCTATTGCTTTACGTAACACAATAATTTTCTCAGCAGTTAAGTTTTAGTAGGTGTGATGCTTTTACGGCATTTATACAAGCTATCAGTGTTAATATTGTGATATTATAGTACTTCTTCATGATTTATATACAAAACACTTTGATAATTACATTGCCGTTTATTATTTGATCATTTTATTAACTGCAGGTATAATTAATTGTGTCAAATATTTCGTTTATTATTTACATTTAGATTATAATATTAATAAAAATAAGAATTCGTCCATAACAGGCAGGTGGAGTGTTAAATTGTTTGCACTCTTATCTGATAGTTCCAGGGCTGCAAAAAATATTTTTTTCTTATCGTGTGGTCAGCCAATTATGTGACGAAACTATTTAAGAACAGAAGAGGTAGAGGTGTAATAGACACTAGTCAAGTGTTATCTCCTCTGAAAGTAATGAATTTTATTATACACCCAGACCTTGTGGTGAATGAATTGAAGAATAGAGGCTTTTCGGAGGGCCTGGCATTCTGATAAGCATTGGCTACTTTTGTACTCGGTGAGGAAGGTAAATGTAAACCACCTCACTCCTCGTTTTACTTAGTTAAGCCCCTAGAGGTTCAAACCAACTTTTCGGCTGATGACCTAAACAACGTGTGTGTAGTTTATTTCAAAATTATGTGATATTATGTTATTTTGATATTTTACTTAATAAATGTTAATCCTGTGGTAAATTCTGCACGATTATCTCTTTAACCTCGTCTGGGTAAGATCAGGTAGGTGATTTAAGCATTCTTTTATTTTATGTTCGTCAGTTTTTCTGTGAAATCGTCTGTAGTATTTTTTGATGATATTAATAACGTAATGTTTCCTGTTTTAAAGGGCGATTGTACTTTGTTTGCCGCCAATGTTAAATTTGCTTTTTTTAGGTAGGCCTATACAGTTTTCTTAGGATTGGTAAAAGATAGGGAAATGAAACTTTACACAGTATAGGTGTTGAGTTTCTTCTTGCGCTACAGACATTTTTTCAATTTAATCTTTGGACCATACCATTTTTTTTTTAAATTACGAATAACATACTATTTTTACAAATTGTTTTGCGTATTACTAATTTTTGGAGCTTCTGAGGAAGCCATAAAAATGTCGCGGTATATGGGGATAATCAAGATAATTAATTGGTAAAGATTTCAGTCTTGTAGGTTTATTGGTTTCTGAGAAAAATGTACCTTAGTGAAAAATCTAAATTTACGGGAAAAGGTAAGAAACAAGAAGGTACAAATCAAAAACAATATATACACAAACAAGTAAATTTCCCATCAACAGTTGTTTAGAAAGCTGAACCAACAGTTGAGAATACTAAAAACTGATGCAGATATTTGTAAAACTAAAATTCTCTTTGCACTAAAACGAGCAGTATTAAATTATGAAAAAATATTAGTACTTCGTAACATGATAATTTTTCTGTGTAAACTTGATAAAAACTTGAAAAAGTATTTTTTTCATAAAAAAATATTTTTTTGATCTAATTTAATGTTTTTCTTGCAGATCTAGACCTAAACTGTTGAAAAACATAAAAAACCAAAAATCGAAATTTTGAGTTAAAAACATCGTGCAATCTCCCTTTAATTTTATGTGGTTCGCTCTGGTTAAACATGTTATAAGTGTAATCGTAAAACTTTGTGGAAGGCCTTCAGGCCAGCCCAGTCAGTCAGCTGGTAGAAAGTCGCTATTAATTGTTAAGCAACACTGGTTGGGCAAGCGATTTTATATGGTGACCAGCTGACAGCCATTCCTGAATAAACTTTACTGGGGGTCCCTGTTCAAAAAATTCATGCCTAATTACGCCAAAAAAATACAGCGAAAAGCAGTGATCAAATTGGGTAGTTGTCAGTAAGGAACAGTTCCCAATAACAAATAAAAGCTGTAAAAAAAAACCCCTTTAGTGGAAAGTGTTTTCGTATTTAACTTGGTGGAATTCAGATATTTTTTTTATGAAAATAAACAAATACGGCGGACGACATGTACAGGAACGGAGAGAAAATACACCATTTACAGATTTGTTAGGGTTTCCCTTATTTTGCATGTGTTAAACCATATAGAAATTTGGTGACGTAATGTAGAAGGGTCAGAAAAGCATTACGAGTAATGTAGCTATAAAGAAAATTGGGAGTGTCATCAGAAAAAGTTGCTATCAAGACGTTAGAACGGGTAATTACGTCCGCCGTGAAAAATGTATAAAAAAGAGGGTAGTTTTATTAATTAAAAATTTCAAGTTTTCTTTTGATCGAAAGAATTTGGTTTTGTAATAAAATTTTTAATTTTGTCTGATCAAAAATAATGGGTTGCTTGTAGGATTATTTAGAAAGACTTTTAGTAAGTAAAATGTATTAATAAAAGATAAATAAAAAGATTAAAATCTTGTTATATTTCTTCGTCCTTTCCGTTTGACTTTTTTATTACTTTGGCAGTTTTACAAATTTGAAGATAATGAAGTGAATCTGTCCATTCGCTGACAATGCTGTTTGTTTTAGGCGTTTCATATTCTATTGTTCTTTTTAAATTAATTATATCTTTATGGTTTTCTAAAATATAATTTACTGCATCACACTAGTTTTATTTTGAAATTATATTTTATGTGATTTGTTTTTATGAACGTTTTTGTTGGTATGCGAGTCTTATGAAGTTATCTTTTTAAGGTTTTTGTTACTTGATAATTGTTGAAGGCTATTTATTTATTGTTACTGTTTTAAGTTGTTTGATTTATCTTTGCTTAAAATAAGTTGTTAGTGCTGGTTCTTTTCGGTTACTTAAATTTGGCCTGACTGTATTTTTATGAAATCGTTATCTTCCGCTTGTCGTATCATCATAATATGATTTTAATCCTTTCAGTGCCCAAATAATATTTAAAAGTTTGATGTAAAGCCGTTTAATTTGAATAAGGGTGTACAAAAAGTGCCTGCCCGTATTTCGAAAACTTGCAAGCGTAAGTCTGCCATTGCCAACAAAAATTTCAACGTTACAGAAAAATAAAATTCCCTGTTAAAAATTATTTTATTTTATGTTCATAAAAAAAATAAATCACAGTTCTAACAGTAAAAATATTAAAAATAGTTTCTTTTAGTTTATTTATAATCGCATGGACAGCTTGGTCATTAGCAACTATTGTGGGTTTTGGTACCTTAACGGTGGTTTGGTACGATGGAAATTTCCAGACCCTACCCGGGAATCGAACCTTGGACCTCCGATTTGCAGGTTAGCGCGCTAGTCACTACGCCACTGAGGCGGTTTCAAAATACATTATTCCATTAATTTTTGTTTAAAATAATATTAAATTTAATAATAAAACCACCGGGTTGGTCTAGAGGTAAAGTCGTCGCCAACATCAGCTGTTTAACAGCTGATTTTCGGAGACGAAGATTCCTGGTTCAAATCGTAGTAAAGGTAGTTACTTTTATACGGATTTGAATACTAGACAGTGGTTGCCGGTGTACTTTGATGGTTGGGGTTCAATTAACCATACTCTCTCAGGAATGGTCGACCTGGGTCTGTACCAGACTACACCTCATTTACACGTCACACACTTCATCCTCATCTCATTGGGTCATGGGGTTGCTTATTGTTCTGAATTGAACAGATTGCAACGTACACATATTAGGAATTTATAAAAAAAAAAAATTTAATAATAATATTTATTTATATTCCCGGTTTCTTGTATGTAGAATGTAGATCACAGCTAAAGTGAACGTTGAATAGAAAAACATTTAATCCAATAAGTAATGCTAGCATTTTTACTTCATTAAAAATTTTTTTAGCATTTCTTGCCTAAAATACACCGATGTACCTACTATAAATTTTTGAATTTTTATTTTACTTTTTATTATATTGTACTAATTTGTAGTTTATTTATGTTTCAGGTATGTTTTGGTGTTTGGCGTTATCTGTGAGTTAATACTTAGTTTTATTTCGTACCGTGTAACTTACTGATTTACATAAATCTGTACTAATATTATAAAGACAAAGCGTTTTTTTTGTGCAGGCTAATTTCCAAAACTACTGAACGGATTTTCGTGAAATTTTGATAGCACATTCATATTTATATTCGCAACAACATTTTATTTTTAAATTTTCAAAAATGATAACCCTAAGGGTCCTAATGAAGATTTTTATAAATGTGTGTGTGTGTGTGTGTGTGTGTGTGTGTGTGTGTGTGTGTGTGTGTGTGTGTGTACATGTGTACATGTGAGTACGTATTTCTGTTGAAGTAGATGAAGGGATTTGATGATGGCGAGAGACGTACGCGGGGGATATGTGTGAGCGGGCTTGCGTGCGTGTGTGTACGTTGAAGTGTTTCATCACATGTTATTATCGTTTCCGGAAAATTTGGGTCATTTTCAATCGCGTACAAAGTGTCAGTACAAACATTTTTGAACGGCACGTGTCCTGAAGGCGCTGACAGAAAATGACTTCCAGCACGGTTTCCAACAATGGAAAATTTGCATGGAGCGTTGTAAGGATAGAGAAAGAGTGTATATTGAAGGTGACAATAATTGATTATGTATAAAATAAAAATAAAATTTCTTCCGTCGGTCTCGTTATTTAATAGCCACACCTCGTATGTATATGAGTTTTTAGTCTTTAGTACAGAAAAATTAGTACTACTGCAATTTCCCTCCCAACATTAATTACTCGCTCTCTGTATAACGGAACTCTATAGCGGCGCAACCTTATGGTCCCTTCAATTCCCCTATAGAGAGATTTTACTGTAATTAAATTTGCGTCAAGGTTCTCAAAGTAAAATCATGCATCTTGACAAATATGTTGTACAGATTAAGGTTATAAAACGTTCTTGTGGTATTCTTTTGTAAATTATACCTCTTCAGCGTCATTCGAAATGGCCATTTTTTGGTTGGGATACAGATAATGGCATTGAAATAATTCTGAATAAAGAAGGTTGTAGATCTCTAAATGTAATTCTGTGGGTTGTTGCGAGTGAGCGAATAACTTTGAGTGTGATAGAGAGGGCGATAAGTGAGGGAGTGATGATGAGAATGTTTGGTATGCCGACTAAAATGAATAACTGGAGAAGATTCGCTCGATTCTCGATCAAATCAACTAGTGGGTAATTACGTTTGTACGTACTTCAATTGTATAATGGTTTCCTTCTTGGTTCACTTTTATTGAGTTCGACAATTCTTCTTATAATAAGGTTTTTTTTATATGTTTTTTATTTTGATTGTCGGCTGTTTCGTTTTATCTCGTTCCTTTTTAACTCGTTCAACTTCATTCTTATACTTATCTTGTCCGAAACAAATAAGTTATATCTGTATATGTACGCTCGAAAACGTTATCAATGTTTAATTAAAACTTGATTATTTACGATGAAAACAAAGATGTCCTTCAAATTAGTACACGAAGCATAGAAATTGCAATTTTGTCAAGATTTTAGTTTTTTTGTTGTACATTTTATCTACCGGATTTTTACTTTCTCTTGTCTATATGAATATATAGGAAGAAAAGTTTTCATGTCGATTTTTCACCGGATCTACACGTTTTCAGACCCCCTGAACCCAAAAAAAAACCGTGTGTGTGTGTGTGTGTTTGCTTCTGCGTGTAAGTGTGAACAGAATATCTCAAGAACGAACCATCGTACGAATCTGACACGAAAATTTTCATCAAAATCGGTCAATTGGAAGTAGTAGTTTATTCGTGTCATTTTTCACTTTTTGCGATTTTTTTTCATAAACTGCTCATACGATTTTTTTAAAAATCGCCTCATTTACTAAATTTTTATGCTCTACATAATAGGGTAAACGCGATGTCTGCTGAAATTCTTGGGCAGTCTGTTTTCTCGTAAAAAAAAATTGTTTTTTTAAGATTGCGACTTAAATATCCATTTTATTGCAAAAATGTGTATAATAAAAGTTGTAGAGAATTTTGAAAATCCTACAACTTTTATTAAAAAGTAGTAACTAGTAGTTTTATTAAAAACTTTTTTTAAAAGTTGTAGAGAATTTTGAAAATCCTAGAACTTTTATTTCAAAACATTTTTTGTACAACGCTTAGTTTAGCGGTAATTAGCGATTTTCTGTTTTTTTTTCTCACGAAAACGTGTAAAATATCAATTTTTTCGTTAGATTTTAGCCTTAGTATGCATTTTACGACAAAAGTGTATCATCAAATTTATAGGAAATTAAAAGATGTACAACTTTTATTTAGAGAATTTTTCTCTACAGAGCCTAGTTTAGCGTGAAAGAGTTATTTTCCATATTATTAAGCCAAACTAAGTTTGGTTTTCATTTTGCGTCATTCACTAATGGTAAAATAATATTAGATTATGTTTTTGAGATTAATTTTTTTTGTGTTTATTTTTTAATGTTTTATTACTAATGATAGGTTATGTTGTTAATTATTTGCATTGGCAAGAGAATGTGGTCTTAGTGTTTCACACCAGAATGTTTAACTATACAATATACCACAGAAAAACTAAGTTATAGCGAGGTCTTTTGCGCTCTCCACCCTGTAATGTTAAGTACTGCTAATGGTCGATTTAACGGACTAGTTCGGGGATACCATGTCCGTTGTTGTGAAAGTCCGTTAAATTGAAAGGTATTCATTTACAACACTATTGGTCACGTATGTTTCTATAATCTTCTATAATTAATTTTGGTTGTATTCAACATCTGTATTCAGAAATTTTTATTGATTGAATTTTAATTAGATTTTCTAAATGTCTAAATAACTAATTTTGAACTATTTCGAACTAATTTTGAATAATTTTATACGTTTAGATAATTTTGAACGTATACATATTGGTTTAAATTTGTTCCGTATTTTTGTACTTACCTATTATAAAAAGTTTGTTATCATTGCTGCATTTATTTCTGTGGTAAGAATAAACCACAATTTTGTGGTGTTTTATATTTTGCCACTTTCCTTATGGTATAAGTATTTTCATCTTTGTCTATTCTTTGTTACGACTAAATCTGTCCCTTTTTTGTACAATAGAGAAACATGTTACTGGTATCTTTTACCATTTCATCATATCGTAAATCAAAGCAGTAGAGAGAAAACGTGATTTAAATTTATAAGTTTTCTACGAGGTGTTATATAAATAAAGTACATACTTAGTAAGTTAAATGTGTAAATCAATGTATACACATATTTTGCAATATTAATACAGGTTACACCTTACTAATAATAATGTAAATAATGATCTCCCGGTAAAAAAAAAGGGGCGGAGCTTATAATTTATCTCTTTTTCGTTTGTACATAGTGATTTGCAGTAACGGTTTATTAAAGTAAGTAATTTCGATGCATTTTTATTTTTTGGAAGATTCACCAAAATTACATAGAGTTTTTAGGTTTACATATTTGAACGCTCATAACAGGTCGGTGGAGTGTTAAATTATTTTCACACTAAATAATTTTATTTAGTTGCAGTTACAGCGAAGGCTGTCTACTTCGCCCATTCCACTTTCGTTCTGTTATAATGATTTGTTTAAAGCCACATTGTTAATGCTGATTGTAAATAAATAAATGTGGTGTGAAACACTCACACAACTTTCTCTTGTCAATGCAAATAATTAACAATAAACCTATAACATTATTAATAAAACATTTGAAATAAACAAAAATCTAACTTCAAAAAACATGACCTTATTTTAATCATGAGTGAAAGACGCAAAATAAAAATCGACGTCAGTTTGGCTTAAAAATACGGAAAATCACTCTTTTCACGCTAAACTAGGCTCTGTGTAGAGAAAAATGCTTTAAGTAAAAGTTGTAGATCTTTTAATTTCCTATAAATTTTATTATATAGTACACTTTTGTCGTAAAATGCATACTAAGGCCGAAATCTAAAAAAAAAATCGATTTTTCACATTTTTTCGTGAGGAAAAACGAAAATCGCTAATTACCGCTAAACTAAGCGTTATACAAAAAAAAGTTTGAAATAAAAGTTGTAGAATTTTAAATTCTCTACATATTTTATTATATAATTTTTTGCGCTAAAATGCATAATAAAGCCGCAATCTTAAAAAACTATTTTTTTTACGTAAAAACAGCCTCACGAAGAATTTCAGCAAACATGGCGCCTACCCTATCTTGTAGAGCATAAAAAATTAAGTAAATGAGTCGATTTTTAAAAAAATCGTAGGACCAGTTTTTGAGAAAATCGAAAAAAGTGAAAAATTACACGAATAAACTACTACTTCCGGTTGTCCGGTAGTGGTATGTAACTTAAGTTTCAAGTTCGTACGATGTTCTGTTTTTGAGTTATTCTGTTCACACACACACAAACACAGACCAATCGCTTAAAACATGTTTTTTGGGTTCAGGGGGTCTGAAAACGTGTAGATCCGGTGAAAACTTGATTGCGAAAAATCGATATGAAAACAATACTTCCTTCCTATATATTCATATAGGCAAGAGAAAGTAAAATCCTAGTTAAAGTAGCTAGTCAGTTTTTATATTGTTATGAAACAATTTGTTGAATGTAAACTTGGTAGCGGATTCGCGTGTAAGGTAGTGGTGCGGCTTGCAATATTATTTTCAAAGTCGTTTAAACAATTTGGGGATTAGCGAGTTGGTTTTGGAACTGAGACAGTAATTTTGAACGTACGATAATTTTTATACTGTATTTCATGTTCAGAATGCAGTACAGTTCTTATGAGAACCCGTTGTGTCATAACGCGTACGGGAAACATCAGGCCACAGCTAATACAGTAACTCTCCTCCACCGAACTATATTTGGAGTTTCGCTTACCACGTAAGGTAATGGCAGCCTCAGTCCTTCTTTATGGAAGAGAGTCATGGGTTACCACAAAACGCCAAGAAAGTAGGATCCAAGCAGCTGAATGAAATGAGGTTTTTAAGAAAGGTGAAGGGCTGCTCGAGGCTGGATCTAATACATAACGGAGAAATTAGATCCGAGTTGGGTGTATTTTGTATTTAGCTTGAAGGAAAAAGTGGAGGAGTACCGGAATCAATGGCGGCAACATTTGGAACGGATGCCAGTGGAGACAATACCTCTAAAAGTGACGGAATATGTTCCAGTTGGAAGAAGGGAGGTGGGAAGACTTCGAAGACGATGGCAGTAGTCGAGATGTAAGGGTTGGAATGTCTCGTGTTTCTGTAGACGTGCAGGATGGTTTGTGAATTCGGAACAGGCTTATGCCTAATCCTTGATAGTAAGAAGAAGAAGAAGAAGCTTACCACGCTCTAACAAGCTCATTTTTAATTAAAAATTACGAAATTTCGTTTCCTAATGAATCGTATTTTATTACCCTGTAAATGTTATTATTATACTCTGATATTTAGATAAGAGATTGTAGGTGCGCTTAAGAGAAAGGGGTATGACGTCTCTCTCTTCATCACCCTTACTGTCGGGCCACGGGAGTTTTATTACCATTTTTAGACCTTTCCGAGATACTAACGACTGTTCTTCAAACATATTTAAACAATAACTATTCTTTACTTTAAAATAATTAATCAAGACAAATCGATAAACAATTCCATTAGGTACAGTAATAATTGTCGGTACCTGATATTTAAAACGATACAAATATTAAGTATGTTTTCTTATTACGTTATTCAATAGGAGTTTGTAAATGAGAATACGTTGTGGCGCGGAGTCGATATTTTTACTTAGTGTAGTAGCGCTCAAACTCCCATCTCAAATACATTGCTTATGGACTTCCCATACTGCATTCTGAACGTGAAATCAACTAAAGGAGTAGACCGTAACCGGGAATCAAAACGGAGACCGTACGATTTATAAACTAGAGCGCTACCACTACGCCGCGAATGCTGCTCAAATTTTATTTATTTTGTAATAGAACTATATTTGTGTATTTCTCTGTCTGTTGGATTAATAAAATTTATTTATTACAATGTAGTAAAAAGAGAGTTGTGTCATCTTATGTTTTTAACCAACCTGGATGCGGGCGAACCGCTTTCTTAATTTATTACACCTAACTACTCGAATATACGGTTCCAGCTACTGCTACAACTTGTCGCTGCTACTTTTCGTGTTATTGCAAACCATAAAATTGTCACACGAATTCTGTATCTAATAAAAATATAAACTATCTTAAAAATGTATTCAGTCTGTTATTTTTATACCTAAAATTGTTTTGAAAACATATGTGAAAAGATTTTTTGTACATGGTTATTTTATATAAATATATTAAATTTTATAATATCATTAGCCGTTTTTCTTTCTTTTTAAAAATTACTTTTAAGGTCGTATTGGACCTCTGTAGTTCATAGCCTGGTAAGCTCATTTTCAGCTTTTAATCTTCCTTTCTTATAAACGTTAAGTGTATTAAAGAGTTTTCTTTAAGTAAACTGAACGAAATAGCTGTGAATCCTTGCAAAAATTTGTTTTTATACATTTTTCATTTCTGAAGTCGTAATTGTAGCAGGTTTCATAATTATAGTTGTACTTTTATTCTTTTTGTAAATTATTCTTCATTCCATGTTGTGAATTAGGTTTTTTAATATGTGAAGCGCTCTTAAATTAACAGTGTATTTAAGTGTTAAAATAAATTTGTAAGGTGAAGTTTGTGCATTCTTGTGTTTCAATGTTGTGTAGGAGATTGATTTTTTTCTGGATTTTGATGGTTTTGAAGTGTGTTTTTAGTAACTGGTGCAAAACTTTGGAATTTATTCTTTAGTGTGGAAAAACGCTCAGCCGCTATCGTTGATCGCAATTTTGGGTAAATTCGCTTGTGTTTATTTTTGGGAACATTGAATATTCTTGTTCAGAAGGGCATGAGTATACAGAGTGATTCTAAATTTCACGGCAATCTCTAGGGAAATGTTTCTGTAGCTAAAAAGAAGAAAAAAGGTTTACACAAACATAGATCCGGAAATGCTTCGTTTGCGAGTTATAGCTGGCGAAAGATTTCGCTATGATTCCTGGGCAACGAGTTAAATAAAGCCGTACTGAAATTCTGAGGAGGTAAATATATGGGAAATTTTAGTGGTTTCTTACCTGGGAAACTTAAAATTGAATCCCAAATCTGTACCGCTTTTAGTTTTTAAAAAAATTACGTGAAAACATTAACAAGTAGGGTTAGAAAAAGCATTTTTTGAGTTTAGCGTAAAATAACTCTTTGAAATTGCGAATAAACACAGAAAAGTTTAAATGAAAATAGTAGAGAATTATATTCTAAACAAATGATATAATTAACGACTATGAAAAATAAGCTCTTTAAAACTTTTTGTTTTTCGCGATTTAACAGTTATTTTTTGCTAAACTTCTAACCGTGCTTTTTTATGTTGTCACATAGTTTTCTTAAAAATTTAAAGCAACAGTTCTTGGACCCATTTTTTTAAGTCTCCCAGGTTAAAAATCATAAGAAACCACTAAAATTTCCCCTAATTTACTTTCTCAGAATTTTAGTATGGTTTTATTTAACTCTTTACCCAGGAATCTAGGTGAAATCTTTCACCAGTCATAACTCGTTAACCGATAATTTCCAGACCTATGTGTTTATGATTTTTTCCTTTTTTTAGTTGCAGAATCATCTCCCTATAATACTTTTCACGGTTGATGAGCTCTGCTCTTTCACGCGTTTAGACCAATCGGAACGTTTTCCAGTGTTGTCAGATTTTACGAATGTTTCAGCCTGACAAACATTACGTACGCATGCGTATAAGAACCGCAATCGTTCACTCGTGTCTTGCATCTCTTACTGAACACATCGATTGTAGAGCGCGTTTTTATGCAATACTACTTTGTAATATAATCAGCGGATTGTAAGTTTATAGGTTATAATTGTTATTGAAAGACCAAAAAAAATGGCTGACAAAATATGTAACAAAGCTATGAGAGCAAGTGTTGGCAACGTTGCAGGCAAGTCATTGGCTAGATATGAAGTAGGTTGGGGGTAAAGCTTACGTTCAGAGCTCATCAGCCGTGAAAAATAGTATATTGCATATTTTTCCGTATGAAATACTATCAGTAATGTATAATATTTGAAAATATTTTAGTAAATATTTTTATCATGTAAAATACCGTATTTTTGTTCAGCAGGTAATATTAAAACGGTTAAAATATTTTCGGAGTTGTCTTAACGAATTTACAAAAGTGTAAAATATTTTTCTTTTATTCCATACGTTGCGTTATTAAGAAGTTGTAGACAAGTTGTTTCTCAAAGCTGTAAAAAGTAGGCTTGCTTACTTTACTTGTCTTATGTTATTCCAGCTTTCACTTAAAACATTCTCTGTTTATGTATACAGTTGTACACACACGCACTCAAAACCAATACACAACAAACAGCAAACATGTCTTCCTTCGTAAAGGTCACTAGTTGTATATAGTTCTTTCTGTAATACACTCTTTATATTTTTGTGTTTGTGTGCGTTTTGATAAATATAGTACTATATTACTTTGCAGTGTTTAGTATTTGTAAATGTTGTCGTATATTGCTACTTTACCGTGTACTCATTAAATACTTAGTTCAGATATAAATGTCAGAAGCCATTCATTTGTATGTAGGTACATACTTTGTGCATTCTGGTTCTCCTTTTTTCTGTCAGTTAAGTTTTCATATATAGTTGGCCTACTGCGTCTGATATCTGAGCAGCTCTATTGTCTTGCAAACATATCTGTATCTGAGAAGTCTTCTTCTTCTTATCGTGCCAGTCCGTTCCGGACGTTGGCTATCATCCTGGCTATGACTACTCTATCTACTGCCGCACGGAATAGTTCGGTGGACGTCTTCGAAAACCATGTTCTGAGATTCTTCAACCACGAGAATCTTCTTCTACCCACACTTCTTCTACCTGATACCTTTCCCTGCAATATAGACTGCAGCAAGTGGAATCTGCTTTCATTCCTCATTATGTGACCAAGGTATTGTAGTTTGCGACATTTCACCGTCAATAGGACCTCCATATTTTTCCTCATTCTCCGGAGTATTTCTTCATTTCTCACCCGATCTGTCCATGATACTCTCAACATCCGGCGGTAGAGCCACATCTCAAAGGCCTCCAACTTTCTACAGAAGGCTTTAGTCAAAGTCCACGACTCAACCCCATAAAAAAGAACAGAGAAGACATAACATCTTATTAGCTTCATCTTTATCGTCATTGTTAAGTCGTGGCTTGTAAAAATGTTTTTCATTTTATTAAAAACAGCTCTGGCCCTTTCTATGCGAGACTTTATCTCCTGAGATTGATCCCATTGCTCATTTACGATGGTCCCAAGATAGGAGTATTTGCTTACTTGCTCGATACGCTTATTGTTAATCATAAGATGACATGTAGGGATTCTATTTTTGCTAATCTGAGAAGTAAAAGGTGTTAACTCCATTTTTGTGAATTTTTAAAAAAGCCAGTATTATCTTTTCATTATTTTAACAAAATTTCAGTAGGTTTTAGAAACTTAAAATTTACACTCAGTTTCTACAGAAAATTCTTCTTATCTACAAATTTATTATTTCGTAACTTTGTCAACTTCTATACTCCTTCCCACCCAAACAAGACTTGAAACCTTAAGGGTTTTCTATGTTTTGTCACTTTACTTTTGTAAGTAAAATACCCAGTGCTTGCACTACTTTTATAAAGTTAAACTACTTTTACAATCTCTAGGGAGATGATTGTATAGTTAAAAGTTAAAAAAGGTCATATAAATATAGGTTCGGAAATGCTTCGTTAGCGAGTTATGGTTGGCGAAAGATTTCGCCACGATTCCTTGGCAAAGAGTAAAATAAAACCATACCGAAATTCTAAAAAGGTAAATTAAGGGGAAATTTTTGTGGTTTATTACCTGGGAAACTTAGTAAAATGAGTTCTAGAACTGTATAGCTTTTAGTTTTTAAGAAAACTACGTGAAAACATTAAAAAGTATGGTTTGAAAATACACTTTTTTAAATTTAGCGTAAAATAACTTTGTTAAATTTTAAATTTACACAGAAAACGTTTTAATGAAAATTGTAGAGAATTTTATTCTAAAAATATTGTAGAAATAATGGCTATGAATTTTAGACTTATTTAATCGTCTTATTTAAGCTGGATATTACTGTTTTTTAAAAAAAGTACAGTGTTAAAGAAGAAACAAATAAATAAATAAATGTTAAACAGGAGAAAATGCTACATACCTACTGCCATAGAGATTGCTTTGTCATTAATAGCGCTCGCTCATGACCGTCGGTAACTTCAACTAACGACTAATTGAGCTAACTCTTTTTATACCCTATTAGAGTTCGAGAAAGAATAGAAAAGACGAGGTAAATACATAAAGGAATACAAAAATGTTCTTTCGAATTTTGGAAACAATAATAAAACGGTAGATTGTATGAGAAAAGAAGTAAATTAAAGGGATTCTGGAAGCAATAATAGAAAGGTAGATTGTACGAGAAAGAAGGAAATAAAAGGGATTCTGAGAAATTTCACATGTAAATCATAAAAGAATATACCCGGTTACAAAAATGAGTAAACACTGGAAATTGTATAAAATTTCATCACAGAAAAATACAAAAAAATGACAATAAGAGCCAATTAAACTAAATGATACACCACCACTCCACCCTTCCCAGGTAGCAATGCAAGTCACATGACAATACACTTTTCGTAAAATAAAACTATTTATTCCCTTAACTACTTCTAGAATTTGTTTAGGTCAACAGCCAAAAGGCTGGTTTGAACCTCTAGTCTAGAGGTTTTACTAAGTAAAAATGAGGAGTGAGGTGATTTACTATTGCCTTCCTCACTGAGTGGAAAAGTATGCTTATCCGCATGGCCATCCTTTTAAATAGCATCTACTTTCTACCCTGCAAATGACAACTTCACTTCTTTCACCACAGGGTCTGGCTGTATAGTGAAATTCATTACTCTCCGAGGTGATAACTGTGACTAGTGTCTTTTACACCTCTACTCCTTCTGTTCTTAAATAGTTCAGTCATATAATTGGCTGACTATGTGATAAAAAACATAACTATTTTTTGTAGCCCTGGAACCAACAGATCGAGTGGAATTAATTTAACACTCCACCTGCCCGTTATGGGAAAATTTCTAGAATATCACTGTTATAATGGTCCTGTTTAAGAATTGGTTTGGGTATTTGCTAATTCAAAGCAATATTGAAAGAATCCTTGATTTCAAGTTAGGGTAATAGTGAAAATGTTGCGCAGCAGTTTGTTTACATTTTGCCGTTGATACGAGTAAATGAAACCCTAATTTTATTAACAACAGACTTAATATTCTAATTATTTTGTAGATTTATATATTACTGAATGTAATTAATGTAATCTCTAAATCCTAATACCATTGTGGTTTTTGAGGTATAAATGAACAGCGAAGCGTGGGACAAAATAACAACGAGGTCTATTGCATTAAACGAAGGGGTTTCAGTTGTATTAACTAACATTATCTCATCACAATTTTCAGTTGTGTACAAATTTCATTGGTCCAGTTGATGTATTATCATCATGTTCAGTGACAGTTTGTATTATACAATTAAAAACTAATTCCGTTTTATGTTTTATTTTCATCCTGTTTAATGAACAGTGTTCTAGTTATTCGTGTTTAGAAATCATTTATAATGAAAAATTTAATTCATTTTATTATTATTATTGGCGAATTCTCCTTGGATAGAAGACGTTAAGCATCATGACTCAGTTTCGTCATTTGTTTTTCTTATTGGTCCAGTAGGCCTTCATTGTTTCCGAGAAAGCTTTTTTGCGGTTTTCAGACCACTTTGGTCTAAACTGCTTCTCTCTTGAGGGCTCTGAAACTTTCCACTTGTAGCTATGTTTTTTCCGTGAAAGTTTGTCAGAGCACTCCGATTTGCTCTCTTGTATAAGCCCAGGCTCCCCAGAATCCGGACGCCTGGTTGCCGTTTGCCTACGGGTGGATTGGTTACCACCTGGGGTAATTTTGTAGTTACTTGTACGAGTCATGCTTGCTTGTAATCAGCGTTCTAACTTTCGCTAGGGGCGTAGAACCAGGGATTGTGAGTTCCTGGAGCATGTTTACAGCCGCACCTCTTGGTGAACAGACGCTGACCATTAGCCGCTGGATGCCAGTACAGACGCTAATGGATTATTATTATTATTATTATTTTAATTCATTTATTTAACGTCGCATCAACTACAACGGTCATTAGCGACGATGTTGGGGTGTAACTATTGTACAATGAAGGATGAAATGATTTTTTTTGTAACGTATGAAAATATGCCGTGCCTGAGTGGAATTCGAACCCAGGACCGCATGATGAGAGGCGAGCACGTTACCAATTATTATTATTTGCTTGGAATTGATAATATTTACATAAAAATTGTGTATAACATTTTTTATTGTGTTTAACTTGGAGGATTCGCTTTTGGAGCAAAATATCGAACCCAGGACCGACTGATTAGAGGCGAGCACGTTACCAATTATTATTATTTGCTTGGAATTGATAATATTTACATAAAAATTGTGTATAACATTTTTTATTGTGTTTTACTTGGATGATTCGCTCTTGGAGCAAAATATCGAACCCAGGACCGCATGATGAGAGGCGAGCACGTTACCAACTATTATTATTTGCTTGGAATTGATAAAATATTTACATAAAAATTGTGTATAAAATTTTTTATTGTGTTTAACTTGGAGGATTCGCTTTTGGAGCAAAATATCGAACCCAGGACCGCATGATGAGAGGCGAGCACGTTACCAATATTTATTATTTGCTTGGTATTGATAATATTTACATATACATTGTGTATAAAATTTTTTATTGTGTTTAACTTGGATGATTCGCTTTTGGAGCAAAATATCGAACCCAGGACAGCATGATGAGAGGCGAGCACGTTACCAATTTTTATTATTTCCTTGGAATTGATAATATTTACATAAAATTGGAAGATTCGCTTTTGGAGCAAAGTAAAGCAGCTAAATCTCATGTACCAACAGCTCTATATATGCATAACAGGCAGGTGTTGTTAAATTATTTGCACTCGATTTGCTAGTTCCAGAGCTACAAAAAAAAATAGTTCTGTTTCTTATCTCATGGTCAGCCAATTAAATGACCGAATCATTTAAGAACAGAAGAGGTAGAGGTGTAAAATACACATCAGATTTATCTCCTCTGAAGTAATGAATTTCATTATACAACCAGACCCTTGGTGAAAAAATGGTGTCATTGGCAGGGTGGAAATTAGATGATTTTTAGAAGGCTGAGAATGCTGATAAGCATACTTTTTCATTCAGTGAAGAAGGGAATGGTAAACCACCTCACTCCTTGTTTTAGTTAGTAAAACCTCTAGAGGTTCAAATCAGCCTTTCGGCTCATATGTCTTTTCCGTTTTCTGTTTGCCACTTTCAAATCCGAATTCTCTGAAGGGTTACACACTTGTTTATTTCTCCCAGTCCCTGCCTTACTGAACACTCTGATGTACCAACAGCTGTATATATGCATAACAGGCAGGTGGTGTTAAATTTTTTGCACTTGATCTGCTAGTTCCAGGGCTACAAAAAATAGTTCTGTTTCTTATCACATGGTCAGCCAATTAAGTGACTAAATCATTTAAGAACAGAAAAGGTAGAGGTGTAAAAGACACAATATAATAAACTACTCCCTTCCTTACTGAATACTCTTACTGAGACAGTCACTCACACACGCGTACACACGTCCTTCCTGGTCCTAGTATATAGTACGATGTTTCTTATTTTGATTGTTTTATTTTGCTATTACTATATTACTATTACGTTATAGTTTTTAATTATTTACGTAGGGAAAATGAAGTCGTGCGAGTGTTTCACATATACTTTTTTAGTTGTTACATCTTCTGGGTTTATGCAATTACCCCTTTCCAGAAGGAACTTTGCAGCATCTTCCTCCAACTTAAGTACTACTAAGAGTAGAGTAGAGTATTAAGTACTCTACAAAATTCATAGTAGACTCTGTAGTAATTAATTGTAAAATCGGAGTGGAGTTGACATTACGCAGGAATAATGCTAGTCAGATTGGCGCGCTAGACGCAGGAGTGGGAGAATTGTGTAACCTTCATGGTTTTTTTCGCTTTTTTGGGTTTTTTTTGGGAATTTGGATTTGATAGTGGCATACAGAAAACTGAAAAGACCCTGGCTCATGACCTTAACAACAACCAACAGTTTTATTGGACGCTTAACGGAAAATCTAAATTGTGCATGGGTATGGGATACGACTCTGGGGTACAAAGCACAGTAAAATTGTTAAATTCAAAGTTTTCAGTTAAAAATATTTCGAAATACCATAGACTCACATTGGTACATATCCATTACTGTAATATACGGAGACACGATCACTCTCATAGTACAAGAAGAAATTCAGAAGTTTTGTATTAGTTGCCAAACACGACTTGGAAACCATCAATCCTCCTAAGCCATTAATACTATCCTTCATTATTGATAGATAGACCAATACCTGGATGTCTTATGTTATGTCCCACTAGCCTATCCCTTCTTCCGGTAAGATCTTCCATATACTTCTTTTTTCATCCACTCGCGTAAGAACCTGTAAATTACTTATTTTGTCCACCCACGTAATCTTCAACATTTTCCTATAACACCACATTTCAAAAGTTTCTATCCTCTTCCTTTCTACAGCCCCTACCACCCATGTTTCACTCCCGAATACGCTACACTCCAAACATAGTGTTTTAAGAATTTTTTCCTAATCTGTAAGTCAATGTTTGTAGTCAGTAAGCTGTTTTTCATTTCAAAGGCTTTTCTAGCTTGAGCAATTCTACTTTTGATATCACTTGTGCTTCTACCATCCTTTGTTATTTTACTCCCTAGATAGCAGAATTCCCTAACTTCCTGTATATTTTCGTTGCGTACTTTTAAATGTCCCATCTCTTCTAAACCACTCTTACTGCTGCACAACACTTTTGTTTTGTTCTTATTAATTTTCATGAAGTAATCCTTTCTCATGATCTCATCTATTCCATTTAAGATATCCTCTAGTTCTTTCTTTGTCTCGGCTAACGCTACTATAGGCCTATCATCGGCGAATCTTAGCATTTGTATTGTTGCTCCTTGAATTTTTATTCCTGCGTCAAATTTTTTCTTCACTTCATTTATAGCCTCTTTTATAGACAAGTTAAAAAGTAGTGGTGACAATGAAGATCCTTGCCGCACACTTTTTCTTACAGCAGCTTTATTTTCATTCCCCTCAATTCTGAAAACATCTGTTTGATTCTTATACAGGCCGTAGATAACTTTCCTTCTTTGTATTTAATTCCTAGTCTTTTCAAAGTTTTAGACATTTAAGCTTAACTTGAAGAATATTGGTGTAGGATTTTTTAAAATATTTTTCCCGTTTTTATCGGTAACTAAATTGTAAGGTTACATAAGAAATATCCACAAAATGTGACAAATTATGCGTGGGGGATAACAGGAAAGACCCAATGTTCGTATGGGTCTCTTTATGTTTATTTGATTTTTATCTTATTTAATTTATGTTTATGTTTATATATTTATTTATTTAATTTTTGTTAGTTAATTTAAGTTCCAAGTTTAACTTAGTATGTTAGTTCTAAAGGATAGTAAAGTGTACTTCCGGTTAAAACGCGATTTCGAAAATTCGAAATGAAAATAATATTCTTCCTTCCTTATATTATATTCATACTGGGCAAGAGAAAGTAAAAAGTGATACCAATCAATGAATGACGCCAGTTTTTTTTATGCACGGTACTATAATTACCCTAAATGTAAGATTTTACAGATAGTAAATAAAATTCGTTTGATATAATGATTAAACTACTCTCAACCGCATCGAAATCAGTGAAATATTTCGGTTTTAAAATGTGCATTATTTTTGCAGTAATTTTCGTATTATGTTATTTATTTTAATGTTGGCATATTTTTAAAATGGCTGTTGGTTGACGGAACGGATATCCTGTCATTTAAATTGAAGGTTCTGTTGTTTTTTCTTTAGTTTGTTGTTGTATACATGTATTTATGTTGTTTGTTTGCATTAGTAGTGTAAATGTTTCTCTCTCTTAACATCCAAATAAGATGATTCAAGGACAAGATTAATATATTATTTTGTATCAGGTAATAACCAGGAATATTAATACTGGATTTATGCTAATGGAAATGATTTGTTCTCGGAAAAGTGTCAAATATATAGTTAATATTTGGACAAAGTTACACTTACCCTTGGCATCCCGGGAAAATTTTTAAATTTTAGATCGGTTCCAATGAGAGGTGCTACCGCATCCAAAAATTTTGTGAATTTTAAATTTTTATAATTCAAAAAACGTTAAACGGGCATGTTCAGCGTTTAAAATTACTTAATTTTTATACCTACTCACTTTTCCCCGAAAATGTGCATATTAAGGGTCCAATCTTAAAAAAATGACCACGAGATCTTAGCCTCTCCAAGAATTTAAGCAGAGATGGTTGTTTACCCTATCCTGTAGAGCAGCGGTTCCCAACCCGGGGTACGTGACGAACCGGTTAGGGGTACGCCGAAAATAAAGGCAATGGCGGACGTTGTTTTTATGAGTAACTTGGTGGGGTTATTATACTGACAAGCTTAATGCAAGCCCAGATCTAAGGCTTTATTTGTCTACATTTGAACCTGATTTCAAACAATTAAGTGCAACAAAACAGCCTCAAGGATCACACTAAAAAAAAGTTCTGAAGACGTTTCCTGGACTAGTAACTTCAAAAAGTCTTTTGACGGCATGTTGTTTAGCGTTAAAAATTACACAAAAATTTCATAACCCGAAAATTTTCAATTAGAACCCTCTAGCCTGCGGTAGGGGTTGTATTTCTTTATCTCCTTAACGGTGAATAATAGGGACAAAATGCATGAACCTGTTTTGTGCCCCACAAAAACGTACTTCAACATTATATAACCGAAGTTGCCCTTAACCCACCGGTCAACTGAGTAAACTACAAAAACCAAATTTCGGTTTATTGGGGTTTGCCATTTTCAGGTGTTCCTATCTTTACACCTTCAAAACGGTGTTTTAGGCAAATTTTTATTAACAAAACGTTACAGGTACGTAACGTTCATTCATTCATTCACCTTGTGGCAAATGGTTCTGATCCACATATGAATTCTGATCCACCTACCCTTCTGAGGCCGAGACACGGAAGCAGCGCGAAGCGCTGCTGGAGTGGCCAGTTATTTTATATAAATCCCTTTTAAAACCCATGTTGACATATAAGTTTCAATTGCGGGGTACATCCACCACTTCAAATACAAACATATTTGAACATTTTCAGTCAAAATTCTTGCTGCGGGCCCTGCAAATTCCGTGGTACATCAAAAACACCTATATCTATGCCGATCTTAATATTAATTATTAATATAGTATAGGTCTAATATAAAATATTATTAATTATTACTAATTTCAATTTCATTAACAGATAAAATTGTAATCATGGTAATTAACATTTATTAAAATTACTGATTGTTATATTTCATGTGAACCGATCGTAATGTGGCAGACTCGTAAAAAATTTAAAAAAAATTGTTTTAATGCGCTTGTACGAGTTGTAAAAGTAGCTTATGAAAAATACAGTACTGGGGATAACTCTATCAACCTTCAAGCTCACAATGATATGATATATAGTATAGCAACAGACTAATCCTATTCCGACCTAAAACTACTTCAAACTTATAGATCTTGCGTTCGATTCCCGATCAGTTACGTTTTATAATTTGTGCAAATAATCGGTAATAAAACAAACATTATACAGTAAAATCTCTCTATAGCGGCATTGAAGGGACCATGAGGTACCGCCGCTATAAAGAGAGTTCCGTTATAGAGAGAGCGAGTAATTAACGGTGGGGGGGAAGTTGGAGTACTAATTTTGCTGTACAAAATAACTTATATGCGTATGTAAATGGTGCATGGAATAAGTTTTTGAAAAACTACTGAATAGATAACTTTATGACGAATGTTTAATACAGTAGATTACTTCAAAACAGTGAGATATTTAAATTAATTACATAAAGTGTAGGTTATTAACTTAACAAGAAATTTGGATACAAACTGGTTTTATTAGATGTTGTGTTACTAATATTTAACAATAGAATTTCACTTTTCGTATTGAACTTTTTTCAATAATCATTTATATAGTACATACCGTAATAGATAGCCTAAAATTAATTAGCACTGAAACTCATTTTTCACTGAACAGTAATAAACATAGGATGCATACAATTAAAATATCCTAAAACATAGGCCACGCAAACACAAAAAAATACACAGTACAGTATAGGTGTATTTTTTCGTTATTAAGGAAACAATGATTGTGAAGTACATTTAATTTCGTAAAATAAGTTGTAAATTTTGTTTCGTTTTCAAGTCATAAAACATCTCTTCAATCTCATTTTCAATGTTTAAAACTTGTAAATTTTCATTTACATATTGGCAATGACAGTACGTGGAAACAACAATAATAGCGTGTAGTGCCTTTTTACTTGAAGGGGCACCATTTCTGTTTCCAATTCATCGTCATCTTCACTTTCTTCCTCGTTGTTTTGGCCTAAGACATTTTCGATTACTGCAAAGTGAAGTAGCTAAGTGATGAAGTGACTAATTCATTGTCTGCCCCTACATAGGCGTCTAAATCCATATCCTGAAGATATTGTTTAGCCGCTATAGAGAGATTTTTGTGCCGCTATAACGAGGGCTAAATACATTACCGTAGTATACGAAATGGTCGGGGTCGGCAAATAATGCCGCTAAAGAGAGATTTCCGCTATAGAGAGTTCCGCAATAGAGAGATTTTACTGTATTTAAAACAACTTGTTCTTAATGTGTACCAACAATTTTCAATTTCATTGTTTCGAGTTTGGTATTAATTTCTAGATAAATCGTAATTACTGTTGTGTACTAAGCATTGTGATGAAATTTTGTTTGTTTAACAAACGAAGATGTTTTTACTCCGCCCGAGTAGGTGGAATAACGTAGGTGTTGAGGGGGCGTTGCGTTTACAAAGTGAAATTTACCGCTTTATAAAACTGTTTTGCGTTACAGGTGACATTTTGTAGATGTAAAAGTAACGGTTAGCGATCAGAAACTTGTAAATGAAAACCGATTGTAAAGTTTTTTCAAGTAAATAAACATTGGAATAAAGACGCCTCCATAGTATGGTAATATTCAACAACAAAGTTAAATCATTACCCGATTAATCGGATCCCATTTTTCCGAACTTAATAATTATCCGGACAAATCTTTAATATTATTTTTTTTATTTTTTATTCCTTATATGAGTTCATAGGAAGGTAAGTATTGTTTTCATATCGAGTTTCCACCGGATATACATTGTTTTCAGACCCCGTGAACCCAAAACACATGTTTATAGCGATTGATGTTTGTGTAGGCTATGGGTATGTTTGAAAAAACAGTCTCAAGAACGGAACATCGTACGAAGTTGAAACATAAAAATTAATTTAGGTACTACTATAGAACCCGGTACGAATATTGTCATCAAAATCGGTCAACCGGAAGTAGTAGTTTATTCTTGTATTTTTCACTATTTTGCGATTTTTTAAAAGTAATGAATATAAAATAGGAAGGAAAGTATTGTTTTCACATCGAGTTTTCACCGGATATACACGTTTTTAGTCCCCCTGAACCCAAAAAACATGTTTTTTTAGCGATTGGTGTGTGTGTGTGTGTGTTTGTGTATGTGAACAACATATCTCAAGAACGGAATATCGTACGAAGTTGAAACATAAAATGTAAGTTGGGTACTACAGAACCTGTACTATAGAATCCGGCACGAACATTTTCATTAAAATCGGTCAACCGGTAGAAGTTAATTTGTGTAATTTTTCACTATTTTGCAGATTTTTAAAATTCGCCTTTACTGCATTTTTGATGCCCTACAAGGTAGGGTAACCCCCATGTCTGTTGAAATTCTTGGGGAGGCTGTGCTCTCGTAGAAAAAAAAAGATTTCGCATTATTCACTCATGATCAAAATTAGGTTATATTTGAGGTTAGTTTTTTGTTTATTTCTTATGTTTTGTTACTAATGTTAGATTATATGGTTTATTATTTGCACCGGCAAGAGAAAGTCGTGGGAGTGTTTCACACCAGATTTTTAATGATTCGATCATCATGACAAATCCATAATTAAATAAAAACTATTTCATACTCTACTTATTGAATTTCTTCGGTTGGTCAAAAATGTTTGAAAATTTTGATTTTCAAACAGTGTTATGTTACAGGCTACGTATTTTGAATTAATCGATATACAAGACTAAACCGTGTTCAACGAAGATAAATAAACGTTGAACCCTGCCCTCTGTAGATAAGATTACCGTAAGGAATGCATGGACGGTTGAGTCGTATTGGTTGTTTAGATCGCGGTAAAACCAACTTGGCAGCGTAATAATGAATTTTATTGAGTTAGTGGAAACAATAAAAGATGAAGATGCTGAACGGTTTTTCCAGGAAGAAAGTTATGTATAATCCGGTTTATTAAAACTTTCAGTG
This sequence comes from Catonia carolina, assembly GCA_035578175.1. Lineage (NCBI taxonomy): Eukaryota > Metazoa > Arthropoda > Insecta > Hemiptera > Achilidae > Catonia > Catonia carolina. Next base: position 44,786,454 of record JAQMRL010000006.1, on the reverse strand, counting down.
CGGCGGACGCATTTATGCGGTTTATCAGACACTGCCAGGTGACTAGCGAACGCAAAAATGCGGCAAGTTTGTAGGTTTTATTATATCTTCTTTCTACATTTTGTCAGGGTAAATAGTATTTCTTTTATCGTGCTATCCTAAAAAAAGATTCATTCTGTGCCAGTATATGATCAGTTCTTTAACAGACATCACAGGTTTTTACGACGGAATTTTAAAAACCAATATATTTACAACGCAGTTTCAAGTTTTCTTTAAAATTTTATTTGTTACTTATAGATTATTAGTTTTAAATGACTTTTTTATTATTGATTATTAGGCTACATATATTTCATAATTACAGATATTGATTGTATTATTTCGGCTGCATTTACGTATAATCACGTAAGAAAACTTGAGCATTTACACAATTTTCTTGTGTTTTCTAGTCAGACTAATAATAATATAAAAATTTATTTTATGACACGTCTTAGGTTAGAATTACGCAAAAATAATTGTAGTAAATATTAAGTAAGGCAAAACTAATTAAATTTTTGTATACGAAAATGGTGTCAGGCCAGTTTACCATAAAGTATTGCTCCGTCTGCATTGGGGCAGCATTGAACGTGTAAAGAACATGAACACTCAGGAAAACATATCTGTACCAAGTTTCTTACGCTGAATAAAACGATAGTTTGCCCGTGCCGAACGATCGAGCGGTTACCGACATAGCAAGGGTTCAAAATGTTGTTAATAAATCATAATTTAAATATTGTTTGAATTTGAAATTTTGTACAAGCTATTAGAATATATTTTTGTGTATGTTGTGTTAAAATTTCAAACTTTTCGTTCTATTAGTTATCGAGTGTAGTGATTGCTTACACGTGTCTTGTAATTTTTAACGGAAAATGAGACCTTCGAAAGTTAAAAGAAGTGTTCTCATTGGCCTGACGTCATACATAGAGGGGGTTGTACCAAATTTTTATATAGAGGGCAATTTTAATTTTTCAGGGAGTTCGTCGTTAATTTCAATAGATTATAGTTTGATTTCGATACAATTTGGCGTGAAGTGTAATTAATAGAATATAACAGTATTTATACATGGTTGTTTTAGTTATTCGGTTTAAAGTTAATTAAAGGCTCGGTATTTTGATAATTTATATTTTGAGCTGCGGAGAACTTCAGTGTTATGTATCAGGTTTTTATAAAGAAATAATATTAAATGTAAATTGTTAATACTTTGGATCTTGTTCATCGATTGTTTAAGTTTAATTAAATTATTTAAATATCATCATAAAATTAATTTGTTATTTTTATTTTTGTTCTGCATTGCATGAATGTTTCCATTCCTCTCAGTTATTCGATCGAACATCACATCTTTGGAACAATATCGTTTTTCTTTAGTTTAAATTTTGTTTTTAATTGTATGTTACCATACAAATTTTTAATGGTACACGAGTTACACGTCTCTAAACACATGAAATTTGTTACGGAGAAAAACCGGGTCTTTTATGTCTTCCAACCTCGATATGGCAATTTTTAAACAACATTAAAAATATATGACTATTATAGGTCAACGCAGAATAAAATGATCTAAATTTTGATGTAAAATTTTTCGAAATCCGAATCTTAGTTTTGGAGATGCAACGGTTTAAACTCGGGTGTCAATGATTATGAAACCGATAGTAGTAATATAATAAAGAAAACAAATCATTAATCGATGGTTAGTTTGGTTTTGACGATATTTTTGGAAGAATGATGGAATAGGAGTTGGCTGTGAGATGTGGTTAGTAATCCGAGAAAATCCGTTTGGCGAGTTAACCATTTGTTAAGGGAGAACGGTGTTATCTACTTGTTCCTCGGATATGTTCTTTCTCTGTTCCAACTGTTGTCGTTTCTGGCCCACTTTCCAGAGGGCCTTGACCTGTCTTGGTTTTGTTGTACATCGTATAATATTAATGTCGAGTCATCCCCCCATTCCCTCCCCCACCAATTTCCACCCACTTTATTACAATTTCTTTTAACATCCCCCCCCTGTTAACCCCCTCCTCCTTTGTTTTTTACTTTCTCTTGTCTATATGAATATATAGGAAGGAAAGTATTGTTTTCATGTCGATTTTTCGAAATCGAGTTTTCACCGGATCTATACGTTTTCAGACCCCCTGAACCCAAAAAACATGTTTTTAGCGATTGGTCTGTGTGTGTGTCTGTGTGTGTGTGTGTGTGTGTGTGTGTGTGTGTGTGTGTGTGTGTCTGTGTGTGAACAGAATATCTCAAGAACGGAACGTCGTACGAACTTGAAACTTGAAACTTAAGTTACATACCACTACCGGACGCGACACGAACATTTTCATCAAAATCGGTCAACCGGAAGTAGTAGTTTATTCGTATAATTTTTCAGTTTTTTGCGATTTTCTCAAAAACTGGTCCTACGATTTTTTTTAAAATCGCCTATTTTACTCAATTTTTTATTCTCTACAAGATAGCGTAGGAGCCATGTTTGCTGAAATTCTCGGTGAGGTTGTTTTCACGTAAAAACGTTGTTTTTTTAAGATTACGGCTTTAATATAAATTTTAGCGCAAAAACTTATATAATAAAAGTTGTAGAGAATTTAAAAACCTACAACTTTTATTTCAAACATTTTTTTTGTATAACGCTTAGTTTAGCGGTAATTTGCGATTTTCTGCTTTATTTCTCACGAAAACGTGAGAAAAATCGATTTTTTTAACATTTCGGTCTTAGTATGCATTTTACGACAAAAGTGTATATAATTAAATTTATAGAAAATTAAAAGATCTACAACTTTTATTTAAAGCATTTTTCTCTACAGAGCCTAGTTTAGAGAGAAAGAGTGATTTTCCGTATTTCTAAGCCAAACTGAGGTTGATTTTCATTTTGCGTCTTTCACTCATGATTAAAATTAGGTTATGTTTGTTGAGGTTAGTTTTTTGTTTATTTCTTATGTTTTATTACTAATGTTAGGTTTATTGTTAATTATTTGCACTGGCAAGAGAAAGTTGTGTGAGTGTTTCACACCAGATTTTTTCTTATTTATATTATATTGTGTAATCTACCACTTTACTCTAATATTCTCTCTATGGCGAGTGAAATATGAAATATTTGTTTAATATTCTCCGGGTAAAGAGTTATACATTAACGTAACGCGTTTTCATAAAGTTTTATAATATTGGAGCGTAAATGACTGTTTATAAACATGACGATATTATCCGACGGCGTCGCGGTAAAATGTATTGCTTCGAAGATGAGCTGTTTTTGTATTAATTTTATTTTCTGTTTCTAGTTTCGACTAAAAGTATTATCAATTTGTTAACGCCCTTATTACAGATGTGAGACTCGATGGTTTGTGTTTTTACTTTTTCTTGCCTATACGAATATAGAGGAAGGAAAGTCATGTTTTCATGTTTATTTTTCGAAATCGAGTTTTCACCGGATCTATACGTTTTCAGACCCCCTGAACCCAAAAAAAAACATGTTTTTAGCGATTGGTCTGTGTCTGAATAAAATATTTCAAGAACGGAACATCATACGAACTTAAAACTTAAGTTAGATATTACTACCGGATCCGACACGAACATTTTCATCAAAATCGGTCAACCGGAAGTAGTAGTTTATTCATGTCATTTTTCACTTTTTTGCGATTTCCTCAATAATAGCTCCTTAGATTTTTTTAAAAATCGCCTGGTTTACTAAATTTTTTATGCTCTACAAGATAGAGTAGGCGCCTTTCTGCTGAAATTCTTGGAGAGGTTGTTCCCGTAAAAAAAAATTGTTTTTTTTAAAATGGCGACTTTAATATGCATTTTAGCGCAAAAATGTATATAATAAAAGTTGTAGAGAATTAAAATCCTATAACGTTTTTTTCAAACAGTTTTTGTATAACGCTTACTTTAGCCGTAATAGCGAATTTCTGTTTTTTTCTCACGAAAAGTGTAAAAATCGATTTTTTTAGATTTCTTTCTTAGTATGCATTTTACGGCAAAAGTGTTTATAATAAAATTTATAGGAAATTAAAAGATCTACAACTTTTATTTAGAGCATTTTTCTCTACTGAGCCTAGTTTAGTGTGAAAGAGTGATTTTCCGTATTTTTAAGCCGAACTGAGGTTGATTTTCATTTTGCGTCTTTCACTCATGATAAAAATAAGGTTATGTTTTTTTGAGGTTAGTTTTTTGTTTATTTCGAATATTTTATTACTAATGTTAGGTTTATTGTTAATTATTTGCATTGGCAAGCGAAAGTTGTGTGAGTGTTTCACACCAATTTTTTTCGTTTATACTGTTATAAGACAAAGAAAAGGAACTTAACACCGTTTAATTGGTTTTGCCTTTAATAAAATTTAAACCATTCAGTTACAGAAACGACATTTAACAAAATCTTTAAGTTAAGACAAAATTTGAAAACCCAAATCAAATTTCTGATTAAAAAATATGCACAGCTTTTGAATAAAGAGTGTGTATGTATTCATGGGAGATCAACATTTATACTCGAAAATATTAAAACAAAATGTTTAGAAAAAATCAGTAAGCAAAAATAATATGAGAGGTGACGTGGAAAAATGTTGAACGTTTTTAACGAAGGGATCTTTTCATATTTCATCCCTTTTTCTTATAAACCCTTTCCTTAAAGGCTGCTCAATCAACCCTTTATATCATGAAGAAGAAGAAGAAGAGAAAGGAAAAAAGATTTGGTTGTTCGTTATACTACAGAGACGATATATATTTTTTCAGTTTAAAATATATAAGGAAAATATCGTTCAATTTTTTTGACATAAAATGTTAACGATTTACATGAAACTGGTAAAGAAATTTTGTACTAGAGCAGTATTTCATAAAAAATTGTTTGCGGTTCCGAATAATTATTATCAGTTCGGTTTTCAAAAGGAAATTTTAAGCTGCAAGAATATATTTTTTTTAGTTTATCCAAGCATTTGAACGGGATCACATCGAGATATACTTTTTAATCTTTTTGAAGTATTTTACCGCACAATCATTTAATTTAAATAACAGATTCTTTTTAGTAAGATGAGGTTTAGAATTTTTTTATACTCTCATTCTTGGCCCGTGAAACACTACAGTTTTTAGCTCCGCCTCTCTGTATACTTTGTACTCGGTGTATTTTTACTTTCTCCTGCCTGTATGAATATATAGGAAGGTAAGTATTGTTTTATGTCGATTTTTCGTAATCGAGTTTTCACCGGATCTACACGTTTTCACACCCCCTGAACCTAAAAAACATGTTTTTAGTGATTTTGTGTGTGTGTGAGCGCGCGCGTGTGTGAACAAAATGTCTCAAGAACGGCACATTGTACGAAGTTGGTACTTGAAATTTAAGTTGGGTCTACTAGAGGACCCGACACGAACATTTTCATAAAAATCGGTCAACCGGAAGTAGTAGATTATTCGTGTCATTTTTCACTTTTTTGCGATTTTTTCAAAAACGGCTCCTATGATTTTTCAAAAATCGTCTCATTTACTACAATTTGTATGCTCTACAAGATAGGGTAGGCGCCATGTCTCCTGAAATTCTTGGGGAGAAATTCTCTTGTAGAAAAAAATATTTTATTTTTTGAAGATTTTCCTTTTAAAGATTGCATCCTTAATATGCATTTTAGCGCAAAAGTGTATGTAATAAAAGTGTTTATTTTTATGAAAATTTTTCTGTATTTTCTACATCGAGATCTGTAAAAAATGGGTTTTTTTAAATATTGCGGCTGCAGTAGTATGCATTTTACGATAAAAGCGTATATAATCAAAGTTATTGGAATCAAGTAAGTAACGAACCTAAAACACAACTGATATGATATACAAGAATTTATTTCAAGAATTTTTGTTTATAACCTAGTTTCGCGTCAATTTGTTATTACCCGTATTTTAAGATGGAACAGAGGTTACTTTTCATTTTGCGTCATTCACTCATGATTCAAATTAGGTTATATTTTTCATTATACATTGTTTTCTAATGATTAAACATAAGTTATATTTTTATTATTTATTTCGGCAACAGAAAGTCGTGTGAGTGTTTCACACGGTTTTTTTTTATAAATTTATTTTTACGGTCCAAATAATTGATATAAAATTTGAAGTTTTCAGGAATTTAAAGTCTCATTAAGTTAAACGTAATGAACGAAAACATTATACTTTTGGAGTATTACTATGAAAACAAAAACACAAAAAAAACAAGTCAATGCACCCAGTTGGAAAACAACCCAGTGGTTGTGCACCCAGCTGGAAATCGATCTGAGTACCTTTCGTTTTGTAGTTTATACATGTACCACTACGCCCCGGAAGCGGTTATATATTTCAAATTAAAAACTTCATAAATATAATTAGAATTTAATTACGGAATATTATGTAGATGTTAAATAAAAAATTCTAATTAAGGCTTAAATGTTTTTCAAATGTGTTTCAGTAAAGAATATTACATGGAATTATAAAAGATTTATAGACTCACCTTTAATTTATTCTACGTTTGCACAATAAATTTTAAAATGTATTTGTACTGTGAATTTATGGATAGTATTAATTTACACCGTAACTCTGTAATAAAACTTTTTAATTGCTTCTAATGAACATTTGATATTAAATATTACCGTATAAATTTTATTTTTAGAGTATGATCGTGTATTTTAAAATTTATTGCGCGTTCACGACAGTTTACGTTTATTTCTAAATTCTGTTGAATATTTTGTGTTTAGCTTTGTTATGTTACTACTAAAAGTGTTTAAAGCGACAAAATATTTTTTGTCGTAATTGTTTTTATTTAATACTGTTTAGTGCAAACGGAAATCTATTTTCTTGTAATCTACGTCATATATATCTTTTGTGACGCAAATGTAAATGTAGTTACTCTTCGAGTGAATTTTATTGTGTTATAAAATCCACCAGTTGTATAAAAGTCCGTCAGTACTTATTATACATGAAAAATATTTAAAAAAAATATGTTGCTAAAGGAAATAAACTAAGATACTGATATAAACTGATACGGTTTAAGTACAGAACGTAAATTGAATTTTAAAATTCATAATAAATTAATTGAAAATTAACACGCAGTGCCTAACAAACGTAGGTTTCTCGGAGACAAGAATCCGAATCAAGCACATGTTTGTTTCTTTTTTTAGAAAATATTAAAAAGTTTGAATATTATAATAAAATATTAGAATATTGAGTTCATAAACAGATATTGAAATTACTTAGAAAGATTGGGTATTGAAATATAAGATTAATAAATATTGAATAAATAATGGAAAAATGATTAAAAAATACTTAAGTAATCAGGCAGTAATTAAATAATTAAAGAAATAATCAAAGAATGCTAAAATGAAATGGAAATCAAAATATTTTAGATAATTGGCGGCCCGTGGTGTAGTGGTCAGCGCAACTGGCTACTATGCCGGGGTCCCGGGTTGTATTCCCGGTCAGGTCTGGCATTTTTTCATCTGTAAATTACCACATATCATTACCTACGCACAAGCCCAAGGCTTATGTAGGCATCATCACTCAATAAAAAAAAAAAAAAATTGAATATACAAATTTTTATTAGGAAAATCACATTACATAGAGCTGAGTAAGATTCATTACTGATACATTATAAATAATAGAAGAATTATGCTGTGTATATATATATATATATATATATATTCATGCGAGGATTTACAGCCCCAGCCGTATCTCGCTTCCTAAGCAACCACCCCTCTCTGTCTCGCTAGTTCCCATCGGAGAACCGCCGCAAAGACATTGCCTCCTGCAACCCATCCAACCATGTCACTTCCGGCCTACCCCTCCTTCATCTACCGGCTGGCGTCCACTCCCATACCCTCTTTGGCCACCTACCATCCTCCATCCTCTGCAATGCCCAAACCATTTTAACTGCTTTCGGGATATGGTATCCATGATATTTCCTTGAACGCCGATTCTTCTCCTAATTTCAGAATTCGGTATTCGATCGATCTGGGACACACCACAGCTCCGCTGAACAATTAGAACAATTATTTGTGTTAATAATAATTACCAGGGCTACAAAAAAATGTTTCTTATCGCATGGTCAGCCTATTATATGACTGAAGCATGTAAGAACAGAAGAGGCAGAGGTGTAAAAGAAACCAGTCAGAGTTATATCCTGAAAGTAATGAATTTTATTATTCAGCCAGACCCTGTGATGGATGAAGTGAAGGTGTCATTTGCATGGTGGAAATTAGATGCTTTTCAGAGGGGCTGGCATGTTGATAAGCATACTTTTCCATTCAGTGAGGAAGCCAATGGTAAACCACCTCACTCCTCGTTTTACTTATTAAGGCCTCTAGAGCATTTATTTACACAATTTTATGTGGTAATGACTAAGAAAAAGTAGTTGGCCTACATTGAAACACCATACATTTTTTAAAATTGTTTTTATGATATTACTTGGCTGGAAAGGTATTTACGCTCAAATTAATGTGCTTGTAAAAGATAAATACTATCACAGCGCTTGCTGTTAAATACTGGAGTACACTTTGTAATAGATGCTTTTAAACTCGATTCGTGAATCGCAACAGCTCTGGACTTTTCTTCACGCCTCGCTCCACAGTTAAGGAACCATTGCTTTACAGGTTCAAAACCGGCGTTTCGGCTGATTACTTGAACAACAATAATTAACTGACAATTTTTTCAAAATTTAAATTATTGTTTGTTTGTAGATTGTAGAATCAAAGTAGTATTAAAACTCACAATATACAACTTGATTTTTTTACACCAATAAATATTTTTATTTTCCGTTTGTAGTTAGTTGTCCGCCATATTAATTTATCACCGCTACAAACTGAATTGTTATTTTTTCTTGAAAACATGTTAACAATTTTAGTATCTATCCAAACCGATTTGTGTATTAATGTATATTTAAAAAAATACCTTGATATAATTTTATAATGTATAGTTATGTACCGTATATATACACACAAGATTAATTCAGTAATTATGTGTGAAGCACATAGCGTGTGTAATCTAGCACGCGTGTGTTTTGTTTAAACGAGAAGTAGAACAAATTCGGTCAGTGTAAGGATAGTAATGAAGATCAACAAACGATGAGAATTACTACAAGCCAGCAACAGAAACGAATGAAACAGACGATGATGAAGATAGGAAAGTGGAAGATGGTAAAGAAAAGGCGTTCAAGTACATGGTACGCACGCGAACACACACGCATGAGCGCTCGCGATTCTTCTAACTAACGGATCTGTAATGAATGATCAGAACAGAATGGTTCGACGAGTTAAATCTAATGTACTGCATTAAAATACGTTTCGTATTATTACTGCGTGTAATATGTACACGAGATATCCTGAAGAAGGGAATATTATGTTTTCTTCACATAAAAATCTCCGCATTCTGTCCAGTTCTTTTGATTCATCATTATCATTACTGTTAGTACACAACTTGATTCTTCAAATAAATGTCACCATTTAATTAACACAGTAGTAATTGATTTTTTTTTTAAATTCCTTCAAAGGTTTTTTTATTTCAGTTTCTCGTACAGTAAATAAATGTTTATTTATTTTCTATAGTGAATAAATGATTTTTTTAAAATGTTCTTTGGAATTAATTTTTTTTGTAAATATAAACTTAAAGTAACAAAATTATAAAAGTCTAAACAATAACATTTATTAAATCAAAATAACCTTTATAAATTCGTTGAACCTCCTTGACTGTCGAAACCTTTTTTGCTGGATTTATCCATGCCTCATCTTCCGAAAACTCAGCTAACCCTAAGATATACCATCAGCTGTTTAGAATTATTATCATAATACACGACCATTACACATATTTACAAGGGTAGCTCTCGGTCACCTGAAGGCGCTGGTTGTGCAGTTGCCTTCCCTAACAGTACTATTCAAATCTGTTAAAATAATATTTTTTCTGTCGTCTTTTGTGAAGCATATGGTACATATCGTAGTTTAAAACTCCTAGCCACAAGAACGGGCGAAAAGTTCACAATATTTACGGACTCGGTGAGTGTGGTTAGAGGCTTTCAGGCTTAAGAGATTATTACAGAGCCAATTATGGAACATATATCCAACCTACTTCAACATATCAACAACTGAAATGAAGTACATATTGTGTGGGTTCCGTCGCATTGCGGTATAAACGGAAATGAGACAGCGGACACGGCTGCCAAAGAGGCGTTAAAGATCCCTCTGATAGAAAAACATCTCTCGTCTCATACAGATATCAGGAGACATCTGCACAACCAAATTAAACAAATCTGGTCTGAACATCCTCCAACGAAATTTCACCACGCCTGAACACATATTTTTGAAAACCCTCAGCCTCACATGGAGCTTCAAAGGCATCAAGTACTACTTACACGATTACGCACTGGACACTCTGCACTTAAACACTAACACTTACTGAAGAAAGATGAAGCACATCATTGTACACAGTGCAACACGCCACTTTCAATCAAACAATCATCACAGACTGCCAAGTTACACAATCCACAAGAACACAATTTAAAATTAACTACAATTTAGCACTCAATTTGATACACAAGTTAAAACATGGTTAGCCGGTTCAAAACACAATAATTTTTTTTAAATTTCACAAAATTTAAGATTTGATATAATTGTAAAATCACATATGTTATTTTTCATAGTGTCATTCTATTTTTTATATTTATGTTGTCTAAATTTTAATCTATAAATTAAATTCCAAACGTATTTAGGTACGACCCGAGGGTATTTTTACAATTTTCAACATCAAAATTTTTGAACGATTACAGTTAAAAAACTTAGCTGAAACATGGTGAAACCTGGTAAGTTACGTATATAACTAAGCAATTTTTGGAGATCTCAATTTTTTTTAAAACGGGAAAAATCTGATTTCAGCTTATGTTATTTGGATAGACTACATGAACATACGAGGGGGTGCCCAAAAGTATCCGGAATAGCTCTGCTGTGGGCGGAGCTTGTGCAGTACAAATTCCCGCCACTAGGCTGCTTGTAGCGCTACTCATTGCCAGTTCAATGCCATTTTGTTCGTTGATCTAGCTTGTTCTGTTCTCGTGCAGTGATTGTTCTCGCTAGTGCTGTTTTGTGCTCGTGTCGTTTTTCATGATGGCAAGTTTTAATGAACAACGTGCGGCTGTGAAATTTTGCTTCTTGCTCGGTAAAAACGCCGCGGAAACAGTTGTAATGTTGAACACAGCTTACAAAGACGACGCTATTGGAAAAACCCAAGTGTACGAGTGGTTTTTGCGCTTTAAAAATGGCGACATGTCGATTGAGAACAAACCTCGTTCTGGACGACCGTCGACTTCCCGAACAGACGAAAATGTTGTGAAAGTGAAAGAAATTGTACAAACAGACCGACGACAGACCATTGACCAAATATCACAGGTTAGTGGGTTATCTTGGAGCTCAGTCCAACGCATTTTAACAAAAGACTTGACAATGAAAAGAGTCGCTGCCAAGTTTGTGCCTCGGGTTCTGACAGACACTCAAAAGGAACGTCGAATTGAAACGTGTAGTGATTTGAAACAACAGCTTGAAACTGATCCAGATTTCATGTCAAAGATCATTACGGGTGACGAGTCTTGGTGCTATGGGTACGACCCAGAAACCAAACAACAATCCAGTCAATGGAAGACTTCATTATCACCCCGACCAAAAAAAAGTCGTCAAGTCAGATCGAACATCAAAACAATGCTGATTTGTTTTTTTGATGTGAGGGGAATTGTCCATTCAGAGTTCGTTCCACCAGGCCAGACGGTAAATCAAGCTTTTTATCTTGAAGTGTTAAGAAGACTACGAAACAGCATTCGTCGTAAAAGACCTAATTTGTGGCAGACAGGGGACTGGTTTTTCCACCACGACAACGCGCCTGCACACACGGCAATCTCGGTTACCCAGTTTTTGGCGAAAAACGGCATGGTTTTGCTACCACACGCACCGTACTCACCCGATCTGGCTCCGTGTGATTTTTTCTTGTTCCCACGCATGAAAAGGGGCATGAAAGGTCTCCGATTTAACAACGTTGATGATGTCAAGAAAAAAAACGACGGATGAGCTGGCAGCCATCACTGAAGAGGAGTACAAAAAATGTTTTGAACAGTGGAAGCACCGGTGGGACAAATGTATTAGTTGTAATGGAGAGTATTTTGAAGGGGATAAGGTTCTTTTGTAAAAAAATTAAAAATAAATAGTTTTAAAAAATAATTCCGGTTTCTTTTGGGTACCCCCTCGTAAATCAATCTGATGAGAAACACTCACTCAACTTTCTCTTTCCATTGACACGGTATGGATGGCTCGAGTGCGGGATTATCGGAAATGTCAGAATGAGAAACATACCAATTTTTTAAACGATGGTTAACTATTTAAGTTGTAGATACAAGTTTCAAAATATTTCGTTTAAAGTTACAACAACAGCTCGGTCAGCGACAACGGTGGGATATGTAACAGTAGGTTTTAACTTGTGAAAATTTCCAGACCCTGGCCGGGAATCGAACCCGGGACCTTCGCGTTGTAGGACAGCGCGCTGCCACTACGCTACGGAGGCGGCTAAAACTCTTTTTATTGATATTTATTTATGTCATGAAAATATATTAACAGTTATTTTGATCTTACGGTATTTACAACTTTCTGCGTTCGTCAAAAATAATATAGCTTTGGGGTACTGTTTCGGATAAAAAGTAAATTCGGTTAAGCGAATATTTGATTAACTGGTAATTGAACCCGGAACCGTCCTTTTGTAGAGTAGCGCGCTAACCTCTACGCCTCAGAGACGGGCGAAATTTAAGTTTTATTTTTTTCTATTAAAATTTAGTTCCGTTAAAACAATGATGGTGTCTTGGTAGTTAAAGTAAAACGCATACGTAAGCTGTTTTTAGAAACTTTTTTTATTAAAATTTATTTTACAAAAATATATTAACATATTTTAACCTTGCAGTATTTACAACTTACTGCGTCGGTTAAAAATAGTATAAATATAGTTTGGTTTGCTATTTCGGTTAAAAAGTAAAGTCGGTTAAGCGAATATCTGATTAACAGAATTATACCGTAATGTGCTAAACTGATGCAAATTTTCTTTGTTAGCAGAAAACATTTCACAGTAATGAAATATAATTGTATAATTCTGCAATTAAAATTTACGTTTGTCAGGTGTTATAAAAAAGTGTTAATCCGTGATTTTAGTTGAAATCATGGAAAACGGAAATTGATTACGGGAATAATATGCTATTTCTGTGTATATAAATCGTATTGCATTTAAACGCTACTACCAGTTCGTTTGCAATAATCCTGTGCTGTATTTTATGATGGTTAACAATTTCTCAGTACCGTCGACAGGGCAACGACCTGTGTCCAACCTTATCTTCCATTTCACTTACTCCAGTTCTTTTTACTACCGTTCCTTATCTACCCGTTTCTCTCGATCAATGCATACAACTTGCATGCATAATTAAATCACCAATTCAAAACTATTTATTCTATTCAACAGCCCAAATTTACCCAAGTTCTCAAGCAATTTAATGGATTTGTCTTATAATACGTATAAATTCATTTCATTAAGCTATGCTATTTTGTACTTTAAAATGTCGTTAACGACAAATTAGAGTTTAAAAGAAGAAAATAATTTAACGTTAATTTAATCTTGCCGAAGTTAATTGTTTAAAAAATTTATAACACCTTGTCATTAACTAATAAGTTACCTAACCTAATGTGCTAAACACACTGAGGTCTTGCACGTTGGCTTAATCTTTAACCTTAACCGTTAAAATTAACAAATGGTTAATTTTCACCTAAATACAGAGTAATTTTTTAGTCCTGTTTCCTAATTGTTAATGTCTGGTAATTTTTTTCTACTAAGAAAGGGAAATTTTGTTTTGTGACAAGAAGTTGGTAGCCCTACCCAATCCCGGTATAGATACGGCAGTGCGAGTTGATTCTCTTTGTGCCGTTTCCGGTCGTGTTACGAATAGAATGTCCTTTACTCTAGAACAATCGCTTGTTTAAATCTGGAGCTTGAAGCCCTTGGACTAATCGTACGTGACTGTGTGAACCGGTAAAATTTTTTTTTGGGTTCAGGGAGTCTGAAAACGTGTAGATTCGGTGAAAACTCGATTTCAAAAAATCGACATGAAAACAATATTTTCCTTCCTATATTTTCATATAGGCAAGAGAAAGTAAAAAACTAAAAGGGGGAGGCGCAAAGGTTATAGAATATTTAAACAAAATTACAAAAGATGTAGGGTGTAGGTATGAAACGACTTGCACAAGATAGAACAGCTTAAAGAAATGCATCAAACCAGTCGAAAGACTGATGACAAAAAAAAATTAAGTTACAAGTTCTTCGTATCGTGCCAATCCGTAACAAATCCGTGGAGCTCTTACCGAACCAAGTCCTCAAATTGGCGAGCCAGGAAATTTTTCTTCTACCAGGATACCTTTTCCCTTGATCTTCCTTGCAGAATGTGCTGCAGTAGATTATATCTTTTTTGATGTTCCATTTCATGACAGAGTTACTGTAGCTTACGGCACTTAATAATTTTGAAAATTCCAGACTTTCGTTCATTCTCGACAAAACTTCAAGATAAATAACTTTCTGCGTCAACAAAAATTACAAGTAACGTTGGTCATAAATTCCTATTGAAAATTCATATAATTTCGATCTAGATGAAAATGGTTTGAGTGTACTCAAAGGTTATGAAGATGCGATGGATTTGTTTTTTCGTCATCAGTCTCGCGAATGGTTTGTTGCAGTTCTCCAAGCTGTTCTATCTTGCGCAAGTCGTTTCGTATCTACATACCTGTAACACCTTACATCGTTTGTAATTTGCTTTATAGTATATTCTAATCTTTGCCTCCCCCTGAAATTGACTCCCTCAATATTACCCTCCATTATTGATAGCCCAATACCAGGATGTCTTAAGATATGTCCCACTAGCCTATCCCTTCTGCTGGTAAGATGCTTCCATATACTTCTTTTTTCATCCACTCGCCTAAGAACCTCTAAATTACTTATTTTGTCCACTCATTCAGGCACGCCATATTTTCATACGTTACAAAAAATTCATTTTATCTGTCACCGTCTGCATTAGTAGTAATTGCAAAACAGTCTGGACGTTAAACTAAAAAAAAAAAAAAAAAAAAAAAAAAAAAAAAAAAAAAAAAAAAAAAATTATTCTGTAACACCACATTTCAAAAGCTTCTATTTCTACAGCCCCTATCACATACGTTTCACTCCTGTATAATGCTACTCCCCAAACATTATGTTTTAAGAAATTTTACCTAATCTGTAAA
The DNA here is from genome assembly GCA_035578175.1 of Catonia carolina. Taxonomy (NCBI): domain Eukaryota; kingdom Metazoa; phylum Arthropoda; class Insecta; order Hemiptera; family Achilidae; genus Catonia; species Catonia carolina. The sequence goes on along the minus strand of JAQMRL010000006.1, from coordinate 44,771,191 downwards.
CAATTATTGTTTGTAGTCAGTAAGCTGTTTTTATTTCAAAGGCTTTTCTAGCTTGAGAAATTCTGCTTGTGATATCACTTGTGCTTCTACCATCCTCTGTTATTTTACTCCCTAGATAACAAAATTCCCCAACTTCTTTCGTTTTCGTTCCGTACTTTTACATTTCCCATCTCTTCTAAACCACTCTTGGTGCTGCACAACGCTTTCGTTTTGTTCTTATTAATTTTTATGAAGATTAATCCTTTCTCATGATCTCATCCATTCCATTTAAGATATCCTCTAGTTCTTTCTTTGTCTCGGCTAATACTACTATATTATCGGCGAATCTCAGAATTTGTATTGTTTTTCCGTGAATATTTATTTCTGCGTCAAATTTTTCCTTCACTTCATTTATAGCCTCTACTGTATACAAGTTAAACAGTAGTGGTGACAATGAACAACTTTGTCGTACACCTTTTCTTTCAGCAGCCTCTTTATCGTACCCCTCAATTTTCAAAACTGCTGTTTGATTCTTATACAGACCGTAGATAACTTTCCTTTCTTTGCATTTATTTCCTAGCCTTTTCTTCGGATTTGTCTTTCCGCCATGTAAAAGTGATCATAAATTTATATTCGACATAAAAAAATTAAAATATTTTTCACCTTGAGTTGAAATATAAGTGTCACGAAATGAAGATGTACAACCTAGTGGATCGTTGACCGTCTTGTCCTGTTCATACTTGGGTAAAAAAGAAAAAATAATGGTTTAATGTGTGTGTGAGAGTGAGACAGAATGGATATTATGAGTTGAGCACGAAGTGGGCGGTGTTACGGGGTGGAGACGTGACCAGGCGCCTAATAGCAGTGCGCTACTGACGGAGAAGAAGCGATTGCCGTTTTGCTTTTCTCTGCTTCTTTTTGCGTGTTCTTACAGCAGCACTAGTGTTTCTTAGCAACCTTTTTCATGACAACTGATGTTACGTTTTTTTTTGTATTAAACATCCGAATTCGAAGTGTTTACTTTTTATGCGAATTTTTTTACTACATTTCGATGATACGAAAAGTTTCATTTGTGTTTATTAAATTAGCTCTTGATTGATACCTTTCAACTGTAATAAAAAAAACCAGTGAAATTTTTAAGATTTATGATAAACAATTATTGATGTAGACCACCCAAATGTTTTCGGAATTATTGATTTGGTTTATTGCTGTAGGTTGTATCAAGTGACTTCAAGCGATTGGTGATCTGCAATATTTAACTACAGTGTATATAGTAATTACGCATGTTCTCCTCCTCCTTCTCCACCACCACCACCATCTTCTTCTCCTTCTCCTCCTCCTCCTTCTCCTCCTCCTCCTTCTCCTCCTCCTCCTTCTCCTCCTCCTCCTTCTCCTCCTCCTCCTTCTTCTTCTTCTTCTTCTTCTTCTTCTTCAATCCGAATGTTGGCGATCTTTCTGGCCAATACATCCTTACTGACAATCCTCTAAACAGTTCTGGAGTTTTGGAGAACCGCACTTTAAAATTCTTGAACCTGGAAATTCGTCTTCTACCCGGTCCACGTCTCCCCTTGACTTTACCCTGACGAATGGACTGAAGAAGCCTGTACTTATTCCCGTTAATTATGAATAAGTTCATTAAATTAACTTGTTTCCTGGTCTTACCAGTTTCACTCCTGACTGTACATTTTTTTAGGTATCACTTTAAAAGTATTTTTGTTTCGGGCAGCTTACAAAATGAGATGAAAGTTTGAAATTTTGTAAATCGAACACCCCGATTTTTCGGAACTGTAGGTCTTCGGGAATGTAGAGATTTAGAAACACGTCTTGGTTTAGGGTAGTCATCTTTTCGTCTTATCCCTTAGGAGCAAGTAATTGAAGGGTAAATACTTACTTAAGTATTCCCGTACAATCCCTAAGGAAACAAATGTACCGAAGTTTAGCTGTCTCGGTGATCGGGGGAGTAGAGAAAATGAGTGATAAATCGTATCAAATAGGCTTAAAATTTGTAAATTTCAAGTTATTTTTCGGAGTAATGGAAATTTTGTTTTGATTTTCCCCGTACCATTTTTGTATACTGCGGTTTTACCCTTAATGTAAAAGTAATTTCTTGTGCCGATTTCAAAATAAGCTCTGTACTGCCAGGCGTTTGACTCGCGACATCACGTGGGAGAAAATGTTATGGTTCCTGGACTTTGTTGAGGACTTATTGAGAGAATAAAACGATGTTTTTGTAGAACAACAAAACGCCCTATTCCTCACCACGGCAGCCCTCAACGGGATTTATCTTAACCCGTTACGGCTATGTGATGGAAATATGTATTACACTTGTCTTTAAAAATGGGCCACGTGCATCAGAAATGAGTCACAGTACAATTCTAGGTTGTGTATTACTAATGTGGTTTCAGAGAGAGACATTGTACACTTAGCCTGTTCAAATAGTTGGCCTTTTTCAAATAATAGGATATTGCTTACACAGCACAGGTCGTTTTTCTTTCTTATTGTCTTGTACTAAATTGTTGCTATTATTTTCAATTTTTTACTATTTCTTTTGCGTATTTCGGTTAAAAGAAATAGTCTAGAAAACTTTGCAAGTAAACCCAGTTGTTTATTACATATTTTTATTATGACGAAAAAGGTCTCTTGGCTCTGAAATGTAAAATCATTCTAGCAGTACATATGATCCAAAAGTGTGTCACAACTTTATTTTCGAAAAAAATAAATAAGTAGTATTTGTTATTAAATAAAATAAGAAAAATAGCAAAAAAAATGAAAAAAAATAAAAAAGTGCCATGGCCCATTCATAACCATTAACCATTAGTGCCATAAACATTCACGGTATAATAGTGTATCTATCTACTCACTAAGGAAGAAGTAATAAGCGCGCTTGTTGTTGTTCAGGTCATCAGCTAAAAAGGCTGGTTTGAACCTCTAGAGGTTTTACTAAGTAAAACGAGGAGGAGGTGGTTTACCATGCCTTCCTCACTGAGTGGAAAAGTACACTTATCAGCATGCCGGGCCCTCTGAAAAGCACATATTCTCCACTCTGCAAATGACACCTTAACTTCATTCACCACAGGGTCTGGCTGTATAATGAAATTCATTACTTTCAGAGGAGATGACTCTGATTAGTGTCTTTTACGCCTCTACCTCTTCTGTTCTTAAATGGTTCAGTAATTTAATTGGCTGACCATGTGATAAGAAACAGAACTATTTATTTTAGCCCTTCATTGAACAGATTGCGCGTAAACAATTTGACACCACCTGTCTGTTATGAGCAGCAAGCGCGCTTATGACAGGTTTATTTTATCTCGAAGTCATTCTAAGAAAAATAAAAATAAATAAATAAAAAGTAGTTTAATATTGATGTGTTTGTGTGTGATCAGTATTGCAATTAGTTTAAACAATAGTTTACCTGTATCTTTATCTATATTTATAATACTTTAACCACTTATAATTCAGTATTTAATAAATACAAAATGTATTCAGATTTCAATTTCTAATTCCAATATTCATGAGTCATTGTTTAAATATTTATTGATGTATCTTTTTCTTTTGTTTGTTTATATGGGTGCTTCATGGCTTATTGCCAGTCAGTCAATAATCTATGATAATACTCAAGTGTATTTTGCGTCCAACGAATTGGTTGGATTATAGTCCTCTTGATTTAAATAGGCGGGTGTGATTAACTGACCAGGTTTTTATGTTTGGAAAATTTTATTATGTCTTTTTTTTTCTCTTGCCCTATTTGAATTTATACCAGGAAGGAAATTATTGTTTTCATGTGATTTTTAAAAACGTGTGAGTGAACAAACTATCTCAAGAACGGAACATCGTACGAAGTTGAAACTTGGAACTTAAGTTAGGCACTACTAGAGGACTCGACCCGAACATTTTCATCAAAATCTGTCAACCGAAAGTAGTAGTTTATTCGTTTTATTTTTCACTTCTTTGCGATTTTCTCAAAAATGGCTTTTACGATTTTTTTAAAAATCGACTCATTTACTATATTTCTTATACTCTACTAGATAGGGTAGGCGCCATGTCTACTGAAATTCTTGGGGAGGCTGTATTTTCATAGAAAAAAAATTTTTAAAGATTGCGGTCTTAAAATGCATTTTAGCGCAAAAGCGTAGTAATTATATAATAAAAGTTGTAGACAATTAAAAAACTTACAACTTTTATTTCAAAGATGTTTTTGTATAACGCTTAGTTTGCGGTGATTTGTGATTTCCTGTTTTTTCACGAAAATGTGTAAAAAATGATTTTTAAAGATTTGGGCCTTAGTATGCATTTTACGACCAAAGCATATAAAATAATAAAATTTTTAGAAAAATTAAAAGATCTACAACTTATGTTGTAAGCATTTTTCTCTAGAGAGCCAAGTTTAGCGTGAAAGAGTGATTTTCCGTATTATTAAGCAATACAGTTGATTTTCATTTTGCATCATTCACTCATGATTAAAATTAGGTTATGTTTTTTGTTTATTTCTAATGTTTTATTAGATACTAATGTTAGGTTATATTGGTAATTTTTTGCATTGGCAAAATAAAGTTGTGTGAGTGTTTCACATCTGATTTTTTTTCTTTCTCTTGCCCTATATGAATTTATGTAGGGATGGAAAGTTTTCATGTCGATTTTTCAAAATCGAGTTTTCACCGGTTGTAAACGTTTTCAACCCACTGAACCAAAAAACCCAAACATATTTTTATCGATTGATCTGTGTGTCAACGAAATATCTGAAGAACGGAATACCGTAGAAATTAAAACTTATAGTTTAAATTAGATACCACTAGAGGACCCGACATGAACAGTTTCATAAAAATCGGTTAACCGAAAGTAGTAGTTTATTCGTGCGATTTTCACGGAAACGGCTCCTACAATTTTTTTTATTCTCATTTACTACAGTTGCTCTACAAAATAGGGTAAGCGTCAAGTCTGTTGAAATTCTTTAGGGGGTTAGCTCTCGTTGAAAGAAATTGTGATTTTAAGAGAGCAACCTTAATACGCATTTATGAAAAAGTGTATATAGTCTAAGTTGTAGAACGTTTAAAAATCTACAACTTGTATTCCAAACATTTTTTTATACAATGCTTAGTTTAACAGCAAAATTAGTGTTTTTTTCATTAACCCTGTCAATCCCAAATTTTTTAACTTTACACAAACTAATATATGTACATTGTTTCATACACTTTACTGACATTTAAGTGAAATAAAATCACTTTTAGACCTTCAGCCTTTTTTTGATGGCGTGACAAAAAAGTGTGACACATATGTCACAGTGGGCTTGATGGTATCAAAGTTCCCAACAATATGAATAAGTAAAAATCATGTGCAGGCTTCCTAAACAAAATTCTCTTGCTTAGATGAGTAGCAAAGCATTATTTAAGACTTAAAAAAGGTTGCAATTCAAAAATATTGGTAAAATGGACAAAATCAGTATTTATAGCCTAAAAAATATACTTGTATATATGTACATTCAACATACTCGAAGAAATGCTACTTTATTTTAGTAAATGACCACGAATATTTAAGACTAAAACTAACTTTAAAAATAAACTAATGGTCGCGTCCGTGACGTAGTGGTCAGCATCTTACACTGCAAAGCGGAGATCTCAGGTTTGATTCCTGGCTAGGGTACAGACAATTATTACACTTCACATCCAGCGCTCTTTAATCAAAAGTAGTCGCTAACAATTAAAGTTTTTATGTCTATTATTTCACTCCAATGTGACTTCTATGCCTCACTGAGTAAGAAAGGTTTAAAATAGTTATGAAAAAACTATTAGTGGGGTTTTTTTCAAGATTGCGACCTTAGTACGCATTTTACGACAAAGGTTTATTTATAAAAACACTTTTTTACACATTTATTAAATGGAGAATTCTTACAAACGAATAAGTCTATAAAGAAAACGAACCCATAACAGATACAATAAGGAAGAAAAGGATACCTTTTCTTGGTCATCTTATCAGAACACCTAAAGACAGAATTTTAAACAAGATGATAAGTAAACTCTTTCCAATGGTAACATCAGGAGCATGGATCCGAAATGCCAAAGAAGACATGATCGAACTCGCATTAACTTTCGACGATTTAGAAAACAAAACAGAAATATTAAAACTCTTAAGAAATAAGGAAAGTAGATTTGAAACAAAATCAGATGGAAGAACAAACCCAAGCAGGAAGAAACCGGTCGTTTCAGAGGAAGTTCGACAAGCAAGATCAGCCCGCATGAAGGCATATTGGCAGAACATCAAGCTAAAGAATATGAACAGGAAGAACCTTTCTAAATTTGATTTAAGTGATTCATTGTGGTCATAAAAGACAAAAAAATACACTTTCAATTCAAAGTTATAGGAAATAAATAACCCACAACTTTAACTTTAAGCATTTTTCTCTAAAGAGCCTAGTTTAGAAGCAGTTACTAATTTTCCGTAGTTTTTAATCGAAAGCAAGTTGATTTTCATTTTTCGTCATTCACTCATGATTAAAATTTGTTTGTTTCTAATTTTACATTGTCTTTTACTCATGATTAAACATTAGTTATATTGTTCATTATTTATATTGGCAAGAGAAAGTCGTGTGAGTGTTTCACACCAAAATTTTTTTAACTTTTGTTTCTTGATCATTATTTCTGCGGGAACTTACTGTTTTTCTGTTAAGAGAACCGGTATTAAAATTGGTCCATTACATCTTTAATCGTTTTATATATGCTGGTTGAAAAATAAATGGGGTTTGCTGGACCATCTATTTTTTTTTGTTTTGTCATTTTTATATAGTTTTATCACCAATTTATTTTTTATTTCTTTATATTTTCGTTGATGCTAAAGATCTATCTCTGTTTCAGTTTATTTCATTTTTATAACTTCTTATACACAATTTTAACTTTGTGATGGCGTTTTTAGAATTTTTATGAGTTCTTTTACTCTGGTAATGTAACATTTTAACATATCATTTTGAATACAGTTATGTATTGTGTTAATCATGTTGTAAACTAGATTTTATTTTGTCATTAACTAGATTATTGTTTAATTTTATTAATATTAAATGTATTTTTTATGTAATTTTGGGCTTAAATGGATTAAATTTAGTTTGAAAACTTTTATTTTCAGTCAGTCCACTGAAGTTATCTCGTAAAATTTTAATATTTATTCTTAAAAATATACAAAACAGTCATAATACCAGTTTAGAGTTAATGTTTGTGGTGGGGTTTTGTTACAACAGTCTCAGACAAAATGCGTTCTGGCAATACAGATAGGACAAAATACTTGTAAACGAATGGCCCAAATGATACAAAGTAATTCTAATAAATAGATCATTGATTCTATTTATTTGAATTATTCTCGTATTTTTAAACCAAACTGAGTTTGATTTTCATTTTGCGCCTTTCACTCATGATTAAAATTGGGTTATGTTTATTGAGGTTAATTTTTTTGTTTAGTTCTAATGTTTTATTACTAATGTTATGTTATATTGTTAATTATTTGCATTGGTAAGAGAAAGATGTGTGAGTGGTTCACATCAGATTTTTTTGCTCTAGAATGTATTTATGAAGGCCGCAATCTTAAAAAAAATTTTACCGCGAGAGCACAGGTCCCTAACAATATCAGAAGTCTTGGCGGTTATATCCGGCGGAAACTCGATTTCGAAGAATCGCTATGAAAACAATACTTTCCTTCCGTGTATGTTTATTTTTTGTTTGTTTTTTAATCCCTAGGTGTGTGCGTTGCAATCTGTTCAATTCAGAACAATAAGCAACTCCATGATCCAATGAGATGAGGAATGATATGTATGACGTGTAAATGAGGTGTAGTCTTATGCAGACTCAGGCCGACCATTCCTGAGAGAGTATCGTCAATTGAATCCCAACCATTAAAGTACACCGGTAACCACTGTCTAGCATTCAAATCCGTATAAAAGTAAATACCTTTACTAGTATTTGAACCAGGAACCTTCCTCTCCGAAAATCAGCTGTTAAACAGCTGATTTTGGCGACGACTTTACTTCTAGACCAACCCGGTGGTTATGTTTATGTATGACAAGAAAAAGTAAATAGTATGGTTTTATGTAGCTATAAAATAGTTTATTCCCTTTAGGGAACGTTGTTTTAGATAAACCGAAAATTTTAATAACGAATTTCACCCTTAATTGAATTACATAAATTTAATTAACCACACAAATTTTGTGTCGTCTCAGTTGATTTTGTGATTTATTAAATTGTAAAATCTTCAGATTATTAATAATTTATACAATAAGGAACCGTATACCATCCCTAATCATATCCGTTTGTTGATTAAATCCCACAGTGGTACTTCTAACTTCAACCCTTAGCTCAGTTTATTGAATACAAAAGGGAAAGAGATAGATATAGATAGAAGTTACTTCGGTTAGGTGGGTTGTTTGGTAGGAAAGGGCGGCGGGTATGATTTGGTATACCTAGATGAACGTACCCAAATCCTATCTCTCCCACACCCGTGGAACAAATTTCGTGACTTACCTCAAACCACCGACTAGTCAGACAAGTGAATAGCTTTTTAGTAGTTGAATAAGGGAGGTAAATATAGGGTTGAGAACTAAATGAGCTACCGGACTTAACTGTAAACACCCTACTCTTTCACTCCGTTTCAGTTGCTCTACATCTATCTCTACCTAGCCAGCGGGTTTGTAATTTTACTCTCTCTCGTTTACGCAGATCCTAGAATCTGTTCTGTTCAGTAGGTTTCATTCGGTTTGACGTTGTTTGATAATCGAGATAGTTTGCCAACGGTTGTACATATTGCATTATTGTGTTTCATGTTTTATTACAGTACAACCGCTAATCCGAACCTCTTTTATCCGAACTATCCAGTAATCTAAACTATCCAAAAAATAAGTTTTTTTTTGTATAGCGATGATTTCCTGTAGTACGATTATTTTTTGAATTTCTTGATACGGTAATTAGACGCCGAAATCGTAAACATGACTGCAGAATTATGATGATGATGAAAACTACCGGAAAATAAAATACACCATGAAGTGGCAGTTGCAAGTTTTAATAAGGGTATAGAAAAGGCTAAGGAAATTAATAAGCCGTTTCATAAAATATTATTGCTTATGCAGCTTCGAGACGAAGCAGTCGAACAACGTTTGGCTTCTAAGAAACAAGAAAATAAATGAATTTTGAAATAACTTTTGAATAAATGAACATAAAAAAAACCTGGTGTGAAATACACGATTTTCTCTTGCCAATGCAAATAATGAACAATATAACCTAATATTAGTAACAAATCATTAGAAATTAACAAAAAATTAATCTTAAAAAACATAACCTCATTTTAATCATGAGTGAAGATGCAAAATGAAAACCTCAGTTTGGCTTAATAATATGAAAAATCACTCTTTGACGGTTAACTTGTTGAGAAATAATATGTTTAAATTAAAAGTAATAGATCTTTTAATTTTCTATAAATTTGATAATATACACTTTTGTCGTCAAATGCATACCAAGACCGAAATCTTAAAAAAAATAATTATTTACAGATTTTCATGAAAAAATTGGTATCCATTTTACGAAAGTGTATATAATGAAAGTTATAAGAAATTAAAAAAAACTACAAAAACTACAACTTTTATTTTAAGCATTTTTTTCCTAGAGTCTATTTATTTGAGAGGCAATTACTGTATTTCCATTTACTTATTTTTCGTATTTTTAAGTCGAACATAAGTAGATTTTCATTTTACATTGTTTACTCATGATTAAACATACGCTGGGTTTACAGAAGGATGCACAAAATATCTTGGACAGAGAGAGTCACAAACATGGAAGTCCTAAGGAGGATGCAGAAGGGAATGGAAGTGATGATCGAAATCAAGAAGAGAAAGCTGGTGTACCTCGGCCATGTCTTGAGAGGTCCAAAATATGAAATCCTTCATCTTGTCATCCAGGGAAAGATTATGGGCAAACGATCGGTTGGAAGAAGAAGAACCTCCTGGCTACGGAACCTGCGAGAGTGGTTTAATTTGTCATCCATCGACCTATTTAGAGCTACAGTTTCCAAGGTCAGGATTGCCATGATGCTAGCACACCTTCGTAATGGAGATGCTACATGAAGAAGAAGAAACATACGCTATTTTTCACCTATCGCTATTTTTCGCTGATGAGCTCTGAACGTACGCATTGCCCCCTACCCACTTCGTAGCTAGTCAATAACTTTCCAGCAACGTTGCCAACACTTGCTCTCTTAGCTCTGTTGTATATTTTGTCAGCCATTTTTTTGTCTTTCAATAACAATTATGATCTATAAACATACAACCAGCTAATTATATTATAACGTATTGCATGTTAATGCGCTCTATAATCGATGTGTTCAGTAAGACATGCAAGACACGAGTGAACTACTGCGGCTCTCAATGCACACGTTATGTTTGTCAGGCTGAAACGTTCGTACAATCTGACAACGCTGGAAAACGTTCTGATTGGTCTAAACGCGTGGAACAGCAGAGCTCATCATCCGTTAAAAGCATTATAGGTTATATAGTTCATTATGTACATTGGCAAGAGAAAGTTCTGTGAGTTTTTCACATCATTGGTTATAATTTTTACCAGTTTTTTAAAAATTTTACTTCCATTATTTTATCATTTACACAGATACACAGATGTTTCAGTAATGAAACATTAAATTTAATTAATTGTACTTACTGTAATAATTTTTGTTTTCCAAGTGTTTTTTTTAAGTCTTGCATTAATATATTGCCACCATACGATTTTGTTCTCTTATAAACTGCACATAAATTTTTATTGTTCAAATATATTGCAATAAAAGTTATTTTTATTTTCGAATGAATTATTTGATTGCGCACGATACACATTATAACCACGTATGTGTTATGGAAATTTACTTACTGAAATACTTGACTATTACGTCATTTGTTTTGTTACATTAGGCCGTTATGATGTGTATGTTACTCCTAATTTTTTAATAATTTTGTTTTTTTGTTTTTTAAATTCCTAATTTGTGTACGTTGCAATCTGTTCAATTTAGAACAATAAGCTACCCCATGACCCAATGAGATGAGGATGATGTGTATGACGTGTAAATGAGATGTAGTCTTGTACAGACCCAGGCCGACCATTCCTGAGAGAGTATGGTTAATTAAACCCCAACCATCAAAGTACACCGGTAACCACTGTCTAGCATTCAAATCCGTATAAAAGTAACTACCTTTACTAGGATTTGAACCAGGAACCTTATTCTCCGAAAATTAGCTGTTAAACAGCTGATCTTCGTCTCCGAAAATCAGCTGTTAAACAGCTGATTTTGGCGACGACTTTACCTCTAGACCAACCCGGTGGGTTTTTAATAATTAGGCATGAAAAAATGTTGTTTTATAGGTTAAGTTTTTGTTTAGGGATCAATAAGTAATTAGCAAGGAATATTATTATTGATAAAAAGTAACGTATCACTTAAAAAAAATTATTTTTTGGTTGTTTAAGATTAGTTTTAAAAAGTTTTGTTGCCACAAATATATAGTACTCTATTTTAAGAATATTTTATTTAGTTAAATAAAATGTACATTACGATTTATTACTAAACGAAGCTGTTAAAATATACAATATTTTAAACTAAATAATATATTTATACGCAAAGACTGTTCTTCACGAAGAGTTCTGTCCGCGCATAGGAGTATACAAAAAATGTTTAATTACTTAAATACTTTTAACTACTATAAAAATTGGTGTGAAACACACAAGTTTCTCTTGCCAATGGAAATAATTAGCAATATAACCCTAACATTAGTAATAAAACATTAGAAATAAACAAAAAACTAACCTCAGTAAGCATAAAGTTATTTTAATCATGAGTGAATGATGCAAAATGAAAATCAACCTGAGTTTGGCTTCAAAATACGGAAATTTATTCTTTCACGCTAAACTAGGCTTTGTAGAGAAAAATGCTCAAAATAAAAGTTGTGGATCTTTCAATTTCCTATAAATTTGATTATATACACTTTTGTCGTAAAATGTATACTAAGGCTGAAATCTTAAAAGTTCGAATTTTTTTATAAATTTTCATTAAAAAACCAGAAAATCACTAATTTCTTGCCAAACTAAGAGTTATACAAAATAATGTTTGCAATGAAAGTTTTTTATTATATACATTTTTGCGTTAAAATGCATATTAAAGCCGAGGTACAGGTGTAAAAGACACTAGTAAGAGTTATCTCCTCTGAGAGTAATAAATTTCACTATACTGTCAAAACCTGTGGTGAATGAAGTGAAGGTGTCATTTGCAGGGTGGAAAGTAATTGCTTTTTGGAGGACCTGGCATTCTGATAAGCATTTAATTTAACTCAGTGAGGAAGGCAAAAGTAAATCACCTCCTCGTTTTGCTTCGTAAAACCTCTAAAGTTTCAAACAAGCCTTTCGGCTGTTCTAAACAACATTCCTTGTTCAGAAAATTTGACTGAATATGAGATCCTATTTAAACCTTTTGATGGAGGGGGCGAACAACCAGTCAATCCTTCCCTCCTTTTTAAGTTTATAAATTCATTAATTTTCTGATTTACAAATTTTTTCTATTGGGTGCAATAATTCGTACTTATACTATGTTTATAAGGAACTAGGAAATAATTGACGTATTCCACCCAGGTAGAGCCCCTCTATTCCAGGCAATGTTAATACTATGTGAGGTCGATAGGTGTATATAAGCTCTGGTAGAGATGTTTCAGCCAACATCTTTCTGTACGGAATTACATTACACCTTCGCCTGAAGTATTTTTAATGATTTCTCGATTTATTAAACTAGATTTATGTTAACTAAAACAGTATCCGTAATAGTCACAATACATAAATATAAATTACATTAATAAAAACTCTTAGAATTTTGTGTACCGATACAAATGTAAACTAAATGTGACGGTTTTTACTTATTCGTTGGTAGTAAAATAAATTTAATACCTTTTATTCATATCAGAATGAAAGTCTTGTCAGACAGTGTGAAGTGAACTCTCTATCGAAACGTCTACTTTCATTATATTACTGGTTGCGTACGCAACACCTTTCTCCGTAGAAATTTAAAAAGATTCACGAATATATTACGACTCTAGAAAGCCTAGATTCATTTATGTATTTTATTTTATTTCTTTTATAATTTTTGTTTTGAGATTTAGTATTGAAATACAGTAAGACTCCTCTAATTCGGACTATATAAGAAGAGCCTTAATCCGAATTAATGAAAATTCCGAATTGTTGGATACTTCGCGAAAATTCGAGCCAGTGATCCAATTGTTATAAGTGAATGTTATATTTTGGTTTTTTTTCAAGAAAAACTAAAAAGAATACAGTACAAACTTAATTCAATAATTGATAAATTTTTAATTTAAATAATTAAATATTCAGTTTTATTTTACATTACATTCATATAGATGTTGTTTTTAGGTCATCAGCCGAAAGGCTGGTTTGAACCTCTAAAGGCTTTACTAAGTAAGGAAGTTTACCATTGTCTTCCTCACTGAGTGGAAAAGTACCACTTATCAGCATTCCACGCCCTTTGACAAGTATCTACTTTCAATACAACTTGTATTTCAAACATATTTGGTATAACGCTTGGCTTAGCGGTAATTAGCAATTTTTCACGAAAATGTGTAAAAAATCGATTTTTCAAGATTTCAGCTTTAGTATGCATTTTACGATAAAAGTGTATTTAATGAAATTTATAGAAAATTAAAAGATCTACAACTTTTATTTAGAGCATTTTTCTCTACAGAGCTTAGCTCAGCGTGAAAGAGTGATTTTCCGTATTTTTAAGCCAAACTGAGGTTGATTTTCATTTTGCATCATTCACTCATGATTAAAATGAAACTATGTTTTTTGAGATTAATTTTTTTTTGTTTATTTCTATTGTTTTTTTAGTGATATTAGGTTATGTTGTTAATTATTTGCATTGGCAAGAGAAAGTTGTGTGATCGTTTTACACCAATTTTTTTTTGTAGTATCCTAAAAATTTGTTTTGTCAACTATTATGTTGTTTTTTCAGTCAGATGTTCGTAGAATTTTAGTCATAGTTATCAGTCTGTCTCCATTAATATTTTGTTGTCTGGTACTGATTTATCTTTTCTTTGAAAAATGTTCTATCTTCGGACCCATTATCTTCCAGAGGATTTTTCCCATGAATTTTTCTGCTTAGAAATCAGACTACCATAAAGCATTGACTTGGCCACGCAGTTTTTATCATGATATTATAAGGGTTTGTTCTTGGCCAGTCCACTGTAGTTGTCACTTCTTCGTAGTGCATTGGCCATCTTTCCTCGCCTTTTGTTGTTCCTAGGCTCGTAGCCTAAGGGGGGATTTAGACCACCCGAACATAAATTCAAATTCCATACCAGACTAATATGTCGCGAGTCCCTAGTTCGATTCTCCAGACTCGGTCCGCCCCGTATTAAAATCCTTGGATCCGTGCCTGGTTGTTCGTTGATTTTCGGCTGTATTACAGCCGGTAACTAATAAATAATTATAGTTGTTGTTTACGTCATCTGCCGAAAGGCTGGTTTGAACCTGTAGAGGTTTTACTAAGTAAAACGTTAGGTGGTTTAACATTGCCTTACTCACTGAATGTGAAAAGTACTCTTATCAGCATGTCGAGCCCTCTGTAAAGCACATATTGCCTACCCTGCACAATGACACCTTCACTTCATTCACTACAAGGGCTGTATAATGTAATTCATTACTTTCAGAGGAGTTAACTCAGATTAGTGTCTTTTACATCTCTACCTCTTCTGTTCTTAAATGATTCAGTCATATAATTGGCTGACTATGTGATAAGAAACAGAACTATTTTTTGTAGCACTGGAACCAACAGATCGAGTGCAATTAATTTAACACTCCATTTGTCCGTTATGGGCATTATCATAAACATGTAAAAGTATTTAAATTTATTTTGTTTTAACTCGTTACTGCAATTAAGATTAGACCATAAACGTTTTAAAATGTTGAATGTTTTCCCGTTATTCAATAACCGAAATGCTTTTATATATTTTTTAATATCGTATAAATAACCAATACGTTGACGGTATTTTATATAGTAGCTACAACGATTAGGTAAATACACTAAAAATTTTAAATCCATTAAAATATCAACTCACGCACCCAAAACATTGTTTCAATGTTATTGTATTGAAACTCCATCATACCTAGAATAAGAGGAATGGAGGGCATTTTAACAGTTTCTCAAACTCCTCAATTTTCTGTATATCACATTGTTTTGTGTTGATGTTTTCCTCCCCACTACATCCCGAATCCAAACACCGCCCCATTATACTCATACCATTTCTCTCCAACGACCTGTAATCGTCGTAGTCCTATCGTCCCCCTCTATTTTTTTTCCACCCATTTAAGGGTGGGTATAAACGATGAAACGCAATTTGAAATTAATGTCTATGGGCCAAGGTCGTAAAATATATTGTCAACTTCACTGTTCATTTTATTATCCTGTTTATATGTATATACTGGGTGTCCGAAAAGTTCAAATACGGCAAAATATTTCGAATGTAAGGAAAATTTCGAGGTATACAAATGTGATTACAAAATACTATTTTATGTGTCACCGGATGGTGACATTAAGTGGCAAGTTGAAACCTTTATTGTTTGGTGGCCCTGAAAAGGGCCGGTATAAACCTTAACGAGTTAGTCTTGAGGAGGACCGTTTTGCCAGTCTCGAAGGAGATCGGTGTAGGCAGCGCGTGGCTGCGGCTGCTGCAAGTCCCAGAGCATCTTCCTTCTTTATCTCTTGGATGCAGTTGGTCGATCTTCGTCGGAGATGTAGAGCGTAATCGTCATGGCGGTCGAGGGACCGCCAAATGGTGGGCGACACGGCGATTCGTCATCCAGCGGTCATGTCATCTTCTTCCCTCGCAGTAGTGCATCGATGGCTGCTTCGTCGGACCCGGTGGGCTCAAGGCTCGGTCGAGGGACCGCTGCGGGCATCGCTCGAGGCAGCGGGCGATGACGGTCCCGGTCGACGGCTTACGGTGTCGGTTCGGCGAGTGGAAGGATCATCTTCTCTCTTGCGGGGTCGTCGATGAGCCATCCCTGGAGTCCGGTAGCCGTGTGCCGATGTAGGAAGTCTCGTCGATGCGTGGAATCTAATTTCTTCGGGCTCAGTGGAGCGCTCTTTATATAGTCACAGGAGCGCTGTGGTAGGGGGCGGTTATTGGTCTCGGCCTTGGCGACAAAGGCCTTTGTCGGTACGCCGCCACAGGCCTACCGCCCCTTTCGCAACTATTGGAGTTTCCCTCTGTCGCTAAGTCGGATGCTTTGATAGCCGGCAGCACAGTACCTATTCAAAGGGGTCAACGGTGACATATGATGAATAAAAAAATGTTGCCCCATCTTGAATGTAACTTTTTTTTTTAAATGTGAAGGTGGTCACATGACACATGATTTCAATGCGAAATTTCGTGATAATTTGAATGGTGAAAAGCGCACATCGATATCTTATACAGTTTGGAAGATATTCGCCTCTCTTTACATTTCAGCAACACCTTATTTAATGTTATACGTAAAGTATTACCTAGGTTGTGTGAGAAGTTCGAGAACGGCTAAATATTTCTAATGTTTAGAAATTTTCAAGACATATTCACATGTGAACCACACTCGAATACAAAATACTATTTTATTATGAATCTATAAATTTTGTCCGCTGTGATTTCAGTGCAAAATTTCATGACAATTTGAATGGCGAAACCCGCACATCGATATCTCAAAATGAAATGTAAAGAAAGGCAAATATTTTTGAATCCGCTTGATATATCTATGCGTGGTTTTCGCCATTAAAATTTTCCATTGAAATCATGTGTCACATCTTTACCTTAAATCATGACCACCTTCCCGTTAAAAAAAAGTTATATTCCAAGATGGCGGGCAAAATTTTTTGATTTATCATAAAAGAATATTTTGTATTCCAGTGAGGTTCACATACGCATATATCTTGAAATTTCCCTTGCATTCGAAATATTTTGCCGTACTCTGACTTTTTGGACACCCAGTATGTATGTATGAGTATACATAGGTATACAAAATTTATTAACATTTATCTTTTATAAACACAGCCGTCTGTTCTGGTGTTTATATTAAATGTATTATTGTTTAACTTGAATATAGGTTGTGTTGTTATAAACTGATGTCTCTAATTCATTAGATTCATTATGTACGCATATTGATTAAATATCCGAACAATGTACTATTATTTTAAATTATTACTATTATTAAATAAACTATTATTATTACTATTAAATAAACTAACTATTATTTAAATAAAAAAAACCTTGGAAAGTATGGATTGCTCTACTTGTACTTTTTTAGCCACTCCCACTCCTGTGTATCGATACTATTCCTCTCCTGAGGATCTAGATGTTAATTATCGCTGATGCTGCTTCAACGATCTTGAAAATTTAGCTAGAGGGGAAGTCTTCCTCAGTCTTTTGTTGTTGCATGCGCATAGAAATTTTTACCATATTCTGTTGTAGTAGTTAATTTTTTTCTTCTTCTAAAGGCCTCTTCCTACAATGCTAGTAGATTAGCAGCTAACAAAATAGCTTAATAGGAACGAACAACTAGTAGCTAGTTTAGTTAAAGAGCTAGTATTCATCAGCGCGCTAGTGACATTGAACATGTTTGATTTTACTAGCGCTAATAAACTAGTTTAGACACTAGATTAGTGTCTTTTACACCTCTAACTCTTCTGTTCTTAAATGTTTCAGTCATTTAATTGGCTGACCATGTGATAAGAAACAGAACTATTTATATTAGCCTTGGAACGAACAGATAGAGTGCAAATAATTTGGCACTCCACTTTTCTGTTATGGGCAGATAATTATTTACTGATACGAAAAATATCTGTAAACGGGTTCTAAAAATTTTGCAACTACTTCGTTTGACCATTCACCCATTGTTAACGCAATAACGTTAACCGCACCAAAAACAATAATACAATAGCGTCACTAACAGAGCAGTTTGACACAGCGTACCACAGGCCACAGTCACGCTACATATCAAAAACTTCTTAGGTTTTTAATTCGCGTTTATGTGTGGATAGGCACGCTGTCTCCCCATTCGTCCTGCCACGCTGCTTTTGAATCGCGAGCAAAAACCGACCACCAATCGGAGCGGATGCTAGGCGAGCGAAGTCAGTGCGAGTGAAGGCAATATAGCACGAGTGTTAACATACATACTGTGGACAATTTGAACTGGCACAACCCTTGCTCTACGTGTACACACAGTTCCGCTTAAAGTATATCCATAACCTATTCTATCAACAAGGTCTACCAATTTTAATGTACACAAATGCCTACAACCTTATTACAATGGACAAACTTACAAATAATTATTTCATTGTAAAATATGTATATAATTTGTTCCAGTAAAAATTTAAATTATAAATTACACGAACTAAACTGCAAAATCGCACTAAACTATACTTTACAGACGCTCGCAACTAATTAAACAAATTGGTCTGAATATACAGGGTCCGGCAGATTAATCTGATGAATTTGTATTCATCGGTATGTTGGCAACACTGTGAATAGGAAGTTGGTACAGTTGTTACGGGGTAGCGCTAATACTACCATTTTAGCTGCCATCATGAGTTGGTCGTATGAGCACCGTGCTTTTGTGATTGAAGCGTATTTCAAAAACAATGTTTCTGTTATTGCTACGCAGCGTTTATTTCGTAGACATTTTAATCTAAACCGAAACGCGTCTGTTCCAAGTAGGAATACGATATTGCTGTGGGTGAAAAACTTTCGTTTAACATCGTCTGCTTTGAAACTGAAACCAACAGGACGAAAGCGTTGTGTGAGAACTCCTGAAAATATTGAGGCTGTAAGGTTATCTGTGTCGCAGTCTCCACGGCGTTCCGTAGTGAAGCATGCTGCCGCACTAATAACGTCTGACCGAAGTGTGTGAAGAATCCTTCATGATGACCTTCAGTTTCATTCGTACAAGATGATGTTCTAGCGACAACTAACTGAAAATGACTACGCGTCTCGCAAAACAGCATGTAAGCTAATTCTCGAAAATTTGTGAGGTTGAATGAGTGCGTGAGGAACAATGGGAAACATTTGGATGACATAATTTTCAAATGAAATATGAAAGTGAACTATTGAAATTCTGTAAGTAAAATTGTATAATTTGAATTTTTATTTGACCCATTAAACTTTGTTGTACTATGAATCGTGCTTTTTTTATTGACCCTCCAAAATCGTCAGATTATTCTGCCGGACCCTGTATTATAATGAACAGAATATCATTTAAGAAAACAAAATATTAGTCACATCATTATATCAGACAGATTATTCTTAAGAACAACAGTGAAAACAAAGCGTTTTGATAGTGCGTGAGTCGCACATTACAGTAGCGATTGCATACTTTTGTGACTGTACCGTCGTTGGATGGCGAGTGCGAAGAGTGGAGTAGATAAACACCGAAGCGGCTTGTGCCAATTCGAATTGTTCAATTGTCGCATAGACCCGGGACATGTGTAGAGCTAACTACATTTTGTATCGTTCCATCTCTTTCTCCTAATTAATTACTTATTTTGTATTATCATTCAATTGTTTTCTAATGATTTTGTTTTATTCTATTTGTTTCAGGTAAGCGAATTTATTAATCTGTACCTATCAATTGATCGTTTTCACTACGGGCGTAAGTTTTACTACTGTGTTGTATATATATTTTTTGTTTCTATTATAAGTTACTATATTATTTTAGATTGTTTTTATTTATTCATTTAACGTTGCATCAACTGATTGTTTTTATTTATTCATTTAACGTTGCATCAACTACAGTGGTCATTAACGACGACGTTGGGTTATAACTTACTGTATAATGAAGGATGATTGATTTTTTTGTAAAGTATAATAATATGCCGTGCCTGAGCGGGATTCGAACCCACGACCGCTCGATGAGCGGCGAGCACGCTACCAACTACGCCAATGCGGCCGATATTGGATTTATTTTAGATTTGTTTGTTTACGAGAGAGACTTAAGCAGTGGTGGTAATTTGGAATTATACGCGGGGAGGGGGCAAACAAATGTATGTATTTTTACTTTCTCTTGCCCTATATTAATATTTATAGTAGGAAAGGAAAGTATTGTTTTCATGTCAATTTTTCGAAATCGAGTTGTCACCGAAAATACGTTTTTAAGCATCTTGAACCCAAAAAATACGCTTTTAGCGATTGGTTTGCTTGTGAACAAAATATCTCAAGAACGGAATATCGTTAAAGTTAAAACTTGGACATTAAGTTATGTACCTCTAGGGAACCGGACAGAAACATTTTCATCAAAATCGGTGGATCAGAAGTAGGCTAGTTGTTTATTCGTGCGATCTTTCACTTTTGTGTTTTTTTTCAAAAACGGCTTTTACGATTTTGTTTAAAATCGTCTGATTTGCTAAATTTTTAATTCTCTATAAGATAGGGTAAGCATCATGTCTACTGAAGTTCTTCGGGAAGCTGTGCTTTCGTGGTAAAATTTATTTGTTTGTAAAATTGTGACTTTGAAGATAACAACATGAAAAACCACTTAACTTTATTTATGAGTGAATGCCGCAAAATGAAAATCAACCTCTGTAAGACTAAATATACGAAAAGTCACTATTGTGGCTAAACGAGGCTCAGTTGAAAAAACTTTTTAAAGTTGTAGGTTTTTAAATGTTCTATAACTTTTTTAAGTATACTTGTGTCGTGTAACTTATTAAGCTGCAGTCATAAGAAACACCATTTTTCCTGATTTTAATGGGCAAAATACAACAAAAAAAATCACTAATTCACGTGACACTAAAGCGTCGTAGAAAAACGTTTGATGTTAAAGTTGTAGTTTATAATTTTATACAAGTTTGATTGTATACTTTTTTCCCTAAAATGCATATTAAGGCCGCAATCTTAAAAAAACAAAACAATTAAAACGACGCCACTCAAATGTTATTATCACGGTGACTTTTTTTGGTTGCAGTTTTTAAAATCGTCATCTATCATGTTGTTTTGTCCGTCGTTTACATCCAGATGTCAGATATTACAAGAGATAGCAAGCAACAAACGGTTTTCGGATTCGTAATTTACACAAAATTTTAGTGGGCCTAAATCGGGTTTGAAGTTCTGCTTTCGATTGGGAGTGGTCAAAAAATGGAAGTCAAGACATCAAAGTCGGAAACTACAAGAGATGAAACAAACGTTTTCAGATTCGTAAGCTACATAAAAATTAATAGGTCTGGATTGGGTTTGAAGTTTCGGTTTTGGCCAGAAGTGACCCAAAATTAGAAGTCAAGAAATCCAATTCCTCTTAAAGAGTAGATATAGAAATAATGGTAATAATATTGGGCAAAATACAAAAAAAAATCACTAATTCACGTTACACTAAAGCAAATAATGGTTTTTCCATACCGTAAGTCAAAAGATAAGTCTTTTAATAATTTCCGCCAGCTATGAAGCACGTCGCCTCATGAAAGTGATTTTCTATTATCTTTTTGTAGATTTACTTTCATATCGTTGATATTAAATGTTATCATAAATATATTTCTTTTAATAAAATATAAAAATAGAAATTTTTTACCCTTATTTTTACTTTCTCTTGCCTGTATCAATACATAGGAAGGAAAGTATTGTTTTCATGTCGATTTTTCAAAATCGAGTTTTTAGCGGATCTACACGTTTTCATACCCCTGAACCCAAAAAACTTGTTTTTAGCGATTGGTCTGTGTGTGTGTGTGTGTCTGTCTGTCTGTCTGTGTATGTGAACAAAATATCTCAAGAACGGAACATCGTACAAACTTGAAACTTAAGTTTAATACCGTTAGAGGACCCGACACGAACATTTTCATCAACATCGGTCAGCTGAAAGTAGTAGTTTATTCGTGTTATTTTTCACTTTTTTGCGATTTTCTCAAAAACTGTTCCTACGATTTTTTTAAAAAATCGCTTCATTTACTAAATTTCTTATGCTCTACAAGATAGGGTAGGCGCCATGTCTGCTGAAATTCTTGAAGAGGTTGTTTTCTCGTAAGAAAATTGAATTTTTAAGATTGCGGCTTTTTGCTAAATGGATGTTAGCGCAAAATTGTACATAATAAAAGTCGTAGAGAATTTAAAATCCTACAACTTTTTGTTCAACATTTTTTGTATAACTCTTAGTTTAGCTGTAATTAGACTAGTGATTTTCTGTTTTTTTTAAATAAAAATCTGTAAAAAATCGATTTTTTTAAGATATCAGCATTAGTATGCATTTTACGACTAAACTGAATATAATCAATTTTAATTTAGACCATTTTTTTTTCTACAGAGCCTAGTTTAGCGTGAAAAAGTGATTTTTCGTATTTTTAAGCCAAACTGAGGTTGATTTTCATTTTGCATCATTCACTCTTAATTAAAATAGTTATGTTTTTTTGGTTAGTTTTTGTTGTATTTCTAACGTTAGGTTATATTGTTATGTATTTGCATTGGCAAGAGAAAGTTGTGTGATTGTTTCACAACAGATTTTTCCATACCGTAAGTCAAAGGTAAGCCTTTTTAAAAATTGCCACCAGCCATGAGGCGCGTCGTCTCATGAAAGGGATTTTTTATTTTCTCGTTGTAGAATCACCTTCATGTCGTTGATACTACTTAAATTTAGTCATAAATATATTTCTTTTAATAAAATACTAGCAATCCCCGCTCGCTTCGCTTCACAGTAGCTAATGTAGGCCTCAGTAAATTATTTTAAAACCTTTCTATATACAATATTTGTGGTTTTGTTGCCATGTGGCAGCAAAATAAATTATTGTTTTTCTGCACTTCCAGCTCTAGAAAGTCCGACATAAAGTTGTCCATGAGTGAAGGAAGCACTCTTGTCTCAAATCGATGCCCACCTTTTTAAATGTTTGTCCCTGCGATTTAACAGAATTGAATAGAATGCATAGAAGAATCCCGATGGAAAAGAAAGACAGTTGATATACACGAGGGTTATCCAGAAAATAACCTCCGTTTTGAAATAAAAAGTAAACGAGTGAAGATACAAAAACTTTATTATATACATATTAAAACTACAGTTTTTCTCTATTTTTCGACATAGTCGCCAAACAGATTCAAGCACTTGTCGTACCTTGGAACAGTCTTTGAAATACCCTCTGCATAAAAATCTGCCGCCTGTGAATGTAGCCAACCATTCACGGCGTTTTAAAGCTCTTCGTCATTGGCGAACCGCTGAGATGCAAGCCACCGCTTCATGTTCAGGAACAGGTGAAAGTCACTAGGAGCCAAGTCCGGGCTGTATGGGGGATGATCGAAAAGTCCCATTTAAACTTGGTTAAAAGTTCGTTTGTTCTTCGAGCTGTATGAGGGTGAGCGTTGTCATGCACAAACACAACACCACGTGTTAGAAGGCCATGACGCTTGTTTGGATCGCTCTTCTTAGTCTGTTTAAAGTTTCACAGTAGACAGCAATAGTGATGGTCGTATATGGCTGAGAAAAGAAACAGCAATACGTGGGTGCGGTACGCAGAATAATTGGAAATATATGACTCATTCACTACCTGTCGAATGAAAACAATTACATGAAATACAGTACAAAAATAAAAATTTTTGGATATTTCCGAATTTTTAGTGTTTCTATGTTCTATGTTAATTTTTATGTTACTTTACGTTTTTCTATGAATTATAAAATTTGTATTTTGCTTCTAGCCCAAAAAATACACCATCCAGAGGACTTAAAAAAAATAAAAGTGCTAGCACCCGATAAACTAAAACATGCGACATCATCACAGTTTAAGTTGCTTAACTCACTTAATTAAAGTTACTTAAAATTGCAAAATAGCCTATATTGATCAGGAAGCTCTAAGCTATGCAACAATGAAATATTTTTTTAAATCAGTTCAGTAGTTTCTAAGATTACGTCATACAAACAAACAGACGTTTCTTCTTTATTATATTAGTATAGATAAACATAAATATTTTTTACCCATATTTTTATAACTTAGTATGCCTACGTATTTAATAAATGAGACATAGACGTACGCAATTACTCGCATACCGCGTTTGCATTATTATTATGTGTTCACTAATACGACTTAATATTTTGTTATGTAGATATTATACGTCTAAACTGTGTTATTGTGTGTGCGTATACGAAATGAGTGAATATAATTAAAGTGAACAGAATATAAATTAGTTTAACGCAGTCAGAACGAACGGTTTGCATATTAACAATGCTCTGTCAACATATACATTACCGTTTATACAAAGCGATGAGCACTCTTACTTATCTCTTATCTTGTTCTGGAAGTCACTGGAGAGCATGAAAAACAAGAGGTGCTGATCACTTACTTAGAAATCCAGTGTGAAACACTTACACGACGTTCTCTTGTCAATACAGATGATGAATAATGTACCCTGCATTTAATTTATCATAAGTAAACAATCTAAAATGAAAGAATTTAACGTAATTTAAATCGTCAGTAAAGACGCATAAAGAAAATCAACCTCTGTAGAGCTTTAAAATCCGTTAAATCAGTAATTGTATCTAAACTACTATCGGTTTCATAATCATAGACACCCGAGTTTGAACCCTTGCATCTCTAATACTCTGAGTCGGATTTAAACATAATGTACATCAAAATTAGCTCATTTTTTGCAACGTTAACCCATAATAGCCCTATATTTTAAATGTTGTTTAAAAATTGCCATATCGAGGTTGGAAGACAAAAAGACCCAGTTTTTTTGCTACCGTAACAAATTTCGTGCGTTTAGAGGCATGTAACTCGATCATTATTTGACCGCAAAGTTTGAAATTTTAACACAACATAGACAATCATATCCTTACAGCGTGTACGAAATTTCTAATTCGTTCGTTATTTAAATTTTGATTTATTAACAATATTATAAACTCTTGCTATCTCGGGTAACTGGTCGATCGTTCGATACGGGCAAACTATCGTGTTATTCGTCGTAAAAAACTTAGTACAAATGTGTGAATAACATGAAATATTGATTGGCCAATGAGTGTGGCAGAATTTAAAAATTTTTGAAAAGTAGACTGTTTAATTGCGGTTGGGGGGTGGGGGCTACTACTATTCATGTTGTCTGAATCTGACTGTGTACCTGAATTGAAAATCCAGTTTGTCAATTCAGGTACAGTCCGACAGGATGTCAAGTACACAAACTAGCAACATGGATTGTAGCGCCCACCCCCCATTAACCAGTCTATTTTTCAAAATTTTAAATATTCTACCACAAAATTGGCCAATTAATATAAATATTATGTTATTAACATATTTGTACTAAGTTTTTTACGCCGAATAAAACGATAGTTGGCCCGTGTCGAACGATCGACCGGTTACCAACAACAACAAGGGTTCAGAATATTGTTAATAATTCAAAATTTAAATAACATGCGAATTTGAAATTTCGTACACGCTGTAAGTAGGCTATATAATTGTTTATGTTGTGTTAAAATTTCAAACTTTGTGGTTGAATAATTATCGAGTTACACCCCTCTCAACGCATGAAATTTGTTGCGGTTGCAAAAAAACCGGGTCTTTTTGTCTTCCAACCTCGATATGGCAATTTTTTAAACGACATTAGAACTATTATTAAATTATGTTGAAACCCGACTCATAGTTTTGGAGATGCAAGGGTTCAAACTCGGGTGTCTGTGATTATGAAACCGATAGTAGACTCTGTTGTGAAAAATACTGAGAATAAATTAGTTAGTTGTAAGATTGTTGATTTCTTATATCGATTATATACACTTTTGTCGTAAAATGCAATACTAAGGTCGGAATCTTAAAAATCCCATTATTTTACAGGTATTCATGAAAAATCACTAATTGCTGCTAAACTAAGTATTGTACAAACCAATGTTCAAAATGAAAGTTGTGTGTAAATGTTCTACAACTTTGTTTTTACCGGGCTTCCCAACAAATTTGACGTTTGGGGAAATTAACATTCTACAATGTACTGTCAACGTTAATCTCATTATAAGGGTGTAATCTTACTCTTATTATTCCAGTCGTTTAGAAACATAATAAAAATGAGTCTAAAAAGATTTTAAATAGCTAATAATTTAATTATTATTAATAAAAATAGAAAATATTAGTTACTTTCGATTTAGCGCGGTACTTACATGAGAAAAATTTCGCGTTTGTTAATTAATGTTTTTTTTCAGTTGCTGTGCACGTTTAGAGTTCACTAAAAATTTTACAAAAAATTTTACTTTTGATATTATCTTACGAGAGTCGTGAGTTCGAATCCCACAATAACTAAAAAAAAATTATTATTGTTTTGTTAAATTATTTTATTAAACCAATTAAAAATAATTTGTTAACTTCTTACAATCCAATCTGATTACGTGTCAGTCAAAAAGGAAAATGTATTTCAGTTGTTAGTTTTTTATATTTTATAAGTTTTGAAATGGGTTTTAGTTAAATTTAGAAGTCTTTTAGCAACTTTTTTATTGGTTGTGAGGCATTGTTGTAATTGCCTGACGTTTTACTATACGAGAAAAAACATTAAATAAAATTTATTTTTATGAATTAAAACTTGCAATTATTATAGTTTCGAATGTTTTTCATTATTTAATTTAGAAGATCATTGGTCAATTAACAAAAACAAAAGATAATAAAAAGTAAAACAAATTTTTAATTAGTGTGGGATTTGAAATCACGACTCTCGTACGATAATACCAAAAGTAAAATTTCAATGGACATCTAAACGCGCACAGCTACTAAACATACGTCAACATACGTGATTTTTTTTTTGTAAGTTCCGCGCTATGTCGAAATTGAATAACATTTTGTCTTTTTTTTTTTTTTTTAGGCCCTCACTGGAGCAAAAATAATCGATTTATAGAAGATCCCTAGTTATTCCTCTTATTTGCCCAGTAGTTCTTCATCCTCCACAGTCCAATGTCTGTTTGTCTGCCTTTTAGGTACTTCTGGAAATTTCGTGTTTGGATTTTTGATCTTATATCCTTCTTCTCTGTTCAAAATCTGTGTCTCTGAGATATCCAGGTCCTGCAGATCCTGTTGAACTTCCTCAAACCAGGCGTACTTGACTTTGGTTTTCAAAAAGAAATCCAGTACCTGTCTGGTAAATCTGGATTCTGGCAGTCTCCTAAGATGTCCAAAGAACCCAACTCTTCTCTTCCTCATTATCTCGGAAATATCCTCATTTTCCCTGTATAGAACCGAATTTGGCAACAACCTATACTCATTGTCTACTCTGTGCTTTTTGTTTATTATTGTTCTGAGGATTCTTCTCTCTGTCTTTCTAAGGTCCTCCATCCAAAACTAATTAAATTAAGCTGTATGTCTATTTTGATTTTTTTTTATTTTTTCCCATAACAGTGCCTCAACCTGCCCAAAGTCTCACACGCATACATTACCACAGACTTCGTGACCGTATTGTAGTGCCTCAATTTGGATTTTATGGACATTGACTTCCTCTTATAGGTGGACCATGTCAGTCTTTGAGCTCCCTTGAGTTTGTTAACTCTTGATTCCATGTTTATTTTTTCGTTTAGATTATATGTGATCACCTCTCCCAAATACTTAAATTTTTTAACTATCCTAATTTTGTGATTGGCTGCCTCCAGATATCTTGGTGTTTCTGTGTTTGTGGACATTATTTCCGTCTTCTCAAAGGAGATTCGCATACCAACTCCTGCTGCAATTTCCTGTAGTGATTCTATCTGTTCTTTTGCGTTTTCCCAGTCATTGGAGAAAATTGCCAGGTCGTCGGCAAAGGCTAGGCAGTCTTTTTGTCTTTTTATTAATAATAATTAAATTATAGCTGTTACAATCTTTTGTAGAATAATTTTTTCTCTGTTTCCAAACGAATGGAGTAACAAAAGTAAGATTACACCCGTATAATAAGAATAATATTGACGATACATTATCCAATGTTAATTTTACTACACGACAAATTTGTTGGGAAGCATGGTATACGCTTTTCTCTCAAGTGCATATTAAAGCCGCGATCTTAAAAAAAAGAGTGTCACCAGATAGCGACATTAAATGGTGAGTTGAAACCTTTACTTTTGGTGGCCCTGAAAAGAGCCATTTAAACACGGTGGTCGTCTTGGCGAAGCGTTGGTCGTAGTCGTCGTGGCGGTCGAGGGGATGTGCGGCACGGCTTGTCGTCGTCCAGCGGAGACGTCATCTTCTTCCCTCGCAGTAGTGCGTCGATGGATGCTTCGTCGGATCCGGGGGGCGATTATTGTCTCGGGCTTGGCAACAAAGCTCCCGTGTTTTGGCAAAAGGATGTTTGTGAAAAATCGGTTTTATTCATTTACGATTCTTAGGTAATTTTTTGCTCTTTTCAAAAATCCTATTGCCAAGTTTGTACGAGTTATAGTTTTCAAGATACGATGGCAAAAAGCTGTATGTCTATTTTGAGAAATTTTAGAGGCAAAATGGTGTATGTGTTAATAAATTAGTAATTTACAGATTGGCACAAAGATGTATGCATTTCTATTTATGCTAAGGCAAAAAAGGGTAAAGGGACTACTGTACAGCTTTTTGCCAAAACAGACTGCGTTTGATGCAGTTAATGAAATGGCTGTAAACAGTGGGTACACCTTTCTGCCATAGTTTCACTTATTTTTTTTTATTTTTTCCCATAAAGGCAAAATGGTTTAACTGAGATTTTAGGGTTTTAACAAGTTTTTTACAAATTTTTGACTACGTAGTCATAAACAGAACATTAAAAACTATAAAAATACATAAAGAACTCAATTAGAAAGTAATTTACAACAAAACGGCCACAATTTAAACATGCAATTTTTGAAAAGTTGTGTTTTTGGGATACACCTTTTTGCCTATTTAGGGGAGAAAGGCCTCTGTTGGTACGCCGCCACAAGCCTACCGCCCCTTTCGCAGCTATTGGCGGTTCCCTCTGTCGCTAAGACGGAAACTTTGATAGCCGGCAGCGCAGTATCTAATCAAAAGGGGTCGACGGTGATAAGAGGTTATATTTTGCGTCATTCACTCATGTTTAACTAGGCCTTATAAGTTATATTTTTAATCATTTAAATTGGGAAGAGAGAGTCGTGTTAGTGTTTCACACCAGATTTTTAATTTATGTTATGTAGCTGAAAATATACACAGTGTCTAATCAAAGAGGTCGACGGCATTCACTCATGTTTAAATATAGGTTATAGTTTTTATTATTTACATTGGGAAGAGAGAGTCGTAAGAGTGTTTCACACCAGATTTTTAAATTATGTTGTGTAGCTGAAAATATAAGTCGTTAGTTGTAAAATTTAAAGTCGACAAGTACCAAACTAATGAACAGTCAACTTAAATGCAATGACTGAATCATTTTAAGCATATTTACGTTGTTAATTATATTTACCCATTAATAAACTGACACGTATACAATTGAAAAATTTTAATTATGATATGAAAAAATTACTAAATATTTTACGGTAATAGTGATTATTAACGAACGGAAATATAAAATAAAATAACCACCGGATAATTTACAAGCTGTGAATTATTGGGCAGGTACTGCTTTTATTTATGTTAAAATGCTATAACCAGTTTTGCTGGATTCAAACAACTTAACCTCTGCCGGATCTTTCGTATTTAATATAAAAATATTGTATTTCAAATAGAATAAGGAAGAAATTATTTCTAAAAAGAAAGCAGTGACTTGAATGGTTTGTTTGCTGTAAAAATAAATTCAATTTACTTAAGTATAATTGATATCCTCGTTAGATAATAGAAGTATCCTTTGTGAAATTATAATCTTTGTACTGGGTGTTGCAAAAGTCACGACAGTTTGTCGGAATGTGATTCTACAATTTAAATAATAGTGAAAATTCTCGTGTGAAACACTCACACAACTTTCTCTTGCCAATGCCAATAATGAACATAACCGAACATTAGTAATAAAACAGAAATAAATAAAAAATTAACTTAGAAAAACAACCTAATTTTAATCATGAGTGAATGGTGCAAAATGAAAACCAACCTTTAGTTTGGCTTAATTATACGGGAAATCACTTTTTCATGCTAAGCTAGGTTTTGTAGACAAAAATGCCAGAAATAAATGTTGTAGATCTTTTAATTTTGTATAAATTTGATTGTATACACTTTTTTCGTTGAATGTATACTAATGCCACAATCTTAAAAACAAAATTATTTTTTTACAGATTTTCATGAAAAACCCCATAAAATCACTAATTACCGCTAAATAAGCGTTATACAAAGATTGTTTGGAATAAAAGTTGTAGGTTTGTAAATTGTCTACAACTATTTTTATTTACATTTTTGCCCGGAAAATGCATATTAAGGCCGCAATCATAAATATACCATATATTTTTACAAGAGTGCAGCCTTTCCAAGAGTTTCACCAGACATGACGCTTACCCTATCTTGTAGAGCTTAAAAAATTTAGTAAATGAGGCGATTTAAAAAACAACCATCGTAGGAGCCGTTTTTTAGAAAATTGCAAAAAAGTGAAAAATTACACGAATAAACTACTACTTCCGGTTGACCCATTTTGATGAGAATGTTCGTGTCGGGTCCTCTAGTGGTACCTAACTTAAGTTTCAAGTTTCAACTGCGTTCGATGTTCCGTGCTTGATATATTTTGTTTACACAGGCAGACACACACACACACACACCCACACATACACACAGAACAATCGCGAAAAGGATGTTTTATAATTATTCTACTGTGTTCTAAAATCTCAGTGTCTGTTTTTAGGCTTCATGTAATTTTATTTGAGTGGCAATTTTTAACAATTGTCATTTATCACAACCAGATGTCAAAAACTACAAGAGATTACAACAAACGGTTTTTGCATTCGTAATCTACACAAAAAGTTAAAGGGCGTAAATTGGGTCTGAAGTCCAATTTCGAGCAGAAGTGGCCCAAAACTGGAAGTTAAGAAATCAATGTCTGTTATAACAAGGGATAGGAACAAACGTTTTTCGGATTCGTAATCCTTACAAAATTTTGTGGGCCCTGATTCGATTTGAAGTTTCGGTTTCGACCGGAAGTGGCCCAAAACCAGAAGTCAAGAAATCATAGTCGGAATTTGGAAACAAAAATGGTGTTATTCGATTCCTCGAATAGAATATTGGGAAAACCCCTGTATTTCTTGTATTTTCTGTTTTATGTTTCCTTCTGATTTTATGAATTATATATATAAAAGGCTGTAACTTCATAAAAAAAATTATTTTAACGCCGTGTTTTTGCAGTTTCATAAATCTCCGCTATTTTAATCATCGTTTGAGAACGTATTAAATAAAGAAGTTGTAGACTTTTTAATTTTTTTAAATTTTAACTATGCTCTTTTGGTTTAAAATAATAATGTAAAAGGTGTTATTTTGAAAATATCATTTTTAACGCAGGTTTTTCCAGGAAATTGTAAACTTATTGAATATTAAATTTGTATTCGTACGTAATTTGCTGTTTTTGTCTTAACGGTTCCTTAAATGAAATTTTGAAATTCACTGATTTATTTACTCATGAACCACCGGGTTGGTCTGGAGGTAAAGTCGTCGCCGCAGGCCAGCTGTTTAACGGCTGATTTTCGGAGAGGAAGTTTTCTGGTTCAAATTTTTAGTAAAGGTGGTTACTTTTAAACGGATTTAAATTGAAGACAGTGGTTACCGGTGTACTTTCAAGATTGGGAATCAATTAACTCTCAGGAATGGTCAACCTGAGTCTGTACAAGACTAAACCTTATTTACACGTCATACACATCATCTTCATCTCATGGGTCATGGGGTTGCTTATTGTTCTTAAATTTAACAGATTGCAACGTACACACATTAGGGATAAATTAATAAAAAAAATTGATTATCCATATATTCGATGCAGGTGTGATATAACGCACTGACATTTAAAAATATATATATTAAAATTGTTTTTGAATAAGCTACCGAGAGATTGTATTTACCTACGGTTTTGGAACCATCTGTATAAAGAAAACATACCAGGCGAGGTACCGGTTGATGAAGTAACCAGTGAATGAACGGAGATATACAGAAATATCCGCGATAAGTTGACAAAACTTTAAAGTCTTTAAGTCGAATAATACAAACAAACAGAAGTAAATAGTATCTATAGTTTCAAGTTTATAAACGATCAAAGCAAGTTTTGTTCCAGTCTTGTGATTGCAGACAATGAATTCACTATTTTCACTTCCTTATTAGTGTTATAATATTAGTGTTCATTCGTACCATTTATTATCAGTTAGCTGTTGCCTGACTCGACTCTGTCTTATTTCTTCTTATTCTTCTTCTTCTCTTTGTTATTCTTATTCATCTGGTACTATAGTGCACGCCACGAAAGAAGTCCGCTGTGAAGATCAGTTGCCTCTTGCAACACCTTCAACTATACCGGTGGCAAATACTTTATTATCGATTTTAAAACCACGAATGATAAAGAAATATTGGGCGCCAGCTCTATTAGTAGAGCATGAGAAAATTTTAAAAATAAAGCTAGGTTTCTTTGCATTCAACCACAATATTTAATTTAAGACTTAATAACAAACTTATTCTTAAATTACCATAACCTATTTTACAATGTAGCCAACCTTTTTTTTGTCGCGAATTTAATACAAAAACAAAACTTAACAAACCCTTAAGAAATATACGAATGAATTTAACTCCAATTAAATATGTTTCCCTTTTTTCTTCTCCTCCTCGTTCTCTTCGTCTTTTCTTTAAATGCTGCTCCTTCTTAACTAACTGTTCCACTCTTAAGTTCAAAGGGAATTGATTTCGGTCTCCTACATCCGAAATCAGGAAATCTCTGGTCGACAAGCTTCTTCCTCTCTTACCAACCCCGTTCAACCAACTTGGAAGACCAAAAGGAAAGAAAAACCATCCCAATGATTGGCTGTAAGTAGGCGAAGAAAGAAGGCCTACAAACAGAGAAGGGGAAATACGCCCTTCTAAAGAATATTACTCCTTATCAGGTTATTGATTGATAGTTGGCTATGTTAACAACTTATTTTCTAACTCCTATTCTAATGTAACTAATTCTAACAATAGAGGTTTTTCCCTGGCATTATTTCATGGTTTTTTACTTAAGTAATGGAAGTTATAGTAATTAGGAATTGCCATAACTTTCATTTTTGGTGCAAAATTGTACCTTGCAACGGTACACCCTCAACAATTTACTAGAATTTTCTATTTACATCTAGTCCATTTATTTGTTATTTGTATTTAAAAAGGCTATTCTTAGCGCAGTACTATTGTAGAAATGTTCAGTCGGAAAATTATTTTTTTATCCTTTATGTTAATATACCACTTTTCCTCACTGAGTCCACTAAAAATTCCATTTTTATTTTCTCTGGCCTTACATAAATATGTAGGAAGGAAAGTACTGTTTTCATGACGATTTTGCGAAATTGAATTTTCACCGGAGATACACGTTATTCAAAGCTACTGAACCTTAAAATCATGTTTTTAGCGGTTGGTGTGTGTGTGTGTGTGTGTGTGCGCGCGCGCGCGGTAGAGGGGGTGAGAAAGAGGGTATTATATCTCATGAACGGAATATTGTACGAAGTTGAAACTAGGAATTTAAGTGGTACCACTAGAAAACCCGACACGTCTATTTTCCTCAATCGTGTAATTTAAAAAGAAATGGCTTCCATATTAAAACAAATGTATTCAAATTTATGGATACATTTGGAATCGAGTCATTCATTCTTTGAACTAGTTGGAATCTGAAGGGTGGGGAATAGGTATTCAAATTTATGGGTATATTTGGAGTTGAGTCTTTCTTTGAATTAGTTGGAATCTGAAGGGTGGGCAAAAGGTATTTAAATTTATGGGTACATGTGGAATTGAGTCATTCTTTGAACTAGTTGGAATCTGAAGGGTGGGCAAAAGGTATTTAAATTTATGGGTACATTAAGAATTGAGTCATTCTTTGAACTAGTTGGAATCTGAAGGGTGGGCAAAAGGTATTTAAATTTATGGGTACATTTGGAATTGAGTCATCCTTTAAATTAATTGGATTCTGAAGGGTGGGGAAAAGTCATTCAAATTTATGGGTACATTTGGAATTGAGTCATTCTTTGAACTAGTTGGAATCTGAAGGGTGGGCAAAAGGTATTTAAATTTATGGGTATATTTGGAATTGAGTCATTCTTTGAACTAGTTGGAATCTGAAGGGTGGGCAAAAGGTATTTAAATTTATGGGTATATTTGGAATTGAGTCATTCTTTGAACTAGTTGGAATCTGAAGGATGTGCAAAAGGTATTTAAATTTATGGGTATATTTGGAATTGAGTCTTTCTTTGAATTAGTTGGAATCTGAAGGGTGGGCAAAAGGTATTTAAATTTATGGGTACATTTGGAATTGAGTCATTCTTTGAACTAGTTGGAATCTGAAGGGTGGGCAAAAGGTATTTAAATTTATGGGTACATTAAGAATTGAGTCATTCTTTGAACTAGTTGGAATCTGAAGGGTGGGCAAAAGGTATTTAAATTTATGGGTACATTAAGAATTGAGTCATTCTTTGAACTACTTGGAATCTGAAGGGTGGGCAAAAGGTACTTAAATTTATGGGTACATTAAGAATTGAGTCATTCTTTGTACTAGTTGGAATCTGAAGGGTGGGCAAAAGGTATTTAAATTTATGGGTACATTTGGAATTGAGTCATCCTTTGAACTAGTTGGATTCTGAAGGGTGGGGAAAAGTCATTCAAATTTATGGGTACATTTGGAATTGAGTCATCCTTTGAACTAGTTGGAATCTGAAGGATGTGCAAAAGGTATTTAAATTTATGGGTATATTTTGAATTGAATCTTTCTTTGAATTAGTTGGAAACTGAAGGGTGCGCAAAAGCTATTCAAATTTATGGGTACATTTTTGGAATCGAGTCATTTTTTGAACTAATTGGAATCTGAAAGGTGGGCGAAAGCTATTCAAATTTATGGGTACATTTAGAATTGAGTCATTCTTTTAACTAGCTGGAATCTGAAGGGGTGGGGAGTTTACTTTTAAAATGTTGACATTATAGAGAAAACTGTTGTCTGTAACATACTTAAACCCCGATTTTTTATGTAAAGCCTGGATGAAATAACTGACGTTTAAAAAGGACAACCGAAAACCGGCTAAGAAGTGAGTTATTTTTATCCGTAAATTGCTGTATCTCCGAAAAATTGTTGAATAAAAAAATTTAAGTCAAACAAATTAATACAGGAAAGAATAGGCTTTCATTTGCTGTAGCATTGAAAATTTTTCCGTTTGGTAGTTTTTTAAATATAACTCTTCAAACACAACGGACTTCTTTCGTGGCGGCCACTATATACTAACTACACTAAAATACTAGATCCTAACTGAGCTAAAACTGGTTAAACATTACTGTTCTGTATAAAACAGTTCGTTATTCTTGATGTATTAATACCTTGTACAAACGTGTTCGAACTATCTTCTGTAACTTGTTCAAACCTTATTTGCACTTGTCTTCAAGTATATTACAGTTCAGTTTGCAAAAGAAAAGAAATTTAATTTCCCAAAAATAATAAAACTTTTTTATAGTATGAATAATTACTACATCTGTATACATTAATATCGACTGTTAGACTATTACTTTCTCTTGACTATATTAATATATATGAAGGAAAGTATTGTTTTCATGTCGATTTTTCGAAATTGAGTTTTCACCGGATCGACACGTTTGCAGACCCCCTGAATCCAAAAATCATGTTTTTAGCGATTGGTCTGTGTGTGTGTATACAAAATATCTCAAGAACGGAACATCGTACGAACTTGAAACTTAAGTTACATACCACTACCGGACCCGACACGAAAATTTTCATCAAAATCGGTCAACCGGAAGTAGTAGTTTATTCGTGTAATTTTTCACTTTTTTTTGCTATTTTCTCAAAAACTGGTCTTACGATTTTTTTAAAAAATCGCCTGGTTTACTAAATTTTTTATGCTCTACAAGATAAGGTAGGCGCCATGTTTGCTGAAATTCTTGGTGAGGCTGTTTTCACGTAAAAAAATTGTTTTTTTTTTTTTAAGATTGCGGCGTTATTACGCATTTTACCGCAAAAATGTATATAATTAAAGTTGTAGAGAATTTAAAATTCTACAACTTGTATTTCAAACAATTTTTTGTATAACGCTTAGTTTAGCGGTAATTAGCAATTTTCTGTTTTTTTTCTCACGAAAACGTGTGAAAAATCTATTTTATTAAGATTTCGGCCTTACTATGCATTTAACGACAAAAGTGTATACAATAAAATTTATAGGAAATTAAAAGATCTACAACTTTTATTTAGAGTATTTTTCTCTACAGAGCCTAGTTTAGCGTGAAAGAGTGATTTTCCGTATTTTTAAGCCAAACTGAGGTCGATTTTTATTTTGCGTCTTTCACTCATGATTAAAATTAGGTTATGTTTATTGAGGTTAGTTTTTCAGATTTTTTAACAGTAAGTGCAGTTGCACGGTTATTGGCGAAGAGCGGATACATCGACACCGCTACTCCTTTATGCCAGTTGAACTCGAACAAGTTATATTATTTTATATTCCAGTTTGTTTTTTTTAGTTAACATTATTCAAACAAATTTATTTACCGGTTATCAAGTCCAGTAATAACTGACCTCTTATTGTAAGAAACCTGTGTTCAGTTTTATTATTTTACGGTTTATAAATACATGTACAAACTTTTCAGTAATACTTTTTAATGTATTTATTTTCATTTATTTATTATTATTGTTTTAAATTAATAATCTTGTTTCTTGTCAATTTTAATTTATTCTTTATAATTAGATTAGGTTTGTACGTACGAGAATAATGAAGGGTAAGTTTTAATACGTTTGTACGATATTGACGTTTGTTGAATATCGGTATTTGTAATTAAAAGTCCTTGCGTTGTGGCACATTGCCATGATGTTTTGATAAAGGAACAAGAATTGTTATGTACTTTATTGTCGTCTTCGATTTAGTCTTTAATCAATTCTGTGGTATTTTTATTTTATTTCACTTTTGAGTGTTAAGCATATTAATACGAATACATAATAGTAAAGACTGTTCATAACGGGCAGTTGGAGTGTTAAATTAATTGCACTCGATCTGTTGGTTCCAGGGCTACAAAAAATAGTTCTGTTTCTTATCACATGGTCATCCAATTATATGACGGAATTATTTACGAACAGAGGAGGTAGTGGTGTAAAAGACACTAGTCAGAGTTATCTCCTTAGAATAATGAATTTTACTATAAAATGGAGATGTCATGTGTAGAGTGGAAAGTAGGTGCTTTTCGGAGGGCCTGGTATGCTGATAAGCATACTCTTTTAACTCAGTGAGGAAGGCAATAGTAAACCATCTTACTCCCCTTTTTTTACTTAGTAAAAACTCCAGAGGTTCAAACCAGCCTTTCGGCTGTTGACCTAAACAACAATAGTAAAGAGTGATAGAGAAAACAATTCCAGACCTGACCGGTAATCGAACCCGGAACCCCTGGCATAGAAACGATTTTTGTTGGTCACTTCATGAACTGGTCAACTAATGTAAAACTTAACATTATCGCGTGGTTGAGATGTTTATTACTTAATGATTAATTAATAATATTCTCTCAGTAATAGTCGGCCTGAGTCTGCACAAGATAGAGAGAGTGGGAGAGAGGAAGGTACTGATGGAGAAAGTGTTGTAGGGTAACGGGGAGGGGTGAGAAAGAGAGCGATTAAGAGAGTTTACAGGTCCCCGTTTTAATATTTGAATATTTTTTAAATATTTTTATTTGGTTAAAGAACTTTAATATGAACAAGTGTTCCAATTATCATAAAGCTATCTAAAATCATTCTCCAGGTTATGAATTTCTTTCTTAAAAAAGTAAAATGGCGGATTGTCGGGAAATGAGGCATCTTTGGAATTTTTTTCTTATATTGATAAAAAATCTGAGTATTTTGAACGAGTTCAAAAGTAATAGTGTTTTCAAATAATTATCTTTTTAATATTAAATTTTTAAATTCTTAGTTTATAAGTTAGATGCATGAATAATTTATTTAGGTCATGTTGACTAAGAAAGTATTTTCATACAGTAAAAGCCTGTAGATTTTTTTAAAAGTAAACACAGAAATTTGTAGAAATATTTAATTATTAACTGGGAGGATGAGTTCAGAAATGTTAAGTAGTATAATTTTTAAGCATTCTTCGTACTTAATAATAAATGCTAGTGCAATTTGTATC
Source organism: Catonia carolina (assembly GCA_035578175.1). Taxonomy (NCBI): domain Eukaryota; kingdom Metazoa; phylum Arthropoda; class Insecta; order Hemiptera; family Achilidae; genus Catonia; species Catonia carolina. Next base: position 44,733,038 of record JAQMRL010000006.1, on the reverse strand, counting down.
TGTATACATTTGCTAACCTAACAAATTACCAACTGTGTAATAATATTTCTTGATTGGCATCTTTCTTTATAGAATCAATTACGCTATCTTTCTCTACTCCACTAATCCTGCCTTTATATTTTATCAATTTACATTCTTCTTCTTCTTCTTCTTCTTCTTCTTCTTCTTCTTCTTCTTCTTCTTCTTCTTCTTCAGCACATAAGTACCTGTTTCAATAGTAGATCTTAAATACATTACATTATGTTTTTTTTTTAATATAACTTCTGCTTTCTTTGTGTTGTACCGTGAGAATGTCAAATCTTATTTCTTTACATTTTTTTACTTTCTCGTGCTCTATAGTTATTAATTTATTTCAGTACTTTGAAATGAGAAAGTATTCAGTTCGTACCTCCTGAAGCCAAATAAATTGTTTTTTAAGGGTGGGCGTTTGTTCAGTTTAATTCCACTTTAGATAAACATTACAATATTAGAATCGCCAAATTCGCTTTATTTTCTTGTACTGTATTGATGTTTCAATGATAACCCTAAAATTATTGGTGGAAATTTTGTTACTTTTTCTTGCCTATATGAAAAGAAATTTTTTTTTTGTTTAACGTCCGACTGTTCTGCAATTACTGCTAATGCAGACGGTGAATGATGAAATGATTTTTTGTAACGTATGAAAAAATGCCGTGCCTGAATGGGATTCGAACCCAAGACCGCATGATGAGAGGCGAGCACGTTACCAACTTTGCCAATGCGGCCGGCTATGAAAAGGAAGGAAAGTATTGTTTTCTTGTAGATTTTTCTAAATTGAGTTTTCACCGGATCTACACGTTATCAGGCCTCCTGAACCCAAAAAACATGTTTTTAGCGATTGATCTTTATGTGTGTGTGTGTGTGCGCGCGCGCGCGCGTGCGTGAACAAAATATCTTTAGAACGGAACATCGTACGAGCTTGAAATGTAAATCTTAAGTTAGGTACTACTACTGGACCCGACACGAACATTTTCATCAAAATCGGTCAACAGGAGTTGTAGTTTAGTCTATTCGTGTCAATTTTAGCTTATTTGCGATTTTCTCAAAATCGCTTCATTTACTTAATTTTTTATGCTCTACAGATAGGGTAGGCGCCATGTCTACTGAAATTTTTGGGGAGAAGGTTTTCTCGTTATAAAATTGTTTTTTTAAGATTGCGTCTTTAATACCTATGCATTTTAGCGCAAAAATGTATATGATGAAGTTGGTGACAATTTAAAAACCTACTACTTTTATTTGAAACACTTTTTGTAAAGCTTAGTTAACCGGTAGTTAGCGATTTTCTGGTTTTTTTCACGAAAATGTGTAAAAAATCGATTTTTTAAAGATTTCAGCCTTAGTATGTATTCTACGACTAAAGTGTATAATAAAATGTATAGGAAATTAAAAGATCTACTATTTTTATTTAGAGCATTTTTCTCTAAAGAGGCTAGTTCAGCGTGAAAAAGTGATTTTCCGTATTGTAAGCCAAACTGAGGTTGATTTTCATTTTGCGTCTTTCATTTATGATTAAAATATTGTTATGTTTTTTGTTTTTTTGTAATGTTTTATTACTAATGTTAGATTACATTGTTCATTATTTGCATTGGTAAGAGAAAGTCGTGGGAGTATTTCTCACCAGACTTTTTACAGTTAGTTAAATAACCTACGAATGTGTCTTAATCACCCATTCATAATTATCTCTTGATCTCTGTCAGTTAAATTAAAATCTGAATCATATTGTCTTGTTATTTTAAGTACATTGCTTTTGTAACATTGTTTCATTGTAATTCAACTATGACGTCATCGAAAATCAACCAACCAAAACCTTCTCACTCGCCTCACCGTAATGTACTCTGCCTCCATTTTTTTTATTCTCAAATTTTTAACATCAGTGACACTACTACTGCGTGACTAATTTGACAATGCTGTGATTATAAAAGGTGAACAGAAGTCAATATTTCATACGAAGTTTTTTTTTGTCTTTTATCTTTGTACTATACAAAATACGAAGCTTTGTTGTAATAAAATATTCCCGTTTTAAATAAAGAAAACAAGTTTATTGATTACTTCAATGCAAAGTAGAAGTTGTTTGAAAAAGTAATCATGACAAAAGATTTTCACATATTATTATTTTTAGTGTATTTTTTTCTAACATTTTAAGAATGATTTGTGTGAAATCTGTATATAAATGTGAATCCGATTACCTACTTAAGTCTGCCCATAACAGGCAGGTGGAGTGTTAAATTATTATTTTTACTCGATCTGCTAGTTCTTGGGCTACAAAAATAGTTCTGTTTCTTATCACATGGTCAGCAAATTAGTATACGAGGTGTGGCTATTAAATAACGAGACTGACGTAAAAAAAATTATTTTAATTTTATACATAATCACTTATTGTCACCTTCAATGTACACTCCTCTATCCCTACAACGCTCCATGCGAATTTTCCGTTGTTGGAAACAGTTCTGGAAGTCATCTTCTGTCAGCTCATTCAGAAGACGTGCTGCTTTCTCTTTTACAGCTTCCACAGAATCAAATCTTGTCCCTTTTAATGCAGATTTCACCTTAGGGAACAGATAGAAGTCACATGGTGCAAGATCTGGTGAGTAAGATGGATGTTCTAACACTTGTGAAGCTGTACTTGGCTAGGAACCTCTTGACTGATAACGTGGAATGAGCTGGCGCATTGTCGTGGTGGAGAACCCATGATTTGTTCTTCCACATTTCTGGGCGTTTTTTCCTTACTCTTTGACGTAGTTTAGAAAGTACCTCAAGGTAGTATTGTTTGACCTTCAGAAACCCAGTGAAGGTACACAATCCCATGGATATAAAAAAAAAACAATCATCATTGCTTTAAATTTTGACTTGCTCATTCGAGCTGTTTTGGCTCTCAGTGAAGTTCGGCTCTTCCAGTGCATGGATTGGCGCTTTGTTTCCCGATCATAAGTAAGAAACCACGTTTCATCACGTGTTATTATCTTCTACCTGTTCCCTAAGGTGAAATCTGCATTAAAAGGGACAAGATTTGAGTCTGTGGAAGCTGTAAAAGAGAAAGCGACAAGTGTCTTGAAGGAGCTGACAGAAGATGACTTCCAGTATTGTTTCCAACAATCAAAAATTCTCATGGAGCGTTGTAGGGGTAGAGAAGGAGTGTATATTGAAGGTGACAATAAGTGATTATGTTGTTGTTGTTTAGGTCAACAGCCGAAAAGCTGGTTTGAACCTGTAGAGGTTTTACTAAGTCAAACGAGGAGTGAGGTGGTTTACCATTGCCTTCCTCACTGAGTGGAAAAATATGCTTATCAGCATGCCGGGCCCTCTGAAAAGCACATATTTTCCACTCTGCAAATGACACCTTCACTTCATTCACCACAGGGACTGGCTGTATAATGAAATTCATTACTTTCAGAGGAGATAACTCCGATTAGTGTCTTTTACACCTCTACCTCTTCTGTTCTTAAATGATTCAGTCATTTAATTGGCTGACCATGTGATAAGAAACAGAACTATTTATTTCAGCCCTGCAATGAACAGATTGGGTGTAAATAATTTGACACTCCACCTGTCTGTTATGGGCAGAAGTGATTATGTATAAAATAAAAATAAAAATTTTTACAACGTCAGTCTCGTTTTTAATAGCCACACTTCGTATACTAATTGGCTGACCGTAAGATAAGAAACAGAACCATTTTTTGTAGCCCTGGAACTAGCAGATCGACCGCAACATTTAACACTTCACCTACCTGTTGTAGAGATACATTTTTATTTCCAGTTATATTCGTCCAAAGTGTACAGAATAAACTGTTAAGGTTATCAACCGATAAGCTGGTTTACATCTGTTGTGGCTTTACTAAGTAAATAGTTCTGTTTCTTATCACATAGTCAGCAAATTTTTATTTGAGTTTTGAGTTTATTTCCTTCCTCACCGAGGAAAAGTATGCTTATTAAGATGCCAGGACCTATTAAAAGCATCTTGTTTCTACCCTTCAAACGACACCGTCACTTCATTCACCACAGGATCTGGCTGTATAATGAAATGCATTACTCTCGGAGGAGATAAACTCCGACTAGTATCTTTTATATCCCTACCTCTTTTATTTTTTAATGCTTCAGTCATATAATTGGCTGACCGTGTGAAAAGAAAACTATATTTTGTAGCACTGGTACTAGCAGATCGAGTACAAACTTTAACACTCCACCTGCCTGTTATGGGCATACGTTTTGATTGATTTTTGTTATATTCTTCCAAAATGTACAGAATTAACTGTTAAAATGATGTCATATATTGCGTTTGGAACTTAAATTCTATGTTGTCAAAAAGCTGGTTTGAGCCTGTAGAGGCTTTACTAAATAAAACGAGGAGTGAGGTGGTTTAAAATCGTCTTCCTCACTGAGTGAAAAAGAATGCTTATCAACATGTCCTAGAAAAGCATCTACTTTCCACCCTGGAAATGACACCTTCACTTCATTCACCACAGGATCTGGCTGTATAATGAAATGCATTACTCTCACAAAATAACTATGACAAGTATCCTTTACTCTTTATTAAGCTACGTACTTGCTGGACGAAGAGATGTAGGTAGTAAGCGAAAAAAAGAAAAAAATAAGCAAAGAAGTCGGGACAGGTTGGAAGACCTAATCCATGACAGGAAGAAGGCAAATGTTTATTTGTAGCGCTAACTTCGGTCAGTTCACCTAAAACTATTATAATTGATTTTTCCAAAATAATTGAATTATCAACTACTTATTTCCTGATTCGGGGACTTTAAAAGTAAAAGCGAAATTTTAGAATTGAATAACGAAAGATTTTTGTTTAGTTATGTTAATTTTTGTACCTTCACATGAACAGAAAATATAAACATCTAAATTACCCATTCTTATTAAGTATTAATATTGTAATCAAAAACTTTATTTTATTTTTCCACAGGAAGAACTGAATAGGAATTACTCGTACAATACATCCTGCGAAGTTAAATTAAGGTTTACTAAGAATTAAATAAAAAAGAGATTACATTGTTGTATATGGTTATCAGCAATATTTTTATTATCAGTAAAAAAAAATTGCGATTGTAACACAACGGAAACGATAAGTACATGTACTTAAATATGATAAAATAGAAACTAAGATATTTATTCAATTGTTAATACAACTAAAGAATTTAACTTTAAACATAACAAACTTCTGAACTATTCACAAAACTATACAAAAATAGAAACTGTAAAATATTTGATCATTAAAGAATATAAAACGTTATTCAAAACAAGTGGATATTTTCTATTTTTAACAAGGTTTACAGTTGTAAAGACATTTTTACTGCATAAAACATGTCGTTTTATTAGAGCGTTCATGTGTAGTAGACGCGTTTCGTATCGGATCTGGATTTAAAATTTAGTTCTCCGACATGAAATTGTTTAATAGGAAAATACTCTACTTTATTTAGTGTAGTATATTCAATGTGATTCCAAATTAAGATTTGTGAATGTTGCATTTGATATTGATGCCTGTTCTTGTTAACTGTAATGTAAAATGTTGTTGTAAATTGTTAATTGTAATGTGTGGTTACAATTACGACGAAACACGGGAATGAATTACGCTCTTTCTAGCGATTTTGAATCAAAATATGTACCGGGTTTTAGCGCATTTTTCACTTATTCCATGTTTCAGAACATGTAGGAGGAAAAATATGGCGTTTTAGAATAGTGTTCCTGCATATTTTTAAATTAATTTCAGTTAAAATTCAAGCTTTTAGCATAAATAGTAAAGGATTTAGAGCGTTTTAAACAAAATTTTAATTTTTGTTCCCGATGGACATAACGAGTTAGAGCCAACGCAGTATCCTTTTAATTAATAAGGGAATTAAATTTTACTACAAATAATTTTTTTAAATTTAACAGATTTTGTAAAAATAAGGAAAATTTTTAGACATCTAGTATATATATATATCTTCTGCCTGTGTGTTAGTCATTGAACTCCTCCTAAACGCCTGGACCGATTCTTATGAAATTTTTTGTGTGAGATTAAGTTGATTCGAGAATGCTATAGATTTACAATTCGACCCATAGAATAAGTAGGTGTGTGTGTGCGCGCGCGCGTGCGTTGTGTGTGAACACAATATCTCAACAACGGAACATCGTACGAACTTGAAACTTAAGTTACTCACCACTACTGGACCCGACACGAACATTTTAATCAAAATCTGTCAACCGGAAGCAGTAGTTATTCGTGTAATTTTTCACTTTTTTGCGAATTTCTCAAAAACGGGTCCTATTTTTTTAAAAATCGCCTCATTTACTACATTTTTTATGCTCTACAAGATAGGGTAGGCGCCATGTCTGCTGAAATTCTTGGAGAGGCTGTTTTCACGTAAAAAATATTATTTTGTTTAGATTGCGACTTTAATATGAATTTTAGCGCAAAAATTTATATAATGAAAGTTGTAGACAATTTAAAATTCTACAACATTTATTTGAAAAATTTTACTGTATAACGCTTAGTTTAGCGGTAATTAGCGATTTTCTGTTTTTTTCTCACGAAAACGTGTGAAAAATCGATTTTTTTTAAGATTTCGGCCTTAGTAGACTATGCATTTACCACAAAAGTGTATATAATCAAATTTATAGGAACTTAAGAGATCTACAACTTTTACGTGGAGCATTTTTATCTTCAAAGCCTAGTTTAGCGTGAAAAAGTGATTTTCCGTATTTTTAAGCCAAACTTAAGTTGATTTTAATTTTGCGTCTTTCACTCATGATCAAAATTAGGTTATGTTTATTGAGGTTAATATTTTGTTTGTTTCTAATGTTAGGTTGTATGTCAATTATTTACATTGTTAAGAGAAAGTTGTGTGAATGTTTCACACCAGATTTTTTAGAAAGTCTCTTGAATGGTCAAGGCTCGGATAATCGCGTTCCTACTGCACACGCTAAATATAAATTTATATTTATAACCATTTCAGTTTGAAGTTAATACTATTTAACGAAATACTGACAGTAATAAGTATAGTTACGATCTTTTGTTGTACTAGTTTGTTAATATTTAATTAATACTGCAGTCGGTCGGGTTTTATGTAGATCACTTCTGTAATTTATACAGCCACTTAATAACGCGTGGGGAATTTAATACCTGTGATTTTGAGTAAGTGGGTAGGTAGTTGCTGATAAATGCAGTATTGTATAAAACGATCGGTGTATAGTCTACCGGGTGTGTAAAAAGTCTAGCACCAGTTAATTTTTAGTGAAATAACTTATCTTAGCGAAGAGTAAGCAATTAGAATCAGTAGTGATACAAAAAAATGTACTTTTTAATTACCCGAAATTTTTTGTTCGCCATATTGATGAATTTACCTTTTTACTTTCTCTTGCCTATATAAATTTATAGAAAGGAAAGTAGACTATTGTTTTCATGTCGATTTTTCGAAATCGAGTTTTCACCGGATCTACACGTTTTCAGACCCCCTGAATCCAAAAAAACATGTTTTTAGCGATTAGTGTCTGTGTGTGTGTGTGTCTGTGCGCGTGCATGCGCGCGTGTGTGAAAAGAATATCTCAGGAACGGAACATCGTACGAACTTGAAATTTGAAACTTAAGTTAGATAGGTAGCCTACTACTAGAGGACCCGACACGAACATTTTCATAAAAATCGGTCAACCGGAAGTAGCAGTTTACTCGTGTAATTTTTCACTTTTTTGCGATTTTCTCAAAAACGGCTACTACAATTTTTTTTAAGTCGCCTCATTCACTACATTTTTTATGCTCTACAAGATAGGGTAGGCGCCATGAGTGCTGAAATTCTTTGGGAGGCTGTTTTTACGTAAAGAAATTGTTTTTTTTTAAGATTGCGGCTTTAATATGCATTTTAGCACAAAAATGTATGTAATAAAAAGTTGTAGAAAATTTAGAATCCTTCAATTTTTATTTCAAACATTTTTTGTATAACGCTTAGTTTAGCGGTAATTAGCAATTTTCTGTTTTTTTTTCTCACGAAAACGTGTGAAAAATCGATTATTTTAAGATTTCGGCCTCAGTATGCATTTTACGACAAAAGTGTATATAATCAAATTTATAGGAAATTAAAAAATCTACAAATTTTATTAATAGCATTTTTCTCTACAGAGGCTAGTTTAGCGTGAAAGAGTGATTTCCGTATTTTTAAGCCAAACACGTTGATTTTCATTTTGCGTCTTTCAGTCATGATTAAAATTAGGTTATGTGTATTGAGGTTAGTTTTTTTTTAATGTTTTATTACTAATGTTAGGTTGTAGGTAATTATTTGCATTGGCAAGAGAACGTTGTGTGAGTGTGTCACACCAGATTTTTTTAAATAGGAAGATACACTTATGACACATAATTTCGATGTAAAATTTTAAAAGAAAAACAATGGAGAAACCCGTTACACGATATATTTCACCGTTCTTTAGATATTACCCATTGAAACGTCTAGACCGGGGAAACACGCTATCGCTAACCTCTGTATACATTATTTATTTCCGGTAGAAAAACTTAAAATTTTTTAAATTTTAGATTTACTCCTACTAGTTAGGCTTACTTAAAACTAACGAACGGTTTTTCTATAGCAATATTATCTCCCCCCCCTTCTTATGTAATTTTGCAGTCACCCCACTGGTGACACTTAGTGTTCTATAAAGATATTAATTTCTTAAATTTCTAACTTAATTCCGTTGTTAATTTAAATATTAGTTTAGTAATTTCTGTACTTATATGACTTAAAAGTAGCTTAATTATATAACTTATAGCTAACCATTAGTTTTAGTAACTTATATTATATACCTGCCCATAACAGACAGGTGGAATGTGAAATTATTTACTCTCAATCTGTCGTTGCTGGGCTAAAATAAATAGTTCTGTTTCTTAATACATGGTCAGCCAATTAAATCACTGAATAATTTAAGAACAGAAGAGGTAAAGGTGTAAAAGACACTAATCAGAGTTATATCCTCTGAAAGTAATGAATTTCATTATACAGCCAGACCCTGTGGTGAATGAAGTGAAGGTGTCATTTGCAGAGTGGAAAATATGTGCTTTTTTAGAGGGCCCGGCACGCTGATAAGCGTACTTTTCCACTCGGTGAGGAAGGCAATTGTAAACCACCTCATTCCTCGTTTTACTTAGTAAAACCTCTACAGGTTCAAACCAGCCTTTCGGCTGATGACCTAAATAACAACATATTATATACATGACTTGGTAATTTACTCTTATATAAAGGTTTAACAGTACTTATATTAGTCTTTTCCTTGTGTTTAGGTCAAAAACCGAAAGGCTGGTTTCAATTTCTAGAGTCTAGAGGTTTTACTAAGTCAAAACGAGGAGTGAGGTGGATTACTATTGCTTTCATCGCCTAGTTGAAAGAGTATGCTTATGAGCATGCCAGGCCCTCCGAAAACCACCCACTTTCCACCCTGCAAATGACCCCTTCACTTCATTTATCACAGGGTCTGGCTGTATAATGAAATTCATTACTCTCAGAGGAGATAACCCTAAATAGTGTATTTTTTACTTCTACCTCTTCTGTTCTTAAATTATTGTTCAGTTATATAATTGGCTGACTATATGATAAGAAACCGAACTAGTTTTTGTAGCCCTGGAATCAACAGATCGAGTGCAATTGATTTAACACTCCTCCTGCTCGTTATGGGCATTACAGTGTTCTATAAACATATTAATTTGTTAAATTTTTAATTTAATCCTGTTGTTAATTTAAATATTATTTTAGTTACTTGGGTAAATATATGACTTAAAAGTAGCTCAATATTAATATTACCATTAGTTTTAGTAACTTATATTATATACATGACTTACATGTAATTTAACCTTATTTAAAGTTTAACAGTACTTTTATTAGTCTTTTCCTTAACACACTAAATTTATAAGCTTAGTTCTTTTGAGTCTCCTAACTATTAAATTATAGATTGTACTTTGGTGTATACTTTGTTTGGAGTGAAGCATTATACGGGAGTAAAACGTGGGTGATGGGGGCTGTAGAAATGAAGAGAATAGAAGCTTTTTAAATGTGGTGTTACAGGAAAATATTATAGATTAAGTGGGTGCACAAAGTAAGTAATTTAGAGGTTCTTAGGCGAGCGGATGAAAAAAAAGTATATGGAAGCATCTTACCAGAAGAAGGATAAACTAGTGAGGCATATCTTAAGACATCCAGGTATTGGTCTATCAATAATGGAGGTTAAAATTGAGGGAGTGAATTGTACGGGGAGGCAAAGGTCAGAATACAAAAAGCAAATTACAAAAGATGTAGGGAGTTACAGGTATGTAGAGATGAAACGACTTGCGCTAGATAGAACAGCTTGGAGAACTGCATCAAACCAGTCGAGAGACTGATGTCAAAAAAACTATTACACTTTTAGTAACCTTTTTTTTTTTTTTAAGAAAAACATAAATGACTTATCATGTAACATCGTCTTCCTACTCAAAAACCAATTCTGCAATCCATTTACCTAATAATATCTCGTTAGTTGATTAAACGATAATTTTTATTGCGAATTTTGGCAAAATTATCATAAATTTGCAATAAAAATTATCGTTTTACCAACTGACGAAAAGAAATATTATTAAATGGATTGCAGAATTGATTTTTGCGTAAGGTTACGTTGTTAAATTGTCATTAATGTTTTCTACCGCAAATAATTAATGTAGACAGAGGTTGCGTTTTTCCTCCGAACTGGACGTTTGAAATGCTAATATCTAAAGAACGTTGAAAAATATCGTTAAACGCGATTCGCCATTGTTTTTCTCTTGACATTTTACATCGAAATCATATGCCATAATTTTACCTTCCTATTTAAAAAAACAAAAAGTAGATTCAATATGGGGGAAGTAAATTTCGGGTACATTAATCTGGTGTTTAGGTCAACAGCCGAAAGGCTGGTTTGAACCTCTAGAGGTTTTACTAAGTAAAAACGAGGAGTAAGGTGGTTTACCATTGCCTTCCTCACTGAGTTGAAAGAGTATGCTTATCAGCATGCCAGGCCCTCCGAAAAGCACTCACTTTCCACGCTGCAAATGACACCTTCACTTCACTCACCACAGGGTCTGGCTGCATAGTGAAATTCATTACTCTCAGAGGAGATAACTCTGATTGGTGTCTTTTACACCTCTACGTCTTCTTTTCTTAAATAGTTCAGTCATATAAGTGGCTGACAATTGTGATAAGATACAGAACTATTTTTTTAGCCCTGGACCAAACAGATAGAGTGCAATTAAAATAACACTCCATCTGCCCGTTTTGGGCATACATTAATCTATTTGACTAAAAATTTACCAGTTCACACTTTTTACACACCTGGTATAATACTTGAGTATTACTTTGAAGCAAGGTCGTACGTTGGTTTGCGTCTGTAAAATCTTTTAATAATAATTATTGTTTGTTATTCATGGCTCGCGGCGTAACGTGGTTTCTAATAAAATTACTGAACGGTATTCCTTTCCTATATTTTAATACATACCGTACTGTGTTGACTGTAAGAAGTATTATAGTTATAATACTGTATAGCCACCTTTCACCTGTTCCCTTTATAATTTAATTTTCCTCAGTCGTTCATTATTATTATTATTATTATTTTAAACATTTTAAATTACTTATGTAGGTTGACCCGATTTAAATCGAGTCATGCTCTCATTTATATCATTTTATAATTGTGTTAGGTAAACCCGATCATTGAATAAATTCATTTAAACTAATCGGTTAATGGTTTTCACATAAATAATTCACGATAGATTTATCCAATGAAAATCTTACTCTGGTATTTAATATATTGTAATCAATATGGTGATTTTTCAATAATTTCTTTTCTACCTACATTACAGTTAACCCTGCCCATAACAGACAGGTGGAGTGTCAAATTAGTTACAGTCAATCCGTTCGTTGCAGGGCGGAAATAAATAGTTCTGTTTCTTATCACATGGTCAGCCAATTAAATCACTGAATCATTTAAGAACAGAAGAGGTAGAGGTGTAAAAGACACTAACCAGAGGTATCTCCTGTGAAAGTAATGAATTTCGTTATACAACCAGACCCTGTGGTGAATGAAGTGAAGGTGTCATTTACAGAGTGGGAAATACGTGCTTTTTAGAGAGCCCGGCATGCTGGATGACTAGTGACATTTTAAGAGTGGCTAATAAACTGGGACTTGGAGTTACAAAAGAAAAAATCAAACATTATTTTAGTTATAGATAACTGTACTGCGCATCCTCATCTAAATTCCCTAAACAGCATTACTATTGAATTCCTTCCACCCAATACGACTGCTTTGGTACAGCCATTGGACATGGGGATAATAAAGAATCTGAAATCAATTTATCGAAGTAAATTAGTGTGTCACATTCTTGAAGAAATTGAAAAAAATTGTCTGACCTCGATTTCCACGGTTAAAGAAGTAAGCGCAAAAGTTAACCTTTTGCAGGCAATTCAGTTTGTAGCTGATGGTTGGAGGGAAGTGAGTGCAACCACAATTAGAAATTGTTTTGCTCACTGCGGGTTTAACAATCAAGTCGTTAAAAACGTCCCAGAAGAAATAGAAGCTGAAGATGATACCTGCAGTTTTCTCAAACAAGTGGAAAATTATGAAGAGTTTGTCCAGGTTGATGAAAATATTGAATGTTTCAATAACAACGAAAATATAGATGATACGATAATAGAAAAATATGCCACAAATACGGACGATATCAACAACGATGATGATGACGAAGGTGACCCGGAGGTTGAACTTGTTACTACAACAGACGCAAAAAAATTTATTGTTGGACTGCAGCTATTTTGTATGCAAGAGGTAGTGAAGGTAGCCCGATAGCGGAATTACAAGTGTGTGCCCGTTTTGAAGGACAAGTAATCAAAAGAAAATGGCAGAGCAAATTGGATGATTTTTTTTATGAAGAACTAAAAAAACTTTTTCACACCATAAGTTAGTGTTTTTTATTTGTGTTGTATTCAATTTACCTGTATATGATTTTAAATGAACGATTGTATTCTATAAGCTTAACTTAAAGGATTTTTGTTTTAATAAACGTATTTTTGAAATTTCGTTTAATGGGACCATCCGTTTAATCGGACCAAATCATGCCGGTCCCGTAGTGGTCCAATTATCCGGAATCCACTGTATTCCACTGTTATCTTTCCGAGGTACTTGAAGGTATCAACTTTCCCAGATTTTCTGTATTGTGTCTTCAGGTGACGCGGGGCTGTTCGTTATGTATTTAGTTTTCTCAAAGCAAATCAGTAGTTCTGCTTTTTCTTCTTGTTCCATTAACACCTTGAATTGTTGTATTTTTGGTTCGGTGTTCATAGAAACGATTGCTAGGTCATCTGAAAAAGCAAGACTGTGAAGTTGTAAGTGTGTATAAAAATCGAAGAACTTAAAAATTGTGGGCATTTAGAATTAACAATGAAAAATTATTTATTTATTCTTACCACGATCGGTGTATCGATAAATTAAGCAATTTGTTTCGGTAATATATATTCTTATGTACTATTATAAATAAAGAATAAAAAGTACGGTATCGTTATGTTGGAAAGAGGTTATAATTTTGTTCTCAAGTATTTTGTTATTACTTTTCCATTGTCTGATTTTTTTTTGACTGGGGTTTAGAAGAGAATGTTTTTTTTTTGTTTAGACGGATTAAGAGTAATGAAGTAGATTGAGTGTACAAGTTGTAAAGGTAACGGATTTCTACGTTTAATGTAGGCCATGTTGTACAGAATGTTCTCTCTCCCGTTCCCACCACCCTCTGCCAAACTAAAACATCGTGCCTCGCTTCACAGAGAACACCAGGTACTCTTCATTCATGTCGACCTGAATTGTACACGTACTGAAATGCAGCTTAAACAAGCTTAATCTTTAATTTTATATCCGACAGACCTTATTTACATTAAGGACAGACATCCTTTTACAATTGGATTCAACACGGAACTATATAAATCTCATTTATCCTTTCCTTTAAATCTTTTTGTCCACTAATTATGGTATCTCCGTTCGACATTGCTTAATACTCTTTTAAGTTTTGTTGTAGTTACATTCCGGAATTGTTTATGCCACACTGTCAAAATTATTTATTTTATTGTTTAACTATTTCTATTTTTACAACAAATTGAAGATAAAGTACTGAATTATTAAACATTTTTATTATCTTCTAAACAAAATCTGTAGTTTATTCTTCCAAAATGTATTGAATTAACTGTTAAAATGATGCCATATGTGGCTTTTGGAACTTAAATTGTATGTGTCATCGTCGCCCCTTTTGATTAGGTACTGTGCTGCCGGCTATCAAAGCTTCCGACGTAGCGACAGAGGGAGCCGCCAATAGTTCCGAGAGGGGTGGTAGGCTTGTGGCGGCGTACCGACAGAGGCCTTTGTCATCAAGTCCACACCAATAACCGCCCTCTACCACAGCGCTATCGTTAACTATATAAAGAGCGCTACACTGAGTCGAGAGATTCAATTCCAATCCAGACAGCATCGACAAGACATTCTCCATCGGCACACGGCTATCTGACTCTAGCGAAGACTAATCGACGACTCCCGCAAGAGAGAAGATGATGTTTCCGCTCGCCAACCCATCACGGTAAGCCGTCGACCGGACCGTCATCGCCCGCTAACGCGAGCGATGCCCACAGCGGTTCCTCGACCGAGCCTTACGCCCACCGGACCTGTCGAAGCAGCCGTGGACGCACTTCTGCGAAAGAAGAAGATGACGTCTTCGCTGGACGACGACATGCCGTGTCGCCCAGCCTCCGATCGCCACGACGACTACGACCAACGCTTCCCATCAAGACGACCACCGCTTAAACGGCCCTTTTCAGGGCCACCAAAATGTAAAGGTTTCAACTCGCCATTTAAAGTCGCCATCCGGTGACAGTTGTTTACGTCATCAGCCAAAACCTGGTTTGGAAAAAATGAAACGGTTAAATCAATAAGAAAGTGATGCCGAGATGTAAAAAGTTATTACCGGTTTTGAAAGAAAGGTAAAATTTTAGTTGAAAACTTTGTACGTTAAAACATTTTAAAGGAAATTGGGTTTAAGTGGAAAAAGAGTCTGTCACAACGAAGTTTATTAATTGAAAGGCAACATGTGGTTAATACGACGCAATTGCACAGTGGTAAAATATAGTGTCTCGCTGTTGAGGTTGGCAGCACTGTCGGATTTGTCTTCCCTTCCTGACAGCCCAGCCGTACGCAAAAGGCATTCTCATGTCTCACTATCTATAACAGAATTATATTGATAAACAACTTAACTGATTGCATAATAATGATTACTTCAGGACATCAATTGAAGCTAAATGTGTCGTTTACTTAATTATTTTTTCAGTATGTTCTGACTACGTCCACGATATCACAATTGTTGTGTATTAATTAAAATTCTAATACATATATAGTTTAATAGACAATAATTAAGATGGATTGTAAATATGGACATTGTGTACATGATTAATATCTATCCCAACATTTTGAATTGTTAAATGTTATGCATATTATTTTAAGATGATTATTTTTTTGACTTGTCTATACGTAAAATCTCTGAATAGCGGACATCAGCAGGATCACGCCTAATGTCCGTTGTATAGAGAGGAGCTAATGTACATACATAACTTGGTGATTTACGCGTTTTAAGGTTTTAACATATGGAAACTAACGTAAAGAGTGGTACGCGATTTTAAGTTACAATAAAAAATTAAACATAAATCAACTATGTACTCACGATTATGTAATTTGTAATTGAATGTAATAATATGATTCTATTTACCAAACATAGATGAAAAATGTGTGATATAAGTACTACACTTATCTTCCGAAAAGAAACAAAAATAACTTTTTTTAAATGAAAATTTATGTTTTTTTTTTGATAAGATGAATGAATTACATTTTTGAAAATTATGATTTAAAGAAGTCTGTGATTTGGTTTTGTTGAGCTTTCCCATTGAACGTTTATTCTAAATGGATGAGCAAATTCTCCACTATTAGGCAACTTCTTTATCTTTCTTCGAACGACAAAGTGTTTTACGTCTTTAATAACTTGCACTACCTCCTTATAAGTGAGTTTGGTGGTAGATTCTTCAGTTGTCTGTTCATTTTTGCTGTATAGATAAAAATGTACGATGTTAGTGTCCGGAATAAAGTGTCCAGATTTGGGAGACTTTTATTAAATTCTCGTGGGATTCGGACTGTAAAACATATCCGCTAAATAGGGGGTTTTCCGTAAAATGGAGGTGTCCGTTAGGAGTGTTTTTACGCATATGTAATTTATAGGCCCATTATTTTACGTGACAAAAAAGTTTTCGTATGTTTATTGATAGATAAATATGTATACGACAATATAAGATAGTGATTTCTTAAAAATATTTATCCAACAGCATTCATGTTTTCTCAAAATGTACTATTTTGTTATAATTATACTATTATAACACTTTTTGTTACCTGACGTGTACATTTTTTTTGTACTGAAAACCCCTGTAATGTTACATGGAAGTACCATGTACATAACTTGTTTTGTTCAGTAACGAAAACTAAATTACCATTTTTGTTGTGTAAACTTAACAATATTGCGTATGAATTAGTGTAAATAAATGTTTTTTAGTTCTAGGTTACATTTTGTTTCATGTTGCTCGCAACACAATCACAAAGTAATTCGTTTCTTTTTAATTTCTTTATCTTCTCTTAGTCTCTTTAGTGGTGTCCGTTCAAAAGTGATTTTGTTTAAAACACAAGATTCTTAGTGTTTTTATTTTAATATTGATTAGGAAACAGAATAAAAATTTGTTCGTTTTTTTTAACTTTCTTGGAATTAATTTATAAAATAAAAGCATATTACGATAGTGTATATAGATACTTAACGGCAATCATTTTCCTACTAATTTTGTTTTATAACCGTGGAATCCAAAAACATGATCTTTAGGAGGCTGCATTCGTTATTCTTACTGAAAAAATCTCTACTGGACTGAAATTCGATAGCGCTTTTTTACAGTTAGGTGTGTAGTCCTTAAATTGACGGTATTTATTGAAGTGAAAAATTTTAAAATAAATTTTCTCAAAAACTGCTTTACCAATGTTCTTTAAATTTCCGTCAATTACTATTTTAGTTCTTTCCGAGTATCATTATATCATGAGAAATGTGATGAAAAAAATCGGTTTCAGTCAACGCAGGATTACGATAATTGTGCATGTGTTACTACTCTTTTACTTTTCTGTCCGAGTTATTATTTTCGAGCTTAATTTTTCTTTCTTCCAGTTTTTTCTTCGTTGACTCCGGAAATGCTTTCATTCTTACATCGTTCCATTTCGTTATATTGTTTTTCGTGTAGAACTTTTTTAATTTCTTTCAGTATTCTATATTTGACTAAACTTTTATCTTTCCATCAAATGATTCCACCATGATTGTTTTTGTATTCTTTCAGGTTTGTTTTAAATACTTCTTGAACACTACTTAACATATTACTTGTTGGTGTTTAGGGCATCAGCCGAAAGGCTAGTTTCAACCTCTAGAGGCTTAACGAAGTAAAACGAGAACTGAGGTGGTTTACCAATGTTTTCCTCAACTGAGTTGAAAAGTATGCTTATCAGCATGACAGGCCATCTGAAAATCATCTACTTTCCATTCTACAAATGACACCTTCACTTCATTTACCTTAGGGTCTGGCTGTATAATGAAATTCATTACTTTCAAAGGAGATAACTATGACTAGTGTCTTTTACATCTCTTCTCTTAAATTTTTAAATGATTGAACATGTAATTGGCTGACTGTGTGATAAGAAACAGAACTATTTTTGTACCCCTGGAACTAGCAGATCGAGTGCAAATAATCTAATCCTCTACCTGCCTGTTATGGGCAGTTTTAAATAATGTACGATGTTGTAGATTATCAATACAAATTCTATAATTCTACCAGATCTAAATGTTTATTTTTTATTACTTTGATAGATGAAAAATTCAAATAATTCGTGATGTTAAAGATCAACCAGTGATTTCGTGTCCAAAACATTTCAGAAAATAAATAACAGTTATTAAATATTATTACTACATTACAACAGTATTTGAATAATAAATATGATTACGACGTAAAATTCATCGGTTTCAACCAGTCAGATGATATAAATCAAAATGGTTGGTCGGTTAGTTTGATAAATGAAAACTGAAAAAGGAGGTCACATTTTAAATGCCAAGGAACAAACTCAACGTTTGTAAAATTTGTTAACCACTCGTCCCTTCACCTCCTATATATAACGTATTATAATTTACATTATACGTCTTACTAATAAATAATTTGTTAGTAGTAGTTTTATGCCTAATTTTATATTTATATTTATAAATAATCGACTAATAGCAGTGAGGTTTACGCTAATCTTAAAACTGTATTACAATTTACTCATTTTTCCACATATTTTGACTGTATCCATAAAAATTGTTGACAAGAGAAGAGCTTTTGTTAATGCGGAGTTTTATTACAGAATTTTTCAAATTTCTTGGTAAATTAAGTGTTAAAAAAAAGTGTTGCAAAAATATTTAAATACAAAAGTTATAGTACTACGTTCTCTTGCCTATGTGAATATATAGTAAGGAAAGTATTGTTTTCATGTCGGTTTTTCAAAATTGAGTTTTCACCGGGTCTACACGTTTTCAGACCCCCTGAACCCAAAAACATGTTTTTAGCAATTGGTGTGTGTGTGTGTTTAAACAAAATATCTCAAGAACGGAACATCATACGAATTTGAAACTTGCAACTTAAGTTAGGTACCCGTAAAGGACCCGACCCAAACATTTTCATCAAAATTGATCAACCGCAAGTAGTAGTTTATTCGTGTCATTTTTCACATTTTTAAGATTTTTCAGAAACAGCTCCTGCGACTTTTTTAAAAATCGCCTCATTTAATATATTTTTTAAGCTCTGCAAGATAAGGTAGGCGCCATGTCTGCTGAAATTCTTGGGGAGGCTTTTCTATCGTAGAAAAAAATGTTTTTTTTTTAAATTGTGGCCTCAAAATACATTTAAGGGCTAAAGTGTTTTATATAAAAGTTGTGGGCAATTTAGAAACCTAGAACTTTCATGCCAAACATTCTTTTGTATAAAAGTTACTTTAACAGTAGGTAGGTAATACACTACTTGGTAATTAGTGATATTCTGTTTTTTTTTTTCATGAAAACCTGAAAAACAAATGTATTTTTTTTAGATTTCGGGGTTAGTGTGCATTTTACGACATAAGTGTATATAATCAAATTTGTAGTACCTAAATTAAAAGATCTACAACTTTTATTTTGAGCATTTTTTTCTACAGAGCCTAGATTAGCGTGAAAGAGTAGTTTTCCTTATTATTAAGCCAAACTGAGGTTGATTTTCATTTTGCGTCTTTCACTCATGATTAAAATTAAGTTTTTTTTTTGAGGTTAGTCTTTTTGTTTTATTTTTAATATTTTATTACTAATGTTAGATTATATTGTTAATTATTTGCATTGGCACGAGAATTTTGTGTGAGTGTTTCACACCAGATTTGTTAGACCGCGGCCTTAATATGTATTTTAGGACAAAGGTTTATATAATCAAAGTTATAGAAATTGAAAAAACTAACAAGTCTTATTTCAAAAGGTTTTTTTGTACAAATCTTAGTTTTTAAACCACCGGGCGCAAAATGCAGTTATCTGTAATAAAATAATTCACTCATAACATACAGGTGGAGTGTTAAATTATTTGCACTCAATCTGTTAGTTCAAGGGCTACAAAAAATAATCTATTTCTTATCACATGGTCAGCCAATTATATGACTGAATTATTTAAGAACAGAAAAGGTTGAGGAGTAAAAGACACTAATCAGAGTTATCTCTTCTAAAAGTAATGAACATAATTATACAGCCAGACCCTGTGGTGAGGAATGTGATAGTGTCATTTGCAGGGTAGAAAATAGGTGATTTTCAGAGGGCCTGACATGATGATATGCATACTTTACAACTCGGTGAGGAAGGCAAATGTAAGTTACCTTACTCTTTTTTTTACTTAATAAAACCCCAAGAGATTCAAACCAGCCTTTCAGCTGATGACCTAACAACGACAACAATAGTACAGTTGGGTATATAATCAAAAATAATATCTACTATTCCAAAATCACTACAATCTTGTTTTTACCTTTGTATCATAGTGTTGTTTTGAAACATCTCTGTAAGGCAAATGGGTTATAGGATAAATGTACTCAAATATGGTTGTATTCTTTAAGTTTTTCAAAACCGATGTCCGGAAAACGGGACGTCTATATATTTTAGTTAGTGCCAACATGCGGTTTACCGGACGTCCGTAAGTTATGCATAAAATGGCAACGTCCGGATAACCGAACGTGTACAAAAAAACTTTTAAACAAAAAATTAATGGAATAATGTATTTTGAAACCGCCTTCCTGGCTGGCGTAGTGACTAGCGCGTTAGCCTGGAAATCAAAAGGTCCCGTGTTCGATTCCGGCTAGGGTCTGGAAATTTTAACACGTTAAAACCTCCGTTAAGGTACCAAAACCCACAGTAGTTGCTAATGACCAAGCTGTCGATGCGACTTATATAAACTTAAATACACTTAAACTTAACTTGACTTAAATGAACTAAAAAAACTTTTGAATGTTTTTATTTTTAGAACGATTTATTTTTCTGTAACGTTGGAATTTTGGTTGGCAATGAGAGGCTTACGCCTGCAAATTTTCGAAATAAGGGCTAGCACTTTTTGTACACCCTTATTCAAATTAAAGGGTTTAGATCAAACTTTTAAATAGGCCTATTGTTTTGGCACGAAAATGGTTGAAGTACATCAAAAATTATAAAAAACAATATTTTTAATTTAAAAAATAAATTTGGGATAGAAAGGGTTAATACTTTGGATTTTACAAATATTTATATCATTTAATTTTTAAATTACAAAATGAGTTCCATTATCTAGATTCGAATGAGTTTGTTACATATTTTGATGAACATTTATCATCGTTCTCGCAACGATTAAAATTTCAAATTATTTCAGTGATTTGCGTCAATGGATCATGCATAATAATGTTTGTGTTAGTTTGGTTTCTTAGTTAGTCGTCCAAGAACATTTAGAAGCAAGGATTTTACAATAATCCCTTCAATATGAGTATAACATTATATAGCAACCAGAAGTTTAGTTTTTTAATTTTTAATCATCTAAATCTAATATTCAGATGATTTTTAATAAAAATTTGCTATGAAACACTCACACGACTTTCTATTGCCAATGTAAATAATGAAAAGTGCAGAATTTAAAAACTTAACCTAATTTTAATTACGCATGAACGAGGCTCAATTAAAATTAACCTCTGTTCGACTTTAAATATCTTATCATTTAGTTTTGTTCTGGTCGTCAGCCGAAAGGTTGGTTTGAACCTGTAGAGGTTTTACTAAGTAAAACTGGGAAGTTA
Source organism: Catonia carolina (assembly GCA_035578175.1). Lineage (NCBI taxonomy): Eukaryota > Metazoa > Arthropoda > Insecta > Hemiptera > Achilidae > Catonia > Catonia carolina. The sequence goes on along the minus strand of JAQMRL010000006.1, from coordinate 44,711,618 downwards.
GGTGGTTTACCATGCCTTCCTCACCGAGTTGAAAGGTATACTTACAGCATGCCAGACCCTGTGAAAAGCTCATATTTTCCATTTTGCAAAAGATACCTTCACCTTATTCACCACAGGGTCTGGCTGTATAACGAAATTCATTACTTTCAGAGAAGATAACTTTGATAAGTGTATCTGACACCTCTACCTCTTTTGTTCTTATATGATTCAGTCATTTAATTTTTTTTTTGGTTTAACGTCCGACTGTTTTGCAAATTGCTGCTAATGCAGACGGTGAAGGATGAAATGAATTTTTTGTAACGTATGAAAAAAAGCCATGCCCGATTGGGATTCGAACCCAAGACCGCGTGATGAGAGGCGAGCACGTTACCAACATCGCCAACGCGGCCGGCAGTCATTTAATTGGCTGACTATGTGATAAGAAACAGAACTATTTTTTTTAGCTTTGCAACTAACAGGTTGAGTATAAATAATTTAATTAACACTCCACCTGTCTGTCATGGGTATCATTTAATGTTATAATTAAATTTAAAAAATCAGTTAAATCAATAAGTTTTTAAAAAAAATAGACAACAAATGCATAATTAACTAATGTATCGTAATATCAATAATAAAATTTAGAACTAAGTCATTATTATTGACTCACAGATATTTATTTATTCATAAATAAATAAAAGAATACACACTTTGATACACACTTTTCCAATTTAACAGAATACGTAATCTAATAACTTATTAATTTATACTGCTGTATCGTAGGCATCCAGCAGAAGTGAGATTTGAGCTCGGGCGTCCTAATTTAAAGTTAAAAAAACACTTTCCCAGGAAAAATGGAAAGGATAACATATCAAGTTCTTCCCGTCATAATTTATAAAATTATCATTTATTTAGTTTTTTAAATAAATAAAAATTTTTGACATAACATTCTAATTTAATATTTTAATTTTTTGTTTCAGGTGAGTTTCTAGAACATGTAGAGCACAGGCCTAAATCTGTTCGTAAGTTTTATGTTTACATCCTTTAAATTTGTAGACTGACGGATTTTCCTGAAGCCTGAGATGGGCGAAAAGAATTCTAAATTACCTACACTGTTTATGTAGGTTATATTGTTCATTATTTGCATTGGCAAGAGAAAGTCGTGTGAGTGTTCACACCAGATTGTTTTTGTTTTTTTTAAGTATCAACTGTGTAGCTATTTAAGTGTTATCTTATTCTTTTAATGTTTCTAATGGTTTGAATTGAAGTTTAAGTGTAAAATATGATTTTTTTGTATTGCTTCATAATTTAAAAAAAAATTGATTATCCGAAACATTATAGGTCCCAGTTAGTTCGGATAATTGACTTTCTACTGGAACTAATATATTTATTAGCAACCAATACACTTCTGTTGTTGTTTATAGTATATTACTGCAATGCCAAACAAATTTATTTGTTTGAATTCATACTTTATATTTAATATATAGTGTAACAGCCGTATTGAATTTGCATACAATTGGCAAAATACTTAAACAATTGTATTGTTATTTATTTGATTTATTAAGGATGTTATTGGTTAAATAATTTATAGCAATATCTCTCAATAAAATAAACTAGCTATTGCTTACTTCAGAGAGGTTGTTTGTTTACACCGTTGCCGTTTATTTAAGTAAATATTATACGTACATAAGACAATATTAGGCGTAATCTTCGCAACAGTAAAGCAAAAATACACAATGTCCTTTTGCCAGTAAGTTTATTTTTACGCCCGAGATCAGGAAAAAAAATTAAAAGATGCGTTCATGTTCGACAATATTTTTCCTCGTTTATCCGGACAAATTGGTATCGGAAGCGATCCGGAAAATTTAAAATCCGAAAAATTATATAATGTTAAAACTTATCCTTTATTTATACTTTTTGGAAAAAACTACAATATGTTTGTATAGAAAATGTTAAGCTTTTCTGTACACATCTTACCGGAAGGTAATTTTGAGTGGAGTTTTTTGCTAAAAATTATTTATCGATTGTTTTCCAAAAACCCGGTTTCGATAATTTTGAGAGTTAACTACTTTATTTTTTACTTTCTCTTGCCTATACGAATATATAGGAAGGAAAGTATTGTTTTCTTGTCGATTTTTTGAAATCGTGTTTTCACCGGATCTACACGTTTTCAGACCCCTGACCCCAAAAAAGTTTTTAGTGATTGGTCTGTACGTGTGCGTGTGTGTTTGAATAAAATATCTCAAGAACGGAACATCATACAAAGTTGAAACTTAAGTTAGGTACTACTAGAGGACCGCACACGAACATTTTCATAAAAATCGGTCAACCGGAAGTAGTTTATTTGTGTCATTTTTCACTTTTTTGCGATTTTCTCTAAAACGGCTCCTACGATTTTTTTACAAATCGTCTCATTTCATTACTACATTTTTTATGCTCTACAAGATAATGTAGGCGCCATGTCTGCTGAAATTTTTGGGAAGGCTGTTCTTTCGTAAAAAAATTGTTTTTTTAAGATTGCAGCCTTAATATGCATTTTATCGCAAACGTGTACGTAGGCCTAACAAAAGTTGTAGACAATTTAAAAGTCTACAACTTTTATTTCGAACATTGTTTTTGTATAACGCTTAGTTTAACAGTAATTAGTGATTTTCTGGGTTTTTTCCATGAAAGCTGTAAAAAAATGTTTTTTGTTTAAGATTTCAGCCTTATTATGCATTTTATGACAAAAGGTACATAATCTAATCGAGTTTGTAGGGATTAAAAGATCTACATCTTTTATTCAAAACATTTGTCTCTACAGAGCCTAGTTTAACGTAAAAGAGTGGTTTTCCGAATTCGCCAAACTGATGTAGATTTTCATTTTTCATTGTTCTTATGATTAAAAAAATGTTATATTTTTTTTATTTTAGTTTTTTTTGTTTATTTCTAATATAGTATTACTATGTTTATGGTATATTGTTCATTTTGTTCATTAGCAAGAAAAAGTTGTGTGAGTGTTTCACATCAATTTTTTAAAATAGTAACTATATCTGCTTAGAACAGATTTTAAAAAACTGGCTTGGACAAATGTTACAAAAACACCTTAAATAAAATTTACGAGATCTAAAAGCACATAACGATCAGGTAAAATTCCTTATTGTATGATTTTAAAATCTTTTACATTGTAATAAAAATTTGTTTTTTTTTTTAGCTTCTATTTGTTATCGGGAACTGTACATTGTTGACAACTGCCCAATTTGATCGCTGCTTTTTGCTGTATTTTTGACGTAGATTAGACGTGAGTTTGAACAGGGTCCCCCAAGTAGAGTTTGTTCATGGATGGCTGTCAACTGGTCACCATACAAAGTCGCTTGCCCAACCGATGTTACTTAACAAATAATAGCAACTTTCTACTAGCTGACTGACTGAGCTGGCCCGAAGGCTTGTAATAAATACATACTTAATTATAGCATTTGAAATAATTGTTGTTGTTTAGGTCAACAGCCGAAAGGCTGGTTTGAACCTCTAGAGGTTTTACTAAGTAAAAACGAGGAGTAAGGTGGTTTACCATTGCCTTCCTCACTAAGTTGAAAGAGTATGCTTATCAGCATGCCAGGCCCTCCGAAAAGCACTCACTTTCCACCCTGCAAATGACACCTTTACTTCATTCACCACAGGGTCTGGCTGCATAGTGAAATTCATTACTTTCAGAGGAGATAACTCTGACTAGTGTCTTTTACACCTCTACCTCTTCTGTTCTTAAATAGTTCAGTCATATAAGTGGCTGACTATGTGATAAGAAACAGAACTATTTTTTTTAGCCCTGGACCAAACAGATAGAGTGCAATTAAAATAACACTCCACCTGCCTGTTTTGGGCATTTGAAATAATTACTCTGATCAAAAGGAAATTGTATTTTAGAGTATGTATTAACGATTTATGTGTTAATAATACACTGTATATTAAAAAAGGTTTCCCTCCAAAATTAATCGGTCGTTATCTGCGACGAAAGATAACACTTATCTCGTTTCCCCTCTTCTTTATGACTGTACAGAATTTATCTCTCCCTCTCTCTTTCGGCATTTTTAGAGGATTACTTTCTTCTTTATCACACCTTCTTTTGTCTCTCTCTCTTTATGCCAATTTGTTATATTAATTATTACTGTCGTTTTTTTTATTTTTTACGATTTGTTAATTTCATATTCACTGTTTTTATACACAGTTTACGTTGTAATAGTGTTCAGTAATTTATTTTCCGGTTTATGTAATATTGTGTGTACTAGTAATATATTCAGTCTTTTGAAATAATATTTTTACAGTCGTTATTTGAATAAATTGTAGGCTACTTTCGTTGTGTTTGTGTAAACATTAATTTATTAGGTAAATATAGTTGTTTTTAATTTCTTAATTATACTTCTTTTCTTTCTTATTTTTTATTGTTTTGTTTGTAATTATTTGTTATTGATATCAATTATTGTAATTTGTGTTCTGTTTACTCTGTCTAAACTACCAAATACATTAAGAAATAAAAAAAATTAAAATACTAACAAAACACATAATAGAAAACTATATTAATTACCAATTAATTAATTCTTAAAAACTAATAATTTTATAAAAAATTACAAAATAACAAAATAATAAAATAACATAATAAAATTTAAAAATAACAATAGCTATATACGATGATTGTTATGTTCTATTGCCTATATTAATATTTACGAAGAAAAGTATTGTTTTCATGTCGATTTTTTAAAATTGAGTTTTCACCCGATCTACACGTTTTCAGACCCCCTGAACCCAGTAGGTTTTTAACGATTGGTCTGCGTGTGCGTACGCGCCTCTCTCCCTCCTCTCTCTCTCTCTCTCTGCGCGCGCGCGTGTGTGTGTGTGTGTGTGGAGTGAACAAAATATCTCAAGAACGGAATATCTTACGAAGTTGATTGAAACTTAAGTTAGGTTCTACTATAGGATCCGCACGAACATTTTCATTAAAATCGGTCTACCGGAAGTCGTAGTTTATTCGCGTAATTTTTCACTTTTTTGCGATTTTCTCAAAAACGGTTACTACGATTTCTTTTTAAATCGCCGCATTTATTACATTTTTTTATGCTCTAAAAATTAACTGGGTAATGCGGGGGGTGGGCGCTACCATGTTGCCTGAATCTGACTGCCTACCTGAATTGACAATGCAGTCTGTCAATTCAGGTAGACAGTCCGACAGGATGTCTCGTATACAATATGGGAACACGGATAGTAGTCCCCCCCCCGCATTACCCAGTCTATTTTTGAAAATTTTCAAAATTCTACCGCAACATTGGCCAACCAATATTTCATGTTATTAACATATTTGTAAAAAGTTTTTTACGCTGAATAGAACGATAGTTTGGCCATGCCGAACGCTCAAGCGGTTACCGAGATAACAAGGATTCAGAATATTGTTAATAAATCAAAATTTAAATAACGTACGAATTTGAAATTTCGTACACGCTGTAAGGATATAATTGTCTATGCTGTTAAAATTTCAAATTTTGCGGTCAAATAATTATCGAGTTGCATGCCTCTTAAACGCATGAAATTTGTTGCGGTAGCAAAAAAAGGGTCTTCTTGTCTTCCAACCTTGATATAGCAATTGTTAAACAACATTAGAAATATAGGACTATTGTGGGTCAACTCAGAATAAAATGAGCTAAATTTTGATTTAAAATATGTTGAAACCCGACTTATAGTTTTGGAGATGCGAGGGTTCAAACTCGGGTGTCTATGTGATTATGAAACCAATAGTAGTGAGAATGTGTGGTAATAACTCTTGTGCAGAAAAATTACCTCGTCCCTTTTCTCATACGTCGCATTCATTCTATACGAAACCGAACTGTAACAAACTATTGTATCAACGGTTTCTGGAATAATTTTACACTATAATAAAACAAGTGAATTACTTTTTAGTCAGTCAGTGAGATTGAAATTCATTTTTATTGCATTTTGTTGTGGCGTATATTAATTTAATGGATCTTTGAGAAGTAAAGATTTTTTTGGCAATCTTGAAATACATAAAATTTAACGTGCATTAATATTGTATTGTAATTATTGTTATTATTAAATTTTTTGTTTTGCATATTTTTATTAGAAATTGCGTACTACAATATTTTCTTATCAATAGTTTATTTTACGACTGGTTTTTCCCAAATGACTTCTGCCAATAAGGTGTCTTTATTTCTCGGTTGTTCTACCTTTGTTACAGAGTCCATTCGTTTGTAAATCATAATCTTTTAGTTCTTGTAACACGCGTGTTGTTATTTATTGCACTTGTTGTGTACGCCAATGACTACAGTTAGTCCTTTTTTTATTATATGTATTTAATTTTTCTCTGAAATGTTTTATAAGAAACTAATGCTGTTCGATTATCAGGATAAAAAATTATTAATGTATTATAAAGGATACAAGAAATCAGTTCTTTACCGGTTTGGTAAGACAATTTACCAATTTTATTTTATTTTAGTATCACAATTATTTTATTGTTTTATTTTAAATAAATATAAAATTAAACCGCTGTAAATTTTTTTGTTATCTGTAGCAGTTATATAATTTAATAGTAAGTACATTATTTTGAATGCATTTTATAATTATAAATTATTATCATAAATAATTTTAATTTAAAAATTAAATAATATTAATTATTTTTCTTATAAATTAGTTTTTTTTAAATTATTTTTGGCGTTGTTTATAGTACTAGATGAAATTTATTTTTAACGTTATACGTTAGATGTAAAATACTGTTTTCTTAATATTATTATTTTTTTTTTAGTCAAGTTTAGATAAGACATTACATATACATTTTATACTAGAAATTTATAGGCATATAATTTTGATTATATTGTTTTTTTTCTTTTCAGTTGTTTTATTTAGCTTAAATTTGTACTCAATATTTTATCCTAGTCTGTAGTGCTCGCCACAAAAGAATTTCGTTGTGTTTGAAGAGGTCTAATAAAAAAAATTAACGCTATAGAAAATTAAAGTCTGTTCTTTCCTGCGTTGATTCGTTTAACTTAAATTTTTTATTTAAAAATTTGTCGGTGATACAGCAATCTACGCTTAAAAAGTAGCAAAATCAATAATAATAATAAAGTATCACTTTATTTTATTTCTTCTTTTTCTTCCAAACAAGGATTGGGCCGCAGCCTGTTCCAAACTCACACACTGTATTATTTATCCTCATCCTTTTCTAGGTCTGCCGCCATTCCTTTTACTTTCTGGAGCGTCGTACCAGAGCGTCTTGTTAGGTATCCTGTGATCTGACATCCTTGCCATGTGCTGTCTCCAACTTTGGCGATAATCCTTTATATTTTCGTTCAAGTTGTAATTACCTAATTGTATCCTTATTTCTTCATTCCTTATTCTGTCCTAGCGTGTACAGCCCTTAGCCTTTTCCGAAATCTCATCTCTGTTGTCTGGATTCTCCGATCTTGGGTTTTTGCTGTTGTCCATGCCTCACTTCCGTACAGAATTACTTGAGTTGCCATACTTTTATCAAACGTAAGTTTTGTGATTTTTCTCGCTTTATTTCTCAAAGTTCTGTTAATAATCCCGCATATCCTTTGGAGTTTGCTCAATTTTTGCTCTATTTCCAAATCGGAATCAAATCCCACATCACACCCTTAAAATAACAAAAGTGTGATACTCTCTCCATATCGGTATTATCCACAACTTATTTTATTAACAAATTAAAATCACACGACCAGAATCGCGCTGGTACGTTAGCACGTTTTAGTCTCTATTAACTTTGTTATTATTGTCCATCCGATTTAACACTAGATGGTGTACATGGTTAATGAATCGGTCGATATAACTTTACAACTGTCACCTACCCTATAACTTCACTAACCGTTTGCATATGCGAATCTCGACTTATGTCAGGGCTGATAATTAATATGATACGGCGCATTCATTATGGTTTACAGAGGTTTTAATTGAAACCTTTGCAAAATAACTACTTGTTATCTTTTTGATTGTGTTTTTTATCCCTTAACAGACAGGTGGAGTGTAAAATTATTTGCACTCAATCTTTTAGTTCCAGGGCTACAAAAATGAGTTCTGTTTTTTATCACATGGTTAGCCAATTAAATATAAGAATCATTTAAGAACAGAAGAGGTAAAGGTAACATAAAATCGAAAAAATTATTTTTTTCTGTTGTTGTTTAGGTCTTCAGCAGAAAATTTGGTTTGAACCTGCAGAGACTTTAGTATGTAAAACGAGGAGTGAGGTGGTTTTCCAGTGCCTTTTTCACTGGGTGGAAACGTACGCTTATCAGCCTACCAGGCCCTTTGAAAAGCATCTACTTTCCATCCTGTAAATGACACGTTCACTTCATTCACCACAGGGTCTGGCTGTATAATGAAATTCATTATTTTTATAGGAGATAACTCTGATTAGTGTCTTTTACATCTCTGCCTCTTCTGTTCTTAAATGATTCAGTTATGTGATAAGAAACACAACTATTTATTTTAGCCCTGCAACTAATATATAGATTGAGTGTAAATAATTCGACACACCACCTGTCTGTTATGGGCAAATTATTTTTAGTACTTTTTAAAAATTTATGTTTTTCTAAACTGATAGATATACGTCTATAATACTCATACTTTACTGTTTTTTGAAAGTGTTTTTTTTAATACTTCCGGAACATTTTGTCAAAAACTGCTTAAGTTTATTTTCTTCCAATTTTTACAGTATATAAAATTCATATGTGAATAATGTTAAATTTTTACTTTGATTAAAACCACGTTATAAATTTTCCAAGTTAAATTTTTGTATCTTAACCTTCAAAAGATTTGGTAATAATCAATGCATCAAGAAAAACACCCAATAAAACCGATGAAGAAATCTGAAGGATATTCGTTTTAGTTTATAAAATTGTGTAAGCCTACGTCAATCATAAAATAATGGGGAGAAATTCATCCTTATTAAACAGTTTCTTGAACTTAAAAAGTCGTAATTTAAAAATATTAAATACGATCATAAAGTATTTCATTATGATTTAATTTTCATATACCAATATTACTCATCCACGTAACAATAGAAATAGGCTTACAGTTATGCTATTAAAAACATATTTTATTATCGCATTTATTACCATGACTAATAGATTTACTTTAAAAGTTTTCTATACATTATTTGCATTACTTTAATTTCCTGTTGTATGTGTTACTACGTACATTAATACAAAATTCTTGTATTATTGTGTTTACTACTTTAAAATGGCGTTCGTGTGACGCATTGTTCGGTTATTTACCTTTAAAAATAGTGTTTAGTTATTTAAAAATAAAGAGAAAACTGTTTAAATTATTATTATAAGATAAATTGTCGATTTGCAAATTTTCGCGTCTAAATTACCCTTTAAATGAATCTGAAAAGTTGTTTTAATAAGCGTCCCTTTGTGTTTTTTTTAAGTTTCTGGAGAAGAATCTACATAATCGATTGGGGTTAAATTCGAAAATCAAGAATTCTCTTTTAAATTATATAATTTTTTTTTATACCACGCTAGTATACTAATAATAAATATTTAAATCGCGGAGGTCGTGGTTCGATTCCTGCTGGCTAGGTTCGTAGAAAGTTTCACAAGTTAAAACCCGCGTATTCGCTAATAACCGAGCTGTTGATGCGATTGTAAATAAACTAAAATAATAATAAAAAGTAAAATGAATAAATCATAACAATATTAAATCGGTTTAAATAATAAAATTTTATGTTACTTTATTTCGTTTTTTTACAATATGTTCCTTAACCAACCCACCGGGTTGGTCTAGAGGTAAAGTCATCGCGAGTCAGCTGATTTTCGGAGGGGTTCGTCTATAGGTAAAGTCGTCCTGAATCAGTTGTTTAACTGCTGATTTTTGGAGACGTAGGTTCCTGGTTCAAGTCCTAGTAGGCCTAAAGGTGGTTACTTTTATACGGATTTGAATACCAGACAGTGGTTACCGGTGTACTTTGGTGGTTGGGGTTCAATTAACAATTCTCTTTTAGGAATGATCGGTCTGAGTCTGTACAATAGTATATCTCATTTACACGTCATACATATTATCATTTCATTGTGTCATGGGGTTGCTTATTGTTCTGAAATGAACAAATTGCAACGTTTACACATTAGGGATTAAAAAAACAATATAATGTTGTTTAACCAACCCGCCGGGTTGGTCTAGAAGTCAAGGCGTCGCGAGTCAGCTGTTTAACAGCTGATTTTTGGAGACAAAGGTTCCTGGTTCAAATCGTAGTAAAGGTACAGTAATACCTCGCATAACGCTTCCCCGTTTAGCGCTGATTCGTTATAACGCTTTTGTGAAGCCTTTAAGGTCTACAGAGATGCGTTGTAGTAGCCCGCACATTCTTTAATGTGTAACGTACTGTGTCTTGTATTTTCAGTGTATAATTTGTCATGCTGTATTTAATTTATTGTTTATATTATACTGTACTTATAAATAAAAAAGTAAATACCAAAAATAAAACAAAAAAAACAATCAGTAAACATGTATTGTAGTACAATGTATTGTGCAGTACAAGCGTTTTAACGGAACCCGATGTGATTACGTAATCGCTCGACCCCGTACAGCGCTGTTTCGTTTAGCGCCCGATGGCTGCGGAACGCATCTTAAGCTCTTAAGAGCTACTACAGTACTACTGTAGTTACTTTTATACGGATTTTAATACTAGACAGTGGTTACCGGTGTACTTTGATGGTTGGGGTTCAATTATACTCCAACCATACTCTCTTATGAATGATCAGCCTGAGTCTGTACCACAGTATATCTAATTTCCACGTCATCCATATCATCATCATCTCATTGGGTAAGCTTTGGCATTTATCTACATAGATAATTTATCCCAAATAAAAAAAATCACATGATTATCAGTACAAAGTATCGAATTAATAACTTGTAATAAAATCTTCAGAAATACATATTTAGATAAATAAATAATTCGCACTTAAAAATTGAAATCATAAAGTCTAACATTTATTTACTTATATCCCTACTAGTAATAAAGTACTGATAAAATACAAAATCCCTATAAATAGTTATCGGATTAATTGGCGTAGTTGGTAACGTGCTCGCCTCTCATCATGCGGTTTGAGGTTCGAATCCCATTCAGTCACGGCATATTTTCATTCGTTACAAAAAAATCATTTCATCCTTCACCGTCTGCATTAGCAGTAATTACACAACAATCGGATGTTAAACAAAAAAAAAACGAACAAAATGAATCTAATAAAATCCACACAAGTGTTCATGATTAATGCAAAAACTGACGACTACCTATTTTATTTACCATTACAAATTAAAAATTTTTAAAAGTGTTGTGAAACACTCACACGTCTTCTCTTGCCAATGCAAATAATGAACAATAATATAACCTAACATTTGTAATAAAACCTTAAAAATAAAACTAAAAAATAACCAAATTTTAATCATGAGTAAATGATACAAAATGAAAACGACCCCTTAGTTTGACTTAGTAATACGGAAAAATCACTCTTTGACGCTAAACTAGGCTCTGTAAAGAAATATGCGTGAAACCAAAGTTGTAGATCTTTTAATTTCCTATAAATTTGATTATATACACTTTTGTCATAAAATGCATACTACGGCCGAAATCTTAAAAAAATCAATTTTTAACAGATTTTCATGGAAAAAACAGAAAATCAATAATTGCGGCTAAACTAAGCATTATACAAAGAAATGTTAGAAATAAATCTTTAAGGTTTTAAATTTTCAGCAACTTTGATTATAAACTTTTACCCTAAAATGGATATTGGACAATCTTAAAAAATCATTTTTTTCAACGAGAGCACAGGCCCCCAAGAATTTCAGCCTACCTTATATTGTAGAGCAAAAAAATATAGTAAATGAGCCGATTTTTGAAAAAAATGGTAGGAGCCGTTTTTGAGAAATTCGCAAAAGTGAAAAATTGCATGAATAAATAAACTACTACTTCCGGTTGACCGATTTTGATGAAAATGTTCGTGTCGGGTCCTTTTGTAGTACCTAATACTTAAGTTTTAAGTTTCAACTTCGTATGGTGTTCCGTTCTTGAGATATTTTGTTCAAAAACACACACACACACACACACACACACACACACGCACACACACGCACGCACGCAGACCTATCGCTAAAAACATGTCTTTTGGGTATGGGGGGGGGTCTGAAAACGTGTATATCCAGTGAAAACTTGATTTAGAAAAATCAACTTAAAAACAATACTTTCCTTCCTATATATTCTTAAAGGCAAGAGAAAGTGCTAAACAAATAATAATAGATATTTAATGAATATTTATTGACAAGTTTATTACTTCATAAATTGACTTATCATTCCTCACTTAATTTGTCTTTTTCAAGTGCAACAAAAAAAAGAAAAGAAAAAATTTCATAATTAGAGTACAATTATTAAAGGATTTTTATAAGAGAATAAATAATAAATCATTCACATTTTGTTTACTTGATACATAAATAAATACATAATATTTATTCGAATAGATTATGTTATATTGTAGACAGTTATATAACGAGCTAATTGATTCATGTCAAAATGTCATGTTGACATCTCTACTGACAGATCCACACAAACTCAACTGTCAATTCCGGTTACAGATAGGCTATTATGTTCGATAATATTAATAAAATAGCATATATATTGGCAAACTATTATGAAGTGTTTATATCAGTTGGCAAAATGCAGGAAAAATGAAGTTGACAATGCAATAATGTTTATATGTAACGCTATTACTAAATCGATTAAAATACGCGTTCCATTAAAGTTATCGCATAGGTGCATCAGAAATATACAGAGTGTTTCTTAGTAATAAGAAAAAATTCAAATGATTAAAAAAGCGAGTCCCAGAACTGTTATGTATTTCCTTTATTTTTAATTTAAGTCAGGACTAGGAGTCAAAACACGCCTTTTTCAGGAGAATAAAATAACTTTATTAAGTCATCTACATTTCTACCTAAAACCTACAGTTCTGATAAATTTTACGTAAATTTGTATATTTAAAACAAAAAATCGCTTCCAGTGTTTTTTGAATGGGAATTCTATTAACTCCTAAATACCGAGTTCTACAGAACGGATTTTTATAATTTTAACCCTTTATAGGGGAGTACTACGGGGAAAAATATATATATATATAGGCCTATTGTAAAATATTAAATAGGCCTATTGCTTTACCAGGAACTTGAATAATGTATACCTATTTCTAGTGCCAGAACAGTAAGATATTTTTTTTTATACTAAGCCCCGGTAAGTATAATTACTAAGGAACGTTTGTTGAAATGGGAATCACATAATTTTTAGTAGTAAGAATGCTTATTAAAACAACTTGTAGGCCTATATTTTAGCAAAATCCACACAAACTCATATTCTCATAAACATACTTGCACTATTATATATAGTATATATTTATTATTTTATTAAACATCCTATGTAGGATTTTTAAACAGCCGTATTATTTAAAATTGAAATATATATTTTCTAACCACCAGAATACGGTAACATAAAACACTTACCAATGTTTATAGCGCTTTCGTGTATCTTGTACACATCTTCAGTAAATTAACATTTATTACAAGTCAAAATTTAAAACTTCCTGCTCCTACCATGGTAGATAAGGAATGTCTTATCTTGAATGCCTTATCTACCATGGTAGGAGCAGGAAGTTTTAAATTTTGACTTGTAATAAATGTTAATTTACTGAAGTTAATTTACTGATGTGTACAAGATACACGAAAGCGCTATAAACATTGGTAAGTATTTTATGTTACCGTATTCTGGTGGTTAGAAAATATATATTTCAATAGTATATATTATATATACTATATACTATATATAGTATATATTAGTATAGTATATATTATATATAGTATTATTATATATATTATATATAGTATGATTTGCACTATATTGTCAACTTTATATTAGCATGAATGCTTGCTTTCCCATAAAAACTTAAATGTTCTAAGTACTGTACAAAAGTAACAAAACAACATGGCAGCGTACACTGGTATGAATCCTTACCACATTCATATAACTCATGAAGCAAATGGTCACTGAGCGCTAATTTCAGTATATGCATAGCCTACTTACCAGAGGACATGTATATAACACCATAAAATGCCAATAAAGTTCAACTGCATAGCTTATTCTTACATAAACTCGACCTTATTGACAGTGATAAGTATACTTACCAAAGGGTTTTACCTATAAAGGGCTAAAGAGTAGGATTCTTTCCTGATTTGCCCAAAAGTTCTAAACTTGAAATTTATGCTATGAGATTTTTTTCCGAAATTAAAAAGAGTAAATTTTGTTTACAACGTAACGATAATTCAGCGTAATGTAATGCGGTTCTCCCACATTTACCCTTTCCATTGCTACGAGTATATTCTATAAGCATAGAGGTTATGTGTCATCTCATCTCATCTCATAACACACTCAGTCGGTATTGGACATTGTGTTAACGGTGTTTTATTTAATGTTTTAGTTAAAAACGGATTTTTTCGGGACGAAACTATCGTACTACTGTGATTTAGTCGTTATTGACCGTTCTTCTTACCCTTTCAATCCCAAATTTTTTAACTATACAAAAAAAATATGTCTACATTGTTTCATACTTTTTACTGACATTTTAGAGTAATAAAATTACTTTTAGACCTTTAGCCTGTTTTCTGATGGTCTGACAAAAAGTATGGCACGTACATCACATTGGGACTTGATGTTATGAAAGTTCTTAACAATATGAATATGTAATATCATGTTCAGGCTTCCTAAACAAAATATATTCTTTTTTTAAGATTTATGGCAAAAAAACTAAATATGATTTTAATAATAAAGTCATTATTTAAGACTTAAAAAATTTTACAATTAAAAAATATTGGTAAAATGGATAAAATCACTATTCCACAAATAGTCGAAAAATATACTTGTAAATACATGAAACATATTCAAAGGGAAATGCTACTTTATTTTACTAAATGAACACGAATATTTAAAACTAAAAATAACTTTAAAAAGAAATTAATGGTCGCCTCCATGGCGCAACAGTCAGCATGCTACACTTTAAAGCAGAGGTCTCCGATTCAATTCCTGGCTAAGGTACAGAAAATTATTACACTTCACACCCAGCGTTCTTTAATACATAGTAGTCGGTAATAACTAAAATTTTGATGTTAATTATTTACGAGTATTTCACTCCAATGTGACTTCTATGTCACACTGAGTTAGAAAGGGTTAAGAACGGTCAAGTTTGTTGTTAACTTAAATCAGTCATTAAATGATAGGAGTTAGAAACCCAAGAACATTGTGGGAATTTATTCGCACGGGTCCACTACACTATTATTTTTTTAAGTTGGTAAAATAGCTTGGCCATTAGCTACTACGGTAGGCTATAAAACTGAAACGGTGGGTTTTGACTTATAATAACTTTATGAGTCTGTCCGGGAATAGAACCCGAAACCTTCCACTCTGTAGATCTAATTGCTTACCACTGCGGCGGCTATAAATAAATAAATTTCAGTAGAAAATAAATAAGCGATTTAATTTATGTACAACCCACTGGGTTGGTCTAGTTGTAAAAATTTATGTAGGCATACACTGGCACACACTCTTTCTCTCTTCAGAAACAAGACCTACAAAACACGAAATTTTGAACGTTAAGTTTCATTTGGGTCATAGGAACTCACTCTGTCAAGATTTTGATAAATCCTATTTCTAATATAAGAAAATGGAATTCATGAGCTCATTTGGGTGGGGGGGGGGCCCGAAGGTCTCAAATTAACTTTAAATGGGAAAATCGTTAGACTAGTTAATACATCCTTTTGAAGTTAGCAAATGTATTCACGCACCGTGCTGGCGCAATTACAAATGTTATGAAAATATGGTAGAGAAAATTACGTGAATGGAAAAATGTTTTACAAAAGCAAAGACAGGCTATCACAGATTATATTATGTAATGTAAACAGACAATGCTGTATAAATTGCAGTGCCTTCTATAAAATGAATTGAGTTAGGTTATTTGATAAAAGGGGTTTCAGTCAGAAAATCATGGTGGGAGAGCGAGAAGGGTGGATAGTGAGAGAGTAGGAGGAAGATGAGTGGGCAATATAATTTGTCATAACGAAGGGCTGACAAATTGAAAGGTTTACAAATTAGTAAAAAGGTCACGATATGATAAATGATACGCTACACGAAACTGAGTCGGAATATAAACTGAATCAGTAGGCTAAGTAATATGAAAAAAGAGCAAATTCTCAACCTTTAAGAATAATCTAATTTACTGACAATAAGCTCATTAAATCCAGATTAAACTTAAGAAAATTTAAAAGAAATACAGAGATTTTCTTTTTGATCTGTAATAAAAGATACACAATATTTTAAAAAATCTGGTGTGAAACATTCACACAACTTTCTCTTGCCAATGCAAGTAATTAACAATAAACCTAACATTAGAAATAAACAAAAAACTAACCTCAATAAACATAACCTAATTTTAATCATAATATGAAAGACACAAAATGAAAATCGACCTCAGTTTGGCTTAAAAATACGGAAAATCACTCGTTCACGCTAAGATAGGCTATGTAATAAAAGTTGTAGATCTTTTAATATTCTATGAATTTGATTATATACGCTTTTGTCGTAAAATGCATAGGCTACTAAGGCCGAAATCTTAAAAAAATCGATTTTCACAAGTTTTCGTGAGAAAAAAATAGAAAATTGCTAATTACCGCTAAACTGTGCGTTATACAAAAAAAATGTTTGAAATAAAAGTTGTAGGATTTTAAATTTTCTACATTTTTTATTATAAAAATTTTTGCGCTAAAATGCATATTAACGCCGCAATCTTAAAAAAAACAAATTTGTTACGTAAAAACAGCATCACCAAGAATTTCAGCAAACATGGCGCCTACCTTATCTTGTAGAGAATATAAAATTGAGTAAACCAGGCGATTTTTAAAAAAATCGTAGGACCAGTTTTTGAGAAAATCGCAAAAAAGTGAAAAATGACACGAATAAACTATTACTTCCGGTTGACCGATTTTGATGAAAATGTTCGTGTCGGGTCCGGTAGTGGTATGTAACTTAAGTTTCAAGTTTTAAGTTCGTACGATGTTCCGTTCTTGAGATATTTTGTATACACGCGCACACACATACAGACTCACACACAGACCAATCGCTAAAAACATGTTTTTTGGCTTCAGCGGGTCTGAAAACGTGTAAAAACTAGGATTTCGAAAAATCGACATGAAAACAATCTTACTTTCCTTCCTATGTATTCATATAGGCAAGAGAAAGTAAAAAGAGCAAATTCTCAACCTTTAAGAATAATCTTATTTACTGACAATAAGCTCATTAAATCCAAACTAAACTTGTTTAAGAAAATTTAAAAGAAATACAGAGATTTGCTTTTAGATCTATTCTTTAAGATACACAATAAAGGGTGATTCAAAAAGAGCGCCGGTTTTTAAACGGCTGGAAAATTTTTGTTTATCGGTTGGCAACATTGTTTGACCTCATTTCTATTTTGGAGAACATTCCGATTGACGATTCAGTTGTAGTTTCTCTTGTATGCACAGCGAGTGACAGTTTGGTGCGGCTTTTGGTCGGGCGGTGTCATCGGCCCTTACTTTTTTGAAAATCAAGAAGGACAAGCCGTGACAGCAAATGGAGACCGATACCGTACGATGATTAGGGAGTTTTTGTGGCGTCATTTGGATGGAATGGACATTGACGAGTTGTGGTTTCAGCAGGATGGTGCCACCTGTCACGCTGCACGAGAAACAATGTTGTTGCTCCGTGAACGGTTCCAGGATCGCATCATTTCTCGTAATTCCGACCATCAATGGCTACCAAGGTCGTGTGACTTGACGCCTTGTGACTTTCCTCTTTGGGGTCATCTGAAGTCATTGGTGTATGCCAATAAACCCCGAAACATCAATGACTTGAAGGAGGAAATTCGACGGGTTATCGGGCAAATGGAAGTCGAAACTTGTCGTGCAGTAATATCCAATTTCATGGACAGAGTTGATGCGTGCCAGCGCAGTAGAGGAGGACACATGCATGACATCATTTTTCATACATAAAATCGGAAGGAAAGATGAACTTGTTGATGTATTTATTTTCAGTTTTTCAATAAAATAAATCTCTTAATTTGATATATCAAAACCGGCGCCCTTTTTGAATCACCCTATATTAAAGAAAATCGAGGAAAATGAACAACTGATACCATACATAATTATTGTTGTTTAGGTCATCAGGCTGGTTTGAACCTGAACCTCTAAAATCACTTACTTATAAGTAAAATCACTGTTCTTAAATTCTTAATTTGTAACGATTGATTTAAAAAAAATCCCACAAAATAAATCAGATCCGAATTCCCGTACATCTTTCCATGTTGTTTAGGTCATAAGCCGGAAATTTGGGTAGAACCTGCGAGACTTTGCAACGTAAAACGATTAGTGAGGTGGTTTACTATTGCCTTCCTCACTGGGTAGAAACGTACGCTTATCAGCATCTGAGGCCCTTTGAAAAGCATCTATTTTCCATCTTGTAGGTGAAATGTTCACTTCGTCCACCACATGGTCTGGCTGTATAATGAAATTCATTACTCTCAGAGAAGATAACTCTGACTAGTGTATTTTTCAACTCTATCTCTTCTGTTCTTTAATTCTAGTCGTTTAATTGGCTGATCATGTGATAAGAAACAGAAATATTATTTTGTAGCCATGGAACAAGTTAATCGAGTACAAATAATTTATAACTCCACCTGCCTGTTATGGGAAACATGTATAATTACTAAAAAATATTTTTTAATAGTTGCACTTTTCTCACATTTACCTAATAATACATATAATTTCTACTATTTTCAGGTTTTTCCATACCAGTGTTTAGAAAATAACAAATATTTACTGTAATACCTTTTCTTCATTCAGCACATAATACCTTCATTTCATTCACCACAGGGTCTGGCTGTATAATGAAATTCATTACTCTTAGAGGAGATAACTCTTGACTAGTGTAGTTTACAACTCTCTTTTCTTTTCTTAAATTCTACAGTATTTTAATTAGCTGACCATGTGATAAGAAACAATTTTTTTGTAGCCCTGGAACTAGCAGATCGAGTGCAAATAATTTAACACTTCACCTGCCTGTTACGGGCAAATGGTAAATAAGAACTGAAAAAATTAAGTCCCGTTTGGTTTACCATTCATTTTATATCCTAGATCTAACCTTATAATTTATAACTAAGAAAGATAACTTATTGTGTTTCACTTAAAAAGATTATTTTAAAGACGGGTTTATGTTTATGGGAAGGTTTATTTTATTCGAAGGAAATAAACGGCAGTATTTTTCTGAAATAATTGTTTTTTAAACACTTAATTATGAGACGATTACATTTTTGAAACAATTGCTACGTTGCGTTAATTTTTTTCGGAAAAGTCGTGGAAAGTGATAGACCGGAAACGGTTGGGCATTCAAATAACTCGTAAAACAGCTAGAAAAGAAGGGAAATGGAACGTTAGGGTAGGCAATAAATAAAAGCATTGGTATTAACTAAATTCATTAGCCAAGCAGTTTTTGTCGCTCTGAAGTGCGCTACTCTCTGAGAATGAGAAGGCGAGAGAAAGTTCGGGTTCGGGGAGTCTTTGTGAGAACAATCTGTGCAGAACATCATCCTCTCTCAAAAAGTCCACCCCTTTTTTCCTACCGTAATGTCGCACCAAAACAATGTCCTTTCTCTTATCTGTACAAATGGAACTCGCTCATTTACATATGCTGTGCCTTTTCTCTCTCTCTTTCTTTTCCTCCCCCTCCATCTCTTTCTGTACCATACACTCAAATAAACTACCGTAAATCTTCATTATACTATCTTACCCCATCATTTTCCACCAATGCAAATCCACAATTTTTTTTCTCTTTGTTCACTAACAATTAAAAAAGGAGGCTTACACATAATTTTCTCATGCTGGAATTACTCAATTGTTTCTTGCTGAAATCATTTAAATTTAACCTTCTTTTTTATTATATTTTAATGGAGACATGGAAAATAAATGTTCTTATGAAAATATTCCCGTAATATCGGTTTAACATTTTTTACTTTCTCTTGCCTATATGAATATATAGACAGAAAAGTAATGTTTTCATGTCGATTTTTCGAAATCGAGTTTTCACCGGATATACACATTTCAGACTCCCTTAACCCAAAAAAAAAACATGTTTCTAGCGATTGGTGTGTGTGTGTGTGTGTGTGTGTGTGTGTGAGAGAGTGCGCGCGCGTGTACGTGCGTGCGCGTGTGTGAACAGAATATCTCAAGAACGGAACATTGTACGAAGTTGAAACTTGAAACTTAAGTTTGGTACCACTAGAGGACCCGACATGAACATTTTCATCACAATGATTTAACCGGAAGTAGAAGTTTTTACATGTCATATTTCACTTTTTTGGAATTTTCTCAACGGCTGCTACGATTTTTAAAAATCGCCCCATTTAATACATTTTTTATGCTGTACAAGAAAGGGTAGGTGCCATGTCTGCTGACATTTTTGGGAGCTGTTCTCTTGCAGAAAAAAATTGGTTTTTTTTAATATCCATTTGAGCGCAAAAGTGTGTAAAATAAAAGTTGTAGACTATTTAAAAATCTACAACTTTCATTTTAAACTTTTTTTTGTATAACGTTTAGCGGTAATTAGTCATTTTCTGTTTTATTTTTTTCATGAACATATGTAAAAATCGATTTTTTAAGATTTCGGCCATAGTATCCATTTTACGACAAAAATGCATATATTCCTATTTATAGAAAATTAAAAGAACTACAACTTTTATTTAGCGCATTTTTCTCTACAGAGCCTAGTTTAGCGTGTTAGAGTGATTATCCGTATTATTAAGCCAAACTAAGGTTGGTTTTCATTTTGCGTCATTCACTCATGTTTAAAATTAGGTTATGTTTTTTGAGGTTTGTTAGTTATTTTTTTTATTTCTAATGTTTTATTACTATTGTTAAGTTATATTCTTTATTATTTGCATTGGCAAACGAAAGTCGTATGAGTGTTACACATCAGATTTTTTTTTTTCATAAAATACCACGTCTCACCTAATTATCTCACGTTAACCATTTCTATCCTAAAGTTACATTATGTATTAATTTAGAATTTCTACCCCTTTCGTACGCCATTGTCAGTGTGTCAGTTAGTCAGTAAGGGTTTTTGTATCTAAGTATACGTAAGATTCCTCGTGGACTTTATTTAAAAAAGAAATGAAACTGTGATAAAGATGGTGAAATAATAATGAAAATTCTGGAAAGAGGTAGCTGTGAGTGATTAAAAGAAAATGTGTTAGGTACAGTATAAAGTGGCAGTTGCTTTGGTTTGGTGGGGTGAAGGGTAAGAGTGAGATGGTGGGAGGGGGGAGATGTTGATTAATAGTTGTAAAACAGGTGCCCCGCGGGACATAAGATCACAGCGGGAGTTCTTGTGTAACAAACAGCATTTACCGTATTTTCTGTTTCTACCTTGCTTCCTTGTAACAAAACTGTGTATCGTGGTAGAAGGTGTTTTCATTTCTGCATTCGATGATAATCTACTGTCAGTATTTAATACCTTATTTAATTCTTCTAAGTAGCGCGTTAATTTCTCTCACGTTTTCACGATTCTGTTACCTTCCTTACAATTTCCTTTTCTAACTGGTTCTATTACCCGTAACAGGCAGGTGGAGTGTTAAATTATTTACACTCAATCTGCTAGTTTCAGGGCTACAAAAAATAGTTCTGTTTCGTATTAAATGGTCAGCCAATTATATGACCGAAGCATTTAAGACCAGAAGAGGTAGAAGTGTAAAATACACTAGTCAAGAGTTATCTTCTCTGAGAGTAATGCATTTTATTATACAGCCATAGAATGTGGTGAATGAAGTGCAGGTGTAATTTGCAGGGTGGAGAGTAGATGCTTTTCAGAGGGGCTGGCATACTGATAAGCATACTTTTCCACTCAGTGAGGAAGACAATGGTAAACCACTTCACTCCTCGTTTTACTGGTAAAGGCTTAAGTGGTTCGGCTGAAGGTCTAAAGAACAACTGTTTCTATAAATAAAAACATCAAGCTCGTCCTTTCGGATTTGTTTAATTTTTACTTTCTCTTGCCTTGTATGAATATATAGGAAACGTAAGTATTGTTTTCATTTGAATTTTTATTGAAAATACACGTTTTCTGGTCTTCGTGAACCCAAAAAACATGTTTTTAGTGACTGGTGTGTGTGCAAGTGAAAAAAATATTTCAAGAACTGAGGAGCATCGTTTGAAGTTGAAATTTTTAACTTGAAATATGTACCACTAGGAGACCTGACGCAAACATTGTGACAGATTTTAATGAAAATTTTCGTGTCGGGTCTGGTAGTAGTAGTACCTAATTTTTTCAAGTTTCAAGCTCGTATGATGTTCCGTTCTTGAGATATTTCACACACGCGCGCGCGCACACACACACACACACACACACACACACCAATCACTAAAAACATGTTTTTTGGGTTCAGGGGATCTGAAAACGTGTAAATCCGGTGAAAAACTCGATTTCGGAAAATCGACATGAAAAAATACTTTCCTTCCTATATATTCATATAGGCAAGAAAAAGTAAAAAATGTTGAAATTGTAAAAATTGTTTTGTGATTCAATGTATGAGGAATCTATAAAAATACAGTTGGCCTAGTCTGAATTAATAAAAAATTAAACGAGTGATTTTTTCAGTGTGAGAACTTATTAAAATTTATTCTTTTTACTGTACGGAGACCACATGGATAAGTTGATGAAATTTTTATAAATTTAATAAAATAACGGATTTTTATTACTAAGCCATGTTATTTTTATTTTATTGTATGAAGCCAAGATTTTTTTCTGATTGTGATGGAAAGTGCAAAGAAAGGTCAGCTTATGTAATTAATAATAGGAACTCGGTATGAAATCCTTCAAGTTGCATTGGAGGTTATGTTATTATGTTACGATGTATCTTGTAATTGCATGTTTTCCTTCCTCTTCAATAAAATGTTAAACTACTATCTATAATTTATTGGTCTATAAGTCGCTTCCAATTTGTCTTATATGATCATCTATATTTTTTACATAGTTTTCACCTGTCGAATGTTCAAAGTTTTTTTTTATGTTTCTTGTCTTGTTTTTGACTCACTAACTCATCAAGGAATGCCGTTTTTTTATTTTTGAGGTTTTTGTGTATCGCAAAAAGAAATATAGGACTGTTTACCAAAAATTACAACCGTGATATCTTAATACGAGTTGTAGTGAATTCCAAATTAGGAAACATAGATTAATTAACATAGCATTATTATTATAGATTAATTAACATTAGAAACATAAATTAATTAAGAACTTCTAAGTACTCATTAGAAATTCATTATAATTTCACTATTTTTGTAAATAAATTACCTTAAAATCTATAAGGTATACCAGTTAAAATTTTTGATTGGAATTTTTTTTTTTACAATCAGCCTTTACAATGTGGCTTTAAGCAAATCATTATAACAGAACTAATAAACTGACGTGAGTAAAGTAGACAGCCTTTGCTCTCGCTTCAACTAAATACGATTATAAAATAAAGTTAATAACAAACCAAGAAAATTTACAAAGTTACAAAATTAACAATAACAATATAAAAGAAGTAAACAAAAAATGAAGAAAACAATGTAAAAGAAGTTAACAATAGAAAAGTAAAAGAAAATTAAATTTTGAAATTTTACTCAAGATTAAAAAGTAGTGATGAAGATGAATGGTGAATTTAATTTCGTGTATGGATTAAAAACGTTGGTCTAAGTCGAGGATGTGATGTCTTTTGAGGCACTTCGTTTCTTCACTGTTTTCCAGCAAATTTAATGCTAGGTGATTCTGGTGATTGGAATTAATTTTTTTTAACGAAAGAAGCTTTCTTTTTGTTGGTTTCGATTTTGGACAACGTAAAGTAACTTAACACATTCCTGGAAGCTCTTTTTTCAGTATAGCTTCATTTCACCGGGGAATTCCGAGGAAATTTTTTGCCTGCCGTAACTCGCTAACTACCAATTTTCGTAAATTGATTAAATTTGGTTTTTCGATCACCGGAATACTCGGTTTTAGTCCCCGCGAACCTATAAAACCATGTTTTTAGCGATTGGTGAGTGTGTGTATATGTATACTAGGTTCTGTATAATTAAATTCTTGAAATAAAAGTTGTAGGTTTTTTAATTTTTTGAAACTTTCATTAGCTAATAATACGCTTTTGTCGTTAAGATGCATACTAAGGCCGCAATTTAAAAAATTCCCATTTGTTTACCGATTTTAATGACCAAAATACAGAAAATTATTAATTGTCGCTAAACTAAGCTTTGTAGAAAGAAATGTTTTAAATAAAACTTGTAGGTTTTTTTATTTCCTACAACTTTAATTATACAATATAAACTTATGCCCTAAATACATATTTGGCCGCAATCTTTAAAACCCCATTTTTACCATTAAAGCACAGCTCCCCAAGAATTTCAGCAGACATCTCGCTAACCCTATCTTGTATAGCATAACAATTTTGTAAATGAAGCAACTTTTAAAAAAAAATCGTAGGAGCTGTTTCTGAGAAAATTGCATAAAAGTAAAAAAAAGTTCCACAAATAAACTACCACCTCCGGTTTACCGAGTTTGATGAAAATGTTCGTATCAGGTGCCTATATAGTACGTAACTTAAATTTCAAGTTTTAACTTTGTATTATATTCTTACAGCGGGTCCCGCGTGGCTTCGCCCACGCAAACGTAAACAAAGAATCAACTGTTTAAGTGTACTCTGTATTTCTTATGGGAAGGTATTTTTGCGAATTCTACCATTTAAAATAAAAATTTTGCAAAATCCTTTCTTAGCAACAGTTTAGAAAACTTAAAATGATCTATAAATCAGGATATCTTTTTTTATATAATAGATAGCGCCCCGTCGTGGCTTCGCCCATGCAATTTTAAGGCTATGATTCTGTATTTTAATTTGCTAATAACTGATTTATAATCTGCTAATAACCTATTTGCTAAGTCACAAGTATAATTTTTTGGAATTACGTATAAAGAACAATTCACACACATCAATCGCGTCACCATTCCGAAACGGAACCGGCACGGCCACTCGAAGTCAAACATGATGACAGTATTCACACATGTACGTCAGTTTTCCTTCCGTCAAACTCCATTCAGTCATTTTACAGAGACAAACACAAATACCGTTCTGACGGTTCGGTGACGGCGACAAGTCTAACGCACCGGATTCGGGACGGTGCCGGTGCTCAGTGTAGACAATGTCATTAATTTTTCAAGAAAGAATATTTTTCTGTGACTGAACTTCTCGGAATGACGGAACTGAGACGTGACGTGACGGATGTGTGTGAATCGACCCTTATGGTGAAATAATGAAAAAGAGAAGGATTAGCATATTTCCTGAATTTACATAAATAACTGTTGTTTTATTAAACTTAAGTTAGATTTAAGAAAATAACTTTATCCTATGCATTTTACTGAATTGGTTGAGACAAATTTTTTAAAAATTAAATTTTAATTGTTCGGTTGCAAAAATCATTTTTACAATGTCAGTCAAATACATTGTGTGACTTAAGCAATAACATTCGTATCTTGCATAATAAGTAATAATACTATAAAGCATATAAAAAACATAACACTTATTATGCTAATTACAACAATTCTGGAATAAATTCTGACTAAAATGTAAATCCAGTGTTAGGTCAAAAGATTAAACACTATGTACAGTACAACATCCGGAGTGACAAAAGTAAAAGATTAAAATCGTTGTTGAAGTCAATTCAACTTCTGGGAAAATAGCTATAGTTTTGTAAAATTGATCTGCTGTTTACGTACGATAAGAACGTAATACTGGATGCTATGGAAAATGGAATATGCCTATGGAGGGGGTAAATGTGTGTTGGTGAACCCGCCATAAGCGTAGCGCTTCGCGTTGATTTCTTATCCTCACATCAGTGGAGGGGAATTTTTGCTATTTCTTCCCTTTAAAATCAAAATTTTGCAAAATCCTTTCTTAGTGCGCGCTTACACAACATAACAAAGCTAACTTCCAAATTTCAAGTCTCTAGCGTCAGTAGTTTCGGCTGTGCGTTGATCTATAAATGAATCACCCAGGACATGGTTGTCCTTTTATATAATACTAGCGGGTCCCGCGTGGCTTCGCCCACGCAAACGTAAACAAAGAATCAGCTGTTTAAGTATACTCTCTGTATTTTATATGGGAAGGTATTTTTGCGAATTCTACCATTTAAAATAAAAATTTTGCAAAATCCTTTCTTAGCGACAGCTTAGAAAACTTGATTTATAAATCAGGACATCTCTTTTTATATAATAGATAGCGCCCGTCGTGGCTTCGCCCATGCAACTTTAAGTCTATGATTTTGTATTTTAATTTGCTAATAACTTAAGTCACAAATATAATTTTTTTTGGAATTACGTATAAAGAACAATTCACACACATCAGTCACGTCACCGTTCCGAAACGGAATCGGCACGGCCACTCGAAGTCAAAAATGATGACAGTATTCACACACGTACGTCAGTTTTCCTTCCGTCAAACTCCATTGTCATTTTACATAGAGACAAACTCGTCCGTAAAAAACAAAATATCGTCGAGAAAAAATTATCGTTTTGACGGTTCGGTGACGGCGACAAGACTGACGCGCCGATGCTCAGTGTAGACAATGTCATTAATTTTTCAAGAAAGAATATTTTTCTGTGACTGACACTTCTCGGAATGACGGAACTGAGACGTGAAGTGACGGATATGTGTGAATCGACCCTTATAGTGAAAAAATGAAAAAGAGAAGGATTATAATAGCATACTACCTGAATTTACATAAATAACTGTTGTTTTATTTTAATTTAAGTTAGATTTAAGAAAATAACTTTTTCGTATGCATTTTACTGAATTGATTGTCTTTTTTTTAAAATTAAATTTTAATTGTTCGGTTGCAAAAGATCATTTTTACAATGTCAGTCAAATACATTGTGTGACCTAAGCAATGAGATTTGTATCTCGCAAAATAAGTAATACTACTTTAAAGCATAAAAAAATCACTTATTATGCTAATTACAACAATTCTGGAATTAATTCTGATTAAAATATTAATCCAGTTTAGGTCAAAAAATTAAACACTACGTACAGTACAACATCCGGAGTGACAAAAGTAAAACATAGATTAAAATCGTTGTTAACGTCAATTCTGGGAAAATAGCTATAGTTTTGTAATTGATCTGCCTATTTACGTACGATAAGAATGCGATTAAGAATAAAATGCGAGTTTTAACATCCGGTGTAGGCCGACTGTTACTGTTTTAAACGAATCATAGTATATAAAAGTATAGGCTACCTATGTGTATTTCTTATGGGACGAAATTTTTGCGATTTCTACTCTTTAAAATCAAAATTTTGAAAAATCCTTTCTTAGTGCGCGCTTACACAACATAAGAAAGCTGACATCCAAATTTCAAGTCTGTAGCGTCAGTAGTTTCGGCTGTGCGTTGATCTATAAATGAATCACCCTGGACATGGTTGTCCTTTTATATAATAGATATATATATATATATATGTGTGTGTGTGTGTGTGTGTGTGTGTGTGTGTGTGTGTGTTTGTGTGTGTGTGTGTGAGTTTGTGAAACTTGAAACTTAAGTTACGTACCACTAGAGGACCCGACACGAACATTTTCATCAAAACTGTCAACCGGAAGTAATAGTTTATTCGTGTAATTTTTCACTTTTTTGCGATTTTTTAAAAACGGCTCCTGTGATTTTTTTTAAAAAATCGCCTCATTTACTGCATTTTTTATGCTCTATAAGATAGGGTAGGCGTCATGTCTGCTGAAATTCTTAGGGAGGCTGTTTTCTCGTAGAAAAAATGTTATTTATAAGATTGCTGCCGTAATAAGCATTTTTGGGCAAAAGTGTATGTAATCAAAGTTGTTGAATATAAAAAATCTATAACTTTTAATTCAAACATTTATTTGTATAATGCTTAGTTTTTATTGGTAATTCGTGATTTTCATATTTTTTCATGAAAATCTGTAAAAATTCGATTTTTTTAAGATTTCAGCTTTAGCATTTTACCACAAAAGTGTATAGGCCTATAATCAAATTTGTTCGAAATTAAAAAATCTACTAATTTTATATAAAGAATTTTTCTCTACAGATCCTAGTTTAGCGTGAAAAAGTGATTTTCCGTATTTTTAAGCCAAACATATTGATAATACATGTTGCATCATTCACTCATGATGAAAGTAAGGTTATGTTTTTTTGTTTATTTCTAATGTTTTATTACTAATGTTGTTCATTATTTGCATTGGCAAGAGAAAGTCGTATAAGTGTTTCACACAAGATTTTTATATATTATGTTTGGCATTCAACTAGTAAAATGTAAATGTTAATGTAATTTTATTAGGAAGAAGGACGTGTTAAAATAGAATAACATTATAAAAGTAGTAATGCTCTACTACAGTATGTTGAGATTTTCTTGTAGCAGTAATAATAATAATAGTAGTAAATGTTTTATAATAATACTTTATGCATACCATTTTAATGGTTGCCTAGATATACAAGGATGCAGGATGCACCTCACAACATTTTATTGTAATAGTTCTGCATGTTAAGTAGTAAATAAGATGCAGTTCTGTTATTTTCTACAAAGTTTTATGAACTGTTGATAGATGCAAATTGTTTGAAGTTGGTCTATCTTGTCTGTATTAACTCTTTGTATATTCATACAAACGAGGTTTAAGGATTTTATTCATTTATTTCTTACATAGATTTACTCCTTCGTTCTCTTCCTTATTCGCCAAACCTAAATAAACTTTACCTACTATACTATAGTGTATGTAATATTAATTGGCAGGTAGTAGCTGTTGGTAAATTTTTACTTCCTAGTTCTTGCTAGTTTTTCCTAGTTCTTTATACGATTACCACGGTTACTTTACTACAGTTCAGCCTTTCTTTGTTTGCTCCTACTGTCAACAAATAATGACGTCACTGAGCATGCGCATTATATAAAAATGTGTACACACTGAAAGTAACTACAAAATTCATTCAAAAGTATTTAAATACCAAATACTTTTAAAAGTATTTTTATAAATGAAATTGTTAGGCCTACATCATATCATGACTGATGTTTAAGTACTACTTAAACATCGTACTTAAAAAAGTACGGTACTTAAAAGTACCGTACTTTAAGTACGGTACTTATAATTTAAAACGTAGTTAACTTAATAGAATACGGCGTGGACTCTAGCGTGCACCCTGTAGTAGCTGGCTTTGGTTTGTTGAAAGTAGGAGCAAACTAAGGATGGCTGAACTGTAGACGGTAGGGATCATCAACAATATGCGCAGTGACAAGCCCCGCCCTCTGACGTCACTGGTCACCAACGACAGCCGACGCACGATACGTACCGTGTCGGTCTGTGATGTTTACTAGTCTTTAATAATGGTGTGTTGTGCGATTGCCGGGTGTTTTTATTACGATAGACATCAAAAGGAGTTAGGCATTATAAGTTTTACCGTCTTTCAAAGGCCATTGAAACTAGATTGATGTGGATAAATGCTTGCAAGCGGGCCGATTCATTTTCTGCTGATAGTGGTCCCGTGTGTTTAGTACATTTCGACGAATCGGATTGTGTACGCGATTTAAAGTCTCGAGTTGCTACATCTTCCATTTTAAGGCGAGACTGTATGATGGTTTTAACTGAAAATTTCAAATTTCGGTTCTTTATGTTTTCCAATAGTTCAGACCGAAATCAACCACAAAAACATTAAATTACATGAAAAAAATTTTTTTAATTAAAAAATTAAGTTTTTAGGAGGTTTACCCAGAAAAATTATCGTGTCACCAAAAACGAATATTTTTCATAATTTTATACTGATTGTTTTAGAGAAAAAGGAAATTTTAGTTTTTTAAAATATCTGCATTACTGTTTTTAATACTCGCAGCTGTTGGTTCAGCTTTCTAACCAAGTGTTGATAGGAAATTTACTTGTTTGTGTACATTTTGTTTATGATTTGTGACTTTTTGTGTTTTTGCCCGTTCCCATAAATTTAAATGTTTAACATTTAGGTAGATTTTTCTCGGAACCATTAAACATACCAGGCTGAAATTTTTACCAGTTATTTATCTTTTACATTCACATATTCCGGCACTTTTATGACTTCCTCAAACGCTACAAATATTATTAAAATGTAAAATACCGTAAAAAAATCTGTAAAAATTTTATGTTATTCCTTATTCTGTTTTTAACTTTATGGTTTAACGAATTAATTTGCGAAAATGTCAGTAGCTCGAGCAACCCCCAACAACTATACATATACTATAGATACAAAGTACAGTCTTCTCTTAAAATATGTCTTAAAGACGAATTGAGTCCCAAATTAAATTTGCCGATTGGTAGTGCCGTTCTACGTCCGGTAAACCGGACTTGTAGTGAATGTAAAAATCGATCAGAGAAACGATACGCTTGTAAGGAAGTTTATTATATTTTAAACTCATCTTCCAATTACAACACCGGCAGTTCACAAAATGAAGGGATAGCCGTAGAGAAAGTTAGGCCTCGTTTTAATGAAGAACCGTCAAA
This sequence comes from Catonia carolina, assembly GCA_035578175.1. Taxonomy (NCBI): domain Eukaryota; kingdom Metazoa; phylum Arthropoda; class Insecta; order Hemiptera; family Achilidae; genus Catonia; species Catonia carolina. The sequence goes on along the minus strand of JAQMRL010000006.1, from coordinate 44,680,988 downwards.
TTTTAATGTTGCGCAGTCAAAGGAAACTGATCTCTTAAAACGTGAAAACGACGAGTTAAAAGAAGAAAACAAGTTGCTTAGAGAGAAATTTAGGCCGCGAACGATTGCAACGTACACACATTGAAGATTTTTACAAAACCGTACCTTTTTATATTTTACTGTAATCGTAATGACTTCTTCTGTGACCTTATTTTACTCGATTTTTCAGGTTAAAAACCATAAGATGCCATCAAGTCATTTAATCTTTAAAAATTTCAGTACGAACTCGGTTCACCAGAGTATGTTTAATTAGTCGAGACTGATCGACTGATTCACTCACTTCATCGAGTTTGTGGACGACCTCTGGTTTTTCCTAGCGAGGCCCTCCACTGGTGAATCTCCTTTGTTCTATAAATTGTCCGTCTACCTTATTGTGTGTCCGGTCCATCGCCATTTTAGTGATGTCACGTGTTGTTTTACGTCATCTGTTGTTTTACTTTTTCGCTGAATATCGTCATTTCATACTTGGTCTTTCAATTGATTTTAAATCTCTAAAAACGAAACTATAACAGAAAAACAAAGTAAAAAATTACTTATGTGCATGCACCAACTTATGATTGGTGAAGAGTTTCCTCTTTAACTGCCTCTTCGAGATTTAGCGTCAGCGATGATTAACAACCGGACCGGCAGTAGGGGAATAGTATCGATACACAGTAGTGGGAGAGGCGAAAATAGTACAAGCAGAGCAGCCACCTCTTTAAGTTTTTGTAAAATTTTTATGAAAAATATTAAATAAATGTTCTACAAAAGCTGAGAAATTATGGGATAGTGCGCCCGAGCCAGTCAACAATAAGTTAAAAGTATCTGTCCGCCTATTGAATTGACAAGGACTATAGTTCAGGAAATAAGTATGTAAAGAGAAAGTAAAATTTTAATCTCACTTTGTATGTATGTACGTACACTTTACTCAATCTATACAGTTCCCATAAAAATCTTATCTAAATATTCATGTTAACTTACTTATTGAAATATAATGTGTTTACAAAAATTAATTCATGATAAATTTATGGTTATAAAATTGTTTCATTAGTTTTTAAACGCCTTATATATCATGTATTATGATAAATAACTTCGTTTATATGGAGTTTTGATTGTGTTGTATTTCGTTTTCATGGCAAGCCGTTATTTCAAAAACTTTGATCTATTGAACTTTTCAAATATACTCGTATTTTTTTATTTTGGGAAGACTAATAGAAATCTTACAGCTTATGTGAACTTAAAAAGAGTAATAAAATTAAATGAAAAGATTGGGGGCTGTATTTTCTGTAAGAATTACCAGATTATAATATAGGATACGCCTCTTCAGCGGCGCTTTGGGCCGCTTCCGTGTCTCGCATCCCTGGGTTAGTTAGATCAGAATATCTGTACCTTAGAACAAAAACAACCAATGTCAAAAAAAAAAAACAGTTTTGAGAGAAGAGCAAAGAAAGATCTGTGTAAAATTTTAAACAACACCAGGAATTTCGCCTAAGTCAGCTACAATGGCCACAAAAATTAAGAAAAGTCACTGCAAAAACAACTAATGTCAACATTGGTTCTTACTGCTAACTAACTTCATTTAGAAAATTTTTATTTCAATCATAACCAATTATGACTGGTTGTTTGTGCATGAAGAAATGATATCTGAGAACCAATGTTGTGTTTGGTTGTCCTTGTTGTTGTTTAGGTCAACAGCCGAAAGGCTGGTTTGAACCTGTAGAGGTTTTACTAAGTAAAACGAGGAGTGAGTAGGTTTACCATTGCCTTCCTCACTGAGTGGAAAAGTACGCTTAACAGCATGCCGGGCCCTCTGAAAAGCTTACTAAGTAAAACGAGGAGTGAGGTGGTTTACCATTGCCTTCCTCACTGAGTGGAAAAGTACGCTTACCAGCATGCCGGGCCCTCTGAAAAGCACATATTTTCCACTCTGCAAATGACACCTTCACTTCATTCACCACAGGGTCTGGCTGTATAGTGAAATTTATTACTTTCAGAGAAGATAACTCTGACTAGTGTCTTTTACACCTCTACCTCTTCTGTTCTTAAATGATTCAGTCATTTAATTGGCTGACCATGTGATAAGAAACAGAACTATTTATTTTAGCCCTGCAACAAACAGATTGAGTGTAAATAATTTGACACTCCACCTGTCTGTTATGGGCAGCAATATGTCTGGTTGTCCTAGCAATATTATTTTTCACGCAGCTGACTGACATTGGTTCATGTGATATCTCATGAACTATACCTAATGGGCATTAGTTGTACTTGCAATATAAAGTACAAAAAAAGTTACGTTGATTACGGTGTTTAACTCATTTTTGTAAAAGAATGACATTGGTTGTTCTTGTTCTAAGGTACAGATATATAAGTGGAACTTGCACTGCGCGCCCGCACTTTGCCATAAGGTGAAATTCGGCCACCAATGGAGTTTAATGGATAAGAATATTTCAGTGGGAATAACGAGATAACTTCGTGGGTCTGCCCGCCCCTGTTTAGGTTTGCCGTTGTTTGTAATTTAAATTTCGGAAAAAAAAATTTCTGATAATTTCTCTCCGATAAAAGTTGTTCCTAATAAGTTTTTCGGAAAAATTGACTATAAAATCGTATCGTAAAAGTGGTAATAATTTCGGGCGAAAACACCTGACAAAAAATTTAAATTTTGCGGAAATGTTTTGAAGTGAAAAAAATAACATGAAACCCGGCGGTGAAAATCATAAAAATTGTTTTTATTTTGTTTTCTTAGCGAACCAGTGAGTTAAGAGCGACTTTTTAGCTACTTACATAGTCTTGAAGTACTTTGGCGACACTCAGTACTTACTTTCTTTAATTTTTTTTAAAGTATTACAAGATTGTAATTATACGATTTATACAGCAGATTAAATTTTTATTCGCGCTTAATTATTTTTCAGTTATTAAAAAAAAAATTCAATGGAATTGCGTAAGGATATCTAATAATTTTTTTGTAGATACAGCAATTTTCATTAGTAGTAGGATTTATAATTTTTTCTTTTATTAATTCATAAATTTCCTAAGAATTACTTTATTTTTGTGGATTATTTGCTTTTCCATCCGTCTTTTTGTAATATCCGTTCTGTACAATTTTATTTTCGGTAATTCATTTGTATAAAATGAACGCAACCTTTCATGACTTTTCTTTATCAATATTTTATACAAGGAGTAGTTTTGTAGTCTATTATTATCAATATTCGAACTTTTTTCCCCTACCTTATTATTTTTGACCTAAATATTTTTGATTAGTTTCCTGCATATTATTTTATAATTTAGCTACATTATAATCTTCAATATTGTTCGTTAATTTATAAATTATTAAATTGTATTCCTTCTCAAATTTGAGCTAAATTAATTACACGATTAACAAAATTACTGTTTCGGTTTTTTATATAATAATTAACTCTGGTGGCCGCCTCCGTAGCGTAGCGGTAAAGCGATAACCTACCACGCGGGATCCCAGGTTCGATTCCCAGCCAGGGTCTGGAAATTTTCACAAATTAAAACCCACCGTTCCATATCTCACTGTATTCACTAATGGCCAAGACGTTAATACGAATTTAAATAAACTAATAAAAAAAGTTGTTGCTTTTTTTTAACTTTTATGGCCAGCATGACTTTGGTCAACCATAAGAAGGGTATTTCTTCATCCTTTCAGATCGTGCCTCTCTCTCCTCCTCTCTCTCTCCCCCTATCCCTCTCCCTCTCTCTATCTCTATGAAATCACACTTCCTACTTGTTGTCTATTTACTGTCGTTTGTAACATAGTTTGTTTCTTTTTCAATTCCTTCCTTGATTTTGTCTGTTTTTTCTTGTAGAGTTTTATTGTTATTCCAAGTTCTTTCACATCTTCCTTAATTTCAGTGATCCACTTAATTTTACTTTTACTCTTCCTGAGTTTTTCTATAATTCGTCTTGATAATCTGTTCTAATAAAATGTCCTAAGAAGTAAATTCGTTCATTATTGTTTATTATATCAGAGTATAATAGAGATTTAAATGTGGTAAATGAGAATTTTCTGCTTAAAATAGAACACAGGAACCACAAAGTAAAAAATGATTGTCAAATACTCGTACGTATAAGCTGAAAACGAAAAATGAAGGCCCCTGTTATCTTAATTTTTAATGTACCGGTAGATTTTTAAAATGAGGTTTCCGAATTGATTGTTTACCCTTGAATAAATAAAGTGACGTGAAATTTGTTGTGCGGTAAGGACTCGAAACCACGGGCGTAGCAGGAAGATTTTCTTTTTCAACGCCTCAAAATATAAAAACCCCGAATTTCAGATTAGGTCGGCAAACAGCTTAAATTTTTAGATCTAATCTTAAAATTACATGCGTTTGCGGTAAAATTGAAATGAAACCGTTAATTTCCTTATTTCTGCATTAATCGGGAATTTGGAAATTATTATTTTTCGAGAAAACGAAATTCTACTATTCGGTAGATGTCATCATTTAACATTCGTGTTTAACTAGCGAATTTTCTAATTTAAAAATGTATTTCTATTCCACAAACGCAAACGTTTAATGTTAACAATAAACCTAACATTAGTAATAAAACATTAAAAATAAACACCTCTATATTGACTAACCTCAATAAACAATAACCTAATTTTAATCATGAGTGAAAGACGCAAAATGAAAATCGACCTCAGTTTGGCTTAAAAATACGGAAAATCACTCTTTCACGCTAAACTAGGCTCTGTAGAGAAACATGCTCTCAATAAAAGTTGTAGATCTTTTAATTTCTTATAAATTTGATTATTATAATCAAATTTATAGGAAATTAAAAGATCTACACTTTTGTCCTAAAATGCATACTAAGGCCAAAATCTTAAAAAAATCGATTTTTCACACGTTTTCGTGAGAAAAAAAACAGAAAATCGCTAATAACGCTAAACTAAGTAATAACTAAACTAAGTATAACGCTAAACTAAGCGTTATACAAAGAAATGTTTGAAATAAAAGTTGTAGGATTATAAATTCTCTGCAACTTTTATTTATTATATAAATTTTGCTCTAAAATGCATATTAAAGCAGCAATCTTAAAAAACAAATTTTTTTACGTGAAAACACCCTCACCAAAAATTTCAGCAAACATGGCGCCTACCTTATCTTGTAGAGCATAAAAAAATTAGTAGGCCTAAACCAGGCGATTTTTAAAAAAATCGTAGGACCAGTTTTTGAGAAAATCGCAAAAAAGTGAAAAATTACACGAATAAACTACTACTTCCGGTTGACCGATTTTGATGAAAATGTTCGTGTCGGGTCCGGTAGTGGTATGTAACTTAAGTTTCAAGTTTCAAGTTCGTACGATGTTCCGTTCTTGAGATATTCTGTTCACACACACAGACCAATCGCTAAAAACATGTTTTTTTTGGGTTCAGGGGGTCTGAAAACTTGTAGATCCGGTGAAAACTGTATTTCGAATAATCGACATGAAAACAATCCTTTCCTTCCTATATATATTCATGTAGGCAAGAGAAAGTAAAAAACTATTATGGCTTCATTTCTGTTTAAAGACCACCCCTTGAAAAGACCGTTTTCCGCTAAATAGAACTTTAACTGTATAGAGATGTAATTAGTAAAGTGAATGTTTCATAAAGTCGTGACTGTAAAAATATGAAGTGCTATTTTATTACTAAATAAAAATAAACCATCGATCGTGTTTTGTATCTTTGTTAAAAAGAATTATATTGACCGTTTATGAGATTGGTTATGAAAACGGTAAACTATTAATATAGTGTAATACAGTGCAGTACTTATTTCTAGTGTTATTGTAATGTTGAAGTAGGTAGCTCCTGGTCATTATTAGCTTTGTTAATATCATAGTAGTGTTTTTATTATATAAGTCTTAATATACTATTTACTATTATTATGGAGGTTACTTTATTTTATTTATGAATCCGTGTAAAAAGTACTTTTATTTCTTTTTTTAATGGAGTTTTATCTCGCTTTAAAATGTTTACTTTCTCTTGCCTATATATGGAATACATAGGAAGGAAAGTATTGTTTTCACGACGATTTTTCGAAATCGAGTTTTCACCGGATCTACACGTTTTCAGACCCCCTGAACCCAAAATAACATGTTTTTAGCGATTGGTGTGTGTGCATGCGTGCGCGTGTGTGTAAGAGAGAGAGAGAGTGTGTGCGCGTGCGTGCGTGCACAGAATATCTCAAGAACGGAAGGAACAACGTACGAACTTGAAACTTAAGTTACATACCACTACAGGACCCGACACGAATATTTTCATCAAAATCGGTCAACCAGAAGTAGTAATTTATTCGTGTAATTTTTCACTTTTTTGCGATTTTCTCAAAAACTGGTCCTACGATTTTTTTAAAAATCGCCTGGTTTACTCAATTTCATATTCTCTACAAGATAAGGTAGGCGCCATGTTTGCTGAAATTCTTGGTGAGGCTGTTTTTACGTAACAAATTTGTTTTTTTAAGATTGCGGTTTTAATATGTGTTGTAGCGCAAAAATTTATATAATAAAAAATGTAGAGAATTTAAAATTCTACAACTTTTGTTTCAAACATTTTTTGTATAACGCCTAGTTTAGCGGTAATTAGCAATTTTCTGTTTTTTTCCCACGAAAACGTGTTAAAAGTCGATTTTTTTAAGATTTCAGCCTTAGTATGCATTTTATGACAAAAGTGCATATAGGGCCTAATAAAATTTATAGAAAATTAAAAGATCTACAACTTTTATTTAGAGCATTTTTCTCTACAGAGAGTAGTTTAGCGTGAAAGAGTGATTTTCCGTATTCGATTTTCATTTTGAGTGTTTCACTCATGATTAAAATAAGGTTATGTTTTTGAGGTTAGTTTTTTGTTTATTTCTAATGTTTTAATACTAATGTTAGGTTTATTGTTAATTATTTGCATTGGCAAGAGAAAGTTGTGTGAGTGTTTCACCCCAGATTTTTAGCTTTGTTAATATCATAGTATTGTTTTTATTATATGATGAGTAATATATTTACTAATATTATGGAGGTTACTTTATTTTATTTATGAATCCGTGTAAAAAGTACTGTTTTTTTTTATTTTCTTGTGTTCTATTTTGTAAAAAAAGTGAGAAGTTTATTTAATCTTTTCACGTTTCATAAATTCCTGAAGCCAAAAAAGTAATGTTAAGGAGTTTTATACTAAGTTAGTAGTCTAAGGGGTTTCTTTTTGTGAAATTTCTCGTTTCTTTCATTTTCGTAACTACGTATTACTCCTTCATGAAAAATTATATTGTGCAATTAAACGTTCTTCAATATCCCTTTTTACTTTCTCTTGCCTATATGAATAGCCTATATAGGAAGGAAAGTATTGTTTTCATGTCGATTTTTCGAAATCGAGTTTTCACCGGATCTACACGGTTTTTCAGACCCCCTGAACCCAAAAAAACCATGTTTTCAGCAATTGGTCTGTGTGTGTATACAAAATATCTCAAGAACGGAACACCGTACGAACTTGAAACTTGAAACTTAAGTTACATACCACTACCGGACCCGACACGAACATTTTTATCAAAATCGGTCGACCGGAAGTAGTAGTTTATTCGTGTTAATTTTTCACTTTTTTGCGATTTTCTCAAAAACTGGTCCTACGATTTTTTTAAAAATCACGTGGTTTACTAAAATTTTTGTTCTCTACAAGATAGGGTAGGTGCCATGTTTGCTGAAATTCTTGGTGAGGCTGTTTTTACGAAACATTTTTTTTTAAGATTGCGGTTTTAATATTCATTTTAGCGCAAAAATTATATAATAAAAAAATGTACAGAATTTAAAATCCTTCAACTTTTATTTCAAACATTTTTTTGTATAACGCTTAGTTTAGCGGTAATTAGCAATTTTTTGTTTTTTTTCTCACGAAAACGTGTGAAAAATTGGGATTTTAGTGTGCTGGATTCTTCAGAATGCAGTACAGCTCTTATGAGAACCCGTTGTTATGAAGCGTGCAGAAAACATCTGGCACAACCAATAAAATAACTTTCCTCCACCGACACCATCCAAAGGTCACGGGCAAAAATATTTTGAGTTTCGCTTACCACGCTCTATCTAACAAGCTCATTTGCAATCAAAAAAATTCTGAAAACATTACTTTCGCTTCCTAATCAATTGTATTTTATTACGCTATAAATGTTATTATTATACTCTGATATTTAGATAAGATACAAAGTTGGACGTTTCAGTCTTGTCACGTTTTTTGCGTTTCACATCATACAACTTTTTCCTTTCAACGACGACATATGTGTTTCATTATTTTGTTGTAAAATATAGAATTTTATCTTTAATTTAATATACGATAAGTTGTGTGTTGGAAGGAAACGGAAATAATAAAGGAGTTTAAAAAACCATGTTTTCGTATTACGTTATTCAATAGGAGTTCGTAAATGAGAACGTGTTGTGGTGCGGAGTCGATATTTTTACTTAGTATAGTAGTCCTGAAACTCCCATATGAAATACAGTGCTTATGGATTTCCCGTACTGCATTCTGAACGTGAAATCAATTGTAGTATAGATTTATTTTATTTTAAACCAAAATCAGATGTGTACAATATTGCTCATCCTGAATTTATGAGTATAGCAGTGATTACGTTTATTTTCATCAGAGGATTTAACAATTTTAGTGCGGTGGACGCATTTATGTGGTTTAAAGAACACTAACAGATGAATGGCGAACGCAAAAATGCGGCCAGTTTATATGTTTTATTGTCTCTTCTTCTTTCTACTTTTGTCAGGGTGAATAGTATTTCTTTTATTGTGCAGTCCTAGAAAAAGGTTGATTCTATGCCAGTATATGATCATTTCTTGAACAGACGCACAGGTTTTTTTGACGGAATTTTAAAAACCAATATATTTACAAATCGGGTTCAAGTTTTCTGTGAAATTTTATTTGTTTAGACTATTAATTTTAAATGAAATATTTTTATATATTATTGATTATTAGGGTACATATATTTCATAATTATTACAGATATTGATTATATTATTTTGTCAACATTCTTATAATCACGGAAGAAAACTTGAGCATTTATACGATTGATCTGTGTTTTCTAGTCATAGTAATAAAATTACAAAAAAATATTTTATGACATTAATTGCGTTACAATTACTCAAATACACAAAATTCGTCGTCGTCGTCTTCATGGATTAGGCTATTACAGCCTGTTCCGGCGCCCATCTTTTCCTCGGCCTACCAATATTTCTCTTTCCGATTGGTTTATAGAGCAGCGCAGATCGAGGGAGGCGGTCTTGTGACATTCTTACAACATGATCTGACCAATTTTTCCTGTAGGTTCTCGATATGCTCAAGAGTGGCTGGGCATCACACTCTCTCCTTATCTCCTCATTTCGGATTCTATCCTCTCTTGTACAACCTTTCACCTGCCTCAGGAATCGCATTTCTGCTGCCTGAATTTTTGATTCTTGTTTCTTTGTAAGGACCCATGTCTCGCTTCCATAAGCCAATGCTGGGATCGCCATTACTTTATAAAATTTGAGCAGGGTGTTCTTTCTAGCTCTACTCCTGAGGGATCGGTTTATTGCCCCACATATCATGTTGAACCTCGATATTTTTTGTTGAGGATCCCGGTCATAATCATGCGTTATGTCACATCCCAAGTATTTAAAATTAATTGTAGTAAATATCAGACGTAAGTATGGCGAAACTAATTAAATTTTTGTACACGAATATAATGGCGTCAGGCCAGTTACCATTGAAGTATTGCTCCGTCACGGCGAATGACATATGGTCTACCAGCCGTATTGAACGTGTTAAGGTTGATTTTCTTACAGAAATGTTATTTGTTTGTTCACAGGTTACTATCAGCCAGCCGGGCCGTTAATATCTCACCATCATCACCACCATACAACAACCACAAGTAGTGTGACAGCCAAAGCGCCACCTCCAGCTACATTACCTACACCAACACCCCCGCCTTCATCAGCACCGCAACCAGTTTCTGAGTCTTCAGACAGTGAAGTCGTGATATCAACATCATCTAGTGAGACAAATCCACCATCGGTTACATACCGATATCCTGGTCAACCACCTTATCCTCCATACAATTACCAATATTACCCATCACCTCCTGCGACAGCTAGTCTTCAATACCCAGGTGCCCAACAATCGCATTATCACCAAGAGATCTGTTACTCATCACCAACAAACTATCCACCGTCATATTTCCATCATAAAGCTGGTCCTTACCCACCTCCTGGTTACCATAGGAGGTATGTTCCGCCTCCACCTCCGCAATATTATCCGCAAGATTTTTACACAAACCCCTCCAACACAGCTCCTCCACCCCCAACACCCTCAGTTCCATCTCAACAACAGATGATTGTAACTGCTCCACCTCCTCCAGCAGGAGCCCCTTCCTCTACATATCCTCCACCTGAATCAAGCTATCCTCCACCTCCGGCTCCCATGGTTGATGGGTACCCACCCCCACCACCACCTCCAACATATTATCCTGCTTATAGTGCTGGTCCTCCGCCGCCTTGTTACACGCATTCACCGCCTTCGAGGAGTTTAGCGTTTATTGGTAAGTACTGTTCCATAATTTCATTGATTTCAAACCATCATTATAAAAACCCTAGCCAATGACATTCAGTTTAAATAAGGATGGATGAGGCAATCCTTTCAATCTTTTAATACGAGGTTCAGCTAAAAATAACCGAATTAATGCTATGAAATTATTTTTTGTTATTCCTTCACAACTTTGATGACCATTTCAACTTGGTTTGAAAACATAATTTTCTGTAAGCATGTTCATTGTTTCCGTCGGTTTCTGTTGCACTGCATCGACCGATTCAAAACTGGTTCCTTTAAGCACAGCTTTCATCTTGGGGATCAAAAGAAAGTCACTCAGAGCAAGTTCTGGTGAGTACGATGGATGCTCCAACAGAGGGATCCTGTGCTTCGCCAAATATGTCTTGACATCCAATGCAGTGTGCGACGAGGGATTGTCATGACCACGTTTTTCGGGTCTTTTTTGACTAAACTTTTTGCATGTTCAAATGGTCTTGCAAAATCTGCCAAACCAATTCTTACAATCTCCCAAACTGTGAGTATACTTAATCGACAGTCTTTTCTAAGTACCGATTTTTTTGATGTTTTTATCCGTCGTTCACATCGCCCTGGAGGTGGGTCATCTTCAATCTCTTCTTGCTCTTCCTTATACTGTTTAAACACTCAATAACCTGAGTACGTGACAAACATTCATCGCCATAAACTTGTTTCAACGAAGACTGTAGCGGTCTTCCCAAGTTTCACAAAGAATTTTAAATTTTAAATTGATATGTTGTTCTTTCAAAACACTCAAAATTTTTCCGATGGATGGCAAATACACAATCAGACTAGCACAGTGGCCTACGTCCTACTGAGCCACCAGCAGACGATTACACGGCTGGAATGGAAAGGGAGGATGTCACATGATTCAACAATGTGGTGCTTAACGTGCGCGTACGCATTGATTGTCTGTTATACATTCAGTTCAGTTATTTTTTAGCCGCATCTCTTACCATAGCTCTAGAGAGCCAATTACATTGCTTCATCCCTCCTTAATCACTCTGTAAAAAGACCCTGATCTTGTATAAGTTTTACAAGACTGCTTATTTAATCTTTTGTGGATGATTATCCTCCGGATTTATTTGTCTGAAGATTAAATGCCTCCTATTAGTTAATACTTTACAATAAAATACGATATCGGAGGCATATTCCACCATCCCTTCACACAGTCTATATATCAGGTCATCACTAAAAATCCCCTTTATGGGTATGTGTTCCCTGAGATGACATTGTCCCATTAAAAGATGAACAGCCACCCTAAACTAATTCCTGACTAGATCAAGTATTTGGCTGAGGAAGAGTATGGGTTATGATGCTTTGCTTCAGTTCAGAAGGTTGCAATACTTCTGGTGTATACTTATATACTTATTCACTTGGAGATGACCATCTATTATTTGCTGACTCGCATTTAGGTTTTTGGTTCAGAAAACCGTTGTATAGATCCTAGTTGAGATACTCTGAAGTATCTGTCCTCCATTACTCGAAATATCTGTGGGACCCAATACCCACAACAAAAGATGTATTTTTTACCAACTAAAATGTACAAGAAAATATTTTTGGACTTACAACACACCCAATCTTTGACTTACTTGAACAAACTTTGCAATGATTTATTTAACACAATTTTACTGTGTCAATAAACCAAGTATTTAAGTATTTCTGTTTATTTTTGTTATAATTAAAGTAATATAACAAATTTACATACATGAGATTTAAAATTATTTGTCTAATAAAATGGTAGTGAGCGGAAAAACTTAATTTTATAAATTATTAGTTTAATGAACCAGTTAAAAGTTACTTAAATAAATTAAATTTGTCCATCGTTTGCTAAATATTTTTCTACCATTTCGCATTTTCAGTTAGCAGTACAACTGTACAAACCTCAGTTATTTCTGATAGGTTTCAAAAAGGTAAGTCTGTTGTAATTCAAATGGTATGAGAATTCTCAGAATATTTATATAATTATTTGGAAAGTGATTTTTGCATTAGTTGTGTTAATCTCTGTTGTGCACACTATAGAATGTGAGTGGAAAGCCATATATTTGTTATCATAGCCCTGTATGGTATTTTGAAAGCTTTGATGCCCAGTAGCTTCCTACTTTTCCTTTCTAAAGATAATAGTGCTAGCAAGTGTTCATTTTGGCTTGTTAGTGACAATTTTTTAAATTGTTATCTGTCATTTTTCTTCGTCCGTCCGTCACACCTAGATGTAAGAAACTACAAGAGATAGCAACAAACAGTTTCTGGATTTGTATTCTACACAAAAAGTTAGCAGGCTTAATTGGATATGAAGTTCCGGTTTTGACCGGAAGTGCCCCAAAACTGAAAGTCAGGAAATCAAAGTCAGAATTTGGAAACAAAAATAGTGTCATTCGATTCCTCTTAAAGAGTAGATACAGAAATCAGTAATGGTTTTTGCCATGTTAAAGGTAAGCCTTTTTAAAATTTCTTTCTCATGAAAGGGTTTTTTATGTTTAAAACCAGCAAGGTCTTGACTGTGTTAGTTATAAAGATGGAAAAGCTTTCATTGGGAACTGGAAAATAGTTGTGCCTAATTTTTTTAATCGTGTTGGATTACCTACCCTTACTGAATTTAATTTTGCCATTTAATTGTCAAAATTTGGTAATAATTGAATTCAATGAAAAATGAAAAATTTCTTATTCTGTTAAAATACAGTAAGACTCCTCTATTTTGGACTTCCGTAATTCGGAATTTGTGATAATTCAGACTGCTTTTAGAATAAAATATACTATGTATGTCTAATAAATGAATGTAATACCTACGAAATAAAAATTTAAAAAATAAAATATTGAATTATTTAAATTAAAATTTATTAAATTTAAAATTTATCAGTTATTGAATTTAGTTCATACACTGTACTGTATTCTTTTAAGTTCTCCTTAAAAAAGAAAACAAAATTTAATATTTACTTATAATGATTAGTCCTTTGGCTCAAATTTTTGTGAATTATTCTACAGTTCAGAATTTTCCTTAATTCGGACTAGGGCTTCCCCCATACAGTCCGAATTAGAGGAGTTTTACTGTACTAGTACTTTATACATTAGTTTTTTTAATATCATGTCGTATACTGTGTATGTAGGTAAAAAAATAAAATCCAATATTTTGTGTTTTAATCCATAATAATGTGTTCAGATTCACCTTATTTAGCCAAAGTAATTGTTAATTAATTATTTTATCTACAGTTTAAAGTACATGATTTTCTTAGAGAAATATAAAACCAGGGACCTTGAATGTATATTCATAATATCATATCATGAAATAATTTTGTTTATTGTATGTTACTAGGATTAATAAATTGATCTAACACATATCAGATAAAAGAAATGATTTCATTAATCGTTTGAGCCCTTTGTTTTTCAGATATTGTAGTAATATACATTGTTCAGGATAAACAATTTTTTGTGTAATGGATGTTTCTCTTTTAAATTTAGCTTTGATAATACAGAATATTTCTGCATACAATCTTCAGGCAAAATCTGATAAAATCACTCTAAAGAAATTAAAAGCGTATGCAATTTCCATTGTGTTTCAAACAGATCTTTTGTTGCTTTAGTTCCATATCATTTTACTGTAATGATAATATGTTACATTTTATTTTGATAAAACTCAGCTTGTATAATTATTGTAATGTCATTAGCATAAATAGTGCATCCGCATACACACCGTAATTAAAATGAATATATGGTTTTTTAGTAAAATTTTTGTCAAGTATATCACATTTTCCAGGAACAATTCCAATGGAAAGATTACAACTTGAAAGTTTTATGTGCATCTTGAAGGACTTTTGCTTCTTCTAACAAAAAAAAATTAACAACAGAATATGTATTAATTATTTTAGCAGAATATAATATAAATTTAAAAAATTAATATGGTTTTTTCATATGTTTCGTTATTTTGTTTGTTTCAGATGCCACTTACCAGGGTTGTCCCTGTCCTATGCAGTCTTGTCCAAAAAACGTCCATACTGGACCTCTTACTGGTGCCAGTAAGGGGTCTTTAAAAAACCACCAATCAACTACACCTCTGCCTCCAGTAGCATTGGCTCTTCCTTTGGAGCCACCAGGAGCAGTAGGGCCTCCATCGCCTGCAAGAGGTAGTGCAGGAATGCCACCACCACCTTCACCGGCGTTAGCAACAGCTCGGAATCCTCCTAATCAGTGGAATGATTCTCCACCATCTAGATCAACAGATGCAGGGCTGTTGGTGATAAGCAAAAGGCCACCGTGTGAATCGGTTTTGGGCGCTGACGAACACGATAACAACTGTGATGAAAACACACAGATCGATCTCAGTTTACCTAAAACCGAAAATGTTAAAATTGAAGTCGAAGAGACTCCGTTTATTCAAGAGGTAGTTGACACGAAACCGTGTCGTAAACGACGGAAATTAATGACGGAAGCACGACGGCAAAGTGTTGAATCGGTGATATGTGAAATCACACAAATTAAAAGTCAACCTGAAATACAAGAAAGGTTGACAATTGTATCGAACTGTGAAACGCCACAAATTCCGGTTGATGCGTTATCAACATCCAGTGAAAAACAGCAATTACCTCTGACAGACAGTGCTGTAACGGCCACAAGTGTACCTGTTATTAAAAAACAGTCTGTGAAACGTAAATTATCTGACAATGAAAACAGTCAGCCGTTAAGTGCAGTGAAGTGTGTAAAAAAGAAAAATTTGGAAAATTATAACAATAGGAAAAAGAAGTGTAGTGCTAAAGTTATTAAAGAAGTAGCTGAAGAAAACGTTGCACCTGTTGTCAACGAAACAGGTAAAGTTAAAGGACGTCGAAGAAGTAGTAAAGTGTTAGAGAGGCGGAAATCTTGTAATAATGAAACCACTGCTAGTGAAAATACACCAGTAGTTCCAGTTTCCCAGTCAATTGATGAACCTCAGCCGAAAAAAGCATGCCGTGGACTTAAAATTCAAGAAAAGAACAATTTGAACCGTCCGCAAACGAAGGGAAGAAAACCATTGAAAAACATCACTGCTGCTAAAGGTATGTGAACTTTATTACAGATAATTTTTTAAATTATATTCAAAGCGATTGTTTAATCTGCAGTGTTATTATAATCTGTTGGATCTACGATACGTGATACCTTGGGAAAACAACTTCTCAGAGCTGTACCAAAGTATGAATGTTTAAAATTAAATATGTAAATTATAGCATTTTAATATTTACAAATGTAAATAAAAAGCTAGAGCATTTATTTCTGGTCCATGGTGTAGTGATCAGGACTACTGGCTTCTATGCCGGGGTTCCGGATTTGATTACCGATCAAATCTGGCATTTTTCATCCGTATATCATCCATATCATTACCTACGCACAAGCGTAATTATCATCTCATTTTAAAAAAAATTGTCACCATTTGTTAAGAAAGATGGATTATACTACACAAGAATTTAATGAATCCAGTAATATTGACATGTAGTGTCACTATTTTCTACAGATTCTAATGTGTTCTGCAATAATATGTCCTGTGTTTCAGATTCATACACTTTATTAAATGCCAGGTTTAAGTAATTTACAAAGTAGATTTCGACATTCTATAAATAATCCAATGTCTACATGATATAATATCATCTTTTAAAAGTTTTTTTGTAATAGGTTTGAGAATTAATTTGTCTAATATTGCTCTTGTACTGTTTTTGATTGCATATTTAAGTGTTAGTGTTGTAATGGTGCACTGTCAATCATCTATATGATCCATCCTTAAAGAGTGGACTGGGTCAGACAACTTAAAACAATCTAAAATAATATTTTTCAGTAAAATAGACTGAAATTTATAAGTTAGTTGTTGTTTTAAAATTTGGTTCATAAGGAAAGTAATGGCATAACTACCTAGAGTCTGTCTACGCTAAAAGTACTCCGATGTAGGCAACCAGCAATACAAGTGTGCATGCGTATTAATTAATAATACGCACAGCATAATCAAAAACAAAATTCCGTACAACACTAATTCGCTCTAAGCTTAATATAATAAAAACATGTTCAATTCTTTTAATAGAAAAGTTTTATAAATCGAACATCAGTTAACCATTAATAACTAAAACTTTTAGTATTGTTACTCTTACATTGTTATTTTTCGTTACATTATTTACTATTATTACATTATTATTCATGATTAGTAGTAGGTTTTTATTATAGACTCAGTTTTATTTTATTTTTGGTCACAAGTAATATATGACTAATGCGCTTGAATTATAACAGGAGTGTAAACAATTCCAAAGATTCATTGTTTATCATTCCAGATTGTTTATTATATGTCATTAAAATAATTAATGTCTGTGACTAGTTTAATACAATTGTTTGCACTTGCCCGTGTTTAACTCATTTTTAGTTTCATCAGTTATCTTTTGGTATTGTATAGGTTTGTTTTGATTTTTTTCTTAAGACTTAAGTTGAAAAGTTTTGTAAGCTGTGTTTTGTTAACATGTGTGATAGTGAATGTGTTGGTTTTTGAAACATAAAAGCGGTAAACATTAAAAAGTAAAAAAATTTTTTTTGAAAGTGTTATAGTTAAAATAATAATTAATTAAGGAGTCTTTATGAAATTACAATAATTATAAGCAATCTGAATGATATCATTGAAAACGCTTAAAGGATAATGTTTATTTTAGCTGGATGTATATATTTTTATGATGGAACAAAGTGCAAGATAATTGTCTGGCGGAGAGTTAGATACGCGCCAACTAGTGTTAAACTTTCGTTTACAACCTATAGGCGCTTGCCTCGCGTGGAGTACTCTTACAGTAGATGGACTATAGGAACTTATTGAAATTTTCTTTAAGAATTCATTTTAAAAGTCTAAAAATGTGCATTACTGGTACCGTTATGAAATGTGAACTAGCTTATTTAGTTTCATTCAAAATTCTCTATTGACAACCTTAACATATTCATATTTTATTTGGGTTTGTTCTTTTTAATATTTTACAGATTATTCTGTTTACTTCTTTTAATAAATTATTGGTTTCTTACCTCACAAGCATTAACCCTCTGTAAATCAGAGGTATTAGTCATAACCTCTATGGATTGATGATTGGTACCTCCTCTATGGTGATACGATTATTCACGCACCAGTGAGATATTATCATTGGGTATTCTCCATGTAACTTTTTCTTTAAATAAATATTATTTTTCTCAATTGTGTGCCTTTTTAAGTGTACTTTAATATTTTATGTGATCTTTTATAACTTCAAACATGTAGAGTTATGTAAAGTATAGGAAATTAGGCATGTTTTATGTTGTGTACTGTACTTTTAGGTTATATTTTTCTTAAGGTGTATTCCCATGACGCTAGTTAACTAGCTACTAGTAGACTAACAGCTGGTACTAGAGTTGTGGGAACGAACAACTAGAAGCTAATTCAGTTAAAGTGGTAGTATTCACTAGTGCGCTGGTGTCTTTGAACATGTTTTCTTTTAATAGCGTTAGTAGGGGAGAAAAGCTCATTGGTCAATTACGTGATTGACTAACGCTAGTAAACTAGCTCAGTGTGAACGTTTGGAAACATTGTTAGACTAGTGCTAGTAGGGGAGAAAAGTTCACTTGATTGAATAGCACTAGTAAACTAGCTTGGTGTGAACAGTTGGAAACATTGTTAGACTCCATTACGAAGGTTGGCTATCATCATGATCAGTCGTTCACTTGATTGACTAGTGCTAATAAACTTGCTTGGTGTGAATATTTGGTAACTTTGCTAGACTAGCGCTGATAAGGGAGAAAAGTTCACTTGATTGACTAGTGCTAGTAAACTAGCTCGGTGTGAACGCTTGGAAACATTGTTAGACTAGCGCTAGTAGGGGAGAAAAGTTCACTTGATTGAATAGCACTAGTAAACTAGCTTGGTGTGAACAGTTGGAAACATTGTTAGACTAACGCTAGTAGAGAAAAAAGTTCACTTGACTGACTAATGCTAGTAAATTAGTTTGTTGTGAATGTTTGGAAACTTTGCTAGACTAGCACTAGTAGGAGAGAAAAGTTTACTTTATTGAATAGCACTAGTAAACTAGCTCGGTGTGAACGTTCGGAAACATTGCTAGTAAGCTGTACAGCAATTCACAACACAGCTGACGTATGTTTTCAGAGCACTAGCAATAATTAACTAGCTCTGTGGGAACCACCAGCAATGTGCTAGTAGGTCCTGCTAGTACTAACAGCTAGTAAACTAGAATCATGGGAATAGGCCTTTAGACAAATTTTTATCATTCTGTGAAGTAACATTTCAGTTAATATAGGACTAATAATGTAGTAAACAGATTGATCAAGTGACTGTTGCTTTCTTGTTGGTAATAACACTTTAATTACAAAGTGAAAAATGTGGCCGGCCTCACAACCAGCTTCTACGCCAGGGTTCCGGGTTTGATTCCCAATCAGGTCTGGCATTTTTTCATCGCTCATCTTCATCTATAATCTTTTTCACCGTCTGTATTAGCAGGAATTTCAAAACGGTCAAACCTAAAAGAAAATAAGTGAAAAATCCTTTCATTCGTTATTTTCTTGTTATAATTATTAAAAATTAAATTTAGTTTATTAGAATATCTTGATTGTGATGTATTTATTTGTATCAAACAGGAGGAGCTAAAAAAGACATTAGTGGAATAATAAGATCTGGGAGTAATATTACATCACCTCCTAGTAAAAAACAGTTACAAGCATCCAATAACAACAATAATAACAATACTATTGTTACAAGTAGTAGTCCAGAATTGAGTACTGAATGTACTCAGGTTGTTCCACTGAGGAAAGCACAACCTACTTTGAAATGGTCCAATGGCTGGTCGTGGGAAGGTATACCCTTTAAATCCAAAGTCTTTATAACGGTAAGTCTTTTTCTGTGGTATGTAATTTTATTGAATAAATAATACTTGTATTACTTTTGTGTTGTTGTTTAGGTCATCAGCCAAAAGGGTGGTTTGAACCTCTAGAGCAGTGGTGTCAAACTCAATTTTGAAGAGGGCCATATATTAAATTTAGAATGTGTAGGCGGGCCAGATTCAAAAAACAAAAAATGTACTGAATTATTATAACATTTTATTTATTTAATTGTACAGTATATGATATACGGTTGTAAAAAATCATATCAAAGTTATAAAAGATGGTAATTATTTTGAGCTCGAGGATCCAGATACCTGACTTCTCTTGTTTTTGACAAGCTCATTGATATCAGGTAGAGATGGCGTTACTGTCTATCTCTCTCGCTTGTCTAGGCACGCGCTGCCCTTAAAATTACTTATAAATGTAGTGTGCGCATTTTAAAACTTCCGTAGAGGAATCGAGTGAAGTCTTAAAGCTCTAAAAAAACATGATTCTTCTTTCTGTGACACATTGCGATCGCGGGCCATATTGATACAGCCCGGGGGCCGGATGCGGCCCGCGGGCCGTATCTTTGACATGACTGCTCTAGAGGTTTTACTAAGTAAAACAAGGAGTGAGGTGATTTACCAAATTCCTTCCCCACTGAGTGTAAAGCATGCTGATAAGCATACATTTCCACTCGAAAAGAACAGGATTTAATTTTTGATGTAGCTTCAAAATTTTCTGTTTGGTTGTTTCTGAGATAGAGCTTCTTCCTTGACTTCTTTAATGGCATGCACTATAAAACGCTACAAATTTAGTGTTAAAACCCACAGAAATCCACGGCTGGTGGAACTTATTGCGCTATGCTGTGCGCTATGAAAATTTGCTACTTCTGACTCATATCGGACATGCCTTGACGCTTGCTTCCCTTGCGTCGAGGCACGCGTTTAGTGCAAGTAAAACGAGTGTGGAGAGAGTACAGAGTGGACTATTGTTTACAACTCATTACAGTGAAATATGGAGGAAAATAGACAAGAGACACTAGATGGAGAAAAAGGATAATCTATTGGATTGAATGTTTTGTAATTAAATTCCAGCAGATTTTTGTATTCACCTTAATATTGTTTTGGTAGTTGTTTTACCAAAGCTTTTAAAGGAATCTGTAGCTTTCTCAATTACAGAAACACCAATTTTATATTGATTAGTTAAAATGAAAAATGAAATGATTTTACAAAAGTATTTCTTGCGTGATTTCATATAACACTTGTTTACTTTTTCAGAGCGATGATGCACCAGTTATGCGAAGATGTTACCCAGCAATGAGACATATCGAAGGTGATATTATTCGCCCTCATGACTGTGTCTTATTAAAATCGGGGACAAGAAAATCAGATTTACCTTTTGTCGCCAAAGTTGCTGCGATGTGGGAAAATCCTGATGATGGTAATCATTAGATTTAAATTTATTAATTCATTCATGTATTCTTTATAGTTTTTATTCTTCTTCCTCTAGTGCGATAGCCCAGTGTGAGCCTTAGCCTCCAACATACATCATCCCCTCCTAATGCCTTCTATCCCTCACCAAATTCATATAGCCTTTCAACCCTATTTGCTAAGAATGATGTAATCATTGTATTCATTGAGACTTGGTGAATTCTACACTGAGTGCTCGCCAAAATTATATGATAGTGATGTGATAGTTACACGGTAGTGACATAATGTCATTTGCAAGTTAAACAAAGGGTAGTATACCAGCCAGTGTTCATCGACATCATACAACATGCGTAGTTGGCAGGTCAGTCTGAAACTTTGTTGTCGTTGAGGTCATCAGCCGAAAGGCTGGTTTGAACCTCTAAAGGTTTTACTAAGTAAAACGAGGAATGAGGTGCTTTACCATTGGTTTTCTCATTGAGTGGTAAAGTATGCTTATCAGCATGTAAGGCCTTTTGAAAAGCAACTACTTTCCACCCTGCAAATCACACGTTTACTTAATTTACTGAATAGTGTCTTTTACACCTCTCTACTTCTTCTGTTCTTAAATGCTTCAGTCCTGTAATTGGCTGACCAAGGAATTAGAAACAGAACTATTTTTTTGTAGCCCTGGAATTAGCAGATCGAGTGGAAATAATTTAAC
This sequence comes from Catonia carolina, assembly GCA_035578175.1. Taxonomy (NCBI): domain Eukaryota; kingdom Metazoa; phylum Arthropoda; class Insecta; order Hemiptera; family Achilidae; genus Catonia; species Catonia carolina. The sequence continues at coordinate 44,659,435 of JAQMRL010000006.1, read as the reverse complement.
ACTCAACCTGCCTGTTATGGGCAAAGTCTGAAACGTAGTGAAATAAGAAAATGAAGAACATATTTGAGCGCCATCAGAAAAATAAACGTTTATGACGATTTGTTTTCTAAACATTAGGAAAGTAGTTTTTTTTATATGTTGATATATATGTTTTATTAATTTTTGTTGTAGGTGAAATGATGTTATCATTACTGTGGTATTATCGTCCTGAACATACCGACAGAGGACGACGACCAGAGGATAATATAGATGAAATATTCGCATCACGTCACAAAGATATTAATAGCGTTGCCTGTATTGAAGATAGATGTTTTGTATTAACATTTAATGAATATTGCAGGTAATTTAATCATGTATAGTTAAGTCTCAGATGACTAGTGTTTTTTTTAAAATTCTAACTTTAAATTGGGTTGCTAGATTGTAAGAGTTGGTACTTTGGACTGAGTACAAGCGTATATTAGGAAACAGGTTCTAAATACACAGTACAGTAACTCCTCTATAGTCCCGATTGCCGCGGGTTCAGATCTAACAAAAAATATTACTATTTTTTTGTAGTATTACCTATCAATGTTAAGAAAGCGTGATCACATGATGCGCAGTAGTTCATTTTACGTTTTATTGGTCTAGCTTATAGTGTAATGGAGGGGGAATGTTGAGTCTCTGGCGTGCGGCTTTCCCTCCTTGGATGGAAAAGAATCCAGTCGCTTTGTGCACTCACACTGTTTACTTGTGTTGTGGTCTACGTTTCAACAGTTTTTATGAACTGTATTTTTCAATACTCTTCGCCATTTCATTAACAGTATTTTTCAATACTCTTCGTCATTTCTTAAACAGTACTTTTCATTACCCGTTGTCATTTCTTAAATAGTATTCGCAATACCTCAGCCAAGATCGAACTGCAGGTTAGGACGAGGAGTGGCTTGAAAAAGTCAAACTAAATGTGTAATTATGAATGTTTACAAAAATATTATTAAAGAAAAGCCAGAAATGTTACGGTTAGAAATTCAAGCTCATGTGGCTGACCTTTACGGCATGTCTGTCCATACAGTGCGAAAAATTGTAACAGAAGCAAATAAACTGGGTGAAAATGAAAATTTCAGTACGTCGGGAAAATCTAGCAAAAGATTGAGGAAGAAAGTTATTATTGATAATTTCAAAGATGCGCGTTGAGAAATATTGAGTACAATTTCCGCATAGAACATTAGAACCATTAAACTCAAAATAGTATCATCTCTTTTCAATTTTTATTTACTCCTCTTCTATGAAAGTTTTTATCTTTTCAGTTCGTTGTTTTGTGTATTATCCTTTTCTAAACATGATAGCATAAATCAAAATATGTTATCGTTTACTTTGATGCTAATTGTAAGGTTTAACCAAGGGATGGGGAGACATGTAGTGTTAACCTTCTTTGTTCTGTTTTAGAGTCATAAAATTTGTCGTCTGCACTTCTAATTTATTGATTTCAACCGTAACATTTAAAGCTAACAGGTGATGTCATTTTCAAACAAATACCTTTTTTTGTTGAAAGTTATGGATGAAAACACTCAAAATTTAGTACTGGCTTGTCAAAAAAAATCTTTCTTTCGCGTAACACCACGTCGTCAATTTTCGTTGTACAAATATGTAAGATACATCAAATGAAAGAGGAGAAAATTTTCTATCCAATAAATTTAAACCCGTTGGAAAATAATGAATAGTTGCAGAGAAAATTGAGTTTAAAGAAAGGTGATGACGTATGCTTGATTTCTGGCTTCCAGGTTAGCAAGGATTAAGGAATTGTAATGCAGTTTTCTTTTGCATTTTTTAGGTATCGTAAAAGCGTAAGAAGAGCTGAAGAAGGCTTAACAGTTCCAAGTCGAGTCGTTCCAACCCCAGAAGGTTCTGGTTACCCTCGAATCAATCGACAACCTCCTGGTCAAGTAGCACCTGATCTTGTATTTTTTTGCCGTAAAGTGTACGATTTCAGACAAAGAAGATTATTAAAAAATCCTAGCTGAGCCTGCCTTATGTCTTTCAACAACAGTTTTATTATTATTTATTTTTATTATAATAATTTAAATAACAATCAATCTTTATATTATATTTTATCCTTATTTATTTATTATCAATAATGATAAAAGACAATGTTATAAACATATGTACTGTATGAACAAATACCATGTTCATTACATTTATAATTTATTATTAATACAAAAAACAAATATTTATTAATAAGAAGAAAGCTATTGTTTTATTTTTATTTTCTGAAATAGTTGTACAGAATCAATTTTGTTTTGTTATTACATTGTTTTTATTTTTTCTTTATATATTTTTGTATAAAGCATTATTATTTTGTTCTTCGTAGTTAATTAATGCGTTATTCTTGTATTATTTGTTATAGTTATTCTTTATCGTAAGTTATTCAATGTTTTATTTTTCTGATATATATTATATAATTGATTTTTTTAAATTATATATAATATATCATATGATCATGAATTTATTATGTACATATAAATATTGAAATGATTTGTTTTTGTTTTCAAGTATGTGAATGTTGAACAAAAATTGAAGTAGGATTTACACGACTTGTTTGTTTTTCTGGTAGTTTAATTGACTGAATGAATGATCAATCAATGACATGATTTCTACCTGACTGTCAATGTCTTTTCAACTGAATAATATAAATTTACAATAATAATTGTATATTTTATTTTATAATCTATTTATTTTTTATGATAGGTTGATGGATGAATTCCGTTTGGTTTTATTAAATATGAAATGTTACATGTGGTTTTAACTTTTTTTTAACACCTTTCACTGCTGGGAGTTAAATTCAATATTTATGTACCCTGTTGGCCATTTATGACCGTTTTAAAGATTTTATTCTAATATTATTTTTGAACCAATTTCATTGCTATTTACCTCAAATTAAAGCTCTAATCTTTATCTTTAAAGTGAAATTATTTGTTATTAACAAAAATACTTTCTGTGCTTAAAAATATTGTAACATACAGAACCACTTTAGAGGAAAAAAACAAGAATTGAACCGTACTAGAAATAATAAAACTTCATTTAATTGGGCCTCTATTGTTTTTTAGTTTATTATTTTTAAATCGCATCAGCAGTTTGTTATTAGCGACTACAGTACTTGTGAAAATTTCCAGACCCTAGCTGGGAATCAAACCCGGGATCTCTGCATTGTAGGCTACCATGCTATCACTACACTACGCACTACGGAGGTGCATTAATTATGTTGTATTATACTAAAACTATATGATTATAACACCTATTTACAACACGAATAATGTCATCGTTTATAATATTGTAATAATATCATTCAATGACATGTTGAAAAACCACAAACAATACCCACGCTTTAGAACACAAATCGTATGTTATAAACACGCTTAGCACGACATACGTTAAAACAACCACAGACAGGAAATAAAATGTTCAATAATTGCTTTAATGGTGTATTTTATAACTAAAAGTGTAAAATAATGTTTGTAACACAAAAAATGCCACTCATAGACGTTCAATCGCTTAATACAGCGCTGGAAATCGAAGACGTCAAATTACGAATTTCGGAAAAAAAAATTTGTGACGCCAATTGACAGGATCAGCAGTGAAAGTGTTAAATTTATTATTTTAGTGCAGCTAAATGTAAAAAATTACAGTAATTAAGTTAAAATTTTTAACTTTTATTTTACTATAATTAAGTTAAGATTTTTAACTTTAATTTTAGTGCGATTCATTACATTTCTTTCAGTGAAACCTTAAGCTTTTCAATATCAATTAGTTCTTTCATTAATATTATTACTTTCATTACTTAACGCATTCCGTGCGGATGTGGTATATATACTACATAAGGATTTATGAGAGTGACGGATGTGGTAGGGATGCCACGGGAGTCCTTTTATAAACTATATATTGCTTATTACCCCAATTCGATATATTACACTATGTTATGAGGCCAATTTTTTACGGAATGACACCAAGGTTTGACTGTTCACTAAACCAAAACTGAGTGGGATATTAAGGAATGGGTTCCACACTCAACTCTATATATTTCTAACTAACAATACTAAACTACGATTCCTAAAAATCAGATTTACGATAATATAATAATAATATATTTATTGTCATATAACATTTGATTTTAGCGGATTTCCGCTCAAACAGATGACTTGTCAAAATCATAAACATTAAATTAATTACATGATACAATAATTATTTATTTATTCATTACATGGAGAAATGTGAGCGGAAAACGGCAGAGCCCATTCAAAACAAAAAAGATTAATTTTGAAGAAGGAGATGACCCGGAAATTTTTGAAAAATTAAGTAACCCTTGGAGAGAAATATTGGATTTATTTTAGTGGGTAATTGGCCGAAACCTAAAGCCAGGTAAATATTTTCTATGTAACCACGATCAATAACGGGAAAGCTGGGAAAATATGACGTTTTTTAATTTTTGATTATAGAAAGAAATGTGAGCGGAAAACGACGGAGCCCATCAAAACACATTAGATTGATTTTGGCTAAGGGGTATACCCGGAAACTTTGGCAAAATTAAGAGAAACTCTCAGAGTGAAATCCTTAACAACAATACTTGAAACTTCCGACTCTCAATCTTTAAACAGCAAACTATAAAGCAAACCAAAACTTTTAAACCTCACATTTTAAAACGTCAAACCTTCAAATTATAAAACTTCAAACGTTAACCTAACATCAAATCGCTTATATATTCTGATCCACCTACCCCTCTGACCGGTTAAGTATTCTGATCTACCTACCCCTCTGATGCGAGGCGCGAAGCGCCACTGGAGTGGCAAGTAAATACATTTAAAAATACATACCACATAAATATGACACACCACAATCAGTTTACATGCTCAATGGTTTAGGTCATTTTTATACTCTTCAACAGAATAATACACTTTCTCCAATAATAAATCTTTCACGAGTTTCTTAAACAATGAAAAGGAAGAAACTTTCTGAATGCTTTTATTCAGTTTGCTATAGAGCTTAATACTCATATAATATGGGCTATTCTCATAGATTTTGAGTCTGTGTATTGGATAAATTAAGAGGTCAGAATTTCTAGTATTGTGATGATGACCGTCTTATCCCTTTTATAAAAGTCTAAATTTTGATGCACATGCATTAATATTTCATGTATGTAAACACAGGGTAGCGTTAATATATTGTGTATTTTAAAAAGTAGCCTACATGAAGTCCTAAAATTTGAATTATTCATTATTCTAATATTTTTTTTTGTATTTTAAATATATTTTGAGTATTACCAACCCTACTGACTTAAAACTCGAATGATGTTTGTGGTATATCCATGAGGTAGTCCTACCGCATCCGTCAGTCACAAAAACCTCCGCGTGGTAATCTTACCATGTCCGTCATTCAGTGAAGCCGCATTTCATCTTAATTAATTCAATCGTAATCAATAATTGTCACATATATTGACTCCGCACGGAATGTGTTAGGACTGATCTGAGTATAAGAATAATTAATGGTAACTGAATAGAATGGCAAATTTAATGCATCTTTTTTGATTTTTTGTTACACATTTTTACGTATTTTGTTTATTTAGTAGTATGATGTATGTAGACAGAAAAAATGAGGTTTATATTAATATATATATATATATATTATATATTTTATATATGTAATATATTATATATTATAGATATATTAATAATATTAATATATATTAATATATATATATTAATAATATTAATATATATATATTAATAATATTAATATATTATATATTATATTATATATTATATATATTATATATATTATATATTATATTATATATTATATATATATTAGGTTTAGTAATATCGTAAGAAAGTTGTTTGAATTTGAGTGTATAAATTTAAACTAAAGTTGATGTGTTAGTTTGGTTTATTAAAAGGAATATCATTAGTTTTATTATTATACAATTTATCAGTAGAAGAAAATGTATTCCAAATTTGATATTGTTCATGTTATTATTATATGTAACTGTGAAAAAACCAATCTTTTTTTTTGTAGTGTTAATTTTATATGACAATGTACAGACAGTAGTGACAATCTACTTAGCCTACAGGCAGCAAAACTTTATATTTGACCCAGTGGTGATGTGCAAAGAAACTTAATTATTTTTGAAAAGCTTATAGTTTTCACTGAAAGGAATGCAGGTTAGACACCAAATCTCAAATAATAGATTTATTTTTGAAATCTATGTGATGGAAATCGTTATTTTATAAAAAACAAATTTATAATTTTTTGGAAAATAAGATTTTTTTGCTGGTGGGTTTAAGGAGCACTGTTTTTATGTATTATAAACTCGTTGCATGAATACCAAAACTTATTTTTGTATTAAGGGCAGTTCCTTTAGATGCACGAATTATACAAATAAAAGTTGTAAAAAGATTTATTTATTAATAATGAAGCAACTCATTAAAAAATTAAGTTAAAAAAAATGCTGAGCATGAAAATTATTTAAATTTATTCTGATTTATATATCAGGTGTATTAAAATTTTGATTTCCTGAGTCTGTTTTAATTATTTTTATGTTGGAAAGATGTGTTCACAAAATTAAAACACTTTTTGCTTTAAAAGGGGAGGTCTACCTTGAAAAACAATTGTTTTTAGCAAATTTCATTTTCAGGCTTAAGTTCAAATTTTTCTGAATAAAATGTGTATAATTAAAATATACTTTATTTATACAAAATATGGAAGTATTTAAAAATAATAATAATTAAAAGTGCATCATGGTAACTTTGTCATCCCTTAAAACTTATTCAAAATTTCCTGTAAATTACAATTTTTATGTTAAATATACTATGATGTTACAGAAGCTGTTTACATAAAATTTTGACTCGATCTCTTTTATTTAATTTTTAATAAGTCACAAAATGTAATTTTTTATCTTAAAATAGTTTTTGAGTCAATATTTTATAACATTTCTGAGGTTCTTAATCTTAGAGGTTAAATTAATCTTTAATTTGACACCTGATTTAACACTTTGAAGCCTGAGCTATGGAACATGGTATGTCATGGTATCCTGGGGGTTTTAGAGTAAACTTAAAAAAATTCTAAAATATTTAATTTCTATCATATCTTAATGATTTTTGCATCAAATTGATTAAAAAATCAGAAAGTTTATGAGTATTAATTTACATTGAAATTATTATTCTTACTAAATTTATGAGAGTTATCTAAATATACACCAAAAAATTATGAAAAAAGAAATTGTTACGTGCTACACGCTACCTAGTTTTTGAGTTTTACAATCCTAAACACTAATAAAAAACAGTTTATATAAATTCTACAGAAAGGCAATGAGATAAACTACACACTAAAAATGTTTGAGTTCTAAAATTTAAAATATTTTACACATAATTAGCCTTTGTATGAAGTACTCCATAACACACTGGTAAGCACAATGTAACATTACAGTCAGGGCAGTACCAGGTTGTTTCTTTCCTTCCAGCCTTTCCAACAGCTTCGCATTTTCAGAGCACACTTTACAGCAAAACATGGAAAACATAAAATGGAAAAGAAATTATAAATATTACCGTTGAATAACCGCACAAACAAAGTGATCTGGAAGTCAAAACATTACGACGTATACTACCGAACGATAACGATTACTGACAAAATTCAAAAAGAAAACAATTATTAAAAAGTAGAAAAAACTATATTATTTACAAATATCAAATACAGAATAACTACAAACCTCATATAACTTTGAAAAAATCATGACAAAATACAGATGTGCATCAACAAAAACATAATCTCCAACTCGGCTCAATGTTTTTCTATATAGTTCACAAAATATTCGGTAGATTTCGTTGTAAGCATAGAAAATTGAACTGAATGTAATATAGAATGAATCTATGCAACTGAAGCCCGATATAACCACGTCTGAATCTTACTACAGGATTTAATGTGGCGGCCTGAGGTATACTCAGGCTTCGGAGAATCGCGATTTACACTCACCCCGAGCTATACTCGGGCTTAGGCTTCAAAGTGTTAAGTTTTAAGTTCAGAGATTACAGAGATATGTTTTTACTCAATCCCCTATCATTAGCGTTATAATTAACTTAGAGATAATTTTTTAAATGTTATTAATTGGTTGTGATATGCATTCTTTTGAGCAGTGTACAGAAAACCATTACTTTTATTAACCTGATAGCCGGCAGTAACATTTTTCTAAACTAACACAGAATTTTTAGCATGTGGGGTTACTGAACCGTAAAGAAAAATTTGCTTTTAAACACAAACATTATCTTATTACATATCAAAATAACAAGAAAACTTAGGAGAATAAAATATATTTTATTAAAATTGTCACGTGGCACTTAAGAATGCTGAAGCGATTTGTAGACAATTTTTAGACAAATGTTTTTCTAAATTTTCAGATGAAACTACTGTTTAAAACGTTCTTGTTTTATGCTTTTAAAATCATTATATATACAAATTCTTACCCATAATTTCAACTTCAAAATAAAACCAAAAATACTATTGTATGTTCAAAAATAAAGAAAATTTATACAAAACCACATCTGCAAAGAAATATAACCAAAATCAGCTTTAGAATAGCTTGGTTTCAACTGAGAAATGCAGGCAAAATTTGCAACTAAAACTTTCGTATTATTATGTAAAAATTTACCTTATACATTTCTTAACTGTCATATAATATAACAACGATCTTTGTAGACGGATTGAAAACTGAAACAACAACATTGCTTTGAAGCAAATCTAATTTACGACGCTACCAGGTCAAAAAATGGTAACATCTCAAATTCAACGATTGCCGGCTGTAGGGTTCAAGAATAAAAATTTTCTTAAAATGGTGAACTCCCCAAAAGTTTATTAGTACATCATTTTATAACGATCGTATCTTGTATGTTTTATTTTACTTTTTTTTTTGTAAAAGTTATAGCGTATTTTGTTATATTTAAAAAATATTTGTATTAATTTATATTAGTCGCACTTTCTTAAAATGTTAAATTTTATTTTATTTTTGGGGTCTTTGACCTGTTGTTATTTACTTTTAAAATTAAACATGATCAACATTGTTACTCGTTTTATTTTTTTATCTGTTATATTCATGTAGATTTTCTCTAATTTCTGCTCCATTGTTATACTATTTACAACAATAATAGATTTCTAAATTAATTTTTAAATTAAATTTTTCTAATCAGGTTATTTAATTATATTATATTCCTTAGAAATTAATTTGTTTTGATAATGTTTAAAATTAATTTGTGTTATTTTTTATTGTTGTGAAATTGATTTTAAATATTATATTAGTGACCATACTGGAAGAATTTTTATATAATTCTGAAATGAAAACAATAGCCCTGCGAGCCCATTGGAAATAACTCCAAGTGGTACTAAACTTATTGTAAAGTTAACACATTTGATCTGAGACGTATCTAAAACACCACCTCTTTTTCATGATGCAATCTAACACAACCCGAATTCTAAAAACACAGCCGGAATACACAGTTGTTTGCAAGATTCGTAGTGTAGTAATTAAGGCGTTCATATGAAATATGATTAACTTTTTTTCACCAGGTGAGGTGACTTTTTATTTTATTTGATTTTAACGTTTTGAAAGTCCTTTTTGCAGTCCATGTTTTCAGTATTTGTTCGCTGCAGGCTTTCTCCTGTCTTCTGTCCACCCAGTGTTCTGTTTTTCTTTTTATGGAAATCCTTAAAGTCTGTAATAGTTGTCTGAATTTGGTTATTCGGTTTTCTCAATATCCTTTCTGACTTTTTTTAAACCATTCATCTGACAGTTTAGGTCTGTTGGTTTGGACAGTTTAGGTAATGTCTTAAAAATTTGTTTTGTTAAACTGTTAATTTTCTTGTACAGTTATTCTTGATCTGGTTACCTGTATTGTCCATCTACTATCTTTGGGCTCATTATCTTGCAGAGGATCTTTCTCTCAAATTTCTCTGCCTCTCTTATAGACCATTCTCTTTTTTTCCTGGACATTCTAAGGCAATCACTTGCATACAGACACACAGGTGTTATCACAGTATTAAAATTTCTAATCTTGGCTTGACTTGAGAGTTCTTTCTTCTCATACAAGTGGTGAGTTCCTAGAAGTGCATCGGTCATGTGTCCTCGTCGGTTGTTGTTCGCTTCTTTTTCGTTGTCTTTGGTAGTATTATATCCTTGAGGTACTTGAAGCTATCAACTTTTCAATTCTTTCCATATTGTGTCTTATATTCCGTGTATTTCCATATTTTACAGATTATATTACATAGTATTAAAAAAAATGCAAAATGTTTTGGAAAACCTGCGCTGGATATTGGAAGTTTGGATGTCAGAAGGTCAGATGAGGGAAGGGTTTATTGTACTTTTTTGTAGTTTATACTTTTTTTAATGCGCATTAATAATTTACTTAATAAGGCCTAAAACAATATATCCAAAATTAAAAAACAATAATGAAAACTAAAATAATTAGTACAGTTGACTCCAGTTATAAAGTCATCAGTTATTAAATTTTGTCTGTTAAGTAAAAACCAGTTAGGTCCTGTCGAATTCTCAAGACACTATATTAAATGGCTCTGGTTATAATGTAAATTTTTTGCGTATACATATAAATCTGTATGTATTTATCAATTTAAATTTATGTTTCTCCAAGTTGGTCAACTATGTGTCAGATTGTAAAATTACTTGAATTTTGATATTTCAAAAATGTTTTTATAAAATTATAGTTTAATTAGTTTCTCTTTATGTATTGATTTATACATTTTTTGTTTTGTTATTACCATTGTAAAATTTTTAATAATTCTGACAGTATCAGTGTATTATTTATTTACTTTTATACCGTGCGTTCGGAAAGTCGCTGTGCACTGGAATTGTGACTTGGATTTATGAAAATATGTATAAAGAAATGACTAAGCATTTTGGAAAAAAATTTTTACGTTATTGTTCTGATATTTTAGAGAACTTTACGCATCAAATAACACAAGTGGAAATGAATAATGGTTGGTTCCAACAAGACGGGGCAACAGCACATACATCTAACATCTCAATGGCTTTCCTGCGCAACGTGTTTGGTGAACGAATAATTTCAAAGAATTTGTGGCCTGCAAGATCTCCTGATCTGACTCCCCCCGATTTCTTTTTAGGGGGTGCGGCGAAACAAACTGTGTATCGGAACAGACCACACACGATTGACGAACTTAAAGCCGCAATAACGGCATACATTCAAGGAATCACTGTTCTTCAGTTGCGAAAGGTGTTTGCAAACAAAATGAAACGAGTGCAATGCTGTATTGATGCCAATGGAGGTCATTTCGAACACCTTCTATAAACAATGTAATCACGGTTTAACAATGTAATTAAGGTATTGAATAAATTTTTTTCCAAAATGCTTAGTCATTTCTTTATACATATTTTCATAAATCCATAGTCACAATTCCAGTGCACAGCGACTTTCCGAACGCACGGTATAATATACAGTCAATTCCGGATAATTGGTCCACTGTTTAATTGGGGCAGCCAGTTTTTTGGGACAGTTTTTTAAAGAACAAAAACAAAACTGTATTTTACATTGATAATTACTCTGTTTATTCAGTCCATAAGGCCACTTATTGGGGCCAATCTGATGAATGTATATATATGTTTTATTACAACCCCATTACAGGTCAGTGAAGAACAACCCGTAAATCTAAGCAGCAAGATAAGATAATGGGCAGGATAGACGTATTAAGCATTTTGACAGATTAACAACAGTAATCACACATCAGTCATAACAGAGATGTTATTTACAGTACAATGTGTACATAATTGTCGCTGCACGAATTTCAGCGAGTCATATCCACTAGTCATGCCTGACCTTACAAGCTGTATCCCCTCCGTGCAATTTATGGTTAGTTGTCACTTGTCATACGTATCCTGTACATAGAACGTTCGTAATATCATGCTTCTCATCAGTTTTTGTGATTTCATGAGTGTACTGTAATACACTCTTGTTCCTGACTGGTTGTTTTCTTATCTGTAAGCTTAAATTTTTTATTTTCTTTTTAATTCCCATTTGTTTCACACATTTTGTTGACATTTTTATGCGTAGGCTTACAGTACAGATCTACTATCAGCGTCTTTGTGAGTTAAAATGCTACGTAATGATATGACTGTGTGAACGAATAAAGCTTCTTGAATGTATCCAGCTAACTTAACGCCAATGTAAACACTATCGGAACTAATCGGTGCACCGAAAAGTATGATAGCTTGTATCGTGTTCCAGTAAGATAAAATACGCCAAGATGGGGCATTAAAAGATCATTGAACATCTCAGAAAAGAAAACGTGAAGGGAAGGACCCACGTGTTGAAGCATAGAATAAATGGTTCGCCATTGTAACTTCGCAAGGTGTTAGTGTCAATAATCCAATGCTTAAAACTAAAGCAAAAGATTTTGCTAAAAAGTTTAATCATTAAAGGTTTAACGTTTTTATTTTTACATTTTGTATATGGATAGAACTTGCTTGTAAAATGTATATGTGTGTGATATGTTTAATAAAATACAGTATCATATACGTTAACAGGGCTAAAATAAATAGTTCTGTTTCTTATTACATGGTCAGTCAATTAAATGACTGAATCATTTAAGAACAGAAGAGGTAGAGGTGTAAAAGACACTAATCAGAGTTATCTTCTCTGAAAGTAATGAATTTCATTGTACAGCCAGACCCTGTGGTGAATTAAGTGAAGGTGTCATTTACAGAGTGGAAAATATGTGCTTTTCAGAGGGCCCGGCATGCTGATAAGCATACTTTTCCACTCAGTGAGGAAGGCAATGGTAAACTACCTCACTCCTCGTTTTACTTAGTAAAACCTCTAGAGGTTCAAACCAGCCTTTCGGCTGTTGACCTAAACAACAACAACAAACGCTACAGTTTACGAATTCGTTTATTAGGGCTAGCCGTTTAATTCCTCCCACATGTCTCAATTATCTGGAATTGACTGTACATATAGGTTATGATCTTACAGAATTTCTTAATTTAATTAATATTTTATAAGTTGTATGCTTAATCATATTTTTTAAAAAGAATTGTGGGGAATAAATGATTAAATTCTCTTCTATGCAGATTTCTGAAAGATTTTTTTGGTATGAGATGCATCGTGTTTAATTAGCTTGAATATTTTAAAGGAACTGTTAAGATTTAAAAGTAAATCAAGAAAGAAAACATTAACATTTTTAACACTTTTATGGAAATGACAATGTTTACTGACATCTATAAACCAATCATTTGATTTATTGCCTATATATTTGTTTACATTAAGTTCTGCTTTTGTGAATCACTGGATAACTGAATCAGTCATTCTGTTTTTAATAATCGGAAATCTGTTTTTAATATTCCAATTCAGTTTTGTAAAAATGGGAAAAAATTCTCCTTTTAGCAGAATTGTATTTCTGGATGTTACTGGCGTGTTAAGTGGACAGATATTGAATTTTCGGTTATTTCACATGAATACATATGTTAGGCCAGTTCTAACAGTAGTAAACATGTCATTTAGAGTACATATTGTACCTGAAATCTTGGGTTACAATAGGTGTAATTTTATTCCTTACAAATAGCCATATTCAGTATTATCAGTAGAATTGTCTGGTACATATAGTGTGCCTACCATGTAACTTACAATTTAAAAAAAAAATTTTTTTTATAGTTTTTATTTGTTATCGGGAACTGTACATTATTGACAACTACCCAATTTGATCGCTGCTTTGCTGTATTATTTGACGTGAATTAGGCATGAGTTTGAACAGGGACCCCCAGTAGAGTTAGTTCACGGATGGTTGTCAGCTGGTCACCATACAAAGTCGCTTGCCCAACTGGTGTTACTTAACAAATAATAGCGACTTACTACCAGCTGACTGACTGGGCTGGCCCGAAGGCCAACTTACAATATTTTTTTTTTTTTTTTTTTTTTTATCCCTAATATGTGTACGTTGCAATCTGTTCAATTCAGAACAATAAGCAACCCCATGACCAAATGAAATGAGGATGATATGTATGACGTGTAAATGAGGTGTAGTCTTGTACAGACTCAGGCCGACCATTCCTGAGAGAATATGGTTAATTGAACCCCAACCATCAAAGTACACCGGTAACCACTGTCTAGCATTCAAATCCGTATAAAAGTAACTACCTTTACCAGGATTTGAACCAGGAACCTTCGTCTCCGAAAATCAGCTGTTGAACAGCTAATTTTGGCGACAACTTTACCTCTAGACCAACCCGGTGGGTCAACTTACAATATTTAGCAAATTTTTTTCATGTTTTATTAATAATAATCCTGTTTAATAAAAAAAAAACTAGACTTAGGACTGTACTTTTATTTCTTATAGCATAGAACTTGTCTGATGGTTCGATCTGCTGCGTTTTAAACCATAAGCCTCGCTCCATTGCGCATTTATTTTGAGTAATCTTTTTATTATGATGTACAGTAGATTATTTCAATTGTACCTGTGAAAGTTATATATTTTTCTGTTTTAATATTTATTTGGTTGTTTGATTCTGTGTCATTATGGTTGTTTTTGTATATAGTTTCGATAACCATTATTTTATTTAATTGGTGCTACAAACGAATTGCTAACCTGTAATTGTTAGTGGTAAACTAAAAATACAATTGTTAGGAGTGTTTATTCTGATAATGCATATCTGATAACGGATGTTTGCTGATAACGGATACACTCTGCCGATGGCAATCTCTTCCACTGAACGTAACCCAGTTCACTGATATATTGAAGTATTTAACATTTTAATTGTTCTTTTCTGATTATTATGGTGTAAAATTATGCAATTTGATCTAAATAAAATCACCATTATTAGGAAATTGACTGTATCGTGTAGTAATATTTAATACTACTAAAAACTATTAAATACTATTGTAGTAATTGGAACACTGAAAAATTTCTAACATCTTAGAACAGGAACTTGATATGTAGGTAAATAGAATTTACTCTTCCATAACAATTAATTAAGTTTGATATTATGTGTCATTTAATTTGAATAACAGGGTACATAAGTACCAGCCCTTTTTTCAAAAACTTGCAAGGGTAAGTCTGCCATTGCTGACCAAAATTTCAATGTTACAGAAAAATAAAATTTCCTGTTAAAAATTAATTTTTATTGAGGTCATAAAAAAAAGAAATCGATCTAACACTAAAAATATTCAAAATATATATTTTTTACTTTGTTTTAAGTCGCATCGACAGCTTGGTCATTAGCAATTACTGTGTGTTTTTGGTACCTTAACAGTGTTTTTAATGTGTTAAAATTTCCAGACACTAGCCGGGAATTGAACCCGGGACCGGGACCATTAGCTTTGTAGGCAAGCGCGCTAGTCACTACGCCAAGAAGGCGGTTTCAAAATACATTATTTCAATAATTTTTGTTTAAAAGTTTTTTTGGAAATGTTCGGTTATCCGGACGTTGGCACTTTATGCATAACTTACGGACGTCCAGTAAACCGGATGTTATCACTATGTAAAATATATCGACGTCGTGTTTTCCGGACGATGGTACTGAAAGGGTTAAATATTTTATATTCCTGCATCTAACTCAGGAACTGTCAAACAAGTTCTTAGTACTTTTAAATTACAGTTGGTTTTAAAGTATTAACTTAAGAAAATCAGATTGTTGATTCAAAGTTACATTTCTAAATGTGATTGTAAATAGCAGAACTTAATGTATTAAATAGTTCAATACGAAAGAATTAATGAATGTATAATAATTATGTTTATTTAAAAACTTATATTAATCTTATTGAATAAAATAAATTTTAAAGAGGGGAAATGTTTTACCACGTTAGAATTTTTGTTAAAATATGACGGAATTATAAATGTATAATTTATGTTTTATTTAAAACATTAGTAATAATAATAAAAATAATAATAATAATAATATTATTGGACCAAAGTGGAAGGTAATTTAATCGAAGAATACTTGTGTGGCATAAGAATTAATTACAAGAAATATGTTCTTAATTATAATAATTTTGAATAATAATGATAATTATTGTAATAAAAATACATAAGTTAAATAAACAATATTAGATTGATGTAAACCTACAGTAATACATATGCAGGTATATTATATTTTTCCTATTTGATGACATTATTTAAAAAACGAGAAATGAAAAGAACTTTGTAGTCAATTTATATAAAAAAGAAATCCACAGTGAACCAAAGTTCGCGTATCTGATATAATTAATTTAGTTATTTATAAATATTTGTAAATTGATATTATATTATGTCCACAAATAAAGGGTTATAGAGACACTACGGTGTTTATTATATTTAAGTCTTATTATAGATGTAATATTGTATTATAATAAATAAACAATTGTATATTATTTTACGATGTAAGAAAAATTACAAAAAAAATATCAAGCCATTTGTTTTTAATAACCCTAAATATTAGTTGATAGATGTGTTATCATATATTGTCAATAGATTATGTAATGTGGGTGTTAATTTGATGGAAATATTATTATAATATACATACATATATACATATATATAATATATTTTTATTACATCAGAAATCGAAATGTCATCGCTCATTGATGTCTCAACAAAAATATTTCATTCTTAATTATTAATTTATTATTTTTGTCATGTTTTATAATTTCTTTTTTAATTGATTATTCAACAAGAAAATGAATCGTGTATTATAAATAAATAAATAAATATATTATATAAATAATTTTAAGTAGCTCATTAGAAAGCCTTCTTAGGTGCCTTTTTACATGCCTTTTCGTCAAAAAAAAAAAACAAACAGAAAAACATACTACAAGACATTCATGCATTACGTGAAACTTTAAAAAAAAATCATCAATGGTGTGTGAAAAGGGTTTGAAGATTAAAATAAATAAAAATAATATATACATATTATTATTATTGTGTAATAATTGATAATAAATTATTATAAAAATAATTATATTCCATGTATTAAATAAATGTTATAAATCCCAGAAATGTTTTGTTGTGTTTCTTTTAAAAAATTATTTCAGTTTTTAACACTTTCCTGCTTAAACTTTAGAGCATGTAGAAACAGTGAAATTCCTAGGCGTATCAACAGTTTGGTAGGTGACTTCAGATTTTAAACACCTATCAAATTTGTAGTAAAATATTTTCAGGGGTGTTAGCAATAAAAAATTGCCATTTTAAATGATAAAAAAATACTTAGAGCTTAAATTGCGTACAGTTCACTCACTCTACAATTTTGAGGTGAAATTATGTTGGGCAAAATAATTTTATACAAAGTTTTAATGTTCACTATCATAAAACAAGAAACAGAAACGATTATGTGGCTAACTACAACACAAAATTGTTTGAACAAAAACCTGAAAGACGCAAAATGAAAATCGAACTCAATTCGGCTTAAAAATACGAAAAATCACTCTTTCACACTAAACTAGGCTCTGTAGTGAAAAATGCTCAAAATAAAAGTTGTTGATCTTTTAATTTTCTATAAATTTGATAATATACACTTTTGTCATACAATGCATACTAAGGCCGAAATCTTAAAAAAATCGATTTTTCACATGTTTTCGTGAGAAAAAAACAGAAAATCGCTAATTACCGCTAAACTAAGCGTTATACAAAAAAATGTTTGAAATAAAAGTTGTAGAATTTTGAATTCTCTACAACTTTTATTATATATATATTTTTGCAGTAAAATGCATAATAAAGCCGCAATCTTAAAAAAACAATTTTTTTACGTAAAAACAGCCTTACCAAGAATTTCAGCAAACATGACGCCTACCCTATCTTGTAGAGAATTAAAAATTGAGTAAACCAGGCGATTTTTAAAAAAATCGTAGGACCAGTTTTTGATAAAATCGCAAAAAAGTGAAAAATTACACGAATAAACTACTACTTCCGGTTGACCGATTTTGATGAAAATGTTCGTGTCGGGTCCAGTAGTGGTATGTAACTTAAGTTTCAAGTTTCAGTTCGTATGTTGTTCTGTTCTTGAGATATTCTGTTCCTACACACACACACATACAGACCAATCGCTAAAAACATGTTTTTTGGGTTCAGGGGGTCTGAAAACGTATAGATCCAGTGAAAACTCGATTTCGAAAAATCGACATGAAAACAATACTTTCCTTCCTATATATTCATATAGGCAAGAGAAAGTAAAAATCTGAAGAATTATTTGATCAGTGAAACCTTTTATAGTGTAGAAGAATTTCTTTCTTGATAGTAGTGATACATTGTGTGATTCTTAAGTGTATTTTAGGTGTTATAGCTGGCATGTCCTATACTCCTCCTGGGGTCTCCTGGACGCAAAAAAAAAAATTAAATCAACTCCAAAGGCACTGCAATATGGAGAGGGATAGAATTCTGTTGTTGAATTGAAGGTGTCAAACCAGTCGTTTAATAATTTAACTTTGATGTTTCCTTCCAATTTGTACCTTCCATAAAACCTTTCGAGCTACAAAATTCAATCGCTTTTGCCACATAATTTGACAAGAGTTGAGCAGCTGGTCGCACTTTCTGTCTCTCTGAACGCTTAATATCTAAATGATACCAACTAATTATGTATGCTAGATTTAAGTCTATATTTGATGCTGTTAATTACTTCTCAAAACATGATTTATTAACCCCTTAACCGGTTATGATGAGATATCTCACAACGATTATTATTTCTCGCAACGTACGAGGTCTGTTCAAAAAATAACCGAATTTTATGAATCACGGGCTAACGGGGATATTTAGCGACGTGCGGTTGGTGGCACACTGTTCTACGTAATTTCTTTTGTGAATACATGTTCTTGGATTGTTGATATCTCATTTACTTTTCGTGGTGTTTTGTTTTTCGTACGACGTGTTTAAGAGCTAGTGACGATTTTTGTAATGTGCGAAATTCGGGAGCAAAGGTGCAACGTGAAATTTTGCGTGAAGCTGGGGTAAACTTTCACAGAAACATTTCAACTTTTGAAACGAGCTTAAGGAGATGATTCTCTGAGTCGTACGCATTATGGTAAATGGTTTTCTCGATTTGAAAGTGGTCCCCAGTCAATTGAAGATGACCCTCGACCTGGAACGCCTTTGACTTCAACTGATGGCACCCTCGTTAGGAAAATCCATAATCTGGTGGGTGTAAATCGCCGATTGACTGTTAGAGACCTTTCAGAAGAGGTTGGCACCTCAATTGGATCGTACCATGAAATTTTGACTGAAAAATTGAACTTGCATCGAGTTGCAGCAAAGTTTGTTCCCCGTTTGATGACCGAACAGCAAAAAGAACATCACGTGGACGTTTGTCGGGACTTCTTGAACAAGCCAATAATGATGCAACATTCAGGTAAAAGATCATAACAGGAGACGAAAACTGGGTTTACGGCTACAGCATTGATACAAAAGTGCAGTGTTCACAACGGGTTGACAAAAATTTC
This sequence comes from Catonia carolina, assembly GCA_035578175.1. Lineage (NCBI taxonomy): Eukaryota > Metazoa > Arthropoda > Insecta > Hemiptera > Achilidae > Catonia > Catonia carolina. The sequence continues at coordinate 44,640,005 of JAQMRL010000006.1, read as the reverse complement.
ACATTACAAAAATCGTCACTAGCACTTAAACACGTCGTACTAAAAACACAACACAACGAAAAGTAAATGAGATATTAACAATCCAAAAACATATGTTTAATAAAGAAAGACGTAGAGTAGTGTGCTGCCAACCGCACGTCGCTAAGTATCCCTGTTTGCGCGCAATTCAAAAAGTTCGGTTATTTTTTGAACAGACCTCGTAAATGTTGTAGAAAAGTGCCCCTGACGAGATAACTCGCAACTGAATTTGTCTCGATTTATTCCGTTTTCTGACGAAATATCTCGCCGTAACATTAAAAGTAGTTCATGACAAGACAGGGGTTCATGACAAGCCTACTGAGTTAAGCAGTAGCAGGAAAAAATTATTGGTAAGTGATGAATTTATCATTGTGTTTGATTTTTTTATTTTGTGTGATATTTGATTCAATTGGGCTCATGACAAGCCTACTGAAGTAAGCAGTAGCAAAATCAATTTTCTGGTGGTAAGTGATGAATTTATCATTGGTGGTAAACTTTCAGTTTATCAGTTTTATCTTGACATGTCGGTATACCGACATGTCCTATACTCCCTTTGGAGTCTCCTGGATGCAAGTAAAAAAAAAAAAAAAAATTATTCATAATATTCAAAATAATTAGTATGGAAAACAAAGATTTCATATCAATATCATTTAACGTAACCCCAAGTTAACTTATAAATACAATAACCTTACCAATTAACACAAAACAACACAGTATTACAAATAAATAACTTGTAAATTGAGACAAAATTAGCTTTTAAACACTATTTATCAAAAGCAACACAAACTTACAAAATCACACGACAAATCATGAACGGTAACACGAAATCACATAAAAGCTTTTCTTAGTAATTTATTGCAATATTTAAAACAAACTCACTTTGCCAGATTTAGAATAAAAAATATAAAGTATTTAAATTCTGGACATACTTAATGTGTACAAAATTTAGCATTTTATATAAAATTACAATAAATTATATTCGTATAATAAAAGTTATAAAATAACGTAACCTCATTAACAAAATTACTCAAAAGAGAAAACTCCCCACTCCTTTGTAGACCTTATCTACCAAATAAACAAAACGTTGACAGCTGAATCGTTCATGTTGATTCACAAAAACTCGTCGACAATAGTGTGAAGCCTGTTGTAGTTATTAAAATTCACTAAGATTAAATGAAACAAAACATTAATAATACAGAATTAGATGATTATAATAATAACTTAATAATGTCATGCATACTTTTTTTACTTTCTCTTGCCTATATGAATATATAGGAACGAAAGTATTGTTTTCATGTCGATTTTAAGAACCCGAGTTTTCACCGGATCTACACGTTTTCAGACCCCCTGAATCCAAAAAAAAATGTTTTTAGCGATTGGTCTGTATGTGAGTGTGTGTGTGTGTGTGTGTGTGTGTGTGTGTGTGTGTGTGTGTGTGTGTGTGTGTGTGTGTGTGTATGTACAGATTATCCAAGAACGGAACATCTTACGAACTTCAAACTTGAAACTTAAGTTACAAACCACTACCGGACTCGACACGAACATTTTCATCAAAATCGGTCCACCGGAAGTAGTAGTTTATTCGTGTATTTTTTCAATTTTTTGCGTTTTTCTCAAAAACTGGTTCGACGATTTTTTTTTTTTAATAATTTATCTAGTGTGTACTATGCTACCAACAAAATTTTCTTTACTTTGCTTCTTACTAACTAACCTCCACTCATATTATGCCATCCTGGTATTCAATTTACCTTAAGACAAGCCGACAAGGTAAGTAATTTTCGTAGTAGGCAGACAGGTGATGAAAAGAGGTACCTGCGCAACCTGGCAGCACAAAAGTAAAGCAAAACCCAACCTGTCTAAACGCAGGACAAAACCTATAACAAACAATATTTTTTTTTAAATTCCTAATATGTGTACTTTGGAATCTGTTCAATTCAGAACAATAAGCATTCCCTTGACCCAATGAGATGAGGATGATGTGTAAATAAGGTGTAAATGGGTCTTGTACAGACCCAGGTCGACCACTCCTGAGAGAGTATGGTTAATTGAACCCCAACCATCAAAGTACAACGGCAACCACTGTCTAGTATTCAAATCCGTATAAAAGTAGCTACCTTTACCAGGAACCTTCGTCTCCGAAAATCAGTTGTTAAACAGCTGATTTTCGTCGCCAAAAGTCAGTCGTCGCCAAAATCAGCTGTTAAACAGCTCATTTTGGCGACTACTTTACCTCTAGACCAACTCGGTGGGTTGAACAATATTGTTAAAAAAAAGACTTATATTTTCAAAGACTAATAACAAACACATGATATCTTTAATATAATCGTACACGTTTTGTATAATTATAAATTAAATTAAATAAATAAATTTTATTAATCTAATGTAATATTTGAAAAAAAAAACAAACTTAATCCGGAAATAAGTTGGGATTCCCTTAACCTATTGACATGAAACTTGAACTTAAAGCTTCGTCTCGGTTTGCTGTTTAATTCTTCAACTCATGGATCAACAGATTTCAAATATTTTGTATGACCATTCAAGAAGATTAAATTCAAAACTTTTAGTAACGTAAACTGCGGGACCACAACGTAGGATACTGTTAACAAAAGACAATTTTGACTCTGTGCTATGTTTTTGGCCACTGCTTCGCCTTCATCAGCAGTCTTTCATTCGTCCCAATATAAGTTCGTTCTTTCCTGAAATTTCACGAACAGTTCTTCATGAAATTATTGTTAGTGGTGATTTAGGTTACAAAATTGTGTGTGCTAGCTGGGTCCCTCGAATTTTGATGGAAGCGAGTGGTTAAACAACTTAGCGGCAACTTAATATCCTGAGGGCATAGCAAAATCGGTGAAACGGTACAAGTGTTTAAATCTGTACTACAGTGATTATGTAGAAAAATAGTTTAAGTATCAGATATGTTGTAAAAACATTTCTGTTTGCCTATAATAAAAAATTCCAAATAATTAAAACATTCTTTACTTTCCGAATGAACTTCGTCATCATCATCATCTATCAAGGATTAGGCTCCATGGCCTGTTCCGGCATCCATCTCTTTCTATGTCTTCCCAACCCTCGCTTCCCTTTAGGTTTATAATTCCATGCTCGCAGAGGAAGTCTGTGAGCTGGCAAGCGAAGTCAATGGTTGGACCAGTTTCTCTTCTATATTCTTTACGTTTCCAACAGTGACTGAACAATTAAATCGGCGCGGATAGCTTCATTACGTACGTAATCTGGGGGTGACATTGAATGCAGGGGTGACTTTGAACAACAATTTCACATTTTTTTAAAATTCGCGCTGTTCAAAAATTATTACGTATTTTGCACTTAAATATATACTCTTTTTGATCGTAAAAAGATGCTCTTTTGACTACTGAAGTTGTATCATTTCTTCTAACACAACTCCCAACATGACAAAGAAAAAACTCAAAATTCTAAAATATTACTTTTTTCAAACAATAAAAGTAGCTCCTGAAATTTTTAATAAAAAAAAACTACGATTATAATTTTTATTTCATTTTAATATTTTATGTTTTCAATTAATTGCACTAAAATTTTAGAATGATTCTTCTCAGATTATAATTTATATTAAAAAATAAATGTACGTATGTTGGCAGTGGGGCGACTTTGAACGCAGATGAGCCATCATTGCTTTTGCGTTTGTAGGTTATGTGTGCCGTAATGAGTATTGTTGTTTATAGTGTATATCATTTTTCCATTTTTATTCTTTGAAAACATTTGTTATTAAACCGAAATACGTGTAGAAGAAGTGCGTTTAGTGTTTAAAAGTGTATAATTATTTGTTGGTTAAATGATCTATTAAACACTAACGTTAAAAAATGGTGAGAAAATATATTAGAGACCCTGGGAGCAGACAATATCGTAATTATTCAGAAGAAAAACTAGAAGAAGCAATTTTGTGTATTAAAGGAGGTAAAATAAAACTTTCACAAGCTTCCGTAAAATATAATATTCCAAAAGGAACTTTGTTTAATAAATTAAAAAATAAGCATGTTTTGAAGGTTGGTGGTCAAACTATATTTTCACCATCTGAAGAAAAGCAAATCTGCGACTGTTTGATGCAACTGGCGGCATGGGGGTTTCCTTTTGAACTTACTGATTTGCGTTTTTTAACAAAGATGGTTTTAGATCGTTCAGGACGGTCAGTTCAAAAGTTTGGGGAAACTAATTTTCCTGGTGTTGACTGGGCAAAACACTTTGTGGACAGAAATAAAGACTGCCTATCATTAAGAATGTGTGGAAATATAAATACCAGTCGTGCTTCAGTAAACAAAGAAATATTAGAAAATTATTTTTTAAATTTAGAAAACTCATTAGTAGATGTGCCTGTTGAAAATATCGCAAATTTTGATGAAACAAACTTTACTGATGATCCAGGGAATGTAAGGGCCTTAGTGAAGCGTGGCTGTAAGTATCCTGAAAGGATTATGTCGACAGCTAAAACTGCTTTTTCAGTTATGTTTTGTGGCACCGCTGCAGGAGTTTTACTTCCAGTGTATGTAGTGTATAAATCGGAAAATATGTGGACTTCTTGGTGCCGTGGAGGGCCATATAAAGCACGTTACAATAATAGTAAGAGTGGGTGGTTTGATGGACGCTCTTTCCAAGATTGGTTTTTCACGGTTTATTTACCATTTTCTAAAACTTTGAATGGCCCTAAGGTCATTATAGGGGATAATCTATCGAGCCATTTTTCTATTGAGGTTGTACGTGCAGCAACAGAAAATAATATTAGATTTATATGCCTGCCTGCTAACTGCACCCATCTTTTGCAACCTTTAGATGTTGCATTCTTTAGACCACTCAAGCAAAAGTGGCGAAGTTGTCTTAAGAACTGGAAAGAAGAGAAGAAACTTTCTGGAAATTTACCAGTCAGTGGTCGACTTACAAAAGAAGAATTTCCCAAAATTTTAAAAATGACATTAGATGCTCTTAAGGACAAAGTTGCAGACAACTTAAAAGCTGGTTTTCGAGCAACAGGCATGTGCCCACTTAATAAAACCGCAGTTTTAAGAAAACTTCCACAAGAGTTGGTTGGAAGATCAAATGACAGAGAGTTTTCGATGCAACTAAATGATAGTGTTTTAGAAATTTTAAAAGAACAAAGAAAACCATCAGAAATCAAACGTAAACGTCGTAAGATTTCTGTAGAACCAGGCAAGAGCATCAGTGTTGATGATTTTATGGAGAACCAGCCAGGTAACAGTTCAGTTTCATTAGAGTGTACAGAGTTGAAGGAAAAGTTGAAAAGGATGAAGAAAAAAAATAAGTTGACGGCATACGTAAGCGATTCGGAGGATGAAAGTAACCTATCTTTGAGTGATAGTGTGTCAGGATCCGAGTGCAGAAAAAAAATAGAAGAGCAGCAAGAACCTTCTGAAGAAGGAATCGATTGGGAAAAATATAAGAGCGATGCTGGAGATGAAGTTAATTTTAGTGGAAAGTATGTGTTAGTAAAGTTTTCTACAAAAAAACTGGTTAAACACTATGTAGGATTAATTATTAATAAAGAAGAAATTAAGTTTTTAAGGAAGTGGAATCCTAAAACTGATTTGGAGCAAGTTTATTTTATTTGGCCTAATGTACCAGACATTGCTGGATTTGAAATGACTGACATTTGTAAATTTCTTCCAAATCCTAAAGAAGACAGACGAGGACGACTTTCATTTGGAATTTCATTTGATTCATACAATATATGCTGATAAGACAATCTGTAAGAACTTAAACAGTAAATTAGGTAGGCTACATAGTGTTCTTACTGTAGCCTGATGCTGATTGAACTTTTTATTTACTAGTGTAAAGGACTTTTAATTGGCAATATTGTTTTTATCGCAATCTATTGTTTAGTGGTTTAGATATTATGAGCTATATATGTATCATTTCTGTATCAAATATTATTAAAAATTAAATATTGCTTGTAAAAATAATTGTTTTTTTTTTGTTTTATAGATGGGTGACATTGAACAAAATGTGTATAACATGATTTTCTAATGAAATTGTTCAATTGTTCAAAGTGACCCCAAACTATGGGGTGAAATTGAACGGCATAAATTTTTTTATATAAATTTTTCAAAAAATATTAGAATTATTTAAGTCTTGTTAAAGGAATGGTAATGACTTCTTGTAAGCAGTGCATAATATTTGATTCAATATTTTGCTTTGTTTCTTGCTTTACAGAAATAAATTTAAAAAAATTGTTCAATGTCACCCCAGTGGTACTCTATCTAACCGGGTGCAACCTTTGACTCCCCGCAAAAATTTTATTTCAGCAGCCTGGATACGAGATTCATTCCTCTGTAATGACATCCATGTTTTACTCCCATATGTTGTGAGTGGTACAGCCATTGCTCTATAAAATTTCATTTGGGTGTCCTTTCTCGATTTCTTTCCTATTGTCCTGCGAATAGAACCGGAGATAGCGCTGAATTTTGCCAGTTTTTCACTCATATCATCATCTTTGTCATAGGAAATTCTGCATCCTAAATATTTAAAGTCTCAAACTTGTTCTATAGTTCGGTTGCCAAGTATAATTTTTGAGCGAACCGGCCATCTTCCCTTGAATGTCATAACCTTTGATTTTTGCGCCGATATTCCCATGCCAAATTCTGCACTAATGTTGTGCAACTTATAAATGGCATATTGGAGCCTGTCTTCTGTGTCAAAAATAATAAAAGTACCAACTGCGTATGGCAATGATTTTAGGAATACATTATTCCACAGCTGAACTTCGTACTTTACTTAGTAGGCTATAATGAGAATATTTCAACATTATTTCCGGTGTACTTTAAGGAATTGTTGGGCCACTGTCATGTCTTCTGTTTACTTCAAACTTACCGACTACAGAAAATATAGTTTTATCAACTTTTGCTGATGAAACAGCTGTTCTGGTTGTGGATGAAGCATACCCACCACTTATTGAGTTCACCGTACGTGGTCGTTTTGAGAAGGTTTTTCCTGTATTTGCAACGCATTGGACTGACATACGAACAAAGACTGAACGAACATCCGAATTATTTCGCAAGAAACATTTTGGACAACAGTGACTATATTTTTACAAGACTTAAATGTACAGTGAGTTAGACCAGATTTGAGTACAATTAATTGTATTTTAACAAACATATGTGTGTATTATTTCGTTTCAGTTTTTAATCGTTTTAAAATTATTTTGCCGGCCGCGTTGGCGATGTTGGTAATGTGCTCGCCTCTCATCACGCGGTCTTGGGTTCGAATCCCACTCGGGCATGGCATTTTTTCATACGTTACAAAAAATCATTTCATCCTCATTACACACAGTTACACCCCAACGTCGTCGCTAATGACCTTGATGTTGATGCGACGTTAAATAAATAACAAAAAAAAAAAATTATTTTAAAATGTCTAAAAAAAATTTTATCATTAACATTTTGTTTATTTTTTTAATCCCTAATGTGTGTACGTTGCAATCTGTTCAATTCAGAACAATAAACAACCCCATGACCCAATTAGATGAGGATGATGTGTAGTCTAGTACAGACCCAGGCTGACCATTCCTGAAAGAGTATGGTTAATTGAACCCCAACCATCAAAGTACACCGGTAACCACTGTCTAGTATTCAAATCCTTATAAAAGTTACTACCATTCTAGGATCTGAACCAGGAACCTTCTTCTCTGAAAATCAGCTAACTGGCGGAACGACTTTACCTGTAGACCAACCCGGTGGGTCAATGGTTTTTTAATAATGTATGGGCTAACAATGTTGTGTTTTATATTCTGCAATACTTATTGTTCTTGTTTTGATATAAAAAAGAGCAGATTGTAATTCTGTCGTTTTGTTAATAAGTTAGTAAAAAATTGGTGTGAAACACTCACATGACTTGATCTTGCCAATGAAAATAATGAACAATATTAACATTAGTATTAAAATGTTAGAAATAAACAAAAAACTAACCTCAAAAAACATAACCTTATTTTAATTGTGAGTGAATGATGCAAAATGAAAACCAACCTTAGTTTGGCTTAATAATACGGAAAACTACTCTTTGACGCTAAATTAGGCTCTGTACAGAAAAATTCTTTAAATAAAAGTTGTAGGTCTTTTAATTCCCTATAAATCTGATTATAATACACTTTTGTCGTAAATGCATACTACGGCCAAAATTCTTAAAAATTAAATTTTTTACAGATTTTCATGAAAAAAAACTGAAAATCACTAATTACCGTACCGCTAAACTAAGCGTTATTCAAAGAAATATTTGGAATAAAAGTTGTAGGTTTTTAATTTTCTACTACTTTGGTAGTATACTTTTGCCCTGAAATGCATATTAAGGCCACCATATTAAAATAAAACAATTTTTTTACGAGAGCTCAGCCTTCTCAAGAATTTCAGCATATCCTATCTTGTAGAGCATAAAAACATAATAAATGAGGCGATTTAAAAAACATCCTAGAAGCCGTTTTTGAGAAAATTGCAAAAAATAAAAAATTATACTACTTCCGGTGGACCGATTTTGATGAAAATGTTCGTGTCGGGTTCTTTAGTGGTATCTGTTAGTGATATTCTGTTCTCACACACACACACACACTGAAAACTTGTGGAACCGGTAAAAACACGTTTCGAAAAATCGACGTAAAACAATACTTTCCTTCCTATGTATTCATATAGGCAAGAGAAAGTAATAAAAAGTTAATAATGGTAACCAATAAATGTAATACAACATACAGTCTGGTTGAATAATATATTATTTATTATCATTATCATAGAAGTTTTTACATTTACGTGTGTATCAGTTAGGAATATTTCTTTTAAAATTGTGTTGTTTTCTAATCATAATGGTGTAGAAATTCTAAAATAATACCATTCGAGCAAATTTACAGCGTCCATCTTCACATGTACTTGCAAACGATTTTTGCGGATCAGAGCTAGGAAAAGGATTAGGGTATTTAAGACAATCTTTACGCCCATTTTCCTCTGAACACTGTCAAACATAAAAAAACAGATACAAATAGATATGCTGCTGTTTAGGTTTACAGCCGAAAGGCTGATTTGAACCTTTAGAGGTTTTACTAAGTAAAACCAGGATTGAGGTGGTTTACCATTGCCTTCCGCACTGAGTAAAACAGTGGTCTATGAATATCAGCATTCAGGCCCTTCGGAAAGCATCTACTTTGCACCCTGAAAATGACACCTTCACTTCATTCACCACAAAATTTGGCTGTATAATGAAATTCATCACTTTCAAAGGAGATAACCATGACTAGTGCCTTTTACACCTCTACTTCTCCTGTTATTAGAAAGTTTAGTCATATAATTGGCTGAATATGTGATAAGAAACAGAACTATTTTTTGTAGCCCTGGAATTAGCAGATCGAGTGCAAATAATCTAACACTCCACTTGCCTGTTATGGGCATATTACAAAATACGAGGTATGACTATTAAATAATGAGACTGATGTTGTAAAAAATTTAATTTTAATTTTATACATAATCATTTTTCATCTTCAATATATACTCCTTCTCTATCCCTACAACGCTCCATGCGAATTTTCCATTGTTGGAAAACTGTTTCCAACACTGGCTGGAAGTCATCTTCTGTCAGCTCCTTCAGGACTTGTGCCGCTCAAAAATGTTTGAAATGAAGCTCGCAAAAATGTTTGTACTAACACCTTGTACGAGAGTGAAAATGACCCAAATTTTTTGGAAACGATAATAACATGTGATGAAACGTGGTTTTTTACTTATGATTCTGAAACAAAGCGCCAATCAATGCACTGAAAGAGCCGAACTTCACCGAGAGCAGGAAAGCTCGTATGAGCAAGTCAAAATTTAAAGCAATGATGATTGTTTTTTTTTGATATCCATGGGATTGTGTACCTTCACTGGGTTTCTGAAGATCAAACAATTAATCAATATTACTACCTTGAAGTACTTTCTACATTACGTCAAAGTGTAAGGAAAAAACGCCCCGAAATGTGAAAGGACAAATCATGGGTTCTCCGCCAAGACGCTCCGCCAGCTCATTCCATGTAATCTGTCAAGAGGTTCCTAGCCTAGTACAGCATCTCAGTATTAGAACATCCACCTTATTCACCAGATCTTGCACCATGTGACTTCTACCTATTCCCGAAGGTGAAATCTGCATTAAAAAGGACAAGATTTGAGTCTGTGAAAGCTGTAAAAGAGAAAGTGGCACGTGTCCTGAAGGAGCTGACATAATATGACTTCCAGCACTGTTTCCAACAATGGAAAATTCGCATGGAGCGTTGTAGGGATAGAGAAGGAGTGTATATTGAAGGTGACTATAAGTGATTATGTATAAAATAAAAATGATAGTGATTATGTATAAAATAAAAATGAAATTTTTTATGTCAGTCTTGTTATTTAATAGCCACACCTCGTACATAAACATATAATTTTACTTACGTTGTAGTTAGATGTCTGCCATTCTCCACAGACTTCCCATTCGGAATCTGCTGCTACAGTAACATGATTACTCACAATTACAAATATTAGGGCAACTATAAGAATGTTAGACAAATAAACTATTTTTGTCATTTTTTACCAAAGTGATAAATTTATGACTGTTGATAAAACTGACTTATTTTGTTTAAATAGGCCAATATATTGACAATTACTATTTAATTTACAATATTTTATTGTAAATGAATTATACAATGTAAAATATAATTTTATATTGTGTTTATTAATAAAAATTTAAATTTAATCATACAATTTGATAATATTATTCAAACAAAATAGAGATAAATTAGTTTTTAGTCACCACACCTAAGTTGGATGAGCTACAATGAATGGTGGAGTGATTTTAGTTGTTATTTTATATTCAATCCTCGACGTAATAAAAATACCACAACAATAGTGCTATAATTAAGCATACAGTTTTTTGAATGTATTACAAGTTTTTATGCCATACAGTTTTTCAGTTCATGCTTTTTTATTCATCTTGTAAATAGAATTATACCGGAGAGAAAATCTTTTGTCATGTGGGGGCTTACTCCTCCCCTCTATCACAACTCCTAAAGTCTGCATACACTAAGAGTACTCTGACAGTAGGCAACCAGCAATACAAGTGATCATGCGTATTGATTAAAAATACCCACAGCATGATCAAAATTCTATGCAGCATGACTATTCGTTCCAAGCCTTTTACTTTCTCTTGCCTATATGAATATGTAGGAAAGGAAGTATTGTTTTCATGTCGATTTTTTGAAATCGAGTTTTTACCGGATCTACACGTTTTCAGACCCCCTGAATCCCAAAAACATGTTTTTAGCAATTGGTCTGTGTGTGTGTGTGTGCGCGCGCGCGCGTGTGTGTGTGAGAACAGAATATCTCAAGAACGGAACATCGTACCAACTTGAAACTTGAAACTTAAGTTAGGTACTTCTACCGGATGCGACACGAACATTTTCATCAAAATCGGTCAAACGGAAGTAGTAGTTTCTTCGTGTAATTTTTCACTTTTTTGCGATTTTCTCAAAAACTCGTCCTACGATTTTTTTTTAAATCGCCTGGTTTACTAAATTTTTTATGCTCTACAAGTTAGGGTAGGCGCCATGTTTGCTGAAATTCTTGGTAAGGCTGTTTTAACATAAAAAAAAAAGTTTTTTTAAGATGATGGCTTTAATATGCACTTTAGGGCAAACATTTATATAATAAACATGTAGAGAATTTAAAATCCTACAACTTTCATTTCAAACATTTTTTTGTATAACGCTTTGTTTAGCGGTAATTAGCGATTTTCTGTTTTTTTCTCATGAAAACGTGAAAAATCAATTTTTTTTTAAAGATTTCGGCCTTAGTATGCATTTTTACGACAAAAGTGTATATAATAAAATTTATAGGAAATTAGAAGATCTACAACTTTAATAAGGCATTTTTCTCTACGGAGCCTAGTTTAGCGTGAAAGAGTGATTTTCCGTATTTTTAAGCCAAACTGAGGTCAATTTTAATTTTGCGTCTCTCACTCATGATTAAAATTAGGTTATGTTTATTGAGGTTAGTGTTTTGTTTATTTCTAATGTTTTATTACTAATGTTAGGATTATTGTTAATTATTTGCATTGGCAAGAGAAAGATGTGTGAGTGTTTCACACCAGATTTTTATAATAAATAAACACGTTCAATTCATTTGTCACAACTTATTTCATAAATCGACCATTAGTTTACCATTATTAACTAAAACTTTTATTATTGTTATTGTTACATTGTTATTTTGGATCTTCTCTGTTATATGCCTACCACTATTAACTCCAGTTCCCCTTGTGCCATGTTCTCCCACAGCTGAATGAAGGTTCGCACTACACAGCAGCACGTGTTCTCACACGCAGTCAATATGGAGCGTATGCACGCACACAACCACTGACCATAAATTAAACATTTCTGTTTTGTTTTCATTTTCAATTTATGTTTACATTTTTATTTTTACACATATAAAATGCAATAAATTAAGTTATACATAATACATAAATATACTAATCGTTATAAATATAGTAGGCCTCTAATATAAAAATAAATACGTTAGGTAGGCCTACTTAATAATAATAATAAATCTTAACCGGACGACGGTTGAATAGCGAATAATCATTCACGGCTTCATACTAGATTGCATCCCACCAACTCATACCATGCAGTATGACGTAGTAGTGGCAGACCACAAGGGGAACTGGAGTTAATAGTGGTAGGCACATAACAGAGAAGATCCGTTATTTTTTTGTGATATTATTTACAATTATTTTTTTTATTTTTTATTTTTTTGTAACCCTAATGTGTACGTTGCAATCTGTTCAATTCAGAACAATAAGCAACCCCATGACCCAATGAGATGAGGATGATGTGTGTGACGTGTAAATGAGGTGAAGTCTTGTACAGACTCAGGTCGACCATTCCTGAGAGAGTATGGTTAATTGAACCCCAACCATCAAAGTACACCGGTAGCCACTGTCTAGCATTCAAATCCGTATAAAAGTAACTACCTTTACTAAGATTTGAACCAGGAACCTTCGTCTCCGAAAATCAGCTGTTAAACAGCTGATTTTGGCGACGAGTTTACCTCTAGACCAACCCGGTGGGTTAATTTACAATTATTATTACATTATTATTTACAAGTATGTGCTACGTTTTTATCATAGACTGTTTTATTTTTGGTCACAAGTAACAGACTAATGCGCTTGAATTGTAACAGGGCAGTAAACGATTCCAGTGATTCATTGTTTATCATTTCAGATTGTTTATTTCGTATCATTAAAATTAATGTCTGTGACTAGTTTAATACGACTGTTTGCACTTGCCCGTGCTTAACTCATTTTTAGTTTTGTCAGTTAGCTTTTGGTATTGTATCAGTTCGTTTCGATTTTCTACGTACACTGAAGCTGAAAAGTTTTATAAGTTGTGTTTTGTTAACATGTATGATAGTCAATGTGTTAATAGTAATAATGTGTAGGATGATAATGTGTAGTAATGGATATGAGACAGAATGAGGCTATGATAAGCTGCCATTAGTAATTGTTTCAAAAACTTATTTTTGAAACAAAAGCGGTAAACTGTTAAAAAGTAGAAAAAGATTGTTCTAAACGTCTTTAATTCCCTTAGTAAGAAAAATTTTTTTTGTTAAATGTAATGGTTAAAAAATTAATTACGGATTCGCTTTATGGAGCTACAATAATTACAAGCAATTAGAGCGATAGAATTGAAAATGTTTAAAAGATCATGTTTCTTTTAGCTGGATGTAGATATTTTTATGATGAAACGTAGTGTAAGATAATTTTGTTAGGCGGAGAGGTAGATACGTGCCAACTATATAGTGTAAAACTATCGTTTACAACCTATAGGCGCTCCTTGCGCGGAGTACTTTTACAGTAGATCGAGTAGGTATAGTCACTTGACTCACGAGTTTGCCCGTGTTTGCAACGAGGGGTAAAGGGGGTAAAGCATCAGTGCGCATGCGCGACTGCTTTTATTTCAGTACGACAAACGTAACAACTTATATTGTACCCAGAGCATAGTCTATTCAGTATATCGCAGAACTTTTTGTAGGTTAACGGTACGATAACTGTTTGTTACCATAAACAAAAATGTTAGTTTCTCGAAAATGTGGGCAGACTATTCACAGTGCTGAACGAAATCTAATACGCAGTGTAATAAAATGCTGTGAAGTTGAAACTAAACAAAAATACCTTTCACTGCCTCTTAACAAAAGAAATGAGCAAGTGGCTAACTATTGTGATGTTTCTCTTCCCACAATTCGAAAAATAAAGAAGGAAATTAAAGAGATGAAGAAACTATTCTTCAACAGTTTTGTTGACACCTGGTAAAAAAAGGAAACGGTTAGGTAGATACTAGTGAGACTGATGGTGAAGATGCCGGTGACAGCGATAGTAAACAAGGCGATTCATTCGTAGAAAATCTGTTCCAATGGAAAAAGGTAGAGCTGGTAATTACAGTAAATTAATCATTTCTAGTCATGTTATTAAGCTATAGGCAGTATTACAGGTCAGATTTATTTCTTATAAGGTTTATGAAGATAACTTTCTCGGATTAAACCACAGCTTACAAAATGTACGTAGAAACTGCACGGTAGTGAAATGTATGGGTAATGTCTCCCTGTTGAGGTTGGCAGCAATGTCATATTTACACTTCCCTTCCTCACAACCCATCCATGCATGAATGACAGTGGTGTTAAGAGTGGTGGATATAGTGTGCTACCCTGGCTTTTAAAATTCAGTAATTTCTTCATCTAGGTTCTATCAGTAATATTCACAACCATACATGTAAGGTTCACTTGTTACAAGTTTTCTCCAATCCAATCTATTGTTATGTTTCCTTCTGTACAGTATACCTTTTTTACTTTCTCTTGCCTATATGAATACATAGGAAGGAAAATATTGTTTTCATGTTGATTTTTGAAATTGAATTTTCACCGGATATACATGTTTTCAGACCCCCTAAACCCAACAAACATGTTTTTAGCGATTGGTCTGTGTGTGTGTGTGTGTGTGTGAAAAATATCTCAAAAACTGAATATCTTACCAAGTTGAAAGTTAAGTTAGGTACTACTAGTGGATTCAACATGAACATTTTCATCAAAGTCGATCAACCGGAAGTAGTAGTTTATTCATGTAATTTTTTTTACGATTTTCTCGAAAATGGCTCCTACAATTTTTTAAAAATTGCCTCATTTATTATATTTTTTTTATGCTCTACAAGATACGGTAAGCACCACATCTGCTGACATTCTTGGGGAGGCTGTGGTCTTGTAGAAAAAAATGTTTTTTTTTTAGATTGTGGCCTTAATATGCATTTTAGAGCAAAAGTGTATATAATCAAAGGTTGAAGAACATTTAAAAACCTACAACTTTTATTTCAAACATTTTTTTGTATAACACTTAGTATAATGGTAATTAGTGATTTTCTATTTTTCTTTAATGATAATCTGTATAGATGGTATAAACAATACTTTCCTTCCTATATAGATATAGACTTTCCTATATTCATATAGGCAAGAAGAGAAAGTAATAAAAAATCAATAAAGGTAACTAACAAAAATGTAATACAACATACACTCCTGGTCGATAATATAATATAATTTATTATTAGTATCATAGAAGTTTTTAAATTTACATGTATATCAATTACGGTTATTTAAAAAAAAAATTGTGTTGGTTTTTTTTATCATAATGATGTAGAAACTCTACAGTTCAGCCGTTGTTAGTTTGCTCCTACTGTCAACAAACAAAAGCCATCTACTACAGGGTGCACGCTAGAGTCTGCGACTTTACGGATCTCGTATTCCTATTAAGTTAACTATCTTTTAAATTATAAGTACTTAAAGTACTAAAAACATCAGTCATTATATGATGTAGGCCTAACAATTTCATTTAGAAAAATACTTTTAAAAGTATTTTCTATTTAAATACTTTTGAAAGTATTTTGTTGTTACTTTTTAATCAGCGTGTACACATTTTTATATAATGCGCAAGCTCAGTGACGTCATTATTTGTTTACATTAGGAGCAAACTAAGAGAGGCTGGACTGTAGTAATCAATATACCAGAATACCATAATGACAGAATCCATCTTCACATTTAGTAATTCTCTCTATTGTTACATCAGTAATAGTATTAGGATCAGGGTGTTTCAGACAATCTTTTCTTGTCTCTTCTGTACACTGTCAAACATAAAAAGATATAAATAAAAAATTAATTCTAATAATATGTTTGATCAATTAGAATGAATATTTTAAAGTGGTTTGGGAGATTTATGAAGTTAAATGCTTGTTGTGAACTACAGAAAAAAAAACAGGCTGCCTCCATAGCGTAGTGGTTAGTGCATTGGCCTGCCACGGGGAGATCCCGGGTTCGATTCCCGGCCAGGGTCTGGAAATTTTCATGTGTCAAATCCCATCTATGTTACATAATCAACCGTTCTCGCTAATGACCAAGCAGTTGATGCGACTTTAAATAAATTAATTAAAAAAAATAAAAACAAAAATTCAGGAAATTTCAAAAGGGAATATTGAATAAGCGGACATTTTTACTCTCTTCGCTTCGCCAACTAAAAATGTTGTACCTATAATAAAAGTGGAAATAAATAAACAAGGGACCTCCCCTTCGGCTTCGATAGCTATTCACAACTAAAAAGCAATGACAATTGCTGTTTAATTAATATATTTGAAAAACACCGGAGTATAAAATTATGAAACACATATAACTTTTATCGATTAAGAGAAAACTTTTGGTAAGTTCTTCGAGCCCATCTTTGGAATATAATGCGGAAGAAGGGCTATCCAAAAAACCTTGTTGCTGCTACAGCAAGTACGTACATAACAACAGATACAGTGATTTTTTTTGGCAATGACAAGAAAACAGAGCAAATGAAAATAAATTAAGGCATACGACAAGGCTGTCTAATGTTTCCGACATTTTTTAATATTTATGTTGATGAGATTTTAACTATTTAAAATCAATTAGTTGACTCAGGCATTCAGCTTTGGAATAACATATTCCTAAATTCATAGCTGTACACAGATGACACTGTTATTATTTTTGACACAGAAGACAGGTTCCAATACGCCATTTATAAGTTCCAAAATGAGAATATCAGTGCACAATTCAAAGATTATGGCATTCAAGGGAAAATGGCAGGTTTGCTCAAAAATTATACTTGGCAACCAAACTATAGAACAAGTTCAAGATTTTAAATATTTAGGATGCAAGATTTCCTACGACAAAGATGATGACGTGAGTGAAAAACTGGCAAAATTCACCGCTGTATGCGGTTCTATTTGCAGGATATTAGGAAAGAAAACAAAACAGGACTCCCAAATGAAATTTTATAGAGCAATAACTGTACAACTCATAACAAATGGGAGTGAAACATGGGTGTCGTTAGAGAGGAATGAATCTCATATCCAGGCTGCTGAAATGAGATTTTTGGGGGGAGTTAAAGGATGTAACCGGTCAGATAGAGCATGTAATGAAGCTATGGACTGAGTTAAATGTTCAGTCATTCTGTGGAACATTAACAATATATAAGAGAAACTGGTCCAACCATTAACTTTGCATGCCAGCACACAGACTTCCTCTGCGAGCATGGAAATATAAACCTAGAGGGAAGCGAGGCTTGGGAAGACCTAAAAAGAGATGGATGCTGGAACAGGACATTGAGCCAAACCCTTGACAGATGATGATGATGATGATGATGATTAATATATTGCCGTGCAATGGCGTTTAAGGCAATAACCATTTCGTTAAAATAATAAAATTGAAAACTCTGTTTAAATATTTTAAAATAAAATATTTAAGACACGGTTTAAATATTAACTGAATTCACTGGTTTAAATAATATATTGGCGTGAAAAGCAGAGCGATACCATCCTGTGCACTTATTAAACTATACTGAGTTGCTGTACTGGACTGAAGCCACTGCGGTACAGAAATAGTTCTACTCATTTGCCTTTTTTCGACTAATATGGTAAAAACCATTTTAAATGATTAATGTAAAAAGCATAATTTATGAGTTTTGGTAGCTAAATCAAAGGTTATGGCATTCAGAGGGAAGTATCTTACTCGTTCAAAGATTGTTTTAGACAGTGTAGTATTAGATCAAGTGTCTTACTATAACTATCTAGGCTGTGAGTTGAGCTTTGATAGGGACTTGGATGTAGAAAATAAAATAAATAAATTTCAAGCTATTTATGGTACCATTAACAGGACTCTGGGTAATAGAGCTAGAACAGAGACAGTAGTGAAGTTCTACGAGGTAATGGAAGCCCCAGTTCTTCTTTATGGAAGTGAGTCGTGGGTTACCACAAAACACCAAGAAAGTAGAATCCAGGAAGCTTAAATGAGGTTTTTAAGAATGGTGAAGGGCTGCTCAAGGCTGGATCTAATATACAACGAGGAAATTAGATCTGAGTTGGATGTATTTAATTTGAATGAAAAAGTGGAGGAGTACAGTAATCAATGGAGGCAACAGTTGGAACGGATGCCAGAGGAGAAAATACCCTTCAAAGTGCAGAATATGTTCCAATTGGAATAAGGGAGGTGGGAAGACCTCGAAGAAGATGGCAGTAGTTGAGATGAAAGAGTTGAAATATCTCATGTTTGTGTACATGTGTACGATTGTTTGAGTTTGGGACAGGCTTATGCCTAATCCTTGGCAGTAAGAAGAAGAAGGAGGTAAAAACCATAGTGATTTCTGCATATATTCACTATTTTTGTTTCCAAATTCCGACTTTGATTTCTTGACTTCAGCTTTGGGACACTTCCAGACGAAATCGGAACTTCAAACCCAATTTTGGCCTACTAGCTTTTTGTGTAGATTATGAATCTGGAAATTGTTTGTTGCTACCTCTTGTAGTTTCTGACATCTTTATTTTATATAACTGCATTCAGGAGACTCCAAAAGGGGAGTGTAGGAAATGTCAAAATAATACTGATAATTTAACAATTTTAACATTGATAAATTCATTACTTACCAACATTTGTTACCACTACTAGAGCGGACGCCTAGAGCTTGCCGGTTTCCTGAAGTGCGCAGAAGTTTTATTTTGGTTATGGTGCGCTCGGTTGCCTCAGCGAATGGTGGGGGTCAGTGCTGTACTAGCTGTGATCAGAATCACGTTGCTCTCACAATGTTAAATATCAGCTGACCTGAAAACTTTAGTCTGTTATATGTTGTATGTGGTAGGCGTTAATTGTTGTTTACAATTGCATGTTTTTAACAACGCTAATAGATGATAATTTACATTGTTCAACACCTGCGATTTAGTAGGCAGTTCAGTACTAAGACACGAAATCTACCGACTGAATACGAACTGTTCGCGCAGCTACACCAGCAAGCTTATTTGGCGTCCGCTCCTAGCAGTAATTCCAAAAGAGTCTGCTCTACTCTGATACATCAAGAAGCATATACTTCAGTAAGCATGTCATCAACCCATATATATATATATATATATATATATATATAAAATAATACATAATATTTGTCTCAACGTCTAATTAAATGTTAAATATTTTTCAACCATAATATATTTAGAAAAGAATTTGTGTACACTGTAAAATGTTTCATCAATCAAATAATGTTTAACGTTTTTTTTAAACAGACTTAAATTGTGGCAACTTTTTAAAACTTGTAATTTATTGATGTATTTTCTACCTTTAAAAGTCAGTTTTTGTTCAAAAAATTTAGTGTTGTGATTATGAACATAGTAATTAATAAAAATAATCTGTTTCTTGTGTAGTGGTTGTGAACATTTAAATTCTGTAAAAAGGTATTTTGCTTATGTACATTGTCATTTCAAAAATGTACAAAGAAGGAACTGTAAGCAATTGAAGCTCTTTTTTGTCTTTTATGACCAAAAAGGATCACTTTAGTCAAATAGAAAGCTTCGTCCTTTTTATACTCTTTAGCTTGATGTTCTGCCAGTATGCCTTCATTCAGGCTGATCTTGCTTGCCGAACTTCCTGAAACGACCAGTTTCTTCCTGCTTGGGTTTGTTCTTCCATCTGATTTTGTTTCAAATCTGCTTTCCTTATTTCTTACCATTTTTAATATTTCTGTTTTGTTTCCTAAATCATTGAAAGTTAATCTAAATTCAATCATGTCTTCTTTGACATTTTGGATCCATGCTCCTGATATTACCATTGGAAAGAGTTTTCTAATCATCGTGTATAAAATTCTGTCTTTAGGTGAAAACAAAAGTTTCTACTAATTTTTATTTTTGAGAATTCCTATTCAAAATATTTTATTTATTTTATTTTATTGTCCTTGTTCAATATACTTCACCCCATTAAATACATGATTTCTCACAATAAACAATCTAATTCCTCAACCATTTCAATTTATGTACTTCCTGTTCTCTAATATCCTGCTCAACCATTTTTTTTTTTTAATCTGAGGTGGCAAGAAAAACACATGTTCACTCCCTGATGATGGGGGAAGTAGTGTTGGACTCAATTGAGGCGTCCTTGTCCAGCCACAAGTTGGCCGCAGCCGCCTACCAACCAAAAACTTGCCACCTGGCTACTTTATCTGGCATCAGCAAAGAACCCTCTACCTCCCTCGGAACTGTTTATATAATACTACAAGGGAAATGTCGGGTTAAAAAATTTACACATTGTCAGGGGGGCGAGGAAGGGAACCGTAGCCTAATTCCCCTCTCGCTGTCACTGACCAATACTTACTCTCTCAATTTCATTCATCTCTTTCATCACCAGCTCAGGAAATAAGTGTGCCTACTTTATGAGATTGGGACAGGATTGATTTACTATGGGAGAGGGTGATCCCGCTGATCTCCAGATGTATCCTCCCTCCACAATCTCCCGAACAGCCTCTCCGCAAACTGAATGACCAACTTCCAGCTCTCATCATTCCGCAGCATCACTGCCCCTACTCTCTCTGGGCTCCACTGTGCAATGCCTGTCTTCTCAGAAGTCTCCATTCTTTCGAGGCACAAATAGGGACATCTTTCAAAAATATACGCAATGGACTTGTCCTTTCATTTCGACACTTCACTAAGTTTGAACCTCGTCAAATGTACCCAAAGAAACCATGCCCTGTTAACATTTGCGTCAGTTCGTGGGTGGTATCACCAAATGTCCTCCTTATCCACATCTCGGCATTTGAAATGAACCTCCTTGTCCACTCCCCGATTTAGCTTTGCTCCATCTCCTCTGCCACCTGCTGAGTTATCGATTCCAACATACCTCTTTATCAGCTCCAGCTCGCTGCTCTTCCCTCCCCCAAGCCACTAGATCCAATGGAGGCATCTCCGAAATCACCAGGGCTGCCTCTGTTAATACAGTTCTGTAAGCACTACATATTTTCAGAGCCAGTTGTTTCCACTGCGTTTTAAATAGTGATCTGCATGAGGTTAAGTGGTTGACTCCCACCTTACACCTAATAGCTTTTTTCTGAATTTTAAAAACTCTGGGTGTGGTGGATGGACAAAACAAAACGATTTTAAAAATTGTCACTAATAAATATATAGTAAATAAATTTATATAATTTTACTTACTGCGTAGTTAGATTTTCTCCATGAACCACACATTTGTGCTGAAGGAAGTTGTGCCGTAGTAATACTAACAACAACTATGATTATTAAGCTGACAAGAAGAATGTTGGGCAAATGAACTATTTTGACCATTTTCACCAATGTGATAAAGTTATGATAGCTGTTGATAAAAGTGACTTATTTGGTTTAAAAGTTCAATATGTTGTTAATTATGATTAAATTTACAATATTTTTTTGTAAATAATATTATACAATGTTAAATAAAATTTTAAGTCAACTGCATCAAAGTTGCATGAGCTACCATGAAAGATGGAATTTTTAGTTGACTTATTATTTTATATTCAATCTTATAAAAATCTTAAAAAATAATAATAAATTACTGTAAACGATATGAAATGCATTAAAAAGTAACAATTTTTTAAATGATAATAAGCATTCATGAATTAATTGTGTGTATTGGAGAGTGAAAAAGAGATTAAAGTTGGTATAAATTAAATTGTATGCATCATAATCATCTTTAGAAATTTATTTATTTATTTCTGTATTTTAATTGTCAATTCGATATGTTAAGTCATTTTAAAATTAATGAGGTATTTTAACATTATGGAAATTAATTAAATTTATCAAAATTTACCAAACAGAAATAATTAATAAAATCAAGTTTTATTACCTATTGTTTTTGGTAAATGAACAATTTTTACTGTGTATTAAAAAAGTAAATAACTTACACGTTAATTAATTATTTAAGATTAAGAATTAATATAATTAATAATAAAAATAATTAATAAAATGAAATTTTACTGTCTATTGTTTCTGGTAAATCTAACCATTTTATTATTGTTTATAAAAAGGAAAGAATGTAAGATAATTATTTAAGGGAATTTAAAAAAAAAACTTTTTTAATTTGTTTCATGAAAATAAACTATTTTCTAAACAATTTGTTAACAAAACTTTGTAAAACTTGTGTTGGAAAAAAAAAATTCAAAAATTTTGTTAATTTGAAAAACCAAGCAGAAATCTCCCAATTGTCCATGGTATTGGGGTGCATTGGGACAGGGATTCAATTTTTTTTGGGAGTTTATAGTAATAATTTTTTCTTTTGCTCAAACTAATAAGAGTTCTGGTCAATATAAAAAATCTGGTATGAAACACTCACACAACTTTCTCTTGCCAATGCAAATAATTAACAATATACCAAACATTAGTAATAAAACATTAGAAATAAACAAAAAAACTAACCTCAACAAACATAACCTAATTTTAATCATGAGTGAAAGACGAAAAATGAAAATCTACCTCAGTGTGGCTTAAAACTACGGATAATCACTCTTTCATGCTAAAGTAGGCTCTGTAGAGAAAAATGCTTTAAATAAAAGTTGTACATCTTTTAATTTTCTATAAATTTGATTATATAAACTTTTGTCGTAAAATGCATACTAAGGCCGAAATCTTTAAAAAAATCGATTTTTCACACATTCTCGTGAGAAAAAACGAAAGTTGCTAATTACCGCTAAACTAAGCGTTATACAAAAAATGTTTGAAATAAAAGTTGTAGGATTTTAAATTTTCTACAACTTTTATTATTTATATATTTTCGCTAAAATGCATATTAAAGCCGCAATCTTAAAAAAACAAATTTTTTACGTGAAAACAGCCTAACCAAGAATTTCAGAAAACATGGCGCCTACCCTATCTTGTAGAGCATAAAAAATTAAGTAAGTAAGGTGATTTTTAAAAAAAATTGTAGGACCAGTTTTTGAGAAAATCACATAAAAGTGAAAAATTATACGAATGAACTACTACTTCCGGTTGACTGATGTTGATGAAAATGTTCATATCGGGTCCGGTAGTGGTATGTAACTTAAGTTTTAAGTTTCAAGTTCGTACAATGTTCCGTTCTTGAGATATTTTGTACACACACACACACACACAGACCAATCGCTAAAAACATGTGTTTTGGGTTCAGGGGGTGTGAAAGCCTGTAGATCCATTGAAAACTCAATTTCGAAAAATCGACATGAAAACAATACTTTCCTTCCTATATACTCATACAGGCAAGAGAAAGTAAAAAAGTTAACAAATGAAATTTCAATGTATACTCACACCTGATACAAAAATCAGTAAAAACTGTCCCAATTTTCCCCATTTTATAGTAACTTTTTTGTTCAATATTTTAAATCCGTTTTATATTTCCACCATCCTATTTTGATTCAATATCAAACATCACTCATGTAAATCAATAAAGACGGTTTTGAAAAGGAAAATCCAAATACTTGAAGCAACTTAGATGTCAATAAGATATGATTAAAAATTTAACTACCTGCACTTAAAATAATTATAAACCATATCTACATGAATCCGTCATTACCGAAACAATTCAAGTCTGAAAAATCAATTGTTTGAGAAACTAAAAAAACTGTTTGTACATTTTACTCATAGACTACTGGAGATAGAAAGCTGGTTTATATCTCAAATTAAAATTCAGACTTTGCTGCAACTTTTGAGCATTTTGTTTTGAATTTTCAAATAAAAGTTCATTTTTAACATAACATTTTACCACATTTTTTCTCCTTTGTATTAAAATTTTTCAAATCTACAAACTCGAAATGAAGAACTGAATCAGATAAACATATTCTGAAAATTTCATTACTTTATCTTGAGTAGTTTCTGAGAAAAAGGTACATGAAGCTGAAAAATGGCAAAATGAGAATATCACATGAAAATGATAAGGAAATTTATATACTGTAAAAAAATATTACTTTTTTGTTGAGGGGTAAGTGCTTGAAGATGTGCTTGGAGTTGGCATCTACAGATTTTGCATTTTGCGTAGCCACTTGTCTCTTTTCAAATACTTTTTACAATATTCCCATTAGTCAAAAAACTTTATTACACATCTTTATATACTTATAAATATTACTTCACAGACTTATTTTGTTTCTGCAGTAAATGACAAGGAAAAATAATTAAAGCAGCATCTGTTATTAATAAAGAAATAAACATAACATTGTTTAAGAAATAAAAACATTGAATCAACGCTTCATGTGAATTTTCCATTGTTGGAAACAGTGCTGGAAGTCATCTTCTGTCAGCTCCTTCAGGACACGTGCCACTTTCTCTTTTCCCGCTTCCACAGACTCAAATCTTGTCCTTTTCTATGCAGATTTTACCTCAGGGAACAGGTAGAAGTCACATGGTGCAAGATCTGGTAAATAAGGTGGATGTTCCAACACTGAGATGGTGTACTTGGCTAGGAACCTCTTGACAGATAACGCGGAATGAGCTGGTGCATTGTCTTGGTGGGGAACCCATGATTTGTCCTTCCACATTTCGGGGCGTTTTTTTCCTTACTCTTTGACGTAGCTTACAAAGTACCTCAAAGTAATACTATTGGTTAATTGTGTGAAGGTACACAATCCCATGGATATAAAAAAAAAACAATCATTATTGCTTTAAATTTTGACTTGCTCATTCCAACTTTTTTGGCTCTTGGTGAAGTTCGGCTCTCAGTGAATTGATTGGCACTTCGTTTCCGGATCATAAGTAAAAAACCATGTTTCATCACATGTTATTATCATTTCCAAAAAATTTGGGTCATTTTCAATTGCGTATAAAGTGTCAGTACAAACATTTTTGAGTGGCACATGTCCTGAAGGAGCTCACAGAAGATGACTTCTAGCACTGTTTCCAACAATGGAAAATTTGCATGGAGCGTTGAAAGGATAGAGAAGGAGTGTATATTAAAGGTGACAACAAGTGATAATGTATAAAATAAAAATAAATTT
This sequence comes from Catonia carolina, assembly GCA_035578175.1. Classification (NCBI taxonomy): domain Eukaryota; kingdom Metazoa; phylum Arthropoda; class Insecta; order Hemiptera; family Achilidae; genus Catonia; species Catonia carolina. The sequence goes on along the minus strand of JAQMRL010000006.1, from coordinate 44,614,676 downwards.
TTTTACAACATTAGTCTTGTTATTTAATAGCCACACCTCATGTTATTATTATTAAACAAATTGTAGTTAATAAAATATTTAAAGTTTATAGCATCAATGAAAAAATAAATTTTTCAGTTTTTTGGGTCTTTTGATTCTATTTCGTTTTCGGTTGAAGTTGGCCAGTAATTGATTAATGTAATTAGTAATCGAGTATAATAATCGTAAGAAAGATCTTAAAACTGATGAGGTACATGTTGTTGTTTAGGTCATCAGCTGAAAGGCTGGTTTGAACCTGTAGAGATTTTACTAAGTAAAACGAGAAGTGAGGTGGTTTACCAATGCCTTTGTCACAGAATGGAAAAGTACACTTATCAGCATGCCAAGCCCTCTGAAAAGCATATATTTTCCACTCTGCAAATGATACCTTTACTTCATTCATCATAGGGTCTGGGTGTATAATGAAATTCATTACTTTCAGAGGAGATAACTCTGATTAGTGTCTTTTACACCTCTACCTCTTCTGTTCTTAAATTATTTAGACATATAATTGGCTGACCATGTGATAAGAAACAGATCTATTTATTTTAGCACTGCAACAAACAGATTGAGTGTAAATAATTTGACACTGCACGTGTCTGTTATGGGCTAGTGTGGTACATATGACATTAATTTTCTTATATCTGCAATCTTATTGATAGGCAGTCTAACAGTGAGTTTTTTTTTAGGTAGTGTAAGATCATTGACTTTTGTTGTCAATATAGAAATAAAAATCATCCGATCAGAAATCATTTTAATATTTACAGGTTAGAACAACATAGAAAGCAGAATGAAAAATGAATTGTGCAACGAGAAACAAGAGATGTTAAAAGTACTGGTGCTGCCATACATGACAATCAGTGCACGTGATGCAGAAACAATGCAAGTCCTGGACATGTTGTTTCTGCACTGACTGAAAATTTCCCATATGAATAAATCCAATTCAAATCATTGGGTTTATGTTGTTTTTGTATGAAAAGATGCATTTATATCTAGACACATTAGATTCATTAAAATATAAATTCAGGAAAAATTGGACTTATATTGTTTCTGAAACGACCAAGTTTTGTGTATTGAATTGATAATATTATGCTGAGAAGTAAAGTTCAGTCGTATTACGTTCTTAAACTTATGTTGTTACAAATTCTATAGTGTTCTATATTGATAACATAAAACATAATCGACCTGTTAAATGTACAGAGATATATGTGGCAGTGATGCGGTGTAATACAAACGTGTTAGATGTAGAATCTAACATGAGATTGCGTACATAATAATTCAAAAGCATTTAAATAACACGTAAGTAAATAGGTGTATATTTAAGAATTAAAAATAGTAGAAAGTTTATGTACAGTAATTTAATTAATACTAATTTTATAAATAATTAAAAAGAAGATCATGTTTATGTAAGTAAAACATTTATAAAATGAAATCTTACTTAGTAAATTGCACCAAATATGTTTTAATTATCACAATAAAAACAATAGGATTATCACAATCTGATACAGCACATCATGGCCTCCACCTGGACAGGCGTCTAACGAGGAGGACTCACATATGGAGCAAAAGAAAGCAGTTACACCATATACCAACAGCTTTATTGGATGTTGTTTAGGTCATCAGCTGACAGGCTGGTTTGAACCAGTAGAGGTTTTACTAAGTAAAACTACGAGTGAGGTGGTTTACATATACTTTCCTCACTGAGTTGAAAAGTATGCTTATCAGCATGCTATGCCTTCTGAAAAGTACATATCTTTTACACCTCTATCTCTTCTGTTATTAAATGCTTTAGTCATATAATTAGCTGACCTTATGATAAGAAATAGAATTATTTTTTTAGCCCTGGAACTAGCACATCGACTGCAAATAATTTAACACTCCACCTGCCACCTGTTATGGACAAAAACATTATGTATGATGATTTAAAAGTTTACATAAAGAAAGTAACAAAATATGGTCTCAACTTACTAAGCAAAAAATCAAATGAGACATTATTTTTATTTTTGGTTATCTGTCTAGAAAATAATTTTTACCAAGGGAAAGTGTAAAGGATGATATCAAATTGTAGGGTGGTACGACCGTATTGAATCTGTTACTTGATTGTATTATACCTGACTACACAATACAATACATTAACATTACCATTTGTACTTTACTTTTTATTACTTTTATTTTTTTTACTAAATATAATGTTTCAAAAAGGATGTGACTCGTTTTCATGTGACATGAATGTTGTAGTTTAGGTCTTCAGCCGAAAGGCTGGTTTGAACCTCCAGAGGTTTTACTAAGTAAAACAAGAAGTGAGGTGGTACACCATTGCCTTCCTCACTAAGTTAAAAAGTATGCTTATCAGCATGCCGGGACCTCTAAAAAGTACATATTTTCCACCCTGCAAATGACAACTTCACTTCATTCACCACACGGTTTGGCTGTATAATGAAATTCATTACTCTCAGAGGAGATAAACTCTAACTAGTGTCTTTTACATGTCTACTTCTTCTGTTCTTAAATGCTTCAGTCATATAATTGGCTTACCATGTGATAAGAAACAGAACTATTTTTGTTGCCCTGGAACTAGCAGATCGAGTACAAATAATTTAATACTCCACCTGTCTGTTATGGACAATGAAAAATACTATTAAAGCATAATGTGCAACATTCAACTAATGTTAAATGATCAAAGGTTGGAATGTAATTGATCTGAGGTGGGTGGTATTTGGGGTGGTTATACTCCCACTACATCGATGCCTCGTCTATTAAAGCCAGATGATTTGCTGTTGTGCATTCATATATTACGCTAGATTAAATCAGACAAACTATACATGCTTGTACCTTGTCAAAAATAACAGTATGCTAAGATTCAATTTGTCGCTATTCCAAACGTGATTCTAATAAATGACTATTGCTGTAATAAAGTAAAATTTTAAAATAAATTCTAAAAGAAATGCATCCAACTCCTTATAATGTTCTAAGATTTCACAATGCATTTTTACACTTTTATTTTGAATTTACTAGAATTTCTACACAACAACATTATAAAATACTATGTAATAGGTTAAAATTAAGAATAGATAGTTTATATCTCTATACTAAAAAATAATTTCAAATGTTTGATCATGACCATGTGTTTATAAAGGTTATCATTTCCTCCTATATGAAGTATTATTTAAATGCTATCTTAATTAAAAATAATATCACACACTTTTTTTATAACTTATATCCAATTGTTTCGCTTTATTACTACGTTTTTAAGATTAGTGAAATTAGTATTTTTTTAGAGTACTCAATAAAAACAGACTACATCAATTTCTCAGTTTTACAATTTACATATTATTTTTTTAATACCTAGCTGAATTGTTTCTAATCTACATTACCTAAGCTCTGATGAAAGTAAAGATCGAATTAATTGTCAAAAATCTTCTTATCTAAATTTTTTTATTTAAGAGATGGGACTCAAGGGAACACAATGGATTTTAGGTCAAAATTTTGATTTTTGTTGTACATGCCATTAGATACCTTGGTTGTAGCTTTAAAACAAGGCATAATTTATTACATTCTGAGCTTTAAAAAAAATGTTTTTTTGTTTATTCTTTGTCGTCATGAAATGGGTTTGTTATGCTAGAGCTTCATTTATAAATTTTCTTCATGGATTTTTTTTATTAATTGTTGTAAATGAAAGTAAATTTTGTTTTTATAACAGAGCATATATATATGTATTAATGCAAGAATAAACAGCCCCAGCTGTATCTCGCTTCATAAGCACTATCTGCCTCTGTCTCGCCATTCCCCATCGGAGAGCCACCACAAAGACATTGCCTCCTGCACCCCATCTAACCATGTCACTTCCAGCCTACCCCTCCTTCTTCCAGCTGGTGTCCACTCCCTTACCCTCTTTGGTCACCTACCATCCTCCATCCTCTGCAAATGGCCAAACCATTTTAATTGCTTCCGGGATATAGTATCCATGATATTTCCTTGAATGCCAATTCTTCTCCTAATTTCAGAATTTGATCGATGCACAACACACCACATAGGTACACCATAGGTACACACACTCTCCAGGACAGCATGATAAATATTAATTTTTGTCTCCACCCATATTTTATCATTTCAAAGGACAGAATTTAACTGTCCTATAACCCTTCGCCCTCATGAAATCTTGCTGTTTACTTCCACTGCACAGAACAACATAGTAATAAAATTTCTTACTTGCTTGTGCCACTGAAGACTGGGAAAGAGTTCCACCTTTAGTTGTCTCTTTGTGATAGTTGGAGCAGTGTCAGCCATGATTAACAGCTGGATCGACAGTAGGAGATTAGTATCGATGCACAGGAGTGGGAGAGGTGAAACAGTACAAGCAGAATAAATCTTGTCTTCCAAGATTTTTAAAATTGTAAAATAATAGTACTTTTGTATCAACACTGTTTATTACAAACATAAATGATTTTATAGGGGCATTGGATTTACCTCGGTAAACTTTTAACCCCTTATGTGTGCACACATAAGGTGCTTTGTTAAATTTTGCCGGCCCATTGGTGTAGTGGTTAGCGCAACTGACTTCTACTCTGGGGTCCCGGGTTCGATTCTCGGTCAGGTCTGGTATTTTTTCATCACTAATTTTCATAAATCATCATTCTACACCGTCTGCGTTAGCAGAAATTGCTAAACAGACGTAAAACCAAAAAAAAACTTTTTGTGAATCTGTTAGATTTTATAAAGTCTTATAGGAGTTTATTTATTACATGGCTCAGCTGGTTGCCATACAAAGTTTTCCATTCACCCAGTGTTAACAACTTTAAGCTACTTTTTACCTGCTGATTGATTAAGCTGAGCTGAAGGCCAAATAGTTTTCTACTGTAATATAACGTAGCTATCTCGAATTACTAATGCACAAATAATTTTATGTGGTTTACATGGCAAATAATATTATACAAGGCGGCCTCGTAGCGTAGTGTATAGTGCATGGCCTGCGACGTGGAGGTCTCGAGTTCAATTCCCGGCCAGGGTCTAGAAATTTTCACCTGTCAAATCTCACAGTTAATGTTACATACTCCACCATAGTTGCTAATGACCAAGTAGTTGATGCAACTTTAAATAAGAAAAAAACAAAAAAATATAACTGACCGTCTTCGTGGCGTAGTGACTAGCATGCTAGCCTACAGATCCTGGGTTTGATTCCCAGCTAGAGTCAATTTAACACATTAAAACCCACTGTTACAGCATCAAACCCGACAGTAGTCGCTAATGACCAAGCTGTGTGACTTTAAATAAACTAAAAATATTTTTATTAAATACTTCACAACAAGAAAATAATGTCACAGATTACAAACTACAATATCTTTTAATACGTTTGAAAAAGCTTTTTGCTTAATTAGAATGCTATTGTTATGGTAATTTATTTCAAGAATAACCTAGACTATATAAGTCGACTAAAATCATTCTGTTTCATTGTAGCTAGCTCGTGCTACTTTGATGCGGACGACTAAAAACAAAATTATCTTTAGTTCGTTTTTATATTATCATCAAATTGCATAATTTTAAATTTAAATCTTTTTATTAATAAAAATAATATAAAATACTTTAAATTAACAAGATTATTTGAAGGTAAATAAATAAAAATTTGTTTTTTATTATATAAACTTTTAATGATTTTGTTTAAATAAAATAATATTTGTTATAAATGTATTTTTAGGTTGAAGGAATTTCCGAGTATTATTTGGTATTGATTAGAATATCAATTAAATAATAAATAATATAAAAGTATTATAAAACATAGAAAATATTAATAAATTGACCCATTTAAACAAAATAAGTCAGTTTTATCAGTTGCTGTCATAAATTTATCATACTGGTGATAATGGCAAATATAGTTCATTTATTTAACATCTTCATTGTCGGTTTCGCATTTCTGACTGTTGTTAGTGATAGTGTTACAAGAGCTTTACCGCAACTTTCTCCTGTCGGAGAATTTGAAAAAACTGAAATTCCTGTAAGTACAATTTTTTTGTTTACATATTAATATTTTATTGATTTTCCTCTTAAATTAAGAATAAAAATTGTTTATGTTAAGAATTTATTTTTTTGGCCACCTCTGTAGCGTATTGGTAGCACACTAGCCTACCACACGGAGGTCCCAGGTTCAATTCATGGCCAGGGTCTGGAAATTTTCACCACGTTAAAATCCACTTTTTATATCCCTCCATAGTCGCTAATGATCGAGCTGTTGATGCGCCTTTAACCCTTTCAGTACTAACATCCGGAAAACAGGATGTCGATATATTTTACATAGTGACAACATCCGGTTTACCGGACGTCCGTAAGTTATGCATAAAGTGCCGACATCTGGATACCGAACTTTTACAAAAAAATTAACTATTAAACAAAAATTTATGGAATAATATATTTTGAAATCGCCTCCATAGCGTAGTGACTAGCGCATTAGCCTGCAAAGTGAACGGTCCCAGACTCAAATCCCGACTGGGATCTGAAAATTTTAACACGTTAAAACCACTGTTAAGGTACGAAAACCCACAGTAGTTGCTAATGACCAAGCTGTCGATGCGACTTTAAATAAACTAAAAAAAATATTTTGAAAAATTTTAGTGTCGGAACAGTTTCTTTTTTTTATGAACATTATAAAAATTAATTTTTAACAGGAAATTTTATTTTCTGTAACATTGAAATTTTGGTTCCCAATGGCAGGCTTACACCTGCAAGTTTTCGAAATAAGAGCTGGCACTTTTTGTACGCCCTTATTCAAATTAAATGGCTTTAGATCAAATTTTAAATATCGTTTTGGCACTGAAAGGGTTAAACAGAGTAAAATAAAAAATAAAAATTTTTTTGCAAGAATTCAATCACTAGGGTCTTCCAAAAATTTATCACCTATGAACTTATTTGCTATTATTTATTTTTTCCCTAAATATTTTGGACTGCTTCTGATCTTTTTTGAAATGTTTCCCTTATTTTATCAGGTTTTTTTAATTCCACTTTAAAATCTACAAAAATTTTCAAACCAAAACTTTGTTTTCTAAATGTTGTTTTGTTGAAATAATCCTGTACTTTAAACCATAATTTATCCTTTGGGTTGGTCTAAAGGTAATGTTTCACTGTGAGTCAGCTGTTTAACAGCTGATTTTCAGAGACAAAGGTTTCTGGTTCAAATCCAAGTAAATGTAGTTACTTTTACACAAATTTTAATACTAGACAGTGGTTACTGGTGTACTTTGATGTTTGGGGTTCAGTTAAGCATACTCTCCCAGGATGGTCGGCCTGGGTCTGTACAAGACTACTCCTCTTACACGTCATACATTTCATCCTCATCTCATTGGGTCATGGGGTTGCTTATTGTTCTGAATTTAACAGATTGGACATACACACATTTGTCATAAAAAAATCATAATTTAACAATTTTTGTGGTTTCAGTGAAATTGAAAAAACTTGGGCTCTGATCATTACGTTTATGTAAATAAATGTACTGTATTCAGAAGAACTTAAGTCCCCTAGCCGTGGGAGTGAGAGAGTGCATAACGCTCTCACTCGCACAAGCCATACGCGCCGTTCCAATAACATTGTATTATTTTACTTATTGTTGTGAGCAAGCGTTTATGCATGCAGTAAACTAACAAGCAAGATAACGACTGTTGTATGTCTTCAGATTTGGATTACAACGGTAAAGACCTTTGAGCGCATGCGTAGTTATGCCACATATCTCCCTCTCACTCGCTCAACTATGGGGCATTAGTTCGCCTGATACCTATATTTGTGCCACCTCCATAGGGTAGTGGTAGTGTGCTAGCCTACAAAGCATAGGTCCCAGTGTCGGTTCCCAGCTAGGGTCTGGAAATTTTTTCAAGTTAAAAAATTAAAATACAACTATTATATAACCTACCGTAGTCGCTAATAACCAAGCTGTTAATGCGAATTTAAATAAACTAAAAACATAAGAATAAAATAAAATGTATTAGTTTAATGTTTCATTATTCATTATTTTAATCATGTCAAAAAAAAATTTGCTCGTAGCTTTATGACTGAACCTTCATTGATTTGATTTTATTCTTCTTTCTTAATTTAAATTTAAATAAGAGCCTAGGCTTTTTCTCCCCCCAACTAAAAATTTTATCATTCCTCCTTTATTTAGTTTTTTTTTGTTTCGGATCAACACAATAGAGCTGGTTTTATCATTCTATGTAATGCCTGGTTTAGAATTTATCAAAATATTTTTCTTTTCATAATCTCTTCATTGCAAAATTAAATTTTTCTACTACCCCAGTTCTTCCTTTTATGGAATATTTGTTCTTCTCTATATTATTTCCCTTAAATTTTTAAACTGTTCCATGGATTTCATGATCCCCAATTTTGTGTTTAAAGATTTCAGTTTTTGTTTCTGTGGAAATTATTTCTATATTTTTAAATGAGAGTTTACTTCAATTTTAGCCAATTAAGTTTTTTTCATTAGATTTAAAGCTATTTTAAAAGTATTTCAGTTTTCCATATCACTTGTAAATAACTTTAAAATTTAAATAAATATTGTTTTTTACAACATAGAAAAATTTGAAGCCTTTTCGTGAAAATTCCTGTTATGACTGAGATAAATGGAGTTCATATTTTTAGAATCTGCTATCAAATTGAAAAGTTTTTGAAAGTTAAAAAACACAGGTTCTTGGAAAGTTGGGCTAATAGACAGCACAACTAGTACAGTCATATAATACTGAAGAATTTAAGAACAGAAGAGGTAGAGGTGTAAAATACACTAGTCAGAGTTAACTCCTCTGAGACTAATGAATTTCATTATACAGCCAGACCCTGTGGTGAATGAAGTGAAGGTGTTTTTTGCAGGGTGGAAAGTAGATGTTTTTCAGATGGCCTGGCATGCTGATAAGCATACTTTTTCACTCAGTGAGGAAGGCAAGCTAAACCACCATAGTTCTCATTTTACTTATTAAAGCCCGTAGAGGTTCAAACCAGCCTTTCAGCTGATGACCTGAACAACAACGATATTTTATCACGGATTTGATCAGTATAAAAATCCCACTATAAAGATCTATCTAGTGACACTCTTAGAAAGTTCACTGTTTGTACATGTTCTAAGATGTTATTTAGTATAAAGACATCCACTTCTCTATTTTCCCTGACAGCTAACTTCCAATATCCTTTAAATATAGATCATTTTCAGATGTTCGTTTCAATTTTTTCAGTCTTGCTATTTCTCCTTTCTAGTAGTGTACTTATTATCCTTTGTAGCACTACTGGTTTTAAGATTGTCTGATAATTAGCGTTTATTGTTTTGTTATTTTTATTGAAAAGATTCTTTGTGAGATTAATTCTATTTATGCCTATTAAACACATTTTATTAAAATTTTTGTTAATTAATATAATGCAACAGTACAGGACCTAACATTACAGGATTTTATTTAAAACAGGGTTAGTTTTAACCCTTTCAATCCCAATTTTTTTAACTATACACATAAAATATCAGTTCATTGTTTCATACAACAATATGAATATGTAAAATTATGTTCAGGCTTCCTAAACAAAATATATTGTCCTACTTGATTTGTAGCAAAAAAAACTAAATATGATTTTAATTTTTAAGTCATTTAAGACAAAATATTTTACAATTAAAAATATTGATAAATTGGATAAAATCACTTTTTACAAACGGTTTAAAAAATATATTTGTACGTACGTACGACATATTCGAGGAAATGCTACTTTATTTTAGTAAATGAACACGAATATTTAAAACTAAAATTAATTTTTAAAAGAAACTAATTAATGGTCACCTCCATAGCGCAATGGTCAGTATGCTACACTGCAAAGCAGAAGTCTCAAGTTCGATTCCCGGCTAGGGTACAGAAAATTATTACACTTCACACCCAGCGTTCCTAATCCAAAGCAGTCACTAATAACTAAAATTGTGATTTCTGTTATTTCACTCCAGTGTGACTTCTTCGTTACACTGGGTGAGAAAGGGTTAATCTTTTGCAATAGATACTCTGTTTAAAACGCAATACAAGCGCATCAATTTATTTATGTCCGGAAACAAATAAACATGATCAGTTTGTTTTCAAAACATTACTTTCTCTTTTTCTCATTTTTATTTACATAAGAATAATTTATTATTTAAATAACCACCAGTATCATCTTTATTTACAAAATAATACATTTCATAATCTCAAAACTTCCACTGTAACAAATAATATGATAAGATAAATTCCTTATCCGGTTTGATAGAACTTTGAAAAAGTATGGCTTTTCTACAACCTTTGCCATGCCAAGATATCTTGTTTAAAACATTTATTATGTTTTTGGCAAGTTTTTTTTTTGATAGTCCATAAAAAATGGTTTATATTTGTTTACCACCAATTAATAAAACAACAATACTGTAGTTTTTATACTACAATGTTTTATAAATTACGAGGGTAAGTCAATTATTATCCGCAATGTAGTTATAAAATTTTATTATAATCAAATAGGAAACTTACAAGTACATCATTTTTCGACACAGTCTTCTTGCTTTTCAACGCACTTGGTCCATCGTTGTTCAAGTTTCCTGATGCCTTCATAAAAGAAGGTTTTTGGTTGAGATGCGAGCCAGGAATGCACCGCTTCTTTCAATGCTTCGTCCGAGGTAAATCGACGGCCCCTTAATGCCTCTTTGAGTGGACCAAACAAGTGATAATCAGAAGGAGCAAGATCAGGACTATATAGAGGATGAGCCAGTACTTCAAAATTGAGTTTCTGGAGCGTTTCAGCAGTGTGGGCAGCAGTATGCGGACGGGTGTTGTCGTGCAACAACATAACACCTTTTGACAGCAGTTTTCGGCGTTTGCTTTGAATTGCAGGCTTTAGCTTGGCAGTTAGCATCTCACTGTAAGGTACACTGTTTATTGTTGTGCCCCTTTCCTGATAATGTTCCAGTACTGGACCTTGTGAGTCCCAAAAAAACCGTAAGCATCAGTTTTCCTGCGGACGATTGGGTCTTGAATTTTTTCTTGCACGGTGAATTTTGATGTTTCCATTCCATACTCTGCTGTTTACTCTCTGGCTCGTAATGTTGGATCCATGTTTCGTCACCAGTAATGATCCTGTCTAAGAAGTTGTCCCGTTCGTTACCATAGCGATCCATATGTTTATGCAACAGTGTCAGTAGTTTTGGGACCCATCTTACACAAACTCTATGAAACCCAAGTGTGTTGTGAATGATTTCGTAGGCAGAACCGTGGCTAATGTGCAGAAGATGTGCCACTTCGTCAATAGTTACTCATCTGTCTAAGAGAATCATTTCACGTGAACGCTCAATGTTTTCTTCATTTACGGCAGTAAACGGTTGTCCGGCTCCTTCATCGTGCGTAACACTTGTGCGAACATGTTTAAATTTTTCAATCCATTCGTAGACACTCCGTTGTGGCAAAACTCTGTTCCCGTATTGTACCAAAAGTCTTCTATGAATTTCGGCCCCTGATACACCTTCCGACCACAAAAAACGGATCACTGAACGTTGCTCTTCTTTGGTGCAAATAGAAAGCGGAGCAGCCATGATTAACAGCACCACAGCGATAACGAAACTAACCCAGCAGCTTGAAATTTGCATACATATAACCACAAATAAACAAAGCATGCGTCATCAACGCAAAATGACAGTACTGCCAACATAAACAAAAATATAACTAAATTGCGGATAATAATTGACTTACCCTCGTAATTTGGTTATTATGTAAACAAAATAGTAAGCAATTTAAAATAATTTAGATTTAGACTTAACAGTTTAATCTTGTCATGCTCTATACTCCCTTTTGAATTCCCCTGGATGACATTTACAAAACACCATTGTTATTGAATACCATCTCAATACACTAAAAAAATATATATTCCAATTAATAAAAATATACAAACATAGTATCTACTAGAATTCGTCTATTTGCATTTCTTTAATGTTTGACAGTGTACTAGTAATGATCCTGATGCAGTGAAATCTACTTGCTTAACAACATCTGATGCATCGGCGAGAGCTGCTAAATGTCAAGATGGATACTGTTACATTACTAAAGTGAAAAATTGACAGCCAGAGTTTCTACACAATTATGATTAAAAAATGATGCAATTTAAAAAAAAAATGTGATATGTATGTAAATGGAAGAACTCCATGATATTAATAATAAATCATATTGTGTTATTCAACCAGAATATATATTGTGTTAAATTTATTGGTTACCTTTACTAATGAAAGTAAATTTATTTCATACATTTTTGAATGATATTGGAGTTGTCATAGTTCTCAAAATATTAAGCAAAAGTTGCATAAACTAGAAGATTTCCTGGAGGTTCTTAAAGAGTAAAGATATTTAAATACTTGGGTTGCGTAATATGTGAAAATGGGAGTGAATATAAAGAATTAATGAAAAATAAATGAAGAAAATGGAGAGAGCGTATCAACTGACAAAAAATAATTACAATCCAAAATTAATATTGTTAAATTGTAAATTAAGTAACTGCAATATATTTATAAAATCTAAAGGCTTGAATGGATCAATATGTATCTTTCATCAAAAGGAGAGTTTTAATAATAAAAATTAATTTCAATAATATAGTGCAACCTGTCTCATATCTATACCTGTGATATCCGAAGGCTCCTATATCCGGGCCAATCTCCAAACTAATTTTCCAGTTTTGGTTAGTGAAATGGTTAGGGGTGGAAAAGTGAAATGAAAGTTGCAGCTGGATTGTTTTTTTGCCAGATTGTGAGTAAAATTGCAGAGTGTGTAAAAAACCTGCCTGGATGTGAATAAATTAATGATGGTGAACACAAAAAGTGGTTGAGTGGACATGAAGTCAACAAAATTATGGACAGTGACATCGTAGAAATGATGTGCAATACCGATGAAAAAATCTCTGAACCTAAAGAGGATGAAAACAAACTTATAATGAGTCACTCCGAGGCATTCAAAACCATCGAATCTCTGATTAGTTATGTTCAATATTAAGACGAAACAAATTAAACTGAAGTGATGTCATTAAGAAGGTTGAAAGACATGGTTTCAAAAAAAAAACATGTGCACTGTGTGAAGCAGACGAAAATCACAAACTTTTTCAAGGTATGTACTGATGTAGGCGTACTGTAAGTAAACATTTTAAACCAATTTTACTTTTTACGTAAAAAGTAAAATTTGTTTAAAATGTTTAAGGTGGAGTGTTAAACTATTTGCAGTCGATCTGCTAGTTCCAGGGCTACTAAAAATAGTTCTGTTTCTTATCACGTGGTCAGCCAATTACATGACTGAACTATTTAAGAACAGTTGAGGTAGAGGTGTAAAAGACACTAGTCAGAGTCACCTTCTCTGAAATTTATGAATTTCATTATACAGCCAGACCCTGTGAAGAATGAATTGAAGGTGTCATTTACAGGGTGCAAAGTAGATGCTTTTCGGAAGGCCTGGCGTGCTGATAAGCATAGGCTACTTTTGTACTCAGTGAGAAAGGCAATTGTAAACCACCTCAATCTTTGTTTTACTTAGTAAAACTTCTAGAGATTCAAACCAGCCTTTCAGCTGTTGACCTAAACAACATGTATTAACACATTCTGTGCGGATGTGATATACCTACCACATAAGGATTTTTGTGAGTGATGGGCGTGGTAGGGATACCACGGCAGTCCTTTTCATAAACTCTCTGTCCTTACTAACCAATTGAATGTATCAAGAAACAACTTTCACACACTCTCAACTCAATACATTATTTTAACTATTACAACTGAACTGCAGATCTAAAAAATTAGATCTACCAATCCTACTGACAAAAAACTCGAATAGTGTTTTTGAAATATCCAAGTGGTAGTCCTACCACATCCGTCAGTCACAAAAATCTCTGCGTGGTAATCCTACCATGTCCGTAATTCAGTGAAGCCGTTTTACATCTCATTTAATTCTGTCGTAATTGGTAGGCTATTTGTCACATATATTGACACCACATTGAATGTGTTAAAGAGTGTTGTTGTTGTTTAGGTCACCAGCCGAAAGGCTGGTTTGAACCTCTAGAGGTTTTACTAAGTAAAATGAGGAGTGAGGTGGTTTACCATTACCTTCCTCACTGAGTGGAAAAATTACGCTTATCAGCATGCCGCGCCCTCTGAAAAGCACATATTTTCCACTCTGCAAAAGACACCTTCACTTCATTCACCACAGGGTCTGGCTGTATAATGAAATTCATTACTTTCAGAGGAGATAACTCTGATTAGTGTCTTTTACACCTCTACCTCTTCTGTTCTTAAATGTTTCAGTCATTTAATTGGCTGACCATGTGATAAGAAACAGAACTATTTAATTTAGCCCAGCAACGAACAGATTGAGAGTAAATAATCTGACTCTCCATCTGTCTGTTATGGGCAGTGTTAAAGAGTACCAAGTACAAATACAAGTGTTAAACCAATTGAAACGTGTAAAATAACATTCAACAACATTCAGCCGGCCGCATTGGCGTAGTTGGTAACGTGCTCGCCTCTCATCATGCGGTCCTGGGTCCGAATCCCACTCAGGCACGGCATATTTTCATACGTTACAAAAAATCATTTCATCCTACATTGCATAAAGTTCCACCCCAACGTCGTCGCTAATGACCGTTGCAGTTGATGCGACTAAATAATAATAATAATAATAATAATAAAAAAAAAAAAACATTCAACAACAAACATATTCATTATTTCTTGCCCGCTAGCAATTTATAAATGACCTTGTGATATCTGGATTTTCCCATACTCGGATTGGGTGGTCGTCATATAGTGTGATAAGTTGTACTTACACTTTGTACTAGAACTTGAGGATACAATGGACATACATTAATTTCTTCAGCTTTACATAACTCAATAAAACAAATAACAAACTATTTAGCTGATAATGAGAATGATTGAATTTTTTTTAATGATGAAACATAGTTTATCATACTTTTATTTAATGCACGATAAATATGATAATCGTTTATAATTAGATAAAAGAGAATTTCCCTCTTTTAAACTTTTATTGTTATTCACAGATATTAACTATCTTCCTATTTCCTTATCGTGAATATTTTTCCAATTAAAATAAAATAAATGAATTTTGTTTATCATTATTTAACACGTGTATATTGTATCCATAGATCAAAACATGTTCGTTGCAGGGCTAAAATAAATAGTTCTGTTTCTTATCACATGGTCAGCCAATTAAATGACTGAATCGTTTAAGAACAGAAGAGGTAGAGGTGTAAAAGACACTAATCAGAGTTATCGCCTCTGAAAGTAATGAATTTCACTATACAGCCAGACCCTGTGGTGAATGAAGTGAAGATGTCATTTACAGAGTGGAAAATATGTGCTTTTCAGAGGGCCCGGCATGCTGATAAGCGTACTTTTCCACTCAGTGAGGAAGGCAATGGTAAACCACCTCACTCTTTGTTTTACTTAGTAAAACCTCTAGAGGTTCAAACCAGCCTTTTGGCTGTTGACCTAAACAACAACAACAACAACAGATCAAAACAAATAAATATTGTTTATCACTTGTTTTTCATTTAAAATATTATTTGGTTTTGGATCTGCCTTTACAATTTGTTTGGAGTTGAGAGTGGCATCTATAGATAGGGTTATTAGAGACTCCGAGTCTCTTCCTGACTCCCTGAGTCTTCCTTTTCGAGTCTCTTCCTGACTCTCTGAGTCAGGAATGAGATTCAGGACCTTAACTTAATAAATCACTATGGACTAAACCACCAAGTAGTTTAATATATACATATACTAGCATAGTGAACCCGTGCAAATAAATTTGCACAATTTTCTTGGGTTTCAAACCCCTATCATTAAATTAATGATTTAAGCTAACAACAAACTTAACAGTTTTCAGAAGAACGGTGAGTAATGACTAAAGCACAGTAGTATGATAGTTTCGCTTCGCCCTGAAAAGAACGGTTTTAACTAAAACTTTAAATAAATTAATGTTAACACGATGTCTAATACCGACTGATTGTGTTATGAGATGAAAAGAGAGATGACACATTATTCTGTATGCTTATGGCTATGTGTATGCTTATGTACACGTTATGTATACTTATGTGGCTATGTAACGGTAACTGTAGGAGAACTGCATTATATTACGCCGTATTACAGCTACATTGTAAACAAAATAATTCTCTTTTTCATTTTGTAAAATGAATCTCTTATTAGCATGAATTTCAAGTTTAGAACTTTTGAACAAATCAGGAAAGAATTCTCTTTAAAACCATGTAAAAATGATAAAAATCCGTTCAGTAGAATTGCGTACTTAGGAGTAAAAAGAAATCCCATTTAAAATACATAGGAAGTGATTTTTCGTTTTAAATATATAGATATTTATTTTGTCTTTTTTAGGTCATTAGCCAAAAGGCTGGTTTAAACCTCTAGAAGTTTTACTAAGTAAAAGCTTCCAGAAAAGAGGCTTAAACAAGAGGAGTATGAAGGTTTACGAGGTGTGGCTATTAAATAACGAGACTGATGTAAAAAATTTAATTTTAATTTTATACATAATCACTTATTGTTACCTTCAATATACACTCCTTCTCTATCCCTACAATGCTCCATGAGAATTTTCCATTGTTGGAAACAGTGTTGGAAGTCATCTTCTGTCAGCTCCTTCAGGACACGTGCCGCTCAAAAATGTTTGAAATGAAGCTCGCAAAAATATTTGTATTGACACTTTGTATGCGATTGAAAATGACCCAAATTTTTCGGAAATGATAATAACAAGCAATGGAATGTGGTTTTTAACTTATGATCTGGAAGTGAAGCACCAATCCATGCACTGGAAGAGCCGAACTTCACAGAGAGCCAAAAAAGCTCGAATGAGCAAGTCAAAATTTAAAGCAATGATGATTGTTTTTTTTGATATCCATGGAATTGTGTACCTTCACTGGGTTCCTGAAGGTCAAACAATTAATCAATATTACTTCCTTAAGGTACTTTCTAAACTATGTCAAAGAGTAACGAAAAAACGCCTCGAAATGTGGAAGGACAAATCATGGGGTCTCCACCAAGACAATGTGCCAGCTCATTCTGCATTATCTGTCAAGAGGTTCCTCAAGTACAGGAGCCAAGTACAGCATCTCAGTGTTAGAACATTCGCCTTATTCACCAGATCTTGCACCATGTGACTTCTACCTGTTCACTAAGGTGAAATCTGCATTAAAAGGAACAAGATTTGAGTCTGTGGAAGCTGTAAAAGAGAAAGTGGCACATGTCTTGAAGGAGCTGACAGAAAATGACTTTCAGCACTGTTTCTAACAATGGAAAATTCGCATGGAGCATTGTAGGGATAGAGAAGGAGTGTATATTGAAGGTGACAATAAGTGATTACGTATAAAATTAAAATTAAATTTTTTACCTCAGTCTCGTTATTTTATAGGCACACTTTGTACAATTGCCCTCCTCACTGAGTGGAAAAGTATGCTTATCATTATGCCAGGCTCTCTAAAAAGCATCTACACGTTACACCCTGCAAATGGCACCTTCACTTCATTCACCACAGGTTCTGGCTGTATAATGAAATTCATTACTCTCAGTGGAGATAACTCTGACTAATGTATTTTACACCTCTACCTTTTCTGTTCTTAAATCCTTAAGTCATATAATTGGCTGATCATGTAATAAAAACAAAATTATTTTTTGTAGTCTTGGTTCTAGCCGGGCATGTACACACATTAGGGTTAAAAATTTTTTTTATCTAATTTATCTTGTGTGGACACTTAAAAAATAAGATCCAGGCTTTTGAACTGTAGGTGTATTGCCTTTTTTTAGAGTAGCGTGAACAGAGAAGAAAACAAAAAATGAAATCTTTTGTCTCATGAGTAAAGAAAGAGAACTTATTAAAACAAAATACATAAAATTTTATAATTTAGGTTATATAAAATTCTGTATGAAGAAAATACTAAAAGTGGGTTCTATGTGATCATATTATGTGAAATTGTGATCATAAAAAAATTATGACTAGCAGTCATAGATCAAATATTGTGTTCATTCTAGCATTACATAACATGTAAAAAGTTAATTAACAGGAAAATCAATTATTTTCACAAAATAATATCACTTTATTTGATTAAGTGCATCTGATATTTATTATCAATTGTTATTTAGAAATAATGCAGAAGAAAAAATAAATACCAGCTTTTTCAGAATATATATTGAAGAATTATTTAGACGGAAAAGTTTTGTTAAAAAATATAGATTTTACATTTTTTAAGGCAGACCACTACCTTGAAAACATTTTTTTTTAGTAAATTTTATCTTTAGGCTAAATTTATGGTCCAAATTGTTCTAAATAAAATTGTACAATAGTTTGCTCCTATAGCATCTGGAGATATTTAAAAAAGCAAATAATGGCTGGCTTTTACGCTGGGGTCCCGGGTTTGATTCCCGGTCAGGTCTGGCATTTTTTTATTACTCATCTTCATCTATCATCCTTCTCACCGCCTGCATTAGCAGTCATTGCAAAACAGTCAGACATAAAAAAAATGACTGCCTCCGTAGCATAGTGGCAACATGCTAGTCGCAATGCAGAGGTCCTGGGTTCAATTCCCGGCTAGGGTATGGAAATTTTCTCAAGTTAAACTGGATGTTTGTAAGTTATGCATAAAGTGTCAACATCTAGATAACTGAACGTTTATATAAAAAACTTTTAAACAAAAATTAATGGAATAATGTATTTTGAGACCAACTCCATAGTGTAGTGACTAGTGTGCTAACCTACAAAGCGAAAGGTCCTGGGTTCGATTCCCGGCTAGGGTCTCGATATTTTAACACGTTAAACCACCGTTACAATACAAAAACCCACAGTAGTCGCTAATGACCAAGCTGTTGATGCAACTTTAAATAAACTAAAATAAAACTATTTGAATATTTTTAGTGTTAAACAATTTCTTTTTTTATGAACACAATAAAAATTAATTTTTAACAGGTAATTTTATTTTTCTGTAACGTTGAAATTTTGGTTGGCAATGGCAGGCTTACGCCTGCAAGTTTTAGAAATAAGCCACTGAAAGGCACTTTTCTAACCAGCGCTGAAAGGGTTAAATAAAGTAAAATAAAAAATATATTACCATAAAGGTGGTAGTCATGGCTGATATTTTCCCATTCCGCTTACAAGACACAGTATTTCAAAATATTTGAAGATCCATGCTGAAATATTATCAATATTGAACTGAAGATTAGAAGATGGAAGGTACAACTTATAAATGTTGCAAACAAAATATAACAATTCCAGATAAATATTGTAATTTTTTTAATGAGTTAACCTTAAAATATTATATAATAGAAATTAATTGGGGATGAAAATGGGCTATTAAATTATTTAAACATTTTCAAGATAGTATTTTGATTCTACTTTTTAGTTTTGTTAAAAATAGATAAAAACACAAGCTGTAATTAAGAAATCTATTCTGATAGAATAATCTGTATAATAGATCTGATAATATGATTTGGCTGTAATTGTTTATTACATAATAAATAATTATAGTATTCAGTTGGTAATAAATGGTGATTGGACTGAGTTTTGTCACTAATACTGCGGTATGAAGTATGATGAGCTTTAATAATTTATTATGGTTGCAAATTTTAGCAGCTTTATATTTATTAGCCATTAAAATAAATGGAATTCCTTTTGAGGACTGTGGTAAGTTGATTTGAAACTAAAACTTATAAAATTCAGTTAAGATAATTTTACGATCTTGCAATTTTATCTGGAGAGCTCTTGGTCAGAAGATAATATTTCTGTTCTGGTTACCATTAACTTGGTACGAATACCAATAAAAAGTACCTGCTACTTTTAAGTACTTTGTGCCGATTTGGTATATTGGAACTAGTAATGAGGCAAATCATAAGAGACTGATACTTTTTTTAACACAAATTAATATTAGGAACAGGACTATTACTTCTTGGTACGAGTACTGATACAAAGTAACTGATACTTTTAAGTACTTTGTGCCGATTTGGTATATTGGAACTAGTAATGAGGCAAATCATAAGAGACTGATACTTTTTTTACACAAATTAATATTAGGAACAGAACTATTACTTCTTGGTACGAGTACTGATACAAAGTACCTGATACTTTTAAGTACTTTGTGCCGATTTGGTATATTGTAACTAGTAATGAGGCAAATCATAAGAGACTGATACTTTTTTTTACACAAATTAATATTAGGAACAGGACTATTACTTCTTGGTACGAGTACTGATACAAAGTACCTGATACTTTTAGGTACTTAGTGCCGATTTGGTATATTGGAACTAGTAATGAGGCAAATCATAAGAGACTGATACTTTTTTTTTTACACAAATTAATATTAGGAACAGGACTATTACTTCTTGGTACGAGTACTGATACAAAGTACCTGATACTTTTAAGTACTTTGTGCCGATTTGGTATATTGGAACTAGTAATGAGGCAAATCATAAGAGACTGATACTTTTTTTAACACAAATTAATATTAGGAACAGGACTATTACTTCTTGGTACGAATACTGATACAAATTACCTGATACTTTTAAGTACTTTGTGCCGATTTGGTATATTGGAACTAGTAATGAGGCAAATCATAAGAGACTGATACTTTTTTTTACACAAATTAATATTAGGAACAGGACTATTACTTCTTGGTACGAGTACTGATACAAAGTACCTGATACTTTTAAGTAGGCCTACTTTGTGCCGATTTGGTATATTGGAACTAGTAATGAGGCAAATCATAAGAGACTGATACTTTTTTTACACAAATTAATATTAGGAACAGGACTATTACATCTTTAGCGATTCCTTAAGTGGTCTTTGCCCCACTCTCAAAATTACAAAAATTAAATCTCCTCAGAATGAGCTCATACTGTTTTGATTAAATTTCCCTTTTTTATTACACTAGAACACTGTGTAGTGTAAATGTGATAAAGTTCTTAGGGAGTTCTGCTCTGGTTTAGAAAACAGTTTTTTCAAAATGATTACCTTTAACAACATCTTTTAGAAGTAGGCCTAATCCATACAAAAAAAATTAAAGATAATTCATAATGCAACAGATTTAGTTAAAGAAATTTTTTCCTTAAAAGTACTGAAATTGAAATATTTAGGAAAATTCTATTTAATATAATAAATTTCACTAACTTTTCTAAGCTGCCTTGATTATTATATGACATATAATTAATTTTAAGCTGCAGGATATGTTTTGTAAGGATTCATTAATTTTTATGAAACAGAATAATATAGATACTGAAGTCACAAGATTGCCTTTTGCGTATAGATGGGGTGTGAAGAAGGGAAGTGAAAGTTTTCCAGTGCTGCCAACCTCAAAAGTGAGATACTACTCATACATTTCCCTACCGTGCAGTTTCTACATAAATATTTTGTAAGCTGTGGTTCTTCATAAACCTTATAAGAAATAAATGTGACCTGTTATATTGCCTATAGCTTAATTACATGACTAGAAAAAATGTTTGATTTACTGTAATTACCAGCTACCTTATTCCATTGGAACAACATTTTTTACGAATAAATCGCCTTCTTTACTATCGCTGTCACTGGCATCTTCACTACCAGTCTCACCTAACCAGGTGTCAACAAAACTGTTGAAGAATAGCTTCTTCACGTCTTTAATTTCCTTCTAAAAAATTAAGGGAAGAGAAACACCACAGTAGTTAGCCACTTGTTCATGGCTTTTGTTAAAAGACAGGGAAAGGCATTTTTGTTTAGTTTCAACTTCACAGCATTTTATTACACTGCGTATTAGATTTCGTTCAGCACTGTGAATAGTCTGCCCACGTTTTCGAGAAACAAACATTTCTGTTTATGGTAACAAACAGTTATATTCGTACAGTTAACCTACAAAAGGTTCCGCAATATACTGTACATGCTCTGAGTATAGTATAAGTTGTGTTTGTTGCACTGAAATTAAAGCAGTCACGCATGCGCACTGATGCTTTTTACTTTCTCTTGCCTATATGAATATATAGGAAGGAAAGTATTGTTTTCATGTCGATTTTTCGAAATCGAGTTTTCACCGGATCTATACGTTTTCAGACCCCCTGAACCCAAAAAACATGTTTTTAGCGATTGGTCTGTGTGTGTGTCTGTGTGTGTGTGTGTCTGTGTGTGAACAGAATATCTCAAGAACGGAACATCGTACGAACTTGAAACTTGAAACTTAAGTTACATACCACTACCGGACGCGACACGAACATTTTCATCAAAATCGGTCAACCGGAAGTAGTAGTTTATTCGTATAATTTTTCAGTTTTTTGCGATTTTCTCAAAAACTGGTCCTACGATTTTTTTTAAAATCGCCTATTTTACTCAATTTTTTATTCTCTACAAGATAGGGTAAGCGCCATGTCTGCTGAAATTCTCGGTGAGGCTGTTTTCACGTAAAAACGTTGTTTTTTTAAGATTACGGCTTTAATATAAATTTTAGCGCAAAAACTTATATAATAAAAGTTGTAGAGAATTTAAAAACCTACAACTTCTGTTTCAAACATTTTTTTGTATAACGCTTAGTTTAGCGGTAATTTGCGATTTTCTGTTTTTTTTTCTCACGAAAACGTGAGAAAAATCGATTTTTTTAACATTTCGGTCTTAGTATGCATTTTACGACAAAAGTGTATATAATTAAATTTATAGAAAATTAAAAGATCTACAACTTTTGTTTAGAGCATTTTTCTCTACAGAGCCTAGTTTAGCGTGAATACGTGATTTTCCGTATTTTTAAGCCAAACTGAGTTCGATTGTCATTTTGCGTCATTCACTCATGATTAAAATAAGGTTATGTTTTTGAGGTTAGTTTTTGTTCATTTCTAATGTTTTAATACTAATGTTAGGTTTATTATTAATTATTTTCATTGGCAAGAGAAAGTTGTGTGAGTGTTTCACACCAGATTTTTTCTTTACCCCTCATTCCAAACAAGGGCAAACTTGTGACTCAAGTAACTATAACGAGAATGAATTGGTTTAAATTGAAAAGGACTAAATATATTAAATATTTTGAAATAACTAATAGGTCTCAAAAGGTTACCAAGTGTAGATTTTATGTCGACTTCTCTCTTTGCTGTATAAATGAATAACCTTCAGATCTCTGGTGTTCAATTAACTTAAGCAAAATGGTTATTCCACATCACTTACTTTGACTGTTATTCGGTTATTTTTTGCATGAACCATTTTGTAATAGCATACTTATTTACACTTCGCTCTTTCTTCTACAAGATGTTATTATTCTCCATCTTGTGTGTGTTGTGTACAATAAAGGATTACTTATAATTTGATAACTATTTATTTTATAATTAAAATGTTTGTACGATATGTTTATCATTCATTAAAAAACAAAATACAGTAAAATTTGGTTTTAACGAACTTCAAGGGACCAGCATTATTTACTCGTTATATCCGAATGTTTGTTATAACTGAATGGGCCTACATGCCAAAGCATTTATGTAGTGTACTGTATTATCTTACGTGCCCAGCCAATTACCGGAATATCGAATATTATTCATAAATACTTAATTTAAGTAAAACATTATGAATAAAAATCTTTTACACCACCTCTGCAGCCGAACAGTTAACAACATTTTGTCGTAAGCTGTTCTAGGCATAAAAATGGTAGCGGGTTTGATTCCCAATAGGACTGGGTTGAGGTAATCACAATAATTCTGCAATTTACAATAACTTCCAAACGCACCAATATAGAGAAAAACACAAAGTAGCTGCAAATGACTGCAGATAATGATACGACTTAAAAAAACTCTTTTAAGTATGCACAGTAACTCAAAAATCCGTGATGAGGTGATTCCCAAAATTAAACAAATTAAATAAAAAATATGTATCGCAAAACTGTTTATTTCTTATTTCACAGAGAATATTTTTGTCTATTATTATTAGTACAAGGAAGGTGATTAATTTTGTTTGTTACAACCTGATTCCATTTTCATTGCCAGACTTTACAATGTGTTAATAACATATAAAACCAACTAAATTTTCTATTTTCACATGTTATTAACAGATTTTTGTTATAACCGACTTTGTTATAACTGAATTTTACTGTACATAAGTAATTGTTTAACATACAGGTTCAAAAGATGGATCAGTGTATGGTGTCTATGTACAGGATTGCAGTGCTACTGACGTACCTTGCACAATCACCAGAGAATCACTGTCATTCTACATCAATTTTACAAGTAAGTTTCAAAAATGTGATTTAATAAAAAAATTTGTCTTTATTATGAACATGAGAATTTTGCTTGCTATAGTTTTGTAAAAAATTATGTTGGCTGTTGTTTAGGTCATCAGACAAAAGGTTGGTTTGAACCTCTAGAGGCTTTACTAAGTAAAATGAGGAGCGAGGTGGTTTACAATTACCTTTCTCACCGAGTGTAAAAGTATGCTTATCAGTATGCCAGGTCCTCCGAAAACCATCTACTTTCCACCCTCTAAATGATAGGTACCTTCACTTCCATTCACCACAGGGTCTGGATGTATAATGAAATTCAATACTCTCAGAGAAGATAACTCTTGACTAGTTTTACACCTCTACCTCGTCTGTTTTTAAATGCTTCAGTCATATACAGTCCAGCCTTTCTTAGGTTACTCCTACTGTAAACAAATAATGACATCACTGAGCATGCAAATTATGTAAAAATGTGATTATATAAAAATCATTATATAAAAATTATATAAAATTTTTCAAAACTATTTAAATACAAAATACTTTTAAAAGTATTTTTATAAATTAAATTATTAGGCCTCCATCATATCATGACAGATATTTTAAGTACTTTAAGTACTTATAATTTAAAACATAGTTAACTTAATAGGAATACAACATCCATAAAGTTGCACCCTGTAGTAGCTGGCTTTGGTTTGTTGACAGTAGGAGCAAACTAAGGACAGCTGAACTGTAATTAGCTGACCATGTGATAAGAAATAGCATTATTTTTTGTAGCCCTGGAACTAGCAGATTGAGTGCAAATAATTTAACACTCCACCTGCCACCTGTTATGGACAAAAACATTATGTATAATGATTAAATAAGTTTAAATAAAGAAAATAACAAAATATGGTCTCAATGTAAAGAAATAGTACTAGCAAAAATATTTTTGTGGAATCTACAAGTTCATACTAGTTACTTCCAGGGTTGTGTGATAGATTCTATTGTACAAATAATGTTCATTTGGTAGTAAACAAACTCTTTTATGTAAAATTAGCTGCCTGTCCCGGTTTCACTCTAAGATATAATACTCTCGCCACTATCATATGTACATAATTACTAGCTCAATTACAGTTCAGCCGTCCTTAGTTTGCTCCTACTGTCAACAAAGCAAAGGCAGCTACTACAGGGTGCACGCTAGGGTCCACGAATTTATGGATGTCGTATTCCAATTAAGTTAACTATGTTTTAAATTATAAGTACTTAAAATATCAGTCATGATTTGATGTAGGCCTAACAATTTCATTTATAAAAATACTTTTAAAAGTATTTTGTTGTCACTTTTTAAGCAGCGGGTACACATTTTATATAATGCACATGCTCAGTGACATCATTATTTGTTGACAGTAGGAGCAAACTAAGAAAGGCTGGACTTTAGTAGGAGTGGGGATAGCGGAGAGTAAAAATTCCTTTCATGAGACGACGCATCTCATGTCTGGTGACAATTTTACAAAAGAGTTACCTTTGACTTATGGCAAAAGCCATGAATGATTTCTTTATCTACTCTTTAAGAGGAATCACATGACACTATTTTATTAGTTTCCAAATTCAGACTTTAATTTCTTCATTTCCGGTTTTGGGCCACTTTGGACAAAACTGGATCTCAATCCCACTGATTTCTGAATCTACTCTTCAAGAGGAATCAAATGACACTTTTTATTTCCAAATTCTGAATTAGAGTTCTTGACTTTCGGTCGAAACCGCAACTCAAACCCAATCCAATCCAGGCCCTCTTACTTTTTATGTTGATTACAAATCTGAAAACCATTTGTTTTACTATCTCTTATAGTTCCTGACATCTGGATATGACGGACAGCCATAGGAAAATGATAGACAAAAATTTTAAAAATTGCCACCTATAAGTTTACACATGCCAATAGACCTGCTCTTAATTTTAATAAACACCATTTCATGTTCTGTAAACTATACAGAAGAATATTTTCAGAAAAACCTATATTTGTGGAAATACCACATGGTTTGAAATGTTATCTACAGGTTTATTTTACAGGAAAATTTACTTTGTTATAGTATAGTAACAAAAAAGTACAAAAGAAAGTGGACTACGTGGTAGATGTATGCTGTTTGAGACCAAATGTATCGTGGTGCATTAAGACTGGTTGTTTAGGTCATCAGCGGAAAGGCTGGTTTGAACCTGTAGAGGTTTTACTAAGTAAAACGAGGAGTGAGGTGGTTTTCCGGTGCCTTCCTCACTGAGTGGAAAAGTACGCTTATCAGCATGCCGGGCCCTCTGAAAAACACATATTTTCCACTCTGCAAACGACACCTTCACTTCATTCACCACAGGGTCTGGCTGTATAATGAAATTCATTACTTTCAGAGGAGATAACTCTAATTAGTGTCTTTTACACCTCTACCTCTTCTGTTCTTAAATGATTCAGTCATTTAATTGGCTGACCATGTGATAAGAAACAGAACTATTTATTTTAGCCCTGCAACAGGCAAATTGAGTGTAAATAATTTGACACTCCACCTGTCTATTATGGGCAGCTATTAAGACTGGGAGATAATAATATGATTCTGTGCGATGTTGTGGGTTATGAACAGGAAGGGGTAAAAATTCTTTAAGTCAAGGTAAAATTTTTTTCTGTGCTAAAGTCTTAATGGTGGAGTATAAGTTACCTACGACAAGATAGTGGTTATCTGGGCTGTTGTGTGGATTTTTCCTGGGTGAACTTAATTCCCAAGTTTCTTTTTGTTTGTGTATAAAAGGAACATGTACTGCAGAGGCTGACATTCCTACTTTGTATACTAAGTCAAGGGGCTAACACCTTAACAACAACTTCTTTTGATGATTGAACAATCATCATCATCATCATCACCCAAACATGGATAGGCCTAAAGCCTGTTCCGGCACCCATCTTCGTAGCGGTCTGCCTCTATCACGCCTACCCCGTGGGGCATAACTTAATATTTGGACTGGTAGTCTTTCCTCTCGCATTCTATATTCTATTATTCTATATCATTCTATATTCTATTCTATTATTCTGAGGAATAATTAGCTGATGCAGTGCCCAGGCAGATGTTTTACATTTTTTTGTAAATCTGGTTCAAGAATAGAGTTAAAAATAGAGTCACAAAATAGTTTGTTATTGTTTTGGTCATCCGCCTAAGGCTGGTTTGAATCTGTATTGGTTTTATTAAGTAAAACGAGGAATGTTATGGTTTACCATTACCTTCCTCACTAAGTTGAAAAGTATGCTTATCATCATGCCAGGCTCTCTTAAAAGCACATATTTTCCACCTGTAAATGACACCTTCACTTCATTCACCACATGGTCTGGCTGTATAATAAAATTCATTACTTTCAGAGGATATAACTCTGATTAGTGCCTTTTACACCACCTCTTCTGTTCTTAAATGATTTAGTCATATAATTGGCTGACCATTTGATAAGAAACAACTATTTTTTGTAGCCCTGGAACTAAAAGACTGAGTGCAGATAATTTAACACTCCACCTGTCTGTTATGGACATACAAAATAGGACATACAAATATACTCCTTAATAGAGTCATGAAATGTTTTATTAAAGTTATAGTGATGAAAACATTGGGTTGTCTTACTACCTATCAGGAAACTGACAAAATTAGTTAAAATAAATAAGAAAAACATTCACTTCTGAAGTGAAAATGAAAAAAATATACTTGTCTTTGACTTAATAATGGGGTTTTTTGTTCATAACAGGTAGATGGAGTGTTAAATTATTTGCATTTAATCTGCTAGTTCCAGGGCTACTTAATTTAGTTCTGTTTTTATCACTTGGTCAGCCAATTATATGACTGAAGCATTTAAGGACAGAAGAGGTAGAGGTGTAAAAGACACTAGTCAGAGTTATCTCCTCTGAGAGGAATGAATTTCATTATACAGCCAGACCCTGTGGTGAATGAAGTGAAGTCATTTGCAGGGTGGGAAGTAGATGCTTTTCAGAGGGTTTGGCTTGCTGTTAAGAAAACTTTTCCACTCAGTGAGGAAGGCAATAGTAAACCAACTCACTCCTCATTTTACTTAGTAAAGCTTCTAGAGGTTCAATCAAGCCTTTTGGCTGATGACGTAAACATAATGGTTTTTATTATTATCTTTTATCATAATTTTTTGAATATTTAATAACTAATGTTTTTATATTCTAAATATTTTTTACAGCTCAAGGTATTTACAACTGTGTTTCTTCAGTAGGTACAGCAAGAAAATGGGGCTTAAGAAAACAAATATTTTCAAGACAAAATGTCTGTAATGACAGTATTTCATGTCCAATACAACCAGCCATTGAACAAATGTATACTGAACAAATTAGTGTTCCTGGTTGGATACCAAAGGTATGGTAATTTTTCAAGTCATATGTAAATTAATCAGTCAAATTGTTAAAGAAATTTCATAGCCCCAGCCATATCAGTTACTGATAGAAAGCTGTTTAAAATTTTTAAGTACCATCAGTTGGTTAAATTACCTTTTGTGGTGACCAGTGGACTTTTATACATGAGAAAACAGCACAGGATATCCATGTTCAAATCCATACCAAAAAGATAATCTTCAGCCAAAAGCATTAAATACCGTTCGATTTTTCATCTAGAGCGCTGTGACACCAGGCTTGTTTCAGTACATTAGTCATGGGGCGGCACAATAAAATAGGTGAGCTAGCACACCTCGCTCCGCACACTTGAGTGAACGGCGCAGAGCATGCCGTACAATTGAACGATGAGATGGGTGAACTGTAGGAGTGAGCTAGTAGATTCTAATACGTACAGCACTGAGCTGAGCTATGTGAATAAACAGACAGTGAGTTGAGCCGAGGGTGACTTGCGCTCACTCTTTCGCACACAGCGCGTTGTGTATGCTCGTGCGTCAACCTAAACGTTCATGCAACCCTTTCTTTTTTTTTTTTTTTTCCTAATTTGTGTACGTTGCAATCTGTTCAATTCAGAACAATAAGCAACCCCATGACCCAATGAGATGAGGATGATGTGTATGACGTGTAAATGAGGTGTAGTCTTGTACAGACCCAGGCCGACCATTCCTGAGAGAGTATGGTTAATTGAACCCCAACCATCAAAGTACACCGGTAACCACTGTCTAATATTCAAATCCGTATAAAAGTAACTACCTTTACTAGGATTTGAACCAGGAACCATCGTCTCCGAAAATCAGCTGTTAAACAGCTGATTTTGGCGACGACTTTACCTCTAGACCAACCCGGTGGGTTTCAACCCTTTCTGCAAACAAATTTTTGTCATGTGTCTATCTTTAACAGAGGTAAAGTTTGATACAATATGTATATTTTCCATGCGGCATTTAGGTACCCCTTGCTATGATGCAACTAGAGAAAAGTGGTTTAGTCATGGAGGGGATGTACAAGTCAGCTCGGTGCGGGGAGAAACGCTAGGTGTGCTGGTCGTTCAAAATAAAAGAGGTGGTAGCTCACCGCTCAGTTAAAAGAGCTAGCTCTTTTATACGACTCTCTTATGAGCATCACATCACTACAGTACATACAGTCTGTTCGCGTTGCAACTGTATACGAAAATTGTAGCATGCTACTGTTAATGTAATTGTCTGAAATATTATCTTACTTGTAGCAGTGTAATAAATTTGACAAACAAGTAATTTGTTTTATATTCCTAGCCTAATGTGAATGACCAATCTCGTGTTTATAAACAGTTGTTTAAACTTGTTTATAAACATAATGAAAAAATATGATAGCTTATGTCTACTATTATTATAAACATGTGGAAAGTGGAAAATGTGTAATTAAAGCTGCAAGTGCAGCTAATTTATATTTTTTTAATTTACCTATATTTTAGCCACTCAAATTTTAGAACCTTCTCTTTTCACCAAGCTACTTCATCAGTTTTTGTATCTTCCACAGTACTACACAAAATAGGGTCTTCTCTGTGTATGCCACTATCAAATCCGAATTCCCTGAAGGGTTGCACACGTGTTAATTTCTCCCACTCACTACCTTACCGAGTACTCAAACCGAAACAGACACAAACAGGCGTACACACGTCCTTCCCAGTCCCAGTGATAGTACTATGTTACACGTTCTGTTGTTTTATTTCGTATTTAGATTGGTTTATTTTGAGATTTTTATTATTTTTTATTTACAGGTTACTTTAATTTATTCTATTATTTACATTACTAATACGTTATATTTTTTAATTATTTACATTGGGAAGAGAAAGTCGTGTGTGTTTCACACAGACTTTTTTTAGTTGTCACATCTTCTGGGATTATGCAATAACTCCGTTTCGTAAAGGAACTCTGCTGCATCATTCTCCGTTCGAATATTATGAAGCAACTACAAAATTCATAGCAGACTATGCAGACTTTGTAGCAATTAACAGTGAAATCCGAATGGAATTGACATTACGCAGGAGTATTGCTAATCCAGTGGTGCGCAGACGCAGGAGTGCGAGAATTGTGTAACCCTTCAGGGAATTCGGATTTGATAGTGGCATACACAAAACGGAAAAGACCCCACAAATACACAAAATTATTAAACGAAACAAAAATATGCAAAAAAGAACTATACAAAATTGTAACAAATTTTACCACACTAGTAGACAAGAGTCAAGACGCCATTAAATAAAGAACCAGCTGACTACGTCACTAGAGTGCTGCGCGCGCAGTTAAGGATGGCGGGAGATAATATGCAACTTTTTGGTGAATATTTCGAGTTTGAAACTAAGATCAAATGAAGTTTCATTAATTTATCGACTACTACCGGAAACATGAAACTCTGTTTGCGACTCGAGAAATCTATTTGAAATTCGTAAAGTTTGTAACAAATTATAAATCGTACTTTGGAAAATTTCAAACGTTCTTCAGAAGTTGCAAATTTTTTAGTTTCAAATTTCTGTGTAAATATTGCTTTACTGTATTGTTTTTGTTTGTTTTTTAGGGTAAAGCAAATGTTCAATGGCAACTCTCATCTGGAGAAACAAATATCCTATGTGTTGAAGTGGTTGTAGCAAGAGGATGAAGATGCTCAAATGTCATGTATAAGAAAAAGTTACAAACGGTTGTTTTTTGTACAAGAAACCCTAAAAATGGAGGGTTTTACAATATCAGAGACTATAGTATACAAAATCTAAATTGTATGTTCTAAATTTAAACATTACTTAAAAAATCCATCAACAACTTTAGAGCATCATACAATTTGTTAATATTTGCAGCTTTGATTTTATTATGCTTAAACTGCTTTAAACTTTTCTGCTTTAAACTTCAGTTTAATTTACTGTGATAATTTTATTAATAGGAAATATGTATATTAGGTAATTTTGATTAATAAAAACAGTTTTCCTATACAAAATGAGTGATGGTATTTATAAAAATAAAACTTAAAGATTTTTTAAAGTAACCTACATCTGGAAAATAAAAAAAGTATTAATTTCTTTAAAAAAAAATTCTTTTTGTCATTCATTTCTATTTAGCATCCTTCATTCTCTGCACTAGCATTTATAAAATAAAGTCAGATGAAAAATAAAATATAAACAAAAATGATACATAAACTTTTTTGATCCTGAATGTACATATGTTGCAATCTGTTCAATTCAGAACAATAAGCAACCCCATGACCCAATAAGATGAGGATGATGTGTATGATATATAAATGAAATGTATCTTGTACAGACCCAGGCCGACCATTCCTGAGAGAGTATGGTTAATTGAACCCCAACCATCAAAGTATACTGGTAACCACTGTCTAGTATTCAAATCCATATGAAAGTAGCTTAACTACCTCTACTAGTATTTGAACCAGAAAACTTTGTCTTTGAAAATCAGCTGTTAAACAGCTGACTCGCAACAACAACTTTACCTCTAGACCAATTAATAAAAAGTACCGGGTCACCGAGCTTTGCTCGGTTGTAGATTACATGATTGATTTCCGAAAAGAATGGTAATACAATGGGTTGATAAAAGATAAGCCATTGAAGGAGTTTTGACATAGTCTTTACATTTTAAAATACTGTGTATTTGTTTCCTATACATCTGTTATTGTTTATTACATCTGTAGCCAGCCTATTGTTCTAATTACCTTTTTTGTCATCAGTCTCTCGACTGGTTTGAAGCAGTTCTACAAACTGTTCTATCTTGCGCAAGTCGTTTCATATATACATGCCTGTAACACTTTACATCTTTTGTAATTTGCTTTATGTATTCTAACCTTTGCCTCCCCCTACAATTCACTACCTCAATATTACGCTCCATTATTGATAGATTAATACCTGGGTGTCTTAAGATATGCCCCACTAGCCTATCCCTTCTTCTGGTAAGATGCTTCCATAGACTTCTTTTTTCATCCACTCGCCTAAGAACATCTAAATTACTTATTTTGTCCACCCACCTAATCTTTAACATTTTCCTGTAACACCACATTTCAAAAGCTTCTATCATCTTCCTTTCTACAGCCCCTATCACCCACGTTTCACTCCCGTATAATGCTACACTCTAAACATAGTGTTTTAAGAAACTTTTCCTAATCTGTAAATCAATGTTTGTAGTCAGTAAGCTGTTTTTCATTTCAAAGGCCCTTCTAGCTTGAGCAATCCTACTTTTGATATCACTTGTGCTTCTACCATCCTTTGTTATTTTACTCCTTAGATAGCAGAATTCCCCAAATTTCTGTATGTTTTCGTTGCCTATTTTTAAATTTCCCATCTCTTTTAAACCACTCTGGCTGCTGCCCAACACTTTCATTTTGTTAATTAATTACCTATATTTCTTAATTTAGCGAGTTAACAATTTTTTGCAAATATGAGATCTAGATATGAGATCAATTGATTTGTAGACCCTGAAAACCCCTATTCATAAATTTTCAGGACAATTGTTCGAGCCATTTTTGAGACCAGTTGGTCATACAAACACGCATACGCCAAGTTGTTTAATATTATGAATAAACTTAAGAAAAATCTTTAATAAATAAAAAGAGTAGCTATTTAACTTACTTTTTGTCTGCCAAACCTATTTTTTGTTCTTTATTTTATTAAGTTATTAAGTATTATCTTATTAAGTATTTTAATCAATCATTGGGGACACAAAGAAGAATGTTTTGCTAAACTTTTATAATGCTATGACAACCACAATCTCTCCCCAAAGAGGAGGAGTGAAAATTCAGTACTTCACAAAAATAATCATACCGCAGTTTATATTTGCCCAATCAACTAGAATTAAAAATAAAGAAAAGAGCATACAATTATCTAGAGATGCTGATACTGATTATAAGATACACTTTCTCTGAAAAGTTTCAGTTTTTCATAAGATATTTTTTGCTTTATCAACTTTCACAACTAAAGTTACAATTTTTTGGTGTTTACAAAACAACAAAGTTGCAATTTTCAGAAATACGCGATTAAAGATAGTATTAAGGTTTTTACGTACAACTTGGTCTGCACTGTGCCATTCCAACCCATTTTATTCTAAAAACGGTAGTGTAACCTAACATATTGATGGCTAACTAATTAGAAAAATGAACAAGCTTTAAACTGGTGAAACAAAATCAAAGTTTTATCTTTTTCATTCAGAAGAAATCTATAATCAAAATGTGTTGTTTATTCTGTACAAAATCAAGTCTTGTCTTGGAAACCGATCGCAAATTTTATTACTTTCTCTTGCCTATATGAATATATAGGAAGGAAAGTATTGTTTTCATGTCGATTTTTCGAAATCGAGTTTTCACCGGATCTATACGTTTGTAAGAGTGAGGATTGAACCGAGAGTTAATGGGTGATTTAGATATAAGTTAAAATAAACTTTTAGTAGTAAAATAAAATGTTTTTAATGAAAATTATTAGAAGTGTAATCGTAGCAAGTAATTATAAATAATGTAGTTTTATATGTTACGATTAACATGTAGATACTGTAGGCTTAGAGATGCAGTTCTGAGAACTGCAGGAAGTGTCGGGTTTCGTTGTCGAGTACAGAGTGCAATCAGCAGGCCTATAATGTACGCCTATGTAAAACATTCTTGATTTTTTATGTTCTGTAGTCAGTCAGTCCATCTAATGTGTGAGTAATGAAAAGTCGTTAGCCTGTGCGTGAGTCTATTTTATGTGATGTATCGGAGTACATAGTTTTTTCTTACTAACAGTAAAATGTTTTATATAATGTACTGAAGTACGTTTTTAGTGAATAGTGACTTGTACTTAGTTTATTGAGGTCTAGTGAAAATGCACGGATATCCAACCCACCTATTGTTGTGGCTGGGCCTAACCCGGGTATTTACCGGTAAGTGGTAATTAAGCTGATTGCACTCTCCGCCTGGCTAAGCCGGCCGTTATTTTAAGAGTTCTTATTTACCTGAAACCTGGAGCGGCGGTACTTAACTGTGCTACCTTTAGCACTATTGCCAATAGTTTGTTTTTAATTATTATTTTAGTGTAGTAAAGATTGGCACCGTCTATGACTGGTAACGCTTGGTTCATTGTTTGGGAGTTTTTATTGGCACGAGATTTATGTCGTTACCATTAAACGATGTTTTGTTACGTTCAAAACATGTTTGAATTCGGATATATGTTTATCCTGTGCCCACTAGGAATCCTGGCAGTGCCGCTCCAGGCAATTATTTAATGATGGGTAATTTTTATTTTTATTTGTAGTGTACTCTGGCGTATGTTTAAGGATAGAATAGCATCATTGTATTATGAAGAGATCTAATGGAAATTTGTTGCTTTAAATCCAAAAATGATTATGGAATTGGAGGTCGTAGATTGGACCTAATATTGAAATTGACCCGTTGTCAGATTCATTTTATGACTTATTAAATTTAGTACGTGTTGGTTAAGATTGATCATCAGTTACCTTTATATTTTA
Organism: Catonia carolina; assembly: GCA_035578175.1. Taxonomy (NCBI): domain Eukaryota; kingdom Metazoa; phylum Arthropoda; class Insecta; order Hemiptera; family Achilidae; genus Catonia; species Catonia carolina. The sequence continues at coordinate 44,579,611 of JAQMRL010000006.1, read as the reverse complement.
GTGATCTCTTCATGGTGCAACGATGAGTTTATCGTAGTAGTCCGCCACAACAGGGACTTAGATGAGTGGTAGCCTGATTTAACCTTATCTTGAGAATTTGTTTTGTAGTTTACTGTATTTGTTTTGTAATTTAACTTTTGCTGGAGTTTATTTGGTAATATTGTGTTAGAAAACTGGTCGGGCTATGCTCGGTCATTAGTAGTGTAAAAACGGGGGTTCTAGCCCACGGACCAGTAGTATGGTACCAGCTCAAAATTTTGCTACGATTATTTGGTTATTATTGATCTGTTGTGGTCGGCAACTGTGCCCGTATGTGGTTTAAGGTATTAGTTGTAGTTTGAATCAAATTTGGTTTTCAATAAAATTTTATCGTGGAATCGCTGTGGTGAGAAATTATTGTAAGTCTACCCTCATCTAGCCTCCAGATTTTTCCTATTGCACCCCTTCCCCGATTGCTACAGTGGTGTCAGGTGTGGGGTAGAGGGGCAGGAATACCTCTACCGTCATGGAGGGGGGTGAGCTGAGGGAACAGCTGGAGGAACTGCGGCGGGCCAACGAAGAGTTCGCGGCCTTACATGCACAACATGAAAGAGAGAAAATGGACCTGTTACGGCAAATGGAAGAATTACGCGTAAGAGACCCTCCGAGGCAACCAAATCCGGTGGTTAAGAAAGATCTGGGACTTCAGGCATTGATCAAATCATGGTCGGGTGATGTCGGGGGTGTTCGGGTAGACGACTTCCTAAAATCCATTGATCTGGTAGCTACGACTGGGAATTGGGGAGATAACGACAAGAAGATCATCTGTCAACTTAAGGTAACCGGCCCGGCGGCAGCATGTATTGAAGCTCATCCAGAGCTACAGCGCGAAGCGTCGACTTTTGAGGACTACCGACGAGTTCTCCGACAGCGGTTTGGACCGGAGGCTGATCCGGAAAGGTTCCTACTGGCGCTGAACACCGTGAAGCAGGAGCCTGGTGAAAAGGCGCGAGCCTTTGCCGATAGATGCCGCGCGCTAGCTATGAAAGCGACCCCGCCGCCAACCGATCCCCAAGAGGCAGCCTGGGCCCGGGCTCATATGGACAGGTTGTTACTGGCCGCCTATGTAAGGGGGCTTCACGGAGCCGCGGCAATGACGCTGCAGGTCTATCCGCCCGAGGACTTGGAATCGGCCATCAAGACGGCGGAACGAGTGGAGCAAGCACATGAGGCAGTAAAACGACCCCGGGACATATTCGCCGCTACGGCACCATGGGCCGCGGAACCGACTCCCGTGGTGTCTGAAGCAGCAGTTGAGCGGTCTCGACGGAGGAGCCCGGATACTTGTTATACCTGCGGCGGACGAGGACATTTCTCTCGAGAATGTGCCTCCAGGCGAGGGGGACGAAACGTGAGAGGAGTTGGAGAACCGAACCAGACTGGAGCTCGAAGTGCTGGAAGAGGCATCAATACCAACCGGGCGGTGCCCAGGGGTACTCGATGTTTCGTGTGTGACGAACAGGGTCACTGGGCGGCTAAGTGTCCCAGACGGGCGGGTCGAAGAGCAGATACAGGGCGAGGCGAGGCAGAGAGAAGGGCACAATCCCCAAATGCGAGCGGCTCCGGACCTGCCCCGAACCAGAGCCAGTGAGACAGGGGCAGACGGAAAATCCCCAACGAAGCCACGACGGGGATGCTCGCGTCAATTGGATTCCTAATGTTACCAGCAGCGGAGCGGGAATCTCGGTAACCATGGAGGTGGAGAAGTATCAGCGGACGTTACTGGTGGACACCGGCGCCGAAGTTTCAATCCTAAGGGAGGCGGTACCCGGTGTTCCAGTTCAGAAAATTAACGTCGAGGCCAAGGGAGTTACCGGAGCAAAACTAGGAGTTTTGGGCGTCCAAGAGCTAGAGTGTCGGGTGTCTCACGTAAGCGTGCAACACTCGTTCGTAATAGCGGCGATTGACACGTGGAGAGACGGTTTGTTGGGATGGGATTTGTTGAGGAAGCTAGGAGCAGTTATTGATACCAGGAACGGTGGAGTAACCTTTAGGGGTGTCGGAGCTAGGGCGCTGACATGCGGGGCTGAAGACAACGTCAACGGCGAGGATCCCTCAGAAGCGGGCGGGACTTCAGAGGAGGGAACCCGAGAAGATGGCGAGGCAAATCCGTGTGGAGCAGGCGGCCATAGGACACAAGGGAGGCGTCGTAGGAGAGCAAGGACAGTGCCAGCGGCGACGGGAGGTCCGGCTGAAGAGGTCCAGGCGGCGTGTATGGTCACTCGCGCTGTAGAAGAAAGAGGGTGTCCGAGTTCCCGGAGCACCGAAAACGAGATGGGATCGAGGCAGGAGTCCACTCCTAGGATTGAAATAGAGAGGAGGGGGAAACTAGCGGAGGACCAAAGTATCAGTGGCAACAGAGACGCTATAGGCAGAGCGGTTGCGACGGTCAAAGATGGGGCTCTGATGCAAGAAGCTGAACTGAGCGTATGGTGTGTACGACGGGAGGTCGTACCTGCGTATACCGAAAAATTAATCGAAGGCAAGGTTGAGAACGTGGAAGATGGGAAAGCTGTGTTAATTGAGCCAGTAATTCAGCCCCAGGCTGGATTGAGGGTGGGCAGAAGTGTCGACGCTATTCGAGCCGGACGAGTGGTGATGCGCGTGGTGAATCTGACAGCGGCTCCGGTCGAGGTCCCCAAGAAACAGATGATAGGAGTCGCCGAATTGTTACAGGACAAACGGGATTGCCGACGAGTGGCACGTGTTAGTACCGGCCAGGTGGCGACGACTAATGAGGGGAAGATAATTGAGAAACTGGGTCATCTTTCGGGCCGAGAGGCTGAGATATTAGGAAGAGTGTTAAAGAGCTACGCAGAAGTCTTCGAGGAACCTAATCGGGAAGGATGTCGAGGAGGAGTGCAGCATGAAATTAGGACTACTGATGACAAACCGATTGCCAAAAGACCATACCGGGTCCCCTACCACCTTCGCCCGGTAGTGGAAGAACATCTGGCAGAAATGCTCGACAAAGGCGTAATAACTCCATCTACCAGCCCATGGTCGGCCCCAGTTGTGTTAGTAAGGAAGAAGTCCGCTGATGGAACCGTGAAGTACCGCTTTTGTACAGATTTTCGCGCACTGAACGAAGTGACCAGGGCAGACGCATACCCGCTGCCCCTAATTCAAGAGACCCTCGAGCATCTGGGGAAGTGTCGATACTTCACGACCCTCGATTTACATAGCGGATACTGGCAGATTCCCATAGCCCCAGCGGATCAGGAGAAGACGGCTTTCACCACAGTCGGAGGCCATTTTGAGTATAAACGGATGGCATTTGGATTGATGGGAGCCCCGGCCACTTTCCAAAGGCTTATGGATAATCTCCTTAGTCAGATTAAGGGGACGGAGTGCTTGGTGTATCTGGATGACGTAATTATCTTCAGTACCAGCATCGAACAACATGCGGAACGACTGAGTCATGTGTTGGAGGTTTTCAAAAGAGCGAATCTAAAGGTCAATCTAGAGAAGTGCCAATTTGCAAGTGACGAGGTGGAATATTTGGGACATGTGGTAACATCTAATGGTGTGCGGCCCGACCCGGGAAAAATTGACGCAGTGAAGAATTTCTCAGTGCCCAAGAACGCAAGAGAGGTGCGTGGATTTTTAGGCCTAGCCGGCTATTACCGACGGTTCGTGAAGGGTTTCGCCGAGGTGGCGAAACCATTGACTGAACTTACCAAAAAGGATGTGAGGTTCATGTGGAAGGAAGAGCAGCAAGCGGCTTTCCAAGCGTTAAAGGAGGCTCTGTGCTCAGAGCGATTACTTATGTTTCCAGATTTTAACGAACGATTTATTCTGGCAACTGATGCTTCCAACACAGCGTTAGGGGCTGTACTATCCCAAAACACCGAGGAGGGCGAGCGGCCGATAGCGTATGCGAGCCGCCAACTGAACTCAGCCGAAAGAAATTATTCGACCACGGAACGTGAGCTGCTTGGCGTTGTGTGGGCCACGAGACAGTTCCGCTGCTACTTGCTGGGAAGAAATTTTACGCTGGTCACCGACCACGCAGCGCTTCGGTGGATGCTAAGTTTGAGGGATCCGTCCTCACGGCTAACGCGTTGGGCGTTACGCCTATCAGAGTTCGACTACACGGTGTGCCATAAGCCTGGAAGGAAGCACACTAACGCTGACGCACTAAGTCGTGCAACTGAAATAGCGCGTGTTGTAGAAGGAATTGATCGACGAGAATTGGTCGAGTGCCAAGAGAATGATGAATGGTGCCAGAGTCTGGTTGAGGTAGGAGGCGGGTCCGTGAGGGATGAAGTGGTCTACTGGACCGGTGGGGTAAATTTGGAAGAGCAATGGAGAATCGCGGTGCCAAAGGAGCTGAGGACCAGGGTTATTGAGATGTGCCACGCGACGCCTTGGGCGGGGCATCCTGGTGTGGAACGAACCACTATCCGAATCAAGAAACAATATTATTGGCCTGGAATGCACGAGGAGGTACGGAAACATGTTCAAGGATGCGGGCTATGCCTGCAACGGAAAACGCCCATTAAACTGAAGGCTCCATTGATGACGGCGTATGAACCGACACGACCTTTTGAACTAGTATCACTGGACATCGTGGGCCCACTACCGAAGAGTAGAGATGGGAATAAGTACTTACTCACGTTCATCGACCACCTGACCAGGTACGCGGAAGCAGTGCCCATACCAGATCAGACGACAGGGGTCATCGCAGGAGCGTTCGTCACCAAAGTGGTGACCAGACATGGAGTGCCCGAGAAACTACTCACCGATCAAGGGCGAAATTTCACGTCAGAGTTGATGGCTGAAGTATGCCGGCAGCTGGGAATTCGCAAGCTCCAAACGAGCCCTTACCACCCGGAGGGGAATGGCCGACTGGAAAGACTACACAGAACGTTAAACGACTCGATTTCACACTTTGTTAGGCGGGACGGTCGTGATTGGGACCAGTGGGTCCCATATGCGTTGATGGCGTATCGGAGTGTTCCCCATACGTCTATTGGATACTCGCCACACTACATGTTGTACGGTCGAGAAATGGTGCTACCTGGTGACTGCGTCGTTCCATCTCCAACCTGCAGCGCTGACACGGAGGACCACCTCGCTCTTCTTCGACAGCGACTGGAGGAGGCTTACGCTGAAGCTGTTCGGAAATCTGGAGACGCTGCGGCTGCTCGAGCTCGCACCTATAATCGGGGGAAGACGCTACGAGAATTCGAGGTTGGCGAGAAGGTGTACTTGTACGAACCGGCGGTGCGAACGGGAGAGGCCAGGAAATTTCACCGTCCGTGGTCAGGGCCTTACTCTGTCATCGAAAAACTGTCCGATGTCAACTATCGGCTGCAGGTAGCTGCGGGGCGGTCAGTGGTGGTGCATGTTAATCGATTAAAACCGGGACACGAGAATGCGGCCATGGAAGGGGAACTCAGACCTACACAAATACGGAGAGGGACTGGCGCCCCTGCGGTGTCTTCAAAAGACGAACGGGACGAGGAAGAGGAAGATGAGGAGTTAGTATACTACCCAGCTAGAGACGGGGACGACGAGTGGGATGGCGCGCAGGAACAACAACCAACAATTACGGCAATGGGGCCAGGTGAGCTAATGGAACCCAGTGGACCTGTGGGGCCAGCCACGCCTGTGAGGCCGGAGAGACCTGAACGGACTATTCCCCGGAATGACAGGGAGACCGCGGTAGCGGACGCCAACGAAGCATCAGGCGAAGAAACCAGGGTAGATGAAAAACCCTGGAGTCCGTGGAGTCCCACAATAACTGACAGCGTTTTCGGCGATCCCGCAAGTTCGCCAGATCAGCCTGACCGGATCAGAGAAGACCCGTCCTACAAGCCATCACCGCGGGACCGAGTACCCAGCCAACGGTCACCGTATGGATTGCGGAGCAGAACTCGACCACTGGAAGAAGGATAATCAACGACAAGGGAGGGAGAGGTGAGATGAGGGATAGATAATCAGTAGGCTAATAATTGATGTTATATTAGGATTTAAGTACCATAGTAAGTGTTCCGTACCGAACACTATTAAGGTGAAAGCAGGCAGTATTGTGGCTTGTAAATATGAGTAGTAGTAGTAATGTAGTAGTAATGTAAGAGATGAGGTTACGACAGTAAGATGTATAAGTAGATATATAATACTTTACCCCTATATGATGTATCTTGAAAGGTGGATTTATTTGTTTTGTGGCATGATGGTATTCACTTAAGGTAATTTATTAGTAGGCTAAGATAGGTAAGCCATATTCGTAGTTGATAAGTATACCCTGGAGGTGAGGTGGAGGGGCTCACAAGGTCGCGTTTTATGTGCAGGTGTGTTGTCCAAACCAGATACGGCAATGAGAAACGGAGTCCTATTCCTGGGCCAGGGCGAGATGGTGGTGACTGGCGATTTCTGGAGGGTCATTGTGGAGTTGAACGTGACACAAATTACCAATCAAGCTAGCGAACTACGAACTGCGATGGGTGACGCTAGGGTGGCCCTGAGTGAGGCGATCACTAGGATTCCAAAGCTTCAGGTGCTACAGGGATCTTTGATAGAAACGGAAGATTTGCTGGAAGAAATGGAGGACGCCGGTCAGACGCTACGTGACATGCTGCCGAACGGTCGGACCAAACGAGGGCTGTTGAACGTCGGTGGCAAATTGATAAAAGTCATTTTTGGGAATCCGGATGCCGACGATCTCAACGATTTGCACGAGAAGATCCAAGGCCTTGAACGAGCGTCTGCGGAGACTGTTTTCCTGCAAAAGGAGTTAACCACCATCACGAGGGCGCTATCTCAACAGACGGAAGATAATAGCGAGAAGATACGGCAATTGGCTGCGGAGGTGGCGGAGCTGGTAAGTCCGATACTGAGGAGAATGGGCCACGTAGAAGAACGACTACGTGATACGGAGACTACGCTTCATCTCTTCATGAATGCGTCCACCCTGTTAGCTGACCTGCGTCTAGCCTCACTCCAGGGACTTGTAGCGATTAAGGATTTAGTTTATAGCTTACAGAAAGTTAATGTAGGAGAGGGAATCAGCGCGTCACTGATCTCCCCAGTAGAATTAAGTAGAATTGTAAGGAAAGTGCAATCGGCCTTACCCAGAGGCGTTGAGCTGTTAACCAGTACCGAGGTAGTGGACATGTACAAATATTACACGGTGACTAGGGTGTGCGCTCATTCTGTCGGACATTACATTAGAATAGCCATTGACTTGCCTCTGGCCTCCCAAGGTCATATGTTCCAGATGTTCAAAGTGAGGTCCATCCCAGTGACTGATCCGGCTACGGGTGTAGCAGTGCTGTACCGTGTGACGTCACCCATCTTCATCATCAGCGAGGACCGGGAGCTCCATGCAGAACTGGGCCCAGATGAGCTCCAAGAATGCCGAGGGCGCGAGCCTATGGTTTGCCCAGCAGAGATCGCCCTGCGATATCGTCGAACCCGGACCTGCCTCCACTCCTTGTATGTGGATAGTAGAAGCGACTACGAGGACCAGTGTGAACGAGCAGTGGTGGCGTCGCCTCCCTCTCCATACTGGGTATGGAACGAAGTCGAACGCGTCTGGTACTACAGCCTTTCCACGGAGGAGAAATTAGTGGCCGACTGTCGTGATGGCTCGTCAACGACTGTCCAAGAGCAACTCTTAAATGGGGTTGGGCAGCTGAAACCAGTGAAGGGGTGTGCCTACCGTACCGACCAGTATGTCTTACTACGAAGAACGAGAGGTAGCACTACTACCCGGCTACCCACTCTTCTTATCAACTTCACAACCCACCCCCTAAACGTTCCGGACGGAGTACCCGAAGCCAATAGGGAAGAAAGCTGGAAGATCATCGGGGAATTGACCGCTGAGGGCAGATCCCATCCTGGCCCACATGGTCCGGAAATAGAATACACGGAGATGCTTCGAACTATGGACCGAAGACGTGCCTACAACCGCACCATCATCTGGACAATGGGCATAAGCATTGTCCTCGTTGGACTGACAGCAGTTCTTGGAATATCCTGGTACCGATGGCGGCGAGTTCGAGACGCCCGTTTGGAGGAGACTGCCAGTGTGGAGCATCCAGAGATTGAGTTGCGGCAGATGGAGACGAGCCAGCCAGTAGAGAGCCGACGACGGGAAGACCGACCATCCGAGGGAGCGACAACATCGACCCGAGATCCCAGACGTCCAATCCATCGATTGCCCTTGAGGGACCGACGGCACCTGGTGGAACGTGGATACTGCAGCCCGGAGAACGATCAGTAGGCGACGATGATCAAGTGCGGAAGGTGGGAGTGAAACGAACGTCTGAAATAAAAGTGAGGTCAGCCTAAAGTGATAAGTGTTTGGAGTGATTACAACCGCTGTCCCATATAGTCGATGATTCCCGCGTAATCTCACATTTTTATGGGGGAGGGTAATGTAAGAGTGAGGATTGAACCGAGAGTTAATGGGTGATTTAGATATAAGTTAAAATAAACTTTTAGTAGTAAAATAAAATGTTTTTAATGAAAATTATTAGAAGTGTAATCGTAGCAAGTAATTATAAATAATGTAGTTTTATATGTTACGATTAACATGTAGATACTGTAGGCTTAGAGATGCAGTTCTGAGAACTGCAGGAAGTGTCGGGTTTCGTTGTCGAGTACAGAGTGCAATCAGCAGGCCTATAATGTACGCCTATGTAAAACATTCTTGATTTTTTATGTTCTGTAGTCAGTCAGTCCATCTAATGTGTGAGTAATGAAAAGTCGTTAGCCTGTGCGTGAGTCTATTTTATGTGATGTATCGGAGTACATAGTTTTTTCTTACTAACAGTAAAATGTTTTATATAATGTACTGAAGTACGTTTTTAGTGAATAGTGACTTGTACTTAGTTTATTGAGGTCTAGTGAAAATGCACGGATATCCAACCCACCTATTGTTGTGGCTGGGCCTAACCCGGGTATTTACCGGTAAGTGGTAATTAAGCTGATTGCACTCTCCGCCTGGCTAAGCCGGCCGTTATTTTAAGAGTTCTTATTTACCTGAAACCTGGAGCGGCGGTACTTAACTGTGCTACCTTTAGCACTATTGCCAATAGTTTGTTTTTAATTATTATTTTAGTGTAGTAAAGATTGGCACCGTCTATGACTGGTAACGCTTGGTTCATTGTTTGGGAGTTTTTATTGGCACGAGATTTATGTCGTTACCATTAAACGATGTTTTGTTACGTTCAAAACATGTTTGAATTCGGATATATGTTTATCCTGTGCCCACTAGGAATCCTGGCAGTGCCGCTCCAGGCAATTATTTAATGATGGGTAATTTTTATTTTTATTTGTAGTGTACTCTGGCGTATGTTTAAGGATAGAATAGCATCATTGTATTATGAAGAGATCTAATGGAAATTTGTTGCTTTAAATCCAAAAATGATTATGGAATTGGAGGTCGTAGATTGGACCTAATATTGAAATTGACCCGTTGTCAGATTCATTTTATGACTTATTAAATTTAGTACGTGTTGGTTAAGATTGATCATCAGTTACCTTTATATTTTAGTGATCTCTTCATGGTGCAACGATGAGTTTATCGTAGTAGTCCGCCACAACAGGGACTTAGATGAGTGGTAGCCTGATTTAACCTTATCTTGAGAATTTGTTTTGTAGTTTACTGTATTTGTTTTGTAATTTAACTTTTGCTGGAGTTTATTTGGTAATATTGTGTTAGAAAACTGGTCGGGCTATGCTCGGTCATTAGTAGTGTAAAAACGGGGGTTCTAGCCCACGGACCAGTAGTATGGTACCAGCTCAAAATTTTGCTACGATTATTTGGTTATTATTGATCTGTTGTGGTCGGCAACTGTGCCCGTATGTGGTTTAAGGTATTAGTTGTAGTTTGAATCAAATTTGGTTTTCAATAAAATTTTATCGTGGAATCGCTGTGGTGAGAAATTATTGTAAGTCTACCCTCATCTAGCCTCCAGATTTTTCCTATTGCACCCCTTCCCCGATTGCTACACGTTTTCAGACCCTCTGAACCCAAAAAACATGTTTTTAGCGATTGGCCTGTGTGTGTGTGAACAGAATATCTCAAGAACGGAACATCGTACGAACTTCAAACTTGAAACTTAAGTTACATACTACTACCGGACCCGACACGAACATTTTCATCAAAATCAGTCAACCGGAAGTAGTAGTTATTCGTATAATTTTTCACTTTTTTGCGATTTTTTAAAACCTGGTACTACGATTTTTTTTAAAAATCGCCTGATTTACTAACTTTTTTATGCTCTACAAAATAGGGTAGGCGCCATGTTGGCTGAAATTCTCGGTGAGGGTGTTTTTACGTAAAGAAATTGTTTTTTAAGATTACGGCTTTAATATGCATTTTACCGCAAAAATGTAGTATATAATAAAGGTTGTAGAGAATTTAAAATTCTACAACTTTTATTTCAAACATTTTTTTTGTATAACGCTTAGTTTAACCGTAATTAGCAATTTTCTTGTTTTTTCTCACGAAAACGTGTAAAAAATTTATTTCTTTAAGATTTCGGTCTTAGTATGGATTTTACGACAAAAGTGTATAAATATAATAAAATTTATAGAAAATTAAATTATTTACAACTTTTATTTAAAGCATTTTTTTGTACAGGGCCTAGTTTAGCGTGAAAGAGCGATTTTCCGTATTTTTAAGCCAAACTGAGGTTTAATTTCATTTTGCCTTTCACTTATGATTAAAATAAGGTTATGTTTTTTGAGGTTAAGTTTTTGTTTATTTCTAATGTTTTAATACTAATGTTAGGTTATATTGAATAACTTATTTGCATTGGCAAGAGAAAGTTGTGTGAGTGTTTCACACCAGATTTTTTTTTTTATTAATTTACAAATTAACCTTAAAGTATAAATAAATATAGGTACTGTTTAAAAGAGCACATTTCAGAAAATCAGAAACGTCAAAAATTTCTTAATTTTTTTTCAATTCCTAAGTAGACTCCCATTTAATCAGCTGTACATTGTAAATAACCTGCAATCTCACAATATTTACTGTAATTTTATGGTGGTTGTTAACTAAACAAATAAACAATTGTAGTTTGTTTTTAATGCCTATTAAGACAGAACATCAAAATAATTAAAGAAAAACTGATGAATGAAAATATAAAGCGACATAACATTTAGTTTCAATTAAGAGTGAGGGTTTTCACTAAAATATTAGTTATTTCAAGAATTATAATATGGAGACATTAGGAAGAAACGAACCGACAAGTACTCATAAAACTAGGAATCAAGGTCAGGATCAAGTGCCTCCTCATCCTCCTCAAGAAAGTCAAAGAAAATCATCAATTCCAATGCGTGCACCTGCAATATCATCATATTTAGAAGATCGAGAATTAAGAAAACTTTATCGGCCATCTAAGTATTTATGTTTGAGTTGTGGATCAATTTCCTTGGTACGAATAATTTTAAGCCATCTAAGTTTGTATGTTTGAGTTTTGCCCCATGTGAAAAATATGGGGAAGAAAATTTGTGTTTTCATGTTAAGTTTTCAATGAAAATACATGTATTCAGATCCCCTGGGTCCATAAAACATGTTATTACCAATTACTCTGGGTGCATGTGTGAACGTGTTAACAAAATAACTCGAAAATAGAATTATAACTCAATTATCAACTTAATTATTACTTATAACTTAATTATAATAACGCAGTTGAAACTTAGAACTTAGGTTAGGTACCGTGAGTGGAAGGACACGAACATTTTCATATAAGTAAACTGGTAGTAGTTTGTACCATTATAAATTTGTGTGGTAACATGCAATTAAAAATGAATAAATTAAAATCAAGTATTATTCCAAAGATGTGGTATTCAACAAATAATTAAGAGCAATGGAAACATTCATGCAATGCAGACCAAAATAAAAATAACTAATATTAATTTTCTGATAATATTTGAATAGTTTAATTATGCTTAAACAATTGATGAATACGAGATACAAAAATATTGACAATGAATAAAATTTTATATTATTTATTTTATAAAAACCTGATTAACACTGATATTCTCCGCAGCTCACAAATACAGCATATTTTATTATTGCACCTTTAATTAACTTTACCAAATAATTGTAATAATAATGAAAATTACTGCTATACAATAAATGTACTCAAATAACGTCATACTGTGTCAAATTCACGCCAAACTGTATTGAAATCACGCCATACTCTCTTGAAAAATTAAAATTGCCCTCTATATAAAAACTCGGTACAACCCCCCCCCCTATGTATGACGTCGACCAATGAGTAGGCCCTACCCTTCTTTTAACTTTCGAAGGTCTCATTTTCCGTTAAAATTTCCAAAAGACACGAGTAAGCAATTACTACACACAATACAAGTTAATATACGGTGTAGTGATTGCTTACTTCAACACCGACACATTAATTTTACATTTAATGGGCTATTGAGACAACTAACAAACTTTTCGCCCCATACAAACATTTACTAAATTTTGCTGACACTAACATACATAAAAATGTATCACTATATGTCGGTACCATTTATAATTAAATGCAAATGGTTGCATTTGATTGATTAGTTTCTTTTATTTTTAAAATGATTACTTTTAACGAATACTTAAAATAAACTATTTTCTTCGCTTGTTTTAAATATACATTATTTTCTAAGCAGCATAATTAATGTCTAATTATGTGCGATACAAGTTGTTTATTTCTGCAATTTATCACGTTTCTACTATTTTTCAAAATGGCTCCTATGATTTTGTCTAAAATCACCTCACTTACTACATATTTTGTGCTGTAGAAGATTCCCATCTTTTTCAAAAAAATAAAAAAGGCTTCTTGATCTTAATTGTGAAATTGATTTCCTCCATTTCATGGTATTTAGGGATCATTTCCAGGAAATAAACCAATGGGCGAGAAAAAGGAGTAGCTACATTAATGAAGACAGAATTAGCAATGTGTTCATATGAAATCAGTCAATTACCTTACATTATAATATTGTTCCTTTTGTAGACATCAGTACATTTGTAATCCTTCAGTCTAACCTCAAGAAATATTTTAAACTTTATCAAATACTAGCTTGCTATGCTTCACGGCAAACTAAACTTAACAGGTTGACTCCCAAGGCAATTTTTGCAATTTTGCTTAAAAACCCCTTTCTATTTTCTGGTTCCTTTGCTTTTTTTTATTAATTTTCTTTCAAGACTAGAGTATTGTAAGGCTCAAATTTTTTTGGCGCTGATTTTAGGTGAGCGACTGATCAGGTACTCAAGAGTAAAAAAATCAAATTTACTCTGAAAGTCTGATGTATGTCTCCCTGAAATTTTACTTGTATTTCTATAAAATATTATATGTATTTTATAAATATTTACTTTGGGCTATTTTTCAATAAAACTACATAAATATCAATGATGCGTCTCTCTTATCAAGTTGTATAGTGAGTGGTAAACTTGAGTACTAAAACTTATACCAGTTGTCTACATAGAGTCCCCGAACAGGGTCAACTTTTACAACGCAAAAAATATTGTAATATGAAAACCATAAAAAATCAAATAATAAAATGATTTTTCATTATATAATATCATTAAAACATGATTAATAATGCAATAATAAATTATATAATAATAGTCAATATTATGTAATAGCAATAATAAGCTGTCAAGTTTCACCGACTCATTTTTGACTCAATCGGACCAAGTAAATCATGAACCATGACTGGGGAAATGTTTCTTAAACTCATTTCTAACAACTCAGTATATGATTCAATGCAAACGAGCATCAAATCCGTCTCAAAATTCTATTAAAAATGCCATTATGTGAGAGATGGATCAGTCTCTCAAAAGTAAATTTTACAGATCTGGTGAGAGACGTAGTACGTGTCTCATGGGAGTCAACCTGTTAAAGCATTAACTTCTCACACAACCTTGAACATTAAAACCCAGATAACTATTGTACAAATAAAACCAATTAGTACTGGAAACAGGTCTTTTATTGACATCGGTATAATCACCAGGGGAAGGGTACAGTAGTACCCTTCCTACTCTTTAAGTTTTGGAAGGTTTATATAAATTTTTATGCAGAAATTGGATGAAAATTATATTTTGGATATTTATCCCATAAATAATTTTTGAAAATTTTGAAAATAAAGATGATGTCATGAACTGTAGGCCAGTATTGTACTGTACCTACCTGACAACATAACCATGCTGTAACAACTTGACTTCATAATACAATACATTATATACAGTTTTTGGTATAATACTGATAGATAAAATAACTAACCATCCAAACAATTTTTTTTTGCATCCAGGAGACTCCAAAGGGAGTATAGGACATGTCACTTACCACCAAAAATTTGTTTCTGCTACTGCTTACTTTAGTAGGCTTGTCATGAACCCCATTGTATCAAATATCACACAAAATTAAAAATTCAAACACAATAATAAATTCATCACTTACCAATAATTTTTTCCCTCTACTACTTAACTCAGTAGTCTGTCATGAACCCCTTTGTATCAAATAGTACACAATATTTGTTTAATTAGAAGTTTAATACTTTTCAACCAACAACTATTTAGAAAGGAATTCGTGCACACTGTAAAATGTTTCATCAATCAAATATAGTTTTAGCTTTTTTTAAAATGACTTATAAATTGTCACAACTTTTTAAACCTTGTGGCAATTTATTGATGTATTTTCTACCTGCATAAATTGGTTTTTGTCGAACAATTTAGTGTTGTGATTAGCAACATAATAAATGATTCTGTTTCTTGTGTAGTGGTTGCGAATATCTAAATTCTGTCAAAAGGTATTTTTCTTAACGTACATTATCACTTCAAAAATGTACAAAGAAGGAACTGTGAGCAATTGCAGCTCTTTAAATAGTGATCTGCATGAGGTAAGGTGGTTGACTCCCATCATACACCTCACAGCTTTTTTCTGGATTTTAAAAACTCTTTCCATGTTACAATATGATGAATTACCCCATACTAATATGGCATACCTGATATGAGACAAAATTAAACCATGATAAGCTGCTATTAGCAATTTTTTATCATTTAATCTGGCAATTTGTTTTAATGCAAATACCCCAGATGATATTTTACCACAAATTTAATCGGTATAATAATCCCATGATAGAGTCCTATCTAGTGACACTCCTAGAAACTTTACTGTTTGCATATGATCTAAGATATTATTTTGTATAAAGACTTCCACTTCTCTGTTTTCCCTTACATTGTGTTTGTTTCTGAACTGTAAGTACTGACACTTTTTCCCATTAACTGTTAAAATTAATTCATTCAGAAATTGGAGAATGGGATGTTAAGTTAACAACTTTGCACCAAACAAAATATTAAATAAAATGTAACTTCATTTAACTAATCATAAAACCAAGTAATTTTTAGTAATTATAAGAAAATCAAATTACAATATTAATAAGTAACATGTTATGTTTTCTATGAAAACTTTATCCAATAAAAAAATAATGTTTTTTTAAAACAAAAGTTACTGTTGATAATTACCATTGCAGGTAGTAACTCTCTGCAGACTCCTCGCTATCATAGTACAAGGCTATGAAAATGTATGCTGTTATTATGAAGGGTTTATGTTCGATTATGGTAAGTTAGTTTTTAAAAAAAAAATAAGTGTGAGACAAATAAAATTCAGAAGAATTATCTCCATAGTTTTTACATTATGAATAATCATAAGAAGTTTTAATTCTTACACATTTATGAACTTGTTCATCAGTCAAATTAGTGTATTTTAGTAATTCAACTTTTACAAACATGCCTTTTCTCAAGTTTAGTCCAATCTTAAAAGCTGATTTTGTCGATACAAATTACATTAGCAGGGTTGTATTTGAGGGGGTCTAGTATCAAAACCAGCCACATCCAAATTTTTTTTTGTTTCTGTTAATTTTTACAAGTTTTCAATGTTATGAACATAGGAAATAAGAGAATCTACATTAAAACGATCCATGTTGTTGTTTAGGTCATCGGCCGAAAGACTGGTTTGAACCTGAAGAGGTTTTACTAAGTAAAACAACGAGTGAGGTGGTTTACAATTGCCTTCCTCACTGAGTGGGAAAGTACACTTATCAGCATTTTGGGCCCACTGAAAAGCACATATTTTCCACTCTGCAAATGACACCTTTACTTCATTCACCGCAGGGTCTGGGTGTATAATGGAATTCATTACTTTCAGAGGAGATAACACTGATTAGTGTCTTTTATACCTTTACCTCTTCTGTGCTTAAATGATTCAGTCATTTAATTGGCTGACCATGTGATAAGAAACAGAACTACTTATTTCAGCCTTGCAATGAACAGATTGAGTGTAAAAAATTTGACTCTCCACCTGTGTGTTGTGGGCAGGTAAAACGATCCATATTCAATGAAAATGCTCCAAGAAATTCTGAAGTTATTTTCAAAACAAGCCACATCAAAACTTACAGAAATAGCCAGTAGGTGTGCTAGTGCATTTCTGTGGTGAACTAAATTATATTCCTCATATATAAAAAACCCACCGGGTTGGTCTAGAGGTAAAGTCGTCGCCAAAATCACCTGTTTAACAGCTGATTTTCGGAGACGAAGGTTCCTGGTTCAAATCCTAGTAAAGGTAGTTACTTTTATACGGATTTGAATACTAGACAGTGGTAGCCAGTGTACTTTGATGGTTGGGGTTTAATTAACCATACTCTCTCAGGAATGGTCAGCCTGGGTCTGTACAAGACTACACATCATACACATCATCCTCATCTCATTGGGTCATGGGGTTGCTTATTGTTCTAAATTAAACAGATTGCAACGTACACAAATTAGGAATAAAAAAAAATTATAAATAAGGATTGCGATATGTTCTATATTGGAATGACAACTCGTAATTTTTCTACCAGATTTAAAGAACATGAGAGAGGATACAAATACAATAAAATAGAATCTAATTATGCAAAACATTTGAAAGACTCAGGACATAAATTTGGAAAAATAGGAGAGGATTTGTAGTATATAATGGATAAATGTAAATTTGATAATAAATATAAAATACAAAAAAATGAAATTTTTCAAATATACATCCACATAAATTTAAATAAAGATAAAATAATTAATGAACAATTAAAATTTAAAGATGAAAGAAGCTTCTGCCATCTATTGAATAAGTATAAACAATTACAGGAATGAAATTTAAACCAATTTAATTTAAATGACTGAATGGAAACACCGTTCTGAATTTTATTTTTTAAATTTTAATAATATGCTCTGACGAAGGTGGTACTACCGAAACCCGTGTAAGTTTTTTAATCTTAAAAAGCAACCAAGGTAAGGTATAAATTTCATTTATACTGTAATTTAAATTATATTCTATCAAAGACAATGTAGTTTTGTAGTTAATGCAGTTATTTTAAGACAATTTTATTACAGCATCGTTTAATTTTGTTATTATGACAGAAAGTTATTAATTTTAATTGCTTGAAAAATATCGATTGTGAACAATTTAGTTTTAGCACGACAAAATACTAAATGAAAAGTGTATTTATTGTATAATTTATAGTTAGGAGAAGTTACTTTATTAAATTAGTTAAAATGATCAAATTCATTGCTTACCTTAATAAATAAAACTATGATTTTTCACAAAAAAAATCAGTAAACTTTTGTTTCAAAACCAGCCAAGTCCCTGAATGAGTTTTAAAACCAGCCACATTCAAAAGAAAAATGAGTTTTCCTAGATTTAGAAAAGACATAAATTTTTATTATATTTATACCCATTAATGTGGGATTTAAAACTTATAACTATTAACCAAGATGGTTGATACTGTATTTTAAATTTAAACAGATTTTTGTTTTTCTGAAAAAATTTATGAAATGGATGTGGCTGATTTTGATACTAGACCTATCTCTTTTGTAAATGTTCCAGTGTGGTAACACTGAAAATTGTATTGAGTAGCTGTACCTTATTCCGTTTAACTTCGGAACTAGTGTAAACAAATCATATGAGTGTACAGTTGGAAGAATAGTACTAACATGACTGATGACTGTGTTCGACAGCCATATGTCAGTGACAAGTCATGTTATACATTTGTTTCTGGTATATTTTACTGATAGTTACAGAAATTTGATAATTCTGCCAAATAATGGAAACAGTGTTGACTGTCTTCTGGAAACTTAATAAAATTGAAAGCCTGTAAATGGACAATTTATTTTCTATTCTGCTATGGAGTTGCAGGAGGGGAGAATAAATTGATTCTAAAAATCTGATTTTCTTAGTTTTACATCTGATTGTTTTGCACGTTAGTAATAATGCAGACAATGAAGAGTGACATATGAAAATGAGTGATGAAAAAATTTCAGACTTAACCAGGAATCAAACTCAGGACTTTGGCGCATAAGCCAGTTGCAATGGCTACTAAATCAATCTTTACGTTATATCAGTGTTCCTAATTAACACACAAAAACTTAACCTAAAAAAATCAGAATGCTTCTGCATTTTAATTTTAGTTGTATTATTTATTTATTTTTTAATCCCTAATGTGTGCATGTTGCAATCTGTTCAATTCAGAACAATTAGCAGCCTCATAACCCAATGAGATGAGAATGATTTATTTATGACATGAAAATGAGGTGTAGTCTTGTACAGACCTAGGTCAACCATTCCTGAGAGAGCATGGTTAATTTAACCCCAACCACCAAAGTACACTGGTAACCACTATCTTGTATTCAAATCCGTGTAAAAGTAACTACCTTTACTAGGATTTGAACCAGGTACCTTTGTCTCCGGTTGTATTATTGATATAATACGAGTATAACACCTTAAAAGATTTCTAGAAAATAATACAGTGGTTTTATTCCTATATATTATAATGTTTTCTTCTTTTACAGTATGTTCAATTTTACTGTTAAATTTACAACACTGTATGTTTATTTCAAACGGAGCAATGATAATTGGCGTTATCAGGGTATGAATAATTTATATTTCTTTTATCAATTTAAAGACCTGTAGAAATAAAGGTTTTTCTTTTTGTAGAATATTGTTAACGTAAGTGGGAAACAAAATATTTATTGCTGGGAAAGAACTATTAGTTCAGGAAATCGTAACTATAGTTTGGCCCTGGGTTACAATTTTATATGATTTCAAAGATAATGTACGAGTGGGAGAATAACATGGACCCAAACTTCAAAAATTCAAATTGGTTCATGCTTAAGGGGGTAGTCAACTCAAGATGATGATTTTTTTAAATTACATTTTTTTTCACTTATTTGAAGTTTAAAATTTTCTTAATCATAGCATGTGTTTACTTTGGCAGTACGTTGACAAAAAGTAATAAGAACATCTGTTTAATATAAAGCTCACTAGCAAGGCGAGTGAAATTATTCCTTTAATTTTAAGTTTTCCGGAAATGTGTTTTTGCATGATTATACATTCTTGGGAATTAAATAATTTGGTTTGTATTGAAGATATTTGGATGAACTGTTTTTTCAAATGTTCATAATTTCTTGCTCTATTATCTGTCGAATGGTTATTACAAAAAACTTTATAGGGACTGTGTTATAAAATAATTTGTGAATACATGAAATAAATGTTTTTGAAAATATGTTTTTCTTCAATTAATTTCTTGTAAGAAAAAATAAATACAAGAGCATACAACAAATAATAGACAGCAATTTTCTGTATTTTTTAGTATAAGAATCATGTTGATGTCTTTCTTGGTTCCTGAGATAATCGATTCCCCGTAGAAGCCCGCTTTTCCACTCCCAACCTTGTATTAGGGGCTGTAATCAATTTTTTTTTCTGGTCAAGTGGTAGATTATTACTAGTAAATTACTCTTTCATTAAAAATATATAATGATAAATTATAGCCAGTAGTTTTGATTTTCATTTTCTGGGTTGACTACCTCCTTAAGGCAATAAACTAGGCATGTTGTTGAAGCTTACTATTCCCATCAGAGTAACAAAAAAAAAAATACTGTGAAACAATATTAAAGCGTCATTCAAAAATAAATCTTTATAATGCATCCTGCAGTTTGAAATTAATTCTATTTTATAAAATGAATTTACATAATAATTTCACTAACCTTCTTTTTAAACTGCGTCAACTTATATTTTTATTCTTACTTACACGTGTTTCGGTGGATCTACCATCATCAGAGTAAATAAAATAGTTGAAACTAAAAAATTATTTTTCTCACTTATTTAAAATCTGTAGAAGATAATACATCTTCAGTCATTTGTATAAAACAGTTTTATACAAATGACTGAAGATGTATTATCTTTAATACATCTAAATATAAATACCATAATAAAAATAAATAAGTAAATAATAAAGTAGATAATAAAGTAGATAAGTAGATAATAAATAAATAAGTAAATATAGATTATAATACATCTTCAGTCATTTGTATAAAACAGTTTTATACAAATGACTGAAGATGTATTATCTTTATACAAATTCAGTTTTATACAAATGACTGAAGATGTATTATCTTCTACAGATTTTAAATAAGTGAGAAAAATAATTTTTTAGTTTCAATTATTTTATTTACTCTGATGATGGTGGATCCACCGAAACACGTGTAAGTAAGAATAAAAATATGAGTTGACGCAGTTTAAAAAGAAGGTTAGTGAAATTATAATGTAAATTCATTATATAAAATAGAATATCAAAGCTTTCTATTTTTTTTGGTGGCAATTTTTAAAAGTTTCATTTGATCATCTGTCCGCCGTCACACCCAGATGTCAAAAGACTCAATACAGAAATCACTAATGGTTTTTGCCATAGGTTAAAGGTAAGCCTTTTTAAAAATGTCCACCAACAATGAGACTTGTCGTCTCGGGAAAGGAATTTTTCCTCTCTGCCATCCCCTCCGACTTTTTGAGCTAATATGTACTCATGATAATAATGGTAGTCTTATGTCTTAGAGTGAAGACGGGACAGGCAACTAGTTTCACATAAAAGTTTGTTTACCACCAAATGAACATTATTTGTAGAATATTTTCCAAAAATATTTTTCACAATTGTCATCTGTTCCAAAACAGATGCATGTATTGCGATCAGGAGTGTTTCTTTGGTTTAATTTTGACAAGTTCGTTCAGGCTGCATGATCTTGCCAATGCTTTGTTGTCTGAAGTTCACTGGAAGATGAACCGGACAATTTTTTTTAAATAGTTTATTTAAAGTCGCATTAATTGCTTAGTGATTAGTGACTACTGGGGGTTCCAGTACTGTAATTGTGGGTTTTTTTCTAACATCTGAGAATATTTACAATCAGTTTAAAAACAAAAACTATAAGTAAATAACATGAAAGTGTTCACATGACAAAGACAATACCCAATGGTATTGCTTCGAAAAGAAAACCAAAATTATTTATATTTTTTGAAAACATTAGGCTTACCTAGATAAAAGATGAATAACAGTAATAGAAAAGGTAACAAAATTAATAGCTGTGATAGTAGAATGCATAGAGGAAGAAGATGATGTTAATAGAGATGATTTTGATGTTGATATGGTTTTCAATTATTTATAAGGCAGGTTAGAGTCTGTAAATCTAAACGGAAGGTCAAGCAATTTTATTTGTTTTAGTCGTGTTACGTCTTCGCTATTAATAAATTAGGTACCAAAGAATTTGGGTGATCTGCTAATTTTTCTTGATATTTAGAACTTAGCTGCATAATTTCTTCTTTCATGGTGTTGACACGTAAGTCCTTATGCAACCCATAATTTGCCACATACCATGGAGCATTTTTTAAAATCCGTAAAACTTTTGACTGAAATTGTTGGATGATAGGAAGATTCGATTTCGCAGGATCCCCAAAGTGGTAACCCATAAGTCCACAGCACTTTCAGTATGGCTTATGTGGGTTTTTTAACTTGTTAAAATTTTGAGACCCTGGTCGGGAATCGAACCTGGGACCTTCCACTTAGTAGGCTAGCCTACAATTTTAATTTTCAATTAAAGAAAAAGCAAAAAAAAACTAAAGTGGGGCAAAGTAATCTTAATTCAAAGTACTGTGATTTATGTGATAATCACATGAATGTATTTGTTTTTAGATATATCCTCGTTTCATGATTCCGTATATTGTGTTTCATTCCTTTGCGACTACTGAGTACCTAATTGGATTTATGCTTTGCTTTATAATATTCTCGGAAAAAACGACAATACTTGAAATTGGGTGGTACTTTCTCCATGGAGCGATATTAAGTAACAAATTATTCAGTTTTTTAATGATTTAAATGACAATTTGTCGTATGTGATGTTTCTTTTTAATGATTATTAAGAGATGAAATAGTTTTAATTCTGACTTATCCTATACTCTTTTTGAGTTTTGTATAGATTAAAATTTTAAATAAATAAATAAATGTAGAATACTTATGTCCATAACTGACAGGTGGAGTTTTAAGTTATTTGCACTCAATCTGTTAGTCCCAGGGTTACAAAAATAGTTCTGTTTCTTATCACATGATCAGCCAATAAAATGACAGAATCATTTAAGAACAGATGCGGTAGAGGTGTAAAAGACACTAGTCAAGATTTATCTCCTCAGAGAGTAATGAATTTCATTATACAGCCAAACCCTGTGGTGAATGAAGTGAAAGTGTCATTTGCAGGAAAATAAATGGAAAATAAATGCTTTTTAGAGGACCTGGTATGCTGATAAGCATACTTTTTAACACAGCAAGGAAGGCATGGTAAACCACCTCAATCCTTGTTTTACTTAGTAAAACCTCTAGAGGTTCAAACCACCCTTTCGGTTGATGACCTAAATAACATAGAATAGTTGAAGACGTTTTATTCGTCCAAAACAGCCTACTGGGTTGGGGCCCTTCTTAGCAAGTATAAAACACATCCCAAATTTCATTTTAAGTCGCATCTCTTGGTTATTAGTGACTACTTTGGTTGATGATGGAATGGTGGGTTGAACTTGTAATAATTTCCAGACCCTGGACAGAAATCATACCTGGGACCTTCACTGTCAAAGTCAGCCAAATTTCGTTTTATATATTTCAATAAATAAGTACTTGATCAAATATTTTCTATAAATCAAAACAAGTACAGTAGGTAAACTTTAATTCTTCAACACTTTTTATACTCATGTGGTGAGGTGACATGATTTGGTGTAAGCAGTGATCCGGCAGGCAGGTCAGTCCCTTCCACTTTCTCCTCTTCCCCCTACCCTTCTGTTGTCTTTGAAAACAGTATTGTACTGAAGGGCACATTAGTTTGTATTCATTAAAATTGTGGAATTTTTATTTATATTAAAACCTTGTCTTTAATACTTCCTAATTTTTTTGTCTTTTATGAACACAATGGATCACTTTAGTCAAATTTAGAAAGCTTCTTCCTTTTCATATTCTTTAGCTTGATGTTTTGTCAGTATGCCCTCATTTGGGCTGATCTTGCTTGCTGAACTTCCTCTGAAACTACCGGTTTCTTCCTGCTTGGGTTTGTTCTTTTGTCTGATTTTGTTTCAAATCTACTTCCCTTATTTCTTAAGATTTTTAATTTTTCTGTTTTGTTTTCTAAACCATTAAAATTTAATACGAGTTTGAGCATATCTTTTGTGACATTTCGAATCCATGGTCCTAATGTTACCATTGGAAAGAGTTTTCTAATCATCTTGTTTAAAATTCTGTTTTTAGGTGGTCTGATAAGCTGTCCAAGAAAAGATATACTTTTCTTCCTTATTGTATCTGTTATGGTTTTCGTTTTCTTTAAAGACTTTTTCGTTTGTTAGAATTCTCCATTGCCCATCTACTTTGTTTTTCTTTCCTATGCAGGTTCTTAGGATTCGTCTTTCGAGTTTTAGGACATTGTCTATTGCTTTTGCCTTGGTCGCTATTTATAATAGGACTATAATATGCTTTAGATATTTTGACATGTTGATATTTTGACAACCTCTAAGTTCACAAGGTTTCGAACTATCAAAGTTCTGCTGTAGTAAATTTGATACCATAGGTTTCACCATCTGGTACAATTCCCTGCCTTTTTGGAGTCTTATAGAGAGTTCATTTTGTGTTCCCCATCTGCAGTAATCTCACTTTCCTAATGCAGCTTTTAAAAACTTTTAACCAATCTTCAGGTGTTTTACTATTCTAATTAAATATCTCCCTCCATTTTCCTTTCCCTTTTGAATTTTGTATGATTAAAATTTGAAAAAATATTTTCATTGCATTGTTTGTACGTCCATTTTATAGTGTCTCAATGTTTTCACTCTTAAGTTATACTTGACCCAGTGGGTTGGTCTAGAGGTAACGTTATCGCCATGAGTCAGCTGTTTAACAGCTGATTTTTGGAGACAAAAGTTCCTGGTTCAAATTCTTGTAAAATTAATTACGTTTATAATGGATTTGAATATACTAGACAGTGGTTACCGGTGCACTTTGATAGTTGGGGTTCAATTAAACATACTCTTTCAGGAATGGGTGGCCTGGGTCTGTACTAGACTATACCTCATTTAAAAATCATAGAAATCACCGCATCTTATTGGGTCATGGAGTTGCTTATTGTTCTGAATTGAATAGATTGCAACGTACAGACATTAGAAATAAAATATATATATATATATATATATATATGTTTTTGTTCTATATTTTTATTCTATTTCTTAAATTATGTAACATGGTCGCTAATTACTATATTTGATGCAACCTTCATTAAAATTATTTTTTTTAAACGTTAAAAAAATAAAGCAAAAATAATTTTGAATGATTGAAAAGAAGCAATATCTTATTAATTCACAGAATTTTAATAATGTTATTTAACTTTGTGAAATCTGTTTTGTTTTTCAGTATTTTTATTGTTCACACTGATGGTTGTAAGTTTTCATTATTATAAAATACGTTGAAAAGCACTACAGATGAAATTCATATGAAAATGAATTTAAATGGATTGTACTAAACTTAAAATATAGTGAATGTAAACCAATTGATTTATTAAAAAGTTAAAATTATGAAATTTTGTATTATTGGGTTTTAAAAATAACAAGAACGTTATAGATCTTATTGTAGCACAGTTATTAGCTTGTTAGACATGAGCGTACCCAGTGAGGTGCAGGGGTTGGCTGTCCCCCTAGAAGCAGAAAAAAAAATTAAATGGTTTCAAAGGGATACAATACAAAATTAGGTCTAAAATTTTTAGTTTATGACAAAACAAAATGGTGTAAAAATCAAAAAGTATCTAGACACTGTAACATGTTATTGAAGGACCCAAATAAAATGTTACAACCTGAACGACCATGGCTGCTAAACTACGGGGTGGGCTAGTTTTGATCCTGGGTACGCCCAAGACAGAAAGCTGAAACTGTATGTTGTAATCTGTTCAATTTAGAACAATAAGGAACCCTATGATTAAAATGAAATGAGGATGGTATGATGTGTTAATGAGGTGTGGCCTTGTACAGACTCAAGCCGTCCTTTCCCGAGAAATTATAGGTGTGGCCTTGTACAGACTCAGGCCATCCTTTCCCGAGAAATTATGGTTAATTGAACTCTAACCATTAAAGTATGTAGATAACCACTACCTAGTAGTCAAATCCATATAAAAGTAAACACCTTTACTCGGTTTTGAACCACAGAAATTCATCTCCATACATCAGCTGTTAAACAGCTGACTCGGGGCGATGACTTTACCACCAGACCAACCAGGTAGGTTTACAAGTGAGCAAAAATTTTCATAAAAAGGTATACTTGACTCCTCAGTAAACAGAATAATTTGCGCTAAAGGCCAGTTTCATGACTAGATGTCATGACCACAAGTTTTTGAAATTATGTTTTCACTACTGATAATGTGATATTTGTTTTATGTGACATTAAAATAAAAATGCCGCATATGCAAGTAACATATGCCGCATGACAATATAGTTTTCATTACGATAAATGCCACACAATACTCATTGCCATGAGATTAAAAGTACAGATTTAATGTCACGTGAAAAAGGGTCTTTACTGTTTTTTGAGTTATGTCTGAAGTATTAAAATCTGATTTAATTAAGAACTAGGAGACTGGAATAGAAATAAAAAATGCGATAAAGAAGTTTAACAAATTTTTTATTAAATTCATTCACCTTAATACTAAATATAAATAATAATCATAATTATAATAATACGGTACGTACACACAATTAATAATATATTAATAATTACTATTACATGCATAGCGAAAATAATTTAAATATTCTTACATATAATGTAAACATTTATTTATAAATATATATATAATATATTACATAAGATATAACAGGTATGTTATGAAATAGGTATCGCATTTTGCATCTTTTCTGTGTAAATGTTAGCCGTACTTTCTGTGTATGAAGCATATAATGAACTTGAGTAATACAGGATGAATGATCCAAACCAATACCAAAACACATTAGCGACAATGAATGTTATAAATGCCATCGCAGCACAGTGCAGCCAAAATAACCTGAAAAAATTACAATATTTATTAATAATTAAAGTTAATAATCTTATGTTTAACTTCATTTTAACAATCTTAATGTTTCTATTTGTACAATTTGTGAATAAATTTGTAAAATGTGTGAGGTTTTGTTTGAGGCTCAAAGTAGTTTGGTGACATAACCGCTTTTTGAGTGCGGAAAATCAGAGATTCATTTTCTAAATAAGGTAGAAACATTTAATGTGAACAAAGAGAAAGTACCTCTTCGCAACACAGCTGATACCATCACTTAGCTAAACACCCAGGTTTCAAACAAAACCTTCTCTCCTCTTCTAGTCCTAATTTTCATTCCCAAGTAACATTTTAATGTAATGATCTGTTATATCATTATAATATTTCAAACCCAAAGCATATCTCAGTTGTTAAATTATTAGCACTGAAATTGTTTTCTTTTATCATCTTATATTGACTGTTTTACAACATTAAATGTTACTGCAGATAAAGAATGTTTGGTAGTTCATAGCTGACCGGGAATCAAACCCTGAAAAAGCCAGTTGCACTGATCACTGCACCATCAAGCCAGCTGGAGCTCTGATGGGACCAAACATTCTATACAAAAAAGAAATTTAGTAAAAATTACAAATGTGTAATTCCAAATGGAATGTCAATTGATATGTTTTATGAAAAAAAATTATTTTGTAGTAAGATTAAACTTGAGGAAATGTTGATATTAAGAAAAAAGAAGGAGAAATGCTTTTAAAATGTGGTTACAGACAGGATTTGAAAAATTCAAATTTTGAGAGAGAGAGAGAGAGAGAGACCAATTGCTGAAAACATGGTTTTTGGGTTCATGAGGCTTGAAAACATGGGATGAAAACTCAATTTAAAATATCTACATTAAAACAAAACTTTTATTTCTGATATATTCATACAGGGCAAGGGAAAGTAATAATAATTCAGGAGAACTATGTATTAGAAAAAGAAATGAAATCTCTGGAAGCCTCAAATAATAAAAATAGCTTGTTGTTGTTTAGGTCATCAGCCAAAAGGCTGGTTTGAACCTGTAGAGGTTTTACTAAGTAAAACGAGGAGTGAGGTGGTTTACCGTTGCCTTCCTCACTGAGTGGAAAAGTACGCTTATCAGCATACCGGGCCCTCTGAAAAGCACATATTTTCCACTCTGCAAACAACACCTTCACTTCATTCACCACAGGGTCTGGCTGTATAATGAAATTCATTACTTTCAGAGGAGATAACTCTGATTAGTGTCTTTTGCACCTCTACCTCTTCTGTTCTTAAATGATTCAGTCATTTAATTGGCTGACCATGTGATAAGAAACAGAACTATTTATTTTAGCTATTTAAAAATAGCTTATAGAAAAATAAGTAATTTAAATAATTAATTCAGTGACTTTGTAGCGATCAGCTGTTGAAAACAGTTTTTAATTAATTCAGAACAGCTGATTCATACATTTCGTTACTGAAAGCAAAATATTAATTTATATAAAATTTATTTCTTTTTCTAAATTTCAATTTAAATAGTATAAAAATATAAACACAGTATTTAATTTTTATTTTCATGAACTAAATAGTAAAACAAATTTTTTTCTAAATTTAATTAATATTTCATTTTATTTTTTTCTAAAGTTATAATTAAGTTCCGGATTTGTAAATGCAACAATTGGAAATAAATTTGTCGTGGACCAACCATTGAACAAATGGATGGAATTTTGGAGTTTGTTTAATGTATAGATACTGAAGTCACGAGATTGCCTTTTGCGTATGGATGGGCTGTGAGGAAGGGAAATGAAAATTTAACAGTGCTGCCAACCTCAACAGTCTGACAATACTCATACATTTCACTACCGTGCAGTTTCTGCGTAAATTTTGAAAGCTGTAGTTTCTTCCGAGAAAATGTTTTCATCATAAACCTTTTATAAGAAATAAATGTGACCTGCAATAATGCCTATTGCTTAATTACATGACTACAGTCCAGCCTTTCTTATTTTGCTCCTAATGTAAACAAATAATGACGTCACTGAGCATGCGCATTATATAAAAATGAGTACACGCTGATTAAAAAGTTACAACAAAATACTTTCAAAAGTATTTAAATACAAAATACTTTTAAATTATTTTAATAAATGAAATTGTTAGGCCTACGTCATGTCATGACTGATGTTTTAAGTACTTATAATTTAAAACACAGTCAACTGAATAGGAATACGACATCCATAAAGTGGTGGACTCTAGCGTGCACCCTGTAGTAGCTGGCTTTGGTTTGTTGACAGTAGGAGCAAACTAAGAACGGCTGAACTGTAGATATTTTTGATTTACTGTAATTACCAGCTACCTTACTCTATTGAAACAAAATTTTCTATGAATGAATCACCTTCTTTAGTATTGCTGTCATCGGCATCTTCATTATTGGTCCCACTAGTGTATTCCTAACCATTTCCTTTTTTTACCAGATGTCAACAAAACTGTTGACATCTGGTTTACAACTGCTTTTTCACGTCTTTAATTAATTAATTTATTTTTCGAATTGTGGAAAGAGAAACTTCACAGAAATTAGCTACTCTCTCATGGCTTTTGTTAAGCGGCAGGGAAATGCATTTTTATTGAGCTATAACTTCACAGCATTTTATTACACTGCACATTAGATTTCGTTCAGCAGTATGAATATTGTGCCTTCGTTTTCGAGAAACTACATTTCTATTTACGGTAACAAACAGTTATATTCGTACAGTTAACCTACAAAAGATTCCACGAGATACTGTATAAATGCTTTGGGTATTATAAAAGTTGTTGTGTTTGTTGTATTAAAATTAAAGCAGTCGCGCATGCGCACAGATGCTCTTCCTCTTTACTCCTCGTAAACAGTTGCAAACTCGTGACTCAAGTAACTATAGCAATTGAAAATATTAATTAATTAGAATTATGTTAGCGGAATGATTTTAATTCATTTAAATTGTTGTTTAGGTCAACAGCCGAAAGGCTGGTTTGAACCTCTAGAGGTTTTACTAAGTAAAATGAGGAGTGAGGTGGTTTACCATTGCCTTCCTCACTGAGTGGAAAAGTACGCTTATCAGCATGCCAGGCCCTCTGAAAAGCATATATTTTCCACTCTGTCAACGACAACTTCACTTCGTTCACCACAGGGTCTGGCTATACAATGAAATTCATTACTTTCAGAGAAGATAACTCTGATTAGTGTCTTTTACACCTCTACCTCTTCTGTTCTTAAATGATTCAGTCATTTAATTGGCTGACCATGTGATAAGAAACAGAACTATTTATTTTAGCCCTGCAACGAACAGATTGAGGGTAAATAATTTGACACTCCACCTGTCTATTATGGGCAGACTTAATATTACTTACAAAAATTATACAGCATAAACGTTAATCATAAAATTATCATTTAAATTAACTGCTACAATTTAACAAGTACATTAAAAACTGAGACTTGACCTTACCTCTGAACTCGAGTTTCTCCAGCTGGTATGGTAGACTCTTCATCTTTTAATAAAAACTTTCTTGCGCCAAGCATATAGTGGTGGAAATATTTTTCCCAATCCAATGCTGTTATGTCAAATGGGAACATTTGTTTATCTCTGTAATCTAAAGATTCCCACATATCTTGAACATTTTTGTCATGGAATTCCCATTGTCTTGTACTGAAGTATGATATTAATGAACTTAATTTTTCAATCTTCTGTGATATCTTTAATAACCTGAAATCAATTATTTTCATATTATTTCTATAGACGTTGATAGTTAAATATTTTTTAGTAAAGTTTTTGGACAATTAATGTAATTAAATTTATGATAATGTCTGTGAAACATTCTTATTAGCTTCTTATTACGAAGAAATGTGATTCATAAATCTAAGGTGAAATAACATATATCTAAAATAATATAATAAAGAAGAAACTTCTGTTTGTTTGTTTGTATGAGGTAATCTCATAAACTACTGAACTGATTTAAAAAAAATCTTTCATTGTTGCATAGCTTAGAGCTTCCTGATCAATGTAGGCTATTTTGCAACTTTAAGTAACTTTAATTAAGTGAGTTAAGCAACTTAAACTGTGACGGTGTCACATGTTTTAGTTTTTCAGGTGCATAGCACTTTTATGTTTTCTAAGTCCTCTGGATGGTGTATTTTTTGGGCTAGAAGCATGATTCAACTTTTATATTTCATAGAAAAACGTGAAGTATAACATTCGATTCCAAAAACATTAAAAATTCGGAAATATTCAAAATTTTTATTTTTGCACTGTATTTCATATATTTGTTTTCATTCGACAGGTAGTGAATGAGTCATATTTCCAATTACTCTGCGTACTGCACCCACGTATTACTGTCTCTTATCTCTGCCACATACCAACTGTCTCTTTCTTTTCCATCGGTATTTTTCTATGCATTCTATTCAATTCTGTTAAATCGCAGGGACAAATATTTAAAAAGATGGGCATCGATTTGAGGCAAGAGTGCTTCTTTCACAAATGGACAACTTTATGTCGGACTTTCTAGAGCTGGAAATGGAGAAAAACAATTTATTTTGCTGCCACAGGGCAAAAAAACCACAAATATTGTGTTTAGAGAGGTTTTAAAATAATTTAATGAGGCCTACATTAGCTGCTGTGAAGCGAAGTGAGTGGGGGTTGCTAGTTAAAGAATAAAATAAAAAAAGATGATTTTACAATATTGAGCATCTTTCTTGGTAGTGTAAGTATTGTAATAAACATAACCACAAAAGTCTACTGTAGATAATGGCCTTTTCCCACGATGCTATAGTTTACTAGCTGCTGCTACTAGCAGGACCTACTAGCACGTAGGTGATGGTTCCCATGGAGGTTGTTAATTAACTATTATCAGTGCTCTGAAAACATATGTGAGTTGTATTGTGTATTGCTGTACATAGTACAGCTTATTAGCAACTAGCAGCGTTTCCAAATATTTACACTGAACTAGTTTACTAGCACTAGTTAATTACATGACGTTTTCTCCCCACTAGCGCAAGTTGAGCAACGTTTCCAAACATCCACACCGAGCTATTTTACTAGTGCTAGTCAATCATGTAACCTTTTCTCCCCTACTAGTGCTAGTAAAATCAACCATGTTCAAAGTCACTAGCGTGCTAGTGAGTACTAGCTAGTACTAGTGTCTTGGGAGTAGGTCTTTATGTTATACATTCGCTTAGTTCCAGAAGAAGATGAGAAGAAAACACAAATGAGCTGCTTTTATCTTGTACATCCAGATAAATTTAGTAGGCCTTGAACTGAAGGAGGTTTAAATAGTAGAAATATTTTTTCTGAGGCGTTCTGAGTGTCAAGCCTAATTGGTAAACCAGGGCATCATGCTCCTTTTAAATAATTCACTCACAATAATTTCAGTTTAAGATTAATTAAATTATTTGAGTCAAAAAAATTGAATTTTTGTTAATCGTGTTTTGCAAATTTTTAATACTTTAAAATTTTATGAATTTAACAAACATTTAATTATTTTTTATGACTAGCTAACCCTTGTGAATTAACTCATTGAAAACACTTGATTTTTTTTGTTAACCGGTTTGGGTGATAATTCATCCACCTAATAAGGGTACTACAAGTCATAAACATTAATGAAACTTACCCTGTTTGTTTTCCAAAAAGCTGTGCAATTATATCAATAAGTAAAGCAGGTAGATAATGCCAAAAGAGTATCAGTATTCTCACTTTTAATCTGCTTTTGTGTATTGAAAAATTTCTGTTTATGGTTAATTAAATAATTTAAGTCAAAAAAATTGAATTTTTGTTAATAATTATATTTTGCAGATTTTTAATACTTTAAAATTTCATGAATTTAAAAAACATTTTATTATTTTTTATGACTTGCTAACCCTTGTGAATTAATAAATTCATTGAAAACACTTATTTTTTTATTAATTTCCAGTTTGGGCGATGAGTTTTCCACCTAATAAAGACATTACAAATCGTAAACATAAAAGCAACTTACCCTGTTTGTTTTCCAAAAAGCTGTGCAACTGTATCAATAAGTAAAGCAGGTAGATAATGCCAAAAGAATGTCAGTATTCTCACTTTTAATCTGCTTTTGTGTATTGAAAGGAATGGATACCAAACGGCGAAAATTGTGTGTGGCCAATATCTGTAGCACAGTGAGAAAAATTGAAGCCATGTGATTGGATTGCGGCGTGATGATACATAGTTATAAATTGGTGGGTCTTCAATGCTGTCTTTATTTCTTCTGTAAAGTAAAAAATAAAAAACTTAGTAAAATATTTCAACAAAGTGAAAATAAATCATCATCCGAATATATTTTAATAAATTAAAATAAACATAAAAACACTCACCTTTATTACCCTATATGGCTTCCATTTTTAGGATAAAAAACTTTTTTATAAAACTTTAAAACTTTTTTTGGAAATTTATATATTTTTACTTTTATATGTAGGGCGGAAATTATTGTTTTCATGTTGATTTTTCGAAATTGAGTTTTCACCGGATATACATGTATCAGACCCTCTGAACCCAGAAAACATGTTTTTAGCGATTGGTCTGTGTGTGAACAGAATATCTCAAGAATGAAACATCCCACGATGCTGAACTTGAAACTTAAGTTAGATACCACTAGAGGATCCGACACAAACATTTTCAACAGAATTGGTCAACCAGAGGTAGTAGTTTAGTCATATCATTTTTCACTTTTTTACGATTCTCAAAAATGGCTCCTACGATTTTTTTAAAATTGCCTCAATCACTAAATTTTCTATGCTCTACAAGATAGGGTAGTACTCAAGTCTGCTGAAATTCTTGAGAAGGCTGTTCCCTCGTAGAAAAAAATGGTTTTGTAAGATTGGAGCCTTAATATGCATTTTAGCCCAAAATTGTCTTTAAAGGCGATTTAAAGATCTACAACTTTTTATTCAAACATTTTTTTGTATAACGCTTAGTTTAGCGGTAATTAGTGATTTTGTTATTTTTTCATGAAAATCTATAAAAATATTTTCCTGGATAGAAAACTGTTTTTAAAGGTGCAGAACCCACACAAATTTTTTCGCATATTTTTCTCTTCATTTTTACTCAATAATTATGGAGATGTATCCATCAAATAGAACAGACTAAAAAAGAATTTGTATGTAGAATTGCAGAATTAAAGGCGAAAACAAATCTATAAGAACAAAGATTGTTTGAAGATGTATTTTGATTGAACTGGTTGAATGTAAAACATGTAAGTATTAATGAACAGTGGAAGCACAACTGATATGGAACACTGACCTTGCGGCAGCCAAAAAACACTGGCGGGCAGTGCTATCAACTCAGCTTCTGCACACAAAAATTTGCTGAATACTTAGATATTTTGATGTTTAGGTTATCGATAGGCTGGTTTGAACTTCTAGTGAGGTGGTTTACCTTTGATTTCCTCAATGAGCGGAAAAGTTTGCTTATGAGCATGCCAGGCCCTCTGAAAAACATCTACTTTTCACCCTGCAAATGATACCTTCACTTCATTCACCACAGGGTCTGGATGTATAATGAAATTCATTACTCTCAGAAGAGATAACTCTGACTAGTATATTTTACATCTCTATCTCTACTGTTCTTAAATGATTCAGTCGTATAATTGCTTGACCATGTGATAAAAAACTGAATTATTTTTTGTAGCCCTGGAACTAGCAGATCGAGTGCAAATAATAATTTAACATCCCACCCGCTTATTATGTAATTATAATTTTGATGATTGTTAAGACAAATTTTAGTCAAAAAATCTTTTTTGATATAATTTGTAAATGTGTGGATGTATGTACTTGGTAAACAACCATATACATTTAAAACCGTATGTGGATATATCCACAAAACGGACTGTGGGAAAGATTTTTTGGTGGATATTTCCGTTAATAGTCTGCCAGGGGTTAAGAGGACAAATTTTCATAAAAAGTGATACTCCTCATAAAGGAACATTTTATAAAATGTGTCAAAAATCTGAGTTTATAAATTCTCTCGGTTTCTTTCATAATATAGGTCCTTTTAACAATAATCAATAATTCTTCTTAATTAAATAATATTAAAAGATTTTAACGGAATATATTTACCTATTGTCTAAATGCCAAGCAGAAGCGATAATCGTATTTGAGACCATATCAACTGGTACTACATCAGCTTTTTTGTCTGGATCACACTGTAATGATCTCATTATTCCGGTAGTTGAAGCAACAACCACTCCGGATGGACCATATAAACTGTCAATCCATCCTGGAACTGGTTCTTTATTAGATGCTATAACTGAAAATGAAAAAGAAACAACTTATTAGTAGGCTATATTGCAACTTTAAGTAACTTTAATTAAGTGAGTTAAGCAACTTAAACTGTGATGATGTCGCATGTTTTAGTCCATTGGGTGCATAGCACTTTTATTTTTTCTAAGTCCTCTGGATGGTGTATTTTTTGGGCTAGAAGCATGATTCAACTTTTATATTTCATAGAAAAACGTAAAAAATAACATTCGATTCCAAAAACATTAAAAATTCGGAAATATTTGTGAATGAAGTGAATGAGTCATATATTTCCAATTACTCTGCGTACGGCACTCTTATCTCAGCCACGTATCAACTGTCTCTTTCTTTTTCATCGATATTCTTCTATGCATTTTATTCAATCCTGTTCAGTCGTGATTTGACTTTTAACGTGTGTAGTGTTTGTAGTTCTATGCTTTATTAGTTATTAATCGTAACTGGTCGAGCAGCAGGGCAGCTGGCACACATTCCATGGATACCAATGATACCCACAGATTTTCCATTTTCGTTTAAACGTCTTCAGTTTCCAGTGAACATATCCTTCGCACTGACTATTAATAAATCGCAAGGACAAACATTTAAAACTGTGGGCATTGATTTGAGACGAGAGTGCTTCACTCATGGACAATTTTATGTCGGACTTTCTAGAGCTGGATGTGCAGAAAACAAATTTATTTTGATGTCACAGGGCAAAAAAACCACAAAAATATTGTATAAAGAGAGGTTTTAAAATAATTTAATTAGGCCTACATTAGCTGCTATGAAGCGAAGTGAGCGGGGGTTGCTAGTTTTTTTATAATTTAAATGAATTTAATTTAGCAGCTGAACAGAAGTTTCCTTTATTAATAAAAAACATATGTTCGTACTGTATGGGTGAAAGTCCAGTCTGTCAGGACGATACAAGGGGGTAAACATAAAGGCTGTAAAGGAGCCTTTATATTCTGTATATCCCTAATGGGACACAAAGATACCAGAGAAGACCAAATTAATGATGTGTACATTGTATTATGCATCAGCAGTGCTATATGGAGCGAAAACATGGGGGATGAATGAGAGGAATTGGAGTAGGTTACAGGCAGGGGAGATGAAGTTCTTAAGAGCAATAAAGGGTAGGACAAGGAGAGATAGAATAAAGAATATTGAGATTAGAGCGGAGCTATATGTGGAATGTAAGAGGAAAAGGGTGGAGAAAATGAGGATAAGATGTTATGACTATGTGAAGAGAATGGGGGAAGAAGGAATAGTGTACGGAATGAGATCAAGAGGATGACCAAGAAAAAGATGGAAGGATGAAGTTAAGAGGAGTGTGGAGGGATGGGGATACAACTGGCAATGAATAGAGGAGGAGAAATGGTGGATGGACAGAAGAAGATGGAGAGGCTTGCTGAGCACCCAGACCCGGCGATATATATATATTGTCGAGAAAAAAAATCGGAAACCAGGAAATTCAATTCAGATCACAAGCCAAAATAAGTGGGCGAAAATGGACAGACTAAGAGAAAAAGGCGCAAAGTGAGAGGATGACAGGTTTTTGGGAAGCTAAAAGGAGGGACAGAACCACCACAAAGAGCTAGATTTTTGTGTTTTTAGCGCTCTCCTTAACGGGACTATACGCAAATAATATATATATATATATATATATATCCCTAATGTGTGTACGTTGCAATCTGTTCTAGTCAGAACAATATGCAACCTCATGACCCGATGAGATGATTAGAATGACGTGTAAGTGTTAAATGTAAATGAAGTGCAGTCTTGTACAGACTCATTCCTGAGAGAGTATGGTTAATTGAATTCAACCCATCAAAGTATACCGGTAACCACTGTCTAGTATACAAATCAATACAAAAGTAACTACTTTTACTAGGATTTGAACCAGAAATGTTTGTCTCCGAAAATCAGCTGTTAATCAGCTGACTTGCAGTAACGACTTACCTCTAGACCAACATGGTGGGTTAAATAGATATATAAAAAATAAGACTGTTCTATCTTTCAGAATTTAGGTTAATTGTTTTGGTTATGAAACTGGTTTTTATGAATATTTTACTTACTTATACTCGGTCTGATGACAGCAACTGGAACTCCTTTACTATTTGTTTGAACAAGTTCCTCTGCCAGGGCTTTGGTATAAACATATGTATTAGGAACTTCTTTTAGTAATCTGTAATATAGTAAAGATAAAAAAACAAGATCATTATTCATTCCAGG
Organism: Catonia carolina; assembly: GCA_035578175.1. NCBI lineage: Eukaryota > Metazoa > Arthropoda > Insecta > Hemiptera > Achilidae > Catonia > Catonia carolina. The sequence continues at coordinate 44,542,721 of JAQMRL010000006.1, read as the reverse complement.
TAAATATATAGTTAATCATACGATTGCTGTGCAATCAAAATAAATTTCATTGCCAAAAAGGTAGTAATACGTGTTACTGTATTATAATAATTAACCTATCTAGTTCTTAGACAAAACTTCAAGCCAGTATAAGTTGTATTAGTGAATGCGGTGATAATTTATAAAGAGTGAGAAAGGCTCATTTGTTCCTCATTAATGAGACAAAGACAACTAATACTACCACAAGTTAACATATTACAGACACACCCGACGTCTCAAAGATCTGACGTTGTTCTCATACATTAAAATGAAATTAGGAATCAAGTAATATTCTTAAAACCAGAAGTTTTTTACTCTGTATTTTAAATTGGTTGAGATGGTAATCCTTCTTCATCCTGAAAACTGGCTGGGATCAAGGACAAGATCGTTTATTAATATCACAAACCAATTGATATTTACTCTTTAAAACTTGAAAGATCTTTTTCTTTTATACTGGAATCAAGATTCCTTTCAAGTTGGAACTACCATCCCAATTGTATCTTAGTTTAATGTTACTTAATAATCAAATATGTAAAAACCTCTTTGGATTTAAATCCAAGAAATTAAATGATCCAATAAAAAATTGAAAAATTTTGAATTAACCTTTTCAAATTTAATATTAAATTCTGAACAATTTTATACACAATTTAGATTTTTAACTCAAAAATCCTGTTTAACATATTCTATTCATAACAGACAGGTAGAGTATTAAATTATTTGCACTTAATCTGTTAATTCTAAGGCTATAAAAAATAGTTCTGTTTCTTATCACACGGTCAGCCAATTAAATCAAAAGAAGTATTTAAAAATAAAAAAGGTAGAGGTGTAAAAGATACTATGGTCGTTTGCACGTTAATTTGACACAATGGATCTTATAGGAGTCATCACTGCTATTAGCGCAACTAAAAACATCAATTAAAGGCATCTGGATGCGTATATAAATACATTTTTTAAACCTCTATAGAACACATATTTTTTAAGGTAGAACTAAAATTCAAGTTTTGTTTTACAGAAAAAATTATGAATTATGCAGAATGTTAAATTAATTGTAAAAAATTAGGAAAACTGTAAAAACATTTTCTTCTATCAGGGAGGTTAAAATAAATATCTTATCTATTTTTAATGCAGACCTACTAATGCCTTTTCCACATTCCCTGGACAAACTTTGTAAACACTGCATGATAAATGTAAACAAATGATGCACTCTGTTATTAAAAATCTAAAAAAAATCTTTCCCAGTACAGATATTGAAAAAAAATATTTCACATTCGGAATCCGCATATGAAATTGAGTATAAACTTATAGTGTTAATTATTAATTAATAGTCATATAGACTATTCTACATTGTAAAGGTTTGTTACCGATGGTGGTCGGAGAAGGGCAATGTTATTGGTTATGATGGCATTGATTGATCTACAAAGTCGATGTTTGTGTACATGCTAGTAGCAGTAAGAGCCCCATAAGAAATACATTGTCCTATACTGCTCCGTTGTGTCAACTGAACGTGCAAACGACTATAGTCAAAGTTATCTCTTCTGAAAGTAATGAATTTCATTATACAGCCAGATGTGGTGAATAAAATGAAGGTGTCATTAGCAGTGTGGAAAATAAATGTGCTTTTCAAAGGGCTTGGCATTCTGATAAGCATACTTTTCAACTTAGTGAGGAAGGCAATAATAAATTATCTCACTTCTCGTTTTACTTAGTAAAACCTCTAGAGGTTCAAACCAACCTTTCAGTTGATGACATAAACAACAACTAAAATTGAAGAACTTGTGCAACAACCAGCTATCTCCAAAAATGGAAATTTTTCAAGAGATACAAAAAAATTCACCAAAAATCCCAACTATGAACGTTTACATGGGCAACTCCTTTCTCTTTACATCAACTAAACATATAATTGGATTTGACCGTTAGTTGCAGCAAATGAAAGAAGAATTTTTTTATTATACGAATGCATCATAACCTGAAAATACTGAAAAATGAAGATGACCGGTTGTTGCATCAAGATCTTTATTACTTTCTAAAGGCTCATATGGACAGATAATGTTACTATTTTTTTTATACATTATGATAAAAATGGAACTTACATGGGTGTCAGTTGATCCAGTTCTGGTCTTTCAAGACATTCTGTTAATGTTATTAATTTTTTACTGTCAAGACTTGGCGGGTAAAATGTTTCTTCAATCTTTTTCAAATGACAATTGGAATAAGCTGTAGATACATGAACAAATGCCTGAAAAATAAAGAAAAAAATTCATGTTTAATATCATAAATTTTGGCAATATATTGAAGAGGAACATGGATACTGAAGGAGATAGAGATCACAATAATTTTTGTATAAAAAAATTGTTTTTTTAAAGATTGCGACTTTAGTATGCATTTTAACGCAAAAATGTATTATAGTAAAAGTTGTAGAGACTTAAAAATTCTACAACTTTTATTTCAAACATTTTTTTGTATAATGCTTAGTTTAGCGGTAATTAGCGATTTTCTGTTTTTTTTCTCACGAAATCGTGTAAAAAAATCGATTTTTTTTAAAGATTTCAGCGTTATTATGCATTTTACGACAAAAAATTATAATCAAATTTATAGGAAATTAAAAGATCTCCAACTTTTATTTAAAGCATTTTTCTCTACAGAGCCTAGTTTAACGTGAAAGAGTGATTTTCCGTATTATTAAGGTGAGGTTGATTTTCACTTTACGTCTTTCACTCATGATTAAAATAAGATAATGATGTTTTTTGAAGTTAGTTTTTTTTCTAATGTTTTATTACTAATGTTAGATTATATTGTTAATTATTTGCATTGGCAAGAGAAAGTTGTGTGTGTTTCACACCAGATTTTTATATTTCAATACATATGTACAAATGTTTAGTATAGATGCAAAATTTAAAAAATCCTGGCAGAATTATAAATTTATGAAATAATGAGGAAAATATTATGCTTCATGCATACTACAAGTTTGCCTTGGGAATTATCATTAACAGTTGCTTAACAAGAGCTAATTAAAAAGAAAAAGAAAAACAGGTTGGGATTTGTTATGTGTAGGCTACATGTGAACCTTATGTCACATGTGCCATTTTTAATTCTGGTGTAAGAATAATTTTATATTGTGATTTATAAAGAGCTAATTGGATAGATGATAGATGTTTATACCATCAATTTCAAGTTTCAAAATACAGCTCATAATTTGTACTCCTTGAATAAATATATTTGTACCTTGATTTCTGATTAAACCTTTATTCTAGGTCTGTGGTAAGTATACTTACCACTGGCAATAAGGTTGATTTTTTTAAAGAATAAGCTATGCAGTTGAACCGTATTGGCATTTTATGGCTTTATAGATGTTTTCTTGTTAATTATTCTATCCATTTTTTGAAATTAGTTCCTTCATGAGTTACACGAATGTGGTAAGGATTCATACCAGCGTACGCAACCGTGTTGTTTTGTTATTACTTTTGTACAGTGCTTAGAAGATTCGAGTTTTTTACGGGAAAGCAAGCATTCATGCTAATATAAAGTTGAGATAAGTTATTCTAAACATTTTTCTGTTAAATAGGACTACAAGTTGTTCTAATAAGCATTCTTGCCACTAAACATTTCAATATTCTTGCGATTCCCATTTCAATAAACGTTCCTTAGTAAGTATACTTACCAGGGCTTAACATAAAAAATGAAATATCTTACTGTTCTGGCACTAGAAATACATTATTCAAGTCACTATACAACAAAATTTAACATTTTACAACATGTATATTTCCCCCGTAATACTGCCCTATAAAGGGTTAATTATTATTAAAATACATAACAATATAGCGAAATTCTTTCAAATTTTATTAAAATTTTCACTTAGGATTGTAGTTTATCAGAAAAGTAAACACATAATGTGTTGTTTTAGGGTTATCACCTAGTTTTTATACCTTAGATATGAGTGGTTGAAATGCTTTAGTTTTTTGTTCAACCCCAGAAGGACACATCTGAATTTCAGCTCTCTTGGTAATTGGGAAAATAGATAATTACTACAGTTCACCCGTCCTTAGTTTGCTCCTACTGTCAACAAATCAAAGCCAGCTACTACAGGGTGCACGCTAGGGTCGACGACTTTATGGATATCGTATTCCTATTAAGTTAACTGTGTTTTGAATTATAAGTACTTAAATTACTTAAAACATCAGTCATGATAAATGATGTAGGCCTAACAATTTCATTTATAAAAATACTTTTAAAAGTATTTTGTATTTAAATACTTTTGAAAGTATTTTGTTGTTACTTTTTAATCAGCGTGTACACATTTTTATATAATGCACATGCTCAGTGACGTCATTACTTGTTTACAGTAGGAACAACTTAGAAAGGCTGGAATTTACATGTAATTTTATCATAATTTTAAAACTGTCCATAACAGACAGGTAAGAGTGTCGAATTGTTTACACTCAATCTGAAAGTTGCAAAGCTAAAATAAATAGTTCTGTTTCTTATCACATGGTCAGTCAATTAAATCACTGAATCATTTAAGAACAGAAAAGGCAGAGGTGTAAAAGACACTAATCAGAGTTATCTCCTCTGAAAGTCATGAATTTCATTATACAGCCATGTGGTGAATGAAGTAAAGGTTTTATTTGCTGGGTGGAAAATACAGTCGAACTTCAATATAACGAAATCGAGATCCTGGGAAAAAATTTGTTAAATCGAGGTACTCGTTATATCGAAGTAACAAGAATTTCCGAGCTAATTTTTATTAACGAATTTTTTCACTTTGTATGATGAATTAAATACAGTTAATTTTCTTAATAGACACATCTTAACTAGTAAATTAATTTTTTTATAGGTTATGTTTTACATAATTACGGTTAATAATAGTACAAAAATTATGTATTGATTTCAAGTAGGAACTTACCACGTACATAGATCTTGGTTATAATTAAAAGCATCTGAAACTCATTTGTAGCTCAATACTGTATTCTAAATACTGTATTTATATAAGTAAGAAATTTAGGTTACTCCATTAAGGAATTTAATAAAAATAACCTTTCATTTTTGCATGTAGTTCAGAATGCGTTGAGCTTGTAAACAGGTACAATTCTGGTACGGAAATCAAAAGAATTTATCTTAAAACTCAGAGAATTCATATTACAGCGTGTCACTTCGTACTTATTACATAACACTATTTCGTTATATTAGGGTACTTATTTGTTAAATCGAGGTAAATTTACATATAGTTAAAATTACAATGTCACGGTGCAGTAAAAAAATTCGTGTGATCAAGGTTTTCGTTTTATTGAAGTTCGACTGTATGTGCTTTTCAGAGGGCCTGGTATGCTGATAAGAGTACTTTTCCACTCAGTGAGGAAGGTATTAGTAAACCACCCCACTTCTCATTTTACTCTACAGGTTCAAAACCAGTCTCTACAGGTTCAAAACCTCTACAGGTTCAAACCAGCCTTTCGGCTGATGATCTAAACAACATGTAAAAAATAAATTAAGAAATATTACCTTTAATTTTTTCATTCCTTTTGATAATGTCAGCAAATCTCTTGTAGCAGTCATATTAATGGACACAGCCAATTGTAAAGGTTCATCGAATCTAACTGTAGCAGCAACATGAAATACGACTGATACATTTTCCTGGAGTAATTTTTGGTCTTCAACTGACAGACCCAACATTGGTTTAGCACAGTCGCCATTTATGATACTTACTTTTTCAAATACTGATTTGTGTACTTGTGAGAAAAACTGTAACAAAAGAAATAAGAATTTAAGGTAAGTTCATGTATTTTTAAACGCATCGGTACATGAGAAATAGCATTTTAAATATCTGTATTCACCGATGGATAAAGACAAGAAAGAATTAGTATAGTATAGTTGGTCCAATTTGAATTGACGCGCATAGCGATAGAGTTGTGAAAATACCACTTGTCGCCCCTTTCTTTAGGCATAAGTGATCGAGATTTAAATACTTTAGTTTTTCTAGTCAACTCCTAAGAAATATATTTACCAAATTTAACCTCTTTAGGTTATCGGGAAGTTAAAAAATTACTCATGAGTGATTAAGATGAGACTGTATGATGGTTTTTTTACTGGAAATTTCGATTTTCGGTTTGTTGTGTTTTTCAATTGTTTAGACCTAGTTCAACCACAAAACTTTAAATTACGTGAAAAAAATAGTATTTTAATGAAAAAACAATTAAGATTTTAAGAGGTTTATCCTGAAAAATTATCGTGTCATCAAGAACGAATAGTTTTCATAATTTATACAATTAAATTAATTCATACGGATCGTTTTAGAGCAAAGGGAATTTTAGTACTTTAAAAATATCTGCATTACTGTTTTTAATACTCTCAGTCACTGGTTCATCTTTCTAACAAACAGTTGATGGAAAAATCACTTGTTTGTGTTGTACATTTTGTTTTTTCGCCTGTTCCCGCTAATTAAAATGTTTAAGATTTAGGTACGTACATTTTTCTCGGAAACCATTAAACCTATTAGGCTGAAATTTTTACCAGTTATTTATCTTGCATATGTAAATATTCTGGCATTTTTATGACTTACTCAAATTCTGGAAAAATTATTAATATGTAAAATTCCGTAGGAAAAAATTTGTAAAATTTTATATTATTCGTTATTATATTTTTAACTTTATGGTTCAACAGATTAAATTGAAAAAAAATTCAATAGCTAGAGAAACCCGACATCTATAAGTAAGTAAAGTTTCATTTCCCTCTCGTTTATCAATCCTATGAAAAATGTACCTAAAAATGTTGTTTAGGTCAACAGCCGAAAGGCTGGTTTGAACCTCTAGAGGTTTTACTAAGTAAAACGAGGAGTGAGGTGGTTTACCATTGCCTTCCTCACTGAATGGAAAAGTATGCTTATCAGCATGCCGGGCCCTCTGAAAAGCACATATTTTCCACTCTGTAAATGACACCTTCACTTCATTCACCACAGGGTCTGGCTGTGTAGTGAAATTCATTACTCTCAGAGGGGATAACTCTAAATGTTATTTACACTCCTACCTCTCCTGTTCTTAAATAGTTTAATCATATAATTGGCTGACCATGTGATAAGAAACAGAACTATTTATTTTAGCCCTGCAACGAACAGATTGAGTGTAAATAATTTGACACTCCACCTGTCTGTTATGGGCAGTACCTAAAAATAGCAAATTTAATATTGGCAGGGTACAAAGTACAGTCTTCCCTTGAGTCAATCAGTTTGGGATTTCACATTTATAAATAGAGATATATTTACAATTAAAAACATAAACATAAATGTAAAAAATTATGTACTTTGAATAGGTAAAATTGTAAAATGTAAGCCTAATAAATGTTTATAAAACAACATTTATTAAAATATTCAGGCTGTGAAATAAATTTATAGAGGCAGTTCGCCTTATTAAGGTCGCTAACATACCACACGTAGCAATCAATATTCTTTTTATTGCCATATGAAAAGTGAAAAGGATAATAATCAGACATGGTAGGAATTAATTATCAGTATACTAATACTAGTACATTTACATTATAAATTCTAATTTTAATACAAAGAAGGAAAAATTAAACGAGTAAAGATAAACAGGTACTTATCCAGGAAAAAATAAAATAATTACCACAATTAAACAAAAAATTTGTATTAATCTATAATTGTATTAGTTTTTATTTTAGTTTATTTAGAGTTGCATAAACAGCTTGGTTATTAGCGTTTACGGTGGGTTATGTTAAGGGTAATGTTTGACTTTAAAAGACCCTAGTCGGGAATCGAACTCCGGACCTACGTGTTGTTGGCTAACCACTAGGCTATGAAGGTGACCTAAAAATAATTTATTAATAACAAATTTATTTATGATGCAAGTAGAATACAAAGAGTTTCTTCTCAAATATTTTTTTTGTTTAAAATGCATAAATTTTTAAGTAAAATGCTAGTTCCAGGGCTACAAAAATAATTCTGTTTCTTATTACATGGTCAGCCAATTATATGACTGAAGAATTCAAGAATAGAAGAAGTAGAGGTGTAAAAGACACTACTTGGAGTTATCTCCTCTGAGAGTAATGAATTTCATTATACAGCCAGACCCTGTGGTGAATGAAGTAAAGGTGTCATTTGCAGGGTGGAAAGTAGATGCTTTTCAGAGGGTTTGGTATGCTGATAAGCATACTTTTTCACTCAATGAGGAAGGCAATGGTAAACCACCTCACTTCTCATTTTACTTAGTAAAACCTTTAGAGGTTCAAACCAGCCTTTCGGCTGATGACCTAAACAACAATATTGAATAAATGATATAGTTATTGAGTTAGGTAAGGTAATCAGCCAAAAAGTAAAATAAATTAACAAAAAATTTGGGTAATACATAAATTAGTTCGAAAGTAACACAAATAGTTCTGTTTCCAATCATATGGTCAGCCAATTATGTAACTAAACAGATAAACACAGAAGAGATAGAGGTGTAAAAGACGCTAGTCAAGAGTGAGAATAATGAATTCCATTATACATTCAAACTCTGTGGTGAATGAAGTAAAGGTGTCATTTGCAGGGTGGAAAATAGATGCTTTTTAGAGGGTTTGGCATGCTGATAAGCATACTTTTCCATTAAATGAGGAAGACCATTTAAACACAACCATTTAAGACAAGTGAGGTGGTTTAATGGTAAACCACCTCACTTCTCGGTTTACTTAGGGAGCATATGAGTTCTTGAATTGTATTGTATTCCGTTTGAGAATCTCTTGTATGCAGTTCATAAAATAACAGTATCAAAATAGGTCTAAAATCGAGTAATATAACAAATAGTTAGTGCGGCCACCAAAATTTATTTAAACAATTTATTGATAAGCTATATTTATGTATGACTGACGTCAACCATTGCTCTAATTATTATCAATTCAAAAATTACTATATTTTTATTTTTCAATTACAGTAATATTGCAAAATGTATTTAACAGTGACGTAATCAATTGAAAAAAAAATTCCCGAATTATTAATTTGATGATTAAAACTTGTATTTTAAACTATTTATTCCAAGGTTGTGTTTTGGTCGGCCCGTTGGCGTAGTGGTTAGCGCAACTGGCTTCTACGTCGGGGTCCCGGGTTCGATTCCCGGACAGGTTTGGTATTTTTTCAACACTCATCTTCATCTATCTATCATGCTTCTCACCATTTGCATTAGCAGTAATTGCAAAATAGTCCGAAGTAAAAATAAAATAAAAAGTTGTATTGTTTATTTAATTCGCATTAACAGATTGGTCATTTTATCCAGGGTATTTGGCGTTTTGAGTATAAATAATTTATATAGTTTCCAAATTATAGTTTCCAAACACGCGCGCTTGCACACGCATACACACGCGCGCGCACATACATACACACAAACCTTTGGTAGCTGTCTAGACAGCAAATTGAAAGTCACTGATTCTAGGACTTTGAACTTAATCCGCCATATATTACTAAGCACAACACCATATTATTTAATCAAAAACCTACAAATGAAAAGAGGAAATTCATCAATAAATTGCCAAAATTTTTAAAAAGTTGTGCTACTTTGTGGTCATTTAAAAAAAAATCTGAAAAACTACTAGATCGGTGAGAAATTTTACAGTGTTCAAGAATTCCTTTTTAAATGATTTTTTATCAATTTTTTTTAACTTTTATTTGTCATAGGAACTGTAATTTATTGATTACCACCCAATTTGAAAAAGTAGCTAATTTTTATTGTTTAAGGGGACCCGGAATGCCTATCTCCGTATTGTTAATGTAAGGAACATTTTCTTAAAAACCGTTATTCTTGTAAGTTACTTTTCAGGCTATTCTACACCCACTGAGTAAGTAGCATCTTGATATATTGTTAGGAAGACATTTTTTTGAAATTACCACTTTTGAAAATCATAACTTTTTGCCTATTGAATTAGAAAATAAAATATTTAAACACATTATTTTACTGTAGTATTAACTCAGTACATTGAAATTATGGTATGAAAGGCTGTGCAAAAATTTCATTAAAATCCATTTACAGTTGACAGAGGAAATGTTCCTTATGAGTCAAAAATTGCAATTTACGGCGAAACAAAAAAAACTATAGACACGTTAAAAAACCAATAGATACGTTAAAAAATTCAATATGTTATTTTTACAGTTCAGAGGTTAATATATTATATACAGGTGGTCTGGTGCTAACTTAAGTTTTAAAACAAAAAATATCGCACAAAATAAAAGAATTATGTATTTATATGTAGTCATTCAAAAAAATAGAGATGCTATGCAAATGGTAACGTTTAAAAAATAACGTAAGGATTCAACATATTTTTAATCAAAAAAAAAAAAAATACTGCAAAACCCCAACAAATTATACCTATATCATTGGATACAGAACACTCTGAATTTTTAAAATTTGCAAAAGGAATGTGAACATTTTTAATTTCTTTTGTTCCTAGTACCTGTAACCCACCGGGTTGGTCTAGAGGTAAAGTTGTCGCAGTGAGTCAGCTGATATTCGGAGACGAGGTTCCTGGTTATAATCCTAGTAAGGTAGCTACTTTTACACAGATTTGAACACTAGACAGTGGTTACCGGTGAACTTTTATAGTTGGGGTTCAATTAACCATACTCGATCAGGAATGGTCGGCCTGGGTCTGTACAAGACCAAACCTTATTTACACGCCTTGCATATCATCCTCATCTCATTGGGTCATGGGTTTGCTTATTGTTCTTAAATTGAACATATTGCAACGTACACACATTAGGTACAATAAAACAAATTTTCGTTATATTTTTGACGTGATTCGCCATGAATTTTTGAACAGGGAGTCCTAGTAGAGTTTGTTCAGGAATAATTGTCAGCTGGTCACCATGCAGAGTGCTTGTCCAACCAATGTTGCTTAACAATTAATATCCAATAAGGCCGCTTCAGTAGCGTAGTAGTAGCGCGCTATCCTACCACACGGAGGTCCTGTGTTCGATTCCCGGCCAGGTCGCTAATGACCGAGCTGTTGATGCGACTTTAAATAAAGTAAATAAAAAAAAATATATTAAATAAAAAGCTGAAGATGACAAATTTATTTGTAGTGTGTAAGTAAGCATGCTGTAGTTGGTTAATATACAGTAGGCCCTATAATTAAATTAATATGTGTATGTAAGTATTATGTAAGAAAGGAAAACAAGTACTAGTAAATTGTTTATAATTTGTTAAAAAATAATTAGACGACACGCTTATTGAAGCAAGTAAATCAGTGTTGTAATACATAAATTGTTAAGTAATGAATTAAACAGTGTAATTTTTTTTTACGAGAGGAACCGAATTTACCGGTACCCAGGTAGGTCTTTACCTGGGGTATTTCCGGATAAACGATGTCTACAATCGTAGATTTCGGCAATCAAATTAAAAATACGATGTACTGTAGGATAAAAAATACATATTTAACGAAATACGAGAACAAAAAATTATAAATGACACTTATACAGTATTATTTTCATGTCATTTTAAAACAAAACACAATTTTAAAACAAACAATGGTAACTTGTGATTGGCAGTGCCGTTACTCCACGGGAAAAATGTTATACGATCTTTTTCATTTTTAATCCAGCGGGAGTCTTTTCACTCTTATGAACTAAGGTTTTTCCTGGCAACATTTTCCAGTACAATGCCAACTCATCTCCATTGTAAACTTGATCTGCAGTTAAACTCCGTTTTTGTACTTCATCCTGAAATTTTGTTTTAAAGTCCATAAAATCGTCGATATCACTTGAATTTTTTCACCGGTACGAGTGAACTGTCTAATACCGTATCGTTGTTTGAATTTCTCCAGCCAGCCATTACTGGCTTGAAAATCGTCTTGCCCGGTCATTTCCTTGTAGAAAAATTTCACGTTTGGGTGAGAAAATATTTCCACTGACTACAGATTGCCTTGCTCTTTCCTGCAAAAATTATGAATGTAAAGCCCGCTTGGCATCAGGTTTACCTTCTGCTTTCAATGTTTTTCTTTTTAGTGGCCCTTACTCCATTTATTAGATGTTTTAAAAGGATTTTTCTAAATGCTAAAAAAATAATTAAAAACATGATAAGTGATCGTTCGGATTACTAGAGATTTCGGTGTACCGGGGGTTCGATTACCGCGATAATACTGTATATAGGTTTTCTTACAAAATTTATTAAAAAATATGAGTTAATACCCAGATTTACAAATTTATTTTCTGATCGCCATGCAAGGTCGCTCGCCCAATCGGTGTTACTTACAATTTCATAGTGTAATAATGTATTTCTACCAGCTGATGACTGGACTGACCTGGAGGCCTTAATTACAATAAATGCAGATAATCGTAAATAAAATAAAAAATAATAATGAAATAGAGGAAACAGTTTGTGAGGGAATTGTGTGTTGTATATAGAATTAGCTTGATTCCTAGATTACCCAAGGTAAATTGTTCAGTTAATTGGTATATCTCAGAAGGTACTGGACGACCTTCAGTTTGGCCACTGGCTTTACATAGAACCAGTTACAGGTTCATGAGTACCTACTCTCTATATTGTACGTACATAAAAAAGTCGCTATCTAAGCTTGCAATTCTTGTTTTGTACATCACATTTATCGTCTCTCAATATAGGCTTCTGGAAATTTATGCATGCACTTCCTGAATGCCAGTATTTTTATATAAAAACAACAATGACTCATTTATCCAGTTATTGGATGCATTCTCCAGAATTAATCAATGTAGAATCACCAAATCCGGTGGAATATCCAATATGCGTCATTAATTTTGCTATTTTATTTAAATTCACATTTAAAAAATGTAATTATTCGGTTTTTTATTTTCTCTTGCCTGTATGAATGTATAGGAAGGAAAGTATTGTTTTCATGTTGATTTTAAGAAATCGAATTTTCACCGGATCTACACGTTTTCAGACCCCCTGAACCCCAAAAACATGTTTTTAGCGATTGATCTGTGCGTGTCTGTGTCTGAACAAAATGTTTTAAGAACGGAACATCGTACAAAGTTAAAACTTGTAACTTAAGTTAGATAGTACTATTAGAGGACCCGACACGAACATTTTCATCAAAATCGGTCTACCGGAAGTTGTAGTTTATTCGTGTCATTTTTCACTTTTTGCGATTTTCTCAAAAACGGTTCCATTACTAAATTTACTACATATTTTCTCTACATGATAGGGTAGGGGCCATGTCTGCTGAAATTCTTGGGAAGGCTGTGCTCTTACAGAAAAAAAATTTTTGTTTACGATTGCGGCCTTAATATGCATTTAAGATCAACAGTGTATGAATAATAAAAAATTTGTAGAAAATTTTAAAATCTGCAACTTTTATTCCAAACATTCCAAACTAAGCGTTATGTATTATGCTTAGTTTAGCGGTAATTAGAGATTTTTGTTAATCATGAAAATCTGTAAAAAATGAATTTTTTAAAGATTTCGGCCTTAGTATGCAATTTACGACAAAAGTGTATATAATAACAATTATAGAAAATTTAAAGATCTAAAACTTTTATTGTAAACATTTTTCTCTACAGATCCTATTTAAGCGTGAAAACGTGATTTTTCGTATTAAGCCAAACTGAGGTTGATTTTAATTTTGTATCATTCACTCATGATAAAATGATCAATGTAAGATTAATTTTTTTGTTTATTTCTAATGTTTTGTTACTAATTGTTCATTATTTGCATTGGCAAGAGAAAGTTGTGTGAGTGTTTCACACCGGATTATTTTAAAAAGATAGAACTTACTGAATCATGGTAGTGAAGAAGTACCCATAAATGTAAGTTATATAACTGCAATTAACAGTGAAAATTTGAAGATTTCACACTACATAACCTTGAAACATCATATCATAATGCATTTTCTTTAAACAAGTTTTGTATTTGTTTATTTAATTATTTAAAAATATTAATTAATTTATAATCTAAATACATCATAATTATGTGGTTTTTTTATTAAATAATTTTCAATAATATATTACGTAGTACATTATTATTTATTTTTGTGTTCACGTAGTTTGAATACATAAATAAATACATTACTATTGATTAATAATTTCAGTAGTTATTTATTATAGGATATAATTATGTTTTTCTCAATTTAATTGCTACTATTACTGAACTGATGTAATAAAATATGAAGAAATTTAATTACTTACTTTTTAGAGTCCATTTATTTAAAATACTATTTAACATAATTATAATTATAATAATTTATAGATAATATTATTATTTATAACTATCGTAGATAATTAAATATGATGTAAAGGTAAATATATGTATAAGTAAATGGGCCGGCCCGTGTTGTAGTGGTCAGCGCAACTGGCTACTATGCCGGGGTCCAGAGTTCGATTCCCGGTCAGGTCTGGCATTTTTTCATCTGTAAATCACCACATATCATTACCTACGCACAAGCCCAAGGCTTATGTAGGCATCATCACTCAATAAAAAAAAGAAAAAAGTAAATTATAAAAACTAAATTCTTTTAACTAATATTATTAATAATTTAATCTCATAATAATAAATTTTTAACAACCAATTCCACTAAGATATTACAAACTTATAATATAATCTCGCATAGTTTTTTTGTATCAGTGCTATTTATAAAATAAGATATCCATCTAAATAAACAATTCCCCTCCTGAAGAATCTAATTAATAGGTTTCAGAAAATCGTGTATTAGTTTACGAGAAAACTGGGGTAGAACCCAAAAAATTGATCAAAAAATTTTTTTTCTTGATTTTCATTGTTAGTTATGTTAGTATTATTATTTATTCCCATAACTGGCAGGTGGATTGTTCAATTATTTGTACTCGATCTGCTTGTTCCAGGGCTAAAGAGTAGTTCTGTTTCTTATCACACGGTCAGTAAAATGTATGACTGACGAATTTAAGAACAAAAGAGGTAGAGGTGTAAAATACACTATTGTATATCCCACAGAACCGTGTAGCAGATATATATATATATATTTTTTTGTTTAACGTCCGACTGTTCTGCAATTACTGCTAATGCAGACGGTGAGGATGAAATAATTTTTGTAACGTATGAAAATATGCCGTGCCTGAATGGGATTCGAACACAAGACCGCATGATGAGAGGCAGCAGATATAAACAGAATACAGGTTGTAAGACAGAAAAGGATTGGTAATCATGTTTCACTCTACCAACACCTTCAGTCAAAACTGTATCAATTCTTTCTACCGGTACTATCTTATTTGGAATTTAGTATATGTTTTAATTAGTGTACAGAAAGTTTCATCTGATAAGCAAAGAACAATTTTTGTAACTCGAATGGAATGCGCTAAGTTCAATCACAGTTTTAATACATTTATGTTGTGACGTGCTGTACGATTTCATGGGACAGAGTATAGTCAGAGATATCTCCTCTGAGAGTAATGAATTTCATTATACAGCCAGATCCTGTGGTGAATGAAGTGAAGTGACATTTGCAGGGTGGAAAGTAGATGCTTCTCACAGGGCCCGGCATGCTGATAAGCATACTTTTTCATTCAGTGGGGAAGGCAAATGTAAACCCTCATTTTACTTAAAAAAACCTGTAGAGCTTCAAACTAGCTATGGGTAGGTAGAACATTTGCTCTACTGAACTGAATAGGAGAGCAGATGTTCAGATATTATGTATTATTTCGTTTTAAGTATAAAAAATCTGGTGTGAAACAATCACACAACTTTCTCTTGCTAATGCTAATAATTAACAATACAACCTAACATTAGTAATCAAACATTAGAAATAAACAAAAAAACTAACCCCAAAAAATATAACCTAATTTTAATCATGAGTGAAAGACGCAAAATGAAAATCAACCTCAGTTTGGCTTAAAAATATGGAAAATCACTCTTTTACGCTAAACTAGGCTTTGTAGAGAAAAATGCTCTAAATAAAAGTTGTAGATATTTTAATTTTCTATAAATTTGATTTATACACTTTTGTCGTAAAATGCATACTAAGGCCGAATTTTAAAAAAAATCGATTTTTTACACATTTTCGTGAGACAAAAACAGAAAATCACTAATTACCGCTAAAAACTAAGCGTTATACAACAAAATATGAAATAAAAGTTGTAGAATTTTAAATTGTCTTGAACTTTTATTATATACATTTTTGCGCTTAAATGCATATTAAAGCCGCAATCTTAAAAAAAAAGATTTCTTTACGTAAAAACAGTCTCTTAAAGAATTTTAGCAGACATGACGACTACCCTATCTTGTAAAGCATAAAAATTTAAGTAAACTAGGCGATTTTTAAAAAAATCGTAAGACCCGTTTTTGAGAAAATCGCAAAAACGTGAAAAATGACATGAGTATACTACTACTTCCGGTTGGCTGATTTTGATGAAAATGTTCGTGTCGGGTGCGGTAGTGGTGTGTAACTTAAGTTTCAAGTTTCAAGTTCGTACAATGTTTCGTTCTTAAGATATTCTGTTCGCACACACACACACACACGCACACACACACGCGCGCACACACACACACACACATACACGCGCGCGCACGCGCACGCACACACGCACGCACACGCACACACGCACGCACACGCACACACACATACACACACACACTCGTACACGCACACGCCCGCACGCGCGCGCGCGCACACACACACACACACACACAGACACAGACCAATCGCTAAAAACATGTTGTTTGGGTTCAGGGGGTTTGAAAACGTGTAGATCCGGTGAAAACTCGATTTCGAAAAATCGAAATGAAAACAATACCTACTTTCCTTCCTATAATATTCATATAGATAAGAGAAAGTAAAAATAAATAAAATTTATTTAAAATTTGAATATTTTCTTGTCTAACACTTAGTTTAATACGATTTTTTGTAAAAACCGCATTAAAATTGGTTCATTTCATGCTAAATCATTTCATGTTATTGATGCCATTCAATTATAACTGTTGAGCATGCAACATAAAAATCGGTCCTAAAATGAATACTGCTTGAAGATTAAGCGTGGTTTACCGTAGTTTAATAAAAATACTTAAACGATAGCAGGGAATCGAACCGGGAATATTTTGTTTTGTAGTTTATCACGTTGCACGCTAATACATCACCGAAACGAAAAATTTAATCTTAAATCTATCAAAAATATTCAAATCAAATAAGCAGTATATTTTTATTTGAAAGAGAAATTACATTCCATTTTTTTATCTGTTTAAAAATCATATCACATCGTAATGGTTATGACACACTAAAAAGTGTGTCTCATGCGTTTAAGTTACCTACTTAAATTTATTATCATGATTAACTAATTTTATTTCATATGCGTGACCTTGGGTATCCTTTTATGTTTACTTATTGACAATGTATTCGAATAGTTAGAGCTTCTTTTTATCGACATTTATTCACATACATTTCTTCTTTATATGGATTTATTCATACAAATAAATTATTTATTATTTTAACAAGTTTTTGTGATCAAGTTCAGGGTTCTATTTATTTAGTTTTTGTTGTTATTTACATAATTTTCTTTTTGTAAAATATTTTTTATCAGAATATTACAATCTCTTATCTAATACATACGTACAAAGTTTTTAAGTAATTAACTAATGTTGTTTTTTCTTTAAAATAGTCCTTTATTTTAAATGTTATATAATTAATTATATATTATAAAAAAATAACTGTAAAATATTTTTACATAAATATATTTGTTTAGTTCTAGTTTATTATGTTATTCAATTTAATTTGTTATATAAAATTATGTTACACATTAAGAAATTATTTTATAATTCTTTGTGTGGTAAATTTATAATATTTTAATGTTGTTGGTGATTAGTACTGTAATTATGAAGAAATTATCTAATTAATTTAATTTATAAATTACTAGCAATCCCCTATTAGCTTGGCTTCACGAAAAACTAAACTTAAAGCATTAAAATTTCATAACTCCTTACACTGCCCATAACAGACAGATGGAGTGTCAAATTATTTACTCAATCTGTTCGTTGTAGGGCTAAAATAAATATTTCTGTGTCTTATCACATGGTCGGCCAATTGAATGACTGAATCATTTAAGAACAGAAGAGGTAGAGGTGTAAAAGAGACTAATCAGAGTTATCTCCTCTGAAAGTAATGAATTTCATTATACAGCCAGACCCTGTGGTGAATGTGAAGGTCATCTGCAGAGTAGGAAGTATGATCTTTTCAGAGGGCCCGGAATGCTGATAAGCATACTTTTCTGCTCAGTGAGGAAGGCAATGATAAACCACCTCACTCCTTGTTGTATTTAGTAAAACCTCTACAGGTTCAAACCAGCCTTTCGGCTGATGACCTTAACAACAACAACTCCTTACACGTTGAAAGCCAAATCACGATTGCACAAATAAATCCAATTAGTACTAGAAACAGGAATTCTGTTGGCACTAATATGAATCCACCAGGGTGGAAGAGGAGAAATACGCCCTAAGAATAACTGAATATGTAAAAGTAAAAGTACGTTAAGTTTTTTCTGAAAAAATTTTAAAAGTTTTTCGATTTTTGTAAGATTTATTCAATTTTCTATGCAGTAATTTGATGTGACATTATTTCTAGGTATTTCATTCTAGATATTTAGGTTATATTTTAGGTTATTTCATTAGTACTAGAAACAGGAATTTTGTTGGTATTAATATGAAT
Source organism: Catonia carolina (assembly GCA_035578175.1). Lineage (NCBI taxonomy): Eukaryota > Metazoa > Arthropoda > Insecta > Hemiptera > Achilidae > Catonia > Catonia carolina. The sequence continues at coordinate 44,524,097 of JAQMRL010000006.1, read as the reverse complement.
CCACCAGGGTGGAAGAGGAGAAATACCCCCTAAGAATAACTGATTATGTAACAGTAAAAGTACGATAAGTTTTTTCTGAAAAAATGTTAAAATTTTTTCGATTTTTGTCAGATTTATTCAACTTTCTATGCAGAAATTTGATGTGAAATTATTTCTTAGATATCTGTTCGGTAAATACTGACTTTCCAAAAAATTTTAAAAGAAGGAAAGAGAAATGGATGATGTCATACCGAACCAGATATCAATACATAATACAATAGAATAGATTGTCGTCCATAACAGGCAGGTGTAGTATTAAGCTATTTAAGACTTAATTTGCTTAATTTGGGACTTCATTTGCTATTTCCATGGGTACAAAAAATAATTCTGTTTCTTATCACATACATGGTCAGCCAAATATGACTGAAGCATTTAAGTACATAAGAGGTAGAGGTGTAAAAGATATTAGTAAAAGTTATCTCCTCTGAGAGTAATTAATCTAAACTATTATTATAAAGACAAAGCCTGTTTTTTTTTGTGCAGGCCAATTTCCAAAACTACTGAATGGATTTTCATGAAATTTTGACAGCATATTTATATTTTTATATTCACAGCAACATTTTATTTTTAAACTTTCAAAAATGATAACCCTATGGGCCCTAATAAAGATTTTCATAAATATTATGTATGCGTGTGAGTATATGTGAGTATGTGTGAGTATATGTGTGAGTATGTGAGTATATGTGCGTATTGCTGTTGAATTATATGAAAGGGTTTGATGATGGTGAGACATACACGGGGGAAATTATCAAAACGTGTGTGTGTGTCTGGGCGCGTGCATTGAAGTATACAGTAGATCTTTTATCAGCTACACAATTTTTGTTATTTATTTAAAAAAATTGATAACACATGTTTGCGTGCGAAGCCGCGTGGGGGATGCTAGTTTCATTACACAGCCAGACCTGTGGTGAGCGAAGGGAAAGTGTCATTTTCAGGGTGGAAAGTAGATGTTTTTCGGAGGGTCTAGGATCCTGATAAAATATAGTTTTCCACTCAGTGAGGAAGGGTATGTTAAACCACCTTACTCCTCGTTTTATTGATATTCATGAAATTTCATGAAAGTTTCATGAAATTCTCTAGAGGTTCAAAACGTGTAAAAAAACAATTTTTTTAAAGATTTCAGCCATGCATTTTAGACAAAAGTGTATATAATAAAATTTATAGGAAATTAAAAGATCTACAACTTTTATTTAGAGCACTTTTCTCCACAAAACCTATTTTAGCGCGAAAGAGTGATTTTCCGTATTTTTAAGCCGAACTGAGGTTGATTTTCATTTTGCGTCTTTCACACATGATTCAAATTTGGTTATGTTTATTAAGGTTAGTTTTTTGTTTATTTTTTATGTTTTATTATTAGTTTTATGTTATATTGTTAAATATTTTCATTGGCAAGAGAAAGTTGTGTGAGTGTTTCACACCAAGTTTTTTTACATGGAAAACACACACAATAATATTCTTTACGGCCATTAACAAATATCATAGAAAAAAGTTAAGAAAAAATTTATTTAAAATGTTGTCTAATGTATTCTTTTTCTTCTTCTAATAAACCTGGTAGTTTATAATCTTGTAATATTATGTTTTTCTGGTTTACATATGTCTTATAGAGTCATTAAAAACCAACTGTTGTTTTAAAACTTCTTAATTAATTACACAATTATTTATTTAAGAGTCTTTATTATATAATTAAATTTCCTAAAATGTAGACAAAGAACTAATTTAATGGGTGATTAATTTTAGGTTTTTTTTGTCAACATGTTATATAAATCGGTGATGCGTCAACGCATGGCGGTGTACATTGACGTTGACTGATAAAAAACCGTAAATGCCTTACGTCTTTTCTATGAAATTTAAATCGTTTACTATTAATTAATACGGCAATTAAAACACTTATGCAATATAAATATATTATACTTGATTTTTAAATTCTTAAATTCGGTTACTGATACAAATTAATATTCTGAAATAGGTTTACTACGTTGACAGAGTTTCCTAAGTTAAAATAGCATTTAAATCATCACTTTAAGGAGTTATTTATTTTTATCCCTAGTGTATTTACGTTGCAATCTGTTCATTTTAAGAACAATAATAAACCTCATGGTTCAATGAGATGCGGATGATATTTAAGACGTGTAAATGAGGTATAGCCTTGTAGGTTTCAGGCCGAAAATTCCTGATAAAAGCTTGGTTAATTTAACCCCAACCATCAAATTACTCCGGTAACCACCTCTCTAGTATTTTCTTTTAGCATTTTTATTTGTTATCGGGAACTCCACTTTACTGACAACCACCCAATTTGATCGCTGCTTATTGCTGTATTTTTTTGACGTGATTCGGCATGAATTTTTGAACAGGGACCCCCAGTGGAGTTTGTTCAGGAATGGCTGTCAGCTGGTCACCATACAAAGTCGTTTATCCAGCTAGTGTTACTTAACAAATAATAGCGACTTTCTACCAGCTGATTGACTGGGTTTCTAACAGCTGAATCGCGGCGACAATTTCACTAACTCGGTGGGTTATGAAAAGTGAATTTTTTTGGCCTACCATGGGGAGGTCCTGGGTTTGACTTCGGCCAGGGTCTGGAAATTTTCACAAAACTAAACCCACTGTTCTCGATGCGCTACACACCGTAGTCTCTAATAAACAAGTTGTTAACGCGAATTATACAAAGTGAATTTAAACTACAACAATGCAGTGATGTAAACTGTTCACATTTTTTAGGTTAAGGTTCTAGAAGTGGAATAATTTTATGAATAATTCGATCTAGTATTCTTAATATCTGGTATTTCCCAAAATTTTTAGGTGTTTTTGTATTACTAAGTCGTATCAACAGCTTCATAATTATCAATTAGTGGGTTTTATTAATATTTAATTCAGTCCTAGCTCAGAATCAAATCCTGGATCTTCCTGTTTATGTTCTAGTACACTAATCAATAAGCCACGGCGGTATTGATATTAAATCTGCCGTGTAGGAGGTAAAGGTCAACTTCTTTTCTTGTCGTAACGGCCTTACAAACGACGTATATAATATATCAAACAGGTGGTTTCTTATTTTATTGTTTCCATTAGCGAAATAGTTCATTTTGTTTCAACGGATCTTTCCTTCTTTCTCTTATGTTTTCATGGGAAATTCCATCTTATTGATATTTTGTCTAAGGGGTAGACTACCTGTCAGTACTCATAAAAAACCTTGTTATTTTACGGAGGTCGACTTTGTTAAACTATCTGATATTGTAAGGCAAACAAAATAATTAAATCTTTCAAGTAGTTATACCAGAAGCAAAATTTATCCATATTTTTAATAAGAACAAATATTTATAACAAATATGAATGAATTTTACATCAGTTACAAACTACTCTTTATTTAAACACTCATGTCGTTCAGGTCATTAGTCAAGGCTGGTTTGAACCTGTAGAGATTTAAATAAATAAAACTAGGAGAGATGATTCACCATTGCGTTCCTCACTAGGTGGAAAAGTATGCTTATCATCATGCCAGGCTCTCTAAAAAAATATCTACTTTCCACCCTGCAAATGACACCTTCACTTTATTCACCACTGAAAGTAATGAATAATGAAATTCATTACTCTCAGAGGAGATAACTCTGACTAGTGTCTTTTACACCTCTACCTCTTCTGTTCGTAAATGCTTCAGTCATAATTGGTTGACCATTTGATAAAAAAAAACAGAACAATTTTTGTAGCCCTGGAACTAGCACATCGAGTACAAAAATAATTTAACACTCCACCTGCCTGTTATGGGCAAAATTAAACACTACCGAATAGTAATAAACTTTTTAGCTCTTATTTTGCTGTCGAGAATTGAATAGCTATTAAATCTGATTGTTCCATTTTTGTTTCTTTCGGCGTGGATTTGTACAGGAGGAGTAGGGAATAGTGTTTTTGATGTTTTTTTCTATTATGTCCGATTGTTATGGATATAACTGGCGAAGGGAGGTATATGAAAATAATTAAAAAATGCTATACCTGTTCAGGAATCGAAGTCACGAATAAAACCCCTGACGTATAAAACAGTTATGCTGATTACTAAACCACGGTTCTGCTCGCCTGATCAGTGTAACTTAACAATTCAAAGCGAGTCTTTACCGGCTGACTCTCTGGGCCACCGATTAATACTGAAAGTGATGTTGTTTAGGTAAACAGCCGAAAGGCTGGTTTGAACCTCTAGAGATTTTACTAAGTAAAAATGAGGACTGAGGTAGTTTACTATTGCCTTCCTCACTGAACTGAAAGAGTATGCTTATCAGCATGCCAGGCCCTCCAAAAAGCACCAAGTTTCCACCCTGCAAATGACACCTTCACTTCATTCACCACAGGGTCTGGCTGTGTAGTGAAATTCATTACTCTCAGAGGGGATAACTCTAAATGTTATTTACACTCCTACCTCTCCTGTTCTTAAATAGTTTAATCATATAATTGGCTGGCCATATGATAAGAAATATAACTTTTTTTGTAGCCCTGGAACCAACAGATTGAGTGCAAATAATTTAACACTTCACCTACCCATTATGGGCATATAAAATTGAAAAAATGAAGGCCTATTTATTAAAAATTGGTCAATTACAATTTTGTGACCAACCATACTCAAGGTGAAATAACATTCAAAACTTATTAGAAAAAGATCAAGGTTGTGAATAAATAATATAGTATAATAATATTTACAAATTGTATTTCCCTACGAAAAGTAAAACTTAAATCTAATCAATAAAATTACTTCTTATAACTTCACAATTAATAAAAAATTATATTGTAGCCATTTTAATTTTGTAATTTAAATAACGTAGTAATATATAAATTAACTATTTAAATTTATGCTTTAAATATTGGTTGTTAAGTTCGTAAACGTTTTGTGATTTACAATATATAAATTACAAAGATTATAAGTTAATTAGAATTGTAATCTTCATAATCTACTACAGACACTGAAATTATAATTTGTTTGACCTAGAAAACTTTACTAATACATAAAACCTAATTTATAATATACATGCATACTTGTGGCTTAAGTAAGCTGTTAAGAATTACGTTTATATATATATATATATATACCTACAATGATCGTAAAAGTGCATAATTCCGCATTGATTTAAAATACTTTTTGTAATTAGCTTTTTGCCGTTACCTTGATTATGCAATTACTGTATTCCGTATAATAAGCCTATTAAAATGAATTACTACAAACAACATCAATTTTCTTGTAAACACAATTAAAATATAATAAAGATATTTATCTCTACTATAATAATTATAAGCCATAGTATTCCTGTGTCTTCGTAATAGAGATTAAGGTTAATGACTCTGTTATAGAACGTAAATATGAAATACGTCTACACACATCATCACAACCTGTCAAAATATACATTCCAAATACTATTTAAAATTGCCATGGCTACAAAAACTAGTTCTGTTTCTTATCACATGATTATGACTGGAGCACTTAAAAATAAAGTTGGTATAGGTGTAAAAGACACTACTCGGAGTTCCCAACTGAGTAATGAATTTCATTGTACAGCCAGACCTTGCGGTGAATGAAGGTGTCATTTACTGTGTGGAAAATATATGTGGTTTTCAGAGGGTCTGGTATGCCCATTTTCGTGAAAAAAGCAGAAAATCGCTGATAACCGCTAAACTAAGCGTTATAAAAAAATATTTGAAATAAAATTTGTAGGATTTTAAATTCTCTACAACTTTTATTAAATATATTTTTGCGCTAAAATACACATTAATAAAGTCGTAATCTTGAATAAACAATTTGTTACGAGAAAACAACCTTCCCAAGAATTTCAGCAGATATGGCGCCTACTTTATCATGTAGAGCATGAAAAATTTAGTAAACGAGGCGATTTTTAAAAAAATCGTAGGAGCTGTTTTTGAGAAAATTGCAAAAAAGTGAAAAATGACACGAATAAACTACTACTTCCGGTTGACCGATTTTGATAAAAATGTTCGTGTCGGGTCCTCTAGTGGTATCTAATTTAAGTTTCAAGTTTAAACTTCGTACAATGTTTCGTTGAGATATTCTGTTCACACACAGACCAATCGCTAAAAACATGGTTTTGGGTTCAGGGGGTTTGAAAACGTGTAAATCCGGTGAAACCTCAACTTAGAAAAATCGACATCAAACAATACTTTCCTTCCTATATATTCATATAGGCAAGAGAAAGTAAAAATCAACAATTAGGTATGTTACAATATAATTAGGTTAGGTACAGGTTAGTTACAATATAACAATTAATTAGTAATTAATTAGGTTTGTTATATGCTCAAAACGGGCAGGTGGAGTGTTATTTTAATTGCACTCTATCTGTTTGGTCCAGGGCTAAAAAAATAGTTCTGTTTCTTATCACATAGTCAGCCACTTATATGACTGAACTATTTAAGAACAGAAGAGGTAGAGGTGTATAAAAGACACTAGTCAGAGTTATCTCCTCTGAGAGTAATGAATTTCACTATGCAGCCAGACCCTGTGGTGAATGAAGTGAAGGTGTCATTTGCAGGGTGGAAAGTGACTGCTTTTACCTTACTCCTCGTTTTTACTTAGTAAAACCTCTAGAGTTTCAAACCAGCCTTTCGGCTGTTGACCTAAACAACAGGTTAGTTATTTGTGATTAGTTAGGTTAGTTACAATATAAAAATATTAGGTATGTTATAAAAATGTTAAAACACCGGTAAAAAATTCGTAAAGATGTATTATAAAAATGCTACAAATGTATCTGAAGCTTATTTGAGATAGAAATGGAAGGAAGGAATACTACTTCCAACTTAACACCTGTTTAACATTTCATATTAGTTTCGGTTACATCATAACCAGATTTGAATTTACCGGATATTGATATTGAATGAAGCTGTATAGATTCATCTTTACGATGAATAGAAATGAATTAAAGATATTTATGAATGAATTTCTACCAGTAGGAGTGTCTGATGCGGCAACTAAATTACTTTATAAACTGTATGTAGTTAATAGTAATGATACGTGATCTTATATTAACTGCAATTAAGCATTTATATTAATCTACTGCACGCATTTGAAATAAATTATAAATTGCCACGTGTGTACATTTAATTGAGGTTTATTTAGTAAAAATAAAAGTTGGATTTTATTTTCAATTCTCGTGTGAAACAAGCACACGACTTTCTCTTGAAAATGTAAATATAATGAGTATACAATGTAATATGAAAAGCATAACCTAATTTTAATCATGTGAACACAAAATAAAAATTAACCTCTGTTCCACTTAAAAATACAAAAAAATCACTAATTTACGCTAAAATAAGCTCTGTAGAAAAAAGTATTAAATAAAAGTTTTAGATTTTATAAAAATGTCTATAATTACAAATTTATATTTTGTAATTTCTATAACATTGATTATGTACACTTTTCTTAGAAAATGCATACTAAGGACGCAATCTTAAAAATTTCAATTTTTTACTAATTTTGAAGAGGGTAATACAGAAAATCACTAATTCACACTAACTAAACGTTGTAGAAAAACATGTTAGATATAAAAGTTGTGTGGGTTTTGTAATATTATACAACTTTAATTATGTATACATTTTTGCCCTAAAATGGATATATTAAGACCGCAATCTTAAAAAAATACCTCGAGAGAACAGCTTTTTTTGAATCCTAGTTCAACCTGGTGGGTTAAACGTCTATAGATTCTTTTAATCAATGTGAATGTAACAATGAGAAAATTTTTCAACTTCTAAACAAAGAATCGAATACGGAATACTCGAGAAGAAGGGTGTATAAGAACGATTGCACCATCTTGATCAATTTGAAATTTTTAATGTTTATTTTTGTTAAAACAATGCTGAATGACGTTTATTGATATTGATTTAAATTTTAAATGAACCTTAAAGTTCAATAATTTATAAGATTAATTGCTTAGATTTAAATGAAGGTAAATTTAAATACATTTTTAATATCAGTAAATACAACATTTTATAAATAATTTAAATTTTTTAAATAATTTATATCAACTTCCTACCCTCATTTCCTGACCAGTTTCAGGTTTATAGTTGTCTGGTAAACTGTTAAAATAAAATAATAATAGGTTTATATTTTTTATTATCAATAATGTGTACTTTTAAAATTCCACAAATTAAATAAGTACAAATGAACAAATGCAAGGTCATATCCACTTTGCCAAAGTTTTTAAATACTCTAAATTACTGGTAATGGAACTTTATTAATTTTTGTTAAGGAAAAAAGTGTATTTCTGGTTTCAAATTTACCTAGTGGCATTTAGTTTCGTAAGTGATAAGAACACGGTTTAAAATTTGGGGCATTTAAATAATTTCATCGTACTCTGTTTTTGATACTAATTGATTTTTTTAAATTTTACCTTCCATTTACGTACTTCTATTTATTTCCTCTTAAAATTCATAGAAGAAATTTATTTAATCAGAATATTACCTCCATATTTAAAAGGATTAAGTTGTTTTCTTTTGTCTAGTTCGATCTCATCTCCCACTAAACTAAATCCAGTCAGCTTTTTTTAAAATTTATCTCGTCACGTGCAGATTTGTAATCACCCAATGTTATATTTCCAAAATCTCAATTCATCATCAACTCTCAAGGATTAGGCTCAATGGCCTGTTCCGCCATTCATCTCTTTTTAGGTCTTCCCAAGCCTTGCTTCCCTTTAGATTTATTTTTCTATGCTCGTACAGGAAGTCTGTGAGATGGCATGTTAAGTAAATGATTGGATTAGTTTCTCTTATATTCTTAATGTCTCACACAGTGAATATTTAACCCGGCGCGTTTATCTTCGTTACGTACTCCATCTAATCGGGTACAACCTTTGACTCCCCGCAAAAATTCCACGCAAAATCTCAATTAACGCAGGAAATAGAAAATAAAAGTTTCTCTCAAACAGGTTTTTAAGAAATGAGAGGGAAATAGAATAACAGGGTGTCCCACAAAAAAACTTTCAGGGCTTCTTACTCTGGTAAAACTAATGGAAAAAAATTATATAAAGATGTCTAGATTCGCTTAGTTAGGAAGTTACAGCTGGCGAAAAAATCTCCCGAATTTAAATTCCCTCATTCCAATGAAGCCATACTGAAATTCACAGGGCGTTAAGGTTTTAAAACCCTTTCAGTACCAACGTCCGTAAAACAGGACGTCGATGTATTTTATGCAATAACAACATCCGATTTACCGGACGGCCGTAAGTTGTGCGTAATGTGCCAACGACCGGATTACCGAACATTTACAAAAAAACTTTTAAACAAAAATTAATGGAATAATCAATTTTAAAACCGCCTCCGTGGTGTAGCGCGCTAACCTACTAAACGATAGGTCCCGGGTTCCATTTCCCGGCTAGGGTCTAAAAATTTTAACCCGTTAAAACCACGGTTAATGCACCAAAATCCACAGTAGTTGCTAATGATCAAGCTGTCTATGTGATTTTAAATAAACTAAAAAAACTATTTTGAATATTTTTAGTGTTAGAACGATTTATTTTTTTTATGAACATACAAAAATTAATTTTTGGCAGGTAATTTTATTTTGTAACGCTGAAATTTTGGTCGGCAATGGCAGGCTTACGCCTCCAAGTTTTCGAAATATACGCTGGTTTTAGATCAAATTTTTAAATATTGTTTCGGCACTGAAAGGGTTAATTTGTAGTTTTATGAAAAATGAGCTGAAAATTTGAATAATAAACAGGTCCCAGACCTGTAACTACAGTAAATTTTGAGATATCTGACGAAATACGCAAAAATCGGTCACGAAAAATATGTTTCATTTAGGTTTAAAGTACATTAACCTTGTTCCCTTTCTATCCCGGATGTTTAAATTTAAAAAAAATTCTTTAGGCCTATTATTTTTTATATGTAGGCCTACTTAAAAAAATACAACCAAATTTTTGTACATTTTCTATTATACCTAATTGTCCTACCAGAGATTTATTATGTTGTGTTAAAACAACATTGGGATATAAGTTTCTATGGCCACATAAAAGTAGTAAAAAGAAACATCAACACTGGGTCTGAAATATTAATAAAAACAATGATAATTCGAAATTAACTATTACCTAGTATTAAAATATTAGCGGAAATAACTTTTATTTATTAAAATGAAGCCTATATACGGAAATTTTACAATAGTTAAAAATTTATGTTTGGTAAAAACATAATATTTAGTTAATTTAATTAACCAAGACATAGACTTTGTTTCTAAATTTATATAAAGCCAATACGTATGACAATAAATTTACAGCAATTTAAATTTATTTGAATTATTTAACTGTCGTATATAACTTAATAAGGAAATTTAAATATTTAATTCGATTTATAATAAGGAAAAAATATTTGATGATTTATAGCGTCATAAACTAATTCAGTAATGATACGGCTGTTTGATAGGCGGGAAATTAAAATGATTCGAAGGAGAACTAATGTGTTAATTTAAATTTTTACATTATTTAAACGCTAAACGTAAATTTAAATATTTTCTCAGTGGGTGTGCTTCACACTATGTTTACTAAATTTGTATTGTACAATTTTATGCATTTAATATACGTGATAAGAATTTAAATTAATTATTACAATTTAATACCGGAAATACGAAAATTAAAATTTTTAATGAACAAAATTAAGCTTCTACCAATAAGAGAGAATTAGAAACTGAAATTAAAATAAATGATATTCGGAAATAATTTGTCAAAGTAATATTCCTTGAGTGTTTGCATAAAAAGAAGAAAATCTCGTGTGAGCACTCACACGACTTTCTCTTGCCAATGCAAATAATGAACAATATAACCTAACATAAGTAATAAAACAGTAGAAATAAACAAAAAACTAACCTCAACAAACATAACCTAATTTTAATCATGAGTGAAAGACGCAAAATGAAAATCAACCTCAGTTTGGCTTAAAAATACGGAAAACCATTCTTTCACACTAAACTAGGCTCTGTAGAGAAAAATGATTAAAATAAATATTGTAGATCTTTTAATTTCCTATAAATTTGATTATGTACACTTTTGTCGTAAAATGCATACTCTAAGGCTGAAAACTTAATAAAATCAATTTTTTTACACGTATTCATGCGAAAAAACAGAAAATCGCTAATTACCGTTAAACTAAGCGTTATACAAAAAAGTGTTTGTAATAAAACTTGTAGGATTTTAAATTCTCTACAACTTTTATTATATACACTTTTGCGCTAAAAAGCATATTAAAGCCGCAATCGTAAAAACAACGTTTTTTTCTGTGAGAGAACAGCCTCTCCAAGATTTCAGCAGACAAGACGCCTACCCTATCTTATAAAGCATAAAAAAATTAGTAAACGAGGCGATTTAAAAAAAACCGTATTAGCCGTTTTTGAGAAAATCGCAAAAAAGTGAAAACTGACGAATAAACTACTACTTCCGGTTGACCTATTTGATTTGATGAAAATGTTCGTGTTGGGTGAACTTAAGTTTCAAGTTTTAAGTTCGTACGATGTTTCGTTCTTGAGATATTCTGTTCAGACACACACACACACACACACACACACACACAGACCAATCGCTAAAAACATGTTTTTTGAGTTCAGGGGGTCTAAAATCGTGTAGATCCGGTGAAAATTGCTTTCGAAAAATCGACATGAAAACAATACTTTCATCATCATCATCATCATCCGTCATGGTTTAGGCTATTGAGCCTGTTCCGGTTTCCACCTCTTCTTCGGTCGACCCACATCCCTTCTACCATCTGGTTTGGACATCCAGGCTTGAAGTGGCAAACGGTTGTGTGGCATTCGGAGCAGGTGATCTGTCCATCTTTTTCTATATTGCTTGATCACATCTACAAGTGGCTGTACATTGCATTCTTCTCTTATCACTTCGTTTCTAATGTGATCCAGCCTTGTGTATCCCTGAATGTGTCTCAAGAACCTCATCTCTGGAGCTTGTATGCGCGAGTCGTCTCTCTTTGTTGTACCTCGCTTCCATATGTAACTAGTGGAATCGCCATTGTCTTATAAAATTTAAACTCTGTTTCTTTTCTGGCTTTTCCCTTCAATGTACGATGTATGGTTCCACATATCGCACTGAATTTATTCAGATTCAGAGGTATGTCACTCTCAAAATCGTAGGATACATTGCAACCTAGATATTTGAAACTACTCACCTGCTCCATAATCACATTATCTAACACAATTTTCGATCGCACTGGCCATTTGCCATGGAATGCCATTACTTTGGATTTTTGGGTCGAAATTTTCATTTTGAATTCTTTACTTAGATTCTGGAGTTTATAGACTGCTGTTTGAAGCTTATCTTCACTGTCTTGAATTATAACGGTGTCGTCGGCAAACATGAGTGAGTTGAGGGAAACGCCTTGTCCAATATTTACACCTGTGTCAACCTTTTGTCGCCAAACAGTCATCAGCTCGTCAATATATATATTAAATAATGTAGGTGATATGGGACATCCCTGTCTGACTCCTTTATTTACATACAACTCTCTCACATCTTTTCCATCTGAACTAATCAGCACCGATGTTTTATAATATAAACTATTGATAGCAGTCACAATATGCCTTGGGTAGCCTTTCTTCAACATAATTTCCCACAGTAAGGACCTGTCGACGTTGTCAAATGCCTTTTCCCAGTCAATAAAAGCCAGATGAGTTGGACAATTGCATTCTCGACGTCTTTCTATTAGAATTTTCAATAAGAAAATCGCATCTATACAAGACCGTCCCTTCCGGAAGCCCATCTGGTTCTCTGATATTAGGGCATCTGTTATAAGTTGAAGTCGTCTATTTATTAGAGAGGCGAATAATTTGTAAGCAGTATCCAAAATGCTGATTCCTCTATAATTTTTAGGGTCAGACCTATTACCTTTTTTGTAGAGAGAGACTACTCTTGATTTTGTCCATGATTCTGGCACTTTATGAGTCTTCCAGCTAGTATTGTACAAATGTAATAATCTGAGATGAAGCACAAATCCTCCATATTTTATCAATTCCATATTTATACCTTCAGGACCTGGACACTTACGATTTTTGGCAGCATTCATCACACTGTGTAGCTCTTCTGTTGTTAAATTATCCACACAACATTGCTGACACCGCTCCAACTCGGCCTCTACCATATCTTCTTCATACCAGAGTTCTTTGTAGTGTTTCACCCATTCTGGTATGGAAACACAATTTATTTGAGCAGTGTCTTTGTTTTGTTGATTCATGGCTTTTATGAATTTATAAGCTATTTCCTGCCTGCCAAATAGATCCTCCTCAACAGTGGTTATGAAGTTTTCCCAAGAAGTTTGTTGAGCCTGTCTGGTGACTGTTTTAGCGTGATTCCTTGCTCTGTTGTATTGCATTCTATTGTCATCAGATTGGTTCTGTAGCCAGATTTTATATAGACGTTGTTTTTCTTTGACTGCTGCCCTTATCTCATCATTCCATATGTTTAGTCCTTTTTTTCTATGGTTTCTCTTTCTCATGCCAATCGCCTCTATTGCACCCGCTTTAATTGCCGTAGCAATGTTTTTCCACTCAGTTTCCACATCTTCCGTTGTTGGGAATGTCATTAGCTTTTCTGTGACTCGGTTTTGAAATAGGAGTTTAGGAGTTTACAAACAATACTTTCCTCCCTATATATTCATATAGGCAAGAGAAATTAAAAAATCGTTAACGATTTTTAAGAAAAACGTCAAAAATTACAGAAGAGAGAATAATTCTAAGCTCAAATTATGGTACAGTAGAAAATAAAATACAAGCTTCAAAAGTTTTAGATAATTTTGTATTCCTTCATAAAACACTAAATAAAAACAAAAAGATTGACGAAAAATATATATAGTGTACAAGAGTTCCTTCCTTTATAAATCACTATGTATAGCTACATTGCAATCCGTTCAATTATGAACAATAAGCAACCCCTTGATCCAATGAGATGAGGACGATATGTATGACATATCAACGAGGTGACGAGGTGTTAGTCTTGCATAGATTCAGGCTGACCATTCATAAGAGAGTATGTTAATTGAACCCGAACCATCAAAGTACGCCGGTAACCATTATCTATTATTCAAATTCGTATAAAAGTACCTTTGCTAGAATTTAAAACCATGGAAATCCATGGAAGTCCCTAAAAATCAGTTGTTAAATAGCGTACGGTGACGAATCAACCGACCAACCCGGTGGTTTAAAGTTTCTTTCTAAATATATTTTCATTTAAAAGATTTCTAAGTAAACGCTGCGGCAGATTGTATATTTTTGATAAAAATTTTATTAAATAAGTATGGGTAATTAAACCCCAACCATTAAAGTACACCGGTAACCATTATCTATTATTCAAATCGGTATTAAATAACTACTTTATTAAATACTTTAGGTCAAGTCAATCAGTCAAACAATTGGTACAAGGTCGCTTCCACAGGTAGTTACATTGATTTGGCAAAGTATCAACTGATTATCAGCTACGAAGAAACATTACTGGATAAGCTTATTGAATTTCAATGCACTCCGTAAAAAATAAGAGAAACAAAACGAAACAATCAAGTTATTGTTAAACATTATGACAATACTCTTTAAAGTAAACTTCAAGATAAATAATTTTTAGGCAAACTTCAAAAAAATTCTCGAAAAATCTTTTGACAGTGCTAAACCGGAAATGTTTTTATTATTTAAAGGAATAAAGACCGATTTTTCTTTGTTATAGATTGTTTTTTGGTTTTATGTCCGACTCTTTTGGAATTACTGCTAGGAGCGGACGCCATAAGCTTGCCGGTGTAGCTGCGTGAACAGTTCGGATTCAGTCGGTAGACTTCGTGTCTTAGCACTAAACTGCCCATTAAATCACACGCTGAACGTTACAAATTATCTTCTATTAGCGACGTTAAAAACATTCAATTTTGTAAACATTGTGTACACCAAATTAATGCCTACCACATACAATACATACAGAATAATGTTTTCAGGTCAGCTGATATATAACGTTCCGAGAGCAACGTGTCACTGATCACAGCTGGTACAGTACTGACCTCCACCACTCGCTAAGGCAACCGAGCGTGCCATTACCAAAATAAACTTTCTGCGCACTTCAGAAAACGGCAAGCTTATTTGGCGTCCGCTCTACAAACGATGCGAAGGGTGATAGATGAAGATGAGCGATGAAAAAATGCCAGACCTGACCGGGAATCGAACCCGGTTATAGATATGATATAGGTTAATGTTTTTTTAACAGAATGTTTCAGTTTTAAATTTATATTTTCTAAAGTTAAGTGTGGGTTATAATGCTGCTTAACACTATATACTATTTTTCAAGGCTGAGCGTTTGCATTGCCTCCTACCCACTTTATAGCTAGCCAATGATTTGCTAGCAACGTTGCCAATACTTGCTCTTATATAGCTGTTAAATATTTCGTCGGCCATTTTTTTAGCTTTCAATAATAATTATAACCTACAAACATACAATCAGCTGATTATGTTACAAAGTATTGCATGATAACGGGCTCTATAATCGATGTGTTCAGTACGAAATACAAGACGAGAGTAAATATTGCGGCTCTTATACGCATGCGCGCGTATTGTTTGTCAGGTACAATCTGACAACGCTGGCAAACGTTCTGATTGGTCTAAACGTAAGGCCAGCAGAGCTCATCAACCATGGAAAGCTTATTACCATTTTTTTTTATCTTTGATTTGACTTAAATAGACTACTGTAACACCTTAACATAACCTTGACACGCCGTTAAAAGGTTTTTCAGAATTAGAAATATTTGAAAATATTTGTAGAAAACTAATGCAAACGAAATAGCGTCAATTCACATTATGAGTTCATTTTGAGATATTTCTTCAATGATATTGATTGTATTGGTAAACATAATATTGTGTGGCCAAGTCATTTATCAGATCTCAGACCAATGAACTTTTTGGTATCGGAAATAATGAAAGATAAATTTTATTTTTAAAAAATTCAGGAAGTGAACATTTTCAAGCAGTGCGTTGTCTCAGGGGTTTATAAACTTTCATCATATAATATTTTAGAATAACATAATATTTAAGAACATAACATAAATGTACTTCTTTTTAGAAGGTACTAAAATTGATGGCAATTCACGATACGATGAAAATTCGAGCACATAATAGGCCTAAAGCTAACTTAAAATTTGTCAAATTAAGTATGTCGAGAATTAAAATATTTTATTACTTTTCTTTGCGATGATTGTCTTAATGGTTTAGTGGTAATTTGAAAATTTATTTCTATTACTAATAGATTAATAAAAATTATAAACTTACAAAACCATCAAATAGCTCCTTCAGCCTCTGTTTTTGATCTTTTCCTTTCTTTGGTCGTATAATTAAATATATTTTGTCAAAATTTGAGCAGGTTCTCATAAGCTTCTCAATTAAAACTCGACCTAGAAATCCGGTACCACCAGTAATTAGTATGGTTGTGCCTCGATAAAATTCCTGAATCGGTGTTCCTATTTCTTTGATTTCCATTGTGTCACTTTTAGTCTCTGAAACAAAAATAATTTAAATTTATTATTTTCTTTACTAATTTTATAATGAAGTAGAGTTTTTTGGAAGACGTAATCTTAGAACTAGCGGGTACAATCATAGCAAAGTTAGAGGAAATTAAACAAAACCTACAACTTCTATTTCAAACATTTTTTCTACATGCTTAGCTCAACGTCAAAGAGTATTGTGTTAGTATTTAACGACAAAGTGTATATAATCAAATTTGTGTGTTGTTTAGGTCTTCGGCCGAAAGGCTGGTTTGAACCCTCTAGAGGATTTGCAAAGTAAAACGAGGAGTGAGGTGGTTTATCTTGCCTTCCTCACTGAGCAGAAAAATATGCTTATCAGCTTGCCTCTGAAAAGCACATATTTTCTGCCCTGCAAAAGTTCTGGCTGTATAATGAAATTTCAATTACTACCAGAGAATGAATAAAATACTAGTGTCTTTTACACCTCTATCTCTTCTGTTCTTAAATACTTCAGTCACTTAATTGGCTGACTATGTGAAAAGAAACATAACTATTTTTTATAGCCTTGGAACTAACAGATTTGGTGCAAATAATTTAACACTCCACCTGTCTGTTATGGGTAAGGATTTTCTGTACTTATATTATAAAAAGTAGAGTCTTTTGGACGACGTAAACTTGAAACTGGCGTGTATGACTAATATCAAAGTTGTAGGAAATTAAACAAAACTTACAACTTTTATTTCAAACATTTTTTCTACAATTTATGTTCAACATCATTAGTGATTTTTTGTAGTTTTCTCAATAAAATCGGTAAAACGGGATTTTTTAAAAGAGTACGGCCTTAGTATGGCTTTTACGACAGAAGTGTATTTTAATCAAGTTATAGAAAATAAAATATACAACTTTTTTTTACAAGCATTCTTTTCTACGGAGCCTAGTTAAGATTTCCTTGTAGCGTATAATTATATGTACTTTAAATATAAGTTGTAGTCTACATATTTAAAGAAACCTACCTACAACTTTTTATTTCAAAAATTTCTTCCTACAATGCTTAGTTCAGCATCAATTAGTGATTTTCTGTATTTTTCTCATAAAAATTGGTAAAAAATAGGATTTTACATGAATGTGGCCTTAGTATGCATTTTACGACATAAGTTTACTATATATTATTATAATCAAAGTAATCGATTTTTTAAAAATTTAGCTTCATTCATTCATAATTAAAATTAGGTTATGACCGCCGTGTAGGCGGTCAAAATTATATTAAATTAGGTTAATTTTTTTATTAGGTTAATTAGGTTAATTAGGTTATTATATTATTTTAAATTAGGTTATAACCGTGTAGTGAGTAGCGCGCTACTCTATAAAGCGGAACGTCCCGGGTTCGACTCCCGATAAGGGTCTGGAAATTTTAACACGTTAAAACCTACAGTTACAGTACCTAAAAACCACAATAGTTGCGAATGACCAAGCTGTAGATTAAACTTAAAAGAAAACAAAAAAAATTAGGTTATGTTCTTTATTTTACATTGTTTACTCATGATTTATGCCCATAACGGGCATATTTTTTTTTTTTTTTTTTGCTTTAGCGTCCGACTGTTTTGTAAATTGCTACTAATGCAGATGGTGAAGGATGAAATGAATTTTTTGTAACTTATGAAAAAATGCCATGCCCGAGTGGGATTCGAACCCAAGACCGCGTGATGAGAGGCGAGCACGTTACCAACATCGCCAACGCGGCCGGTATAACGGGCATATGGAGTGTTAAATTAATTGCATTCGATCTGTTGGTTTCAGGGCTACATAAAATAGTTCTGTTTCTTATTACAGTCAGCCAATTATATGACTGAACTATTTAAAACAGAAGATATGACAGAAGAGGTAGAGGTGTAAAAGACACTATTTAGAGTTATCTCTTCTGAGAGTAATGAATTTTACAATACAGCCAGAACCTGTGGTGAATGAAGTGAATTAGTCGCTTGCAGGATGGAAATTTGGTGCTTTTCGGAGGATAAGCATATTCTTTCAACTCAGTGAGGAAGGCAAAAGTAAACCACCTCACTCCTCGTTTTTACTTAGTAAAATCTCTAGAGGTTTAAATCAGCCTTTCGGCTATTGACCTAAACAACAATTATGATAAAACATAGTTTGTATTGTTCAATACATTGTTAAGAGAAAGTCGTGTGAATGTTTCACACCAGATTTTTTTATTTCCTTCCTTTTTATGAGTAACGGGAATAAATCGTTATTAAAAGGTTGTTCAAAACTCCGAATTCATCGATAATCCGAACTGTATATGATCCCAGTTAGTTCGGATTTTCGACACTATACGTAAAACGAAAATAAGTAAATAACTAAGGAACTGTAAAATAGTTAATATAGGACCAGATTTATTTTGATAACAAGGCTGTATTATTTAGCAAACGAGACACTATTTATTTTACAAGGTTGAAGCGCATAGCTGGGTATATTTTAATTGTACAACCTTGTTAAAAATACACAGAAAATAGTGCTAAATATGTAACAACAATAAAATTTGTACATTATTTTAAAACAATAAAATACTATAAAAAAATTTGTCGTTCTGTGTTACTAGTTGATTAGTAATTATTACAATTTACTAAGTAATAAAGTACTACGCATTAACTTTACGTAACTAAAAGAAATATGCAGACATTTTTAAGACTTATATGACTGAATTATAGTTTCTTAATTGGCTATAAAAAACTTTTTGTTGACAAAAGAAAAAAATTGATTCTTGGCTGTTTTTATATGAGTTTCTTACCGATTTAGTTTTATGTAATAAATTAATATTTTTAATAGTTAAGTATGAGATTTATGTAAGTAAAAGTAAAGGTCAGGCCGGTTTTTCATTTACTGATACGATAATGATATATACCGTTGCCGATTACGGCCGACACGATACCGACAATCGATGAATACTATTCATACGAATTATCGGCCCCGATCGGTATATAGAAAAACAATGTTGCTTAGGTCATCAGCCGAAGGCTGGTTTAAAACTGTAGAGGTTTTATTAAGTAAAACGAATGAGGTGGTTTATAAGTGCCTTCCTCACTGAATGGAAAAGTACGCTTATCAGCATGCCGGACCCTCTGAAAAGTACATATTTTCCACCTTCACTTCATTCATCACAGGGTCTGGCTGTATAATGAAATTCATTACTTTCAGAGGAGATAACTCTGATTAGTGTCTTTTACACATCTACCTCTTTTCTTCTTAACACTTTCAGCCCTATGTGTATCAATTTGCCTCACAACAGTAACTTTGATTACTCTACTGAGATCAAAATCCGCATAGAGAGAGCCCGGGCCGCATTTGTGAAAATGAAGAGGATGCTGTGCAACCACAATCTGAGTCTGGACTTGAGAATTCGTGTGCTGAGGTGTTACATCTTTCCGGTGCTGTACTATGGTGCAGAGGCCTGGACTACCAATAGGCAATGTGAACGAAGACTTGAGGCCTTTGAGATGTGGGTTTACAGAAGGATGCACAAAATATCTTGGACAGAGAGAGTCACAAACATGGAAGTCCTAAGGAGGATGCAGAAGGGAATGGAAGTGATGATCGAAATCAAGAAGAGAAAGCTGGTGTACCTCGGCCATGTTTTGAGAGGTCCAAAATATGAAATCCTTCATCTTGTCATCCAGGGAAAGATTATGGGCAAACGATCGGTTGGAAGAAGAAGAACCTCCTGGCTACGGAACCTGCGAGAGTGGTTTAATTTGTCATCCATCGACCTATTTAGAGCTACAGTTTCCAAGGTCAGGATTGCCATGATGCTGGCACACCTTCGTAATGGAGATGCTACATGAAGAAGAAGAGTGTCTTTTACACATCTACCTCTTTTCTTCTTAACACTTTCAGCCCTATGTGTATCAATTTGCCTCACGAAAGAGTTTTCTCTTGGCCCGCGTGAGCTAATATGATTCACAGTTAAGTTTCATCATCAGCCCGTGTGTATCAATTTGATACATGGGTGACAGTTACGTTCTGCATGATGTGTACGTATCTGCTTCGCATTTTCTGTGTATTTAAACGTATGAACAATTCCTACTGGGTTCTAGCAATAGATTTCAGACCTTGGGTTGGAAAAATATTCACCAGGTAGCAGCACATTGTGCTCGTGGTTTTTGCGTTCTCACCAGCTGATTGTGCATAGTTTTGTTGTTGTTACAGTTAACCTGCAAGTGGCTTGGACCACTACCAAAACTGTAAATACTTGTCTGGGGCTGAAAGTGTTAAATGATTCAGTCATTTAATTGGTGGACCATTTGGTAAGAAACAGAACTATTTATTTTAGCTCTGCAATTAAAAGATTGAGTATAAATAATTTGACACTCCACCTGTCTGTTATTGGCAGATAAAAATAATACTAGTCTGTTTTGTCGGTCCGATACAACAAGAGATGATCGTACCATCGATATGTCGATATCGACAAATGTAAAACCGGTCATACGTACTTCAATATATTCCGGGTGTCCCGTTTGTCGGATTATCGGTATCAGTAAGTGAAAAACCGGCCTAAAGGTGCAAATGTGGAAACCTTTTTGTTTTTTATTTAATTTTCTTTTTCTTACACCACACCATTGTAAAAAAAAATACCCACAAATACTATAACTAGTTTTCTAATAAAAATAAAATTTTT
Source organism: Catonia carolina (assembly GCA_035578175.1). Classification (NCBI taxonomy): domain Eukaryota; kingdom Metazoa; phylum Arthropoda; class Insecta; order Hemiptera; family Achilidae; genus Catonia; species Catonia carolina. The sequence continues at coordinate 44,502,931 of JAQMRL010000006.1, read as the reverse complement.
GAGTGTTTTAAAGGTAATTTAGTGAGTCAAAAAATCTTTTTAAACTTTATTTTTCGTTTTTTAAATAAGTGTTGGTAATGTGAGAACGTATTAAAATACTGAAAATGAACTTTTAATGGAACAAAAAACCAAAAAAAAACCAAAAAACAATGTCTTTGTCTCTGTCAATGTCTCTGTCCAATGTACTTTCCAGGCATCTAAAACAATTTGAAATGGCGGATGTAAAAGCATTTTAATTGGTTGGTCTAACCGTTATTAAGTTTTATTGCATTAAATTGCCTACATTTAACCAACAGTTTAAATGTCGTAGGTAGTGCGTTTTTTGTAGATAATGTAAAAATAGAGAAAATGTACAATTATTGTAGGCGTTATTGGTGGCAATTTTTAAAATTGTTATCTATCATTTCATTTTAGCTCTCCGTCCATCTCACCCAGATATCAGAAAATACAAGAGATAGCAACAAAAAGTTTTCGGATTCGTAATCTACCCAAAAAGTTGTTGTTTAGGTCATCAGCCAAGAGGCTGGTATGAACCTGTAGAGGTTTTACTAAGTAAAACGAGAAGTGAGGTGGTTTACCTAGCCCTTCCTCACAGAGTGTAAAAGTATGCTTATCAGCATACCAGGCCCTCTGAAAAACTTCTACTTTCACCCTACAAATGACACCTTCAGGTCATTCACCACAGGATCTGACTGTATGTATAGAAATTCATAATTTCAGAGGAGATAACTGCTTAGTGTCTTTTACACTTCTACCTCTTCTGTTCTTAAATGTTTCACTCATTTAATTGGCTGATCATGTCATAAGAAATAGAACTATTGTTTGTAGCCCTGGAACAGAACATATAAAGTTAGTGGGCCAAATTGGGTTTTAACTTCCGGTTTTGACCGGAAGTGGCCCAAAATCAAAGTCAGAAACTTTAAGAGATAGCAAAAAACGGTTTTCAGATTCGTAATCTAAATCTGTGGAGCAGATCGTAATCTGTGGAGCATAAAGAGTGGTTTAGAAGAGATTGGAAATTTAAAAGTAGGCAACGAAAACATACAGGAAGTTAGGGAATTCTGCTATTTATGGAGTAAAATAACAAAGGATGGTAGAAGCACAAGTGATACAATAGTAGAATTGCTCAAGCTAAAAAAAGCCTTTGAAATGAAAACAGCTTAGTGACTACAAACATTGATTTACAGATTAGGCAAAATTTCTTAAAACACTATGTTTGGAGTGTAGCATTATACGGGAGTGAAACACGGGTGATAGGGACTGTAGAAAGGACGAGGATAGAAGCTTTTGTAATGTGGTGTTATAGGAAAATGTTAAAAATTATATGGGTGGACTAGATAAGAATTTAGAGGTTCTTAGGCGAGTGGATAAAAAAAGAAGTATATGGAAGCATCTTACCAGAAGAAGGGATAGGCTAGTGGGGCATATCTTAAGACATCTAGGTATTGGTCTATCAATAATGGAGGGTAATATTGAGGGAGTGAATTGTAGGTTAGAATATATAAAGCAAATCACAAATGATGTAGAGTGTTACAGTTATGTAGATATGAAACGACTTGTGCAACATAGAACAGTTTGGAGAATTACATCAAACCAGTCGAGAGACTGATGACAAAAAAAATCTACACAAAAGGTTGGTGGGTCTGGATTGGGATTGAAGTTTCTATTTCGACCGAAATTGGCCCAAACCGGAATTCAAGAGATCAAGTCGGTATTTGGAAACAAAAATAGAGTAGTTTGATTCCTCTTAAAAAGTAGATACAGAAATCATTGGGTTTAAAGTTCCGGTTTTCACTGGAAGTGGTTAAAAACCAGAAGTCAAGAAATCAAAGTCAGAATCTACAAGAGATAAACGGTTTTCGGATTCGTAATCTACACTAAAATTTAGTGGATCTAAATTGGGTTAGAAGTTTAGGTTTCGACTGGAAGTGGCCCTAAACCGGAAGTCAAGAAATTCAAGTCGAAATTTGGAAACGAAAATCGAGTCATTTGATTTCTCTTAAAGAGTAGATACAGAAATCATTGAGTTTGAAGTTACGGTTTTGACCGGAAGTGGGCCAAAACTGGGAGTCAAAAAATTAAAGTCGGAATTTGGAAACAAAAATTGTCTCATTTGATTCCTTTTAAGGAATAGATACAGAAACAAAAATCACGTATGATTTTTGCTATGAGTAAGTATTTGGGATAAGGCAAAGGTAAGACTTTTTAAAAATTGCCACGAGAAACGAGACGCATGGCCCCATGAAAGGGATTTTTTCCCCACTTCAGTTAATTGTTAATTTCTCATATTCCTTCTTTACAATTAAAATTAATTACTTGAGTAATTAGTGTAATAAAAATTTCAAGAATTTAAAAATTAGTTTAGGTTGTATAATTATGTTGATTAAAAATCCTTAATTACTTGATTAATATTTACAATTTTGAAACAAAATTAGTAAGTGGTGTTAATAACCTATAGTGTTTAACGTGTATTAACCTTAAAAGTTTTTTCAGTGGCCTCGATCATAATTATTAAGCTCTGAATTTAATATCCGACAAAAAATATTAAATAGTTCCCCATGATAATTCATAATAATTATTGTGATTATTTCCTTTAGTGTTTGAAATAAAAACACTAGTTTCTAGGCCCTATAATTTCGTTAAGAGATTTAAGTAATGTAGTCCACAGGTATCAAAATAGCTAATTATAAGGTTGGTTGTATATAAATTTTTCAACAAAAGGAATATTTTTTATCCCCTCCATGACATCCTTGGAAGTTGGGTAGTTATTAAGTTTGCATTTTATGAAGTATGTACTTCAACAAATTTTTTCAACAATGCGTATGCATTTGTTTGAATAAATTTAACAACTTCGTAAATTTCTTTGTTGAAATTTTCAAAATAATTTTTACGAGAAAAAAATCTGATAGAAAACCAATTACACAACTTTCTCTTGCCAATGCAAATAATGAACAATATAACCTAATATTAGTAATAAAACATTAGAAATAAACAAAAAACTAACCTCAAAAAACATAATCTAATTTTTAATCATGAATGAATATGATGGAAAATAAACACCAAACTTAGTTTGGCTTAATATAACGGAATATCACTCTCACGCTAAACTAGGCTCTGTAGAGAAAAATGCTGTAAATAAAAGTTGTAGATCTTTTATTTTCTAAAAATTTGATTATGTAGGCCGACACTTTGGTCGTTAAAATGCATACTAAGGCCGAAATCTTAAAAAATTGATTTTTCACACGTTTTCGTGAGAAAAAACAGGAAATCACTAAATACCGCTAAACTAAGCGTGATACAAAGAAATGTTAAAAATAAAAGTTGTAGAATTTTAAATTGTCTACAACTTTTATCATATACAGTTTTGCGCTAAAATGCAATATATTGGCTGCAATCTTAAAAAAACCATTTTTTTCTACGAGGAATAGCCTTCTCAAGAATTTCAGCAGACATGGCGCCTACCCTATCTTGTAGAGCATAAAAAATGTAGTCAATGAAGCGATTTAAAAAAAATCGTAGAAGCAGTTTTTGAGAAAATCGCAAAAAAGTGAAAAATTACACGAATAAACAACTACTTCCGGTTGACCGATTTTGAGAAAATGTTCACACAGACACGCGCACGCGCGCACACACACACACACACACACACAAACACATTCACCCACACATAGACCAATCGCTAAAAACATGTTTTTTGGGTTCAGAGGGTCTGAAAAGTGTATATCCGGTGAAAACTCAATTTCGAAAAATCGACATGAAAACAATAATTTTCTTCTTATGTATTCATATAGGCAAGAGAAAGTAACAACAAGCAGAACAAGACTTATTGGCGTCATCGGTTCTTAACTTTTGATAGATTGTGTCAAAATTGTCAATATTTATTTACTGTACTGTCTTTTTATTCCAAGAAGGTTGCAGTTAATGACTATAATACATACTAGCATTTAAAAATGTTGTGTAAGTGCGAAACAAAATGAAGTTTTGTATTAACTTGTTTACGTAAATATGAGCAAATATTGGAAGAATATACAATATTAGAAAAAATAACATTTTAGTGCGGTCGGAAACCTTAACTGAATAAATTAAATAACTTCAACGTTTGGTTAGATTGTAAAGTTTACGAGGAAATTTACTTTGAAAAGAAAAATTATAAGTTACAGGAATCTGATATCGATGCACTTTATCTGTGTCTTTTCTTATTGTCATTAATTTCCTGTTTTCATTCCTTAAATTAAATGTCGTTTATAAATACTGCGTAGACTCCAGCTCCGTGTGTTTGCGGTACAATGGGTCTGGCTGTATAATGAAATTCATTACTCTTAGAGGAGATAACTCTGACTAGTGTCTATTACACCTCTACCCCTTCTGTTCTTAAATAGTTCTGTCGTGTAATTGGCTGACTGTGTGATAAGAAACAGAACTATTTGTTGTAGCCCTGGGACCAACAGATCGAGTGCAATTTATTTAACACTCCACCTGCCTGTTATGGGCAATTTCTATTGATGATTGAAATATTATTACAGTATCAGTTTCTACAATCTAACAGGATTCCCATATCGGGTAGGTGGAGTGTTAAATTAATTGCACTCGATCTGTTGGTTTTAGGGCTACAAAAAATAGTTCTGTTTCTTATCACATAGTCAGCCAATTATATGACTGAACCATTTAAGAACAGAAGAGGTAGAGGTGTAAAAGACACTAGTCAAGTTATCTCCTCTGAGAGTAATGAATTTCGCTATACAGCCAGACCCTGAGGTGAATGAAGTGAAGGTGTCATTTGCAGGGTGGAAAGTGGGTGCTTTTCGGAGGGCCTGGCATTCTGATAAGCACACTCTTTCAACTCAGTGAGGAAGGCAAGGTAAACCACCTCACTCCTCGTTTTTACTTAGTAAAACCTCTAGAGGTACAAACCAGCCTTTCGGCTGTTGACCTAAACAACAACAATCTAACAGGAGGGATATACTATATCTTACTTGTAATAAAAACTAGAGCACTAAAAAAAATTTATATGCATTGTGAAAAAATTGCTTGGAAAGTTTAAAATTTTTAAATTACAAGTAAAACTTTTTCTGCTCATTGTTAAATATCTTGAGAGATGGAAAAATGTTCATCTTACAGAATTAGTCTACTTGATATTACAAAAAAAAAAAAACAATTACCTTGAGATTGAGGTTAATAAAGCTGTTGATTCATTTACTACCTAAATTAAACCATTTATCATATTAATAACTTAAAATTTATGAAAATAATTTGATGAAATTTAATAAAATTTATCACAAACACTAATTCATTACAGTCAGGAAAATTATTTTCAGCGATATCGAATAACTTAACTAAATGAAATTCTACTAAACTTATAAATTAAAATAATTTCGTAAAGTTATTACCACTTAAATAAGGTTGTTAAATTGCGTCTTGTGCCTACCAATTACGGAATGTTCATCCATAAATTTATAACTTATGTAGTTATTTTATTAATAATAAACTCCACGGATAAATAATAACAGATTATATCTCGGTTGTTCATCACAATAGACTTGTTTATTTACAAGTCTCCATGACAACGGGTATTTCAAATTAAAATACACTTGTGATCGCTTCCGTGATGCATTGGATTGGTTGGCATCCTGAACTTTATAAAACGTTTCAATTTCCGGCTAGTGTCTGTTAAAAATTATTAAATCTGAGTTTAAGGGGGTCACGTATCTCTATACTTCACAATGTTAACGTTTGTACCTTTTTCTCAGAAACTACATAAGGTAGACACTTAATTTTTTAAAAATCTTTTAGATCATTCTTTTCTGCACATTTTGGGCGGAAAAAATGTTAAAATTGGTAAAGTAAAAATTTTTTTCGAAAAGACCTTTTGGTGATAATTTAAAAATTTAATAAAAAATTTTTACAAATTTAAATTGTTAAACGCTCAGAATAGGCAGAAATAATGGATCTTTCAAACAAAAAAAAAAATCAGTGTAAATATTTACACTAAAACAACTGTAATAAAACGGCAAAATAACACATGTGCTATGATAATACAACTTACTACGGTACTGCCAACCTTAGATTTCAAATTAAAATAGTATTAGACCAAAAATAATGGTAAAATAAATTTTTTTTTTTAAATTCCTAATGTGTGTACGTTGCAATCTGTTCAATTCAGAACAATAAGCAACCCCATGACCCAATGAGATGAGGATGATATGTATGACGTGTAAATGAGGTGTAGTCTTGTACAGACTCAGGCCGACCATTCCTGAGAGAGTATGGTTAATTAAACCCCAACCATCAAAGTACACCGGCAACCACTGTCTAGTATTCAAATCCGTATAAAAGTAACTACCTTTACTAGGATTTGAACCAGGAACCTTCGTCTCCGAAAATCAGCTGTTAAACAGCTGATTTTCGGAGACGACTTTACCTCTAGACCAACCCGGTGGGTTATAAAATAAATAATATAAAATAAATATTTTTATTTTTTTAGCTTTTAATTGTTATCGGGAACTGTATTTTACTGACAACCACCCAATTTGATCGCTGCTTTTCGCTGTATTTTTTGACGTGATTAGGCATGAATTTTTGAACAGGGACCCCCAGTGGAGTTTGTTCAAGAATGGCTGTCAGCTGGTCACCATACAAAGTCGCTTGCCCAATTGGTGTTACTTAACAAATAATAGCGACTTTCTACCAGCTGACTGACTGGGCTGGCCCGAAGGCCTAAAATAAAAATATTATTTTTGTTTTGGTGTGAGTAATTGCACCAGCTTTAGAGGTTAATGAAAAAAATATTTAAAAATATTTATAATTATTATCGTAGAAATATAATATTTACACGATTTTTTAGCGGAAATTTCAAACTACATTATGCAACAAAAAACAAAAAAATCATAATTTTTCCAATTTTTCGATACGTGATCCCCTTAAGCTCATCGTAACATAACCCACACTGGTTTTTAATGTTAAAAATGATACGACTTCAAAATAAATAAATAAAATTCTATTGTCTTGTAAAGTAATGCACATTTTATATATTATTAGGTCATCGCCGAAATACTGGTTTGGAACTCTAGAGGCTTTACTAAGTAAAACGAGGAGTGAGGTGGTTTACCGTTGCCTTCCTTACTGAGTGGAAAAGTATGCTTATCAGCGTATCAGACCCTCTGAAAAGCACATAATTTTCATCCTACAAAAATAACACCTTCACTTCATTCACCACAGGTTCTGGCTGTATAATGATGAAATTCAATTACTCTCAGAGGAGATAACTGTGATTGGTGTCTGTTACACCTCTACCTCTTCTGTTCTTAAATGCTTCCGTCATATAACTGGCTGACCATGTAATAAGAAACAGAACTATTTTTTGTGGCCCTGGAACTAGCAGATCGAGTGCAAATAATTTAACACTAAATCTGTCTGTTATGGGCAAATTTTATATGACATGCCAAATTTTAGAATAGAAATTGGAAAGATTATGCTAATACGTAGAACGAAAGAAAAGGATATTCAGGTATTCGCTTGGAGTGATCAAGGGAAACTGTGTAAAACCCTTGACCAGGACAGCTAACAACAAATTGTCTGATTTTCTTCATGTAATGTTCATTTAAGTCACCTAAATAGTTTATTATTGATTAAAACAACTTAAAGAATTTTTTACGTCTGTTTTGTAATATCTGCTAATAAAGACGGTGAATAATGATGATAATGAAAATGAGTGATGAAAAAATGCCAGACCTGACCGGGGATCGAACCCGGGACCCCAGCGTAAAGGCCAGTTGCGCTAACCACTACGCCAACGGGCCGGTAAAATTTAAGACAACAAAACTAACGAAATAATAGTTAATTTATAGATCACCGGTGTACTTTGATGGTTGGGGTTCAATTAACCATACTCTCTCAGGAATGGTCGACCTGAGTCTGTACAAGACTACACCTCATTTACACGTCATACACATCATCCTCATCTCATTGGGTCATGGGGTTGCTTATTGTTCTGAATTGAACAGATTGCAACGTACATACATTAGGGATTACAAAATAAAAAAATAAAAAAAAATTTATAGAAGAAACAAATTGACTAAACTAAAAATATTTACCAACAAAAATATAAAATAAATAGGTAGTTCACATATAAAATACAAAAACAAAAATCATCGAGATCTCACATCATCTGTGATACAAATAGTACACTAGTTCATTAATTAATTATACATTTTTATTAAACGCTTTTATTTAACTTACTCTTGGATCCATCAAATCTTGCAACTTAAAATTTTAATACTTCTACCGTATCAATATGAATCAAACTTTGCACACTTGTTTATCTTCGATGACAATACGCTGTGGAGGTGTTTGTAAAAAAAAATTTTTTAATTTAAAAAAAAAATTATTAAAAAAAATTTAAAAAACGCTTTTATTTAACAATTACTTAAAGCAATTAACTAAAAATAAAAAAATAAAAAAAATTTACAAAAAAATCACAGAAAAAAATTTACAAAAAAATCAAAAAAAAAATTAAAAAAAATTTTTTTAAGAAACGCTATTATTTAACAATTAATCAAAAAAAATGAACTAAAAAGAAAAAAAGAAAAAAAATTACAAAAAAAAAATCACAGACATTACAGTTAAAAATAAAAGCGTGGCGCATTAATATATAGGCTCTATAATATTTATTGTAAAATATTCGTTGTAAAATATTATAGGTATATATTAATGCGCCACGCTTTTATTTTTAACTGTAATGTCTGTGATTTTTTTTTGTAATTGAAAGAAGAGGTATAGTTATAAAAATTAGAGTTATTTCTTCTGAGAGTAATGAATTTCATTTTACAGCCAGAAATACGACATGGATGTTAATGACAAAATCCGGACAGCCCCAGTTTGAATCTAACTGTTTCAAATATCATTATGCAAAGAGTTACTGCTTATATCTGGGTATATAGATAGAACAGATGGAAGAGTAAATGAATGAAATAAGATCAAGGATAGAAATTGTGAGATATTCATTTGTGTCACTAAAGAAATTGCTATGTAGTCGGGATCTTGGCATTGAGCTCAGAAAGAGATTGCTGCGATGTTATGTCTTCTCTGTTCTGTTGTACGGAATGGAGGCGTGGACACACGGTTACTTTAATAGACGGATCATCAACAATATGCGCAGTGACAAGCTCCACCTCCTGACGTCACTGGTCACCAGTGACAGCCGACACATGATACGTACCGTGTTGGTCAGTGGTGTTTACTAATCTTAATACGGCCTGTAATACTTTACTAGTATTTAATAATAGTATGTTGTGTGGTTGCCGGGTGTTCTAATCACGATAGACACCAAAAGGAGTTGGGTTTAGTCATTATAAGTTTTACCGTTTTCCAAAGGCCATTGAAGTGGAAAAATGCTTGCAAGCGGGCCGATTCATTTTAAGCTGATAGTGGTCGCGTGTGTCTAGTACATTTCAACGAATCGGATTGTGTAAACGATTTAAAGTCCGAGTTTCTACATCTTCCATTAAAAAGTATCTTAAAGACGAATTCAGTCCCGCATTTAAATTTGTAGTGCCGTTCTACGTCCGGGAAACCCAACTTAAAGTGAACGTATAAATCATGCAGAGAAACGTTACGCTTGTAAGGAAGATTATGGTATTAAACTCATCATTCAATACAACACAGGCAGTTCACAAAATGAAGGAATAGCCGTATAGAAAGATAGGCCTCGTTTTAATGAAGAACCGCCAAATTTTAACGTTGCTCGGTTAGAGGAAACTGATCTCTTAAAAAGTGAAACGCCGAATTAAAAGAAGAAAACAAGTTATTTAAAGAAAAACTTCAGGCCGTAAACGAAGAATTATTAAAATTAAAATCGGTTTCCCGTGTAAAGATACCTAAACCGCTGTTTGTAAAAACAATGCAAAAATCCTACCGTCACTATGCACCGGCCGAGTTGTTGGTGACCAGACTAAGTCATCTTATATCTCACAGCAGCTGCGCGTGATCGCTTCCGTCTAGTATAGTAACCGTGCGTGACACTCAAAAAGAACCATTTAGAGAAGATACAGGACTTTGAGATGTGGTGTATTCCACGGACAGACAGAATAACAAATAGAGATTTGCTTGATAAAATGGATAAAGAATATGAGTTGGTTGAGATAATGAAGAAGAGAAAACTTTAATATCTTGGACATGTGATTAGAAGTCCTAAATATTATATTTCACAATTAATCATGCAGGGGAAGATAAAGGACAATCGGAATGTTGGCACACGTCGGGCATCTTGGTTGAAGAACCTGAGAGACGGTTTGGTTGCAATAATACGGAACTGTTCCGTGCAGCAGCGAATAAGGTTCGCATAATGATTTCCGCATTTCCCGAAGTTGGGGAATTCTGCTATCTAGGGAGTAAAATAACAAAGGATGGTAGAAGCACAAGTGATATCAAAAGTAGAATTGCTCAAGTTAGAAAAGCCTTTAAAATGAAAAAAGCTTACTGACTACACAAACATTAACTTACAGATTAAGAAAAATTTCTTATAACACTATGTTTGGAGAGTAGCATTATACGGGAGTGAAACATGGGTGATAGGGGCTGTAGAAAGGAAGAGGATAGAAGCTTTTGAAATGTGGTTGGATGTATTGGAACATGTTAAAGATTAGGTGGGTGGACAAAATAAGTAATTTAGATGTTCTTAGGTGAGTGGATGACAAAAGAAGTCTATGGAAGCATCTTACGAAAAGAAGCAGTAGGCTAGTAAGGCATTATCCTAAGAAATCCAGGTATTAGTCTATCAATAATTTAGGGTAATATTGAGGTATTGAATTGTACGGGGAGGCAAAGGTTAGAATATATAAAGCAAATTACAAAAGATATAGGATGTTACAGTTATGTAGATGTGAAACGACTTGCCCAAGATAGAACAGCTTGGAGAATTGCATCAAACCAATCGAGAGACTGGTTTCATGACAAAAAAAATATTTCCGACCTCCGATAGAAGAGGGACTTTAAGAAGAAGTCTTATACCCCTGTGATAATTACAACCCTTATTAGGGCAATTACACCTGCGTCACGTACAAGTGCAATTTTGATAGTTAATAACAGTGATCCAGATTTAGTTTAAGTATTTTAAGTAAGTGCATTATATTATACAATACATTGTTTTTTGAGATTAAATTAGAACGTAATGAAAATTTTTTTATAACATAAAACTTGTAATCAGTAAAATTAGATTTTGTGCGCACGTTGTTTTAAGGAGACGTAATTCCCAAATTATATTATGAGCATGAAATTGTAATTCTTAATTAGATATGTAGCTCACCGGTTAACCTTAGTACAAGAACTTGACTGACTCTATTGCTAAAATAATCTGTTTACTGGTAAATATAGAAAATAATAACAGACCAAATCTCACTTAGTCTGTCTTAAATGAATTTAGTTGGCAATGACGCATTTTCAATACTAGGTTAGTTACTGCAAAATAATTAGTGCTTAGTTAATACTGTTCTAATGAAAATCTTACTTTTAAATACAGTTCAAAAGTTGTTTTACATGTTATTTCTATAAAAAAAAAAATACATACCAGTACATTCTTTGTTAAAAGATTTCAATTTTAAAATGCGCTCAGAAATAACAATGAAAATGTTCCTCATTGTTTAAAACTACGAGGTGTGGCTATTAAATAACGAGACTGACGTTGTAAAAAATTTAATTTTAATTTTATACATAACTTATTGCCACCTTCAATACACACTCCTTCTCTATCCTTACAACGCTCCATGCGAATTTTCCATGGTTGGAAACAGTGCTGGAAGCATCTTCTGTCAGCTCCTTCAAGACACGTGCCGCTTTCTATTTTACAGCTTCCACAGACTCAAATCTTGTCCCTTTTAATGCAGATTTCACCTTAGGGAATAGGTAGAAGTCACATGGTGTAAGATCTGGTGAATAAGGTGGATGTTCTAACACTGAGATGCTGAACTTGGCTAAGAACCTCTTGACAGATAACGCGGAATGAGCTGGCGCATTGTCTTGGTGGAGAACCCATGATTTGTCCTCCCACATTTCGGGGCGTTTTTTCCTTACTCTTTGACGTAGTTTAGAAAGTACCTCAGGGTAGTAATATTGATTAATTGTTTGACTTTCAGAAACCCAGTGAAGGTACACAATCCCATGGATATAAAAAAAAACAATCATCATTGCTTTAAATTTTGACTTGCTCATTCGAGCTTTTTTGGCTCTCGGTGACGTTCGGTTCTTCCAGTGCATGGATTGGCGCTTCGTTTTCGGATCATAAGTAAAAAACCACGTTTCATCACATGTTATTATCTTCTACCTGTTCCCTAAGGTGGAATATGCATTAAAAGGGACAAGATTTGAGTCTGTGGAAGCTGTAAAAGAGAAAGCGGCACGTGTCCTGACGGAGCTGACAGGAGATGACTTCCAGCACTGTTTCCAACAAAGGAAAATTTGCATGGAGCGTTGTAGGGATAGAGAAGAAGTGTATATTGAAGGTGACAATAAGTGATTATGTATAAAATTAAAATTAAATTTTTTACAACGTCAGTCTCATTATTTAATAGCCACACCTTGTATTTACCTCTAGTTCAATTAGAAAATTAAATTAGTACTAGCTGATCTATGCGAATAAATTCACAAAATTAATTCTAAGTAATATTATTCGCGATGACACCTGGACGAAGTCGGTCACACATGCCATCTATATATTAATAGCGAGCAGGTTTTTTTCAACACGATTTTAACCACCTAAACCTTCACCAATTTTCCCCGCAGTGGGCTCAAATTAATCGTCTTTTTGAGTAGATTTACAGAAAACTATACAAAATCATATATTTTGATTTACGACCGTAAAATAGGAGGTCTAAAATAGATAATAATACGTGAAGTTAATAAGAACGAGAATAGGGTAAGCGATGCGCCTGTGTACCGAATGCAGTACTACCTACGCATATATCTCTCTCTTTCTCAATCTATCTCTCCCACATCTCACACAGCTATTCAGGTTGGAGGGGGCAAGTTCAACGACTTTCAACTTCAACGAACATTGGCAGTGACACATCGCTTTGGACTTTCCAACGTGGTTGTTGTTACTTCGAGTAGTGTACAGTAGTTCTGCTATATTTTGCTTTTGTTTTTAACAACTCTTTTCAGAGCTATTATATTTTTTCAATTCTTATTAAAAACTATTGCCATTCATCAGGAAATTAATGGATAAACGTCCATTACGGGGAAGACCAAGAGGCAGCAGACGTTCTAAAAAAGCAAATTTACACTTTTGTGCGGGTTTTCCCGTAGAGGTATACCTATACCCCAACGAACTAAAGACTGCAGATAGCTAGATAGAGGTGGCCGTTAAGAGAAGTTTAAGGATACGATAATTAGATGTAGTTTGTTTAACAGCAGCGAGGCTATAAAAACCTTATAAAACCTTTAAAGGCTATAAAACCTTTTCTCTATAAAAACCTTGGCAGCGAGGGATATAAAACTCCTCAACTTCGCTTCCAGAGTAGCATCACCACGAAAACTTTTATTCAATTATTTAAAAATTGGTTTTCAAAAATTACAAATGCAGTCCAGATTTATAAGTTCAAAATATGAAGTTTATTGTTACAATTTTCACTTTTTCATGTTATTTAACACATGATAACAGGTTTAAATTTTTTATTGTAGGATTAGTAGGTTAATTTTAAAATTATTGAACAATACAACAGTAAGTAGAACTAATTGGTTATTGTTTTATGCCAACGTCCGGGAAAACGGACATCCGTAAATTATGCACCAAGTTCATTCTGTTTAACAGGACGGTTATAAAAAAACCTCCATACAAGCACAAAAATTATTGGAATAAGTATTTTTTTTTAAATCCTTATGTGGGTACGTTGCATCTGTTCAATTTAAGAACAATAAGCAACCCCATGACCTCATGAGATGAGGATGATATGTAAATAAGGTGCAGTCCTGTACAGACTTAGGATGACCATTCCTGAGATAGTATGTTAATTGAACCCCAACCATCAAATTACACCAGTAACCACTGTATATTATTCAAATCCCTATAAAGAAACCTTTACTAGGGTTTGAACCACTGATCCTTAAACCTTAACAGACGGATAGCCCATATATTTTTGTTAGATGACGAGTGTGTAAGTACTCAACAGTTTGTGTAATAGTGAAGGTCAGTGTACACGCACAACAGTAAACATTATAGTAAATTGTAGCTGAATGTATGCGGAAAAAAGTAAGCTATTTAGAAACACAATCAGGTTAGTGGGAAATTTTCTATTGATTTGTGAATGTTGGGATACCATTCAATTCTGGGTGTTTTTAAGAAAACCGTGTATAGGCCGTATTTCATTTAAAAATAGAGTTACAACCACGTATGACCTGTAAAAGGGAATAAACGCTCCGAAATTCGTAGAATAGCCCATTTTCAGATATTTTTCACAATGGAACTAAAGTGTTCTAATATTAACTTTTATATTTTTTTTCTTCATGAACGTGTTCACAAAATTCTGAGCTTTCATATATAACATATGTCATATAAATAACTGTAAGAATGGGTCAATGACATCAGCTCAAAGAAAGAAATTTTTGCCGTCTGCATTTCATCACAGAATCCATATTCACTTGACTCTTACATACGCTTGAATAGCCGTATAGTGTGGTAAGCGAGGGCGTTTGATATATCAAACTTTTCGCTAGACATTTTTCTTTTATACCAGACTAAAAAAACATTTAAAAAACAATATTTATTGCCAAATTTTGACAAAAACGCGGGACTTCGCATAAATTACAACAAATTTTTCGTAAATTCGCAGTAACTGGCGTAAAAAACGGAGTTTCATGTTTGGTTTTTTAAAACATTTCTCGAAGTTTTCTTAGTGTCTCATAAAAATTTCAAATTTTTTGGATAGAAGATGTCTAAAATAGCCAAGTCTATCGGCGCGATCTCGAAATTAGTGTTCGAAAAGTTAATATTCTAAAACCTATCAGTCGCACAAGGGTTAATTAACCCTTGTCTCCGAAAAAAAAAAACTCCGAAATTATGATATTTCATAAACCTGTACACTTTGAAAATATGGGTTGAATTTTTTTGGAATTCATATAAAAAATAAATTAAAATTTCGGTTAATTTTTAAAAAAATTTTTGCACTTAAAGGAGCTGAAGAGGATTGTTCTACGCTGAATCAGTAAGTATATTTTGAATATAATAATTCTTTTAAGTAATTTTAAGAACACTAATTATTTATTAAATGGACTGGTTTTTAATAACTTGTACGAGTATAAAAAATAAAATAAACCGGCCGCATTGGCGCAGTTGGTAACGTGCTCGCCTCTCATCATGCGGTCCTGGGTTCGAATCCCACTCAGGCATGGCATATTTTCATACGTTACAAAAAATCATTTCATCCTACATCGCATAAAGTTCCACCCCAACGTCGTCGCTAATGACCATTGCAGTTGATGCGACGTTAAAAAAAAAAAAAAAAAAAAAAAATCAATAATTCGCCTTACATTTTAAAAGTTTATTGAACTCATATTTTTATTATTAAATCATTCAAGTTTTTTAATACATTATTATGAAATTATTAGTACACTTTGTGTAATTTGTACTGTTTATCAGGTACTAGTTTTATTGTATTTTATGAGCTATTGTATAACATTTTTAGCGGTCATGGGCTATATAAAAAGGCCGTGTCTTACTTCTCGCCTTCACCTCTGGTTTTGAACTTCAATTTTATTCAATACATTCACGTTTGTAATTCTATGGCTTCGTTTTTATCGATACATTTTATTTATATACCTTCCAAAAAAATTACTATTTTAAATCCACAATCGTATTTTGTAAAAGATATGTAGATAGAATATTTATATTTTGACAAAATCTGCTAAGAGACAGAAGGGGGTTACTACGATAAAAAATCTGGTGTTAAACACTCAAACAACTTTCTCTTGCCAATGCTAATAATTTACAATACAACCTAATATTATTAATAAAACTTTACAAATAAACAAAACAATTAATCTCAAAAAGACATAACCTTATTTTAGTCATGAGTGAATGATGCAAAATGAAAACCAACCTCAGTTTGGCTTAATAATACGAAAAAATCACTTTTTGACGGTAAACTAGGCTCTGTAGAGAAAACAGCTTCAAATAAAAATTCCAGATCTTTTAAATTTCTGTAAATTTTAATACGCTTTTGTCGCAAACTGTATACTAAGGCCGAAATCTAAAAAAAAACATGTTTTTTACAGATTTTCATGAAAAAAAGGAAATCACTAATTACCGCTAAACTAAGCGTTATTAAAAGAAATGTTTGGGATAAAAGTTGTACATTTTTAAATTCTCTACATTTATTATAGGTAT
The DNA here is from genome assembly GCA_035578175.1 of Catonia carolina. NCBI lineage: Eukaryota > Metazoa > Arthropoda > Insecta > Hemiptera > Achilidae > Catonia > Catonia carolina. Next base: position 44,486,562 of record JAQMRL010000006.1, on the reverse strand, counting down.
ACATTTTTGGGCTAAAATCCATATTTAAGCCGCAATCTTAAAACAACATTTTTTTCGAGAAAACAGCCTTCCCAAGAATTTCAACAGACATGGCGCCTATCCTATCTTGTAGAGCATAAAAAATTTAGTAAATATGGTGATTTAAAAAAATCGTAGTAGCCGTTTTTTTTGAGAAAATCGCAAAAAGTGAAAAATTACATGAATAAACTACTACTTCCGGTTGACCGATTTTGATGAAAATGTTCATGTCGGGTCTTCTAGTAGTACCTAACTTAAGTTTCAAGTTTCAACTTTGTACGATATTCCGATCTTGAGATATTTTATTCACACTATCAGATCAATCGCTAAAAACATGTTTTTTTTTGGTTCAGGGGGTCTAAAAACGTGTAGATCCGGTGAAAACTCGATTTTGAAAAATCGACATGAAAACAATACCATCCTTCCTATATATTCATATAGGCAAGAGAAAGTAAAAAGTGGTTTCAGAAAACACATTAGATAAACTGGTTTATTGTTTTTCCCGGTATTTCTGGTTTTACTCCATACTTTACTTTTTCAAGGTGCCATCTTACGAATACTAATACCGATTTTTAGTTTAGAAGTACAACAGCTTTTTGGGAAGGTACAGAAATATTATTTATTTCTTTGGGAGAGATACACACCTTTTTACCCCAGTAGAAGTTATTAGTCGAAATTTAAAAGGTCGAACTTTTACAATGATGAATTTAAATGAAATTAGGTTTAATCTATTGTAATGGACAATTTTTCAGGTGAACCCCAAAGAAAGTATTTGTACCGAATTTTCTCTCTGTGTAACGGGATATTAGAGAATTAGTGATAAAAGAGTAAATTAATAAGTGAATTTAAATTAATTTTTTTGTTGTTGTACGTCCTTCTGTTTTGAAATTACTGCTAATGCAAACGATGACAAGAATGATAGGAGCAGATGAATGTAAAAATATGCCAGAACTGATCGGGAATCGAACACGGGAACCAGGCGTAGAAGGCAGTTGCGCTAATAGTACAAACTTCATTATAATTACATACGGAATAAGATAAATTAAAAAAAAAAATTGAATAAAAACATTAAAGAAAATCCGTCATACACGGCAATAAAGTTTTCTAATGTATGATAATTTAACACTATGTAAGTGGAAAAATAATTATGGTTAACAGATTACATAAAACTAACTTTGTATTTTCTTGGATAAAATACATATTAATTTATAATAAGAAAAATATTATAAAAAAGATAAAATAGAAAAATACATATTAATTTATAATAAGAAAAATATTATAAAAAAGATAAAATAGAAAAACTAATCATGAAATTACTATGAATAGCAAGTTGTTCCTTATATGTTTTGTAATCTTTTATTTTTTTAACACGTTCATTGTATAATCTTGTAAGTGCCTTTGCAAATAGAAAAGACGAGGTGGCCGAGTGGTTAAGGCGTTGGACTGCTAATCCAATGTGCTCTGCACGCGTGGGTTCGAATCCCATCCTCGTCGGTAATTTTTTTTCAAATATAATTTTATTTGTATTTAAATATTGATCAATATTTATGGGTAAAATTAAAAAAAAACCAAGTAAGGTATTTCTATCTAAATAACATTTGTGTGTATAAATATGAACTTATCAAAAATATATAGAAAATGAAACTTTTTCAATAAAAATATCAACTTATAATAAAACTATAAAAAAAAATCTGGTGTGAAACAGTCACACAACTTTTTCGTGCTACTATTAACTCTGAAATAAATCTTTAAAAAATTTAAATGGTAGATTATTTAATAAAAAATTGTAAATAAATTTAAATATTAGGTCTATATTTAATTCATTCACCTATCACAGGCCGGTGGAATGTTAAATTACTTACACTCGATCTGTTAGTTGTAGGGCTATAAAAAATAGTTCTATTTCTTATCACATGGTCAACAAATTATTTGACTGAAGCATTTCAGAACAGAAGAGGAAGAGTGTAAACAACACTAGTCAGAGTTATCTCCTCTGAGAGTAATGAATCTCATTTTATTATACACCCAGAACCTGTGGTTTCAGAGGGCCTGGCATGCTAATAAGCATACTTTTCCACTCAGATAAGAAGGCAAATATAAACCACCTCACTCCTCGTTTTTACTTAGTAAAGCTTCTAGAGGTTCAAACCAGCCTTTTGGCTGATGACCTAACCAACAAAAATTTAATTCAAACACAATACATGAATAAATTAATAACGGGTATTTAAAAAAGGACACAACCATAACATTAAGAAGGTAAAAGTAATGCTTAGGTAAATTTCATATCTCATTACATATCAGTTGGCAACACTGTATTCAAAGTTAACGGCTTGTAACAATTGAAATGTCGTTATTGAGCACCAGGGCTATTCCAGTATCCAATCGTCTCAATTATGTCAACGATGTTGTTTTCCAAAGACGAACGTGTGTTTATATATCAGTAGAATTTTTTTTGAGGGATTTAAAATACAGTATTATATAGTTTTTATACACAAAACTTATACACTTGACGAGTTTAAGGTGAAAATTAAACGTGAGATTTCTTACCTTGATGAGCAAACGTTACGAAAAGTGCCTACAAATGTTACGAACGTGTGTGCCTACGAATCTGTATTAGGGTCACTTAGAATCATATTCAAGATCTATTGTTGTTTAGGTCAACAGCTGAAAGGCTGGTTAAAACTTCTAGTGGTTTTACTAATTAAAAACGATTTATGAGGTGGTTTACTATTGCCTTCCTCACAGAGTTGAAAGAGTATGCTTATCAGCATGCCAGGCCCTCCGAAAAGCATGTACTTTCCACCCTGCAAATAACACCATAACTTCATTCACCACAGGGTCTGGCTGTATAGTGAAATCCATTACTCTCAGAGGAGATAACTGTGACTAGTGTATTTTGCACCTCTACCTCTTTTGTTCTTAAATAGTTCAATCATATAATTGACTGATTATCTGATAAGAAACAGAACTATTTTTTGTAGTCCTAGAACCAATAGAGAGAGTGCATATAATTAAACACTTCACCTCCCCATTATGGGCATATTAAAGATCTAAATAAAGTTAATTTAATAGAGTAATAATTTTCGTTATAATTTGAATGTTTTCGCATAAGATTACTCATATAATAAAAATATTTCATTAATTTGATATTTTTGTACTGCTTTATGGCTTCTAAAAACGAGTTGACTTTTTCGAAACACTCTAAACAATGAATAATGTAATCAATAAAATTTATTTATGTATTAATTACATAAACAAAAATATTCATGCAACTGAATACATTTGATAATAGAATAAATAGACGAGGTGGCCGAGTGGTTAAGGCGTTGGACTGCTAATCCAATGTGCTCTGCACGCGTGGGTTCGAATCCCATCCTCGTCGAAATTTTTATAGTAATAATTTTGGTTTAATTTATAAAAGTATTAATAACCAATTTCCACACATTCGGTAAGAATTTGCCAAATTTTAATATTGGTCTGTAGTTTGACAATTTTTTTTGAAAGAAATGAAACATTTTTTAACATGGAATTAATAGTATGTAATGTCACACACAAAGTAACATAAAAACTAAGACTTATTCCGTTTAAATGTAACTAAATACCACGTTTTTTCAAAAAGTCGTATCATCCTCTTCTCCATCTGTAAAACGGGACACAAGTGTTTCTTAATTCTTAAACTAACTTTTAATCTCTTTCTAAGATCGCTGTTTATTGTGCATTCTTCCAAAATGTGTTTAACAGTGAAGGGGGCACGTTTTTACTTTCTCTTGCCTATATGAATATATATAGGAAGGAATGTATTGTTTTCATGTCGACTTTTAGAAATCGAGTTTTCACCGGATCTATACGTTTTCAGTCCCCTGAACCAAAAAACACGTTTTCAGCGGTTGATCTGTGCGCGCATATGCGCGCGCGCATGTGTGTTTGAACAAAATATCTCAATAACGGAACATCGTACGAAGTTGAAACTTGGAACTTAATTAGGTACTATAAGAGAACTATTCCAAAATCCGAATATTCCAGAATTCCAGAATCCGAATATTTTCATAAAAATCGGTCAACCAGAAGTAGTAGTTTATGCGTGTCATTTTTCACTTTTATGCGATTTCCTCAAAAACGGCTCCTACGATTTTTTTAATAATTACCTTATTTACTACATGTTTTATGGTCTGCATGATAAGGTAGGCGCCATATCTGCTGAAATTCTTGGGGAGGCTGTTCTCTCGTAGAAATAAACGATTTTTTTTTAATATTGCGGCCTTAAAATGAATTTTAGGGCAAAAGTGAATATAATCAATGTTGTAGAAAATTTAAAAGTGTACAACTTTTATTTCAACATTTCTTTGTATAACGCTTAGTTTAGCAGTAATTAGTGATTTTCGGTTTTTTTTTTCATGAAAATCTGTAAAAAAATGAATTTTATAAGATCCTTAGTATGCCTTAATAGGCCTAATAGGGCTTAATAGGCCTAAATAGGGCTTAATAGGCCTTAGTATGCATTTTACGAAAAAAGTGTGTATAACCAAATTTATAGGGAATTAAAAGATCTATTAGTCTACTTTTATTTAAAGCATTTTCCTCTGTAGAGCCTAGTTTAGTGTCAAAAAGTGATTTTTCGTATTATTAAGCAAAACTAACGTTGGGTTTTATTTTGCATCCCGATTCCCGGCTAGGATCTGGAAATTAATACGTTAAAAACCCACCATTACAGTACAAAACCCACAGTAGTCGCTAATGAGGAAGACGTTGATGCAACTTTAAATAAACTAAAATAAAAATATCCTAGTAAAGGTACTTTAATAAGGATTTGAATACTAGACTGTGGTTATCGGGGTAATTTGATGGTTGGAGTTCAACTAACTATACTCTCTCAGGAATGGTTGGCCTGAATCTGTACTATATTTCACCTGATTTACACGTCACACATGTCATCTTTATATCATTTTTTTTTTTTGGTTTAACGTCCGACTGTTCTGCAATTACTGCTAATGCACACGGTGAAGGATGAAATGATTTTTTGTACGTATGAAAATATGCCGTGCCTGAATGGAATTCGAACCCAAGACCGTATTATTAGGTCATGAGGTTTCTTATTATTATTTAAAATGAAAGATTGCAACGTACAAACATTAGAGATTATGAAAAATATTTTGATGCTACAAAAAATCTTGAATACAATTTAATTAAATGGAATAACTTTATTTCCCCGACGCTTACGGCACATAAGAGGAAGGTGAAGAAAAAGAAGAAGAAGAAGAAGAAAACGAAGAAATAACTTTATTTTAATGAGGTACCTTTATTTATTACTCTTTATTAGTTTTTTGCTCTGAGTTTAAAAAAATAATAATCGTAGAGGTAGTCTATTTATTCCATAAAAAAATTTCTTATTAGTAATTAAATGAATTAAATATAACATGTAACTATATGAGATGTTACGTATTTTTAAACCGCTGAATAATGAAATTTTTTATGTAGGGAAGGTCATGATCAAAAGCTACTCAAGGAGATATTGAATTAAAAAATTAAACAAATGTACGTTGGCCAGAAATTATTGTTTGATTATTCAATTAGCATAATTTCTTATGCGTTTATATTTCACATCATTATTTTGATTTATCAGAAAAAGTTTTTATATTATTGTAAAAAATGAGAATTTAGATAATTATCAAAAAATAATTTAGTTTAATAGTAGGCCTACGCTACGTAACAAATTGCTAGACAGTATTGTTAATGTGGGAAATTCTTGTTATTTTTATAGAAGTTATAGAGGGAATTTTTGGAGTGGCATACAGTCAGTGTTACCAGAAAGGGATTTTTTCAATATTTCATTTATAAAAAAAAACTGGGACATGGCTTACCTAAATAGTATCAAAAGTTCAGTGAATCTAATACTACTGATAAAAAATTATAATTAGCATCTAAATTTTCAATAATCGATTTGAAATCATATTAAAAAAAATCTGAAACACTCTCACGACTTTCTCTTACCAATGCAAATAATAAACAATATAACTTAACATTAGTACTAATACATTAGAAATAAACAAAATAACTAACCTTAAAAACATAAGTTAATTTTATCATGAGTGAAAGACACAAAATGAAAATCAACCTCATTTTGGCTTAAAAATACAGAAAATCACTTTCACGCTTAACTTGGCTCTGTAGAGAAAAATACTCAAAAACAGTTGTAAATCTTTTAATTTTCTATAAATTTGACGTAAAATTCATACTAAGGCCGTAATCTTAAAGAATTCATTTTTTACAGATTTTCATGAAAATAAAACAGAAAATCATTAATTACCGTTAAACTAAGCGTTATACAAAAAAAAAATGTTTGAAATAAAAGTTATAGGTTTTTACATTTTCTACAACTTTTATTACGTTATATTTTATTACTTTTATTATATTTATTTTGTATTTTATTTATTATTTATTTGTATTTTATATTATATTTTATTACTTTTATTATATTTATTTTGAGAACATCTCAAAAATGTGAAAAATGACACGAATAAACTACTACTTCTGATTAACCGATTTTAATGAAAATGTTTGTGTTGGGTTCGGCAGTAGTACCTAACTTAAGTTCCAAGTTTAAACTTCGTACGATGTTCCATTCTTGAAATATTTTGTTCACGCGCGCGCGCACACACAGACACAGACCAATTGCTAAAAACATGTTTTTTTTGGGTTCAGGGGATCTGAAAACGTGTATAACATATAGCTAGGTGAAAACTCGATTTCGAAAAATCGACATGGAAACAATACTTTCCTTCCTATATATTCATATAGGCAAGAGAAATTAAAAAGGGTTAATTTGACTATGGCAAAAACCATCAGTGTTTTCTGAATCTACTCATTAAGAGGAATCGAATGACACTATTTTTATTTCCAAATTCTGTTTTTGATTTCTAGTCTTCCGGTCGAAACCGGCACTTCAAACCCAATCCAGGCCCACTATCGTTTTGTGTAGATTACGAATCCTAAAATCGTTTGTTGCTATCTCTTGTGGTTTCTGACATTTGGATGTGACAAACGGACGGACGTCGGAAAATTATAGATGACAATTTAAAAAAAAATTGCCACCAATTATGAAAATTCAGCAAAAAAGTAATAACTTAGTTATAAAGTAATTATGAAAAATATGAATCATTAAGTAATTTTTTTACTGTATTTACAATCTGTTATTTAAAAAAACAATTAGCAAATATGATGTAAAATTATTTAAGGAGGTCATTGAACAATCTTTTGAGGTTAAACCTAGTTCGTGATTATTAGTAAGTAAAACCATTTAGCGATTTTATTTCAAAATATTTTAGCAACATTAAAATAAATAATTAGCGTTGCTAGCAAATTTAAGACTTGAGTGCTAGGAACGATTTTACATTTATGGGTAATAAGTAATTTTATTGGGGTGTATTGCTGATTGATTTTTCAACGTAGCCGGGAATCGAACTCGAAACCTTAGGCTACCTGTGTTAAAGTCGTTCAAAATAATGGTTTTTATTTTTATGTATAAATTCATTATTATATCGATTAGGAAGAGATTCTGTCGGTTCATAAACTGCAAAAATGTATTCAAATAATAGAAAGTAATTGTACATAAATTTAAAAATTATTCGATTATGATATATTCAGTTTCCGCATGAAAAAAACCTTTCTTTGATTAAGGTTGAATTAAATTGTTATTATTGTTTAAATTATTGAAACAAAATTATATTATAAAATTAAGGTCGAATAAGATAGCTGTATTTTAAATTAAGTTTTCCTTATGTTTACTTTTAATCTTAATTTTAGTCTGCTTATATCTTTAAATGCTAACTATACAACGTTTACTCACAACTTACTGTTCACAGAAACTTAACAAATTCATTCTAACCTATTCCTAAACCTAGAAAGATAAAATAATTAATTATTCTTTTCTTTTTAGTTTTTATAATTTTTTAACAAAAATTTTAGTCGTCACATTTATTACTCTATGAAAAGAAAACGTGTAATAATAGAAAAACAAACATAAATTGTGTCTTCTCCACGGCGTAGTGGTTAGCGTGCTAGCCTGTCAAGCGGAAGGTTCCGGGTTCGACACCCCGTTAAAGCCAAAAAATTATTACGTGTCAAAATCCAAAGTTTCATATTTTAAAGTAGTTGCTGATAACCAAAATGTCGATGCGGTTTAAGAAAAAGAACTTGAAAAACATAAATTGTAAAAATTTTTTTGTTTAAATATTAGTGGCCACCTCCGTAGCGTAGTGGTGGCGCACTAGCATACCACACGGAGGTCCCGGGTTCGATTCCCGGGCTGGGTCTAGAAATTTTCAAACGGTGAAAACCCACTCTTCATATCCCATCGTAGTCACTAATGACCGAGCTGTTGGTGCGACTTTAAATAAAGTAAAAAAAAAAAAAAAAATAGTTAATTACTTATAAAAATAGACATTGTTTTTTTGTTTATTGCGTTTTGTTTTTTGCGATTTTCTCTAAAACGACACCTACGATATTTTAAAATCATCTCATTTACTACACTTCGTATGCTCTAAAATATAGGGTAGGCGCCATATCTGCTTAAAAATTCTTGGGTAGCTGTTTTCTCGCTAGATATAATATTTAATATACATTTTAGCGCAAAAATGTATATCATAAAAATGTTGTAGAGAATTTAAAATCTTACAACTTTTATTTCAAACATATTTTTGTATAACGCTTAGTTTAGCGGTAATTAACGATTTTCTGTTTTTGTTTTTCACAAAAATTTGTAAAAAATCCATTTTTTAAGATTTCAGCCGTAGTATGCATTTTACGACAAAAGTGTATAATAAAATTTATAGAAAATTAAAAGATCTACAACTTTAGAGCATTTTTTTCTACAGAGCCAGTTAAGCGTGAAAGAGTGATTTTCGGTATTTTAAAGCCAAACTCAGGTTGATTTTCATTTTGCGTCTTTCACTCAAGATTAAAATTAACTTATGTTTTTAGAGGTTAGTTTTTTGTTTATTTCTAACGGCTTATTACTAATGTTAGGTTGTATTGTTAATTATTTGCATTGGCAAGAGAAACTTGTGTGAGTGTTTCACACCAGATTTTTTTGTTTTGTTTACAATAACGTTTCCATAATTTGCAATGAAATTGACAATTCCACTGAAGTAAAAATTGCTAATCAAGTGTTAGTGAGTGTATGTGCGGTCGTGTGTAAGGAAACAAATATATTCTTATCTGTGTTTTGTGTCTATAATTTTATTCTTACAATTACCTACCTCTATTTATTAAAACCCGTTTTACCTTGTCGCATGTTAAATGTTGCAGGCAGTATCCTTCTACTGTAATTTTTACTTACATTTAATATAAATTCGTTTTGCATTTAATATAAATGGTAATATAAACTTTTAAATAAATGTTAAAGTTGTTCATTGAATCGCGGATATATGTGGCTATATAAAAAAAATAATAATTACACGTGTTAATTTGGAATCAAGTGACATTATTTTGCGTTATTTACCAATTTAGGATGTTTACTTCATATAATTTTCTAAGGTTTTTTTATTAATAAAATAAATATATGTATGGACTTAAGGTCTTTTTGAATATTTAAATTGTTAAAGAAAATTATCCACTTGTTTAACTTTGTTTTAAATTTTATTAGGTACTACTGCATTAAATAATGGGAAGAATAAAACATTTACAAATAAATATTTACAAATTACAGATTTATGTGAGTTCTTAAAAGATTGATGAGTTATAAAAAATATAAAATTAATTTTTTACAAGGTTACTGATGTAAATGTCAGAATACGATTACCTTGATAATTAAGTCGGAAAGATTATAAAGCGGAAGATCCTGGTTTAATTCCCAACTAAGTTCTGGCAATTTTTCACTTTCTAACGAAAGTGAATATTTTTATAAAACTAATTTTAGATGTCACTAAAAACTTGGTTGTTGATGTGACTTTAAATAAAGTATAAAAAAAAGTTCAGAAGTAAATTGTTTGGATTGGTAACTTAATTCCTACGGAGATTAGGATGTAAGAAATTTCAGATCAGAAAAGTGAAAAAGTATTAGGAAGAAAAAAAATTGAATGGGTCAACGGAAAAACGTTGCAAGTAACAAAAACAAATTTTTACAGAAAGTGAAAGATACCATCTGATTTTTAGCTGTATAACGATTTTTCACTGAATGACGATTTTGTTTCAAGAGTTTCCGAGATTTTATTTACAATTCTACCCGTTAGAATTCACTATTATGATCAAATAGAGAATTTATAGAACGTATGAGCCACTGAAACCTCACTTTTGTAAATTTTGTCAGTCGCAACGTTTTTCTGTTTAGCCATCAAATTAAGAAGAGAAAAAACTCTAAAGAAGAGTACAGGACTTTCTGAAAAATTTAGAAAAATATATCTCTAAAATAAAGGCTTATTGGAAAGAAAATGTATATCTTATCAGAAAAGTTTAAGATAAGGATGAGAAATCTGATAAGAAAGGGAAAGACAATGTTTTATCGATAAGTCTATTGCACCTGAATTTTTATAAAAAAAGTTATTAATACAATATTGTATAGAAAAAAAAAAAATCTGGTGTGAAACACTCACACGACTTTCTCTTGACAATGCAAATAATTAAATATAACCTAACATTAGTAATAGAACATTACAAACAAACAAAAACCTAACCTCAATAAACATAACCTAATTTTAATCAAGAGTGAATGATGTAAAATGAAAACCAACCTTAGTTAGGCTTAATAATACGAAACATCGCTCTTTGACGCTAAATTATGCTCTGTAGAGAAAAATGCTTCTAATAAAAATAGTAGATCTTTTAATTTCCTATAAATTTGGTTGTATACACTTGTCATTAAAAGCATATAATAAGACCGAAATCTTAAAATACCCATTTTTTATCCAATTTTCATCAAAAAACAAACAGAAAAACAGTAATTACCGCTAAACTAAGCGTTTTACAAACAAATGCTTTAGATAAAAAAATGTGGGTGTTGAAATGTTCTACAACTTTGATTATACACTTTTGCCCTAAAGTGCATATTGGGGCCACAATCTTAAAATAAAAACATTTTTTTCTACGCGAGCACAGCCTCCCCAAGAATTTCGCAGACATGCGCCTACCATATCTTGTAGAGTATAAAAAATTTAGTAAATGACGTGATTTTAAAAACATCGTAGGAGCCGTTTTTGAGAAAATCGCAAAAAATTGAAAAATTACACGAATAAACTACTACTACTTCCGGTTGACCGATTTTTGGTGTAAACGTTTGTGTCGGGTCCGGTAGTAGTATCTAACTAAAGTTTCAAGTTTCAAGTTCGTACGATGTTCCGTTTTTGAGATATTTTGTTCACACACAAAGACCAATCGCTAGAAACATGTTTTTTTGGGTTCAGGGGGTCTGAAAACTTGTATATCCGGTGAAAACTCGATTTCGAAAAATAAACATGAAAACAGTACTTTCCTTCCTATATCATACTCATACAGGCAAGAGAAAGTAAAAGTCTAAATTTTTTAGCACAACAGTAGAGAAAAGCCTTTTTTTCAGAAAATTTTCTTCGTAATATAAAAATTAACTCATTTTCATACAAATTTAAACATTTATTTACTTTTATTTTTATAGAAGAAAATTTTATTAGTATAGCTCACGGTTTTTTATTTATATTTCGGCTTACCTTCTTTCTATCTCTCAGGTGGAGGTTGCTTTAAAAGTAAACTGCAACGAAAATGAGAAGCCAGTGCGCGTAAAGAGTAAACAAATACTTTATTACTGGTATAATCGATAGCACTAAATATATATTTTTTAAAATAAAACTGTGAGGAAGCTATAATTAATAGTAATGCGATTTTAGTTACTCAATTACTTGTTGATAAACAACACCTTGTTTTAAAAATAATTAATTGAATTGTTTTTTTAAATCTCGCATGATGCTATTTCCAGTTTTATTAAACCTGGTAATGTTAACAATCAGGTTGGATTAGTTTTTATTTCATATTTCCCTTACAAGTTTGTAGTTTTATTATAAATATTTCATCTCATATTTTCCTTTGTTTTATTCAAGACTGTAGTCCAAATGTAAAAGTAGTAGCTACTCCACTTTCCAAGCCGGATTTTTGTTTACTATTTTAGCATATTATTTATAAGAAAGAAAGCCTTTGAAAGAAGGCTATAAATGAAGTGAAGGAAAAATTCGACGCAGGAATAAAAATTCAAGGAGAAACAATAAAAATGCTGAGATTCACCGATGATATAGTAGTATTAGCCGAGACAAAGAAACAACTAGAGGATATCTTAAATGAAATGAATGGGATCATGAGAAAGGATTACTTCATGAAAATTAATAAGAACAAAACGAAAGTGTTGTGCAGCAACAAGAGTGGTTTAGAATAAACGGGAAATTTAAAAGTAGGCAAAGAAAACACACAGGAAGTTGAGAAATTCTGCTATCTAGGGAGTAAAATAACAAAGAATGGTAGAAACACATGTGATATCAAAAGTAGAATTGTTCAAGCTAGAAAAGCCTTTGAAGTGAAAAACAGCTTAATAACTACAAACATTGATTTACAGATTAGGAAAAATTCAACTGTACACTACTCAGAGTAGGACCAACCACGTTGAAAAGCCCTAAGCGATGTGTCGCTGCCAATGTTTTGGTATACTTTAGTTCGTTGAACTTGTCCCCCTCCAACCAGAAGTAGCTGTGCGAGATGTGGGAGGGATTGATAGAAAAAGAGGGAGATATATGCGTAGAGTAGTACTACATTCGGTACACAGACGCATCGCTTACCGAATTCTCGTTCTTATTAACTTCACGTACCTTTAATATTTATTTTAGACCTATTTTACGGCCATATATCGAAATATATGATTTTGGTTAGTTTTCTACAAATCTACTCAAACAGACGATTCATTTGAGCCCACTTCGGGGAAAATCGGTGAAGGTTTGGTTAGTTAAAATCGTGTTGAAAAAAACCTGCTTCCTATAAATACATAGATGCAGAAGAAGTAAAATTATCGATAAAAATGAGTAATAAGAAATAATGTCTAAGAAATGACCGGGAATCGAACCTGGGACCCCGGCGTAGAAACCAATTTTTAGAACATTATATTAATAAGCCGGTAAAATCAGATCAAAATGCTATACTGTATTGAAACTTTTTCAAGGATACCACGCTAATTTAATTGATAAAAAATGTAATAAATATAATAGTCTATAACACGTCATACCATTTTTATCAATAAAAAAACTAGAAATTATTAAAAGATTAAGAAAAATATAGTTTATGCATAATATAATTACTATTTTTTTGAAGTGGAAATTGCGTATATAATAGAAATAATTTTCTTTTTGGCTTATGAACTAATAGTAATTACTTAAACAATAATATGGATAATATTTATAAAAAAATTGTTTATTCTGAAGAATTCAAGGATGAAATAAAAAAAATATTTGCAATAAAAACTTTGAATTATTTATTGATGAGAAAACTATATAGTTCTGTAAAACCATTTGAAACAATGGTACAATATGTAAGCAACAATGCCTTTTATGCATAACCTTCACCCTGCGCCAGTGACGTAGATAAAAATTTTGTTCGAGATTTCGGTTTTCACATAATGTAGGCCTACCAAATTACACCTCTATTTCTTCAAAGTGCTTTAAGTATTAATAACCTTCGTTTCTTCAAGAGAAATTAATTTCAACTTATAATTTCCACCTAGTATGCTTTTTCCCTCGTATAGGGCCAACTTGAGACCACGTGAGACTTGAGATATTTCTGGAAGCTCCTTTTGCAGCTCAAATTCTAAACATTTGCTCACTGTATTTTCTCTTTTCTTCTATCCCCAGGTTGCATTTTTTACTTTTTCTTGCCTATATAATTTTTAAAATAGGAAGGAAAGTATTGTTTTCATGTCGATTTTTTCAAATCAAGTTTTCACCGTATCTACACGTTTTCAGACCCCCTTAACCCAAAAAAAAACATTTGAAACAGTTAAAATCCTGTAGTGAAATGTAAAAATTCACGGACGAACAAAAATTGAAAAATGTTATTGTAATTTTAACATACAACAATGATACACCATTAAAAAATATTGTTAATTTCTTTTTAACAAATTGCATTGGTAATTGAAATAATGCTAAGGAAACTAATCTAAAAAAAAATCTGGTGTGAAACACTCACACGACTTTCTCTTGCCAATGCAAATAATTAATAATAAACCTAACATTATTAATAAAATATTAGAAATAAACAAAAACTAACCTCAAAAACATAACCTTATTTTAATCATGACTAAATGACGCAAAATGAAAATCGAACTCAATTTGGCTTAAAAAAAAACGGACAATCACACTTTCACGCTAAACTAGGCTCTGTAGAGAAACATTCTATAAATAAAAGTTGTAGATCTCTTAATTTTCTATAAATTTTATTATATACACTTTTGTCGTAAAATGCATACTAAAGCTGAAATGTTAAAAAAATCGATTTTTCTCACGTTTTCGTGAGAAAAAAACAGAAAATCGCAAATTACCGCTAAACTAAGCGTTATACAAAAAAATGTTTGTAATAAAAGTTGTAGGATTTTAAATTCTCTACAACTTTTATTATATAAATTTTTGCTCTAAATTGCATATTAAAGCCGTAATCTTAAAAAAACTTTGTTTTTACGTGAAAACAGCCTCACCCAGAATTTCAGCAAACATGACGCCTACCCTATCTTGTAGAGAATAAAAAATTGAGAAAATGAGGCGATTTTAAAAAAAATCGTAGGACCAGTTTTTGAGAAAATCGCAAAAAAGTGAAAAATTACACGAATAAACTACTACTTCCGTTTGACCGATTTTGATGAAAATGTTCGTGTCGGGTCCGGTAGTAATATGTAACTTAAGTTTCAAGTTTCAAGTTCGTACGATGTTCCGTTCTTGAGATATTTTGTATACACACACACACACACACACAGACACACACACAGACCAATCGCTAAAAACATGTTTTTTGGGTTCAGGGGGTTTGAAAACGTATAGATCCGGTGAAAACTCGGTTTCGAAAAATCGACATGAAAACAATACTTTCCTTCCTATATATTCATATAGGCAAGAGAAAGTAAAAATATATAAACAAAAAGATAATGACACTGGAAATAAGCTGAAACTAAAGATCTGTTGTGAGTCACTCACACGACTTTCTCTTGCCAATGTAAATAGTGAACAATTTTAACCTAACATTAGAAATAAACAAAAAACTAACCTCAGAAACATAACCTTATTTTAATCATGAGTGAAAGACGCAATACGAAACGCAACCTCAGTTTGGCTTCAAAAAAACGGAAAATCACTCTTTCACGCTAAATTAGGCTCTGTAGAGAAAAATGCTCTAAATAAAAAATGTAGTTTAATTTCCTATAAATCTGATCAAATAAACTTTTTCGTAAAATGTGTGTTAAGCCTGAAATCTTAAAAAAATCGAATTTTTACACGTTTCGTAAGAGAAAAATAAAAAATCGCTAATTACCGCTAAACTACGCGTTATACAAAAGAATGTTGAAAATAAAAGTTGTAGGATTTTAAATTGTCTACCATTTTTCGTATATACATTTTTGTGCTAAAATGCATGTAAAAGCGCAATCTTGAAAAAACAATTTGTTTACCTAAAAACATCCTTCCCAAGAATTTCAGCAGACATGGCGCCTACTCTGTCTTGTAGAACATAAAAAAATGTAGTACATGAAGCAATTTCAAATAAAATCGTAGGAGCCGTTTTTGAGAAAATTGCAAAACAGAGAAAAATGACACGAATAAACTACTACTTTCGGTTGAGCGATTTTGGTGAAGATGTTCGTGTCGGGTTCTCTAGTGGTATCTAACTTAAGTTTCAAGTGTCAAGTTCGTACGATGTTCCGCTCTTGAGATATTCTGTTCACACACACAGACACAGACACACAGACACACACACACACACACACACCCACACACACACACACACATACACACACACACATACACACACACACACACACACACACACACACACACACACACACACACACACACACACACACACACACACACACACACACACACACACACACACACACACACACACACACACACACACACACACACCAATCGCTAAAAACATGTTTTTTGGGTTCAGGGTTCTGAAAACGTGTAGATCCGGTGAAAATTCGATTTCAAAAAAAAATCGACATGGAAACAATACTTTCCTTCCTTTATATTCATATAGGCAAGAGAAAGTAAAAATATGACCGCCGCCGAGGCAAAGTGATCAGCGCGCTACCCTACAAAGCGAAAGGTCTCGAGTTCGATCCCCGGCTAGATTCTGGAAATTTTAACACGTTATAACTCATAATTACAGTACCAACCATAGAGTAGTCACTAATGACCAAGCTGTCTTTGTGACTTTATAAATAAAATAAGAAAAACTATGACAAAAAAATGACTTGAAATGAAAATTGTAATAATTTCCCAGACCCTGACCGGAAACGGAACCCGGGACCTCCGCTTTGTAGCGTAGCACGCTAACTACTGATCCATGGAGGCGGCCATTTTATAAATTTTTTGTAAGAGTTAATTAAAAAAAATTTCCAAGAATCCATATACAATTAACACGCCATAATTTTTACCGAAGAATCGTAGATATTTTATAAGTAGATTACATATATTTTGCAATCATGCGTACAGCCCGCATATGGTGCAGTCTTATTTTTAGCTTTATAGAGGACTGCGTCAAGACATAAAAATAGCTTTAACAAGTAAACGAATTGGTCACAAATTAATTAGTAATTATAAAACTTATATTTGTATATATTATTAGTGGTTGCAATAATGTTGTAATAGAAGCTAGTAATTATTCGCAGTAATTGTTACTTAAGTCATCGTAGAGCGTACTGTATAATTTTATTGTTATATAATATTTAGTGATCGTGTTTCTTCACCATCGGACAAGGTTGTTTATTTTCTGAGAAACGGAATTACTCATATTAAACCAAGACCAGAACTTTAAGTGCGAAATTCCGATATCAAGCACTCATACATCTTTATCTTGCCAATGTAAACAATGAAAAATAGCCTTTAACCTATGTTTAATCAAGAGTAAACAATATAAAGTAAAAAACGTAACTAATTTTAATATTACCAACAAATGACGCAAAATGAAAATAAACCTCTGTAAAATTTAAAGCTACTAAAAAAACTAAACTTAAACAAACTTGAAATAAAAATTGTAAGTTTTTGATTTTCTATAACAATTAAGTTTTACCCATTACTAGCTAAATCCGGGGCTATAAAAATAGTTCTGTTTCTTATCATAAGGTCAGTTATATGACTGAACTATTTAACCCTTTATAGGGCAGTACTACGGGGAAAAATGTAATATGTTGTGAAATGTTAAATTCTGTTGCACAGGGACTTAAATAATGTATTTTTAGTGCCAGAATAGTAAATTTTTTTTTTATCTTAAGTCCTGGTCAGTATACTTACCAAGGAATGTTCATTGAAATTACATAATGTTTAGTGGTAAGAATGCTTATTAAAACAACTTGTAGTCCTATATATCAGAAAAGTGTGAAAAATAACTTATCTCAACGTTATATTACCATGAATACTTGTTTCCCCGTAAAAAACTCGAATTTTCCAAGCACTGTACAAAAGTATCAACAAAACAACACGGTTGCGTACGGTGGTATGAATCCTTCCACATTCGTGTAACTGATAAAGCAAATTGTAGCTGCGCACTAATTTCAAAATATGGATAGCCTACTTACCCGAGAACATCTATAAACCATAAAATGCCAATAGCTACAACAAAATAGCTACAAATGCCAATAGGTTCAACTGCATAGCTTGTTCTTAAAAAACTTCACCTCACTGCCAGTGGTAAGTATACTTACCAAAGACCTACAAAGGGTTAAAAACAGAAGAGGCAGAGGGGTAAAAGACACTAATCAGAGTTATCTCCTCTGAGAGCACTTTTTTGGTTATTGAAGTGGTGGCACTGTGGTAAATGAAGTGAAGGTGTCATTTGCAGGGTGGAAAGTAGATGATTTTTGGAGGGCCAAGCATGCTGATAAGCATAGGATACTTTTCCACTCAGTGAGGATGCCAATGGTAAACCACCTCACTCCTTATTTTACTTTGTAAAGTCTTTAGAGGTTCAAATCAGCCTTTCGGCTGATAATCTAAACAACAATATCACTTCAATTGTATAATACATAAGGCCTAATATAAAAAAAATACCATTATTTACCGATTTTAATGAGAATTATGGAAAATATCTTATTGACGCAAAACAAAGCGGTGTAGAAAAATGTACTTGAAATAAAAGTTGTAGGTTTTTATTTTCTATAACTTTAAGACGCTTACCCTATTAAGTAGAGCACAAAAAATTTTATTTAAAAAAATTAAAGAAAATTGCAAAATAGTGATAAAAATACAAAATAGGATATATTTTGTTCACACGCAGACACTTACTATTCGTATGTACAAATCGGTAGAATCTTGTTTGTTTTAGGTTCAGGGGAGCTAAAAACGTATACTGCTTGAGCTCTAGCTCCATGTAGTTGGGAGGATGCAGTGCATTGTTATAGTAGCGGGAGAATGAATGTGTGTATGAATAAATTAGTAGTGTTTCACAGCTGCCGCATTTGTAGTGGTAGCGTGTACTAACTAGACTAAAAACATATTCTTATCATCCGGCGCATTAATTTAACAAATACCTACCGGGTTATTAACTTGGTCGGATTCAAAATATTTAACTTACCATTTTATATCAAAATATGTAAATAAATAAATGTAATAAATACAAACAAATATGTTAAATACGGAAAGTTTGAAAACGAATGTTTTGTATCAGAGTAATACAACAATCGTCCTCCCAGCATGCGTTACTCATTCAATATACTTCACCCGTACCATTCAACCCACAACTACACGGAGCTGGGACTCAAGCAGTATATTTCCGGTGAAAACTCAATTTTAAAAAATCAACATGAAAACAATAGTTTCCTTCCTATATTTAATATAGCTGCCCATAACGGACAGGTGGAGTGTCAAATTATTTACACTCACTCTGTTCGTTGCAGGGCTAAAATAAATAGTTCTGTTCTTATCACATGGTCAGCCAATTAAATGACTGAATCATTTAAGAACAGAAGAGGTAGAGGTGTAAAAGACACTTATCAGAGTTATCTCCTCTGAAAGTAATGAATTTCATTATACAGCCAGACCCTGTGGTGAATAAAGTGAAGGTGCCATTTGCAGAGTGGAAAATATATGCTTTTTAGAGGGCCCGGCATGCTGATAAGCGTACTTTTCCACTCAGTGAGGAAGACAATGGTAAACCACCTCACTTCTCGTTTTACTTAGTAAAACCTCTACAGGTTCAAACCAGCCTTTTGGCTGATGGCCTAAACAACACAACATTTAATATAGAGCAAAAGAAAATACAAATATTTAATTATTTTTATGTATCAATATAAATAAGGAAAACGGCCGTCTCCATAGCGTAGTGGTAGTGCGATAGCCTACAACGCGGAGGTCCCGGGTTCGATTCCCGGCTATGGCCTAGAAAATTTAACAAGTTAAAACCTTTTATTACATAAACCACCGTAATCGCTAATAACCGAGCTGTTGATGTGATTATAAATAAACTAAAATAATATTTAAAAAATATTTCCAAGAATACGAAATATAATATATTACAGCCTATATCGACAGCTCTGCGTTATCAGTAAAATTTGACAATAATAATATGTATGTATAGAACTATTATATTTTGGGTATTGCGAATAGAACTCACATATAATTAACGAAAATAATTTTGTATATTAAGTTATTATTTTTAAATTACGAGGAGAGTCAATCAAGGGGTCTACCAAAAGAATCATCAAGGGGTCGAAAAGCAACCAAAATATTCAGAAATTGAAAGTTGGGTTTAATTTGACCAATTTACATAAAACTGTTGTCAAATTGAAGAAAGTTTTTTATTCTAGAGCATTAATTAATTATGGTTTTTAAAAATATAGTATTGTAAATAATATTAAAAGAGTAAAACTAAATTATAGTTTTTATGTTCAATTATTTTTCCTATAATGATTAGTAGGTGAAAATATTAATAATTATTTTTCCTTTAATACAAGTAAAGGTGATAATTATTATAATGATAAAATAATGATGATTATAGCCTATTATTATTTTTTTTTCTGGTTTAACGACCGACTGCTCTGCAATTACTGCTAATGCAGACGGTGAAGGATGAAATGATTTTTTGTAACGTATGAAATATGCCGTGCCTGAGTGGGATTCGAACCCAAGACCGCATGATGAGAGGCGAACACGTTACCAACTACACCAATGCGGCCGACTATAAAATTAAATTATATATAATTATAAAATTAAATGATAGGAATGAGAGGGAAGGGCCCCATTGGAACCTCCCCCAGAAGTGTGATACAAAACATTTTGAATAATTTTTAACAAGATCTATTGCATTAAAGTCTCTACTCCAGCGTCTTAAAAATTTTCTTTAGATTGTGGAAAAAATGAATTCGTAAAACTGTAGGTAAAGTTTTGTTACTAAATTAAATATTTAAACAAAAATTTCCCTGACAATATTAAAAATTTTAATAAAAAATGAAAGTCAATAATTTAAAAAAAAATGTAAAAACTGAGTGTTATATTTTACATAAATGAGAAAAAATTCTGGATAATTAAATAATAAAATCTTTGATATTTGTTGAGTAGGTAAAAGTTAATTCTAGAAAATAGTAAAGTTTAAAAACCTAAAGTTGTAGGGAAATGATTTTTAAAATATAACAAGGATTTCAATAACTACCTTTCATAAATGTAGTGCTGTGTCCTCTACTTTACGCCTAACTGTACGTGTACTGAAATAATAGAGATTAACGCGGGAATTTAAATGAAATAAACTGAATAAATAAACACCAATTTGTGAGCAAAATATATTAAGTATAAAGTAAAATTTATCACAAATAATTAATATTGATATAATATTTTATTTTATTCTAAATAAAGGTTTTATGCTCACTTATTTTTATATACGTATAGACTTTTTTATACTTTTTTTAGATTTATTGTTTTTAAATTTTGTTTATTGTTTTTTTTAGATTTTATTTGTTTTTTTTAGATTTATTATACTAATTTTAGATTATCGGTTTTAAAATAATTGTTTAACGTTAAAAAGTCGCACTTAAAATTAGTTTTTTTTAGAATTACCTATATTAAAAGTTATATTTTGAGTGTATGTTTTTTGGAAATTGTATAAATATATTTTTTAAATTTCGTTGTTATAAGCCCTAGTGTGGTTTTAAAATCACTCTTGTACTGCGTTATTAAATAAAAAAAAAACACCTACCCTAGGACATGGCTTTTAGCCATAGTTGGGTCGGTCAGTTTCCTCCCCCTCGTGCATTGGGTACGTCGTAAATACATTAGAGCTTTTTGAAAGAATGTCTATGGAAATAATTGTAAAAAATAAGGAAATAAAGTTTTATTATTAGTATTATTATTTTTATTCTAATTTTTTTATTGACACACGACAAATTTTATTACTAAAAATAACACAAAATTCCGGATAGTTTCTTTACAAAAATAGCGAAAATTTTATTTATTTGAAGATGGACTCCCCGTTAAAAAATATAAATAATTTTGAAAAGGGATTGATTTTCAAAATTTAATGTTTGATAAAAAATTATTTTGTTCAAATTTAACAAATGAGATTTAATAAAGATTTTAAAAATAAATTATAATTTAAGGTGGTTAGAACTAGAAATAAAATTATTTGTATATAGTTTTTTTTTAGAAATTAATAAAATTAATTTTGTAAAAAATTAAAAATATATGTATAAAAACTTACTTTCGACTAAATTATTTTTGTTGGAGTCAAACGTTGTATTTGTAGACATGCCAGATGAAAATATGGTTTTCTTTAACACACGAAAATATATATACTTAACAAAACCCGTACCAGTAGATTATTTTATAAGTGACAATCCTGTCATGTACTAAATGCACACTAAATACCTCCTTCCTCCAGTACGAGGATTAACGGAAAGAATGATTCGGTCGTCGAGGACATCTCTAAGATAAAGCAAGTGGGGATGCAGTGGAGGGGGGTTTATTGGTATATTTCTTTTTAATCTCTCCCCACTCTTTAAAGGTAACATAATTTAATTAGTAAATTATTTGTTTATTTAATTAATATGTTATTTTATTATACAATACGATAATACGGCAAACCTATCAGAATTTTTCAAAAATATATATTTTACTCAATATTATTCATGTTTTATTAACTTAAAATTATGAGTTAAAAAATTATATCTATATAAAATTTTGTGTATTTATTTAATTTCCCATTAATAAAAAAAAGTTTAATAAAGACGTCTCCCCTAATTTTATTTATTTCAGTATTTAAACACAATTTCTTCCTTTTCCATACAAGTTTACTAACATTTGTTTAATAAAATTTTTTTTAAATATTAAAATTTAAGTCTTTTTACTTTCTCTTGCCTATATGAATGTATAAGAAGGAAAGTATTATTTTCATGTCGATTTTACGAAATCGAGTTTTCACCGGATCTACACGTTTTCAGACCCCCTGAACCCAAAAAACATGTTTTTAGCGATTGGTCTGTGTGTGAAGTGTATAAACAAAGTTATATAACTCTGTTTAACGCCGGCCGCGTTGGCGTAGTTGGTAACGTGCTCGCCTCTCATCATGGGGTCGTGGGTTCGAATCCCACTCGCATATTTTCATACGTTACAAAAAATCATTTCATCCTCTACAGTTACACCCCAATGTCGTCGCTAATGACTTGCAGTTGATGCGACGTTAAATTAATAAAAAAAGTAGTAGCCTATAACATTTTTAAAAACCTACAACTTTTATTACAAATAATATTTTTTAAACGCTTAGTTTAACGACAATGAATTAATAATTTTTGTATGTTTTCATTAGAATCGGTAAAAAAAAAGATTTTAAAAATTGCGGCCTTAATATGCAATTTACGACAAAAATATATGATTGAAATTATTATAAAAAATAAAAAATCTGCAACTTTTATTTCAAGCATTTTCTTCTACAAAGCCTAGTTTAGAGGCAATTTTCTGTTTTTCCCTATTTTTAAGTTCTACAGTGGTTGATTTTCATTAATTAAAATTAGATTATGTTTTTCATTTTACATTGTTTACACATGATTAAACAAATTTTTTATTGTTCATAATCTACATTGGTAAGAGAAAGTCGTGTGAGTGTTTCACACCAGATTTTTACTTTCTCTTGCCTATATGAATATATAGGAAGGAAAGTATTGTTTTCAAGTCGATTTTAAGAAATCGAGTTTTCACCGGATCTACACGTTTTCAGACCCCCTGAACCCAAAAAACATGTCTTTAGCGATTGGTCTGTGTGTGTATGTGTGTGACCATAATATCTCAGGAAAGAAACATCGTACGAACTTGAAACTTACGTCGGACATCACTACAGGACCCGACACGAATATTTTCATCAAAATCGGTCAACCGGAAGAGATAGTTTATTCGTAACAATTTTCACATTTTTACAGTTTTTCAAAAACGGCTCCAACGATTTTTTTCAAAGCTGCCTCATTTACTACATTTTTAAGCTCTACAAGATAGGGTAGGCGCCATGTCTGCTGAAATTCTTGGTGAGACTGTTTTTACGTAAAATAATCGGCTTTTCAAGATTGTTACTTAAATATGCATTCAAGCGGAAAAATGTGTATAATAAAAGTTGTAGAAACTTTAAAAACCTACAACTTTTATTTATATTATTTTTTGGTATAACGCTTAGTTTAGCGATAATCAGCGATTTTCTGTTTTTTCTCGTGAAAACGTGTAAAAAATAATTTTTTAAGATTTCAGCCTTAGCAAAACAAAAGATTGCATTTTACGACAAAAGTGTAAAATCAAATTTATTGGAAATTAAAAGGTATACAACTTTTATTTAGAGCATTTTCTCTACAGAGCCTAGTTTATCGTGAAAGAACGATTATCCGTATTTTTAAGCAAAACTGAGGTTGATTTTCATTTTGCGTCTTTAACTAATGATTAAAATTAGGTTATGTTTATTCAGGTTAGTTTTTTGTTTATTTGTAGTGTTTTATTACTAATGTTAGGTTATATTGTTCATTATTAGCATTGGTAAGAGAAAGTCGTGTTAAAGTTTCACACCAGATTTTTACCTATATAATCATTTTATAGAGGTTAGCATCACATTTTAATTGAGTCACGAGAAAATAACAAGTATCGATGATTATCATGGGGTATTTTCATGACAATATAAATAAATCGAAGTATTCCGATATGAAAATATCCGTCCATAAGGTACAAAGTAAGTCAACATAGTGCAATAAAATTATCCATGATTAAGTAATAACCTACGAGTGTGTACTTGAAAAACCTGTATCGAACTCACTGCTTCTATAATTAGCATACTTATATTTTCAGGCCTACGCAACTTTTTATAATAAATCTATAGTGAATTTATATTCTACAAAACATTTATTTTTCAATGTTTGAATGGAAAACTTTTATTAACTATTAATTACATTGGAATTTGTAATGGTAATTCCATGCGATTTAATTTAAATTATGCAACTGAAACGATGGATTCAAAAAGCCTATAATTAATGAACACTAAGTGTTTTAAACACACAAAACTATTAATTTACCGTTCCAATAAAAAAACCTGTTGTGAAACACGACTTTCTCGTGCCAATTTATATAGTAAAAAAATATCCTATGTTTAATTATTAGTAAACAATGTAAAATGAAAAATTTGGTGTGAAACACTCACACGACTTTCTCTTGCCAATGCAAATAATGAACAATATAACCTTATATTATTAATAAAAAATAAACGAAAAACTAACCTTAAAATCACTCTTTCACGCTAAACTAGGCTCTGTAGAGAAAAATTATTTTAACAAAAGTTGTAGATCTTTTAATTTCTATAAATTTTATTATGTACAGTTTTGTCGTAAAATGCATACTAAGGCTAAAATCTAAAAAAAAACGACTCTTTTACAC
Source organism: Catonia carolina (assembly GCA_035578175.1). NCBI lineage: Eukaryota > Metazoa > Arthropoda > Insecta > Hemiptera > Achilidae > Catonia > Catonia carolina. The sequence continues at coordinate 44,461,453 of JAQMRL010000006.1, read as the reverse complement.
ATTTCCGTGAAAAAAACAGAAAATCGCTAATTACCGCTAAACTAAGGGTTATACGAAAATGTTAGAAATAAAAGTTGTAGGATTTTAAATTCTCTACGACTTATATTATATATATTTTTGCGCTAAAATGCATATTAACATCGAAATCTTAAAAAAATGTTTTTACGAGAAAACAGCCCTTTTAAGAATTTCAGCAGACATGAAGCCTACCCTATCTAGTAGAGCATAAAAAATGTAGTAATGGGCGATTTTTTAAAAAAAATCGTAGAAGCCGTTTGAGAAAATTGCAAAAAAATGAAAAATGACCCGAATAAACTACTACTACCGGTTGACCGATTTGAAAAATATGTTCGTGCGGGTCCTCTAGTAGTACCTAACTTAAGTTTCAAGTTTCAAGTTCGTACGATGTTCTGTTCTTTAGATATTCTGTTCACACACACACACACACACACACACACACACACACACACACACACACACACACACACACACACACACACACACACACACACACACACACACACACACACACACACACACACACACACACACACACACACACACACACACACACACACACACACACACACGCACACTCACACACGCACACACGCACGCGCGCACACACGCACTCACGCACACACACACACACACGCACGCACACACACACACATACACACGCGCGCACGCACACACAGACCAATCGCTAAATACATGGTTTTTTGGGTTCAGAGGGTCTGAAAACGTGTAGATCCGGTAAAAAATCGACAAGAAAGGAATACTTTCCTTCCTATATATTCATATAGGCAAGGGAAAGTAAAAATATAACCTTACTTTAATTATGAGTGAATGACACAAAATGAAAATGAATCTCTATAGGACTTAAAATAAGAAAAACGGCCTTCACCGTGGTGTAGTGACTAGCACGCTAGCCTACAAAGCGGAAGGTTCCGGGTTCGATTCTCGGATAGGATCTGGAAATTTTACTTCGTTAAAACTCATCGGACCAAAACCTACAGCAGTCTCTAACGACCAAGCTGTTGATGCGACTTTAAAAATTTTTTTTTAAAAATACTAAGAAAAACATTAATAATTAATGTTTTTCTTAGTATTTTTAAAAAATACTTATTGACCTTTGCAACTTGATCTTACCAAGTGTCAATTTCATACGCTATTTCGTTTTAGAGATATTTTGTTTACACAAACCACACAGAACAATCACTAAGAACATGTGTTTTGGGTTCAGAGAGTCTGAAAACGGGTATACCCGGCGAAAACTCGATTTCGAAAAGTCGAAATTAAAATAATACCTACTTAAAGATAAATACCTACTTAAAATAATCCTAGTAAAGGTAGTTACTTTTATACGGATTTGAATGCTAGACAGTGGCTACCGGTGTACTTTGATGGTTGGGGTTCAATTAACCATACTCTCTCAGGAATGGTCGACCTGAGTCTGTACAAGACTACACCTCATTTACACGTTATACATATCATCCTCATCTCATTGGGTCATGGGGTTGCTTATTGTTCTGAATTGAACAGATTGCAACGTAGTACACACATTAGGGATTACAAAAAAAAATAACTTCCCTATATTTTCATATAACCCAAGGAAAAGTAAAAATTATTAAAAAAAAAATATAATTTATGTAGATGGCTTCTTCTTTATATAAGATCTATATTCTAGTTGTTTTAAAAAAATTAACTAACGGTGTTCCTGGAGTCAAAAAAAGTAAAATTCACTATCTTATTTTTATATAAATAAATAATACAATATGTTTTATCCAGACGTTTTTTTAGACAAACTCAAGGAGAGTAAAAGTAATATTAAGTGGATCACAGAAATTAAGGAAGATTTGAAAAAATTTGGAATAACAATAAAAGATCTACAAGAAAAATTAGACAAAATCAATGAATTGAAAAAGAAATCATCTATTTTACAACCAAGAATAAACAGACAAATAGAAAGAGTGATTACAGGGAGAGAAAGACAAGCAAGATCTGGAAGGATGAAGAAATATTGGGAGAACAGGAGACTAAAAGACCGTTCTCATGTTTGACTAAAGTGGTCCTAAGCTGGCCATTAAGTTAAAAAATAAAATATGTTTAAAAATATACCTGTTAAAACAAAACAGGAAAAATGTTTTATTCGGTCAACGGTTTTAAGTACCGGGTGATTTTTTAGTCCTGTTACCCAATTGTTAATGTCTGGTAATTTTTTTCTAAGAAGAGTATTTTGTTTTGTGACACAAAGTTGGTAGCCCTACTCAACCGGTATAGATACGACAGTTTGAGTTGATTCTCCTTTAGTTGCGTAAAATTTTGTGCTGTTTCCAATTGTGTTACGAACAGAATGTCTTTTACCCTAGAACAACGGGTTTTCATTCTTGAACAATATTTTGCTACAAAATCGTATGCGAGTGTAAAAGAATCATTTCAAATTAAATTTTTTGGTGTTCCTCCACTCTATTCTAGTCAATTTCTAGGCTAACTAACTGATTTTTAGAGGCAGGTATTGTTTGCAGCAGAAAACGTAGTGGTCGACCAACTCTCTTGACAGATGACGTTAAGAGAATGTGAAAACAATATTGCTCAATTCTCCATGGAAAAGTTTACAAAACCTTTCCTCCCATGTTGATTTGTCATGTTTGAGTGCTCAGAAAGCTGCTAAAAAATTGAAATTGTATCCGTATCACATACGATTAGTTCTAGAGCTTCAGTCTCCAGATTTAAACAAGAGATTGTTTTAAGATAAAAGACATTCTGTTCGTAGCACGACCGGAAATGGCACAACATTTTACACAGCTCAAGGAGAATCAACTCACACTGCCATATACATACTGGTTGAGTAGGGCTACCAACTTAGTGTCACAAAACAAAATTTATTTTTTTTAGAAAAATATTACCAGACATTAACAATTGGGTAACAGGACTAAAAAATCACTCTGTATAATTTTAAGTTTTCATCCAAAATATTTTACATGTTCTACTAAATACATAATTTGTATAAAAACAAATAACAAAACAGCAACAATTGTATTACGCCGGAAATACACTTTTTAAAGATTTTTATTTGTGATTGAATTACTTATAATTCATGCAAGGTCATGTATTAATCTTTTTGATACATGTTCAATAAAAATACTTGAATATTTATATAATGTATGCATAATTTAATATTTTGTAAGTATGTCACTGTCATGTAAAATAATCCTGAAAATTTATCTTAGCCATTAATTATACTTATCACCTTATTATTTATTAGAAAACTTCAATAATTTACCTGAAATTATCCTCACAAATTTTAAGGAAGGATAATATATTTTAAAGGATTTATTGTAGTAGGTTTGTTATTTAAATTTAATGTAATATTTGTTTTAAATTAAGACAAATTTATTTAGACGGAAGTTGTATTACTCAGACATCATCTTCCGTCATAATTTTATTGTAATAATTGCTGAATTCTAGTAGACGGACAATATAGGTTAAGAGGTGAAGAAGAATGTACAAGGAAAATGAACGATTGATGGAAACGATTAGAAAAAGAAAACTATAATTTTAAGAACATCTGTATAGAATGGATAACAACTGGTTAACATAACACATTTTTACTTTCTGTTGCATATATGAATATAATATATTCATAGGAATACAATATATGAATACAATATATTCTATATGAATATAATATATTCATATAGGAAGGAAATCATTGTTTTCATGTCAATTTTTCGAAATCGAGTTTACACCGGATCCACACGGTTTCAGACCCCCTGAACCCAAAAAACATGTTTTTAGCGATTGGTGTGTGTGTGTGTGTGTGTGTATGTGTATTGTATGTATATATGTATGTGTGTGTGTGTGTGTGTGTGTGCGCGCGCGCGCGTTTGAGTGTGCGCGCGCGCGTGTGCGTGCGCGCGTGTGTGTAAACAGAATATCTCAAGAACAGAACATCGTACGATCTTGAAACTTGAAATTTAAGTTAGATACCACTAGAGAAGCCGAGACGAACATTTTCATCAAAATCGGTCGACTGGAAGTAGTAGTTTATTCGTACCATTTTTCACTTTTTTGATATTTTCTCAAAAACGGCTTTTACGATTATTTTTAAAATCGCCTCATTTACTAAATGTTTTATGCTCTACATGATCGGTAGGCGCCATGTCTGCTGAACTCTTTGTTAGGTTGTTTTCTTGTAAAAAAACTGTTTTTTTTAAGATTCCAGTTTACAACTTTTATTTCAAACATTTTTTTGTATAACGCTTAGTTTAGCGGTAATTAGCGATTTTCTGTTTTTTCTCACGAAAATGTGTAAAAAAATTGATTTATTAAGATTTCAGCCTTAGTAGGCTATGCATTTTACGACTAAAGTGTATATAATCAAATTTATAGGAAATTACAAGAACTACAACTTTTATTTCGAGCATTTTCTCTACAGAGCCTAGTTTAACGTGAAAGAGTGATTTTCCGTATTTTTAAGCCAAACTGAGGTTGATTTTCATTTTGCGTCTTTCACTCATGATTAAAATTAGGTTAGGTATATTGAGGTTAGTTTTTTGTTTGTTTCTAATGTTTTATTACTAATGATAGGTTATCTTGTTAATTATTTGCATTGGCAAAACAAAGTTGTGTGAGTGCTTCACACCACATTTTTGCCTTTAAACGCATGTTTGTAAACAATTGGTTTAAAACAACCAATTTTCTCTCATCATGCGGTCTTGGGTTCGAATCCCATTCAGGCACGGCATATTTTCATACGTTACAAAAAAATCATTTCATCCTTCACAGTCTGCATTAGCAGTAATTGCAGAACAGTCGAACGTTAAAAAAACAATTTTCAGTGTAAGAGCAGAGTCGCAATGGGAATATCCCTAGGATTGTTATTTAGGAGAAATTATTAAAATGAGTAGCTAACTGAGATGATGCACAACTGGAAAAACAAGAATAGAAGAGCAACATTATTCTGTCTTGATAAAAAATATATACTGAATCAACGTTGAAAGAAGTTCTTATTCACTTTCATTGAATCATATGATTAATGGTTTCTTGTAATACTCGCTTAATTGTAAGCAATCTCCGAACTCTGCGCATCACGGCAAACTTTTTTTTTTTTTTTTGAAGCGACTACTTCTTTTGGTGCACCTGAACTGTGTTTATTTTTTCATGGGAAACCTTAAGTTTTCCGTCACATCACGCTCAGCTATCAACAATTACCATGGAAACAATTACCATTAATTACTTTACAAAATTTTTTTTTATTTAACTGTTAACTTAATTAATTCATGCGTCCATAACATGGGCAGGTGGAGTGTTAATTAATTTGCACTCGATCTGCTAGTTCCAGGGCTACAAAAAATAGTTCTGTTTTTTATCACGTGGTCAGCCAATTATATGACTGAACTATTTAAGAACAAAGGAGGTAGAGGTGTAAAAGACACTAGTCAGAGTTATCTCCTCTGAAAGTAATGAATTTCATTATACAGCCAGACCCTGAGGTGAATGAATTGAAGGTGTCATTTGCAGGGTGCAGAGTAGATGCTTTTCAGAGGGCCTGGCATGCTGATAAGCATAGGCTACTTAATAATTATAATATAATATATATATATATATATTATAATATTATATATAATATAATTATAATAGGCTACTTAATTAATTAATGAAGTAGTTACTTCTATCGTGACTGCTGATTTTTTTACTGAGAACCACCCAATTTTTATTGCTGCTTTTTTGTGTATTTCTTGACGTGGATTGGGGATGAGTTTGAACAGGGACCCCCAGTAGGGTTGTTGACGAATGGTTGTCACCTGGTCACCATACAAATTCACTTTCCAACCGGTATTACGTATAAAAAATACCGACTTTCTACCAGCTCATTAATTGGGCTGCCCCGAAGGTCACGGTCAACTAAACTTAAAGTGTTAAACTTCTACTTCTCACACAATCTTACTTTTGAAAGCTAAATCACTAATGCACAAATTAAACCAATTAGTACTGAAAACAAGAATTTTTTTGTTGATTTGTTGACATTTGCTCACAACAAGTAGAGTTCAATTATTTGCACTCAACCTGCTAATTCCAGGGCTAGAAAAAATAGTTCTGTTTCTTATCACATGGTCAGCCAATTATATGACTGAAACGATTAAGAACATAAGAGATAGAGGTATAAAAGACACTAGTCAAGAGTTATCTCCTCTGGGAGTAATGAATTTCATTATACAGCCAGACCCTGTGATAAATGAAGTGAAGGTGTCATTTGCAAGGTAAGAAGTGGATGCTTTTCGGAGGGCTGGCATGCTAATAAGCATACTTTTCCACTCACTGAGAAAGGCAATAGTAAACCATCTTACTCTTCGTTTTACTTAATATATCCTCTAGAGGTTCAACCCAGCGATTCGGCTGATGACCTAAACAATAACTTGTTGACATCAGTAAAAATCACCAGAAGAGGGAGAGAGTAGAATACATTTATGACCTGAGAATAACTGAATATGTTTTGAAAAAAATTAGGCAAAATGTAATTCTTGAAAAAATGGTACGATCTATTTGAAAAGTTTTAAATTAAAAAATACCTCACCAGACAAAAGGTCCTTTTTACTTTCTCTTACCTACATGAATACATGAGTTTTCATCGGATCTACACTTTTTCAGACCCCCTGAACCCAAAAACATGTTTTTAGCGATTGGTGTGTGTGTGTGTGTGTGTGTTTGTGTGGGTGTGTGTAAACAAAATATTTCAAGAACGGAACATTGTACGAAGTTGAAACTTAAAACTTAAGTTAGATACTACTAGTGGACCTTTCACGAACATTTTTATCAAAATTGATCAACCGGAAGTAGTAGTTTATTCGTGTCATTTTTCACTTTTTGCGATTTTCTTAAGAATGGCTCCTACGATTTTTAAAAAATCACTTCATTTACCATGTTTTTTATACTCTACAAGATACGGTAAGCGCCATGTCTGCTGAAATTTTTGGGAAAGCTGTTTTCTCGTAAAAAAATGATTTTTTTAAAGACTGCGGCCTTATGCATTTTAAGACAAAAGTTATAAAATTAAATTTTTAGAAAATTAGAAGATATATAGCTTTTATTTCACACATTTTTTTATAACTCTTAGTTTAGCGGTAATTAGTAATTTTCTGTTTTTCTTTTCATGAAAATCTATAAAAAATCGATTTTTCAAAGATTTCGGCCGTAGTATTCATTTTACGACAAAAGTGTACATGATAAAATTTATAGAAAATTAAAAGGTCTACGACTTTTGTTTCAAGCATTTTTCTATACAGAATCTAGTTTAGCGTGAAAGAGTGATTTTCCGTATTATTAAGCCAAACTTAGTAAGCGCGCCAGCTCGTGATCCGTCTGAGGAATTCCTACTACGGCATGTAGTGAAACATTATACTATTCATTTAAAAACCATTTATATTGTTCCGTCATTATAAAGCAACCTTTTTATATATTATTTCAATTTATTCTATAACATAGTTACTCTTCAACTATAATATAGTTAATCTTTTACTTTTTTTAAATTTTTTAACGGGATGCAGGTTAATGTTCCTGTAAGCAATTCTCCGTCACAGTTTTCTGTAACTGATGCAATAATTTGTGTCGCCCTTCTAAATTAATTACCTCTTTATTTTACCGAGAAGATATATTACATTATTAAAACAAAACGTACGATGAATACACGTAAAGATAATATAACACAAAGAATACAAAACAAATAATATTTGGCACATTAACTCACTTTCAATTTCAAAATAAAAATCACTTTATAAAAACCCCCAACGACCTAAAAAATGCAGATGAGATCTAACCAATAGCAGCCAAGGTCGGGTGAGGTTGCCCCTTCGTAGCACACTCTGTTCCACCGAACTCCAGCTGACTTTTTGTTAGGCTGTCATCCACAGCGAGACCACAACGTGACATCGCCAGGATACGATTAACGAAAGCCAATTTTGGCTCTGTGCTGTGATCTAGGTCACTATGCTCCGCATTCATCTGCAGTCTCTAGTTCGTTAAGCTATAGTTAACCACATCCGCGAAGCACAAGCACAAATGTAAAACTTGTACATTGTGCCACGTGTGTCCTTGATGAAAAGCAATAATACGGAGGCCTTTGTTAAATAAATACGTAGCAATAAAAATGTTTTTATAAACATTTTTTATAAACTTTACATCAAGTTTGTGTTGAACTAGATGAACACGTTTATAAAAATGTATATACCTACATGATGAATTAATGTTTTTGTACTGCACGGTAAGACTAATGTTTTCGCACACTACTATTCCACCCGCCCCTCTTCCTCAGGCGACAGAGATCATTAGCTAACGCGCGTACAGTAGATTGGTTTTCATTTTACATCATTCGCTCATGATTTTTTTTGTTTTTCTTTGTTTTTTTTTTGTTCGTCCAACTCTTCTGTAGTTACTGCTAATGCAGACGGTGATGGATGAAATGATTTTTGTAACGTATGAAAATATGCCGTACCTAAATGGGATTCGAACCCAAGACCGCATGATGAGAGGCGAGCACGTTACCAACTACGCCAATGTGGCCGGCATTCACTCATGATTAAAATAGGTTATGTTTTTTGAGGTTAGATTTTTTGTTTATTTGTCATGTTATATTGTTCATTATTTGCATTGGCAAGAAAAAGTCGTGTGAGTGTTTCACACCAGATTATTTACTTTAGGATTTTAAGCACTTAAACCTTCCCATTTTCCAATTCTTTTCCTGCCATTGAATATACTTTTATTTACAAATACAAATACAATAGAATTTTTTTCATAAATTCTTTTTACTTAGATAATATAATGCATATTTGCATACTTAATTTTTTATATCAACAATGCATGTGAGAAAACTGACAATATAAAATGCATAAAATATTATCTGTATGCTCTAGATGCACTGCGATGCATTTTTATGTTAATGCATTCACATAATAAAGCAATAACAATATAATTTTATATGCAATAATAATAATAACATAACAGTTCTCTTTATCATAAACTGAAGGAAAGTGGATCTAGTTCGTGAAAATCTCATGGTATTATTTATTAAAAAGATATTCACACGTTTAATATAGCTTCATACCATTTTTTAATGTCATGCATTTTAAGAAAAATATCAAAGTTAATGTCGCACCTACATATCAGTAAGGATGTTAAACTTATTTTTTTAATTTATTAAAACCGTTATTTTTTATTAGAATCTTATCACTTCTTTCTCTATAGGAATAGGCAAGACTAATCCGTTACATTTCTATAATCATATGTAGAATAAAATTTTAATATCTACAGGAAATTGTTCTCTTTTGTAATCTACATATAAATTGTCGAGTAGTGTGGGTAGTTATTGTGAAAAAAATATTGCTTGTCTTTCTTATTTCTTATCCGTTAATATCTAATCTTTTAAGTTGTATTATGATACAATTTTCTAGTCCATGAATACATTACAAAAAATGGAACATTCAATTTTATGTGACATTGATCAGTTTTAAAAGTATTACTCGTATAAAAATATTAATAAGTTCTGGGCCAATTTATTTTTATGAAAGTAGGTATTGAAGTTAATGAAAAATATTATACGGGAGTCTAGACTAATTGGTTAGTGTTTTCCGTGATTTTTCTTAGTTTATTATGTAGTTAATAATTTTCACCGTGTCATTTTCAAATATCCTTCAAAAAATTTTACAAACACATTTTTTTACAATAGTTTTATTATGGTCGCATCAACATTTTTATTTTTTAGCTAAGCCTACCCCATTACATAACAAAATCTAGTGAGAAACATTCAGACAACTTTCTCTTGTCAATGCAAATAATGAACAAAATGACCTAATATTAGTGATAAAACGTTAGAAATAAACAAAAAAATTAATATCATAAAACATAACCTCATTTTAATCATAAGTGAATGATGCAAAATGAAATCAACCTAAGTTTTTTCTAAATAATACGAAAAATCACTATTTGACGTTAAACTAGGCTCTATAGAGAAAAATACTAAAATAAAAGTTTGTAAATATTTTAATTTTCTATAAATTTTATTATAGATACTTTTGTCGTAAAATGCATACTAAGGCTGAAATCTTAAAAAATCCATTAATTATAATAGCTTTTCACGCAAAAAAAAACAACAACAGAAAATCACTAATTCCGGTTAATTTAAGCATTTTACAAAGAAAGGTTTGAAAAAAAGTTGTAGATTTAAAAATTTTCTACAACTTTTATTACATACACTTTTGTACTAAAATGCATATTAAGGCCGCAATCGTAAAAAAAAACATTTTTTCTACGAGAGCACAGCCTTCCCAAGAATTTCAGCAGATAAACACCTACTCTATCTTGTAGAGCATAAAAATATAGTAAATGAGACGATTTTTAAAAAAATCGTAAAAGCCGTTTTTGAGAAAATTGCAAAAAAGTGAAAAATGACACGAATAAACTACTGTTTTGCGGTTGACCGATTTTGATGAAAATGTTCGTGTTGGGTCCTCTAATAGCATCTAACTTAAATTTCAAGTTTCAACTTCATACGATATTTGTTAAGATATTTTACTCTCACACACACAGACCAATCTCTAAAAACATATTTTTTGGGTTCAGAGGGTCTGGGAACGTGTAGTGAAAACTCGATTTTGAAAAATCGACATGAAAACAATACTTCCCTTCCTATAAAAATCATTATAGGTAAGAGAAAGTAAAAATCCCTTTCATGCGACGACACGTTTTATGGCTCGTGGCAATTTTTTTCTAAAGAAAAGAAGTCAGCCCTAGAAGTCACATTGCGTGTTTACTTACCGCGGGGTTGTCCTTCATAATGGGATAAAGTCCATTTAGCTAACGTAAAAAAGAAAAAGGCTTAATGCTTGACCTATGGAAAAACCATTAGTGATTTCTTTATCTACCCTTTAAGAGGAATCGAATGACACTATTTTTGTTTCCAAATTCCGACTTTGATTTCTTGACATCCGGTTTTGGACCACTTCTCATCAAAACCGGAAATTCATAACCAAATTAGGACCACTAAATTTCTGTGTAGATTACGAATCCGAAAACTATTCGTTGCTATCCGTTGTAGTTTCTGACATATGAGTGTGACGGACGGACTAAGGAAAATGACAGATGACAATTTTAAAAATTTTCTCCAACAAACAAACATTGGACCTCAATCAATCGGTCTTGGGTTCGAATCCCATTCAGGCACGGCATATTTTCATACGTTACAAAAAAAATCATTTCATCTTTCACCGTCTGCATTAGCAGTAATTGCACAACAGTCGGACGTTAAACCGAAAAAAGAAAAGAAAATCAATCACTGGGTAGTCTGCTTTCTCGTGTCATTCATGTTACTATTTCTCAACATCAGCTAACTTGTTGTTGTAAATAAACTGTACAAATTCAATAACGAATTTTCATAATCTAATTACATTGAATTTTAAAATAAATTTTTGTAGAATCTCAGCAAAAAGAACTATGTTAAAGATACTCATTTTCTAAAACACTTCTACATTTTCATAAATTTTTGAACAACATTAAAACTGAATAAACATAAGTAAAAGAAAAATCCATTAAGACAATTTTATATTTAAAATGACAATCATATAAACACAATTTGTAGAAAACATTTAGTTTGACAAACTAATGTCGAAAAATGAAAACAAAATTTAAAAGCATAATATTTACATGTCATTAGAAATCATTAAACATAAGGTGTTTTGTTGATATAAAACAAATTAAATTATTATTTCTTTACAGGGATAATTGATAATTATTTAATTTTTATTATTAATAAATTCCGATTATTGCAAAATTTCAGTTATGTATTAGTATAAATATTTATATTTCCCGTTGTCTATTTATTTATTTCCCTTTGGTTTACTATTACTAAAATATCCTAAAGATTTAACTTGCATTAAATGTGCTGGTAGCTAGTACTAGCAGCTAGTAAATGGGCGTCGTGGGAACCGTCACTGACGCATCAGTAGCTTCTGCTAGTACTGGTAGCTAGTACTAGCAGCTAGTAAACTGGCATCGTGGGAGTAGGTCTTCAGTGGTACCTAACTTAAATTCTAATTTTCAACTTGTTACGATTTCCGTTTTTAAATAATTTTGTACACACCGCACAATTACACATACACACACACACACACACACACACACACACACACACACACACACACACACACAAACACACACACACACACACACACACACACACACACACACACACACACGAAGACCAATCAGTAAAAAAATTTCTTTAGGGTTCAGGGAACCTGAAAATGTGTTTTCCATTGAAAATTCGACTCAATAAACTGACACAAAAACATTGCTTTCCATGTCACTTATAGGGCAAGAGAAAGTAAAAATAAATAATACAAAATTACACCATCTTTATAATAATATCCTTCAACAGAGTTTTTTAATAATTATTGTAAAATTAATAAATTAAAATGACAAACATACGTTTGCCTCAATCACTATATCATAATATACGTACATTCCTATTCAAACAACCTTGTTTAAAAAATAAATTAATAATTAAATTTATAAATTATTTAGGTAATTATTTTTACTAACAATTTTCACTTTTACTCGTCATAGAGTAAAAATATATTACAATTTTAATAAAGAATTAAACGTAAAACTTTCTCGCCATTCAAAATAAATAAACTTAGTAATATCTGTATTTAAATAAAACGATAACTTAAAATTCATTTCAGTCTAACATTAAATCCTGCAATTAACAACAATTTATGCCGACGTAAAGAGAATCTAAACATTGTATTTGAATGTATGGTTGTTTAAAAGATAATGAAATTGAGCATAAATAATGTAGGTATTCGTAAATGAATAATAATGAAAAATATTTTCCTATTAAAATCATCTACGTTAACATTTTCCGGTTATATAAAAAATTGTCTAGTTATTCACCTATTTTCTGGATAGTAACAAGATTTATTTCTCTCACTAAGTAAGGGCAATTTCGGTTATAATTATTTTTTGTTTTACCTAAAGTTAAATGAAGAAATAAATTATATTTTACGATCACTGACCACTTTAAATATCTTGGAGAAATTATTAGTAGAAATGGAACAGATAAGCTGGCAATCGATACCAAAAAACAAAAATCTGGTGTGAAACACTCACACAACTTTCTCTTGCCAATGCGACTAATTAACAATATAATCTAACATTAGTAATAAAACATTAAAAATAAACAAAAAACTAATCTTAATAAACATAACCTTATTTTTATTATGAGTGAAAGACGCAAAATGAAAATCAACCTTAGTTAGGTTTAAACATACAAAAAATTCGCTCTTTCACGCTTTTCTCTGTTGAGATAAATGCTTTGAATAAAAGTTGCAGATCTTATAAATTTGAATATAAACTTTTGTCGTTAAATGCATGCTAAGGATGAAATCTTTAAAAAATCATTTTTTTTAACGTGAAAACAGTCTTTCCAAGAATTTCAGCACACATTGGCGCCTTGCTATCTTAAAGAGCATAAAAATTTAGTAAATGAGATGATTTTTAAAAAAATCGTAGCAGCCGTTTTCGAGAAAATCGCAAAAAAGTGAAAAATGACACGAATAAACTAATACTTCCGGTTGACCGATTTTGATGAAAATGTTCGTGTCGGATTCTCTAGTGGTATCTAACTTAAGTTTCACGTTTAAAATTCGTACGATGTTCCGTTCTTGAGATATTCTGTTCACACACACGCGCGCGCACACACACACACACACACACACACACACACACACACACACACACACACACACACACACACACACACAGATACACAGACATAGACGCACACACAGACCAAGCGCTAAAAACATGTTTTTTGGTTCAGGGGGTCTGAAAACGTGTAGATCCGGTGAAAACTCGATTTCGGAAAATCGAAATGAAAACAATACCTTTTTGCTTGTATGAAAACAATACAATATTTCCTTCCTCATTCATATAAGCAAGAGAAAGTAAAAATCGGAACAACTGAATTACTGCACAAGGAATATTTACAATAAAAAGAATCTTTCAGTAAATGCAAAGATAAGGCATTATAGCTCAGTGGTAAAACCAGTCATCTTGTACGTCATGGAAACTTGCGAGTATAACTGGAATGGAAAATTTACTCAAGATAGAGAGAAGAATTTTAAGAAGGATTTATGGCCCGAGACGAACACAGGATAGTTACAGAATAAGATCAAATTAAGAAATATACAAGGTGTCCACTAAGTAGGGTGCCAATTTTTGGGAGATGTTCAGTACCTTAAAATAAACAAAAAGTTTTGTATGATTAACCTCTTACCTCGCTTCATATACAGAGTGTCTGCCATTTTGTGTTTATAAAGAAAAATTATTTTCTTAGAAACGGTTGAAGATATTTTACTCAAATTTGGTACGTATATAGAAGTACTTATGTTGCAAAAAATGAAATTTATCTAATTTCTTTGAATACGCTAAATTTCAAAATGATGGACGTTCAAATTTTTAAATCAAAATATCTCAGCAACCATGCTGTTTATTGAATTTACGTTTATTGCAAAAAATTTACGTATTTTTCTTTTTAAAAGAATAACACCTTCTTTGCTCAAACACAATTACAAATAGCTGAGTTAGAGAGGAAAATGTAATCGAAAATCTTTTGCTTGTTTTCACTTTTTCAGATAAGCCAGGGCATTTGTTTTAGAAACACTGTAATTAAATGTATGTAAAAACAAACTCTCTTTAGAATAAATATTTCATAATTCAAAGTCAAAAAGTAATTGATAATAATATTAAATTTTTATTTTAAAGAGAGTTTAATTTTACACTAATTAATTAAAGTATTTCTAACACAAATTCCCTGGCTTATCTGAAGAGATGTAAACAAGCAAAAGATTTTGGATTATATTTTCCTCACTAACTCAGCTAATTGTGATTGTATTTGAACAAAGAAGGTGTTATTCTTTTCAACAAAAAATGCGTAAAATTTTTACAATAAACGTAAAATCAGTAAACAGCATAGTTGCTGAGATATTGTGATTTAAAACGTTTGAACGTTCACCATTTTGAATTTTTTTTCTCTTTAATTCTTTATTTACAACTGTAAAATGTTAGAACAAGCAAATGTAATGATTAGTCTATCATAATAATGTAAATGACATGATATTCATGAGCGGGGTAGGGCCTCCATTGGTGCCTCCCCAAGAATGAAATTTGTATATAAAATTAGCAGGTCTCTACTCCAGCGTCTTTTAAGGCGTCTAGGGGGATTATCAGGTAAATGGATGGAGGAAAGTGAACGCACCAGGGGGTTCTCGTGTTCGTGTGACTTGTCGTGAAAGCGTTTGTATAGGTATTCAATGGAATTTTGTACAAGTGGTGTTTTCAAATCTGTATGTAAGGTTTTGTTGCTAACGTAAAGAGGTGAATTTGCAATAAGGCGTAATGTTTTTGACTGGAATGCTTGAATTCGTTGCAAGTTAGAGGGTTTGGTTGAACCGTAAATTTGGGACCCGTAGGTCCACATACGTTTCAAAAGAGAACAATATATGCGTAATTTTTGTGCCATTGGTAATTTTGATCGTTTTGAAATTTAGCAAATTAAAAGCAATTAAATATATAATTATTTAGTCCGAATGAATCGATCAAGATTAAACAAACAAATTCTTCATAAACTCTGGAACTACAACGGCTAGGGTGGCTATGTTAAACAGATAAAGGGAGAACTCAGTAAGTTTAACATTACAAAAAAAGACTACTTAGATCAAAAATAATACAGAAACAAAATTTTTGGAATGAAGGTAATTCTGGATGAAGGGAGGAATTTAAACATGGGAGAATGGACAGTTGAAGGTTAGCCGAACAGTCGGAGAGGATGAAGAACTTCTGGTGGAGAAAGAAGAAGGCTGCATAAGGTGATACTTGCGTGGTCTTCGAAGGCCTGTCCGCAGCAAAAAAATGAAGAAATTTAGTGTAAAATTTTTCATAAATTACTGTATTTGCATAGGTGCTTTATAATGTTCTAAATAGTTCCTGTAACTCTTTTTCAATTTATTTCCGATTAAAAGTTACATTAATTATTTAACAAATTATTACACCCAGTAAACTATGTTTCTCTAAAAGAAAAGGAACAAACCAGAGGGAAAAATCTGGTGTGAAACACACTCAACTTTCTCATGCCAATGCAAATAATGGACAATGTAACCTAATATTAGTAATAAAACATTAAAAATAAACAAAAAACTAACCTCAAAAACATAACTTTATTTTTATCATGAGTGGATGATGCAAAATGAAAATCAAGCTCAGTTTGGCTTAAAGATACGGAAAATCGCTCTTTCATGCTAAACTAGGCTCTGTAGAGAAACATACTTATAATAAAAGTTGTAAAACTTTTGATTTTCTATAAATTTTATCATACACTTTTGTCGTAAAATGCATACTAAGGCCGAAATCTTAAAAAATCTATGTTTTTACAGCTTTTCATAAAAAAAAAAACAACAGAAAATCACTAATTACCGCTAAACTAAGCGATATACAAAAAAGTTTAAAATATAAGTTTTAGATCTCTTAATTTTCTATAAATTTGATTTATAATTTTTGTCTTAAAATGCATATTAAGGCCGCAATCTTAAAAAAAAAATATTTCTTCTACGAGAGAACAGCTTTCCCAAGAATTTCAGCAGATATGGCGCCTACTGTATCTTGTAGAGTATAAAAAACATAGTAACTGTTAGACGCTAGTCGAGAATCAAATCCGGAACCTCGCACTTCCAAAATTGTTTCGGATGACCGGAAGTTTACTTAAATCAAATACTTATTAAAAAGAGTTATAATGCTCCTGACCTTAAGTGTGTCTGCAAGAAAATAAACTCGCCACTTCAGCGGCGCTTCCCGTTCAGTGGAGTAGGTGGATCAGAATTCATAAGTGAATCAGAACAATAAAAGTGCGGGCGCGCAGCGCACGCACTTTGTTGCAAGGTGAAGTTAGGCCGCCAAAGGGTGGAAGACAAAAATTTGAAGTTTTTTGGTTTGAAAGTTTAAAGATTACGTTTGAATTTTTAAGGTACGAAGTTTCAAAACTTGTAATTTAAAGGTTTGAACGTTTTAGGTTGATATTTGAAATTCGAAGTTCTTTTGAGGCTAATTTTTTTGAGGTGAAAGAGATGAAAAACATGAAACCCGGGGGATGCAAAACCTCAAAATATGGCTTTGATTTTCTCAGCGATCCAGTGGGTTAAGCGCACTTTTAACGACATGGTCTTGAAGTAATTTGGGTGGCGTACAAAAAAGCTACCATACCATGGGTAGCTTTTTCGCTACGATAAGGTTTTTTCCTCTTCTAATTACTTTGGATAACCGGAAGTTTACTTAAATCAAATATTTATTAAAAAGAGTTATAAGGTTCCTAACCTTAAGTCTATCTAGTATAAGGAAATAAAAGTATTATTACAAAAACAGGTAATTTAATCGATGCATACAGAACAAGGAAATCAAAATACACACTAAAACAAAACGTGGGATGATTACACAAAAAACTGTATATATCTTTCTTCAAATTCGTATAATTAGTTTAATTTTTTGTGTTAGAAAATATAAAATTTGAGCGAATAACTAATTTTATGCTCTGCGTCATTGAACCATAATAATACTAATATTGTTCAGCATGGTCAATTTTAGTCAGTCTCATTAAAGATTTAAATAAGTAGGTATAAAAATTATATCATAAATTATAATGGAGAAATATATAAAATTACTTTAAACGAAATTACTTATCAATAAGGCATACGTCAGTTTCTGAATCCGTTAATATAAAATCATTAATAAATAAAATAATAACAAACGAACATAATTCTCTCAATCATTGTTGCACGTTGCAACAGGCTTAAAAAATAAGCAAAAAATAACAATTCCAATAATTATGTAGTTACAGAATTTTTAAAATATTAAATAAATTTTAAAATGAAGGAAGAAAAGTTGTTTACAATTTTTTACCACTACAATTTAAGTACTACCTGAAATTATATATTTTTTCATATTTGTAATTTTTGTTATTACCCGTTAGTTTTCTGTTGTTTCGAATTATTAAACTATGGTATAAGGAATGATTATTACGAAACGAGAATTATTCATCTTTGTTTTGTGTATATTATTTTATCATACAACAAAATTGGATGAAATTATTTTAATGATAATTCAGAAATTACCGTAAACGAAATTAAAATGTAAGTAAACTTTGTCTAATCTCAGTATATGGATCCAGTTTCATATAATGAAAATTATTTTGTTAGGATTAATTTTATTTGTCCATAACGGGCAGGTGGAGTGTTAAATTAATTGCACTCGATCTGTTGGTTCCAAGGCTACAAAAAATAGTTCTGTTCCTTATCACATAAACAGCACATTATATGACTGAAATATTTAAGAACAGAAGAGGTAGAGGTGTAAAAGACACTAGTCAGATTTATCTCCTCTGAGAGTAATAAATTTCACTGTACAGCCAGACCCTGTAGTCAATGAAGTGAAGGTGTCAATTGCAGAGCGGAAAGTGGGTGCTTTTCGGAAAGCCTGGGATGCTGATGAGCATACTTTTTTTCAACTCAGTAAGGAAGGCGTGTATACCTCCTCTCCTCGTTTTTACTTAGTAAAACCTCAAGAGGTTCAAACCAGCCTTTTGGCTGTTGACTTAAACAAAACACAGTAATTTTATGTAGTACATTCATCCCTCAAAGTAGAATTACTAAGTAAAAGGTAAAAATTTAACTACTTAAAATTATTTGTACCAATGATTTTTAAGTCTCCGTTTTTATAGTAGGTAAGATGGTTTTCCAGTAAGACCATTTTGTTCTGCTAGTCAATGTTTGCTTTTTTAATTTAATGTGGCTCGACCAGGATGAGTTTGAAATTTTGGGTTTTAAACTGTTATTAGAATATTAAATTGTTCATTGTATAAAACTTGTTTATTTCTGTAGACAATAATAGTCAATACAACTAAAATAAAAATAATAATTAAAAACCTTTCGTTAATTTGCACTGCAAATTACAGGGTTACAACTGAGTAACCCTGTTACTCAGTTGTTCTATTATCTTAGACAGTCTTCTTTTCCGAAATTAGTACTGAAAGTAATTTCAAGGAAATTTTTTTGGAAAATTCATTGTTTCTTTAATTCCAGTAGTTATGTCTCAACATATCAGTTACGTCAGTTATGTCTCACTACGTAAAGGTCATCTGATCCTACATGATACTTTATAAAATAATATTTTAAAAATTTCAAATTGTAAATTTTTTTGTTGTTTTTATTAGAAAAGCTGGCTAAAGGATGTCACAGTAATATTATTTCAATTTAAATTAAGTTATTTTGTTATTTTAAATTTAAATAGATATATTGTAAATAAAAAATTTATTAAAATTATTCATAAAACTACACTTGTTTTTTTATGAAAATATAAAAATTGATTTTAATATTTCTGGGTGAAATTAATTTTAATTTGAATTCAAAATCACATGAAGTAAGTCTTTTGTTGAATATTAAGAAGTTAAAAAAATTGGTATATTTATTTTTTAGAAATATGGTAAGTGTTGTATAAAATTTTATTATTTTGTAAAATTTTATTGTATTATATATTAAGATTATTATAAATTAAACTGTTATTAATACTAATTTTGTAAATGACATTATGTACAGAATAAAGAATTATTATTATTATTATTATTATTATTATTATTATTATTATTATTATTAGTCGTAAAACTCCCAAAGTGGAAGACGCTAAGTAAAGATGATTCAGTTTTGGGGTTTCTTGTTGTTCTTTTTATTTGCCCACCAGTTTTTCATTCCCTGCGAGAATTTAGCCTTTCTTTCTTCACTCCATTTTACTCCAGTTCTCGGAGCTTTTGTCTCTGGTTTAACTTCCCATTTCTCAACCTTCCTCCTAAAATTGTTTCTTGTGTCCAAGTCTCTTTCACAATCTTAGCCATCTCCAAGTCTTTTTTAACATTTCGGATCCATTCTCCTCCATCAACGAGGGATGCTACGTATTTTACTATTTTTTTTGTTAGTCTGTGATCGGGAAGCCTCATTATATGGCCATAGAATTTAAGGCGTCTTTTCCTCATGTCTGTCTCTACATTAGAATATTCTTCAACCTTAGACGTTTTCTGTAATCTATATCCATTTTCGGTCCATCTTGGTCCCAGAATCCTCCTGACTATCCTTCTTTCTTCTTTCTTTAGATTTTCCATATCTGTTTTCCTGTTTAGTGATAAAGTTTCGCTGGCATATAGCATTCCTGGTTTAATTACTGTATTGTAGTGTCTAATTTTGGTATTTAGCGATAAACATTTTTTATTATAAAGGTTTTGCACCAATCCCAGGCCTCTACGAGCTTTTTGTATTCTTTCTTGTTGTGAATATTTTTCAGAGATAGTCTCTCTTAGATATTTAAAATAAGCTACTCTTTTAATTTCTCCATATTTGGTTTGCAAATTGGCGATTTCTAGATTCGTTGTCGTAAATACGGTCTTTTCAAAGGATATTTGCCCACTTTTTCAGCACATTCTTTTAAAGTTTCTATTTGTTTTACCGCCATTTCACTAGAATCTGTTATTATTGCGAGATCGTCTGCAAAGGCTAAGTAGGGGATTCGGAGGTTATCTTTCTTGGTTCCCAGTGAGATTGGGTTCCAGCAGTTTTCCTCTTCAAGAATTATTATTATTATGAATTGATGGCAATTTTTAAAATTGTCTTTTATCATTTGTCCTTTGTCAGTCACACCCAGATGTCAGAAACTACAAGAGATAACTACAAACGATTTCCGGATTCGTAATCTACTCAAAAATAAGCGGGCCTGGATTGGGTTTGAAGTTCCGGTTTGATTAAAAGTGGCACAAAATCAGAAGTAGGAATTTGGAAACAAAGATAGTGTCATTCGATTCTACTTGAAGAGTAGATAAAGGTAGAAGATATAAGTTAAAGCTAGGCCTAAGTCTTTTTAAAAATTGCCACCAGCCATGAGCAAAGAGTTGTTATATTTCAAATATTTTAAATAATTTTATCAAGTTATAAAAATCTGGTATGAAACACTCACACAACTTTCTCTTGCCAATGTAAATATTGAAAACCTAAATTAGAAATAAAACATAAGAAATAAACAAAAAACTAACCTCAATAAACATAACCTAGTTTCATCATGAGTGAAAGACGCAAAATGAAATTCAACCTCAGTTTGGCTTAAAAATGCGGAAAATCACTCTATCACGCTAAACTCGGCTCTGTAGAGAAAAATGCTCTAAACAAAAGTTGTAGATCTTTAAATTTCCTATAAATTTTATTATATACACATTGTAATATGCATACTAAGGCCGAAACCTTAAAAAAATCGATTTTTCACACGTGTTCGTGAGAAAAAACAGAAAATCGCTAATTACCCTAAACTAAGCGTTATACAAGGAAATGTTCGAATTAAAAATTATAGGATTTTAAATTCTCTACAACTTTTACAATACATTTTTGCGCTTAAATGCATATTTAAGTCGCAATCGTCAAAAAACAATTTTTTTCAAGAAAACAGCCTCACCAATAATTTCAGCAGACATGGCGCCTACCTTACCTTGTAGAGCATAAAAAATTTAGTAATGAGGCGATTTAAAAAAAAATCGTGGGAGTCGTTATTGAGAAAATCGCAAAAAAGTGAAAAATTACACGAATAAACCATTACTTCCGGTTGAGCAATTTTGATGAAAATGTTCGTGTCGGGTCCTCTAGTGGTATCTAACTTAAGTTTCAAGCTTCAAGTTAGTACAATGTTCCGTTTTTGAGATATTCTGCTCACACAGACCAATCGCTAAAAACATGTTTTTTGGGTTCAGGGGGTCTGGAAACGTGTAGATCCGGTGAAAACTCGATTCGAAAAATCGACTTGAAAACCATACTTTCCTTCCTACTCTAATTTTATATTCATATAGGCAAGAGAAAGTAAAAATCACTAGTAATTTTTTGTTTTAAGTCAAATGTAAGCCTTTTTAAAAATTACCATCAGCCATGAAAAGGCTTCTCATGAAATAAATCTTATATATCAAATATTTATATTAAATATAATTATGAAATATTTATTAAATATACGAGTATACAGATATCAAATATTTTAAAAATTTTTATAAAGTTATAAAAATAAAACCGAATTCTCATTTCTAATCAAATTTTTTAGGTATGAAACCAAGATCAAAACAGTTATATATGAGCCTTTAACTTGTGCCGATTCGGCTACTCTTTTACAATTAAAATAGTCAGAACGTAAACAAAGAAATGCTGACTACACCAAGTGACACTTCAATAACTACGACGAATTGATCATACTAACTGACACACTGTCACCTCATGACGAAAAAGAATCTAATAAGTTTAAATACTGCAATACAAAATTAACCCTTTCTATCCCAAATTTTCAAATTAAAAAAATATTTTTTTATTCGTTTTTTATTACTTTATGAATATTGGAAGGAAAGTAATTTATTGTTTTCAAGTCAATTTTTCGAAATCGAGTTTTCACAGGATGTAGCCCTACACGTTTTCAGATCCCCTGAACCCAAAATACATGTTTTTAGCGATTGGTGTGTGTGTGTGTGTGTGTGTGTGTGTGTGCGTGCTGTGTGTGTGTGTGTGTGTGTGTGTGTGAACAGAATATCTCAAGAACGGAACATTGTACGAACTTGAAGCTTGAAACTTAAGTTAGATACCACTAGAGGACCCGACACGAAGATTTTCATCAAAAATAAACCGGAAGTAGTAGTTTATTCGGGTGATTTTTACTTTTTTGTGATTTTCCCAAAAAGTCTCCTACGATTTTTTTTAAAATAGCCTCATTACTAAATTGTTTATGCTCTACAAGATAGGGTAGGCGCCATGTCTGCTGAAATTCTTGAGGAGGTGGTTTTCTCGTAAAAAATTGCTTTTAAGATTGCGACTTTAATATGAAGTTTAGCGCAAAATTTATAGTAAAAGTTGTAGAGTATTTAGAATCCTACAACTTTTAATTCAAACATTTTTTGTATAACGCTTAGTTTAGCGGTAATTAGCAATTTTCCGTTTTTTTTCTCACGAAAACGTACAAAAATCGATTTTTTAAGATTTCAGCCTTAGTAGGCTATGTATTTTACAACAAAAATTCATATAATCAAATTTATAGAAAATTAAAAGATCTACAACTTTGATTTAGACATTTTTCTCTACAGAGCCTAGTTTAGCGTGAAAAAAAATGATTTTCCGTATTTTTAAGCCTAACTAAGGTTGATTTTTATTTTTCGTCTTTCTCACATGATTATAATTAGGTTATGTTATTTGAGGTTAGTTTTTTTGTTTATTTCTAATGTGTTATCAAAAATATTACGTTATATTGTTAATTATTTGCATTGGCAAGAGAAAGTCGTGTAAGTGTTTCACACCAGAATTTTTTTATGTACTTTAAAGAATCCAACCAAATTTTTGTACATTTTTCCTATTATCCATTTACCCTACAGAGATATGAATTTTTAAAACAACATTGGGATGTTTCTATGGCAACAAGTAATGAAGTTGCAAAAAAACAACACTGGGATAGAAAATGTTTTAACTGTACAACACATCCTTGCCGGCCGCATTGGGGTAGTTGGTAACGTGCTCACCTCTCATCATGCGGTCTTGGGTTTGAATCCCATTCAGGCACGGCATATTTTCATACGTTACAAAAAATCATTTCATTCTTCACCGACTGCATTAGCAGTAATTGCAGAATAGTCGGACGTTAGACAAAAAAAGCACATCCTTGCAAAATACCCTACTGTGAAGACTATAATACGAAGACAATTTCACTTACCGGACACTTACAAAGATTGCAATAATAACACACACTACACAAAAACACTAAAATTTTTCAAATTTATTAATATTTAAAGTAATTTTAACTAAAAGAAATACTATTCATGTAAAATAATATTGTAAAAACTAAAATAATCCTGTAATTGTTAAAAATTATTGTAATCCTTTGTCATGTTATTTGTTATTAATTATGTAATGGGGTCGCTAAAAATTAAAATGTTGATGCGACCATAATAAAACTGATTATAAAAAAAGAAATGCTGAATTGGATAAAAGAAAATATAAATTTTTTTAATTAGAAATACTATAATGAAATAGCAATACTTTTTCGTTTCGTATTATGGTTATTTATTTCTATTGTATCGTATTTTCAGATTGAACAGACGAAGTGAAAAATAATAATATAAACATAATATTGGGTAATAGTAATAACAATAATACTATAATGATAATACTAACGATATTATTGAGATGGGAAAAAATGGCGAAATAATAATAATAATAATAATAATAATAATAATAATGGTGGGGGTAAAGGTAACAAAATTAGTAATTTGTTACTTAACATAAATATGTTTATTTGTTTTTCCGCATAAGGTAATTTTAGATCACGTAAAGTGACTGTATAGGCATTTCTGGAAGTTCTTTGTTCTTTGGCCAAATTCTCCTTTCTTCCGTTCATCCAGTGTTCTACTTTTGTTCTTCGTGAAAGCCCTTACAACCAGTAACCAGTTCTTTGAATTTGGTTTGCTTCAACATTTTAACACTTATTACTAAGGTCCGTTTTGGGATCTGGTTAAAATAAATAATTAACAAATTATCGTTTAAAATTATAAAGTACCTATTCATTACACACTAAATTACAACTAATTTAAATCTGCTATTAAAATACAATCATTACATACAAGATAATAATTGAAAAAAAATCTGGTGTGAAACACTCACACAACTTTCTCTTGCCAATGCAAATAATTAATAATAAACCTAACATTATTAATAAAATATTAGAAATAAACAAAAACTAACCTCAAAAACATAACCTTATTTTAATCATGAGTGAATGACGCAAAATGACAATCGAACTCAGTTTGGCTTAAAAATACGGAAAATCACGCTTTCACGCTAAACTAGGCTCTGTAGAGAAAAATGCTTTAAACAAAAGTTGTAGATCTTTTAATTTTCTATAAATTTAATTATGTACACTTTTGTCGTAAAATGCATACTAAGACCGAAATGTTAAAAAAAATCGATTTTTCTCACGTTTTCGTGAGAAAAAAAAACAGAAAATCGCAAATTACCGCTAAAATAAGCGTTATACAAAAAATTGTTTGAAATAAAAGTTGTAGAATTTTAGATTTTCTACAACTTTTATTATATAACGTTTTGCGCTAAAATGCATATTAAAGCCGCATTCTTAAAAAGAAAATGTTTTTACGTAAAAACAGCCTCACGCAGAATTTCAGCAAACATGGCGCCTACCCTATATTGTAGAGCATAAAAAATGTAGTAAACCAGGCGATTTTAAAAAAAAACGTAGGACTAGTTTTTGAGAAAATCGCAAAAAACTGAAAAATTATACGAATAAACTACTACTTCCGGTTGACCGATTTTGATGAAAATGTTCGTGTCGGGTTCGGTAGTGATATGTAACTTAAGTTTCAAGTTTCAAGTTCGTACGATGTTCCGTTCTTGAGATATTCTGTTCACATACACACACACACACACACACACACACACACACACAGACACACACACAGACCAATCGCTAAAAACATGTTTTTTGGGTTCAGGGGGTCTGAAAACGTATAGATCCGGTGAAAACTCGATTTCGAAAAATCGACATGAAAACAATACTTTCCTTCCTATATATTCATATAGGCAAGAGAAAGTAATAATAAACTAATCCTAACCTAACTAATACAAAATAATTTAACTTAACCCTACTTACAACCAATTAATTATACGATGCGCAATAAAACGTTAGACCTTCTTCAAACGTAACTGGTAAACAATTCACTCACTGAATGTCAATTCAAGACTCACTGACTCGAAAGGGCATCATAGCCTCTTTAAATATTTAACTCATCGACATTCTAGATTTTTCTATATAGGCCTACGAGGTTTGATCAAAAAATAACGGGAATTGTAGTTTGTCTTTAAAAAAATTTATTTATTGGTCTTCATCAGTTTTGTCCTATTCAATGTAATCTTCCTCAGATATTATACACTTTGGCGAGCGTTTTTTTTTTCAATCTTTGAAGCACCTCTGGAACTCACATTTTGGTATAGCTTTTAGCTTCTTTAGTGATTGTATTTATATGCCATCAATGGTGGCAAAACGTCGTTCTTTCATGGTTGTCTTGCCCATATACCCATATACCCATGTTTCGTCCACTTGTTATGACAGTTTGCAGAAATTCTGGGTCAGTGTTGACTTCATTCACCAATTCTTTGGCGATATACACGAAATTCAGTAATTGCGGAACGAAATTTGCTGCCTTGCGTTTCATCTGAAACATACAAAAACATCCGAAAAAATTGCTTGACCATGTTCCAAATGATATACCGATCTCATCAGCAACTCTGACGTGATCTGCGATTTTTCAGAATCATTTCCCTCACTTCTACGACGCTGTCATCGGTTATTAATGATCATCTTCAACGTTTTCACGACTATTTTTGAACCGCTTGCACACACACACGCGCGCGCGCGCGCGTACACACACACACACACACACAATCATAAATGACCAGCTAACAATCATAAATCAACAAACACAACTGATTTTCTCTCTTCAAATTCAGGTTTACACGAGTTAGATAAATAACAAAAATCAACGATAAAATTAAGGTATTTAAAATAAAACAGTCCCTAGTAACAAAGGAAAATTAATAAAAATAATACACGAATAATTTAGCATTTCATTGTTTAATTCCCTTGTCCAAAAAATAAAAATATTAGTGAAGTCCATTAGTCACTGAAATTTTTATGAGATTACCATCAAGTTATACGTAATAAAATTTGCTACTTTTATTGCATTTAAAACGATTCAAAAAATAACATATCAGATATTTTTAACGTAATACAAACTTAGAGCGAATGCTATTATTATTATTATTATTTTAAATATTTTATTACAATAAATGTTTTATTTGTAGGCTAATAATCTACTCTTAATGACAACATAAATATATATCAGTAATACATTCCCTTTTTTTGTTAGAATTATTTAAGAAACGTTTGGCCGTAAAACAGAATAACGTTTTTGTAATTGAAATTTTGTGTAAGAAAAAGAACCCGTAAAATAAAGTTTTATTTTATTTTGTAAACAACATTTTGTGTAACAAAGGTATTTTACGCCATAACAATAGATTTAAAAAGTTGAAAATTTAAAGCTAACTGCGTAATATCAATTTATTACATGCAATAAAAACTACGTAATTAAATTAATATTAATTTTTTACATAATAAAACTATGTAATAAAGCATAAAATAATGTTTTATAATGTCCAACAAGCTAAGAAAATATTTTATTAAGAAACATTTTTAAAAATTCTCAAGATTGGTCTAGTTATAAAATGTCTTTGCAATTTACTAGAGGCCAAACAAAAGGTAAATTCAATAAATATTTTAAATGTTTGGGTTACTTTTAACGCGTTTTAAAAAGAAAACAAGTAAACTATTAAAACTTACAATACATATTAGCCGCGTCAAGTTTTCTCTAAAACCGTCCTAAACTATACAAAATAATATTAACAGTTTATTTACCAGTCACTAAACAGTAGACTTCACCATAACGGGCAGGTGGAGTGTTACATTAATTGCACTCGAACTGTTGGTTCCAGGGCTACAAAAATAGTTCTGTTTCTTATCACATATTTAGCCAAATACATAACTGAACTATTTAAGAACAGAAGAGGTAGAGGTGTATAAGACACTAGTCAGAGTTATCTCCTCTGAGAGTAATAAATTTCACTATACAGTCAGACCCTGCGGTGAATGAAATGAAGGTGTCATTTGCAGTATGGAAAGTGGGTGATTTTCGGAGGGCCTGGCATACTGATAAGCATACTTTTTCAACTCAGTGAGGAAGGCAATTGTAAACCACCTCACGCCTCGTTTTTGCTTAGTAAAACCTCTAGAGGTTCAAACTAGCCTTTCGGCTGTTGTCCTAAATAATAAGTGGTCTCCAAAAATTCTCCTTGGTATTTTAAATAGTTCTACCACTCTCACACACTGATTATTAATCCATCTTCTACTGTTTTAAAATAACTGCTCTTCGCTTCGTTTAAGTAAGATCTCGTTTAATAATAGGCTGCATCAAAAACATGAAAACAAAAAAATTAGTAAAAACTAATTTTCTCAAAGCCTAATATCAAAAAAATCTTTATAAATAAAATAAATTTTAAAAACAAAAATGTTTTAAACAAAAACTACTTTTTATGAAACGACGCGTCTCATGGCCGGTGGCAATTTTTAAAAAGGCTTACCTTTGACTTATGGCAAAAACCATTAGCGTTTTCTTTATCTACTCTTTAAAAGGTATTGAATGACACTATTTTTGTTTGCATATTTTGACTATAATTTTTTACTTCCGGTTTTGGGCCATTTTCGGTCAGAACCGGAACTTCAAACCCAAAATTAGGCCCACTAACGTTTTGTTTAGATTACAAATCCGAAAAGTGTTTGTTGCTATCTCTTGTAGTTTCTGACTTTGAATTTTTGACTTCCGGTTGAAACCAGAACTTCCAACCCAAATCAGGCAAACTAACGTTTTGTGTAAATTACGAATCCGAAAACCGTTTGTTGCTATCTCTTGTAGTTTTTGACTTTTGGGTGTAACGGATAGACGGACAAAACAAAATGATTAATGAAAATTTTAAAAACTACAATTATATTTCGCCCGTAACAGACATTTGGTGTATTATATTATATGCACTCAATCTGTTAGTTCCAGGGCTCAAAAAAGTTTTGTTTTATAACACATGGTCAGCCAATTAAATGACTGAATCATTTAAGGGGAGTAATAATCCCTATCTAGCTCAATGCTAATATTTGTACCTTTTTCTCAAAAAATATTTAATATAGAACCTTGCGGTTTTTTAAAATTAAAATTCAGGATTTTTTTACAGCTTGTGTGTGTGTGTGTGTGTATGGTTTTTTAGTATCTTCTGAAATTTTCTAAAAATGTTCAAAATAAAACTTTTTTTATTCAATAAATTTTATCTTAAAATATTTCTTTCTCCTCCAATTTTTGAATATTGAAATTTACACACACACGCACACACACGCACACACACACACACAAATACACACAAAAGATTTGATTGTGCTGAACTGCTGTAAAAATTTCACCCCAGTATCTTCAATAGTTTTTGAGAGAAAAACGTACATGAAGTTAAAAAATATAAACAACGAGAAAAACGCATTTGAAAACTGACACACAACAAAACGTGATGTCCATCAAAGTTGACAAAACAACAGGTTAGTTTTTACAGTTACACCCCAACGTCGTCGCTAATGACCATTGCAGTTGATGCAACGTTTTTTTTTTTCTCTTTAATTCTTTATTTACAACTTTAAAACGCACAACAAGAAAATGTGATGATTAACAGAATAATGTAAATGACATGATAGGCATGAGAGGGGTAGGGCCCCCCATTGGTGCCTCCCCAAGAATGAAATTTGTATATCAAATTAGCAGGTCTCTACTCCAGCGTCTTTTAAGGCGTCTAGGGGGATTATCACAGCGATATTAGCCCGAGACCAAAACTCTATACACGCTTCACTAACATTCCAACATCATCTCAATCTTATACACGAATGGTGAAAACATGGAAAATAAAACTTAATACGACAAAATCCCTTCACGTAACTTTCACACTCCGTCATGGTGATTGCCCACCAGTATACATAGACAATGAACCTCTCACAAAGACAGATACGGTCAAGTATCTCGGCCTGACTTTTGATAAACGACTAACTTGGAGCACACATATCAAACGGAAACGTTTATTACTGAATTCCCGACTTAAACTTCTATATTCCCTACTTCACAAACGATCAAAATTACCAATGGCACAAAAATTTCGCATATATTGTTCTCTTTTGAAACCTATTTGGACCTACGGATCCCAAATTTACGGCTCAACCAAACCCTCTAACTTGCAACGAATTCAAGCATTCCAGTCAAAAACATTACGCCTTATAGCAAATGCACCTCTTTACGTTAGCAATAAAACCTTACATACAGATTTGAAAACACCACTTGTACAAAATTCCATTGAATACCTATACAAACGCTTTCACGACAAGTCACACGAACACGAGAACCCCCTGGTGCGTTCACTTTCCTCCGTCCATTTACCTGATGCAACGTTAAATAAAAAAAAATGTATGAAAAATCAAGTGAGCCACTGCCACTGCCATCTTGTTAGAGAAAAAAAATGTTTTTTACCACAAAAATTAAAATGATAGAAAATAACAGCTCTAGAATCACAAAAAAATCATGGTAAAGACAGAGACATGACAATTTTATAAAAATAGTCCCAACTCCAGCCGATCATGAAGTTTTAAAAAAATTAATAAAAATATTTCTAGTTGTCATAGAAACATAATTTAGGTACCATTGGAAAGAGGAAATTTTAAACTATAATTTTCGATGATTTAAAAAAAAAGATTTTTATTCCTAATTGTGTACGTTGCAATCTGTTCAATTCAGAACAATAAGAAACCCCATGATCCAATGAGATGAGGATGATGTGTATGACGTGTAAATGAGGTGTAGTCTTGTACAGACCCAGGCCGACCATTCTGAGAGAGTATGGTTAATTGAACCCCAACCATTAAAGTACATCGGTAACCACTGTCTAGTATTTAAATCCGTATAAAAGTAACTACCTTTACTAGGATTTGAACCAGGAACCTTCGTCTCCGAAAATCAGCTGTTAAACAGCTGATTTTTGGCGACGACTTTACCTCTAGACCAACCCGGTGGGTTAACACGTTGACTGCTACATGACCCAAATATGTGTCACACTTGTCTTTAAAAATGGGCCACGTGCATCAAAAATGAGTCACAGTACATGAGTGATTTTTAAGCCGTGTTTTTTGGTTTTAAAAGCCACAGCTTCAGAGAGTGACATTATACACTTAAGACTGTTTAAATAGTTGGTATTTTTCAAATAATAGGATATTTCGTATACTGGTAGTTTTCCTTGTTGTCCTGTATTAGAATGTTGCTATTATTTTTCATTTTATTATTTCTTTTGCTTATTTAGGTTGAAAGAAATAGCCTAGAATACTTTGCAACTAAACCCAATTATGTTTATTACTTTTTTCTTATTATGACGCAAAAATGGGTCACATGGCTCTAAAATGTAAAATCATTCCAGCAGGCCATGTGACCCAAAAGTGTGTCACAACTTAATTTTACAAAAA
This sequence comes from Catonia carolina, assembly GCA_035578175.1. Taxonomy (NCBI): domain Eukaryota; kingdom Metazoa; phylum Arthropoda; class Insecta; order Hemiptera; family Achilidae; genus Catonia; species Catonia carolina. The sequence continues at coordinate 44,430,151 of JAQMRL010000006.1, read as the reverse complement.
AAATAGCTGTTATTATTTAAATTAATAAATGAAGTAAAATAAGAAGAAAAAGGAATAAAATGTGAAAAATAAAACAAAAGTATGATGGCCCCGCTGTAAGTGTCACAAAATTTAGTGCGGCAGTCAACGTGTTAATTTTAGATGATAATCTGAAAATAGATTTTTAAAGATTTTTTATTACTACTCCCTTAAGAACAGAAGTTTAGTAGTCAGCGTTATCTCCTTTGAAAGTAATGAATTTCATTGTACACCCAGACCCTCTGGTGAATGAAGTGAATGTGTCATTTGCAGGGTGGAAAATATGTGCGTTTCAGAGGATTAATTTTGATATTTTTCAGATAAAAGACAAATCGTCATTTTCTGGAAATGAAAACGTACGATATTAAGGCCATGTGATATTTGGCTCAGGAATCTTGTATCTAATACATTAATTAATTCGTTTTTTTATTTTCTAATGAAATGTATACCACATAATTTTGATTCACGTCATTTATAGACAATTGTATTAAATTTTAACTATTTCTTAAGGAAAACGTATACAAAATATTATAAGAATTCATTTGATTTGAGAGTGTAATTTATTATTACAACACATAAAGTGTAATTTCTTTGTTTACTTCAAAATATCTTGTGAATTACGTTATGAATTTTGGTAAAGAAAAACACCAATCGAGAATTAGCTACTATTGTTCAGCGTTATATATCCGGTCGGAATTAATTATAATTATGGTGTACCACAACAGGATTTTTAATGTACAGCACAATAATTATATTATGATTATTACAAAAAAATTGGTTATGCGTGTTTAGATTTCCTTATTAATTATTTTTTGTCTCCCTGATTAATTGTTTCTATCATATTTTTTGTGACTCGTCTACAAGTTTTTTTAAAAATATTCTTAACGCGCTGTGGTGAGTATGGAATGTATTAATTCACCCAAAATTTGTACTTTTTACCTGGCTATATCTTAAGGAAAAAAGGGGTTATTTCTTAAGGAAAAAGGGGTTATTTCTTAAGGAAAAAGGGGTTATTTCTTAAGGAAAAAAGGGACTATTTCTTAAGGAAAACAGGGTTATTTCTTAAGCAAAAAGGGGCTATTTCTTAAGGAAAAAGGGGTTATTTCTTAAGGAAAAAGGGGCTATTTCTTAAGGAAAAACGGGACTATTTCTTAAGAAAAAAGGGGCTATTTCTTAAGGTTTTGTGGTACTACTGTTTGTATTCATGTGTATTAATATTTACATAATTTTTGAATTTTATGTTTTTTTACTTTATCTTGCCTCAAATGAATATATAGGGAAGGAAAGCATTGTTTTATGTAGATTTTTTGAAATTGAGCCCTCTAAAATTAAAAACCATGTTTTTAGTGATTGGTCTCTGTGTGAACAAATATCGCAAGAACACTACAGGCACACATTTCAATCTTCGAATTTAAGTTAGGTATTACTACGGGATGCAACACGAAAATTTTCATCAAAATCGGTTAACCGGAATTAGTAGTTTATTCGTGTAATTTTTCTTTTTCTTACAATTTTCTCGAAATTGCTCCTACGATTTAAAAAAAAATCGGCTTGTTTACTACTACCATTTTTTTTTTGCTCTACAAGGTAGAGAGCGCCGTGTCTGCTGAAATTTTTGGGGCGTCCTGTGCTCTCGTGGTAACATTTTTTAAACCTTTCCATTACCAACGGCCGAAAAACAGGACGTCGATATCTTTTGCGTAGTTATAACATCCGGTTTACCGAACATCCGTAAGTTAAGCATAAAGTGCCAACGTTTAGATAACCGAACATTAATTTCCAAAAAAACTTTTAAACAAAAATTAATGGAATAATGTATTTTGAGACCGCCTCCGTGGCGTAGTGACTAGCACCCTGTCCTACAAAGCGAAAGGTCCTGGATTCGATTCCCGGCTATGGTCTGGAAATTTTAACTCGTTAAAACCACCGTTAAAATACCAAAACCCACAGTAGTTGCTAATGACCAAGCTGTCGATGCGACTTTAAATAAAATTAAAAAAAAACTATTTCGAATATTTTTAGTGTTATTAATTAACACAATAAAAATTAATTTTTAACAGGAAATTTTATTTTTGTGTAAAGTTGAAATTTTGGTTGGCAATGGGAGGCGCACGCCTGCACGTTTTCGATATAAGGGCTGGCACTTTTTGTACACCCTTATTCCAATTAAAAGGCACTTTAGATTAAACTTTTAAATATTGTTTCGGCACTGAAAGGGTTCATCAAAATCGGTTAACCAGAAGTATCAGTTTATTCGTAACATTTTCACTTTTTTGCAATTTTCTCAAAAACGGCTCCTACGATTTTTTAAAAATCGCCTCATTTACTATATTTTGCATTTTCTACAAGGTGGGGTAGGTGCCACGTCCTAAAATTCTTGAGGAGGCTGTGCTCTCGTAGAAAAAATGTTTTTTTAAGATTGCGGCTTTAATATGAATTTTAGCGCAAAAATGTATAACAAAAGTTGTAGAGAATTTAAAGATCTACAACTTTTATTTAAAACATTTTTTTATCACGCTTAGTTTAGCGGTATTGAGGGATTCTCTGTTTTTTCCGAAATTGTGTAAAACAATCAATATTTTTAAAGATTTCAGCCTTAGTATGCATTTTACGACAAAACCGTAATAATAAAATTTATAGGAAATTAAAATACCTACATCTTTAATTAGAGAATTCCTCTCTACAGAGCCTAGTTTAGCGTGAAAAAGTGATTTTCCACATTCTTAAGCCAAACTGAAGTTGATTTTCATATTGCGTCTTTCACGACATGATTAAAATAAGGTTTTGTTTTTTGAGGTTAGTTTTTTGTTTATTTCTAATGTTTTATTACTCATGTTAGGGTATATTGTTAATTTATTTGCATTGGCAAGAGAACGTTGTGTGATTGTTTCACACCAGTTTTTTTTGCAAGTAATATTTCCTAGCAAAACAACTAGTTTATCTATTTCCCTGATAATATTAATAAAATATTTTTTCCTAATACCGTTACACACGGGACATGCTAATAAAAAGTGACAGATTGATTTATCTTGCATAAGTTACATATTCGACATGTTTTATTGCAATCATTATAATTTCCTACATTATTTACGAATAAGTAGGCTAAATAGATTATTAATTGTTGCTAGTCATAACTGATGTAACACCTCGTGAAAACTATACTAATTGAGGTGAACATAAATAAAAAAACACAACAATAAGTAAAAAAAAAAACAGGAAGCGTAGAATTGTGGTTGCTAAGGGAAAACATGAATTAACCAAAGTAATAGTTGCACCAAAAGAAATTTTAATATTAAATTAAATCAACAAGAAAAGAGCAAAAAATAAATAAAAATAAAAAAAAGCATGCAAAAAAAAGTTATGGATGGCTCAAAATTTTACCAAAAATTTATATCCAAATAATATCAAAAATTTATAATAGTTAATTTAAATAGACACAATACAAAGATTTCTTTTATGTGAAAATCATCAATTTCATCAATAAAAATATATTTTAAGTTTATAGATTTGTTACAAGATATGGAGTCGTTCCATGTTAACAAAATTACAAAAAATACTAATCACAAAAGGTGGGTGCACACTGCGAAAACTAACAAAATTGTGTTGTCGACAACCCCAAAAAAAAAAATATTGATACATCTTATAGAACGGCATGCAATATCAAATAACCAGATTATCATATCACATAATTATTATTTTCCTTTTATTTTTATTAAAAAAATTTAATAAATTTTATTAAATAAATTTAATAATTTAATAATTAATAATTTTATTAATATTTTAATAAAAATTCAACACTTTATATTTTTTACATAACTAGTTAATTTTTAAAAAAGGTAAGTCTCCAAAAATAGTAGAAGTAGTTGATTAGGCGATACCCCTTCTTATATCGGTGAGGTAGATTTACCCAGTCATATCCAAAAACTACTCGATGAAGCTATCCAATAATGATATAAAAATATTAAAAGTGTACATTACCAGATCCAGTTTTTTTGAATAATAATAAGCCATCAATACAAACGCATGCTCTTTTACATTTCTTTAATTATAATTTGAAATCATAAGTTGAAATCAAATGTTGAAAACAGAAGTTGAAATCATTATTAGAAACCATCAATAGAAACCAAAGTTAGAAACCAAAGGTAGAATCCCAAAGGTAGAAACCGTAAGTAGAACCCTGAAAATTTACAAAACCAAACAAAATTAAAATCTTGCACTCACAAGAGAACAAAATTTTAAAGCCCCCCCATTAAGAAAAAAAACTTGACAAACAGAATTAAAGAAAAATTTAAATTTTGAAAAACACTAGCTGAATTATTTAAAAAATAAGAGAAACAAGTAAAAAGATAAAGCATACAGAGGTGTGCATAATAATTACAACACATGTACCAAACAGGCACAGAATTGTCGGAAGAAATTTCCAGAAGGAAAACTGCACTACTTATTAAAATAAACGGAACTTAAGTCCCACAGAAAGGTGTATATAATCATATTCAGAAAACAGAGAATAGTAAATAATATAAGTAGTTGAAAACAAGTCATTTCTAAAATAAAAATAAAAATTGTACAACATAATTTCCAAAGTTAGATGTTAGAAAATAACATCGTATTCATAAGAATATTTGTGAGACTTTCCAGGCTATCTGCTTAATTCTAAAGAAAAAAAAACCAAAGAACTTACCTACCGATAGGGTAAAAAGAGTACTCATAATAAATAATTTGATTTAACAAAAATCAAGAAAATATCACCAACAAATATTAGTACAGTACCTTCCAGTACATAACCTATACAAGCAAAACGTTCCGAACAACATTTTTTAACAGAATGAATAATCAGAAACAGGCAGATAGCGAAACTTCCCAAAAGAGCGCACTATACCAGGTGACGTCACAACGCCGCGACAAATTCAAATTACGAAACGAACTTCCAAGTAACGAGACGACGTTACACTGAGTAATCCATCTAACTTTCTTTATTGCTATATCTATACAAAATAAAAAAATCTGGTGTGAAACACTCACACAACTTTCTCTTGCCTATGCAAATAATAAACAATAATCCTAACATTAGTAATAAAACATTAGAAATAAACAAAAAACTAACGTCAATAAACATAACCTAATTTTAATCATGAGTGAAAGACCCAAAATGAAAATCGACCTCAGTTTGACTTAAAAATACGGAAAATCACTCTTTCTCACTTAACTAGGCTCTGTGGAGAAAAATGCTCTCAATAAAAGTTGTAGATCTTTTAATTTTCTATAAATTTAATTACATACACTTTTGTGGTAAAATGCATACTAAGGCCGAAATCTTAAAAAAATCATTTTTCACACATTTTCGTGAGAAAAAACAGAAAATTGCAAATTACCGCTAAACTAAGCGTTATACAAAAAATTGTTTGAAATAAAAGTTGTAGGATTTTAAATTCTCTACAATTTTTATTATATAAATTGTTGCGTTAAAATGCGTATTAAAGCCGTAATCTTAAAAAAACAACGTTTTTACGAGAAAACACCCTCACCAGGAATTTCAGCAAACATGGCGCCTACCCTATCTTGTAGAGAATAAAAAATTGAGTTAACCAGGCGATTTTAAAAAAAATCGTAGGACCAGTTTTTGAGAAAATCGCAAAAAAGTGAAAAATGACATGAATAAACTACTACTTCCGGTTGACCGATTTTGATGAAAATGTTCGTGTCGGGTCCGGTAGTGGTATGTAACTTAGGTTTTAAGTTTCAAGTTCGTACGATGTTCCGTTCTTGAGATATTCTGTTCACGCACGCACACACACACACACACACACACACACAGACCAATCGCTAAAAACATGTTTTTTGGGTTCAGGGGGTCTGAAAACGTATAGATCCGGTGAAAACTCGATTTCGAAAAATCGACATGAAAACAATACTTTCCTTCCTATTTTATATTCCTATAGGCAAGAGATAGTAAAAACCTTTTAAAAGCAAGCCGTATTGGCGTAGTTGGTAACGTGCTCGCCTCTCATCATGCGGTCTTGGATTCGAATCTCGCTCAGGCACGGCTTGTTTTCATACGTTACAAAAAAAAAATCATTTCATCCTTCACAGTTACAACCCAACGTCGTCGCTAATGACCACTGCAGTTGATGAGACGTTAAATAAACAAAGGAAAAATTAGTCTTATAATATTGTTATTTATTGTATTCAGAAATCCCATTAGAATTATATAAATAAAAAATCTGGTGTGAAACACTCACACAACTTTCTCTTGCCAATATAAATAATTAACAATAAACCTAATATTAGTAATGAAACATTAGAAATAAACAAAAATTAACCTCCATAAACATAACCTAATTTTAATCATGAGTGAAAGACGCAAAATGAAAATCAACCTCAGTTTGGCTTAAAAATACAGAAAATCACTCTTTCACGCTAAACTAGGCTCTGTAGAGAAAAATGTTGAAAATAAAAGTTGTAGATATTTTAATTTTCTATAAATTTGATTATATACACTTTTATTATAAAACGCATACTAAGGCCGAAATCTTAAAAAAATCGATTTTTCTCACGTTTTCGTGAGAAAAAAACAGAAAATTGCTAATTACTGCTAAACTAAGCGTTATACAAAAAAATGTTGGAAATAAAAGTTGTAGGTTTTTAAATTCTCTACAACTTTTATTATATAAATTTTTTCGCTAAATTGCATATTAAAGCCGTAATCTTAAAAAAACTTTGTTTTTACGTGAAAACAGCCTCACCCAGAATTTCAGCAAACATGACACCTACCCTATCTTGTAGAGAATAAAAAATTGAGTAAATCAAGCGATTTTAAAAAAAATCGTAGGACCAGTTTTTGAGAAAATTGCAAAAAAGTGAAAAATTACACGAATAAACTACTACTTCCGGTTGACCGATTTTGATGAAAATGTTCGTATCGGGTCCGGTAGTTGTATGTAACTTAAGTTTCAAGTTTCAAGTTCGTACGATGTTCCGTTCTTGAGATATTCTGTTCACACACACACACACACACACACACACACACACACACACACACACACACACACACACACACACACACACACACAGACAGACAGACACACACACAGACCAATCGCTAAAAACATGTTTTTTGGGTTCAGGGGGTCTGAAAACGTATAGATGCGGTGAAAACTCGATTTCGAAAAATCGACATGAAAACAATACTTTCCTTCCTATATATTCATATAGGCAATAGAAAGTAAAAATATTGTGAAATCTTGTTAGTACCGGGTTTTCTTAACTGTTTATTTAAGAATAAGTCATGCAGTTGAACCCTATTGACATTTTATGGTTTTACAGATGTTCTCTGGTAAGTAGGCTATCCACATATTGAAATTAGTGCTAGCGACCATTTGCTTTGTGAGTTACACAAATGTGGTAAGAATTCATACCAGCGTACGCTACTATGTTGTTTTGTTGTTACTTTTCTACAGTGCTTAGAAAATTGCATTTTTTTACGGCAAAGGTATGCATGCTAATATAAAGTTAAGTTATTCGACACATTTTTACTTTCTCTTGCCTATATGAATATATAGGAAGGAAAGTATTGTTTTCATGTCGATTTTTCGAAATCGAGTTTTCACCGGATCTATACGTTTTCAGACCCCCTGAACCCAAAAAACATGTTTTTAGCGATTGGTCTGTGTGTGTGTCTGTGTGTGAACAGAATATCTCAAGAACAGAACATCGTACAAACTTGAAACTTGAAACTTAAGTTACATATCACTACCGGACCCGACACGAACATTTTTATCAAAATCGGTCAACCGGAAGTAGTAGTTTATTCGTGTAATTTTTCACTTTTTTGCGATTTTCTCAAAAACTGGTCCTACGATTTTTTTTAAAATCGCCTCATTTACTCAATTTTTTATTCTCTACAAGATAGGGTAGGCGCCATGTTGGCTGAAATTCTGGGTGAGGCTGTTTTGACGTAAAAACATAGGTTTTTTAAGATTACGGCTTTAATATGCAATTTATCGAAAAAATTTATATAATAAAAGTTGTAGAGAATTTAAAATCCTACAACTTTTATTTCCAACATTTTTTTGTATAACGCTTAGTTTAGCGGTAATTTGCAATTTTCTGATTTTTTCTCACGAAAACGTGTGAAAAATCGATTTTTTTAACATTTCGGCCTTAGTATGCATTTTACGACAAAAGTGTATAGAATTAAATTTATAGAAAATTAAAAGATCTACAACTTTTATCTAAAGCATTTTTCTCTACAGAGCGTAGTTTAGCGTGAAAGTGTGATTTTTCGTTTTTTTATGCCAAATTGAGTTCGATTTTCATTTTGCGTCATTCACTCATGATTAAAATAAGATTATGTTTTTGAGGTTAGTGTTTTGTTTATTTCTAATATTTTATTAATAATATTAGGTTTTTTTTATTAATTATTTGCATTGGCAAGAGAAAGTTGTGTGAGTGTTTCACACCAGATTTTTTTGTTATATAGGGCTACAAGTTGTTTTAATAAGCATTCTCACCACTAAATATTATGTTAATCCTATTTCAATAAACATTCCTTGGTTAGTATACTTACCAGGGCTTGACATAAAAAAAGAAATATCTTACTGTTCTGGAACTAAAAATACATTATTCAAGTCCCTATTATACAAAATTTAACATGTATATTTTTCCCTGTAGTACTGCCCTATAAAGGGTTAAATGAATTGGTAGACATGACCATCTACTAAGTAAGGGAAATAAACTGTTTGCAACGTTTTCCCTAAGAATTTGAAGATATATAGGGTGATTCAAAAAGAGCGCCGGTTTTGATATATCAAATTAAGAGATTTATTTTATTGAAAAACTGAAAATAAATACATCAACAAGTTCATCTTACCTTCCGATTTCATGTATGAAAAATGATGTCATGCATGTGTCCTCCTCTACTGCGCTGGCACGCATCAACTCTGTCCATGAAATTGGATATTACTGCACGACAAGTTTCGACTTCCATTTGCCCGATAACCCGTCGAATTTCCTCCTTCAAGTCATTGATGTTTCGGAGTTTATTGGCATACACCAATGACTTCAGATGACCCCAAAGATGAAAGTCACAAGGCGTCAATTTTGTTTGCGAAGGTGTCATCATCCTGCCGTTTTCTCAATATCCAGTCAACAAACTGTCGTCCCTTCTGGTGGTCTGCCGCTTTCAAATGTTGCGTCAACTGAATTTTATACGGGTGATATTGGAGATCGTACCGAAGAGTTCTCCGTACAGAAGAACATCATAAACCCAATTGTTGAGAACGGCGACGTATTGATTTTGCTGGGCTAACAGCCACACTGTCACGAACCAACGCAACGTTCTGCTCAGTTCGGCCAGAACGACGACGTCCAGAACTTTTAAGGTCGACTGTTGAACCCGTCTCAAAAAACTTTTTCATGAGCCTGCGAACTGTTGATTCATTCGGTGCTTCATTACGTCCTAGAGTACCGCGAAGTCGCCTGACAGTAGCCGCATAACTCTCTCCACTCTGGTAAAATGTTTTGACGATTAACACTCGTTGTGCAATAGTAAACTTCTCCATGGTTAGACACAGACTGCGAGAGTACTACACTGCGAACAAGAGAAACTACAACTGAATCGTCAATCGGAATGTTCTCCGAAATAGAAATGAGGTCTAACAATGTTGCCAACCGATAAACAAAAATTTACCAGACGTTTAAAAACCGGCGCTCTTTTTGAATCACCCGTTAGTTTAACAACAGTGAGTTTTATTGACATCCTTTATGATAAGAAGTGCCTCTGATATGAAGTTAAATATTGTTTTGGTCATCAGCCGAAAGACTGGTATGAACCTGTAGAGGTTTTACTAAGTAAAACGAGGAGTAAGGTGGTTTACCATTGCCTTCCTCACTGAGTGGAAAATTACGCTTATCAGCATGCCGGGCCCTCTGAAAAGCACATATTTTCCACTCTGCAAATGACACCTTCATTTCATTCACCACAGGGTCTGGCTGTATAATGAAATTCATTACTTCCAGAGGAGATAACTCTGATTAGTGTCTTTTACATCTCTACCTCTTCTGTTCTTAAATGATTCAGTCATTTAATTGGCTGACCATGTAATAAGAAACAGAACTATTTATTTTAGCCCTGCAATAAACAGATTGAGTGTAAATAATTTGACACTCCACCTGTCTATTATGGGCAGGAAGTTAAATAATAGAACAGAATTTCAAGAAAAGTTGTAAAGGGATTTTTAAAAAAATGTGTAATAAAAGTGAAATGAAAATGAATTAATGAATAAATTTAAGAAGACACAATTTGAATTTGATTATATTATGATATTTAATGAACGATTGAAATTACTTATAGTTAAAAATTTGACAAAACTTGATTTTACAAAATGAATGTTACTGATCTTGATTTTTTTTATTTTTATTTTATTGATGACACTTTAAGGGGAGTTCATTCTGAAAATTCGATTCCATAATCAATTTTTTGAATTTTATTGAATATTAATATTTGTAATTTTCTGTTTAATATGGTATGTAATGTATATGTATTATTTTATAGTGGTTGAAAAGAGAAAAGTTAGTTTTTTCTGGTGTTATTTCTGCGTTTATTAGATCTAAATATTATTTATTTTAATTTGCAAACATGTTTTTTTCTTACAAAAGACCCATTTTCTCAGAAACCACAAAACATAAAGAAATAAAGTTTTTACTGCGTCTTTAGTAGGTTATAGTGGTACTCTGGAACCTCTTTCAGCATTGTAAAAATATTTATTAAATTGCAAAAATATTTTTAAAAAAAGTGGCTCCGTCAAAAGAATTCATAACTTTTTTACTTTCTCTTACCTTTATGAATATATAGGAAGGAAAGTATTGTTTTCATGTCGATTTTTCGAAATCGAGTTTTCACCGGATCTATACGTTTTCAGATCCCCTGAACCCAAAAAACATGTTTTTAGCGATTGGTCTGTGTGTGTGTCTGTGTGTGAACAAAATATCTCAAGAACGGAACATCGTACGAACTTGAAACTTGAAACTTAAGTTACATACCACTACCGGACGCGACACGAAAATTTTCATCAAAATCGGTCAACCGGAAGTAGTAGTTTATTCGTATAATTTTTCAGTTTTTTGCGATTTCCTCAAAAACTGGTCCTACGATTTTTTTTAAAATCGCCTATTTTACTCAATTTTTTATTCTATACAAGATAGGGTAGGCGCCATGTTTGCTGAAATTCTCGGTGAGGCTGTTTTCACGTAAAAACGTTGTATTTTTAAGATTACGGCTTTAATATAAATTTTAGCGCAAAAATTTATATAATAAAAGTTGTAGAGAATTTAAAAACCTACAACTTTTATTTTAAACATTTTTTTGTATAACGCTTAGTTTAGCGGTAATTTGCGATTTTCTGATTTTTTCTCACGAAAACGTGAGAAAAATCGATTTTTTTAACATTTCGGTCTTAGTATGCATTTTACGACAAAAGTGTATATAATTAAATTTATAGAAAATTAAAAGATCTACAACTTTTGTTTAGAGCATTTTTCTCTACAGAGCTTAGTGTAGCGTGAAAGCGTGATTTTCCGTATTTTTAAGCCAAACTGAGTTCGATTGTCATTTTGCGTCATTCACTCATGATTAAAATAAGGTTATGTTTTTGAGGTTAGTTTTTGTTCATTTCTAATGTTTTAATACTAATGTTAGGTTTATTGTTAATTATTTGCATTGGCAAGAGAAAGTTGTGTGAGTGTTTCACACCAGATTTTTAAAAGTTGTTATATTTTAATGTGTGAGGATCAGTAGCCTCTTCTTGTATCCATAAATAATCCCTCAAAGTTACAGCTTTGAAATATTAATAGTTACTGAGATAATGGGTTTCAAATTTTGCTAATTTAACATTGGCGGGATATGCGGTATGAACTCCCCTTAAATTATAATTTTAAATATTTAATTAAGTTATTGCAATTATAAAAATATAAATTAAATTGATTTGATATCTGCCTACTGAGCTCAGAATATTTAAATATGATAATTTTTAATAATTACGAGTTGAAATTCTTGTAGTTTCTGCTTTACATGTGCCGTGTACCATTGATCTGGATCGAATGGGGCACTGGAACATTGTTACAATCGGTTTTATAGTTTTAATAGATTCTTTTCAAAAATTCCATTTGTTGGTTTCAAAATCGTTGTTATATATAATTCAGTTTCTTAATTCATTTATATCTTGATGTTATCTTAGTTTCTTTTATAAAATTCATTTAATTTAAATTATTTATTAAAATTTATCTATTCATTTGTTTTTTGTGAATAGCTTCACTTTTATTAAGTTGAAATATCTGGCTTCTGGAATAATTATTTACATTAAATATTTCTTATAAAATTTTGGTTTCATATATTTAATTCTTGCTATAAAATATTAAGATAATGAATGAAAATTATTTATTTTGATGTTTAATGATTTACTATTATTTAAAATATTTCTTTCAAAATCCAACAATTTTAACTTTTACTCTTGCCATTTGATGAACGATATTATCTATAATAGATTGCTATTCTACAAAGTGTATAACGAACAAAAAGAAACAATATGCATACAGATTATATGCAAGAGAAGTCATTAAACATATAAAAAATAAAGTAAAATGCTTTATTTCAAAGTCACAGCTAGCCACAGATAACTAGTTAACTACTAGTTTACAAGGTTATTTTAAAACCTGTATGAACATACGGCATACATGTCGTAGGGAAATGCAAGCAAAAACTATATTGACATTCTCCAAAGACTTCAATTAAAAACACTAAGAACTATCATGAAACTATGGGGCACCATAGGGCATATCAAATAAACAAATTTATCATAAACTGAAGACACTCGTAGCTCAAGAAGAAATACGTATCCTACCACACGCACAGAAAACCATACCTAACTAGAATATCACATTAGTTATCTCTCTATCAATTTACCTGACAACACCACATTAAACAGAAAGTTAATAGACACTACTTTTTACTTTATCTTGCTTTATATGAATAGTATAAGTTACAAATATGTATTGTTTCATGTCGACTTTTCACCGGAAATAAATGGTTTTTTTTTACTTTTGAGACCGCAGTGGATCACTTGAGTCAGTTTCTGAGCACTCGCTTTGGTTCTTTTCTTTGAGTTTCTTCCAGTATTCTTTCATTCTGGCAGATCTTCTTTGCCTTTGTGCTTCCGTAAAGATCACTTTCCTGCTTCCTCTTTTATCTACTTTTCCTTAGAATCGAATATTTTTATCTTTTATTAGTTTCAGCGGTTCAGTTTTATTTTCTAGATCTTCGTAGGTGATGCCTGATTATTCCATATTTTTCTTGATTTCTCTTAACCACATTACTTTTTCTAGTATAGTTTTTTGACTATTTGGTTTGTGATTCTAACGGGTGTTTTATTAAGGACGCAACCCTGATTATAAGAAGATACGAGTAAAACATCGGTAAATTTTCTGTCCCCCAATCGGTATGTTGGCAACAGTGTACTCAAGGCCAACTACCTAACACAGTTAAAATGTTCCAGTCAAGCATTAGTGTGGTGACAGCAGTCATTTCGTTATATTGTGTCAGCAATGGTTTTTTCCAAGGAAGAACGCGTGTTTATTGTAGAGACTTACATAGCGAGTAAATCTTAAAAATGTGTGCAACATAAGTTTCAGTTCAAATTTTCCCGTTCTGCCGTTCCGACTAAATCGTCGATATTGCGTTTGATAAATAAATTCCAAAGAAGGATATTCTCTTTCTCCTCGTCGTTTCTATTACCGATTCGGTCTTCTGGTAGACCTGTTAATTTGGTAGTAATCTCCATTCTCCATCTACTTGGTGTCTCTTTCCGATGCAGGTCCTAAGAATCCTTTCAAGGTTTTGAATTTATCTACTCCTGTTTTCCTGGTTTAATTTGAATAGAGTTTCGCACCCATACGTTATCTTGGGTTGTACGACCGTTTTGTAGTAATTTATTTTGGTTTTGATTGATAGGAATTTTTTATTGTTGGTGTTTTTGGTGGTTAGTTGTGAAGTCGTCAGTTTCTTGGTTCTTTAAAAATAAATGTTTTAAGGCACACTAAAACAAAAAAAAACATGATTTTAGCGATTGTTATGTACATGAACAAAATATCTCATGAATATCGTAGAGGCATATTTTCACGACTCAAGTTTACTAGCTGCTAGTAGACTAGCGTCTAGGGGACGAACAACTAGCAGCTAGTTTATTTAAAGCGCTAGTATTCACTAACGCGCTAGTGACTTTGAACATGTTTGATTTTACAAGCGCTAGTAAGGGAGAAAATTTCACGTGATTAACTAACGCTAGTAAACTAACTCGGTGTGAACGTTTGGAAACGTTGCTAGTTGCTAGTAAGCTGTACTTTGTACAACAATAAAAAATCTGGTGTGAAACACTCACAAGACTTTCTCTTGCCAATGCAAATAATTAACAATATAACGTAACATCAGTAATAAAAACATTAGAAATAAACAGAAACCTAACCTCAAAAAACATAACCTTATTTTACTCATGAGTGAAAGACGTAAAATGAAAATCAACCTCAGTTTAACTTAAAAATATGGAAAATCACTCGTTCACGCTAAACTAGGCTCTGTTGAGAAAAATGCTCTAAAAAAAATTGTAGATCATTTAATTTCCTATAAATTTTCTTATATACACATTTGTCATAAAATGCATGCTATGGCTACAATCTTAGAAACATCGATTTTTTACACGTTTTCGTGAGAAAAAAACAAAAAATCGCTAATTACCGCTAAACTAAGCGTTATACAAAAAAGTGTTAAGAATAAAAATTGTAGAGTTTTAAATTCTCTACAACTTTTATTGTAGCCTATACATGTTTGCGCTAAAATGTATAATAAAGCATGTGAATTTTCCATTGCTGGAAGTCATCTTCTGTCAGCTCCTTCAGAACACGTACCGTTTTCTCTTTTACAGCTTCCACAGACTCAAATCTTGTCCCTTTTAATTCAGATTTCACCTTAGGGAACAGGTTGAAGTCACATGGTGCAAGATCTGGTGAATAAGGTGGATGTTCTGATACTTAGATGCTGTACTTGGCTAAGAACCTCTTGACAGATAACGCGGAATGGGTTGGCGCATTGTCTTGGTGGAGAACCCATGATTTGTCCTTCCACATTTCGGGGCGTTTTTCCTTACTCTTTGACGTAGTTTAGAAAGTACCTCTAGGTAGTTCTACTGATTAATTGTTTGACCTTCAGGAACCCAGTGACGGTACACAATCCCATGGATAGCAAAAAACACAATCATCATTGCTTTAAATTTTGACTTAATCATCGAGCTTTTTTGGCTCTCAGTGAAGTTCGGCTCTTCCAGTGCATGGATTGGCGCTTCGTTTCCGAATCATAAGCAAAAAACGTAGTGAAAGTAAATAAGTAAGTAGAAAACAATACTTTCCTTCCTATGTATTCATATAGGCAAGAGAAAGTAAAAATGCATGGTTCAGTAGAAAATCATTTCCCAATCTTTACGTGGGGCCAAAATTCTTCTACTACACTTGTTCCGCTCTTATCAAAGATGACTCCCAGGTATTTAAACTTCCATAGCTTTTCAGTACACCCGTACCTAGCTGAATATCATTTCCTGGCTCACCAACAGTAAAATGTTCAGTCATGCTGAGGCTCCATCTTTCATACTCCTCTAGCAACTTCCTTGTCTATTTTAATTCTTCCATAAATTTAAGAATAGGTTACCATCCTGAAAAAAAAATACTAAAGTAAATTACATATCATAAATTTAAAGTGTAAAAAACGAATAGACGTATCGAATTTTTCAGTCAAGAATCTAAAAATTAAGTATAAATGTAGTTTGGAATACTACAATGTAAAACGAATTCTGCAATAATGAATTCGCTAATACAGGAGCGTTCACTGTACATTAAAACCTACATTAACCATCAATGTTTTTGCATATTTAATATTGCAGTTTAAGAAATAATAAATTTATGCATTATTACAATATAATGTAAGCTACTGTAATGTAATGAATGAATAGTATTACTTTAAAACAATAGAAATATTATGTTACACCTGACATAACATAACAACTAGATATCTCAATTACGTGTGACATATTAAGAATACAAACCAGTGAGACAATCGTTTCGCGACTTGAATTTATTCCGTTAGTCATAGCACTAACTAAATATTTATATGTTACAAATATAATCTGTAAATGCAATAATGTTAAATATTTGTACGCTAAGTAAATGATCTGAATAAATAAAACATTTCAACAGCCATTTGCTCGTTTGTGAAATAAAATATCTCACATTTGAATTTTAATAGCGTTTTCATGTCATAATCCAATCAATTCATTATTACAACATTACTCATATTACTTATATGTTTTAACATTGTTGTATGTATATTTTTCTTTTGTGTCGGTAAAATATATAGGCTACATAGAAACATAAATGTTCGATGAAAGGTGTGTGGAGGAAAGTATTGTTTCCATGTCGATTTTCAGATATGGAGTTTTCTCCAGATGTACGAGGTCTGTTCAAAAAAAAATTATTTAACCTATTTATTTACAATCAGCCTTTACAACGTGGCTTTAAGCAAATCATTATAACAAAACTAAACTGACGAGTGAAGTAGACAGCCTTTGCTCTCACTTCAACTATATAAAATTATAAAAAATAAAGTTAATAACAAACAAAGAAAAGTTGCAAAGTTACAAAATTAACAATAAAAATGTAAAAGAAGTTAACAATAGAGAAGTAAAAGAAAATTAAATTTTGAAATTTCACTTTAGATTAAAAAGTAGTGATGAAGAAGTATGGTGGATTTAATTTCGTGTATGGATTAAAAACGTTGGTTTAAATCGAGGATGTGATGTCTTTTGAGGCGCTTCGTTTCCTCACTGTTGTCCAGCAAATTTAATATTAGGTGGTTCTGGTGATCGTTTAATCTTAGCTGGTACAAAAGGCTCAGCTCACTTATCTCTTCTGTTATGGTACGGATACGAAGATGGTCATGTATTTCCGTTTCTTATTAACCACCCAGCGTTACTCGTCGATCTTAATACTTTATTTTAGAAGCGTTGCATTATTTCTAAATTGGATCTGCTATATGCACCCCAAAGCTGAGCGCCATACTTCTAAACAGGCTTGAAAATTGTGTTATAGATTAAGACCTTATTTTCAACAGATAATTGTGATCTTCTTCCTAATAACCAGTTAAACTTCATGTATTTTAAATTAAGCTCGTTCCGTTTACATACTATGTGATGTCATCAAGTTAATCTCCTGTCAAAATGCAAGACAAAAAATAACCGAACTTTTTGAATTACACGCAAACGGGGATATTTAGCGACGTGCAGTTGGCAGCACACTGTTCTACGTCTTTCTTTTGTTAATAGATGTTCTTGGATTGTTGATATCTCATTTACTTTTCGTGGTGTTATGTTTTTAGTACGACGTGTTTAAGTGCTTGTGACGATTTTTGTATAATGTGAAATTTTTGTTAACCCATTGTGAACATTGCACTTTTGTCTCAATGTCGTAGCTGTAAACCCAGCTTTCGTCTCCCGTTATGATCCTTTGCGTGAATGTTGCATCATCATTGGCTTGTTCAAGAAGTTGCCGACAAACGTCCACACGATGTTCTTTTTGTTGTTCGGTCATCAAACGGGAACAAACTTTGCTGCAAATCGATGGAATTTCAATTTTTCAGTGAAAATTTCATGGCACGATCCAATTGAGATGCCAACCTCTTCTGAAAGTTCTCTGACAGTCAATCAGCAATTTGCACGCACCAGATCATGGATTTTCCTAACGTGGGTGTAATTAATTGAAGTCGAAAGGCTTCCTGGTCGAGGGTCATCTTAAATTTACTGGCAACCACTTTCAAATCGAGAAAAACATTCTAAACATTGCGTACAACTCAGAGAATCATCTCCATAAGCTTGTTTCATAAGTTGAAAATACTATGAAAGTTTTCCCCAGTTTCACGCAAAATTTCTCGTTGCATTTTTGCTCTCGAATATCGCAAATTAAAAAAATCGTCACTAGTATTTAAACATGTCGTACTAAAATAAAAGCACAACAACACGAAAAGTAAATGAGATACCAAAAAATCCAAGAACATGATTGTGTTCACAAAAGAAATGACGTAGACAGTGTGCTGCCAACCGCACGTCGCTAAATATCTGCGTTAGCGCGTAATTCAAAAAGTTCAGTTTTTTTGATCAGACCTCGTACAGGTTTCAGGTCCCTGAACCTAAAAAACATGGTTTTAGTGATTGGTCTATGTGTGAACAAAATATTTCAAAAACCGAATATCGTACGAAGGTGACACTTAGAACTTTAGTTAAGTACCATGCGGGACCCGACGTAAACATTTTCATCAAAATCGATCAACCGTAAGTAATAGTTTAATCGAGGGATTTTTCACGGTTTTGCAATTTTCTCAAAAACGACTCGTACGATTTTGATTAAAATCGGGTAATTTACTAAAATAATGTTGTTCTACAAGACGGTTTAAGCAGCATGTCTGCTGAAATTCGTGAGGGGCTGTGCTCTCGTAAACGGTTTTTTAAGATTTCTTTATATGCATTTTAGAGCAACAGGGTGTATAATTAAAGCTGGGGAAATTAAGAACATTATTTAAAACATTTTTTCTATAACTCTTACTTTATTAGCGGCAATTATTAGTTTTATGTATTTTCTCAATAAATCAGTAAAAAAATTTATTTGTAGAAACTTCTACCTTAGTATGCATTTTACGACATAAGTGTATATATAGTGTATATAAAGCGTAGTTATAGAGAAGCATTTTTTAAAGAGCTAGTTTAGTGCAATTTGTGATTTTCCGTATTTTGAAAATTCAAGTCTAATTTATAGATAATTTTTCATTAATAGTAACCCATAACTGAAATGAGTTTATGCTTCTAATTTTACAATGTTTACTCATGATTAAACAGAAGTAATGTTTTTCATTATTTATAATGGCAAGGAAAAGTCAATTTAGAGTTCCACACCAGATTTTTCTAGACTTTTTGAAATTGAAAAATAGGAAAAATATAAATAAAATAATACCAGGTGGCTCATATGTCGGTTTCCCCAATAGATAAGACATTTCTTTTTGATAAGTTGGTAATAGTGTAATATTGGCAGCATCACGTACAACATTTATTAGTTATCTGTAACAGTGGCTAGTGTGAGGTACGTCTCCGTGTAGTTACTATTTTTTCCTTCACCCCAGCACATTTCAATATCGAAATTCGTGAGTTTTAAATTCAAAAGTTGATAAATAGATTAGTCTTCGTGGTACAATCGAATGGCCTGCGCGCTCGCCTTGTGATTTTTCACTGTGAGGCATTGTAAAGGAACTTGTGTATTCTTTCAAGCCACAAAACCTGCACGAATTAAAAAGTTCAATTGAAATTGCATTTAACTATGTAAATGATGATAAAACGTTACTGTTGAAAATTTCTGAATCAGTTTTAAGTCGCTGTGTAAAGTGTATAAAGAATCATGGTGGACATTTTCAACAAATGCTATAATATTTTCAAGGTAATATAAAATTATGTACAGTTCATATAATAAATTTGTTTTTTTGTCTGTTGTTGTTTAGGTCATCAGCCGAAAGCCTGGTTTGAACCTGTAGAGGTTTTACTAAGTAAAAAGAAGAGTAAGGTGGTTTAACGTGCCTTCCTCACTGAGTGGGAAAGTACGCCTATCAGCATGCTGGGCCCTCTTAAAAGCACATATTTTCCACTCTGAAAATGACACCATCGCTTCATTTACCACAGGGTCTGGCTGTATAATAAAATTCATTACGTTTAGAGGAGATAACTCTGATTAGTGTCTTTTACACCTCTACCTCTTCTGTTCTTAAATGATTCAGCCATTTAATTGGCTGACCATGTGGTAAGAAACAGATATATTTATTTTAGCCCTGCAACGAACAGATTGAGTGTAAATAATTTAATCCTCCACCTCTCTGTTATGGGCAGCCATTTTTTGTCTATAGGTTTCTTACTCCATTAACCTTTCTTCCGATTTTCGTAAATGTTGGGGAACCGACATATAGACCACCCTGTGTTACAAACTCAGATATATAGTAATTATAATATTGTATATTGTAGTATGTTTAATAACCACGTTGTTTATACGACCTTAAATAAATAATTTAGATGAAATGAACAAGAAAATTGTAAGATGATTTTATATTAAAATAAAATTTTAATATTAATAAAATTTTATTGCAATAACAAATCTTTAAAATAAATTGTTACGTCTGCAGACCGTCCATTCTAACTCATGAACGTCACTTAAATGACCACAAATCAATATATCAGTCACAATAAAAAAAAAACTAGTTTTCCTTCCTAGGATACGTTCTATTTCAGATATTGCGTAACTGAAAAAATCATGTTGTTTCTTACAACATTTTTGCAAAACCAGTTTTTTTGTTATTTACAATGCATTTTATAGGTAAGGGGGTTTATAAAGAAAAATCTGTTTTAATTGTCTTAATAGCAGCGTGTTAGTGCTTGTAATGTACACTTTATTTACGTCAGAAATACCACAAACATACAGAAGCTACAATATTAGCTGTCTTTTCTGATCACACTACCATTCTAGTAGTACACAAATCAGGGCAACTGCAAGACTTAACATCCCTTAAACATTATAGTTTACCCGTAATAAGCATGTGGAGTGTTAAATTGTTTGCATTCGATCTGCTAGTTTTCTTCTTCTTTAAGTGCCGTGTCCTCCTAGAACATTGGCGATCAGTCGCATGACCTTCACTCTGTCCACAGCCAACCGAAATAGTGTCGTGGTGCTCACCCCGTACCACTGGCGAAGGTTCCTAAGCCAGGACGTTCTCCTACGTCCGGGGTCGCGCGTCCCCTCTATCTTCCCCTGGATGATCACATGCAGCATTCCATATTTCGAATTTCTCATCACGTGGCCAAAATACTCTAATTTCCTTCTTTTTATGATATTAAGCACTTCTTTTTCTTTGTTTAGCCGCTGCATTACCACTTGATTCGTCACTCTGTCCATCCACGATATCCTCAACATTCTGTGGTAAGCCCACATTTCGAAAGCCTCAATCCTCCTGCACATTGCTTCTGTGAGGGTCCATGCTTCCATCCCATAGAACAAAATGCTAAACACATAACAGCGCAATAAGCGTATTCGCAGCGCAAGTTTTAACTCTCTACTTGTTAGTACCCTTTGCATTTTCCTAAATGATGTTCTCGCCTGCTCTATTCTGCATTTAATCTCCTGCGACAAGTCCCACTCCGCGTTCACCCAGCAGCCCAAATACTTGCATGCCTGCACTCTTCGCACTATGTCCCCATCTATCACAATATCTGCCAAGTTATTAGCTATATTTTTGTTCTTGCTGATCACCATCCATTGGGTTTTCTTTATGTTTATTTTCAAACCCATTTGTTGGCTATGGTCCGTCACTGAATGTAGGAGCGCCTGCAAATCATCCCTGTCCGTTGCCAGCAGAACTGTGTCATCAGCGTATCTCAAATTGTTAATGACTATTCCATTGACAATTATACCCTCTGCTCTGTCTTCCACCGCTTCTCTGAAGATCTTCTCCGCATATAAATTAAACAAAAGTGGAGAGAGCACGCAGCCCTGTCTAACTCCTCTCATAATAGGAATTTCTTCCGATGTCTGGTTGTTAATTCTAATGTCCGCTGTCTGATTCCAATACAGATTGGCTATTATCCGAATGTCTCGCCCATCCAGACCCACCTCTTTCAGTATAGCCATTAACTTTTCATGCTGAACAGTGTCAAACGCCTTCTCATAGTCCACAAAACAGACATATACATCCACATCCACATCCCGACATCTCTGTACAAGAACCTGAATGCTAAACAGCGCCTCCCTCGTGCCGAAACCACTCCTGAAACCAAACTGGGATCTGCCGATGTTTTCTTCACATTTGGTAAAAATTCTTGAATGAACGATTTTTAGGAACAATTTTAACACATGACTCATTAAGCTAATTGTTCTGTATTCCTTGCAATACTTGCTATTGGCCTTTTTTGGTAGTGCAACAAAAGTTGATTTGAGCCAGTCTTTAGGGATAATTCCTGTCCTATATATACAATTTAGCAAATCTAACAGAAGTGCGTTAGGTCCATCGTCTTCCAGAGTCTTCAAAACCTCAATCTGTATGCCATCTGGTCCCGGTGCCTTTCCGTTTCTTACTCCCGACATGGCGCGTAAAAGTTCTGCCTTAGTGATATCTACTCCGTCATGTGCAGTAATATCATGTGAGACGCTTCTATCATCCACAAAGAGATTTTTGATGTATCTCTTCCATTCTTGCAGTTGTTCTTCCGTGCTAGCAAGAATCTGATGTTGCTCATTCATAAGGATGCTCCTATTATTCCTTTGGTATAGACCAGCTGTCTGTCGAATTTTCTTATACATATTAAATGAGTCGTGTTTGGCCTCTAACTGTTCTATTTCTCTACATTGCTCCATTAGACACTCTTGCTTTACTTGTCTAATCTTATTTCGAATTTCTTTTTGAGTGTCTCTGTATCTGATAGGGTCTTTGTTTTTATATGATCTGCGGATGTTCATTAATTTCAGGATATCTTCGGTCATCCAACTCTTGTGCTTGGTGTTACCACTTTTCAGCTTACTCCCACTAACCTCCACCACGGACGTTTTAATTTGATTCCACGTGTCTTCAACGTTACTCTCATTTATCGTCCGATTAATGCTGTTCAACCTTGAAGTCAGTTCCACCTGCAATTCCGTCCTTGTTGTCGGGTCCAAGAGCTTCCTTGTATCTATGGGTTGTATTAATCTTGGTTTTTTGATCTTTTTTAACTTTAGTCTGAGAGTGGCGGCTAATAGTGCGTGATCCGTAAAAACATCTGCGCCAGGGTAGGTCTTGACTTTCTGTACAGTGTTCCGGAACCTTCTATTAACAAGGACATAATCTACTTGATTGCGAACATTTCTGTCCACATTAGAGATCCATGTATATAGACGCCTTGGGGGTTGTTTGAAATGTGTGTTGGCTACAATTAAGCTTTCTTCTTGACAGAACTGCACCTGTCGGTCGCCTCGTTCGTTCGACATACCCAATCCATAATCTCCCACAACGTACTCTCTTCGACCCTTACCTACCTTTGCATTAAAGTCACCCATAATTATATTAACTTCTGACGATTTTGTCAACTCCAAAGCTCTTTTGATATGGGTGTAAAAAGTTTCTACTTCGTCATCAGAACCATCACAGGTGGGGGCATAAACCTGTATAAGATTGCTCGCTACAGGAGTTGTATTCATCTGCAGCACGCATACCCTGTCCGAGATGGGAGTAAAACTCTTTATGGATCTGCTTATGTCCCTCTTTACCAGGAATCCCACACCATTCCAATGCCGCGTACCGTCATTACCGGAATAGTATATATCGTGATCTTCCATTCTCATCACTCCTGTTCCCGGCCAACGCATCTCGCTGATACCGAGAATGTCTATTTCGAGTCTTTTCATCTCACTGATCGTGTTATGTGTCTTTCCACTTTCAAATAAACTGCGAACGTTCCATGTTGCTATCTTTCTCATGATCGACCCGGGGGTTCTTAGCACCCCCTGCCCATTAAAGGGCTGCCGGGGACTAGGGGCCGTGGTTTGACTGTTCTCGATCATGCTAAAGATTGTCCTGGGGATGTCCTTAGGGACCTTTAATGCAGTGGTTTCCCGTTGCCTTCCGCATCCTTATGCCGTTGACCCAATCCTTGGTTCCTCCGCCTTCGAGACCGATTTCCCAATCTCAGGACAAAAGAGTGCCCTTCCACCTACCAGCTCATCCGCCCGAAACCGTTGGCCAATAAGTGGTGTGACTGCTTATACCGGCAATCACTCGGTATTCTAGGATATGCTTATTTAATGGCGGCAATACTCGCCATGTCACGATACTTTCCTTGGGCTTGTGCAGTATGTTTTATAAGGTATACTTTCCTAAGGTATACCCACTACACCCTCTAGTATCGCCGTTGCTTGGTCGGGGACTGCTTATTCAATATATTCGCAGCTAACCCTCATATCTGCTAGTTTTAGGGCTACAAAAAATAGTTCTGTTTATTATCACATGTTGTTTAGGTCAACAGCCGAAAGGCTGGTTTGAACCTCTAGAGGTTTTACTAAGTAAAACGAGGAGTGAGGTGGTTTACCATTGCCTTCCTCACTGAGTGGAAAAGTACGCTTATCAGCATGCCGGGCCCTCTGAAAAGCACATATTTTCCACTCTGTAAATGACACCTTCACTTCATTCACCACAGGGTCTGGCTGTACAATGAAATTCATTACTTTCTGAGGAGATAACTCTGATTAGTGTCTTTTACACCTCTACCTCTTCTGTTCTTTAATGATTCAGTCATTTAATTGGCTGACCATGTGATAAGAAACAGAACTATTTATTTTAGCCCTGCAACTAACAGATTGAGTGTAAATAATTTGACACTCCACCTGTCTGTTATGGGCACATTATTACATGGTCAGCCCATTATATGACTCAAGCATTTAAGAACAGAAGAAGTACAGGTGTAAAAGACACTAGTCAGGGTTATCTCCTTTGATAGTAATGAATTTTATTGTACTGTACAGACCCTGTGGTGAATGAGTTAAGAACGGAGTATGTAAGTGGTGAATGATGTGAAGGTGTCATTTGCAGGGTGGAAAGTAGATGCTTTTTAAAGGGCATGACATGGTGATAAGCGTACTTTTCAACTCAGTGAGGAAGGCAATGGTAAACCACCATACTCCTCGTTTTACTTAGTAAAACCTCTACAGGTTTTGAGAAAGGCTGGTCAAACCAGCCTTTCGGCTGATGACCTAAACAACAACAACAGAACCTTATAAAATACTGGAGAAGTATTGGCATCTGAAGAGAAATGAAACACAAAGCTTATATATTGTGACAATATCGAAGAGGACATGGCTCGCGTAATTTCTAGAATTTCATTCATACAATGGTGAAGAGTAAATAATAGAGTGAAGGAGTAACAATGGGACAATAGTAACAATAAAAGTTTGCCTATTCATGAAAATTGTTTGGAAGGACTGTGCTATTGTGTCTAAAGTTGTACAGCTATAGTTCAGCCGCTCTAAGTTTGCTCCTACTGTCAACAAACCAAAACCAGCTACTACAGGGTGCACGCTAGAGTCCGTGACTTTATGGATGTCGTATTCCTATTAAGTCAACTATGTTTTAAATTATAAGTACTTAAAGTACTAAAAACATCAGTCGTGATATGATGTAGGCCTAACAATTTAATTTATAAAAATACTTTTAGAAGTATTTTGTATTTTAATACTTTTGAAAGTATTTAGTTGTTACTTTTTAATCAGCGTGTACACATTTTGATGTAATGCGCATGCTCAGTGACGTCATTGTTTGTTTACATTAGGAGCAAACTTAGAACGGCTGAACTGTATTTATGAAGGGGCCGGTTGAATACGTTTTCTATTTACAATAGTTGACTTGTTTACAATAGATTTTTCTAGCACTCATTTATAAAGGGTTTTTTGTACTTTATTGTTTGTATCGAAGTTCCGTGTTTTCGGGAAGATTCTTTTTTTTATCCCCTTATTACTTTCTCTTGCCTATATGAATATATAGGAAGGAAAGTATTGTTTTCATGTCGATTTTTCGAAATCGAGTTTTCACCGGATCTATACGTTTTTCAGACCCCCTGAACCCAAAAAACATGTTTTTAGCGATTGGTCTGTGTGTGTGTCTGTGTGTGTGTGTGTGTGTGTGTGTGTGTGTGTGTGTGTGTGTGTGTGTGTGTGTGTGTGTGTGTGTGTGTGTGTGTGTGTGTGTGTGTGTGTGTGTGTGAACAGAATATCTCAAGAACGGAACATCGTACGAACTTGAAACTTGAAACTTAAGTTACATATCACTACCGGACCCGACACGAACATTTTCATCAAAATCGGTCAACCGGAAGTAGTAGTAACTTAGTTTATTCCTATAATTTTTCACTTTTTTGCGATTTTCTCAAAAACTGGTCCTACGATTTTTTTTAAAATCGCCTGGTTTGCTCAATTTTTATTCTCTACAAGATAGGGTAGGCGCCATGTTTGCTGAAATTCTGGGTGAGGCTATTTTCACGTAAAAACGTTGTTTTTTTAAGATTACAGCTTTAATATACATTTTAGCGCAAAACTTTATATAATATAAGTTGTAGAGAATTTAAAAACCTACAACTTTTATTTCAAACAATTTTTTGTATAACGCTTAGTTTAGCGGTAATTTGCGATTTTCTGTTTTTTTTCTCACGAAAATGTGTGAAAAATTGATTTTTTTAAGATTTCGGCCTTAGTATGCATTTTACGACAAAAGTGTATATATAAAAGTTATAGAAAATTAAAAGATCTACAACTTTTGTTTAGAGAATTTTTCTCTACAGAGCCTAGTTTAGCGTGAAAGTGTGATTTTCCGTTTTTTTTAAGCCAAATTGAGTTCGATTTTCATTTTGCGTCTTCCACTCATGATTAAAATAAGGTTATGTTTTCACCGGATCTATACGTTTTCAGACCCCCTGAACCCAAAAAACATGTTTTTAGCGATTGGTCTGTGTGTGTGTCTGTGTGTGTGATTTCGGCCTTAGTATGCATTTTACGACAAAAGTGTATATAATTTAATTTATAGAAAATTAAAAGATCTACAACTTTTATTTAAAGCATTTTTCTCTACAGAGCCTAGTTTAGAGAGAAAGAGTGATTTTCCGTATTTCTAAGCCAAACTGAGGTTGATTTTCATTTTGCATCATTCACTCATGATTAAAATAAGGTTATGTTTTTGAGGTTAGTTTCTTTGTTTATTTCTAATATTTTATTAATAATGTTAGGTTTATTGTTAATTATTTCCACTGGCTGGCAAGAGAAAGTTGTGTGAGTGTTTCACACCAGATTTTATAAATACGTATACCCCCGAGCGCGGTCAGTGAGTTAGTATTCGTTTGATCTTTGACGAGTGGCTATCGAGCGTAGTGCAGAGGCGTTCCGAGCATCGTGTTGGTCAACGATTGTTATACTGTCTTTGTTTGTGTGTATATTGTGAAAAGTTATTGTGTATCTGTATTAAATTCAGTTTTTGTGTATTCAGTTTCATTTTGTATGTGTATTCTATAAAATTGATTGTAAGTAGTGCTAAGTAAATTATTAAGTTATTTATTGTTTATTATTTATTTTAAGTAAATTATTAAGTTATTTATGGTATTACTTCATTATAATTAGTTTGTTGTTTATTTTGTAAATCTTTTAGTGTAATATATATTTGTAATTGTAAACTTTAGTGTATTATTTATTTAATAACCTAGATCCCGAAACGGACCTTAGCGATAAGTGTCACAATATATTACATTTACACTTTGTCGATCAAAATTATCCACAGATATTTCAACAGTTACAAACAGACACAGCTAAATATCTTGGTAACATTTAGACGCCTAAATTGGACACTCAGCAGTAAAGATAATAGCTGGACTTAAAATTCAAACAATTTTCTTTTGGGTCGATATAAAAATTATCGACAAATTTTTATGGTAAAAAAAATCTGGTGTGAAACACTCACACGACTTTCTCTTGCTAATGTAAATAATGAAACATATAACCTATGTTTAATCTTGAATAAACATAGCAAAATGAAAAGCATAATCTAACTTTAATCAGGAGTGAATGATGCAAAATGAAAATCAATCTGTAGAACTTAAAAATACGGGAAATAAATAATTATCTTTAAACCAGGCTTAGTAGAGGGAACTGCTTAAAATAAAAGTTTTAGGTTTTTTTTTAATTTCCTATAATTTTGAAATATACACTTTTGTCGTAAAATGCGCATACTAAGGCCGCAATCTTTAAAAAATCTAATTTTTCTGCCTATTTTGATGGAAAAAGAAAACAAAAAATCACTATTTGCCTAAAATAAGCGTTGTAGAAAAATTGTATAAATTAAAAGTTTTAAAATGTTCTACAACTTTGGTCGTATATACTTTTGCCCTAGAATGCCTAGAAGGCCGCAACAAATCTATTTTTATTATCCTTTAAAAACAGATCATAAATAAATAAATTTATAAAATTATCTTATTGCAAAAATTTTCAAATAAATGTTCGTTAAAATTAATGTATTGTTAAGTTTGAAAATTATGTATACGATAAAATTTCATTAAATTGTCAAATATTCACAGTTTATTCAATGACCAAAGAATTATTAATTCTAGAATTAAACTTTAACTATTTTGCGAGTTTTAAATACAAAAATCTAGCAGATTATAGTCTTAATTCAGTATTAAGTTGTTTTCGTATGTCAGTAAAAAAAACAGGTTGCATTAAGGCCTTGGTGTTGTCTTAATCAAATATACTTGTATATCATATCGTAAGAGCGTTTTACATAAGTATTAAAAACTATTTTGTATTTTTTTTTAAATTAATACATTTCCAATCTCAATTACAAATAGTATACTCCAGAGATTTTCGTATTTTATTTATTTGTATATCATTTTATTACAGAGATAATGATATTTTCATTTCGGTTGTGAGAAAGATGTCCAAAGAAGAATATCATCTTTAGACTATTATGTAATTAATAATATACTGCAATTCTTGTCTTCCCTTGTGGTTCCATATTCTATTTAACTGCCCATAGTGGGCTCTACTCATTAGAGCCCACCTCATGCAGACCACTATTTAAGAAGCTTAAATTGCTGACAGTTCCCTCACTACATTTTGAGATGTCAGGCAAAATACTATGACACTTATCTCTAAGGTACGTTTCAGGATCTGGGTAAATTAAATAATTAACACACTAAAGTTTAAAATTACAATTAAATAATTGACAGCAATCTACAAGTATATAACACTTAATAAATAACAAACTAATAAGCCTATAACTAACTAATACTACAATAAATAACTAAACTAATTCACTTAATACGACTTACAGAAATGACCCAGAATGAATAAAAATTAAACAATAGCCAGTTATTCGCAGTATCGTTGACCTATTCTAACGTACTGGACTACCTGTATGCCCTATCGTTTGTATGCACTCACTCAATCACAGACAAATTTAAAACTAATCCTGGATTGTAAACAACCCGGTGCTTTCATAGATTGGCTGATGGAGAGTTCGAGAAGAGACAGAGATTTTCAATATAATAATAAAATACAAAATCCTTCTGGCTGCCTCTGGATAAATCTGAACAACTGTAAACAAACTATGGTTTAATAGAAGGTGTTTTCTACGAGAGAACAGCTGCCTCAAAAATTTCAGCAGATATGGTGCCTACCTATTCTTGTACATAATAAAAAATGTAATAAATGAGGCAATTTTAAAAAACATCGTAGAAGCCGTTTTTGAGAAAATCGCAAAACAGGGGAAACGAATGAACTACTTCTTCCGGTTAAGTTTCAACTTCGTACGATGCTCCGTTCTTGAGATATTTTGCTCACACACAGACCAATCGCTAAAAATACGTTTTTTGGTTCAGGGGGTCTGAAAACATGTAGATCCTGTGAAAACTCGATCTCATGGGGTTGCTTATTGTTCTGAATTGAACAGATTGCAACGTACACATATTAGGAATTTAAAAAAAAATTGAACATCCTTTTTAACCCATTAATTTTATATTCAATTTTTATATTTACCCTTAAGTTAATATTCCCTTCAAATTTCAGCTTTCTCTCTTTATTGTGCAAGTAGGAGAATTCGTGATGAGTGAGTGAATCAGTCAGTCAGAGAGGGTTTTCCCTTTCATCGGTATATACAGATTAATCGTAAATCATCAGTTAACATTAATGTTGTTTACAAAAGCCTTCTGTATTTTTCTCATTATAATCTGAAAAATGTTTTTTTTAAGATTGTGGCCTTAGATTAATTTTACGACAGGATTGTATAATTAAAGCTATAACAAATATAAAACTACAACTTTTATTTCAAGCAATTTTTCTACTGATCCTAGTTTAGCGTCAATTAGTGTTTTCCGTATTTTTAAGATGAACAGAGGTTGATTTTCATTTTTCGTCATTCTCTCACGATTGACCCACCAGATTGGTCTAGAGGTAAAGTCGTTGCCGCTGCGAGTCAGCTGTTTAACAGCTGATTTTCGGAGACGAAGGTTCTTAGTTCAAATCCTACTAAAAGTACTGTAGTTACTTTTATACGGATTTGAACATTAGACAATGGTTACCGGTGTACTTTGATGGTTGCGGTTCAATTAATCATACTATCTCGAAATGGTCGGCATGGATGTGTACAAGACTACACTTCATTTACACGTCATACACATCATCCTCATCTCATTGGGTCATGCGGTTGCTTATTGTTCTGAATTTAACAGATTACAACGTCCACGCATTTGGAATAAAAAACTCACTATTAAAATAAGGTTATGTTATTCATTTTACGTTATTTTCCATGAAACATCGATTAGTCTATATGTTTCATTATTTACAATGGCAGGAAATCGTTGTGTGAGTGTTTCACACCAGATTTATTATACCGGGTATGTAAAAAGTCTGGAACCCGCTAATTTTTAGTCAAATAGCTAATTGTAGCGAAGAATAAGCAATAAGAATCAGTAGGCATACATAAAATCTACTTTTTTAGTACCCGAAATTTACGTCCGCCATCCTGGATTCCGTCTCATTGAATCTACCTCGTTACTTTGGCTTGCCTACACGATATATAGGAAGGAAGTTATTGTTTTCATGTCGATTTTTCGAAATCGAGTTTTCACCGGGATATACACGTTTTCATACCCCCTGAACCCAAAAAAAAAAACATATTTTAGCGATTGGGGTGTGTGCGTGCGTGCGTGTGTGTGTGTGTGTGTGTGTGTGTGTGTGTGTGTGTGTGTGTGGAACAAAATAACTCAAGAACGTAATATTGTACGAAGTTGAAACTTGAAACTTAAATTAGGTACCATTAGAGAACCTGACACGGACACTTTCATCAAAATCAGTCAACCGGAAGTAGTAATTTATTCGAGTAATTTTTCACTTTTTTGTGATTTCCTCAAAAACGGCTCATAAGATGTTTTTTTAAATCG
Organism: Catonia carolina; assembly: GCA_035578175.1. Lineage (NCBI taxonomy): Eukaryota > Metazoa > Arthropoda > Insecta > Hemiptera > Achilidae > Catonia > Catonia carolina. Next base: position 44,399,021 of record JAQMRL010000006.1, on the reverse strand, counting down.
CCTCATTTACTAAATTATTCATGCTCTACAAGATAGGGTAGGCGCCTTGTCTGTTGAAATTCTTGGGCAGGCTGTGCACTCGTAGAAAAAAACAATTTTTTTAGATCGCGGCCTTAATACACATTTTCGAAGAAAAGTGTATATAATTAAAGTTGCAGGAAATTTAGAAACCTAAAACTTTTATGCCAAACATTTCTTTTTATAACGCTTAGTTTAGCGGTAATTAGTGATTTTATGTTTTTATTTCATGAAAATCGGTAAAAATAGTTTTTTCTTTAAGATTTCAGCCGTAGTAGTCTATGCATTTTACGAAAAAAGTGTAATAAACAAATTATAGGAAATTAAAAGATCTACAACTTTTATTTTAAGCACTTTTCTCTAGAGAGCCTAGTTTAGCATGAGCGAGTGATTTTCCGTATTATTAAGCCTAAGTTTGGTTTTCATTTTGCATCATTCACTCATGATTAAAATTTAGGTTATGTTTTTTGATGTAAGTTTTTTGTTTATTTCTAATTTGTTATTACTAGCAATATTAGATTACATTAGCAAGAGAAAGTTGAGTGAGTGTTTTACACCAGATTTTTATCTAGGAAGGTATACTTATGGCACATGATTTTGATGTAAAATTTTAAGGGAAAACAACGGCGAAACCCGTTCAACGATATTTTTCACTTTAGATATTAGCCATTGAAATTTCCAGATTGGGGGAAAAAAGCTATCCCCAACTTCTGTCTACATTAATATTTGCTGTAGAAAAAAATAAATGACACATCATTTAACATCGTCTTCTTACGCAAAAATTAATTTTGCAATTCATTTAACCCTTTCTTACCCAGTGTGGCATAGAAGTCACATTGGAGTGACACCTTTGATTAAAGAACGCTGGATGTGAAGTGTAATAATTTTCTGTACCCTAGTCAGGAATCGAACCTGAGACCTCTGCTTTGCAATGTAAGATGCTGACCACTACACGAAGGACGCGACCATTAGTTTCTTTTTAAAGTTAATTTTAGTTTTAAATATTCATGTTCATTTACTAAAATAAAGTAGCATTTCTTCGAGAACGTTGAATGTACATACAAAGTTGTATATTTTTTAGACTGTAAATAGTGATTTTGTCCATTTTACCAATATTTTTGAGTTGTAACATTTTTTAAGTCTTAAATAATGCTTCGCTACAAATGTAAGCAAGAGAAAATTGTTTAGGAAGCCTGCACATTATTTTCACTTATTCATATTGTTGGGAACTTTGATATCTTCTAGCCCAATGTGACATATGTGTCACACTTTTTTGTCATGCCATCAAAAAGGCTGAAGGTCTAAAAGTGATTTTATTTCACTTAAATGTCAGTAAAGTGTACGAAACAATGTACACATATTTGTTTGTGTATAGTTAAAAAATATGGGATTGAAAGGTTTAATAATATCTTTTCTCGTTAGTTGACAAATCAATAATTTTTACTGCAAATTTTGACAACAAAATAATCGTTTTATCAACTAACAAGACAAGATATTATTAAATGAATTGCAAAATTAATTTTTGCGTAAGAAAACGATGTTAAATGATGTGTTATTCACGTTTTTTTACCGCAAATAATTAATATAGACACAGGTTGGCGATTTTTTTCTCTCCGATATGGACATTTGAAGGCTAAACATTTGAACGGTGAAAAATATCTTTAAACGGTTTTCGCCATTGTTTTCCCTTAATTTTACATCAAAATAATGTGCCATAAGTCTACCTTCCTAGTTAAAAAAATCTTGTGTGAAACACTCACACAACTTTCTCATGTCAATGTAAATAATGACCAATATAACCTAATATTAGTAATAAAACATTAGAAATAAACAAAAACTAACCTCAAAAACATAACCTAATTTTAATCATGAGTGAATGATGCAAAATGAAAACCAAACTTAGGCTTAATAATACGGAAAATCACTCGTTCAGGCTAAACTAGGTTCTCTAGAGTTGTTTTTTAGATTTTTTCTAGAGAAATTTTGTTTAGATCGCGGCCTTAATACACATTTTAGAAGAAAAGTACTTAAAATACAACTTGTAGATCTTTTAATTTCCTATAATTTTTTATACTTTGATTATTACACTTTTGTCGTAAATTGCATAAGCCTACTAAAGCTGAAATCTCAAAAAAAAAGCATTTTTTTCACAGATTTTTATGAAACAAACCTTTCATACCATAATTTCAATGTACTTAGTTAATATTACAGTAAAATAATTTGTTTAAATATTTATTTTCCACTTCAATAGGCAAAAAGCTATGATTTTCAAAAGCGGTAATTTCAAAAAAAGTGTCTTATCTTCCTGACAACATATCAAGAAGCTCAGTGGGTGTAAAATAGCCTGAAAAGTAACCACAAAATTGGACAGGATAACTAACAGTTTTTGAGAAAATGTTCTTTTATTAACATTACGGTGATAGGCATTCCGGGTCCCCTAAAGTTTCAGTTTCAAATGAAGAAAATTCTTTCAAAAATTACATTACTGGCAAACAATTGATATGATATATTATTTATTTAGAATAAATCGTTAATTAAAAAATAAGGAGGATAAAGGACTCGAACCAATGTTATTTAAGTCGAAGGCTGTATATTAGACAGATATTAAATATGTAAAATAAACCTCTTTACACAGACAAAATAAACACATAGAGGTATATTTGCATATAAAATATTTGACCTCCTAGTTTTTTCAAGGTACTTTAAATAATTACATCAATATTAAAATTTTAATTGACCTTTCTAAATAAAAAGTCATCCTGCGTAGTACCATTTCTTTACAACAAATCACGTGTTGATTTAAACATTATAGTTTTTACAGAAATAAGAAGTGGTTATTTTCATTCACGTGTATGTATTTATCATTAAAATTTTCCTTTTTTCAAATACAAAATTTATTTATTCTATTAATACTTTTATTATTATTTAAATATTGGATCCTCTTTTTTATGTAATCCTTGTAGTAGTTCAACGTCATTGTAAATCATGACATTGTTGACTAATACACGCGGTTTATGATGAGTCTGTAAATCCCCACTCATTTCGCTTTGGGTTTGTAAATATTTGTTTTCATTTACTTATTTATTTTTTTGTAGTTAATTTTAAGGCGCATCAGAATCTAGGTGATTAGTGATTACTTTGGGTGGAGAAACGGTGAATTTGAATGTTTAAAATTTTTCAGACCCTATCTGTGAATCACACCCGGGACCTCTGCTTTGCAACGTTATAATCCGCAAATTTTTGTCGTTTAGGTCATCAGCCGAAAGGCTGGTTTGAACCTCTAGAGGCTTTACTTAGTGAAACGAGGTGTGAGGTGGTTTACCATTGACTTCCTCACTAAATTGAAAAGTATGCTTATCAGCATGTCAGGCGCTCTGAAAAGCACATATTTTTCACTCTACAAATGACACGTTCACTTCATTTACCACAGGATCTGGCTGTACAATAATGAAATTCATTACTCTCAGAGGAGATAACTGTGACAACTGTCAATTTCATCCCGAGTTTGAACCCTTGCATCTCCAAAACTATGAGTCGGATTTCAATATACTTTACATCAAAATTTAGCTCATTTTATTCTGCGTTGACCTTTAATAGTCCTATATTTTAAATGTTGTTTAAAAATTGCCATATCGAGGTTGGAATACAAAAAACCCGGTTTTTTGCTACCGCAACAAATTTCATGCGTTTAGAGGCGTGTAACTCGATAACTATTTGACCGAAATGTTTGAAATTTTAACTCAACATAGATAATTATATTCTCACAGCGTGTATGAAATTAGGGGGAGGGCGCTACTATCCATGTTGCCTGCATCTGACTGTCTACCTGAATTGACAATGCAGTCTGTCAATTCTGGTAGACAGTCCGACAGGATGTCACGTACACAAACTAGCAACATGGGGATAGTAGCGCCCACCCCTCCGTATTACCAAGTCTATTTTCAAAATTTTAAAAATTCTACCACAACATTGGCCGATCATTATTTCATGTTATTAACATATTTGTATTAAGTTTTTTACGCTGAATAAAACAATATTTTGTCCGTGCCGAACGATCGAGCGGTTACCGAGATAGCAAGGGTTTAGAATATTGTTAATAAATCAAAATTTACATAACGTACGAATTTGAAATTTCGTACACGCTGTAAAAATATAATTGACTATGTTGTGTTAAAATTTAAAACTTTTCGGTCAAATAGTTTACAATTTACATGCTAAACGCATGAAATTTGTTGCAGTAGCAAAAAAACCGGGTCTTTTTGTCTTCCAACCTCGATAAGGCAATTTTTAAACAACATAAAAATATAGGATTATTTAGCGTCAACGCAGAATAAAATGAGCTAAATTTTGATGTAAAGTATGTTAAAATCCGACAAATAGTTTTGGAGATGCAAGAGTTCAAACTCGGGTGTCTATGATTTTGAAAACGGTAGTGGTGTCTCTTACACCTCTACCTCCTCTGTTCTTAAATGCTTCAGTCATGTAAATTGACTGACAATATGATAAGAAACAGAATTATTGTTTGTAGCAATGGATTTAGCAGATCGAGTACAAATTATTTCACACTCCACCGGCCTGTTACAGACAAAATTTCAGAAAAACATTTAGGAAAAAATCAGAAATTATGATCCGTTATACTTATATTTGATCATAAATTTTTGCATTTCTTCAAATTTTAAACTTAATCGAATCATTAAAAAAGTGACAGTAAAGTGAAAAAATTGATTTATTAAACAGTTATAAAATGTTCCAACTTTAAAACACTCCAAGCTAAGATAATAAAATACATCGTGTCTCGTGTTCACCTTCATTATGAATGAACAATTTTGTATTTACGCCTACAAATAATTTAAATTTAAGTAGCCTATATCTAAATTCTACGAAGAATTAGATATTCTCAATTAGTCCTTCCTTCTATGGAAAACACTTAACGTTTTTTTTAGTTGTTAATATTATGTTGAATTAATGTTTTTCTTAGATCTAACATTTTTATTAGATGGATTTATTACAATCATAAAATACCTGGTAATGAAAATGTCTAACAAGTAATACTTCCGGAACGGATGTCGGAAAACATGTTTTGTCTTTTGTTTTTTTATGCCTACTTATATTTGTGAACAATAAAACAATGACTATTTTCCTTAAAAAGTTTGCATAAGACGGTTTCGTTAAATCTTTACGTTTCACCACCCTTACAAGTCAAAATTTTACATTTTACAAATGTTTGTACATATTATAAACATAAAAATCTGGTGTACAACACTCACACAATTTTCTCGTGCCACTGTAAATAATTAACAATATAACCTAACATTAGTAATAATACATTAGAAATAAACAAAAAAGTAACCTCAATAAACTAACCTAATTTTAATCATGAGTGAAAGACGCAAAATGGAAATCAACCTGTTTGGCTTAAAAATACAGAAAATCACTCTTTCACGCTAAACTAGGCTCTGTAGAGAAAAATGTTCTAAATAAAGGTTGTAGATCTTTTAATTTCCTAAAAATGTGATTATATACATTTTTGTCGTAAAATGCATACTAATGCTGAAAATCTAAAAAAATCGATTTGTTTACAAGTTTTCGTGAGATAAAAACAGAAAATCGTAGTAGTTTTTGAAAAAATTGCAAAAAATTGAAAAAATGACACGAATAAACTACTACTTTCGGTTGACCGATTTTGAGGAAAATGTTCGTGTCCGGGTTCTCTAGTAGAAGCTAACTTAAGTTTCAAGTTTCAAGTTCGTACGATGTTCCCCGTTCTTGAGATATTTTGTTCACACACACACACACACACACACACACACACACACACACACACACACACACACACACCAATCGCTAAAAACATGTTTTCCCAGTCAGGGGTCTAAAAACGTGTAGATCCGGTTGAAAACTCGATTTCGAAAAGTCGACATGAAAACAATCCTTTCTTTCCTATATATTCATATAGGCTAGGCAAGAGAAACTAAAAATTGTTAATTATTTTATTGTACAAATGTTGGAATTTTCAGTTCTTTGCAAAGTATAGGATTGTTTACGTAAAAAGTTCATTTGTTATAACTCTTAAGTGATTTTAACTGGTGTCTGAGGAATATGTAGTGTTGTGCCATTTTTTAATCTCTTTGTCTTAATAGGATGTTAAAAAATTTGCAATGAGTGATTCAGTGAGGGTTTTACACATATATACAAATAGTATGATTAAGATTAAAAGAATAAAATCTTTTTGATCATATACGAGGCTAATTCGGTGAAAAACTTAAAAAGAATTCCAGTTTTGTCCGATAAATTTTATCAACTTACAACCCACTGTAAAGTTTTATTACTCACCTTTGTCATTAATAACAAACAAACTTGTGGGGAATTACATAAATAAATAAACGAATGAATGAAATAACATGTGTTCCATTCACATTCACGACTTTTACTAAAAAAAAGTAGCTACTATTACTACGCTTGAAATACAGTTATATATTTAAATTTAGTTATTAAACAGGTTCTGTAAAACTAATAAAAATAATTTTTTTAAAAGAGAATTCAATATTTAAAAAACAAAAACAATAATGTAACTGAAAACAAAATCGATGACCAAAAGTATGTTTACTATAACAAAACCAGTTTTATTGACCGCTTTGTTATCTATTCTCGTAGTAAAATTATTTACAGGTTAAGTTCAGTTGTTTTTATTACGTTACACTGTTAGTTAAATTACATTTATTTTAATAATATATGGTTCAACCAAACCTTCTAACTTGCAACGAATTCAAGCATTCCAGTCAAAAACATTACACCTTATAGCAAATGCACCTCTTTACGTTAACAATAAAACCTTACATACAGATTTGAAAACACCGCTTGTACAAAACTCCATCGAATACCTATACAAACGCTTTCACGACAAGTCACACGAATACGAGAACCCACTGGTGCGTTCACTTTCCACCTTCCATTTACCTGATAATCCCTCTAGATGCCTTAAAAGACGCTGGAGTAGAGACCTGCTAATTTGATTCACAAATTTCATTCTTGAGGAGGCACCAATGGGGGCCCTACCCCTCTCATGCCTATCATGTCCTTTACATTATTATCATAATCATCACATTAGCTTATTGTAAAATTTTACAGTTGTAAATAAAGAGTTAAAGAGGAAAAAATATACATTCACTCGGATATTATTTATCATAAATACATTTTTAATTTACTTAAAACCAACATGCCCAGTGGTCAGCTTGAACGGTACAGTAATCCCACAGAAGGAGGAAGTTAAATACCTATGTAGGTTTGCATCTAGATCGAAGACTCACGTGGAGAAGTCATATATGGCTTCTCCACGAAACGAAAGCAACTTGGACTGAAGTTACGTCACTTGTTCTGGCTCTTGGCAGTAAATCTCGACTCGCCCTTGAAAATAAAATACTCGTATACAAAGTAATACTAAAACCAGTCTGGACTCATGGGTTAGAGCTATGGGGTACAGCTAGTTCATCAAATATTGAAATACTGCAGCGCTTCCAATAAAAATATCTGAGCTAATCACTGCAGCCCCATGGTATGTAACCAATGAAATACTACACAATGATCTAAACATGCCGTTCATAAAAGAAGAAATTAAACAACATAGCGTAAACCATTTACGAAATTTGAAGACCATCAGAATCCATTAGCGATTAACCTTCTCGACAACAGCGAAGATATTCACAGACTGAAACGTTTTAAAACACTAGACTTATATTAACACTAGATTTTAAACTTAACGATTTACTTTACGATTTAAACTTTTTTTCTTTTCCACTTCAACTACTAATCACCGTCATCTCATTATAAATATCGCTATTATCTCCATCATCGTCAAGTTTAGGTTTTGTACATTTATATTTTTCTGCCCATAACGGACAGGTGGAGTGTCAAATTATTTACACTCAATCTGTTTGTTGCAGGGCTAAAATAAATAGTTCTGTTTCTTATCACATGGTCAGCCAATTAAATGACTGAATCGTTTAAGAACGAAAGAGGTAGAGGTGTATTGTGACACTAGTCAGAGTTATCTTCTCTGAAAGTAATGAATTTCACTATACAGCCAGACCCTGTGGGGAATGAAGTGAAGGTGTCGTTTGCAGAGTGGAAAATATGTGCTTTTCAGAGGGCCCGGCATGCTGTTAAGCGTACTTTTCCACTCAGTGAGAAAGGCAATGGTAAACCACCTCACTCCTCGTTTTACTTAGTAAAACCTCTACAGGTTCAAACCAGCCTTTCGGCTGTTGACCTAAACAACAACAACACATTTATATTTATTTATTATTTTATTAAACATTATTTTCCTTTGTTTACACCACTACATATATAATACATAATGAACAGCCAAAAACAAAACAAATTAAATATATCACTCACCTCAGAGTATTACATTTAGTGTAGATCTTTCGTCTCTCTCGGAGACATCATCAGGATTAAAATACACACACTAAAGACATAAAACATAAAAAATTAAACCAATTATGGTCGAAGACCACGTCAATTATTTCCTATCGACGTGCCGCGCGTGGTAATTCGGCCGAAAAAAAGAGAGAGACGAAAGATCTAGAATAAATGAAATACTCTGAGGTGAGTGATATATTTAATTTGTTTTGTTTTTGGCTGTTCATTATACATCATATATATATATATATATATCTATTTTTTTACTTTCTCTTGCCTATATGAATATATAGGAAGGAAAGTATTGTTTTCATTCGATTTTTCGAAATCGAGTTTTCACCGGATCTATACGTTTTCAGACCCCCTGAACCCAAAAAACATGTTTTTAGCGATTGGTCTGTGTGTGTGCGTGTCTGTGTTTGTGTGTGTGTGTGTGTGTGTGTGTGTGTGTGTGTGTGTGTGTGTGTGTGTGTGAACAGAATATCTCAAGAACGGAACATCGTACGAACTTGAAACTTGAAACTTAAGTTACGTACCACTACCGGACTCGGCACGAACATTTTCATCAAAATCGGTCAACCGGAAGTGGTAGTTTATTCGTGTAATTTTTCACTTTTTTGCAATTTTCTCAAAAACTGGTTCTACGATTTTTTTAAAAATCGCCTGGTTTACTCAATTTTTTATTTTCTACAAGATAGGGTAGGCGTCATGTTTGCTGAAATTCTGGGTGAGGCTGTTTTCACGTAAAAACGTTGTTTTTTTAAGATTACAGCTTTAATATGCATTTTAGCGCAAAACTTTATATAATAAAGGTTGTAGAGAATTAAAAATTCTACAACTTTTATTTTAAACAATTTTTTGTATAACGCTTAGTTTAGCGGTAATTTGCAATTTTCTGTTTTTTTGTGTTTTTTGAGGTTAGTTTTTTGTTTATTTCTAATATTTTATTATTAATGTTCGGTTTATTGTTAATTATTTGCATTGGCAAGAGAAAGTTGTGTGAGTGTTTCACACCAGATTTTTTTTTTTAGCTTTTATTTGTTATCGGGAACTGTGCATTGTTGACAACTACCCAATTTGATCGCTGCTTTTTGCTGTATTTTTTGACGTAGATTAGACGTGAGTTTGAACAGCGACCCCCAGTAGAGTTTGTTCATGGATGGCTGTCAACTGGTCACCATACAAAGTCGCTTGCCCAACCGATGTTACTTAACAAATAATAGCGACTTTCTACCAGCTGACTGACTGGGCTGGCCCGAAGGCCAACATCATATTTATTTATATATATACATAGTATAATATACTATGTATATATATAAATAAATATTATATTTTTCTACACATTTAGTCTTATCGAATTACACTACTGAGTGTGGTTTTTATTTTAATTCTAAAGACATTACTCAGATTTTCTCGTCTTTGCTTAAAGTTTTTGTGTTTAAAAAATTGATTGTAAAAGAAATACACTGTTACAAAAAAAAAATACTACTCAATGAGTTAGGACAGGTTGCTTAACCAAAATATTGTAGGGGTCTTAATGAACCACGATGGACACATGGAGTAATGTAATTAAGTAAAACTGAATATTTTTATGGCTCAGTTGGTAAAATCAGCTGTTAAACTGAATATCCTGAGTTTAATTAAGATTTGTTAGGTCTAGATTAATTTAATTATCATAGCGTCTGGATCTAATTCAACGTAACGGGGTTTTTTCAAAATATTCAATGTAAAAGTTAGAAATTGAGAGTCCATAGCAAAAACCATTTCATCCAAGACACAATCAAGTTTTAGGAGAAACGTTTTAAATTTCTAAAGCCAACAGCTACTTCATTACAATTTTATATTTTTAATTTATCTTGCCCTTAAACAACAACATATGAATATTTTGTGTTTAGGGGATCAGCTGAAAGGCTGGTTTGAACCCCTAGAGGCTTCACTAAGTAAAACGAGGAGTAAGTTGGATTACGATTGCCTTCCTCTCAAAGTTCAAAAGTATGCTTATCAGCATGCCAGGCCCTCTGAAAATCATCTACTTTCCACCCTGCAAATGATACCTTCATTACATTCACCACAGGATTTGGCTGTATTAAAAATATCTGACTAGGTCTCTTACACCTCACCTGTTCTGTTCTTAAAATTCTTCAGTCATTGTATAATTACAATCACAACTTACACTCGTATAATTACATTTACAATTACATTACATTACAATTACAATTTCTTACACTCGTATAATTAACTGACTATAATCTATGATAAGAAACAGAACTATTTTTTGTATCCCTGGAACTAGCAGATCGAGTGCAAATAATTTAACACTCTATCTGCTTGTTATATGGACAATATGAATATGTAAGGAAGGAAAGTATTATTTTAATGTATCGATTTTCTAAAATCGAGTTTCAACCAGAAAACCGTTTTCGGACCCCCTGAACCCAAAAAAATGTTTTTAGCGAATGGTGTGTGTACCTATGAGTGAACAAAATATCTCAATAACATAATAGCCTAAAAGTTTAACCTTGAAACATAAGTTAGGTAACACAAGGGGACCTGACATGAATTTTCATCAAAATCGCTCTACCGAAAGTAGTAGTTATTCAATCAAATATTAATATTAATTTCTTAAAAATCGCCTCAGTTATTAAATTTTTTATCCTCTATAAGATAGGGTAAGCGCCATGTCTCTTTAAATTCCTGCTGTAACTGTGCTATGTGGCAATTTTTTTTTAAGATTGGAGCCTTAATATGCATTTTAGGGCAAAAGTGTATACGATTTATATAAAACTGTAAACCTATAACTTTTATTTCAAGCATTTTTTCTATAATGCTTAGTTTAGCATCAATTAGTGTTTTTCTATATTTTTCTAAATTTTCTATATTTTTAACAACAAAATTTTATATGATTAAATTTATAAAAAATTTAAAACCCACAATTTCAAGCATTTTTTTCTACAGAGCCTTGTTTAGCATCACTTAATAATTTTTTGTCTTTTTAAGTTCTATAGAGGTTGATTTTCATTTGTCGTCATTCACTCATGATTAAAATTAGTAGGTTATGTTTTTAATTTAACATTGGTTAATAATGATTAAACGTAATTTATATATTTCCTTATTTCCATTCGCCAGAAAAAATTTTTTGAGTGTTTCTCACCAGATTTTTATTTTTTTACCCTTTATAGGTAAGTATACTTTACTTACTATACTTTATATTTATATTGTATATTATTTTATACTTTACATTATATTTATATATACTTTACTATACTTTGATAAGTATACTTACCACTGGTAATAAGGTTGAGTTTATTTAAGAATAAACTATGCAGTTGAACTTTATTGGCATTTTATGGTGTTATAGATGTTCTCTGGTAAGTAGACTATTCACATATTGAAATTAGTTCGCAGCAACAATTTGCTTCGTGAGTTGCACAAATGTGGTAAGGATTTATACCAGCGTACGCTACCGTGTTGTTTTGTTGTTACTTTTGTGCAGTGCTTAGAAAATTCCAGTTTTTTACGGGAAAGCAAGCATTCATGCTAATATTAAGTTAAGATAAATTATTGTACAGATTTTTTTGTTATAATACTACAAGTTGTTTTAATAAGCATTCTTACCACTAAACATTACGCGATTCCCATTTCAATAACGTTCCTTGGTAAGTATACTTACCAGGACTTAACATAAAAAAATATATCTTACTGTTCTGGGACTAGAAATACATTATTCAAGTTCCTGTAAAGCAAAATTTAATGGTTTACAACACATATATTTTCCCCCGTAGTACTGCCCTTTTTTGTCATCAGTCTCTCGACTGCTTTGATGCAGTTCTCCAAGCTGTACTGTCTTGTGCAAGTCGTTTCATATCTACACACCTGTAACACCCTACATCTTTTGTAATTTGCCTCATATATTCTAACCTTTGGCTCCCCCTACAATTCACTCCCTTAATATTACCCTCCATTATTGATAGACCAATACCTGGATGTCTTAATATATGCCCCACTAGCCTATTTCTTCTTCTGGTAAGATGCTTCCATATACTTCTTTTTTCATCCACTCGCTTAAGAACCTCTAAATTGCTTATCTAGTCCACCCTCCTAATCTTTAATATTTTTCTATAACACCACATTTCAAAAGCTTCTATCCTCTTCCTTTCTACAGCCCCTATTACCCACGTTTCACTCCCGTATAATGCTACACTCCAAACATAGTGTTTTAAGAAATCTTTCCTAATTTGTAAATCAATGTTTGTAATCAATAACCTGTTTTTCATTTCAAAGGCTTTTCTAGCTTGAGCAATCCTACTTTTGATATCACTTGTGCTTCCACCACCCTTTGTTATTTTACTCCCTAGATAGCAGAATCCCCCAGCTTCCTGTATGTTTTCGTTGCCTACTTTTAAATTTCCCATCTCTTTTAAACCACTCTCGCTACTGCACAACACTTTCGTTTTGTTATTAATTTTCATGAAGTAATCCTTTCTCATGCTCTCATCCATGCCATTTAAGATATCCTCTAATTCTTTCTTTTTCTGGGCTATACTACTAGGCCTATATCATCGGTGAATCTCAGAATTTTTATTGTTTCTCCTTGAATTTTTATTCCTACGTCAAATTTTTCCTTCACTTCATTTATAGCCTCTTCTGTATACTGCCATATAAGGTATTAAATACTATTCTGTATTATCAATAAGTGTATTAGTGTTTAAAAAATCTGGTGTGAAACACTCACACAACTTTCTCTTGCCAATGCAAATAATTAATAATAAACCTAACATTATTAATAAAATATTAGAAATAAACAAAAACTAACCTCAAAAACATAACCTTATTTTAATCATGAGTGAATGACGCAAAATGAAAACAAACCTCAGTTTGGCTTAGAAATACGGAAAATCACTCTTTCTCTGTAAACTAGGCTCTGTAGAGAAAAATGCTCTAAATAAAAGTTGTAGATCTTTTAATTTCCTATAAATTAAATTCTATACACTTTTGTCGTAAAATGCATACTAAGACCGAAATGTTAAAAAAATCGATTTTTCTCACGTTTTCGTGAGAAAAAAACAGAAAATCGCAAATTACCGCTAAACTAAGCGTTATACAAAAAATTGTTTGAAATAAAAGTTGTAGAATTTTACATTCTCTACAACTTTTATTATATAAAGTTTTGCGCTAAAATGCATATTAAAGCTGTAATCTTAAAAAAACAACGTTTTTACGTGAAAACAGCCTCACCCAGAATTTCTGCAAACATGACGCCTACCCTATCTTGTAGAGCATAAAAAATGTAGTAAACCAGGCGATTTTAAAAAAAATCGTAGGACTAGTTTTTGAGAAAATCGCAAAAAAGTGAAAAATTATACGAATAAACTACTACTTCCGGTTGACCGATTTTGATGAAAATGTTCGTGTCGGGTCCGGTAGTGATATCTAACTTAAGTTTCAAGTTTCAAGTTCGTACGATGTTCCGTTCTTGAGATATTCTGTTCACACACACACACACACACACACACACACACACACACACACACACACACACACACACACACACACACAGACACAGACACACACACAGACCAATCGCTAAAAACATGTTTTTTGGGTTCAGGGGGTCTGAAAACGTATAGATCCGGTGAAAACTCGATTTCGAAAAATCGACATGAAAACAATACTTTCCTTCCTATATATTCATATAGGCAAGAGAAAGTAAAAATTACTTTAAAAATTATTTGTATTAGAGACATTTAAAGTTTAACATGCCGAAATTTCAAGGGCAAAGCGGATAATGTACTACAGTAATTAGCTAATAGAAGATTAACTGATATATATTAGGTATTATATCTGTATACAGTTAATTATTAGATTGTTTACTGATTCTTCCTTTTGATGAAATATTTAAAACTGCAATTAAGAAGTGGATTGACTGGTTATTTCACTTTTATAATAGAAAAAATGTAGTTCTACTTAAAACCTAATAGATGGCATTCAAATCATATTTTTTGAAAATTTTACGGTTATCTTGTTTTTTCTTTTGACTCTTTAAATAATTTCAATGAAAGGTACTTTATAAATTTCCAAAAATTGTAAAAAAATTAAAATAGATGAAAACGTTTGGGTTAAGTTTAATGCACTTAAGTGATTCAATGATAACAGTTTAATCGTTTATTAAATAAACATTTTTGTAAACCGCTATTTACTTTAAAATATGCATTGCGCTTCATTTAAATCAAAATGTACTTAAATGTATTTAAAATTTTTATATAGGCCTACGTTAGATTAGATTAAAATGTATTACTATTATTTTTTTGTCATAAAATTTTTTCCATGTAGTAAAGTAGTTTATAATTCTTTTCTTTTCTAATCTACAATGTGAATTTATTTTATTATTTTCCTTTGAAATGTCTAAAATCTTATCGAATACGACTAATACAGGATGTGTATTTGATGATATGTACACATGAAACATATTTCAAGTAGATTTTTGTGTGAATAGATTTTTGATGTTGTACGAAAAGGCAATAGGCTATACTTTTATGTTGTTTAGGTCATCAGCCAAAAGGCTGGTTTGAACCTGTAGAGGTTTTACTAAGTAAAACGAGGAGAGGTGGTTTACCATTGCCTTCCTCACTGAGTACAAAAGTATGCTTATCAGCATGCCGGGCCCTCTGAAAAGCACATATTTTCCACTCTGCAAATGACACCTTCACTTCATTCACCACAGGGTCTGGCTTATAATGAAATTCATTACTTTCAGAGGAGATAACTCTGATTAGTGTCTTTTACACCTCTACCTCTTCTGTTCTTAAATGATTCAGTCATTTAATTGGCTGACCATGTGATAAGAAACAGAACAATTTATTTTAGCCCTGCAACGAACAGATTGAGTGCAAATAATCTGACACTCCACCTGTTTATTATGGGCATACTTTTATGAAGACAATTTTCTGCAAGTACAAAAATGTCGTATTATCATAATCACACTACTATGGTCACGTTTGCTGAGATCAAATATCAAAACATAAACTGTTGGTGCAGTAGTTTATGATGTTTACAGATGTTTATGATGTTTATATAAAGCATGAATTTGCTTTCAATATATAAAGTGGTATGAGAAGTTAAACTCTTCAAGTTTAATTTGTCATGAAGGAGCGAGCGCAGGGGTTGGTAGTTTGTAAATACTTAATTATCAACAGATAACAAAAAAAATCTAGTGTAAACGTTCACACGACGTTCTCTTGTCAATGCAAATAATGAACAGTATAACCTAAGATCAGTAACAATACATTAGAAATAAACGAAAAAACCTAACCTTATTTTAATCACGAGTGAATGATACAAAATGAAAATCAACCTTAGTTTGGCTTAGTACGGAAAATCACTCTTTCACGCTAAACTAGGCTCTGTAGAGAAAAATGCTTTAAATAAAGTTTGTAGATATTTTAATTTCCTATAAATTTCATTATTTATACACTTTTATTGTAAAACGCGTAAGGCCGAAATCTTAAAAATTCATTTTCTTACAGATTTTCATGAAATAAAAAACATAAAATCATAAATTACCGCTAAACTAAGTGTTTACAAAGAAATATTTAAAATAAAAGTTGTAGATTTTTAAATTGTTTATAACTTTTATTATACACACTTTTGCCCTAAAATGCATATTAAGGCCGCAATCTTAAAAAAATACATTATTTTCTACGAGAGAACAGCCTCCCAAGAATTTCAGTAGACATAGCGCCTGCCCTATCTTGTAGAGCATAAAAAATGTAGTAAATGAGGTGATTTAAAAAAAATCGTAGGAGCCATTTTTGGGAAAATGGCAAAAAAGTGAAAAAGACACGAATAAACTACTATTACCGGTTGACTAATTTTTATGAAAATGTTCGTGTCGGGTCCGGTAGTAGTATCTAACTTAAGTTTGAAGTTTCAACTTCGTACGATGTTACGTTCTTGAGATATTCAGTCCAAACACAGGCACGCACGCGCGCGCGCACACACACACACACACAGATCATTCGCTAAAAAAATGTTTTTTGGGTTCAGGGGGGGTCTATTAACGTGTATTTCCGGTGAAGATTCGACTTCGAAAAATCGACATTCCTTCCTATATATTCATAGAGGCAAGAAAAAGTAATAATTTGATAGTATTTAAAAAAATAATTCTTTCCGTTGATTTATGCTTGAATATTATTTTGAGGGTCGTTTAGCCCATCGGGAAGCATGCTGTATTTAATAAGGAAATCATGTACCATCATACGAATAGAACTACATTTAACCAATATGCAAATCTATTGAGATGAGTATATTTAAGAAAACAAATTTGATGAACGAATATATTTCAAAATTTTATTAACATTAAACATTGAATTGCTGTACATACATGTAATAAAATCAACCAATTAAATGTAAGGCAATTAATTTTTATAAAAATGATTTTGAAAAACATTTGTTTTTAAAAAAATAAGCTTATTGAATGTGTAGTGGATTACGGCAGTAAAATTTTATTCCATTTCCGATAACAAGGTAATAAAAAAAAACATTAATAACAATTCTTATAATCTTCATTAAGGTCATTATTATGTCATACTAAAGGATATGACTGTAATACAGTAAGCTATCGTAAACCCGTATAAATTAATCACTTTAACAGGTACCAATTTATCTGTGCAATCACCTAAATGGGAGAATAATTAAAATATTTTAGTTTTTTTTAAAGCCACAAAAGACTACAAAAGTTCATTGTAGATGAAAACTTATTTTTGTTGGGTTGGAGTACTTTCCTGATGTTTATTTCCTCAATTCTTCTCCAGTATTCCTTCATTCTTTCCGATCTCTTCTGGCGTCCTTCGTCGGAATAAACAATTTTCTGTCGTTTGGTCGGTCTCTACTGTTCACGTCACGTGTTGTTCAGTTTGTGATAATTTCCATTTTTCTTTTCAGGTCTTCAAATTAGACTTTTTCGTTCATGTCTTGTTAAATTCCTTTGATCCAGTAGGGCTGAGATTTTCTGTTGAAAAAGGAAAAAGTTGATAATTTGTGTGGACATTCTGGCAGAGCCAATCCCCAAGAAATGCCCAAAGAAAGAAATTCTCTTTTTCTTCATCTGGTCTGCTAGAGGTTCTGAATTTTTGTAGATTTCTTCGTTCGGGATGGGTTTCCAGAAGCCGTCACAGAAACACCTCTTGTTCAGAAATTTTCTGATGATTTAACGTTCTAATTTTGAGATTATTTGTTTCAAGTTGATTCTCCTTAGACAAGATCCTTTAGTTTATGATACAGCATGGAGTTTAATTTTTTCAAGAAATA
The DNA here is from genome assembly GCA_035578175.1 of Catonia carolina. NCBI lineage: Eukaryota > Metazoa > Arthropoda > Insecta > Hemiptera > Achilidae > Catonia > Catonia carolina. The sequence goes on along the minus strand of JAQMRL010000006.1, from coordinate 44,381,279 downwards.
TGTATTTTAACGTTCTCTACCCTATATGAATATATAAAGAAGGAAAGTAATTTTTGTTTTCATGAAACACTAATTTTTCACCGGAAATACACATATAAGTTTAAAAAAATATTGCTCTTTTAGAGCATAGTTGCAGCACAAGAAGAGTTGAGGCTGGATTGGCCATGGAAGTGAAACGAAATACGTCAGGAGGTCAAAAGGTGTTTGATTATATGGCACCAAAATTTTATAACTTTTTGCCTTCTGATTTACGTAAATTACTTTTTTACTGAATCGGTTGGTGTCATTAAATGAAGACTTAAAAAATATTTGTTTGGTCTGGGAGCTGGTTGAGCTCATCCATGGATCGGTTGGTTTAGGTTTGCCTCGTTCATTTATAGTTGAGTAATAACTAATGAAGTAATTTATTGTAGTAATTTACACACATAGGAAAAAATCTAGTGTGAAACACTCAGACCACTTTCTCTTGCCAATGCAAATAATGAACAATATACAAATACAAAATAAAATATACAAATAAAAAATAACCATTTATTAATCATGAGTGAATGATGTAAAATTGCAATCAACCTGTCTGGCTTAAAAATACGGATAATCACTCTTTCACGCTAAACTAGGCTCTGTAGAGAAAAATGCTCTAAATAAAAGTTGTAGATCTTTTAATTTCCTATAACTTTGATTATATTGTCACCGGATGGCGACATTAAGTGGCGAACCTTATTAATTTTGTGGCCCTGAAAAGGACCGTTTAAGCGGTAGTCGTCTGTCGTAGTCGTCGTGTCGGTCGAGGAGCTGGGCGACACGGCGTGTCGTCGTCCAGCGGAGACTTCATCTTCTTCCCTCGCAGTAGTGCGTCGATGGCTGCTTCGTCGGGTCCGGTGGGCGTAAGGCTCGGTCGAGGGACCGCTGTGGGCATCGCTCGCGTCAGCGGGCGATGACGGTCCGGTCGACGGCCTACGGTGACGGGACGGCGAGCGGAAGCATCATCTTCTCTCTTGCGAGGTCGTCGATTAGTCCTCGCTGGAGTCCGGTAGCCGTGTGCCGTGGTGGACGTCTTGTCTTCGCTGTCTGGTGGAAGTGAATCCCTCGGTGTCTTGATCGGAATGGGATCTTGGCTCAGTGCAGCGCTCTTTATATAGCTGCCGAAAGCGCTGTGGTAGAAAGCGGCGACTGGCTTGACCTTGATGACAAAGGCCTTTGCGGTGCGCAGCCGAAAGGTTTGTCGCTATGCCGTCAAAGGCCGGGAGAACTATTGAAGCCGGTAACACAGTAAATGATTAATTGGAAGGGGAGGCGGTGACAGTATATACTTTTGTTGTAAAATGCATACGAAGGCCGATATCTTAAACAATCGATGTCTTAAAAAACCGATATCTCATAAAAGCGTTATAACGAATCAGCACTAAACGGGGAAGCATTATGCGGGGTATTACTGTACTAACTGACTAACTGACTGTTTCACTGAGTAACTTGTCAACCAGCTGTCCCAAGCACTACCGCACCGTCTTCCATCCTACTACCGCAATCACTCGTGAACTCACCCATTGATGAAATAATAAATGTTGTAACGTAATAGAAAACACTTGATTCTTTCCATATTTGTTGAGGCCTTTTTATTTCTGTTACTTAAAGCTGGTTTTTTATAAATAAAAATTTTCAGATATACGTGCATATCGTTTTAAAGGTAATAAATAATGCATAAACTTGGCTCGTTGCATCCCTTATCTAAAATAAGGCGTGGTTATTAAACTATGCATTTATATGATTTTTTTACTGGAATTAGTATGACCTTTAAAGAAATAAAAATAAAGACGTAGTAAAGGAAATATGGTGATGAATAAATAAAAATAATAATGAATCTAGTAAATTTAATTAAGAAAGCAAAGAAAAGCGAATGGTAAACAATTTTAACCAGTTTTTGTTTTACTATTATACCACTTGTAATACATTTTATACCGGCAAGGTCATGTCATAATAACTGCTTTTGACATTTCTAGAATATTCATAATAATACCAATAATAATATTTGTGCATTTATATTTTATATACAGTATGGTCACGGTAACCGAATATCCGATACACCGAAACCTCCAGTAATCCGAACGATCACTTATTATCATGTTTTTAATTATTTTATTAGCATTAAGAAAATTGTTTATAAAGTCTAATAAATGTAGTGCGGGTCAATGAAAAGAAAAACATTAATAGCAGCAGGTAAACTTGATTCCGAGTGGGCTTTATATTCATGGTTTTTGCAAGAAAGAGCAAGGAAATCTAAGTGGAGACATTCTCACCCAAAAGGGAAGTTTTTGTACAAGGAAAATGACCGGGAAAGGCGACTTTCAAGCCAGTATAGGCTGGCTGGACAATTAGTACGATAATTATAATGGTGCAACATGGTATGGTGAAATTTAGTAAATACCTTACACCGCGATTTTAAGGGACAGCCAGATTGAATATTAAACTTATGCTTTGCGAGACAATTTTGACAGATGCGATTGGAACGCACGAAGTTCCATCTTTCCATGGTTGACTGACTACGGAACTTAGGACAAATGTACAAAGAGTGATTCTCTTTACATAATAAACAAACTACTGTATCATACGAATTTGATACTAAAGATACAGAATTGTACAATTTTGTGTTTCTAGTTGGTTTGTTTATATTTGTGTTACTTTCAGTAAATAAAGCTGCGTTTTCTAATTGGATAGCGCGAGATTCGAGCCAGCTGATTAAGTCAGATGGTTTCGGATAAACAATGTTATTGTTATTTGACTCAAACTGAAGTCTCAGTTTGGGTGATAATTTCTTTAAAAGAAACATTGTAAAAATGCTTTCATAAAAATTAGCTTGAGGCAACAACTGCATGGCTTGCATGTGTTGCATATAGACGTCAAGAAATTGCCTTAGTTCCCTTGTTGATAACTCTGATATTGAAGATAAATCCAAAATGTTTTGACAATGGAACGATATATGACGAGAGTTGTCATATCTGTTTGATAATGTTCTCAGCGCTGGCGCGTAAGAATCGTCAGATAATGGGAGTTAATGGGATAATAGTTACAAACAACGATACGGCATTAGACTCTTAAATGTTACCGGTGAAAACAATTCTAGTAATATCGATGATTTATGGACTTTAAAACAAAATTTCAGGATGAAGTAGAAAAACGGGGTTTAACAGCAGATTAAGTTTACAATGGAGATGAGTCGACATTGTACTGGAAAATGTTGCCAGAAAAATCTTAGTTCATAAGGGGGAAAAGACTGCCTCTGGATTCAAAGTTAAAAAAGATCGTATAATATTTTTCCCGTGGAGTAACAGCACTGGCTATCACAAGTTACTAGTGTTATTTTAAAAATTATGTTATGTTTCAAAATGATATGAAAATAATACTGTAACAGATTTCAAATAAGGTATCAATTATAATTTTGAGTTCTAGTATTTTGTTAAATTTGGATTTTTTATCCTAATACAGTATATCGTATTTGTAATTTAATTGCCGAAATCCAAGGTTGTAGACAACGATAATCCACACAAATCTACAATCCGTAAAGATCGGATATCTTACGTGTTCGGATTATCGAAACTATACTGTATTACTAAAAATCTCTAATCCAAGAAGGGTGCTTTAAATTAACTGGTTTATTACTTCTCCCGGTTTTATTTCACATTTGAATTTTACAGATATCACTTTCCAAGGAAAACATACGAGAAGTTAGGCAATTTTGCTATCTAGGGAGTAAAACAACAAACGATGGTAGAAGCAAAAATCATATAAAAAGCAGGATTCCTTGAGCTAGAAGGGCATTTGAAATTAAAAATAGCTTACTGGCTACGAACATTGATTTATAGATTCGGAAAAATTTCTTAAAACAGTATGTTTGGAAGCGAAACGTGGGTGATAGGGGCAGTAGAAAAGAAGAGGATAGAAGCGTTTACAATGCGTTGTTATAGGAAAATGTTAAAAATTAGGTGGGTGGATAAAATAAGTAATTTAGAGATTCTTAGACGAGTGGATGAAAGAAGAAGTATATTGGAAACATCTTGCCAAAAGAAGGGATAGGCTAATGGGGCATATCTTAGACATTCAGGTTCTCAGACACGTTCATTAAAGAACTGGTACAGTCAACGTGCTGTAACTTGCTGGTTTTGCCTACCATACAAAAAGCAGTATATTATCCTTCCTATTTACATTTAATTTTTACTTTCTCTTGCCTATATGAATGTGTGGGAGGGAAAGTATTGTTTTCATGTTGATTTTTCACCGGATCTACACGTTTTCAGACCCCCTGAAACCAAAAAGCATGTTTTTGGCGATTGGTCAGTGTGTGTGTGTGTGTGTGTGTGTGTGTGCGCGCGCGCGCACACATACACACTGCTTTTATACTGCTTTTTGTATGGTAGGCAGAACCAGCAAGTTGCAGCACGTTGACTGTACCAGTTCTTTAATGAACGTGTCATATGCGTTTAGGAACACAATCTGTTGTCACTTGTTCCATATTTTACAAATGGTCTCTTTCATTTTAAATCCAATGCATACTGTCAGTATGCGTGCGTGTGTGTGTGTGTGTGTGTGTGTGTTTGTGTTTGTGTGTGTGGACAGAATATCTTAAGAATGGGACAACGTACGAACTTGAAACTTAAGTTACATACCACTACCGGACCCGACACGAGCGTTTTCATCAGGATCGGTCGACCGGAAGTGGTGGTTTATTCGTGTGATTTTTCACTTTTTTGCGATTTTCTCAAAAACTGGTTCTACGATTTTTTTAAAAAATCGCCAGGTTTACTCAATTTTTTATTCTCTACAGGATGGGGTGGGCATCATGTTTGCTGAAATTCTTGGTGAGGCTGTTTTCACGTAAAAATATAGTTTTTTTAAGATTACGGCTTTAATATGCAATTTAGCATATGATAAAAGTTGTAGAGAATTTGAAATCCTACAACTTTTATTTCAAACATTTTCTTGTATAACGCTTGGTTTAGCGGTAATTAGTGATTTCCTGTTTTTTCTCACGAAAACGTGTGAAAAATCGATTTTTTTAGGATTTCGGCCTTAGTATGCATTTTACGACAAAAGTGTATATGATAAATTTTATAGAAATTTAAAAGATCTACAACTTTTATTTCGAGCATTTTTCTCTACAGAGCCTAGTTTGGCGTGAAAGAGTGATTTTCCGTATTTTTAAGCCAAACTGAGGTTGATTTTCATTTTGCGTCTTTCATTATATGATTAAATTAGGTTAATGTTTTATTCTGTTTTAGGCTAATGTTTTATTACTAATGTCAGGTTATATTGTTTAAATTGTTTGCATTGGCAGGAGAAGGTTGTGTGAGTGTTTCACGCCAGATTTTTATTTTATTGGTCTTATATTTCAACAATGATAAATTATTTAAATTTATTTTCAATGGTTTCTACAGCAACATAAAAATATTTCATTTCTATCTGGTATTTCATCTGATCAACTGTGTTTTTAAAAATGTTTCTATGTTAAGACCTCAGCGGTATCCGTTGTGTACTGGTCCAGCTTATAGAGTTCAAAACAGATAGTCATGGGTTCTATTACCGATGATTATTTTATTGAAACAATGTTATGTGACAAGTGAGATAAACAACAAGCATCTTGGTAAGAAAATTTCTGACATCGTTTCTCTATCCTGCATTAGGCTCTCAGACGTGCGCACGTGCGTACGCCGGTGCGAGCCATACTTTTACAATACACGCAAGCTGCGCACGATGCTTGTTGTGCCCGGCTGCTTGTTGGTTGTGCATGGCAAGGCGATCGTGCGTCTGCAAGGCGGCCAACAACACAAACACCAACACACACACACACACACACACACACACACACACTACACACATAACACTCACATTACACTTCACACACACACACATATATCACACACACCTACACCACACGTATGCATTCCATCTCCATCCGGGCATACATACTACACCACGCACATGCAGAAATTGTGCATGTGCTGGAACACGACACAACGGGCCTTTTGCAGGAGGGGAACGATGTCGCATTTTCACAAGAAGCCGAAAATAATAAAGAATTGAATTTATTCCCCAATATGTTTTCTTAGAATAATTTTTCCCCAAAAATAAACAAGTTTTTAGAAATTAATAACCTCATTACGTACATGCATTAGCCTTAGATTTTGTGGAACACAGTCGTGAACGCTACAGTTCGCGAATTAATTCTTAATAGTGTAGTGAAAACAAGAAGATTTTAAATGTTATTTATTTAAAGAAAGACGATTCAACGACAAGAATCCGAAAATAATAAAGAATTGGTTTATTCACCAACATGTTTTCTTAGAATAATTTTCCCAAAAATAAACAAGTTTTTACAAATGAATAACCTGATTACATACATACACAAGTCTTAGATTTTGTAGAATACAGTCGAGAAATTTAAAAACTAATGAAAAAATACTGACTGTATGCATTGGATTTAAAATGAAAGAGATTATTTGTAAAATATGGAACAAGTTACAACAGTATTGTGTTCTTAAATGCATATGACACGTTCATTAAAGAACCGGAACAGTCAACGTGCTGTAACTTGCTGGTTTTGCCTACCACACAAAAAGCAGTATATTATCCTTCCTATTTACATTTAATTTTTATTTTATTGGTCTTATATTACAACAATGATAAATTATTTAAATTTATTTTCAATGGTTTCTACAGCAACATAAAAATATTTCATTTCTATCTGGTATTTCATCTGATCAACTGTGTTTTTAGAAATGTTTCTATGTTAAGACCTCAGCGATATCCGTTGTGCACTGGTCCAGCTTATAGAGTTCAAAACAGATAGTCATGGGTTCTATTACCGATGATTATTTTATTGAAACAACATTATGTGACAAATGAGATAAACAATGAGCAACTTTGTAAAGAAATTTCTGACATCGTTTCTCTATCCTGCATTAGGCTCTCAGACGTGCGCACGTGCGTACGCCGGTGCGAGCCATACTTTTACAATACACGCAAGCTGCGCACGATGGTTGTTGTGCCCAGCTGCTTGTTGGTTGTGCATGGCAAGGCGATCGTGCGTCTGCAAGGCGGCCAACAACACAAACACCAACACACACACGCACGCACACACACACACACACACACACACACACACACACTACACACATAACACTCACATTACACTTCACACACACACACACACACATATATCACACACACCTACACCACACGTATGCATTCCATCTCCATCCGGGCATACATACTACACCACGCACATGCAGAAATTGTGCATGTGCTGGAACACGACACAACGGGTCTTTTGCAGGAGGGGAACGATGTCGCATTTTCACAAGAAGCCGAAAATAATTTCATTTCTATCTGGTATTTCATCTGATCAACTGTGTTTTTAGAAATGTTTCTATGTTAAGACCTCAGCGATATCCGTTGTGCACTGGTCCAGCTTATAGAGTTCAAAACAGATAGTCATGGGTTCTATTACCGATGATTATTTTATTGAAACAACATTATGTGACAAATGAGATAAACAATGAGCAACTTTGTAAGGAAATTTCTGACATCGTTTCTCTATCCTGCATTAGGCTCTCAGACGTGCGCACGTGCGTACGCCGGTGCAAGCCATACTTTTACAATATATATTTACAATGTATTGTAAAAGTATGGCTCGCGCCGGCGTACGCACGTGCGCACGGTGCTTGTTGTGCCCGCGTGCATGGCAAGGCGATCGTGCGTCTGCAAGGCGGCCAACAACACAAACACCAACACATACATACACACACACACACACACACACACACACACACACACACACACACATACACACACACACACACACACACACACGTATGCATTCCATCTCCATCCGGGCTTACATACTACACCACTCGCATGTGCAATGTTTATGAAAGGCAGTATCCGTTACTGTTAAGTAGTTTGCATTGTGCATGTGCTTGAACACGACACAACGGGCCTTTTGCAGGAGGGGAACGATGTCGCATTTTCGCAAGAATCCGGAAATAATAAAGAATTGAGTTTATTCCCCAATATGTTTTCTTAGAATTATTTTTTCCCAAAAATAAACAAGTTTTTAGAAATTAATAACCTGATTACGTACATACATTAGCCTTTGATTTTGTGGAACACAGCTGCGAACGCTACAGTTTTAAAAGAATTCTTTAATAGTGTAATGAAAACGAGATTTTAAATGTTATTTATTTAAAGAAACAGACTATACTTTTTAAGTGATTAACGAAATATAAAGTAAAATAGCTTTTATAATTATATTATGATGTTGAAACTAAATAAAAAATATGGCGTGAAACACTCACACAAATTTTCTCTTGCCAATGCAAATAATAAACAATTTAGTGCCTAATATTAGTAATATAACATTAGAAATGAACAAAAAACATAACCTAATTTTAAAGTAAAATGTATGTGGTAGTAAGGAAGAACTGAGAAAGTAAGGTGATTCCATTGTGGATCTCATTGTGTATGTACGTTATTCTGTACACAGTTGATACAAAAGAATAACAAAGTATTTTAAGATTATGTGATATCTCTATTAAAGATTGTGATGTTGTTTCAAGTTGTTCTTTTCTGATTTATTGTTGCAATTTTTAAAATCTAGCAGTAATGAAAAATACTGACAGTATGCATTGCACTTAGGGTTAAAGAGATTGTTTGTAAGATATGGAACGAGTTACAACAGTGTTGCCTTCTTTAATGCATATGACATGTTCATTGAAGAGCCGGTACAGTCAACGTGCTGTGATTTGGCGTTTTTGCCTACCACACGAGAAGAAGTATATTATCCATCCTATTTACATCGTCCCACATTAAAACATAGTTGATGTAATAAATTTACTGCGAATGATTAAAACTTATTTAATATTAAATACAGTATGAATGACTAATAATATTGGATCAATAAATATTGCATGTTTATATAACATTGTCAAAACTTAATAACATGTAGTTTAATTAAATCAATAATAAGGTGACAAAACAATGACGTTGTTGCTCCAATAGCGTCATGTTTTGTTAAGAAAATAAATTTTTTTGTTATCAGTTTTTCAACTGGTTTCGTTCAGTTCTCCAAGCTGTTCTACCTTGCACAAGTCGTTTCATATCTACGTACCTGTAACCCTCTACATCTTTTGTAATTTGCTTTGTATATTCTAAGTTTTTCCACCCCCTACAATTCACTCCCTCAGTATTACCCTCCATAATTGATAGAGCAATACCTTGATGTCTTAAGATATGCCCACTAGCCTATCTCTTCTTCTGGTAAGATGTTTCCATGTGTCTTTCATCCACTCATCTAAGAACGTCTAAATTACTTTTCTACAGAGCCTAGTTTAGTGTGAAGGATTGATTTTCCATATTAAGCCAAACTAAGGTTGGTTTTCATTTTTCTCCATTCACTCATAATTAAAATAAGGTTATGTTTTTTGAGGTTAGTTTTTTGTTAATTTCTAATGTTAGGTTATATAGTTCATTATTTGCATTGGCAGGAGAGGGTTGTGAGAGTGTTTCACACCAGATTTTTACAATAGGATTGAATATAGGCTGCTGGATGCATTGTAATTATTTACTTGTCACTGTCGTCCCTTTTGATTAAGTACTGTGCTGCCGGCTACAAAGCTTCCAAAGTAGCGACAGTGGTAGCCGCCAATAGTTCCAAGAGGGGCGGTAGGCTTGTGTGCGTACTGACCAAGGCCTTTGTCATCAAGGCCGAGTGTGTAACCCCCCTTCTACGACAGCGCTCCGGCAACTATATAAAGAGCGCTACACTCAACAGGAAGATTAAATTCCAATCCAGACAGCAGACAAGACGTCCACCACGGCACACGACTACAGGACTCCAGCGAAGACCAATCGATGACCCCGCAAGAGAGAAGATGATGCTTCCGCTCGCCGACCCGTCACTGTAAGCCGTCGACTGGACCGTCATCGCCTGCTGACGCGAGCAATGCCCACAGCAGTCCCTCGACCGAGCCTTACGCCCACTGGATCCGACGAAGCAGCCATCAACGCACTACTGCGAGGGAAGAAGTTGATGTCTCAGCTGGACGATGACATGCCTTTTCGCCCAGCTCCTCAACCGCCATGATGGCTTCCCATCAAGACGACCATCGGTCCCTTTCAGGGCCACCAAAAATTAAAGGTTTTAACTCGCCACTTAATGTCACCATCCGATGACATACTGTTCAATAATTTTCTATTTTCTGCATTAATCAGGAATTTGGAAGAAATTGGTGGTGTCAAATCTGTGGATGGAGCACTTCATTTCAATAAAAGTTGACTAGAATCAGCCCAGTGGGAGCTGACACTAAACTTAACAAAGTAAAACTTGTATCCTTTTATAGATAAATAGATTTGCCCCCTCAGGGGGCTCTCATACTGAGAGTACGGGACGTGGCGCTCCCGGGGCCCCAGCTGGAGGTAGCCTTCCTAGCTTTACATATAGGCTACTTACCACAGAGAACACAAACATGAAACATAACACAACCTCTTTGACTCACAGTCAAAGTTGTAACTCGAAAATGCTTTGCATTTCACATGGTTGACAACCAGACAGTCGGAATATGGAAGGTCTTCTTGGGATAAATCCACCGCCTGGCGAAGGACAGGGAAGCTGGCATTCGGATCCGGTGGGCCAGCACCAAAAAGATAACAAATATGCTGGACGTTTGGGTTCAAATTTGTCTAAGAATAAAGGATTCACCTATTTTGCCACTCTGAACGTAAACTCGTTACTGAAGATTGGGAAACTGAAACTCCTGACAGACACTCTGGACAGGCAGGAGATAAGGATACTGGCGCTGAAGGAAATGAGAAACACAGACGTGGATCATTTTGAATCAGGAAACTACAGAATACACAAGGGGAAACCAGGTAAGAGGGTGATGAGGAATGTTCCACAATTTGGAACAGGATTTGTGGTACACAAAAAGTGGTTAAACTCGATTATGGACTTCCAGGCTAAGTCACCAAGACATGCAACGCTGACGTTCAAATCTACTAACAAAACGTATACAATAATCAATGTGCATGCACCAACAAATGACAAGAATAGGAGAGCAAAGGAAGAAGTGGAAAAATTTTGGGAAGAAATAGACCAACTGATTTCTGATATACCGAGTGACCACTGTAAAATAATGATGGGGGATTTTAATGCACAGATTGGGCCAGAACGTAGGTTTCGAGGTGTCACTGGTAAGTGGCCAGCGCACAAGAGGACTAACAAGAATGGTGAAAAATTGATAAATCTCTGTCAGAATAATGGAATGGTACTGAACACAACAAGATTTAAGAGGCTGCCACACAAATTGAAAACATGGAAGTGTCCGAACACAAAGCTTGGAGAGTTTCAGCTGGACCATGTAGCAATGGACAAATACTTCCATAGGGAAATATATAACGTAAAAGTCATCAGAGGAACAGACGTGGATTCAGACCATTACATTTCAAAGATTAAAATTAAATTAACACCAAAAGGACAAGATAAAAAGACAGTAAGAAGTGAAAGAAGAAACTATGATGCACAGGGAATAACTGGCAATGGTAGGTACAAAGAATCCACACAGGAAATAAGTTCCATGGATGGACTGGTCAAGATTACAGACAAACTCAAAAAAGCTGCAGAACAGATTTGTCCACCCAATAAAAGGAAGAAACATTTTTGGTGGAATGAGGACTGCGAAAAATTGATTGAACAGCGGCACCAAGCCTGGCTCTACCACCAGACCAGAAAGGATGATGCTTCCTATAAACAACTGTTGGAAGCCAGAAAGGCAACAGCAAAGGGAATTAGAAGGATCAAGAGGGGGGCACAGGACGCTAGGCTGGAAGCAATAGAAGAAAATTTTAGAAAAAATAACTCGCGGGAATACTACAGGACCTTCAAGTCTCACATAAGGAAATACTCGCCACCAACATTAATGCTAAGGAATACAGAGGGAAGAGTGGCCCACAGCAACGTAGAAAATGCAGAGATCCTTGCAAAATATTTTGACCGACTTCTGAATTGTGAAGAACCAACAGACCAGCTGGAATTCCAAATACCTGACAGAGACAAAACTCTTCCTGAAAACATAAACCCTCCAACTCTAGAAGAAGTGAAGGCGGCAATCAAAAGTTTGAAAAACTACAAGGCTTCGGGAGAGAATCAGCTAACAGGAGAACTGTGGAAGAATGCGGGAGAAAACGCCATCAAATCTCTGCATGAGACGTTAGTAGAAGTGTGGGAAACAGAAGAACTTCCAGAAATTTGGACTACAGCAATAATCCACCCATTACATAAGAAGGGTGATAGAACGGATCCAAATAATTATAGGGGAATTGCCTTGCTGGATGTAACGTACAAGATTTTCTCAAAAATCCTACTCTGGAGAATCCAAGACCAATTAGATCAGGAACTAGGGGAATATCAAGCAGGGTTCCGACCAGGAAGAAGCTGCCCCGAACAAATCCACAACTTGAAGTCAATAATAGGATACCACAAAAAACGTGGGAAAGAGCTAATAATCACATTTGTTGATTTCAAGAAAGCCTATGATTGCATCCACAGGGAGTCTCTACTAAAAACACTAAAAGAGTTTGGACTTGCACAAAAATTAATAAACTTAATTGGAAAGACAATTTCGAACACAAAATCCAAAGTGAAATTCCGAGGAGAGACTTCTCGGCCATTTGAGGTGATTACTGGACTAAGGCAGGGAGATGGCCTCTCGCCATTACTATTTAACTGCATCTTGGAAAAAATAGTTCGAGAATGGAAGAAGACCTGCAAATGCGTGAAAATTGGGACGAAAATCAAAGTGGGCTGCCTAGCCTTTGCCGACGACCTGGCAATTTTCTCCAATGACTGGGAAAACGCAAAAGAACAGATAGAATCACTGCAGGAAATTGCAGCAGGAGTTGGTATGCGAATCTCCTTTGAGAAGACGGAAATAATGTCGACAAATACAGAAACACCAAGATATCTGGAGGCAGCCAATCACAAAATTAGGATAGTTAAAAAATTTAAGTATTTGGGAGAGGTGATCACATATAATCTAAACGAAAAAATAAACATGGAATCAAGAGTTCACAAACTCAAGGGAGCTCAAAGACTGACATGGTCCACCTATAAGAGGAAGTCAATGTCCATAAAATCCAAATTGAGGCACTACAATACGGTCACGAAGTCTGTGGTAATGTATGCGTGTGAGACTTTGGGCAGGTTGAGGCACTGTGGGAAGATGGAGGACCTTAGAAAGACAGAGAGAAGAATCCTCAGAACAATAATAAACATAAAGCACAGAGTAGACAATGAGTATAGGTTGTTGCCAAATTCGGTTCTATACAGGGAAAATGAGGAAATTTCCGAGATAATGAGGAAGAGAAGAGTTGGGTTCTTTGGACATCTTAGGAGACTGCCAGAATCCAGATTTACCAGACAGGTACTGGATTTCTTTTTGAGAGTCAAGTACGCCTGGTTTGAGGAAGTTCAACAGGATCTGCAGGACCTGGATATCTCAGAGACACAGATTTTGAACAGAAAAGAAGGATATAAGATCAAAAATCCAAACACGAAATTTCCAGAAGTACCTAAAAGGCAGACAAACAGACATTGGACTGTGGAGGATAGGGCGAGAGTGTCGCAAAGGATGAAGAACTACTGGGCAAATAAGAGGAATAACTAGGGATCTTCTATAAATCGATTAATTTTGCTCCGATGCTGGCCTAAAAAAAAAAAAAAAAAAAAAATAGAGGGTGATATTGAGGGAGTGAATTGACGGGGAAGGCAAAAGTTAAAACATTAAGCAAATTACAATAGATGGTGGGGCATACAAAAGGTAAAAAAACTTAAAAGGTATTAAAAATCTTTACTGGTATAAGAGATGGGAGGGGACCAGTTAAAGTAAATAAGAGGTAAAGTTGTCGCCAAAATCAGCTGTTTAACAGCTGATTTTCGGAGACGAATGTTCCTGGTTCAAATCCTAGTAAAGGTTACTTTTATACGGATTTGAATACTAGACAGTGGTTACCGGTGTACTTTGATGGTTGGGGTCTAATGAACCATACTCTCTCAGGAATGGTCGGCCTGGGTGTGTACAAGACTACACCTCATTTACACGTCATCCTCATCTCATTGGGTCATGGGGTTGCTTATTGTTCTAAATTGAACAGATTGCAACGTGCACAAATTAGGAATAAAAAAAAAGTATTTTAAAGTAAATAAGAGGGTAAGACAGGGTTGTGTTCTTCACCAATTTCTTTTTATGTTGTACTCGGACCTAGTATTAACGTGAATCTTTTGTAATGCTTTCGATGGGTTTGTGCTATAGGAGACGACGATTATACAATGGAGTGTCAGTTATCCGAACTAATTGGGACCAAAGCGGTTCTGATAATAATCAAATACTTCAGATAATCAAATAAGCTAAATACAGTAATTTGATACACTGTACTTCAACAGTGCAATACAACCTAAATGTTTAACAGGTTAATAAAGGCTAACATAAAGTTTGATTTAAAAAAAAACACTAATTTGTTGCAATTGTAGAATACAATCAATAAGATCATAAAAATAAAGGAAACATACAGAATTTCAAATCTGAATAAATTAACGAATAAACTACGGTAAAATACGTTAGGAAATATTTTTTAACACACTTGCACGAGTGTTCCTGCCAGTGGTAGTTTGGTCAATAAGGAATACTTCTTTGGAGTTATGCGTAGTTTGCGTGAAGCAATCCGCCGAAAATGTTCGAAATTGTGCCAAACCGCTCGTGGACAATGCATGACGATAATGCTCACGCTCACACATCATTGCTTGTCCGTAATGTTTTGGCAAACAACAACACCAATATGTTACCTCAGCCACCATATTCACCAGACACGGCCCCCGGTGACTTTTTTTCTATTCCTAAAGCTGAAGCGAACACCATGAAAGGACGCCGTTTTGCCACCATTGATGACATAAAACCAGAATCATTAAAAGAACTGAAAGCTTTACCAAAAAGTGATGAGTTCCAGAAATGCTTCCAAGATTGGAAAAAGCTCTAGCAAAAGTGTATTATATCTGAGGGGGGTTACTTTGAAGGGGACAAAATTGATATAGATGAATAAATAAAAACTTTTTAAGTAAAACTAAAATTCTAGTTATACCAGTATACTAGTAATTATAAAAAAAATCTTAAATTTTCTTTTGAACTAAGACTGAAGTTACTTTTGTGGTAGCAATATCTCTCACTCCTTTTAGTAACAATGCTTCAGCAGCATTAAATTCATGCTGTATTTCGCATCATAGCATTACAGTTTTTAGGGCAATAAAGGCCTCTGCGTGAGTATATTTGTATTTTTTCAATCGATGGTGGTTCGGATGACTGACGTTCGGATAATCGACGCTCCTGTGTATAATCATAATGCAATCTTTTGGTTACGATTCATTACAATCAAGTAGTAACCACTCCACTAAAAACTGGCTTCTAACGGATAAAAACTTGCATAAACCATATAGTGTGAACTAGTTGTCCTTAGGGATTTTCACCGTTCGGTTTTCTGCTAAGCGGTTGAAACTGTATTATGTAAAATACTTTTAGAACACAGTTGCAATTCAGTCCTGGCAAATGACCTTTGCTAACGTAATAAATTGTGTACATTGATGAACCTGACACCCCCGCAATAGCAAGAAGAAACTGTATTATGTAAAATACTTTTAGAACACAGTTGCAATTCAGTCCTGGCAAATGACCTTTGCTAACGTAATAAATTGTGTACATTGATGAACCTGACACCCCCGCAATTGCAAGAAGAAACTGTATTATGTAAAATACTTTTAGAACACAGTTGCAATTCAGTCCTGGCAAATGGCCTTTGCTAACGTAATAAATTATGTACATTGATGAACCTGACACCCCCGCAATAGCAAGAAGCTCCCAATTCTGTGATTCCGACTATAGTTGACTGACTGAGCTGGCCAGATAACATAAGGAAATTACTAGTACAGTAAAACCTTCACAAACGACCACCTCTTCTAAGCGACCAACTCTCTAACCGACCAGTTTTTTTTAGGAACTAATATATTAACTATTCTTCCCCATAAAAGTTTACCTCCGCTAAACGACCACTCTCTAATCCGACCGAGACCGGTAAAAACGAGCAAAAAGCGACCACTTAAATTTAATAATCTTCTTCTTCTTCACTTCCAAGGATTAGGTTTCTTGAACCTGTTCCGGTACCCATCTGTTCCTCGGTCGTCCTATATCTCTTCTTCCTGTAGGTTTGTAGTTTCTGGCGGCTTTTGGTATTCTCTCGCCTGGCATGCGATTCAAATGGCTGCACCATCTGCTCCTGTTCTGCTTGATTTTGTCTAGCAACGGTAAAGCATTCAGTGTTTTTCTAATTTCTTCATTTCGTAGCCTATCTCTTCGGCTGCATCCATATACACTTCGTAAGAATCTCATTTCTGCAGCCTGGATTTTTCTGTCTACCTTTTTTGTATGTATCCAGGACTCACTGCCATACATCAAAGTAGGGACAGCAATTGTATCGTAAAACTTAAGTCTCGTATCTTTTCTTGTTTTCCGTTTCAGATGTTTATGTATATTGCCACAAATGCTTTGAAATTTAGATAGTTTGTAAAGCACATCTTTGTCAAAGTCATACGAAACATCATTACCAAGATATTTGAAATGAGAGACTTGTTCAAGCACTCTTCCTCCTAATTCTATTTTAGTTCTTACGGTGTAATATAATAGAAATTAGTGTCATTTGCAGAGTGGAAAGTAGGTGCTTTTTGGAGTGCCTGGCATGCTGATAAGAGTACTTTTCCACTCAGTGAGGAAGGCAAGGGTAAACCACCTCACTCCTCGTTTTACTTAGTAAAACCTCTACAGGTTCAAACCAGCCTTTCGGCTGATGACCTAAACGACAACAATAGAAATTAAAGGTAGATAGACAAACGTATGTAATACAGAATAGCCATGCGCTACATATTGATACTGCTACCTCGAGTATTGACAGATTTATAAGCTTATACAATTTATACAGTATAACCAGTGGCGGTCCTAGCGGGTGGGCCGGGTGGGCCCGGGCCCACCCATTTTTAATATGACTTGACTGAAACAATAAAACAACGAGGATTTTTATTCACAACAAGATGGAAAACAATAATGGTTACGATATTTACGTATCGCAAATGAGACGAATTAAACCTTATCTACGGGCATCTATGGCAGGGCAAAGACTTAGTAACCTGGCGATTGTATCCATAGAAAGAGAGTTAAGTTTTCCTTTAATGTCGGATCCAGATCCAGTTGTGGACGAGATTGCAGCTCAAAAAGGAAGACAGCTACAGTTCAGTTTGTTTTAAAGTAAACAATAATCGAGAGTTGACTAGTTTATGTGTTATTATTTCTTCATAATTTTGACCAACATAATGGATTTAGACTTGATTTTTATATTTTCAAACTGTTTTTGTAACTCATGTACTGTATACCTATTTAAAGTGTTTAATTTAGTAAATTTTTTATAAAAATTACAAGGTTGTGTTTGTTTATTCAAGACTAATCCTGAAATAAAGATAGAATGTACTCAATCAGTTATTTACATGTATTCAATTTATAAAATCATAGAAATATGTAGGAATCGGAAACCGAATTTGCTGGTTTTCCCGCCGGTGAGATTCAGATGGCACGTGAGCTCGCAACAGCTGGATAACGGTCGACGCAAGAAGAAGAAACCAGTGTGCGTAAAAAGTGTCGAGTGACGAGAGACTGTTTTCTTATGTTGTATTCTTTTTATTCTGATGTAATAATGTTCATTTTCATGTTTAAATAATAATTTGTTAAATTGACGTGTGACGAGTTTTATTTTCATCCATTCAAATCCCACAAATTGGGGGCCCGTCCGGGATGAACTGAGTAACGAGTTTCGACACGAAACACACGACGCAATTTAGGACGCCATTTTTACGACGCTTACAACGAACCATCTTCTTTGCTGTTGCTTACGACGCTGACGACGAAACGACGTGCAGTTTTGTGAATCGACGACGTTTGGATCTAAGACGAGGATTCATTTGATTAACAAAACGTGCTTTTTGGATTTTGGGCATTTTGGCTGCAGCATTTTTTGGTGGTACAAGTGACGACGACGAGGGATTTTGGATGTGGTGAGAAAAGGACGCGAAGGCTCATCAGAAAAATAAAGGAAACGACGAAAAGGTATCGACAACCTAACCTATAAACCGGTGCGACGAAAAAAAAAATTACACAGTTACCGACGGTCGATAAAACTGGAAACTACTTTACCGACTTTTGAATAAAACGACGAGATGGCGACACTAGGTGACATAACCTCAATTCTGAACAACATAAACAACTCACCAACGAAAGCAATCAAGGTTTTACATCACCTTATTTTTGGGACAATTCCAACTGACAGGAAAAATAGAAAACGACTGCGGGAGTTTACAGGATTCGAGTTTACAGCAGGTTCGATTGAGGAAGAACAGCAAAAGAAATTTATGGAGGAGACGTTTTCGGTGTCGGAGTTGTGTGTTGTGATAGGAATTTTATGTGTTGACGCTGGCACTAAAGGGGAGATGATTGATGACATTTGTTATTACCTGACAAATTTGGACGCACTTCAAGCAAAAATAAACGACGATATCAAACAGGAAGAAGAAGACGACGAAGAAGAGGAGGATGATGAGGACGATAAAAAGAAAGTGAAGATAAAAAAGGACGAGAAGAAAGGCAACAGTTCTGATGAGGAGCAGGACAAAGATGTGTCGGAGGAAATAAGGCGAAATTTGGCTGCGATGGAGTTACAAAATAGGAGGTATGAAGAGCAGCATAAATTTTCGTTGACGTTTCGTGACATAGAGGGCGCTTTGAAAACATTCAATGGCAAGGACGGATATCCGGTGAAGAAGTGGATCACTGATTTCGAAGAAACAGCAGTCTTGATGGGATGGAGTGAGCTGCAAAAGTTTGTGTTTGCAAAAAAATCACTTGAAGGTTTGGCTAAGCTTTTTGTTCAAGGTGAGCGAGGATTGACGTCTTGGTCAGCTTTGAAGAATGCACTGAGGGACGAGTTCGATACAGCGACGAGCAGTGTGGAAATTCATAAGCTGCTAACTCAACGACGGAAGAAGCAGGACGAATCCCTCCAGGAATATTTCCTAGTGATGAAGGAGATAGCCAGCCGTGGTGACATTGAATTAGTTTCAGTGTTTCAATATGTGATTGATGGTATCGACGACGAGACAGGAGCAAAACTTCTTTTGTACGGGGCGACGAGTTCTAGGGAGTTCAAGGACAAGATGAAGAGCTACGAGTTGGCAGTGAAGTCGATGCCAAAGAAGAGCTCCAAGAACTCTAACAACGGCAATTCGCAAGGAGGTTCCAAGCACAACAACGAGAAGGATGGAAGACGCAACGACGGTGCAAGGAAGAAGGACAGAAGCGGCGAAGGAGAAAAGAAGTGCTATAATTGTGGTGATGCTGGACATAATTCGAGAAACTGTATGCACAAGGACAAGGGTAGAAGATGTTTCAACTGTAACGACTTTGGGCACATCTCCAGTGAGTGCACAAAAGAGAGGAAGCGAGACAGAAGAGGTACTGCAAGGGATGGTTCCAACATGCACAACCTGGCGACTTCGAATAGCAACCTGAAATTCAAGGAAGTCAAGCTGTGCGATCAGGAAATCAACGCCCTTATTGACTGTGGAAGTCACTACAACCTTTTGAGACAGAATATATACGAGACGATGGAAGCTCCAGGATTGCGAGAGACGAGTGTTGTTCTGTCAGGGTTCGGAGGAAGCAAGGTGTCTCCTCAAGGTTATTTCCAAACAGTCATTGAGGTCGATGAGGATGAGTTTGTGACGAACGTCTATGTAGTGTCTGGAGATGCTATGAAGATAGACATGGTGATAGGTAACGATCTTCTGGACCAGGGTGAGGTCATCTTGAGCAAGAAGGGAGTAACCATCAGGAAACAGGAAGTATCGATCATGTGCATCCAGGTAACCAATGAACCAGAGTTGGACATCGAGAATTGTGTTGACAAAGAGACGAAGAAGCAGGTAGAAGACCTAGTGGAAGGTTATGTTCCAGCAAAAACGAAGTCAACTGACGTGAAGATGAGGATCGCAGTGAAGGAAGAGCAACCAACGTTTTGCAAACCTAGACGACTATCACCAAAGGAGAAGAAGGTCGTTGATGATCAAGTCGAGGAGTGGCTAGAGAAGGATGTCATCGAACCAAGTTCGTCGGAGTATTCGAGTCAGGTGGTAGTGGTCAAAAAGAAGAACGGTGCACATCGAGTTTGCGTGGACTATCGAAGAGTAAATCGAATAGTGGTCAAGGATCGCTATCCCATGCCGCTGATCGAGGATGTCTTGGACAAACTACAGGATGCAGCTGTATTTTGTACATTGGACCTCAAGGATGGATTCTTTCACGTAGAAGTTGAAGAGGACAGCCGACGATACCTGGCTTTTGTGACGCACACGGGACAGTACCAGTTCAAACGAGTACCTTTCGGATTTACCAATTCACCTGCAGTGTTCCAACGTTATATCAACGCCGTGTTCTGGGTGTTGATCAGGGAGAACCTGGTGTTCATCTATATGGACGACCTAATCATCCCAGCGAAGAACTTTGTTGAAGCGATTCAACGATTGGGACGTGTCTTGGGGATAGCTGCAGAGTACGGGTTAGAAATCAACTTTGCGAAGTGCCAATTCCTGAAGACGAAGGTACAGTTCCTGGGATACACTATCCAAGGTGGACAGATCCAACCATCTGAAGAGAAGGTTCTAGCCGTTCGTGACTTTCCAGAGCCGAAGACGATTGCAGCGGTGCAGAGCTTTTTGGGACTGGCAAGCTACTTCAGGAAGTTCATTCCAAACTTCTCTGTCGTGGCTAAACCGCTGAGTGACCTGTTGAGAGGAAAACCTGAGTTCAAATTTGACGATGAGCAGCGACGTGCATTTAACGAGCTCAAGGATATCCTTTCTTCAGAACCAGTTTTGAGAATTTACAACCCGAAATTTGAGACGGAGCTTCACACCGACGCCAGCAAGTATGGATATGGAGCAGTGTTGTTGCAGAAGTGTCCAGACGACGAGAAGCTACATCCGGTCTCATATATGAGCAAAAAGACGACCGTTCAGGAAGAAAAATACAGCAGTTACGAGCTGGAGATCTTGGCTGTAGTAAAAGCACTGAAGAAGTACAGAGTGTACTTGCTTGGACTGGCATTCAAGATCGTAACTGACTGTGAGGCGTTCCAAAAGACGATGCAGAAGACAGACCTAGCAGCGCGTGTGGCCAGATGGGCGATGAGCTTGGAAGAGTTTGACTATACCATCCAACACCGAGCTGGTAGCAGAATGAAACACGTCGACGCTCTAAGCAGATGTTTAGCAGTGATGTTTGGCTTCCCTGATGGTCTAACATCGAGGATCAAGATCGCACAGGAAAAAGATGACGGACTGGTAGCGATTAAAAAGATCTTGGAAGAGAAACCATACGAGGACTTCATAGTGAGAGATGGACTTCTGTTCAAATTTGTCGACGGTCAGGAGGTCTTGGTGGTTCCACGAGCGATGCACCAGGAGATCATCCGAGCGGCACACGAGAGAGGACACTATGCTGTCAAGAGGACGGAAGAAGACGTGAAGCAGGAATACTACATTCCTGACCTGGCCAACAAGGTGAAACGAGTGATCGCCAACTGTGTGAAATGTCTGGTGGTAAACAGGAAGGTGGGCAAGAAGGAAGGCCTTCTTCACCCTCTGTTCAAGGAGAGTGAACCGTTGCACACCTACCACATGGATCACATTGGACCACTCGCATCTACCAACAAGGGGTATAACCACATCCTTTGTGTAGTTGACGCCTTCACGAAGTTTGTCTGGTTATATCCAGTGAAAACGACGAAAACGGCTGAGACGATTGGAAAGATGGAATTGCAAAAGACGAACTTTGGAAACCCGGTGCAAGTGATCACCGACAAGGGGACATCGTTCACTTCCCGAGAGTTTGAGGACTACTGTGAAGCAGAAGGCATCAAACACATCGCGGTGACGACAGGACTACCCAGAGCAAATGGTCAAGTTGAAAGAGTCAACGCAACTGTTGGAACGATCATCTCCAAGCTGAGCATCGACGACCCGACGAAGTGGTACAAGGTGGTACCTGCCGTGCAACGAGCGATCCACTCCGCGTTCCAGAGGAGCATCGGAAGATCACCGTTTGAATTGTTGATGGGAACCAAGATGCGCAACAAGGACGATCTTCACATCGTCGAACTCATCGAAGAAGAGTTGGTTACCTCATTCGACGAGAAACGTGACCAGATGAGAGAAGATGCCAAGTTGCAGATCCAGAAGGTGCAAGCTGAAAATCGGAGCAACTTCAATCGACGACGAAAGGAAGCTGCAAAGTATAAGGTCGGTGATCTGGTTGCCATCAAACGCACCCAGCTGGGACCGAACCTTAAGTTGAAGACAAAGTACTTAGGACCATACCGAGTGATGAAGGCCAAGCTGAATAACACCTACGATGTCTACAAGGAAGGCGAAGACCAAGATGGACCACGGCTGACAAGTACTTGTGCTGAGTACATGAAGCCCTGGCTGGACGGGTATTCCTCATCCGAGTCGGATGAACTTCAGGACGGCCGAGTGTAGGAATCGGAAACCGAATTTGCTGGTTTTCCCGCCGGTGAGATTCAGATGGCACGTGAGCTCGCAACAGCTGGATAACGGTCGACGCAAGAAGAAGAAACCAGTGTGTGTAAAAAGTGTCGAGTGACGAGAGACTGTTTTCTTATGTTGTATTCTTTTTATTCTGATGTAATAATGTTCATTTTCATGTTTAAATAATAATTTGTTAAATTGACGTGTGACGAGTTTTATTTTCATCCATTCAAATCCCACAAATATATATATATATATATATATATATATATATATATATATATATGTGTGTGTTTTACGTAGGTAAAAATAATGTACATTCCATATAAACAGCTACTTTTTTACTTTCTCTTGCCTATATGAATATATAGGAAGGAAAGTATTGTTTTCATGTCGATTTTTCGAAATCGAGTTTTCACCGGATCTATACGTTTTCAGACCCCCTGAACCCAAAAAAACATGTTTTTAGCGATTGGTCTATGTGTGTGTCTGTGTGTGAACAGAATATCTCAAGAATGGAACATCGTACGAACTTGAAACTTGAAACTTAAGTTACATACCACTACCGAACCCGACACGAACATTTTCATCAAAATCGGTCAACCGGAAGTAGTAGTTTATTCGTGTAATTTTTCACTTTTTTGCGATTTTCTCAAAAACTGGTCCTATGATTTTTTTTTTTAAATCGCCTGGTTTACTCAATTTTTTATTCTCTACAAGATAGGGTAGGCGTCATGTTTGCTGAAATTCTTGATGAGGCTGTTTTCACGTAAAAACATACATTTTTTAAGATTACGGCTTTAATATGCAATTTAGCGCAAAAATATATACCTATAATAAAAGTTGAAGAGAATTTAAAAACCTACAACTTTTATTTCAAACAGTTTTTTGTATAACGCTTAGTTTAGCAGTAATTAGCAATTTTTGATTTTTTTTCTCACGAAAACGTATGAAAAATCGATTTTTTAAGATTTCGGTCTTAGAATGCATTTTACGACAAAACAATATATAATAAATTTTATAGAAAATAAAAAGATCTACAACTTTTATTTAGAGCATTTTTCACTACAGAGCCTAGTTTAGCGTGAAAGAGAGATTTTCCGTATTTTTAAGCCAAACAGTTCGATTGTCATTGTTTTTGAGGTTAGTTTTTTGTTTATTTCTAATGTTAGGTTTATTGTTAATTATTTCCATTGGCAAGAGAAAGTTGTGTGAGTGTTTCACACCAGATTTTTAACTTAAGAAATTAACATATAAATACGAGTAAGTGGGCCCACCCAAAAAACATTTCTGGGGCCGCCACTGAGTATAACACGTACAATTTAACAAGCTTCAACTTCTATTGTATTAGTGGGAAAACACCAAAAACTACAGAAACATCTTCTGCTCTTCCCTTGCCAGTAATGTAATGTTGCACGTACGCCATTGACCATAGATGACGTTATGTACAGAACCTATAAACATTCATACAGTTCAGCAGTGTAGTTTATTCATTTCGGTCGGTTTGTATGTACGTCGGATGTACTGTTACAGAACAAAAAATTAAAATTTTATGTAAACAATATTTTTGGATAATAATCATACACTTTTCATAATAATAATAATAATTTTAATTAGGGTATTGTCCTGACCTCCTCTTTCCAAAACAACCACCTCTCAAACCGACCACTTATTGATTTCACCGTGCGTGGTCGTTTTGAGAAGGTTTCAAAGTACTAATTTTATTGCGTTGATGTACTGTTACAGAACAAAAAATTAAAATTTTATGTAAACAATATTTTTGGATAATAATCATACAATTTTCATTATAATGAAGTTATTTTAATTAGGGTATTGTCTTGACCTCCACTTCTCCAAAACGACCACCTCTCAAACCGACCACTTATTGATTTCACCGTGCGTGGTCGTTTAGAGGAGGTTTCACAGTATTAATTTTATTGCGCAAAACGACCACCTCTCAAACCGACCACTTATTGATTTCACCGTGCGTGGTCGTTTAGAGGAGGTTTCACAGTATTAATTTTATTGCGTTGAACTTCAAAAGCCTTCATGTAACATTGTTGTTATACATTGTTGTATTGTTGTTTAACAATGATAATTTATTGCCACTATACAATAAACTTGTTTTTGTTAAAGAACAGGTGACTAATCTTATTATGCAAATTTAGGCTTACACTTATTTATATAGAAAATAAATCGACAATCACTTCACAACTTTAAAATAATAAAACGTCATCTTTTAAAGGTGAATAAAAAGAAAACCACTCGCGTGAATAGTATATGTTATAAAGGAAAACTACCGTAATCATGAACATAATGTAATTCATGTTATGATGTGTCAGAGTTGAAGGAGTTCCAGGTCCGATTGGTTATGTTAATGAATCAACTATCATAAAAATCATTATAAGGTTGAACGTTTTTATTATAATCTTAGTGCAGGTCAAAGAGCGGATCACTTGTGAATCTCAGTCAGTAGTGTAATAAATTTTACAGGAAACAAGAGTAACTTCCTCGTGTGCAAACACAGTGGTCCCCGGTTATAACGCTCTCGGTTATACCGCGCTTTCGGATACAACGCGGGTTGATATTTTATATCCCCGCATAATTTTTTCATATGTTTACAGAATTAAACTAAAAGTTTAGAGGTTATGATGGTTTTATAAAAAAAAAATGTAGGCGCGTAAAGCAATAAAA
Source organism: Catonia carolina (assembly GCA_035578175.1). Taxonomy (NCBI): domain Eukaryota; kingdom Metazoa; phylum Arthropoda; class Insecta; order Hemiptera; family Achilidae; genus Catonia; species Catonia carolina. Next base: position 44,355,856 of record JAQMRL010000006.1, on the reverse strand, counting down.
ATCACTGGCTTTTTTACTTTCTTTTGCCTATATGAAATATATAGGAAGAAAGGATATGAAAACATGTTTTCATGTGGATTTTTCGAAATAAGAGTTTCACCAGATATATACGTTTTCAGACCCCTGAACCCAAAAAACATGTTTTTAGCGATTGTCCTCTCTCTGTGTGTGTGTGCGCGCGCGCGCGTGTGTGTGGAACAAAATATCTCAAGATCGGAACATTGTACGAACTTAAAACTTAAGTTAGATACTACTACCGGACCCGACACTAACATTTTCATCAAAATTGGTCAACCAGAAGTAGTAATTTATTCGTGTCATTTTATTCACTTTTTTGCGATTTTCTCAAAAACGGCTCCTACGATTTTTTTTTAATCACCTCATTTACGACATTTGTTATGCTCTACAAGATAGGCTAGGCGCCATGTCTGCTGAAATTCTTTAAAAGGTTGTGCTCTCGTAGGAAATTTGTTTTTATGATTGCGGCCTTAATATGCATTTTAGGGCAAAATTGTGTATAATGAATGTTGTAGAAAATATTAAAAACTTTTAAACTAATAATAAACAAATAGTTTAAATATAAAAATATTTAAACGGCATGTTATTTAGCAAAGAAATAACATAAACATTTGGTAACCCGAAAATTTTCAGGTCGCATGAGAAAATGAGAAACTCAAAGTATCACACATTCAAACCTCAATATTCAAAGTTGAAATTTTGAAACTTTAAACATTAACTTTCATATCTTCAAATACCAAAATATTGTGATCTACCCAACCCCTTTGGCGGCCGAACTTCATCTTGTGGCAAATGGTTCTGAACCACTTACGTATTCTGATCCACCTACCCCTCTGAGGCCGAGACACGTAAGCAGCGCGAAGCGCTGCTGGAGTGGCGAGTCTTTGTATAACGCTTAGTTTAGCGGTAATTAGTGATTTTCTGTTTTTTTTTCATGAAAATCTAAAATAAATGGAATTTTAAAGATTTCAGCCTTGGTATGCATTTAATAACAAAAGTGTGTAAACAAATTTATAGGAAATTAAAATATCTACAACTTTTATTTTAAGTATTTTTCTCTACAGAACCTAGTTTAGTGTGAAATAGTGATTTCCCGTAATAAGCCAAACTAAGGTTAGTTTTCATTTTGCATCATTCACTCATGATTAAAATAAGGTTATGTATTTAGAGGTTAGTGTTTTTTGTTTATTTCTCTTTTTTGATACTAATGGTAGGTTATCTTGTTCATTATTTGTATTGGCAAGAGAAAGTCGTGTGAGTGTTTCACACCAGATTTTTTAAATTTGTGTGCTTTTGTATTGTGCAGTGTTTCCAAACAAATTAATTATATTCTAATACAACATTATGTACTGTAATAAAGTGTTGTTTTTTTTTTTAATTTATTTATTTAACGTCGCATCAACTACAACGGTCATTAGCGACGACGTTGGGGTGTAACTTTGTACAGTGGAGGATGAAATGATTTTTTTGTAACGTATGAAAATATGCCGTATCTGAGTGGGATTCGAACCCAGGACCGCATGATGAGAGGCGAGCACGTTACCAACTGCACCAATGCGGCCGACGCAAAGTGTTGTTTTTGTTTATTTTTTATTTGTTGTAATCCCTAATTTGTGTACGTTGCAATCTGTTCAATTCAGAACAATAAGCAACCTCATGACCCAATGAGATGAGGATGATGTGTATGACGTGTAAATGATGTGTAGTCTTGTACAGACCCAGGCCGACCATTCCTGAGAGAGTATGGTTAATTAAACCCCAACCATCAAAGTACACCGGTAACCACTGTCTAGTATTCAAATCCGTATAAAAGTAAACTACCTTTACTAGGATTTGAACCAGGAACCTTCGTCTCCAAAAGTTTTTTTTAAATTTATTTATTTAACGTCGCATCAACTACAACGGTCATTAGCGACGACGTTGGGGTGTAACTTTGTACAGTGGAGGATGACATGATTTTTTTGTAACGTATGAAAATATGCCGTATCTGAGTGGGATTCGAACCCAGGACCGCATGATGAGAGGCGAGCACGTTACCAACTGCACCAATGCGGCCGACGCAAAGTGTTGTTTTTGTTTTTTTTTTTTTTTGTAATCCCTAATTTGTGTACGTTGCAATCTGTTCAATTCAGAACAATAAGCAACCTCATGACCCAATGAGATGAGGATGATGTGTATGACGTGTAAATGATGTGTAGTCTTGTACAGACCCAGGCCGACCATTCCTGAGAGAGTATGGTTAATTAAACCCCAACCATCAAAGTACACCGGTAACCACTGTCTAGTATTCAAATCCAAATAAAAGTAACTACCTTTACTAGGATTTGAACCAGGAACCTTCGTCTCCGAAAACCAGCTGTTTAACAGCTGATTTTGGCGACGACTTTACCTTTAGACCAACCCGGTGGGTTGTTTTTGTTTATTTGAATTGTAAGTGTTTATTTGGCGTAGTTGGTAACGTGCTCGCTTCTCATCATGCGGTCCTTGGTTCGAATCCGCCTCAGGCACGGCATATTTTCATATGTTACAAAAAATCATTTCATCCTCATTACACACAGTTACACCCCAACGTCGTCGCTAATGACCTTGCAGTTGATACGACGTTAAATAAATAAATAAAAGTTAGGTAAGCTAAACTGGTTATACAGAATAATATATTTTAGCCTACGTACGTTACAAATAAACATTGATTTTCCTTACTTTTTAAGTTGTTCGCAATACATAGTTTTACTGTTTTTTACTTTCTCTTGCCTATATGAATATATAGGAAGGAAAGTATTGTTTTCATGTCGATTTTTAGAAATCGAGTTTTCACCGGATCTATACGTTTTCAGACCTCCTGAACCCAAAAAACATGTTTTTAGCGATTGGTCTGTGTGTGTGTGTGTGTGAGCGCGTGCGTGCGTGCGTGGGTGCGTGTGTACGTGGGTGCGCGCGTGCGTGCGTGCGCGCGCGCGCGCGCGCGCGTGTGTGTGTATACAAAATATCTCAAGAACGGAAAATTGTACGAACTTGAAACTTGAAACTTAAGTTACATACCACTACCGGACCCGACACGAACATTTTCATTAAAATCGGTCAACCGGAAGTAGTAGTTTATTCGTGTAATTTTTCACTTTTTTTGCGATTTTCTCAAAAACTGGTTCTACAATTGTTTTTAAAATCGCCTCATTTACTCAATTTTTTTATTTTCTACAAGATAGGGTAGGCGTCATGTTTGCTGAAATTCTTGGTAAGGCTGTTAAAATGTAAAATAATTGTTTTTTTAAGATTGTGGCTTTAATATGCATTTCAGCGCAAAAATATATATAATAAAATTTGTAGAGAATTTAAAGTCCTACAACTTTTATTTCAAACATTTTTTTGTATAATGCTTAGTTTAGCGGTAATTAGCAATTTTGTTTTTTTCTCACGAAAACGTGTGAAAAATCGGTTTTTTTAAAGATTTCGGCCTTAGAATGCATTTTACGACAAAAGTGTATATAATAAAATTTATAGGAAATTAAAAGATCTACAACGTTTATTTTGAAAATTTTTCTCTACAGAGCCTAGTTGAGCGTGAAAGATTGATTTTCCGTATTTTTAGGCCAAACTGAGGTTGATTTTCATTTTGCATGTTTCTCTCATGATTGAAATAAGGTTATGATTTTGAGGTTAGTTTTTTATTTATTTATAATGTTTTATTACTATTGTAAGGTTTATTGTTAATTATTTGCATTGGCAAGAGAAAGTCGTGTGAGTGTTTCACACCAGATTTTTAATTATGATTTGATTGTATTGGTCGTTGTACCACTTCACAAGCGCAAAGTACGTTTTGTAGTAAGTACGAAAATTCCTGACTTCTTTTATACTGCGGGTCAGTGATACATTTTATTCTGGTTTGACTGATTTTTATATCGCACATAATTAATAAATTATAAATATCTCAACTGTGCGCTATAAAATAATTATAAATTCGCCTCAGGGCGAATTAAATTAATTATTTTGTTGTTTCACCGGTTTTACTACACTCTTTAATTTATCTAAGTATCGCTTTAATAATAAAAAACGGATTTCAGGATTACAGCTATTTGTTTAAACAAGCCATTCCGATTATCTAGTTTACTAGCGACAAACCGCTCGCTACGTTTCACGGCAAACTAGACTTAAATCGTTTAAATTCTCATAAAACCTTAACTTTACACGTTGAAACCAAAATTAATTAATTAGACTTTACAAATAAAATCAATCAATATTGGAAACACAGATATAAATGATATCAGTATGAATCCCCAATGCCCATAACGGGCAGATGGAGTGTTAAATTAATTGCACTCGATCTGTTGATTCCAGGGCTACAAAAAATAGTTCTGTTTCTTATCATATGGTCAGCCAATTAAATGACTGAACTATTTAAGAACAGAAGAGGTAGAGGTGTAAAAGAAACTAGTCAGAGTTATCTCCTCTGATAGTAATGAATTTTACTATACAGCCAGACCCTGTGGAGAATGAAGTGAAGGTGTCATTTGCAGGGTGGAAAGTGGGTGCTTTTCGGAGGGCCTGGCATGCTGATATGCATACTCTTTCAACTCAGTGAGGAAGGCAATGGTAAACCACCTCACTCCTCGTTTTTACTTAGTAAAACCTCTAGAGGTTCAAACCAGCTTTTCGGCTGTTGACCTAAACAACAACAACATGAATCCCCAGTGGAAGGAGAGAAATACGAACTGATAATGAATATGTCTGCCCATAACAGACAGGTGGAGTGTCAAATTATTTACACTTAATCTTTTCGTTACAGGGCTAAAATAAATAGTTCTGTTTCTTATCACATGATCAGCCAATTAAATGGTTGAATCATTTAATAACAGAAGTGGTAGAGGTGTAAAATAAACGAATCAGAGTTATCTCCTCTGATAGTAATGTATTTTATTATACTGCCAGACCCTATGGTGAATGAAGTGAAGGTGTCATTTTCAGAGTGGAAAATATGTGCTTTTCAGAGGGCCCGGCATGCTGATAAGCATACTTTTCCACTCAGTGAGGAAGGTAAACCATCTTACTCCTCGTTTTACTTAGTGAAACCTCTACAGGTTCAAACCAGCCAGTTTAGGCTGATGCCTAAACAACAACAATAAATTTGTGTTATAAGAAGTAAGTAAAATCTATATTTATTAACACTTTCAACGCTGACTAAAAATGAGGAGTCTCTCTATGCGGCTCCTACGATTTTTTTTAAAAATCGCTTCATTTACTTTAATATGCATTTAAGCGCAAAAATGTATAATAAAAATTATAAAGAATTTAAAATTCTACAACTTTTGTTTCAAACATTTTTTGTATAACGCTTAGTTGAGCCGTAATTAGCAATTTTCTTTTTTCTGAGAAAGTTGTGTGAGTGTTTTACACCAGATTTTTTTATATTATATTTTATGTACATGTCTATACGTTAGGTAGTGTAATTGTCTGGTAAGTTCTAAGAGATTCATTTTGGGTATTACCGGTTGCTCATCAATATTTTTCTATTCTGTTAAAAATAAATAAATAAAGTTACACCAAGAAAAAGTAAAAAGTATGGAGTAAAACTGGAAAACCCACAAAAGCAGACACCAGTCAATGCACTTCGTCGAGACAAACAATGACACCGAACGCATTACGAGTGCTGTTGATAGTGTAACATAAACATTATTAAATAAACGGTTTTTTGAAGTTCATGATTAAAAAGATGTGTAATATAAATGTACAAGATGAATCAATTGTTTATGTTATAAGAAATATACAAGTGAAGTGAAGCATCGGGATTTCCGATATAATACAATAACATAAAACTGGTTCTTCTATTAAATACCAGTATTTCTACCGTAATGACTGAATATTTTAATATCAATCGCAGTTGCTACGCGGTAGTAACACTCCTTAAAGAATCTAAAGAAGTTAAATTGTTTTTCTGTTTTTATCTTAGATAAATTTTACTAAGTACCTAATTAGTTATTTAGGATCCCTGAATTTAATTAAATTAATGTATACCACAAAAGATTAATCCGGTGGTAAAACCCGTACATTTGAAACCCGCCTACTAAGTACTGTTGTTAGAATTTCTTAAATCATTGAATGATAACTCAAATGGATTCCCATGGTAGGTCTGGAAAATTTCCATTCATAACTACCGCACCTAAGAAACGTCCCATTACTTCATAAATTTCTAGGTAAATTAATCTAAATTTCTTACTAAACTTAATTCATTCATCTACATTAATTTTTCTGCCCATAACAGACAGGTGGTGTCAAATTATTTACACTCAATCTGTTAGTTGCAGGGCTAAAATAAATAGTTCTGTTTCTTATCACATGGTCAGCCAATTAAATGACTGAATCATTTAAGAACAGGACAGGTAGAGGGGTAAAAGATACTAATCAGAGTTATCTCCTCTGAAAGTAATTAATTTAATTACACAGCCTGACCCTGTGTTGAATGAAGTGAAGGTGTCATTTGGAGAGTGGAAGATATGTGCTTTTCAGAGGGCACGGCATGCTGAAAAGCGTATTTTTCTACTCAATGAGGAAAGCAATGGTAAACCACCTCACTCCTCGTTTTACTTAGTAAAACCTCTACAGGTTCAAACCAGCCTTTCGGCTGATGACCTAAACAAGACATTAATTTATTTTTATTAATAAAACATTATTAATTATTATTAAATAATAATTAATCAGGCATTTAGTTCACGGTTACCATACGTCTAAAGGACTTTTATCAAAAAAATTTACCGAGTGGGATGTATGGGTTCTCCAGGCAAAAATTTAAAAAAATTTACCCTTAAAATGTGAATTAATTACACTTTTACACTTGAAAATTTTTTAAATCTGATAATTAAAGATATACTTTTTAACAAAAAATGTAATCATATTTGCGGACTTATGCGGTCATCTTATCGTGTGCACCGTTGATGGCTGATACCACAGAATTAATAATATTCTTGGAAATCACCATTCGAAAGTGGTTGTTCTTATTGCACTCTTCAAGAAAGAAGCTGGAAGATCAGCAATAATTCATGAGGCTTCAGCTAAATCTGGAAGGAAAGAGGGGAAGAAGGCATAACTGAAGGTAGACTCCAGAATAGAGAAGACCCTGAAGAAATATGAGGAAAACGGCGACTTAAATGTTTACCTCAAGGTCATCTCATACATTAAGAAACTGGGTTAGTTTTTTTAAATAAAATAGAAATTAATAAAAATAAGCAAAAGACGAAGTTGTTAAGATTGATTTTAAACACGCCAAAATAATTTCATTATTTTGCCAGTCCACAGCCTGGAGAAAGTGTAATGGGAATAGCTATGTCCACACTCGTGCGATGTAGCATGCTACATCGCATGCGCTTGGAGGCATACCATTTCACCTGCCCGCACTCGTTTGAACAGGTTTGTCTAAAAAAAAAAACAGAACGAATATTTTTGAACATTACACTAAACTGAAAGCCTGTTCTTTCCTGTCGGAGATAAAGCAATTTACCCATAAATAGTACTCAGATTTTAGCCGGTTTTCCGTTAATGTGGTTTTTAAACGTCCATTACTCCGTCCAAGCTTTTCATAAAATAATGGCGTTAAAGATCAGAGTTTTCTCTATTTGAACATTTTAGAATAGAAGTCTGATGTTCCATTTTAAAATGTCGGCCATTTTTTTAAAGTTTATTTTGGCTTCACGTAAAGATGATTTTGGACTGAACTATGCATTTTACAGCAGTATTGTGCCATGTATCATATTTTGCATTTGTAATTAGAAACAGATATGTGGTGTTAATAAAAAATTCTATTAGCCTCTAAACTTCTTGAGAGGAAACTGAGCTCGATAGTGGTATCCGCTCCTGGGAGTATAGTCGTTTATAAAAACAAACTTCTGTGTTTTTCCTGCTGAAACTCATTCCGCAGCTCATTTTGAATTATTTAACAATGTTTTTATTAAAAATAATAAACGCTTTGCTTGAGATAATACTGTAGTGAAAATGTATGGTTCAGGACGGAGTAACGGACATTTAAAAACCACATTAACGGAAAACCGGCTAAAAACTGAGTAAGTTACTTTTTTGCGTGAATTGCTGGAATTATCTCCGATTCATATCTAAATACAACAATCCAAATCAAACCAATCAATTCAAGAAAGAACAGGGTTTAATTTAGTGTAGTGTTCAAATATATTCATGTTTTTTTTAGATAAAGCTCTTCAAACGAGTGCAGGAAGGTGGAATACCTCATGTGCATGCGATGAGCATGCTGTTGCACAACTGTTGCTGCAGCTGTTTACCACTAGAAGAACCACCCAGTGGGTTACTACTAATTTTTTTTTAGCTTTCATGTTATCGGGAACTGTACATTATTGACAACTACCCAATTTGATCGCTGTATTTTTAAAGTGAATTAGGCATGAGACAGGGACCCCCAGTACTGTTTTGTTCATGGATGGCTGTATGCTGGTCACCATACAAAGTCGCTAACCCCAGCCGGTGTAACTTAACAAATAATAGCGACTTTCTACCACCTGACTGACTGGGCTGGCCCGGAGGCATACTAAATAATTGACAATAAAATATGAAAGGGAATCAATCGACGAACCAGTATTTTTGTGTAATTCATTATTGATGTACAAATTCATATGGCGTCAGCTAATCATTGCGTAAACCATTTTAAGTTCTCGAACTAAAATCCTAAACATTTATATAATTATTTTTACCCATCCTTTAAGAGAGAATATGGTATTTTAATGTGTTTTGAAAAATATTATCCTTACACATACAATACAAGATGATTTTAGAATTGTTTACTTTATATGACTACAACTAATCATTATTAGTTGTATGTAATGTAGACAACAATAACAACAATATTATTTTATATTTTAAAAATAAAAAATTATAATCATTACATAAAACCATAATCCTTAATTAATTTATTATTTATTACTTTGTTTGCAGTAATAAAATTAAGAAAGAAATTTGTCTACATAATTTTAAACGCATAATTAGTAATGCTTACGTATTTCATGGTTTGTTTTCATTGAATTTACTTGTAATTTTTCCATTAGGCCTATACATTTCTTTGAAATTCTTTACCTAAAATAACTAATCGATATCCGTATTGTCCCATGATTTTTTTATTATGAATAGGAAACATATTTTATCAGTCGTGCTATTGTAAACTTGACGCATGTTTTGATTGAATCTACAATTTAAAATTTAGAAGGAAAGAGTTCTGCTCATAAATCATATACTTTTTATTTAAATAGTTCTTTGAAGTTGAAGAGGATAAATTTTAGTTCTGTCATTTGGAATTCTAAAATTTAACTGGTATTAGATGGATTATAGTACTAAAAAATTTAAGCAAGACGAATTCATGTTGGTACCCAGAAACCATATTCTTTACAACTCTTATTGGTAGGTGACATTATTATGTATAACAGTTCACTTTACCAAAGAGATAGAATCTTGGATTGAAGTAGCGAGAAGCTTCCTTGTATAGATAAAGAAATTCTAGTACAACTTAAATAATATAGATTTTCAAGTAAGAAATAGGATATGCCTGGTGATATTCTGTGTTTTTTGTTTGACTATTGTATGGGCTGCCCATAACAGACAGGTGTAGTGTCAAATTATTTACCCTCAATCTGTTCATTGCAGGGCTAAAATAAATAGTTCTGTTTCTTTTCACATGGTCAGCCAATTAAATGCCTGAATCATTTAAGAAAAGAAGAGGTAGAGGTGTAAAAGACACTAATCAGAGTTATCTCCTCTGAAAGTAATGAATTTCATTATACAGCCAGACCCTGTAGTGAATGAAGTGAAGGTATCATTTGCAGAGTGGAAAATATGTGCTTTTCAGAGGACCCGGCATGCTGATAAGTGTACTTTTCCACTCAGTGAGGAAGGCAATGGTAAACCACCTCACTCCTCGTTTTACTTAGTAAAACCTCTACAGGTTCAAACCAGCCTTTCGGCTGATGACTTAAACAACAACTATTGTATGGGGTTGAAATCTGGTCCCTTAATTTGAAGATTGTGAGAAAATTTGAAACCTTCAAGTTATGAAAAAGGTGAGAGTTCAGAATTTTGAACTAATGAAAAATACTGAGAATTCCTTGGATTCGCCGAGTTACAAATATTTAAATCTTTAATAGAACGGTATAACCCGGAGTGAAATTGATTTTTTTAAAGAGAATTAAAATATTGACTTTCAATTCCAACATTTCTTTTCACAACAACGCGTACGTAAGCGTAAATTAATGAGTTTTTGTATTTTTTTTCATAAAAAAACTGGTGTGAAACACTCACACGACTTTCTCTTAAAATGAAAATCAACCTCAGTTTGGCTTAAAAATATGAAAAATCACTCTTTCACGCTAAACTAGGCTCTGTAGAGAACAATGCTATAAATTAAAGTTGTAGATCTTTTAATTTTCTATAAATTTGATTATATACACTTTTGTCGTTAAATCATACTAAGGCTAAAATCCTAAATCGAATTTTGACAGGTTTTCATGAACAAAAAACAGGAAATCGCTAATTACCGCTAAACTAAGCGTTATACAAAGAAATTTTTAAAATAAAAGTTGTAGATTTTTAAATTGTCTACAACTTTTATTACACACTTACGCCTTAAAATGCATACTAAGGCCACAATCTTAAAAAAAAACATTTTTTCTACGAGAGAACAGCCTTTCCAAGAATTTTGACATGGCGTGTACCCTATCTTGTCGAGCATGAAAAATATAGTAAATGAGGCGGTCTTAAAGAAATCGTGTGAGCCGTTTTTAAGAAAATCACAAGAAAGTAAAAAATGACACGAATAAACTTCTACTTCCGGTTGACCGATTTTGATAAAATTGTTCGTGTCGGATCCTCTAGTACCTAACTTGTTTCAAAATGCAACTTCGTATGATATTCCTTTCTTGAGATATTTTGTTCACACTCATACAGACCAATCGCTGAAAACATGTTTTTGGGTTCAGGGGGTCTGAAATCGTATATAGCCGGTGAAAACTAGATTTCGAAAAATCGACATGTAAACAATAATTCTTTCCTTTCTATATATTCATATAAGTAAGAGAAAGTAAAAATTGGTAAAAACTGGATGTTTGAAGACAGCGGCGGTAGCATGCCGTTTAAGACAAAAGTGTATATAAATAAAGTAATAAAAAATTAAAAAATTACGAGTAAAACTTTTATTTCAACAATTATTTTTCTAAATCCTTTGTTTAGCATCAATCAGTGATTTTCCATATTTTACGTGGAAATAGGTTAACTTCATTTTGCGTCATTCATTCATGATTAAAATTAGGTAGTTTATAGTTTCCTTACTATATTGTTTACTTATGATTAAACGTAAGTTATGTTATTCATTATATACATTGGCAAAAGAAAGTTGTATGAGTGTTTCACAGCAGATTTAAAAAAAATATTATTACAAGATGTTTGTATTAAATATGAGCTTAATAAAATGCATAATTGGTCAAGTGTTGTTTTTATTGATGTTTTACCACTAGAAAGTACTAAATAAACATAAGCTGTTCTTTAAAACCTGTAATCAATTACCTGTATTTCCAATGAATACTATAACAAGTATTCAAGCATAAATAATTCCCTTTTAATCAAGGTTTTTAAGCTCCTTTATTATCTTATAAATGTTTAACGGCCAGTCTGATTTATACTGGAACAAACCCTGGTAAAGGTTCATGAAAGATAGTACTCAAACAAGTTTTTTAACTACGTAATCTTTTTTATTTTGTTAGAAATAAATGTTTAATTTAACCCCAATTCTGGAGAAGGCATAATATTTATCATGCTAGATTGCAAGGGCTTACACGGAATGTAACTTTTAAACATAAATACTATTTTTAAACATAAAGGATGATATGAGAAAACAGCTTTACAGCCTTTCATCTCGTGGATCGAACTTGCCAATTCCTCTAAAACTACTCTTAAATAAGACCTTAATTTAAGCCAATGTGTATGTACGATTGCCAAATCTATGGTTCATCAAAACCATCAGTCATAGCGAAATTTCAACGGTTTCAATCAAAATTGCTTCGTACGCTAGTTAACGCTTAATTTTTTTGTCAAATCACACACTTCACTCGGACCTAAAATCCCATTTATTGACACCATACGCAACATGTATTAATGTTCTTCTTCTGCTTCTCACAATCAAGGATTAGGCTTCCGCTTGTTCCGACTTACAACAGTGACAAACTATTGAATTATTGCCATCTTTTCTGTAGCTTCCCAACATCTCTCCTCCCCACCGGTCGGTATTACAAAACACTGAGGAGGTCCTTCCCTCAGGCATTCTCTCTACGTGCTCCCTCCATCGATTTCGATGTTCTGCAATCTTCCTATGCAGGTTGTAAACATCCAGTTTCGTTCTTATGTCCTCATTTCTTAGCTGGTCCCTACAACTGCAATCCTTTGTTCTTCGTAGGAATTGCATCTCTGGCACCTACACTCTACTCTCCTGTGGTCTGGTACTAATCCACAACTCACTTCTATAGAGTAGGACTGGGGCAGCCATCAACTTGTAAATCTTTATCTGGGTTTCTTTTCTTGTTTTCCTGCCTAGGGTTCTGCTAATATTGCCTCACACTGCTTGGAATTTGCCAACTTGTCCAAACAGATAGGCGAGACTTGTCAACGGTCGTGAAGGCGGAAGAGGAAGAAATTACCAACGGCAGAAAGGGCGGAAGAGCCTAAAGAGACACCTCGAATATAAGGTCCTGTACGCTTGAAGGCAGTAAAATAGCGACCCTACCATCAAGTTTAACCTGTGCAGCTTTCGTAACGCGTCCAGCGGAATTAATTAACTTACAGACAAACTTAATAACAGCCTCGGATTCAGGAAACTTTAACAATTTCAATATAAATTGCTTCGTACGCTAGTTAACGCTCCATTTTTTGTGCCAAATCACACACTTCACTCGGATCTAAAAATCCCATTTATCAATGATATCGTACACGACATGTATCAACGCTTTAAATTAAAATTACATAGCAACTTCAATCCACTGATTCGCGAACTATGATCTCCATATATTTACCGGAAAATTCATATCCTCGGCTCAGCAGGAGATGAAGAAGAGACTTGGGTTAACCTAATTTAATATAGTTCCAATTTAATTAAACTAATACATAAAAAACATATACTAAGAACATTAAAAAAATTAAACAAACTATTATTAATTAAATAATCTTGTTGTTGTTTAGGTCATCAGCCGAAAAGCTGGTTTGAACCTCTAGAGGCTTTACTAAGTAAAACGAGAAGTGAGGTGGTTTACCATTGCCTTCCTCATTGAGTGGGAAAGTACGCTTATCAGCATGCCGGGCCCTTTGACAAGCACAAATTTTCCACTCTGCAAATGACACCTTCACTTCATTCATCACAGGGTCTGGCTGTATAATGAAATTCATTACTTTCAGAGGAGATAACTCTGATTAGTGTCTTTTACACCTCTACTTCTTCTGTTCTTAAATGATTCAGTCATTTAATTGGCTGACCATGCGATAAGAAACAGAACTATTTATTTTAGCCCTGCAACTAACAGATTGGGTGTAAATAATTTGACGATCCACCTGTCTGTTATGGGCAGTAAATAATCTTAATGATTAAACTGTGGAAAGTCTACCTTTAGTAATTAACTGCGAGAGTCCTACCAGAGTGGTGTCCTTTAACGTCTAACGTCATTTTTAAAATAAGATTATATTGTATGCATATTTACTAGTTTTGCAAAACCGCGCAGTTGTAAATAAAAATAAATAAAGTGAAAAAAGATTGCAAGATGGAAGGTTTCAGGTTTTCCCAGCTTAGATCTAAAAGTTTTAACGAGTGAAAAACATCCGTTCTATTAATAACCTACAGTATTCGCTAACTACAATTCTGGTTTTTTTATATTATTATAATTATAATAATTATTATTATAACTTTATTATATTATATTTTTTGTTACTGTACTTTGTTTTACAATAAAAAAAATCTGGTACGAAACACTCATACGATTTTATCTTTACAATGTAAAAAATAAAACATTTATAACCTGTGTTAAATCATTAGTAAACAATGTAAATTGAAAATCATAACCTAATTTTTAATATGAGTGAATAATGAAAAATGAAAATCAAACCTTGAGGACTAAAACATACGGAAAGTTACTAATTGACACTAAACTCGGCCCTGTAGAGAAAAATGCTTGAATTCAAAGTTAGAGATGTTTTATTTCCTATAACTTTAACTACCTGTATACACTTTTGTCGTTAAATGCATACTAAAGCCGCAATCTTAAAAAATACAAATTTTACCGACTTTGTTAGCAAAATACAGAAAATCACATAAGGTCTACGAGGTGTGGCTATTGAATAACGAGACTGACGTTGTAAAAAATTTAATTTTAATTTTATACATAATCACTTATTGTCACCTTCAATATACACCCCTTCTCTATCCCTAAAACGCTCCATGGGAATTTTACATTGTTAAAAACAGTGCTGGAAGTCATCTTTTGTCAGCTCCTTCAGGACACATGCCGCTTTCTCTTTTACAGCTTTCGCAGACTCAAATCTTATCCCTTTTAATGCAGATTTCACCTTAGGAAACAGGTAGAAGACAATAACATGTGATGAAACTGTTTCCAACAATGGAAAATTTGCATGGAGCGTTGAAGGAGTAGAGAAGGAGTGTATATTGAAGGTAACAATAAGTGACTATGTATAAAATTAAAATTAATTTTTTTAAGTCAGTCTCGTTATTTAATAGCCACACCTCGTGCGCAAAACAACTCAAATATGTTTTCAGAACACTGGCGATAATTGACATGCTCCGCGGGAACCGTTACCGACGCGCTAGTAGGTCTTGCTAATACTAGCAGCTAGTAAACTAGCGTCATGGGAATAGGCCTTAATTGAAACTAAACTAAGCAGCGTATAAAAACGCTTAAATACAATTTGTAAGTTTTTAAATGTTTTACAACTTTAATTATACAGTCGATTCCGGATAATTGGTTACTGGTTAATTGGGGCAGCCGGTTTTTTGGGACAATTCTTCAATGAACAAAAACAGAGTGAGATTTTACATTGATAAGTACTCCGTTTATTCGGTCCATAATGCCGTTTATTGGGGCCAATCCGATGTATGTACAATATATGTTTTATTAAAACCATTACAGGCCAGCGACGAACACCAAGTGCTTCTAAGCGGCAAGATAAAATAATGGGCAGGATAGAGGTAGTAAAGTAAACATTTCGACAGATAAACAATAGTAATCCCACATTAGTAATATGTTGTTGTTTAGGTCATCAGCCAAAAGGCTGGTTTGAACCCGTAGAGGTTTTACTAAGTAAAACGAGGAGTGAGGTGGTTTACTAATGCCTTCCTCACTGAGTGGAAAACTACGCTTATCGGCATGCCGGGCCCTCTGAAAAGCACATATTTTCCACTCTGCAAATGACACCTTCATTTCATTCACCACAGGGTCTGGCTGTATAATGAAATGCATTACTTTCAGAGGAGATAACTCTGATTAGTGTCTTTTACACCTCTACCTCTTCTGTTCTTAAATGATTCAGTCATTTAATTGGCTGACCATGTGATAAGAAACAGAACTATTTATTTTAGCCCTGGAATGAACAGATTGAGTGTAAATAATTTGACACTCCACCTGTCTGTTATGGGCAGATTTGTAATAATAGAGATGTTATTTACAGAACAATGTGTAGGCTACATAATCGTCATTACATAAATTTCAGCGAGTCATATCAGTTATGCCCAACCTTACAAGCTGTATAGCCTCCTTGCAGCCTATGGTTAGTAGTCACTTATCACACGTATATAGAACGTTCGTAATTCCATCCTTCTCATCAGTTTTTGTGATTTTATGAGTGTACTGTATCACACTGTTTTTTGAGTGTGGTTGTTTTGTTATCTGCAGGCATACTTTTTAATTATTTTTAATTCCCATTCGTTTCACACATTTGTTGATATTTTTTTGCGTAGGGTTACAGTACAGTACCTACTATCTACGTCTTTGTGAGTCAAATGCCGCGTAATGAACTGACTGTGTGAACGAATAAAGCTTCTCGATAAAATAAAAACGTATCCATCTAACTTAAACCAACGTAAACTATCGAAACTAACCCGTGTACCGAAAATTACAATAGCTTGTATCGTGCTCCAAGAAAATAAAATACGCCAAGTGGGGTCATTAAAAGATCATGGAACATTTCAGAAAAGAAAACGTGATGAAAGGATCCATTGTTGAGAAACGTTGAATTAGTGGTTCACCATTGTAACTTCGCAAGGTGTTAGTGTCAATGGTCCAATACTTAAAACCAAGGCAAAAGGTTTTGCTAAAAAGTTAATCATTATTATGATACCCTTTTATTTTTTTGTGTGTTTATATGGATAGAACTTGCATGTAAAATTTATGTATGTGATAATTGTAATAAAATACAGTATCGTATACGCCACAATTTACGAATTCGTTTATTAGGGCCAGGCGTTTAATTGGGCCAAAATTCTCCGGTCCCGATGTGCCCCAATTATCCGGAATCGACTGTATACAATTTTGCTCTATAATGGATATTAAGGTTGTAATCTTAAAAAAAATTACCACAAGAGCACAGTCCCCCAAAAATTTCAGCAGACATGGCGCTTACCCTATCGTGTAGAAAATAAAATTAAGTAATAAAAGCGATTTAAAAAATTCGTAGTAGAAAATTGGAAAAATGTGAAAAATCTACAAATATACTACTACTTCCGGTTGAACGATGATCGATTTTGATTAAAATGTTCGTTTTGGGTCTTGTATTGGTACCTAACTTTAGTTTCATGTTTCAATTTTGTTTTATTCTATGCTGAGATATTTTGTTTAAACCTAAATCTGTACTGTTACAGGTTTAGAGAAAGAGAAGAACGGTACAAAAGAAACAAATGATTAACGGGAACGATCAGAAAATGAAAAATTAGATCTTAGGTCACCTATATAGTATAGAATATAGTAATGATAAAAACAATTTTGGAGAATGAACAGTAGACTAAAGGTGAGAAATAAATTATTTAAATAAACCATAAGGTATATTGAGAAAATTAGAATGAATCAAGAAAACATAAACGACCGACTTAAGTTCAGACTTCTGATTACAGACTTCAAGGCTTTCCACGAAGAACAAAATTAAAACATTAAATTGACTGAAGAAAGGAGATAAACCTACAGTAAAGAATTTTGGAGTATGGTTGCGAAACTAGCTTACAAGAATGTTTAAAGATACTTAACGTGGTATAAGATATTCCTAAGCCAGAAAAAAAATCAGCTAGAAAGTTAGTTAAGTTAATCCGCCAGATAATCAATAATCTGCCTCAATGTATGTTATGTACAGAAACATTTTTATAGTTTTTATGTTTTTCTGATTCCTGTTGATGTTTAGGTTATCAGCTGAACAGCTGGTTGAACCTCTCTGGAGGCTTTACTAAGTAAAACGAGGAGTGGGGTAGTTTACCATTGCCACCATTGCTAATGGTTGCGAATTTTTCACTATTTTCCCGAACTCCTCATTGCTTTAACTATGCGTTCCGACAGTCAAACCGAAAAATTTCCGATTTTTAATTTTCGACCCAGATTTCACCTCGGCACCATGCAGGCCTTAGCGCCGAATCGCTGTAACTCGCGTAAAAAAATCCTACAGCCGTGAAAAAAAAGTATACGTACCCCCTAAAATCGATCGATCTACAAAATTTATATCTTGGTTTTCCAAAAATAAAATCTGGGTTCTCCCGGTACGCGGTGAAATCGGGAAGACCGGAATAGTGAAAAACGGGAATTTGGTTTTGGGAAACCAAGATATACATTTTGTAGATCGATCGATTTTAGGGGGTACGTATATTTTTTCACGGCTGTAGGATTTTTTTTACGCGAGTTACAGCGATCGGCGCTAAGGTACACTGGCGTTGATTGACTGGCGTTGACGGAAAATCGCGGACGAGAACACCACGGCCTGAATAAAAATTTCAAAATCAAAATTTGTGAAAACTAAGATATATATTTTGTAGAACGATATGAATTTGCGAACAGTAGACATTTTAAATTTGCGTCTGAAAGACGTTTTCTACTGTTCGCAAATTATATACCGTTGCCAACAGTAGAAAGCGTCTGAAAGACGCTTTCTACTGTTGGCAACGTCTGTCAGTGAGGTACTGAATAGAGAAGTATGCTTATCATCACACAAGCCCTTTGAAAATATTTACTTTTCACTCAGTAACTGCTACCTTACTTTATTTACCACAGGGTCTGGCTGTATATTGAAATTTATTAGTCAGAAGAGATAATTTTGACTAGAGTCTTTTACATTTCTACCTCTTTCTTAAATGCTTGTCATATAATTGACTGATCATGCGATAAGAAACAGAACTTTTAACTCATATATTAATTAAATTGTAGTCATGAATTTACAATAATATTCTATGGGAATTTCTTTTGTGGTTATAGCACAAACAAATTGTTAGATCTTTACTTTTTTTTAATAAAAATAATTACAGTACTATAATTCAATAAATATTATTATTGACACCTTAAAAGTCAACCTTGAAACTTTCCTAAGTATTGAAACAACATGTATTAAAATTTTTGTAGTAAGAAACTATAAGAAATGGGACACGTTTACTTAGAAATAATACTATGGTTTTTCTATGTTATTTAGTATATTATTTATTTTGATATTACTTAGAATCGTGTCGGGAACTCCCTATTGGCCATCCGGTTTCGTACGATCTGTGGGATGTGAGAAAAAAGATTATTCTAAGAGATTCAAGAGCTTTTGGTAAATAAAAATTTTGAATTTTTTATTCTTCTGTATTCTACTATCTTTGCCTTGTTGCTGGAACCACGATGTCCTTTGATAAAACCACAATATTTTCATATTTAAGCATTATCCTCCGGTATCAGCTAAGGTTAACTTTCTTGATTTAGACTAACGGTCTTAAACCATACTCAAAATAAAAATCACCATTTGTAACGTGAAATTTTTGAATCGAAATTTGCACTTTTCTCTTAAATCATACATTATTGATAATTTTGTACAAATTATTCTTTTTAACGTTTTGTTTGTTAACTTTATAATACTATTTAGATGAAGTGACATGATAAGCTGTCTAGTTTACCCTTGTTACTTGCGTTTTTTATAATTATTTGCTTAAAGCTAGATTCTGAATAAATAATTCAAATAAAAAATGAATAAAATTTCATATTCCTCATTAACCCTTTTAAGTTCTGGTCTCTTAGCCTTTCCTTTCCCCTTTTATCCAGCATTGAGTAAAATTGAGGTAACCTACATTACAATTGCATAGCCGACATGAGTCAGCTGTTTAACAGCTGATGTACGGATACGAAGTTTCTGCGGGTAAAATCCTAGTAAAAGTGTTTTCTTTTATACGGATTTGAATTCTAGACAGTGGTTATACAGTCGTTATCAGTGTACTTTGATGATTGGGTTTCAATTAACCATATTATTTTTGGAATTTTCAGCCTGAGTCTGTACAGTCATTTACACCTCATTTATAATTTCTATATCCTCATCTCATTAGGTTATTAGGTTATTAGGTCATTAGGTTATTAGGTTATTAGGTCATTAGCTTATTGTTCCTAAATTGAACGGATTGCAACGTACACACATTAGGGATTAAAAAAATAGTATTGCTATTATCTAATTTATGATCCAGCACAACTGGCTGCTATACCAAGAGTTCCGGGTTCGATTTCCAGTCAGATCTGGCATTTTTCCATTTTTTCTATCACCCTTCATCGTCTGCTTTAGCATTAATTACTAAACACAGACGGACGTAAGATAAAGAAAAAAATTAAAAAACTTTTCTGTCTAGTTTTGATGATTGGGGTTCAATTAACCATACTCTTTCAGGAATGAGAGAGTAACCATACTCATAGTGTATAGGCCTGAGTCTGTACAAGACTGCACCTCATTTACACGATATATCAGCATAACTGGCTACTATACCAAGAGTCCCAGGTTAGATTCCCGGTCAAATCTGAAATTTTTCCATTTTTTTTATCACCCTCCATCAACTGCTTTAGTCTGATTTAATTACAAAACAGACGGACGTAAGACAAAGAAAAATAATTAAAAATATTTTCTGTCTATTTTTTATGGTTGGGATTCAATTAACCATACTCATTTAAGTGTAGGCCTGAGTCTGTACAAGACTTCACCTCATTTATACGATACACATAAATAATTTTTATTTTATTGGGTCATAAGATTGATCTTAAATTGAACAGATTGCAACGTACACATATGAGGGATTTAAAAAAATTGAAACCAACATTTTCCGGATTCTTTTACTGTAGGATTTTACTTTAGGATTCTTTCTTCTATCGTTTTACTTATACTCTTCGTAAAAGCTCTATAAATCCATAATTTGTATTTAGGTTCAATATACTTTCTCGTTACATTTAAATCATTTCAAGTTTCTTTCTAAAAAAAATCTTTTGTTAATAGTTTGTCAACCAATCTACAAAAATTATTTTTGTTTACTGGTTTACACAATGAATCATTGACATTTCATCATATTTTATAAAATGATTTGAAATATTTCATTATTTAATTTATTACGGACCATTAGACTTACGTATTATATTTCCACGAACGTAAAATAAAGTTAATATAAAAGTAAAAAAACTTTTAAAAAATATTATGATTCTATTTAAAATAATTAAATCTAATAATGATATATTAAAGAAATGACATCAATAATTATATTTAATAGCATAGTATTACGTAGAAGTCTCCTAAACTCCAGAAGGACGATAAACATCTAAGTAAAAGTTTGTAAATAAAATAATAAATGATAAACAAATAAAAGAATTCTCCCTGCTTATTTCTTAATGCATAATTATTAATGCATTCAATATCTTGGGTCAAATAATACACAAGGTCAGTCTGTTAAATATTTGATGTAAGTACTGCTATTATTTAAAGTATACATAAATATTAGTTATATTAGCTAATACTACTTGTAAGAATACTATAATAATCAAAATCTACAGGTGGAAATTTTCTTTAAAATTTATTATATTCCATTCTTATCGTAATCATTTACATTATTATCATTAATTTTTAATTATATTTCTTTATACTGGCATTTTAATTGGATATAATTATATTTTTTTACCAGTACATTATTTTTAAATAATAAAAACAATAAATTTGATAGCAGATATTCCATTTTAAACGAAGATTAATTTACTAATTTTCATTTCTTTATGGGTTTTTAAATGTGTTCAATATTTTTTTCTAACAGGGAAATATTTTTTTAAGTAGATGAGTCATTCAATAAGGTAGGTTAGTGTAGAACATTAGTTTGTTAATTTATTTCATCTTGGTTATTTCTTTATGTTTGTTATCTCTTTGCTCTACAAAACAGTATTCTTGTTCCTTCCCTGTACGGCTTTATATACCGCCGATTTACCTATAGACACAAACACTACTGCAGTCACGTTTACCGATGTACTATACTGCTGTCAATCAGAGTTAATGAAGATCCACGAAGACGCTACAGCGTCTGAGCATCTGTAACAACATCTGAACACAATACAAGACTGGCAGAATAAATTGTGTATTGTAACACCTCGTGAAAACGATACTAATTGAGGTGAACATAAATAAAAAACACAACAATAAGTGAAAAAAACAGGAAGCGTAGAATTGTGGTTGCTAAGGGAAAACATAAATTAACCAAAGTAATAGTTGCACCAAAAGAAATTTTAATATTAAATTAAATCAACAAGAAAAGAGCAAAAAAATTAAAATAAAAAAAATGCATGCAAAAGTTATGGATGGCTCAAAATTTTACCAAAAATTTATAATATAAATAGTTAATTTAAATAGACACAATACAAAGATTTCTTTTATGTGAAAATCATCAATTTCATCAATAAAAATATTTTTTTAAGTTTATAGATTTGTTACAAGATATGGAGTCGTTCCATGTTAACAAAATTACAAAAAAAATACTAATCACAAAAGGTGGGTGCACCCTGCGAAAACAAACAAAATTGTGTTGTCGACAACCCCAAAAAAAATATTAATACATCTTATAGAACGGCATACAATATCAAATAACCAGATTATCATATCACATAATTATTATTTTCCTTTTATTTTTATTAAAAAATTTAATAAATTTTATCAAATAAATTTAATAATTTAATAATTAATAATTTTATTAATATTTTAATAAATTTTTATTAAAAATATTTAATAAAAATTCAACACTTTATATTTTTTACAAAACTAGTTAATTTTTAAAAAAGGTAAGTCTCCAAAAATAGTAGAAGTAGTTGATTAGGCGATACCCCTTCTTATATCGGTGAGGTAGATTTACCCAGTCATATCCAAAACTACTCGATGAAGATATCCAATAATGATATAAAAATATTAAAAGTGTACATTACCAGATCCAGTGTTTTGAATAATAATAAGCCATCAATACAAACGCATGCTCTTTTACATTTCTTTAATTATAATTTGAAATCATAAGTTGAAATCAAATGTTGAAAACAGAAGTTGAAATCATTATTAGAAACCATTAATAGAAACCAAAGTTAGAAACCGTAAGTAGAACCCTGAAAAATTTACAAAACCAAACAAAATTAAAATCTTGCACTCACAAGAGAACAAAATTTTAAAGCCCCCCCATTAAGAAAACAAACTTGACAAACAGAATTAAAGAAAAATTTAAATTTTGAAAAACACTAGCTGAATTATTTAAAAAAATAAGAGAAACAAGTAAAAAGATAAAGCATACAGAGGTGTGCATACAACACATGTACCAAACAGGCACAGAATTGTCGGAAGAAATTTTCAGAAGGAAAACTGCACTACTTATTAAAATAAACGGAACTTAAGTCCCACAGAAAGGTGTATATAATCATATTCAGAAAACAGAGAATAGTAAATAATATAAGTAGTTGAAAACAAGTCATTTCAAAAATAAAAATAAAAATTGTACAACATAATTTCCAAAGTTAGATGTTACAAAATAACATCGCATTCATAAGAATATTTGTGAGACTTTCCAGGCTATCTGCTTAATTCTAAAGAAAAAAAATAAACCAAAGAACTTACCTACGGATAGGGTAAAAAGAGTACTCATAATAAATAATTTGATTTAACAAAAATCAAGAAAATATCACCAACAAATATTAGTACAGTACTTTCCAGTACATAACCTATACAAGCAAAACGTTCTGAACAACATTTTACAACAGAATGAATAATCAGAATCAGGCAGGTAGCGAAACTCCCCAAAAGAGCGCACTACCCCAGGTGACATCACAACGCCGCGACAAATTCAAATTACGAAACGAACTTCCAAGTAACGAGACGACGTTACAGTATGAAAAAAAATGAAACAAAAAGCACACATCCTCCAACGAAACTTCACAACATCAGAAAACATATTTTTGAAAACCCAAAACCTCTCATGGAGCTTCGAAAGCATCAAGTACTACTTACACGATTACGCATTGGACACTCAACACTTACACACAAACATTTACTGAAGAAAGATGAAGTACAATATTGTACACATTGCAAAACACCACTTCAATCAAACACATCATCACAGACTGCTAAACTACGCATTCCACACGAACATTATTTAAAATTAACAATAATCTAGCATTCAATTTGGTAGACAAAGTAGTGTTTCAAAACACAATAAATGTTTTGAACTTTCATAAAATTTCAGATTTGATGTAATTGTAAAATCATATAATTATGTTCTTTTCCATTGTGTCATTCTATTTTTTGTTTTTATGTTGTCTAAATTTTCATTGAACCTGAGTAATTTTTCATTCAGTTTTTATTGATGACCTTGTTGTGTTTGTGTCTGTTATATATTTTGTGTCTTCTTTGAAAATTTGGTACTACATGTATTTATATTTAACGTGGTCGCTAATGACTTTGTAGTCGATGCGACCTTAAATAAATAAATAAAAAGCACACATGTAACATTTACTCTACGATAAGGAGAATTATTCTCTCTCGGGAGAATTATAGCATCGCCTTGAAACATAACGAACAATATATTACACAAAGATTTACGCATTCCTACAGTTCAACACATAATATTACAAAATACCAAAGAAGATACAAACCACCCAGCCATCTCACTCTCAGACAATTCAATCGACACTCCCTGACTGAAACGAAGACAGCCTACCGATGGGGACCAGTTTATATAAATAACATCCAAATACCTAAAGAAAACTCCACTAGATACCTTGGTATACATCTTGACAAACGACTAAATTGGAAAACACACGTACAGAACAAAAAAATTAGCTGAACATAAAATTTAAACATTTTATTGGATACAAGGTAAAAGTTCGACACTGAATTTTAACAATAAATTTACAATTTACAAAGCAATTTTTAAACCAATTTGGACGTATGGAATCTAATTATGGGGCTCGGCAAGCCATTTTAACATTGAAATCCTGCAAAGGTTCCACGTCAATAGCGCTACATCGGTTTCATAATTTTGTACAGTCACATGGCCACAAGTTGAGTACATTTTTTTGTAAATAGTGTTTAATATATTGTGACACTTATCGCTAAGGTCCGTTTCAGGATCTAGGTAATTAAATAATTAATACACTAAAGTTTAAAATTACAAGTATTTATTGCAACTAAAAGATTTATAAAATAAATAATAAACTAATTACAATGAAGTAATACAATAAATAACTTAAATAATTTACTTAATTCTACTTACAAACAATTAAACAGAATGCACATACACAAAAATTATACACAATGCACATCACAATAACACTGAATAACAATAGTTGACCAATACAATGCCTCGGAACCGTTGACCTGTTCTAACGGGACCTTCTAACGCACCGATTGCACAGTCAATAAACACTCGTGGGGTCCGCCAAGGGTGTATTCTCTCACCGCTTCTATTTAACTTGTACTCCGAAAGGATCATAGCAAGAGCTCTAGACGGAGAAACAGCGGGCATTGTCATGAATGGTACTCCTATAAACAACCTGCGATACGCAGACGACACGGTATTGCTCGCCGAAAGCATAGAAGGTCTGCAAAGAATGCTGAACAACATAATTAAAGCCAGTGAAGAGTATGGGCTCACATTAAATGCTAATAAGACAAAATACATGGTCATTGCTAAGCGAGAAAATTCACAGGAACAAATTTTTGCTGGGCAAGACAGAATCGAACAAGTGGAAGCCTATAATTATCTGGGAACCCAAGTCAATTGCAGTGCAAGCCACCTGCCAGAAATAAAGATCAGAATTGAAAAGGCCAGGGCAGCATTCCTAAAAATGAAACCTCTTCTATCGGCCCACGACCTGAGCCTCGAAACCAGGACCCGCCTCTTGAAGTGTTACGTCTTTCCCATCCTCTTGTATGGGGTAGAGGCGTGGACACTTACCAAAGAATGTGAGACCCGTCTATAAGCGTTTGAAATGTGGACCTACTGGAGAATGCTTCGAATACCGTGGACAGACAGGGTCACAAAGATAGAGGTCCTCAGAAGAATGGGGAAAGAGCTGGAAATTCTGCAGAGTGTAAAGATAAGAAAACTGACCTACCTTGGACACATCATGAGGGGGCCTAATTATGAGATTCTGCTTCTCATAATTCAAGGGAAACTCGTTGGTAAACGCTCGGTGGGACGCAGACGAATATCCTGGTTAAGAAACCTGAGAGAAGCGTTTAACTGCTCGTCGTATGACCTTTTCAGAGCAGCAGTGGACAAGGTGCGACTGACCATGATGATAGCCAACCTTCGTAATGGAGAGGGCACCTGAAGAAGAAGAAAGATCAAACGAATACTGACTCTCTGACCGCACTTGGGGCACCCTTAATATAGGTAGTTCAAAGAGTTTTCTCGAAAGACAGAGATTCGATGCAAATAATAAAAATCCTTTTTATTTGTTCTCGCAAAACCATAACTAGTGTAAACAATAGAAAGTCACAATAGAAGTCACAATAGAATAAAAGGTGTTACAGGTAACCAACCGACTCTTTCACAAATAGTTGTACAACAAAAGACCCTACCTTATTATACACGGCCCTTTTAAATATCCTTTTATAACTAACCCTATTGTTACTTTTTCACTCTATTATCTACTCTTTAAAATTCTATGAATAGAAACCTATATAGAACCCTCTCGAGCCATTTCCTTTTTCGATATTGTCACAATATATATTTATTTTCCACTCAGTAATGAAGGCGATGGTAAACCACCTCATTCCTCGTTTTACTTAGTAGTCTAAAGCCTCTAGAAGTTTAAACAAGCCTTTCAGGGGATAACCTAATTAATTTTTTTATGTATTGGTCATTGGGTTGCTTATTGTTCTGAATTTAACAGACTGCAACGTACACACATTAGGGATAAAAAAACGAAATAAATAAAGGAAACGTAATTAAAAAATTATAATAATCGTAAAAGAAGTAATAAAAAAATATTTTTAAATATCAAATGTTATGATAATTGAAAACATTCCTAAATTAATTTAAAAGCTTTTAAAATTTTATTCTTTAAAAAACATTTGTTTTTTTATGTTGCTGTCTGGTGTGGATGATTATGACTGACATTTCTTAACCGTTGATCGCAATAAAATATCAATTAACTTATGGCACTGAGAAGAACATTTTATGAATTATCTTTGAAAGTTTTTAATCAATATAATACGAGTTATTTTAATTCCGAAATGTTTATTGGTTAATTTATACATTCTACCTGCCGCTATATTATAAGTTATTTATTAATAAATATTATGTCATTTTCAAGGATATATTCGTTTTATTTTAAATAGTATTAAATGGCACAGTAATAGAAATAAAATGTTAGAACTAGTGTTTATGGATGATGAAGATTAATGAATTTGTTTTTAAAGGATGTAAAAAAATTGGTATAAAACTGTGTTGTTTTATCCTTTTTATTATTTATTTTTGTATTCGAGGCGGCGAGAAAAACTTATGTTTACTCCCTCACGATGGTGACCGGTCTATATATTATATCGGAATATAACAAAAGGGACAAGCTAAGTCAAAACAAGCTAACCTTTTTGTGTCGACCATTCGGTCGTAGACCATTCTGCACGCTACCAGTAGTGATGGAGTCAATTGAGGCGTCCTCGCTCAGCTTCAAAGAAGGCCGCAACCGCCTACCAATCAAAAACCCGCCGCTTTTTTGTATTCTAAAAATTTAAAATTTTCAATTTTTTTAAATAAGGGTAGCAACCTTCGTAGGACCCCGATATAAAATTTAAAAAATTACCCTTAATGCCGGGGACAAGTTTAATGTGGTCCTAATAAAAAATTTCCAAAGAAACCGTTTTGATGTTGTTAAAAAAGAAAACTTGAAAATTGCAACCCCAAAATAGCCAAAATTTTGTTTTGCCACTTGATCTGACATCTGCAAAAATCCACCACCGCCCTCGGAATTGTTAATATAATACTACAAGGGAAATGTTGGTTTTATTTTTTTTATATCTTTCTAGTAACTACCTGTTCACTGCGCTTTAACAATAACTAAACTTGAAGCGCTTAACTTCTCACACAACCTTTAGACGGTGGTTACAAAAGTGCAAGCGCGAGCTGGTTATTATTTGAGCGAGTAGCCGGTTCAAGTTAGCGCCTTGTTGTGTAGAAAAAATTATACACATGTTCACTACTTCTCAGTTGTGTAGACAGTGGTTTTCAACCTTTCTTCAGTTGCCTTACCAAATTATTTTTGTAAATCGTACCCCTGGATTAGATTCTAGTCTAGAGGCAATAATACAAAATCAAATTTTGGGTTACAATAAAAGCAAACTTCTTTAACTTGCTCATTAATGGGGGCCCGTACTTGCTCTGCTACACTAAAGGTTTTTGTAGTTGGGCTCAAAAGAAGCCAAGTACAGTATCATAACTGGGGCAGCACCCAACCAACTTGTTTCTGTGATTTTTTTTATAAGTTAGGTTAAGAGAGCACCTACCCAAGGACATGGCTTTTAGCCAGAGTAGGGTGTATCAATTTCCTCCACTTTGTACACTGTGAATTGTAAATGCATGATAGCTTAATGAAGGAATTTTTTTACAATTAAAGGATTCTTCTTCTTCTTATTCTTTTTCTCCTCCTCCTCCTCCTCCTCCTCCTCCTTCTTCTTCTTCTCCTTCTCCTTCTTCTTCTTCTTCTACTCCTTCTTCTTCTTCTTATTCTTCTTCTTCCTCTTCTTCTTCTTCT
The DNA here is from genome assembly GCA_035578175.1 of Catonia carolina. Lineage (NCBI taxonomy): Eukaryota > Metazoa > Arthropoda > Insecta > Hemiptera > Achilidae > Catonia > Catonia carolina. The sequence continues at coordinate 44,327,558 of JAQMRL010000006.1, read as the reverse complement.
CTTTCTCCTTCTTATTCTTCTTCTTCTTTTTCTCCTCCTTCTCCTTCTCCTTCTTCTTCTTCTTCTTCTTCTTCTCCTTCTTCCTCTTCGCCTGCGCTTGCTTAGGTATCCTGTAATCTGATATCCTTTCCAAGTTCTGTCTTCAACTTTGGCGATAGTTCTTTATCTTTTCGTTCAAGTTGTAAATACCCAATTCTAACCTTATTTCCTCATTCCTTATTCTGTCCAAGCGTGTACAACCCTTAGTCCTTCGCTGAAATCTCATCTCTGCCGTCTGGATTCTCCGCTCTTGGGTTTTTGTAGTTGTCCATGCCTCATTTCCATACAGAATAACTGGAGCTGCCATAACTTCATAGAACTTAAGTTTTGTGAAATTAAAAGAGATTTAATAATTTATGTATTTGTGTGTTTAGGTACATTTAATTTCAAGTTCCGTCCCCCTATGTCCATCTATCTTGACCATGACATACCAGCATTAAAGTTTGAAATTATATTTCCGGAAATGAAGTTCCTGTAGTAGTTTTATTCTCATCATTAATAACAATTTTATTAAACGACGAGGTAAATTATACAGGAGGACATAAATTGATGTATATTAAATCTAAATATTAACATAATTTATGCACATCAAAACTAAATTTCAAAAATTTAATCAATAAATTTTTAATTTGAACAGGTGTTAAACAATAAATCTTTCAGGTTAGCTTCTGTTGCGAGGTCATTTATGTAGTCATATTAACATTCAGTAATGGCACCTAACATAGAAAACTATGTGAATTATATAATTTAAGCGCTCAAGGACATGTATGTTTACAAAATATTTATGTAATTAACTGTCTTTCAAAACATAGCATTAGTGAACTTATATTAAGTAAGTCTACTTCTATTAAATATTCATCAAACATCCAGATATTTTGCGCCCATATATCCGTTTCTTAATTTTTTTTTCTTAAATAAATTTACATGATATAGTAGGAATTATAAACAACCTGTTATTTTGTTAATTTTTCTATATTCCTCTACAATAACAGCTTCTGGAATTACTGTACGTTAAATACAAATTTACCTTAAAAAATTATTATTCGTACTAATTTTTTCATATTTTTGTATTTGTTTTTTTCTTTTTTGACCTGATATAAATGTAATATTATTAATGTATTAATATATATTAATATATATGTATTATTATTTTTATTAATGTATTTATTATTTCATACACCCAGATCCAAAACGAACCTAGGCTTATGTGTTACAACACATAAGCCTAGGTTCGTTTTGGATCTGTTTATATTTATTTATTATTTCATACACCCAGATCCAAAACGAACCTAGGCTTATGTGTTACAACACATAAGCCTAGGTTCGTTTTGGATCTGGGTGTATGAAATAATAAATAAACTTCCTTCGCGGTTATAACAATTATTTATTTTAGCCGGCCGCATTGGCGTAGGTGGTAACGTGCTCGCCTCTCATCATGCGGTCTTGGGTTCAAATCCCATTCAGGCACGGCATATTTTCATACGTTACAAAAATCATTTCATCCTTCACCGTCGCACTAGCAGTAATTGCAGAACAGTCGGACGTTGAACAAAAAAAAATATAACAATTATTTGTTGTTGTTTAGGTCATCAGCTGAAAGGCTGGTTTGAAAAGCCCTTCGAAAAGCATCTACTTTCTACTCTGCAAATGACAACTTCATTTCATTCACCAAAGGATTTGGCTGTATAATGATGAAATTCATACTCTTAGAGGAGATAACTCTGACTAGTGTATTTTACACCTCTACCTCTTCTGTTTTTAAAGTCTTCAGCCATGTAATTGGCTGACCATGTGATAAGAAACAGAACTATTTTTTGTAGCCCTGAAACTATTAGATCGAGTGAAAATAATTTAACACTCCACCTGGCTGTTATAGGCAAACAATTTATTTATTAACACATTAAAAATTAATTATTGAACATAGTCTACTAACATATGCGGTAAAATTACTTCAATTAAATTAATTAAAAAACATAAGTTTTACTAAACTTGACTAATAATAGAAATTGTCATTTAAGGATTAAAACAACTGATTTACCCGTTCGTAACCACGTGCTTACATAGACTTACATAGACACACTTTTGTCGTAAAATACATCCTGAGATTAAAATATTTAAAAAAGTCATTTTTTTCGCAATTTGAATGAGCAGGATACAGAAAATCACTAATTGACGCAAAATTAATCACTGAAGAAAATCGCTTGAAATAAAAATTGTAGGTTTTTTTTTAATTTCTACAACTTTGATTCTATTTACTTTTGTCGTAAAATGCACATTAAGGCCGCAATCTTTAAAAAAGAAACATTTTTACCACAAGTACAACTAAGCGTACTTTTCCACTCAGTGAGGAAGGCAGTTGTAAACCACCTCACTCCTCGATTTACTTAGTAAAACCTCTACAGGTTTAAACCAGCCTTTCGGCTGATGACCTAAACAACAACACAGGATATTGTGTGAACAGGTAGTTTTCCTTGTTGTCCTGTACTAGAATGTTGGTATTATTTTTAATTTTATTATTTCTTTTGCTTATTTTTAAAATTTCATTTATTTAACGTCGCATCAACTACAACGGTCATTAGCGACGACGTTGGGGTGTAACTATTGTACAATGGAGGATGAAATGATTTTTTGTAACGTATGAAAATATGCCGTGCATAAGTGGGATTCGAACCTAGGACCGCATGATGAGAGGCGAGCACGTTACCAACTGCGCAAATGCGGCCAACTTTTTGCTTATTTTGGTTGAAAGAAATAGTCTATAATACTTTGCAACTAAACCCAATTATGTTTATTACTATTTTTATTGTGACGCAAAAATAGGTCACAGGGCTCTGAAATGTAAAATAATTCTAGCAGGCCATGTGACCCAGAAGTGTGTCGCAACTTTATTTTCCAAAAAAAAAATAGCTGTTATTATTTTTAATTAATAAATGAAGTAAAATAAGAAGAAAAATTAAATTTAAATTATTAGTAATTAAATAAGAAGAAAAATTAAATATTCATTTGATGCATAAAATGTGAAAAATAAAAAAAGTACGATGGCCCCGCGGTAAGCGTCACAAAATTTAGTGCGGCAGTCAGCGTGTTAAGAACAGAAGAGGTAGAGGTGTAAAAAAGCACTAGTCACAGTTATCTGAGAGTAATGAATTTCATTATACAGCCAGACCCTGTGGTGAATGAAACGAAGGTGTCATTTGCAGGGTGAAAAGTAGGTCATTTTCAGAGAGTCTGGCGCGCTGATAAGCATATTCGACTACTCAGTGAAGAAGGCAATGGTAAACCACCTTACTCCTCGTTTTACTTAGTAAAGCCTTTTAGAAGTTTAAACCATCCTTTCACCTGATGACGTAAACAACAACATAATATTTTAACAATGATTACTAATTTTACTGTGGTTTCAAATAAGTTTCAGGGCTTCCGCAAAGAGTTAGAGTTGATAAAAAATTGACTGAAAAACTAAGAAAAATCTAGATATGAAGGAATGCTGAATAAGTGAACTGTAAAAACGCCTTGAAAAAGGCATTAGTCTATTTATGGTTTATAATATATATTATGGTTTATAATATTATAGGCTACAAACAACTTAAAAAAAATCACAAACATATGATTCCAGTTTGTTAGACGGAAAACACTTCAATAAATGTATTTCTACGTTATAAGTACTTATAGTTTATCTTATGATATATTTATATGATATCTACTTTTCTTTGTTCTCATATATGTACGTACAGTTGATCTAAATTAATTTTTAATTTAAGTATTTCCTAATCAATTAATTTTATAAAGTAAAGGTGTGTTTTTGAAAATGTTTCTTTAATCACTTATCGACTCCATCCGAAGTCTTACTGATCTATTTTTTTTAAAGCTGTCATAATCAAGAAACTGGTGTGAAACACTCACACAACTTTCTCTTGCCAATGCAAACAATTAACTATATAACCTAACATTAGTAATAAAACATTAGAAATAAACAAAAACCAAACCTCAATAAACATTACCTACTTTTTATCATGAGTGAAAGTGCAAAAAGAAAAACAACCTCAGTTTGGCTTAAAAATACGGAAAATTACTATTTTACGCTAAACTAGGCTCTGTAGAGAAAAATGCTAAAAATAAAAGTTGTAGATCTTTTGATTTGCTGTAAATTTGTTTATATACACTTTTGTCGTAAAACGCATACTAAGGCTAAAATCTTTCAAAAAATCTATTTTTTACACGTTTTCGTGAGAAAAAACAAAAAATTGCTAATTACCGAACCGCTAGATCAAGCGTTATACAAAAAAAAAATGTTTGAAATAAAAGTTGAAGGATTTAAAATTCTCTACAACTTTTATTATAATATATTTTTGCGCTAAAATGCATATTAAAGGCGCAATCTTAAAAAAAAATTATTTTTTTACGAGAGAAGAGCCTCCCCAAGAATTTCAGCAGAAATGGCGCCTACCCTATCTTGTAGAGTAAAAAAAGTTAGCATTTATTTATTTATTTATTTACAATAATTTGTTTGTAAGGACTAACCTTATACAAATAGAGTTGCGAAAAAACAATATTACAATTAAACAAAAACAAATACAAAATATATAAATTTGGTGAAAATGCTGTATATAATAGAATAATTGAACAAGTAATTTAGTTACGTGTTATCCTCTCCCATTATCATTAATCTTATTTCCATTGCTTTTACTATAAATAAATACAGATTACTAATTTTATCCTTGTTTAAATTGGACAATAAAACTAATAATTTTCCCCTTTCTGATAAGATATTTTTTAAATACTTGCTAAAAAGACTAATTCTTATATCTCTATACATAGGACACTTAAGTAAAATATGACTAATTGTTTCATTTTCCTTTAGGTTGCAGATAGGGCATACTTTATCACTATTTATAAATGTTCCCCTCCCTTTAACATGTAAATAAACAAATCTATCAGTCGCTAAGCGCAATTGAGTGATGCATCTCATATGTTGCATTGGCAACCTATACAAAAACTGCTCGCCTAACTCAAAGTTTGGGTTTAATTCTTTATACATAGAAAAGGAATTTGTATTTATAGCAGCTTGAATATCCTGCGCAAAAACCGCGCTAGCGTGGCTTTCTATTATACTCATATAATTCGACGTTAGTTCTTCTACCCTTACTTCCCCATCAACCAATATGTTTTGTACACCAGCCAAATGAAATTGTTCTTTTAAAAGAAATACCCAATTAAATTTTTGTTTTGTTACTTCTCTAAGCGTATTATTGCTTGAGTCCACCAACATTTTATAACACAATCTAGGCAGACGATCGTCTGGCATCTCAATATTTTTTTTAAACCACTTAATTGCCCGTATGAAAATATTGTGCGATAAATTTAAACGTTTTAATTCAAGGCGTATTGACCAGCTCGGAATAGTCTTTCCTACGAATAGAACTCGCTTGAGAAAATATAATTGGGCGGTTTCTATAATATTTAAATAGCTGAGGCCCCACACTTCGGAAGCGTACAGTAAAGAGGGTGTTACAATTGAATCGAATAATTTTAACTTCGAGTTCCATGAATCAGATTTTGCTTTCTTTAAGATCTGAATTACTGATTCACTATGGCTTTTAGAGCGCTTAACTACCTCTCTGGAGAATAATCCAAATCTGCCGGATGACGCAAATCTAACCCCCAAGTACCCATATGATTGGACTATTTCTAACGCATTCCCTCTATAATAAAAAGGTTTCACCTTTTTTGTTCTGCCCTTATGAAAATTAATAATTTTTGTTTTATTAATATTTACAGTTAGGTATAAATTTTTGCAATATTCGGAGAGACAATTAAGTTTATATCTTAGGTCAGAGGCACTATCCGCCATTATAATAACGTCATCAGCGAAGAGGAGCATTAGCACGTCGTTATTATTGTCAATGCAAACACCGTGACAACCCCTATCCCTAAAAACCGCTCAATATCCCAAATATACATTGAAAAGAGGAGGGGGCTTGCCGAGTCGCCTTGCAAAATTCCTCTAGAAGGTTGAATTAGTTTTGATTGTTCCCCGTCTTTTTCTACAAAAATACCGGAATTCCTATACAGATTACTTAAAACCCTTATAATTTTACTACTGAACCCTAATAACCCTAAACGATTCCAAAGAGTACAGTGGGGGACGGAGTCAAAAGCTGTTTCGAAATCGACAAAAAGAGCATAAAATTTTTTGTTGTTAGTTCTAGCTGCTTGTAAATGATTGAGTTAAAGACAAATATATTATCAATGCAGCCCCGTGACCTTCGGAACCCGCTCTGGCATTCTGGTAAAAGTTTACACAATTCTGCCCACTCGGACAGTCTTCTTTCTAATACGCGGCTAAATAATTTAAAAAGTGTATTTATTAAAGCTATACTTCTATAGTTAGTAGGAGTTAGGCGATCGCCTTTTTTGTGTAGAAAGAATATCTTTATTTTCGCCCAATCACCCACTGCATCTTCAGATACAAAAATTTTATTAAAAAAATTCACAATATAATTTACCCAGTCACTTGGTAAATTTTTAAGAAATTCATATGCGATGCCGTCGCATCCAGGAGATTTCTTATTTCTCATTTTCCGTAATGAAACCAATACTTCCGTCAGGGATATATCAGTGTCCAGTACTGGATGCAGCGCATCTTGAAAGTAGTAAGACTCCGCGTTTAGCATTCCCCCTTGTGAGAATTTAATCCTTAAAAAATCAGCCCATTCTCCCAGACCTATTAAGTTAGGAGTGCTACTCACACCGCGAAATTTTTTTACGACATGCCAAAATTCTGTCGTATTCTTTGTGTTCGATAATTTTTCTCTTAAATCGTTATAATAATTAATTTTTTTTACGGTAAGAATTTTTTTATATTTAACTTTTTCTTCTAAAAACAAATTCAGGGATACATCCGAAAAATTTTCAGCTTTTGCCTGCCTATATTTTTTGCGTAACGATCTTTTTAAGAATCGACATTCGTGATCATACCAAGGTTTATTTTTTGGCATCATTTTGCCAGTAGTCGAGTGTCTTACCATGCCCAAATCCCCAGCGGCAATTTTAATAGTATTTTTTAAAGTATTATACATAAAATTTGCATCATTGAAGTCAGACGAGGGAACCTGTTTTACCTGCATAGAATTTTTAAAATCATGTTTACGCTCTTCAGACCAAACATATTTGGGGCAGATTTTGTTGCTCGTCTTTAAGCGATTACCAGGAATAAAATCAGCATTTATTTTCACAGAGATCGGTAAGTGGTCAGAAGCTAATATTAAGTCGCAAACAGATAAATCCTCAAGGATATCAAACGATAAATAGTTCGACCACACTAAATCTACTGTACTTTTACCATTTTCGTTAAAAAAGGTAAACTGACCTGGGTTATCGCTAATGCTACGACCATTTACGACATAAAAGATATTATCTTCCATTAGACGGACTAACCTTCTCCCACCTGAGTTAACGATTTCGTCATTTGAAATCCTGTTTGACGATAACCTCGAGTAATTAAAGTTCAAATTGTCTAGCGACTGATTTAAATTTCCCACCCTACAATTAAAATCGCCTCCTATTAATACCGGGTAAGAGAAAAACAGTTCCGCCTCCCTTTCAAACAAAGCTGATAGTTCGGTTAGGCCATCGTCAACGCACTGTGGGTTCAAATAAACGCCCCCAACAATAATAATGGCATTCCTATAAGTAATTTCAATAAATATAAAAAATTTATTAATAGAGAGTGTTTTAAATTTTATGCCTTTTTTAGCTAGTAGGAGTAGACCTCCGGATGCCCGGCCCCGTGAGCTGTGTTTTTCAGCCTCTTTTTGGATACAGTCGTACTCAGAAAAATTTTTAATATTTAATAACGGATTATGCTCCCATGTTTCACTTAAAAAAATTATTTCATTTGTTTTAATTTCCGATAACTCTGTACCATCAAGAGAAAAAAGGGTGGAGATGCCATGACAATTCCAAAATAAAATGTTGGTCGACTTACCTAAGTTGTTATTTTGAGTTCCTACCATACTAAGTTCAGGCATTAGTTCTGACACACTGCTACCGGCATTCGCCGCACTCCCCGTACTCCACTCCCACTATGCACTTCCTACTTTGTCTCTCGATGTAAGGGCGGGCCCTTTAGATTTGCTGCGAGTAACTGTGCCCTCTTTAAGCCACCGACGTACATCACTTGTGCAATTCCCTTTCCTGGAGACTGCTCCCTTTTTAGACGATCCTGTGCTATTTTGAGTTTTTACAGGTGAATTTTCTGTATCTGCGCTAAAATTCCCACTACCTTTGCTAAGAAAAAATTCCACGTGCGTTCCGTCTGTAGATTTTTTATGCTCAGGAGTTCGCCGCCCCTGCTCTCCATTACCAACTTCCTGCCTTCTCAGGTGGGCTTCGGCGCTTGAAGGAACCAGATTTTGTGACTCAGTAGAGGTATTTTCGTTAGTGACCGGCAACTGGTGCACTATGCTAGACTCTGTATTTTCGCCCTTTAAGTCCGATAAACAATAGTATTTTCCATTAACAACCAGTTTGTCATATTTTATTGTAGCATAATGGCCCTGCTTTCTGGCATCGAACATGTAACCTTTTAATTCATCGCGTATTTCCCTAATTTTCTTAGTGAAATCCTCTGACACAGCGATACCAGAATCTTTTAGTTTTTTACTTGCAGTCAAAATTGCCATTTTCGTTTTATAATTACTAAATTTAATGATAATAGGCCTGTTTTTACCACACCTACGCCCAAGTCTATGAGCCCTCTCTATATCATAGTTTGAAATGTTGACACCCAGTTCATTTTTAATAATATTAGACACTATTTCTTCGGATCTATCCCAATCTTCGTCCTTTCCCTCCTGCACATTATAGAAAATAAGATTATTTCGTCGCGAAAATTGCTCAAGTCGGTCCATTTTTACGTGAAGCAATCTATTTTCGCGTTCGGCAGTAACAATTTTTTCGCGTAAAACGCTTACTTCCTGCTGCAAACTCGAGTTAAACGCTATCACTTCTTTAATAGAATTTTTTAATTCCCCGATGTCATTGCTAATAGTGTCCAGACCACGCATTTTCTCCCATAAATCTTCTAATGTGACGGGTCCTGGGTTAGTTTCAACACCACCGATTATTAAAATCACTAACAAAACAAGGCCATAAAAGAAGCAGTTTTCCAGAGACGGGCCCAAAAAATTTAAGAAAACTAGAATAATTAAATATGAACAAACTAGGCCGACAATAGTGAACAGAAGCGGTATGCAGGCCTATACGCGCACGGTACACATTTATTTCGATCGGCATCGTAGCAATGCAAACGACAGTACACAATACTGATAAGAGAGCGGTAGACAAAACACAACCTTTCACCGTGGCTTCTCAAACGCAACTCAAAAAAAGTTAGTAAATAAGGAGATTTTAAAAAAATCGTAGGAACCGTATATGATAAAATCGCAAAAAAGTGAAAAATTATGCGAATAAACTACTACTTCCGGTTGACCGATTTTGATGAAAATATTTGTGTCGGGTCCGGTAGTAGAATCTAACTTAATTTTTAAGTTTCAAGTTCGTACGATGTTTGTTTTTGAGGTATTCTGTTCACATACAGACACACACTAACACAGACACAAACATACCAACCACTAAAAACATGAATTTTTGGTTTGGGGGTCTGGAAACGTGTAAGTATATCCGATGAAAACTCGATTTTGAAAATCGATATGAAAACAGTACTTTCCTTCCTATAATATTCATATAGGCAAGAGAAAGTAAAAATTTGGTTGGTATCACCTTCAAAAGTAATATTAATCTAAGGTAATTAAATAAGTACAGTGGAATTTTTTCATATAACTTACTCAAAAAAATCTGGTGTGAAGCACTCACACGACTTTATCTTGTATATGTAAATAATTAAACATAATTATAATGTTTAATGCGGTCTTGAGTTCGAATCCCATTCAGGCACGGGATATTTTCATACGTTACAAAAAAATTCATTTCATCTTTCACCGTGTCTGCTTTAGCAGTAATTGCAGAACAGTCGGATGTTAAACAAAAAAAAAAAAACAAGAGTAAACAATTTAAAATAAAAAACAATCTAATTTTAATCATGATTGAATGACACAACCTGCCTAGAACTTCAAAATTTGGAAAACCACTAATTGACTTTTAAATGGGCTCTGTAGAAAATATGATTGATAAGTTATAGGTGTTTTAATTAATGGAATTTTGAAATTGTCATCTTTCATTTTCCTATGTCCGTCCGCTCGTCACACCCACACATCAGAAACTACAAGAGATAGCGACAAACGGTTTCCGGATTCGTAATTTACAGTACGATTGGCGAAACGGTAGCTATGGCTGTGCGCGCTCCAGCGCGCACAGCCTGGAAACTAATGGGTGACTAAAAGAGTGTTACTGTACTTACATTTGACAATACAGTACTACCCACAATACATCTACATTTATAATTGCTCATATCATATTATTATACTACCCACCTTACTTTATATCGCCTTACTTTATGATTAATATTTTTATGGCGCAAATCTAAAATAGTTATATACAATTAATTTTAAATTTCAAAATCAATGTCTTTTTTTAATGTTGCTTTAATTGTAGCCAAAGTAGGCAACATTTTTTCACTTTGGTAAAATTTATGTACTACCCGCCTAACAAAGTTTAGGCTCTATCAAAGTCTCTATCTCAGTCACTGAGCGCTTCCTCTTTTTCTTAACTGGAGTTCGAAATAACGCCTCTCCTTTACCAGAAATAATTTTTTGATTTCTTTGCGGATGTTTTTAACAGTAGCCACAAAAACTTCATAAGCTGCCGCTGTTCTGTTATCACACTGATAAACAGACATAACAAATTCACCCGATTGTTTGTAATGTTCCGATTCTTTTTTCATGAAGCCGTTTACATTTGAAATAATTTCTCGCGCCTGACTATGTAGTTTTTTACCAAGTTTGGACCTAACAGCTTGTTTTTCCATATTTTTTTATAACTACGGCACTCACTTTTACAACAGAAAAACTGTAAAACAGAAAACAAAATGAAACGCGTCAACTCAAAACGTTTAGTATAAATGCAAAAAAAGGAAGTGAAATAATGGTTTGCATGCTTTTTTTACCGAATTCAAACACAGACTAATTATTTATCAGAACCAAGTTCAATGCACGCATTAAGAAGTTACATAACAGGACGTGTGTCACAGTAAACAAGAGATTAATCGGTGAGTAATTGTTTTGTCTACACCCGGTGGACAATATTGTCCCCCGCGAGCGTCCTCCAACAAAAGAACTTTTTTTGTACACAAAAATAAAGTGGACGTAAATTGGGTTTAAAGTTTCGGTCTTGATTGGAAGTGGCTGAAAACTGGAAGTTAACAAATCAAAATCGGAATTTGGAAACAAAATTAGTATCATTCGATTTATCTTAAAGAGAAGATACAGAAGTCATTGGGGTGAAGTTCCGGTTTCACCGGAAGTGGCTCAAAACCGGTTTTTAAGAAATCAAATTCGGAATTATGAAACAAAATAGTGTCATTCGATTCTTTTAAAAGAGTAGATACAGAAATCACTAATGGTTTTTGCCATATGTCAAACGTAAGCCCTTTTTAAAAATTGCCACCAGTAATCAAAAGCGACGTCCCATAATAGGGATTTTTTCCTATAACTTTGATTATACACTATACGTTTACAGTATGTCTTAAAATGCATGCAATGGCTGCAATTTAAAAAAATCCCATTTTATTACCAATTTTGACGACCAAAATACAAAAATCACAAATTGACTTTAAACTAAGCAGTATAAAATTGTCTGAATTAAAGTTGTAGGTTTAATTACTTTCTACAACTCTATTTCTAAACACTTTTGATTTAAAATGCATACTAAGGCCGCAATCTTAAAAATCTATTTTTTACCACGAAAGCACAACTCCCACACGAATTTCAGCAAACATGGCGCTTACCCTAATTTGTAAAGCTTAAATAATTGTAGTAAATTGGTTTGTAAGTTTAAAGATCAAAGAGATATAATTTTTTTTACAAAAAACCGATTTATTTTTTTGCATCCAGGAAGGGAGTATAGGACATGTCAAGATAAAACTGATAAATTCATCACTAACCACCAAAAATTTGTTTCTGCTACTGCTTAATTCAGTAGGCTTGTCATGAACCCCTTTCTATCAATTACGACTAGTACACAACATTTGTTTCATTAGGAGTTAAATACTTTTCAACCAACAACTATTTAGAAAGGAATTCGTGCACATTGTAAAATATCATCAATCAATTATTATTTTTGCTTTTTTTTAAATGACTTAAATAGTCACAAGTTTTTAAACCTTGTGGCAATTGATTGATGTATTTTCTACCTGCATAAGTTGGTTTCTGTTCAAACAATTTAGTGTTGTGATTAGCAACATAATAATCGATTCTGTTTCTTCTGTAGTGGTTGTGAACATCTAAATTATGTAAAAAAGGTATTTTGCTTTACGTACATTATCACTTCAAAAATGTACAAAAAAGGAACTGTGAGCAATTGCAGCTCTTTAAATAGTGATCTGCATGAGGTAAGGTGGTTGACTCCCATCATACGCCTGACAGCTTTTTTCTGTATTTTAAAAACTCTTTCCATGTTACACTGTAATGAATTACCCCATACTAATATGTCAATGAGGTTGTAATTAACTTTGAAATATATTTTAATATGTTATAAACTGGTTGTAATGAACATTATTTAGTAGTATATACAAAAAAATCACACCTTAAAAAAAACTACAAATTTTTTTCGGAGCTCTCTTCATATTAAGGATTCTTAATTCGGTTGTTTAGGTCATCAGTGGAAAGACTGTTTTGAAGCTGTAGGGGCTTTACTAAGTAAAACGAGAATTGAGGTGGTTTAACATTGCCTTCCTCACTGAATGTAAAAGTATTCTTAGTATGCCAGGCTCTCCGAAAAGCATCTACTTTCCACTCTGGAAATAACACCTTCATTCACCACAGGGTGTGGCTACACTATAATGAAATTCATTATTCTTAGAAGAGATAAAGATGACTAGTGTCTTTTACACCTCTACGTCTTCTGTTCTTAAATTCTTCAGTCATATAATTGGCTGTCCATACAATAAGAAACAGAACTATATTTGGTAGCCCTGGAACTAACAGATTGAGTGAAATAATTGAATACTCTACGTGCCTGTTATGGCAACCTTAATTCTATTTGAATTAAACTAATAGCCCCAACGTGAGCGTAAAATTTAAATAATAATAACACATCTAAATTTCAACGGCTTTGTCATTTGTATCCTATCATGAACATTATACGCAATTTAAATAATGAGACACAATCTTCTTATTAGGTAGCTCATTATAAATCATTTTTCTCATTAGTATAATTTGCTATCATTTAAATATTTATTTTCTTTTACCTGTATTTTGATTGTATTTCTGGTAAGACAAATTGTATAAAATGACTAAGCGATTACACCTTATAATGAGGTAATTTGTTACTAATACAAACAAAACTGATAGAATATTGATTAGTAATTTGATTTTGATTGAGCATTTAGAAAATACGTGACTGCATATCGAATTTCAGCAGTGCATGAGTTTATAACATCACGTTTTCAGTTTTTCCTTAAGAATAGGCCTACTTTTGATTATTTTAATTCTATTCAAATTCATCATTCCTATCTACTTAAATTCGATAGAATTTATGATTAAAATTAATTTATTTGAAAATTACATTTCCTAGACTAAATTTGAAGAACTGATTTTGAAAAATTTCTAAAGATTAGGCTACTATTTACTCTGGTACAAAAAAAACAGGAAAACTTCATTTTCTCAAAAACGAATTTAATGGTAATGATTAAACTTTCCTCGTTTACAACATACATTTCTGGTCAAAAAGAGGTAAAAAATTTATTTGTAGGAAATTCTTGATTCTTGAGGCCTTTCGATTGTACCACGACGACCTTTGGAATTTAAAAACTCGCGAACTTCGATACCAAAATGTGCTGGAGTGCCATCTTGTTGCCAGATGAGTGATTGGATATTGTAAACAGGATTGTTTTCAAGTTCCAAAAATACTACTTCCTGCAGCATTATAAGTAGGTAATTTCCTTAGTTAGCATTTCCCTCAAAAAAAATAAGGACCTATCACTGCAGTACTCGAAATACCTACCCATACCATAACACCAGACACATTAAGCTCTTTATTGAATTACAATATGACGATTTGTATCCGACCAGTACACGCAGTTATGCCGATTAACACGTTTATTGAGTTTACATGCCTCATCAAACCATAAACTTGATCGCAAAAAGTTTGGATCGGCTTCTGCACGGATAGCGACTGTCTCACAGAATTCCAACCGCCTGTCACTATCGTCCTCATGAAGCATTTGGAGTTAAGATGGACGAAATGGCTTCAATTTTAATTATTTCATCATTTTTGCACGCCAGTTCGTGATAACCTTAGTTTAGAAGGTGCCTTACGAGTTGATTTACCAGGACTGGATACAAACGCTTCCGCAAACTTTTGTATGTTATCGTCATTGCAAATCGATCGTGAATGGCCACACTTCTGGGCATTTAATACGCTTCATATGTTTTCAAATTTTTTATTTAACTTTCATAAATGTTGCCGAGCGGTAACGACACACCTGGATACCACTAAATTCTTCCAGTACTACTTTAGCGGTATTTTTATGATGCTTTCACCACAACTGAACATATGAACTCAGTTCTTCAGTTGTAAATATTTTTAAAATACAGTTACGAAGGAAAAATAGTAACTACACGGAGACGTACCTCACAATAATTACTGTAACAGACAACTAATGAATTTTGTACGTGATACTGCCAACATTACACTATTACAAACTTATCAAAATGAAATGTTCCATCTCATGGGGAAACCGACATATGGGTCAACCGGTAAATCAGCTTTTTAATTATAAAAGAAAAAATTTCCCTGTAGGTGAAAAATTTATCTACTAGTGAAACACTGCAAGGAAATGTTAGGCCTACTTTAAAAATTTTCCCATTGCTAAATCATCGTGTAAGTATAACCACATCCTATTTTAAATCAGCTGTACGTATTTTCAATATCCAGTACATTCGGAAACTAATGTAACAATTTATCTGCGTTGAAAATTCGATTTATCATTCGGCATATTACACAAATATTCTTACATAAACTCACACTTTTATATCCACGTTTGCTTTAGTGTTTTTAAGTGTTAAAGCAAAGATAAAATAATGATGTATGTATACTTTAGATCGTGTATTTAATCTACGAGACACACCTTTAAGTACGAGGCCTTTCCGTAATTTGTTCAGTAAATAATGAACTCTTTTGTCTACGTGAATAAGTCATATTATTAAAATATTAACATTTACATAGGTAGTGTATATATATATATATAGTATGTACTGTAGTTGATTAACTAACCATTTGGGTTTTCACAAAATCTTATATTTTTTACTTTCTCTTGCCTATATGAATATATAGGAAGGAAAGTATTGTTTTCATGTCGATTTTTCGAAATCGAGTTTTCACCGGATCTATACGTTTTCAGACCCCCTGAACCCAAAAAACATGTTTTTAGCGATTGGTCTGTGTGTGTGTCTGTGTGTGTGTGTGTGTGTGTGTGTGTGTGTGTGTGTGTGTGTGTGTGTGTGTGTGTGTGTGTGTGTGTGTGTGTGTGTGTGTGTCTGTGTGTGAACAGAATATCTCAAGAACGGAACATCGTACGGACTTGAAACTTGAAACTTAAGTTACATACCACTACCGGACGCGACACGAACATTTTCATCAAAATCGGTCAACCGGAAGTAGTAGTTTATTCGAATAATTTTTCAGTTTTTTGCGATTTTCTCAAAAACTGTCCTACGATTTTTTTTAAAATCGCCTATTTTACTCAATTTTTTATTCTCTACAAGATAGGGTAGGCGCCATGTTTGCTGAAATTCTCGGCGAGGCTGTTTTCACGTAAAAACGTTGTTTTTTTAAGATTACGGCTTTAATATAAATTTTAGCGCAAAAACTTATATAATAAAAGTTGTAGAGAATTTAAAAACCTACAACTTCTGTTTCAAACATTTTTTTGTATAACGCTTAGTTTAGCGGTAATTTGCGATTTCTGTTTTTTTTCTCACGAAAACGTGAGAAAAATCGATTTTTTTAACATTTCGGTCTTAGTATGCATTTTACGACAAAAGTGTATATAATAAAAGTTATAGAAAATTAAAAGATCTACAACTTTTGTTTAGAGCATTTTTCTCTACAGAGCCTAGTTTAGCGTGAAAGCGTGATTTTCCGTATTTTTAAGCCAAACTGAGTTCGATTGTCATTTTGCGTCATTCACTCATGATTAAAATAAGGTTATGTTTTTGAGGTTAGTTTTTGTTTATTTCTAATATTTTATTAATAATGTTAGGTTTATTATTAATCATTTGCATTGGCAAGAGAAAGTTGTGTGAGTGTTTCACACCAGATTTTTTAAATACTAAAAGTTTATTATGATAGAGCAGGTATACCTTGGTCAATTTGAATTGGCAAAAGCAGCTTCGGTGTTTACTCCACTCTTCGCCACTCGCCATACAACGACGGTACAGTCACAAAAGTATACAATCGCTACTGTTATGTGCGCCTCACCCACGGTCACTACGCTTTGTTTTCACTTTTGTTATTAATAATCCATCAGACATAATGATGTGGCTAATTTGTTTCCATATATGATTTTCTATTCGTTATTTACGAGGTGTGGCTCTTAAATAACGAGACTGACGTAAAAAAATTATTTTTATTTTATACATAATCACTTATTGTCACCTTCAATATGCACTCCTTCTCTATCCCTACAACGCTCCATGCGAATTTTCAATTGTTGGAAACAGTGCTGGAAGTCATCTTCTGTCAGCTCCTTCAGGACACGTGCCGCTTTCTCTTTTACAGCTTCCACAGACTCAAATATTGTCCCTTTTAATGCAGATTTCACCTTAGGGAACAGGTAGAAGTCACATGGTGCAAGATCTGGTGAATAACGTGGATGTTCTAACACTGAGATGCTGTACTTGGCTAGGCACCTCTTGACAGATAACGCGGAATGAGCTGGCGCATTGTCTTGGTGGAGAACCGATGATTTGTCCTTCCACATTTCGGGCCGTTTTTTCCTTACTCTTTGACGTAGTTTAGAAAGTACCTCAAGGTAGTAATATTGAATAATTGTTTGACCTTCAGGAACCCAGTGAAGGTACACAATCCCATGGATATAAAAAAAAAACAATCATCATTGCTTTAAATTTTGACTTGCTCATTCGAGCTTTTTTGGCTCTCGGTGAAGTTCGGCTCTTCCAGTACATGGATTGGCGCTTCGTTTCCGGATCATAAGTAAAAACCATGTTTCATCACATGTTATTACCGTTTCCAAAAAATTTGGGTCATTTTCAATAGCGTTCAAAGTGTGAGTACAAACATTTTTGCGAGCTTAATTTCAAACATTTCCCTGGTAATAAAACTCCCCTGGCCAAACAGGGAGGGTGACGAAGAAAGAGACGTCATACCCCTTTCTCTTTTACGTACCTACAGTCTGTTATCTAAATATCAGAGTATAATAACATTTACAGCGTATAAAATACGATGCATTTAGTAACAAAAAGTATTTTTCAGAATTTCTTGATTAAAAATAAGCTTATTAGAACGTGGTAAGCGAAACTCCAAATATTTTTGCCCGTGACCTTTGGATGGTGTCAGCGTAGGAGGGTTATTGTATTGGCTGTGCCAGATTTTTCCATTCGTCTGAAAACACAATAGCTTTCCATAAAAGCTGTACTGCATTCTGAACGTGAAATAGAGTATAGATGTGATAAAATAAGTCATTTTTGTATGAAACACGTAAATTGTTGTGCAATGTGTGATTATTAACGTAGAAGGGTGCGTCAGTTATTTGTCTAAGTAATTTAAATTGAAATCGTTGAATTCTATGTAATATGGAATGTTTTCCTGTGTCGTAAATTTAGCCATATAATTTCAGATTGGATAAAAATTAAAATTTTTTTTATAAATAAATTTTCATTCTTTTTCTTAAATAATGTGATCTTCCATAAATTTAATTGCACAACAACGTCGGTATATATATATTTTTTTGTTAAACAAGTCTTTTTGTTCCTAAAATAGCCATAATGTGCGAAACGTACGTGTCAATGGATGAATGTAATATATTTTACAAATAAGATGGGTATCAATGTTTTTGTTAAGGCCATCAAAAATAAATAAGGAAACCTTGACTTTACCCACATATACATAATATTTATTTCAATAATTTTAATATAACTTTTTCTTAAGTATCCAATGTCTGTTAATTAATCTAAAAAAATATTGTCAACCTTGAAGAGTCGAAAAATGCAGTGACAAATCCGTGGATTCTCAAAATGAACTATTTAAAAATAACATGAGCTATTTTGGTTTATTTAAAATCGCATCAACAGCTCAGTTAATAGCAATTACGGTGGGTTTCAATGTGTGAAAATTTTCAGAACATTAGCTGGGAATCTAACCCAGGATTCACGCATTGTAGGCTAGCGTAGGCGGCCATGAATTTTATTATATTTACTTTCAGTTGCAATACGTTTTAATTATTTTGTAGAACTGAATGATGGACGTCGTGTTTGGCGGAATGAACTTTACCCGGAAAAAATTTCTTTTTAATCTTAGCGAAGGAGAATCTGCTGAAGCTTTGTCTAAAACTAACAAAGCTTTTCGATCTAAATATCTCTCCACTGTTGGCTGAAAGAAGTTTTTAAATCAGTCAGAAAAAATAGCTCGAGTAACCCACGCTTTACCTCAGTCGGACGAAGCAGGGAGTGATACACCAGATGCCAAATACATTAGCCTACATACTATAATATTATTATATCTGATCATATTATAGGTCAGACCCTCGGAAAAGCGGAACGGACCATGTATACTTGTAACCTTGGACTGAATTCAATAAGCACTTATTATCGAAACCTCGTAACTTGAGTACATCGTATCTCGAGACCTCACTGTACTATAAAAAAGTGTCTATCTGCACGGTTACCGATGTAGTTTGATGGTTGGGGTTCAATTAACTATACTCTCTCAGGAAAAGTTAGCCTGATTACAAGACTGTATCTCAGTTACGTGCCCATAACAGACTGGTGGAGTGTCAAATTATTTACACTCAATTTGTTCGTTGCAGGGCTAAAATAAATAGTTCTGTTTCTTATCACATGGTCAGTCAATTAAATGACTGAATCATTTAAGAACAGAAGAGGTAGAGGTGTAAAAGACACTAATCAGAGTTATCTTCTCTGAAAGTAATGAATTTCATTGTACAGCCAGACCCTGTGGTGAATGAAGTAAAGTTGCCATTTACAGAGTGGAAAATATGTGCTTTTCAGAGGGCCCGGCATGCTGATAAGCGTACTTTTCCACTCAGTGAGGAAGGCAATGGTAAACCACCTCACTTCTCGTTTTACTTAGTAAAACCTCTAGAGGTTCAAACCAGCCTTTCGGCTGTTGACCTAAACAACATCTCAGTTACAGGTCATACACATCATCCTCATCTCATTGGGTAATGGGGTTTATTTATTTTTCAAAATTTAACAGATTGCAACGTACACACGTTACGGGTTAAACAAAAATCTGTTCGATTATTTTTCTCCTTTTACTTTTTGCTCATAACAGGCAGGAGGAGCGTTAAATTATTTACACTCGATCTGCTAGTTCCAGGGCCACAAAAAAATAGTTCTGTTTCTTATCACATGGTCAGCCAATTAAATATGTTTGAAACATTTAAGAAAAGAAGAGAAAGAGGTGTAAAAGACGCTAGTCACAGTTATCTCCTCTGAGAGTAATGAATTTCATTATATACCCAGACCCTGTGGTGAATAAACAGAAGGTGTTATTTGCAGAAAGTAAATGCTTTTCGGAGGACCTGGCATACTGATAAACATACTTTTTCACTCAGTGAGGAAAGCATTAGTAAACAACCTCACTCCTCGTTTCAGTTAGTAAAGCCTCTAGACGTTCAAACCAGCCTTTCGGCTGAAGATTTAAACAACAACGGATTTTTCAAGATCTTGTGGTCAAAACACACAACAAAAGTGCATGTAGTCAACGCTACAGAAAAAAATAACTACCTACTATTTTATTTCAAGAACTTTTTTCTTCAGTACTTATTTTAGAGTCAATTAGTGAAATTCCTTATTTTAAAGTCGAACAGAGGTTGATTTTCTTTTACCTCATTTATTCATGATTCCAATTAGGTTTTTTCATATTATATTGTTTACTCATGATTATTAGCGTTTTTAGGTAATTAAACATTACCTATTATTAGAGTGATGAAGAAGAGGAGGATTTTCTACTTTTTCTACATTTTAAGAATGCCGAATGATAGAATATTGAAACAGCTGATCCTCAGGAACTTGATCAGGAAGATTACGGGAAGATACATCGAAGGGATTAAGAAGGATCTCAATGAATTGGACTGGCAATTGAAGACGCCTTTGAAAAGGAAAAAATAAATAGTACTCTCAAATCAAACATTTAATTGGGGATAAGCATGAAGACTCACGGTGGAGGTTACAGTTGAGATACGGAAACAAAGATCGGATCGTCTCAAAAAGTACTGATAAAACCGAAAGGCTAGACCAATACTTTATTCGAAGAACACTAAAAATTGATTGGCTTAGTGGTCCAATGTGGCTTCAAAAGTTAATTTAATTGTTCTTACATGGGTTAAATAAACGTTACATTTTTCATTACTATTTACATTAGTAAGATAAAGTCGTGTGAGAGTTTTACAACATTTTATTTAATATTTCATTAAAGTTTAGTTTTTCCTTATCAAAGTATGGGCGTAGCACACGCGATTCATCAACGTCATTACAATTTTTAAGTGAGTAATAATTCTGTTTATAAACATTTCAAAAATAATAATTTAGGTTCTGATTACTTATGTCGTTAATGGCGTACCATAAATTATACTATTCTTTGACAGAGTTTATTAAAAAAATAAATATATAAAATATAATACAGTACACAAAGTAAAATACAATTAATCCTGGATGATTTCTGGACTTTGAATTAGTCATTTTGAAATTAGTTATTATTTCATCTTACAATTCATACCTAAAGGCCACAATAAATCAATAGGTTTTTAAATGAAATTTTAGTTATATAAAACTTTTGACTACTGCGATAATACTGTTAAACTATTTTCAAAAATATTCTACAACACTAAGATGATAAATTAATTACAATAAATAATATAAAAGTACTTTGGCCATTTTTGTAACATATGAATACTCCAATATATGTTGTATATTAAATGACCTCCAAAAGAAAAACGTCTTCTCTTTCTTCTCCTTCTTCTCCTTCTCCTCCTTTTCCTTTTTTCTACTTCTTTTTCTTCTCCTTTTTCTTCTAAACACCCACATTTCAAAAACTTCTAAATTATGCCTGGACTGCATACTAAAGTTCACATTTCCACACCACGTGTGTGTGTGAACAAAATATCTCAAGAACGGAACATAATACGAGTTGAAACTTAAGTTAGATGGTTCTAGAGGACCCGATACGAACATTTTTATCAAAATTGGTCTACCTGAAATAGTAGTTTATTGGTGTAATGTTTCACTTTTTTGCGAATTTTTAAAAACGGCTCCTACAATTTTTTTAAAAATCGTCTCTACTACATTTTTTATGCTGTACAAGATAGAGCATAAAAACAGACCGTAAAAAAATGTTTTTTAAGATTGCGGCCTTAATATGCATTTTTGGGCAAAAGGATTATACAATCAGTTGTAAAAAATTTAAATACCTATAACTTTTATTTTTAACATTTTTTTTGTTTGCCGTTTAGTTTAGCGGTAATTAGTGATTTTCGGTTTTCTTTCATGAAAATCTGTAAAAAATGGATTCTTTAAGATTTCGGCCTTAGCCATTTACAACATTTGCATTTTACAACAAAAAAGTAATAATCAAATTTATAGAAAATTAAAAGATCTACAACTTTTATTTATAGCATTTTTCTCTACTGGCCTAGTTTAGCGTGAAAGAGTGATTTTCCGTATTATTAAGTCAAACCTAAGATTAGTTTTCATATTGTATCATTCACTATGATTAAAATGAGGTTACGCTTATTGTTTATTTCTAATGGTTTATTACTAATGTTACGTTATATTGTTCATTATTTGCATTGGCAAGAAAAAGTAGTGAGAGTGATTCACACCAGATTTTTTTATAAATTATGATTTCTTTGCTCAGAAACGCGTTTGTTCCGAAAATAGTTTTGTGATAAAAATATTCACTTTAGAATTTCCTGTTTCAGGGCGCAATTAATTTGCTATACAAAAAAAATCAAACATTATCATTGTAAAGATAAAAATAATAAAGTGAACTCCATCCGGGAACCGGAACCACGATAACTAACTCAGCAGATATTTTTAAATTTAGCAGGTCACAAGGAAAATGTTATTGAAAAAAATATTTATTGTGCCCTATTTTGACGTAGATAAGAAAAAACGAAGCAATGAAAATACCATGTGCATTCTAAAACGCACGGACGGTTTTCAAGAGCTGTAAAAATATGTATATGAAATTTTATTGAATTCAACTGCAAATTGTTTTTATGGTTTCTTTAACAAAGAGGTTGTAAACTAACACTAAGATTCAAATCAGTGAGTGTTCTTACAGTTTTGAAAATTCTCGATAAAAAACCGCGGATTAATTGGAGCGTTAATTCCATATATATTTTTACCCTCTTGCCAATGTGAATGTATAGAATGGAAAGTATTGTTTTCATGTCGATTTTCGAAATCGAGTTTTCACCGGATATACACGTTTTCAGACACCCTGAACCCCAAAAAACATGTTTTAAGCGATTGGTGTGTGTGTGTGTGTGTGTGTGTGTGTGCGCGCGCGCGCGCGCGCGTGTGTGTGTGTGTGTGTGTGTGTGTGTGTGTGTGAGGGGGAGAAAGAGTGTGTGTGTGTCAACAAAATATCTCAAGAACGGAATATTGTACGAAGTTGAAACTTGAAATTTAAGTTAGGTAGAAGACCTACCACTAGAAGACCCGACGCGAACTTTTCAACAAAATTGGTCAACCGGAAGTAGTAGTTTATTCCAGTAATTTTTCACTATCTTGCGATTTTCTCAAAAATGGCTCCTAAGACTTTTTTCAAAATCGCCTCATTTACTACAGTTTTTATGCTCTACAAGATAGGGTTGGCGCCATTTCTGCTGAAATTCTTGAATATGCTGTTCTCTCGAAGAAAAAAATAGTTTTTAAAGATTGCGACCCTAATATGCATTTGAGCGCAAAGTTGTTGATAACAAAGAACCGACAACTTTTATTACAAACATTTTCTTGTATAACGCTTAGTTTAGCGGTAATTAGTAATTTTATTTATTTTTCATGAAAATCTGTAAAAAATGGATTTTCGAGATTTCGGCTTTAGTACACATTTAACGACAAAAGTGTATGGAATCAAATTTATAGCAAATTAAAAGATCTACAACTTTTATTTAAACATTTTTCTCTACAGAGCCTAGTTTAGCGTGAAAGAGTGATTTTCCGTATTTTTAAGCCAAACTGAGGTTGATTTTCATTTTGCATCATTCACTCATAATTAAAATAAAATTATGTTTTTTGAGGTAAGCTTTTTTGTTTATTTCTAATGTTTTATTACTAATGTTAGGTTATATTGTTCATTATTTGCATTGACAAGAAAAAGTCGTGTGATTGTTTCACACCAAATTTCTATTTTTTTTTTTTTTGGTTTAACGTCCGACTGTTTTGCAAATTGCTGCTAATGCAGACGGTGAAGGATGAAATGAATTTTTTGTAACGTATGAAAAAATGCCATGCCCGAGTGAAATTTCTATTATGAATATTAATTAAATTATTAGCTATTAAAATCTTTTGTAGACTAATTTTTACTGTTTCCAAACGATTGGAGTAATAAAAGTAAGATTACACCCTTGTAATAAGATTAATATTGACAGCACATTGTCCAATGTTAATTTCCCTATAGGCCTACGTCAGATTTGTTGGGAAGCACGTGTAATAAACGTTCAATAAATTTTGTTAAAACAATTTTTTAAATGTAAAAAAATTGTTACC
Organism: Catonia carolina; assembly: GCA_035578175.1. NCBI lineage: Eukaryota > Metazoa > Arthropoda > Insecta > Hemiptera > Achilidae > Catonia > Catonia carolina. The sequence continues at coordinate 44,303,367 of JAQMRL010000006.1, read as the reverse complement.
CACGGAAATAATAATTTGACACCGGATATCCAATTATTTAAAAATCTGGTGTGAAACACTAACACAACTTTCTCTTGCCAGTGAAAATAATTAACAATAAACCTAACATTAGTAATAAAACATTAAAAATAAACAAAAAACTAACCTCAATAAACATAACCTTATTTTAATCATGAGTGAAAGACGCAAAATGAAAATCAACCTCAGTTTGGCTTAGAAATACGGAAAATCACTCTTTCTCTCTAAACTAGGCTCTGTAGAGAAAAATGCGTTAAATAAAAGGTGTAGATCTTTCAATTTTCTATAAATTTAATTATAAACACTTTTGTCGTAAAATGCATACTAAGGCCGAAATCTTAAAAAAATCAATTTTTCACACATTTTCGTGAGAGAAAAACAGAAAATCGCTAATTACCGCTAAACTAAGCGTTATACAAAAAAAATGTTTGAAATAAAAGTTGTAGGATTTTAAATTCTCTACAATTTTTATTATATAAATTTTGCGCTAAAATGCATATTAAAGCCGTAATCTTAAAATAACAACGTTTTTACGAGAAAACACACTCACCCAGAATTTCAGCACACATGACGCCTACCCTATCTTGTAGAGAATAAAACATTGAGTAAACCAGGCGATTTTTAAAAAAATCGTAGCACCAGTTTTTGAGAAATTACAAAAAATTGAAAAATTATACGAATAAACGACTACTTCCGGTTGACCGATTTAGATGAAAATGTTCGTGTCGGGTCCGGTAAGAGTATGTTACTTAAGTTTCAAGTTTTTTAAGTTCGTACGACGTTCCGTTCTTGAGATTTTTTGTACACACACACACACACAGACCAATTGCTAAAAACATGTTTTTGGGTTCAGGGGGTCTGAAAACGTATAGATCCGGTGAAAACTCGATTTCGAAAAATCGACATGAAAACAATACTTTCCTTCCTATATATTCATATAGGCAAGAGAAAGTAAAAAATTCAGTAAATCGTTAAGAAAATAAAGTAAAGTCATCTTGCTAGCCTCCGTGCAAGCGGCAAGCTACACCTCTACCGCTGCCTGCTCACTCCTTAAACGCTACTCCATCCAAATACGCGCACTCATAACGCACAATGGCATTGATTCACCTCCCCGTTACAGCACCTTACACCTATACTTCTTTCCTGTCTTCTTTCCACAGACTATTTGTCTGTGCGGAGATTCGGAACCGGGGTATATACTACCTTTTCAAATAACACTTTATTTTTTATAATACACAAAATTGATTGTAACTGCACTTATATACGAGGGTCATTCGTAAAGTAAGGTCCGAATCGCGGTAACTAGCCACACGGCGAGCGAACAGCGCAATGCGCATGCGCGATGACTCCCAGCATGCCTTGCGTACGAAACGACGCCATTTGCAGTAGTATCTTTGTTGTGTGCTGTTTACTGTGCATTTTTAAGATGTTTAAGACAATTGATCATCCCGCCGACTGCGAAATACGGTCAATGATTCGTTTTTTGACAGCAAGGAACGTTTGTGCAGTAGATATTCATCGACAAATAAGTGAAGTATATGGCCCTAATGCAATGAGTGACAGTAAAGTGCACAAGTGGGTGAGAGCTTTTAAGGAGGGAAGGGACAATGTCCATGATGAAGCACGATCTGGCCGACCATCAGTGATCACGGAAGATTTGGTCAAAGCCATTGAAGAAAAGGTTCGTGAAAATCGTCGATTCACAATTTCGTCATTAGCATTGGATTCTCGAACGTGAGTAAGCGGTGAACGTGAGAACGGCGGTAAGCACTTCAACTCTGATGACGAGGTGAAAGAAGCTCTTCATGACTGGTTATATTCCCAGGCGGCAGAGTTCTACGACACTGGTATTCAAAAGCTTGTAGAAAGTTATGATAAATGTTTAAAAAAAATGGAAACTATGTAGCAAAATAGATTAAGACGTCAGGAATTAAATAAAACAAGGTTTTTGATCTAATCTGTTGTGGTTAATTTTTTATACAAAAACGGACCTTACTTTACGAATGACCAATAGAAAAAATGGAGGCGTATATTTTTTGCCCTGTGACATTTTCAGGTACATGGAATCGATAAAAATTGATTTCAAGTGTCACCATCGTCCCCTTTGATTAGGTACTGTGCTGTCGACTACAAAGCTTCCGACGTAGTAACAGAGAGAACTGCCAATAGTTCCGAAAGAGGCGGTAAGCCTGTGGCGGCTTACCGATAGAGGCCTTTGTCGCCAAGGTCGAGGCCATTAACCGCTCTTACCACAGCGCTCTTGGTGACTATATAAACTAAATAAACTCCACTGAGACCGAGGAGATTCAATTCCTACAAGACACCAGACAAGACGTCCACCATCGGTACATGGCTACCGGACTCCAACAAAGGCTCATCGACGACCCCGCAAGACAGAAGATTATGCTTCCGCTCGCCGACCCAACAGCGTTAGCCGTCGACTGGACCGTCATCGCCCGCACCGGACCCTCGACTGAGTCTTACGGCCACCGGATCCGACGAAGCAGCCATCGACCCACTACTGCGAGGGAAGAAGATGATGTCTCCGCTGGATGACGACACGCCGCGTCATCCAGCCCCCGACCGCCACGACAACTACGACCGACGCTTCGCCAAGACGACCACCGTTTAAACGGCCCTTTTCAGGGCCACCAAAAAGTAACGATTTAAACTCGCCACTTAATGTCGTCATCCAGTGACACAAGTTTTTCTGAAAATTCCATTTTTCTGAAATTTTTTCGTTTTGGCCAACTTTTTTTTTCAACTCAACAGAATGCAAGGGAATTTTGTAAACTTGCCTGTTATATGCCAAGAGGCTAACGTAATGAATAAAGAAAAATTTTATTCATGGGTTTGAACAGGACGGAACGTTTACTTTCAAAAATATTTATTTTACAATTAGCGTGAAATTACTTAAAATAATTTGTATTATCCTTTTTCACATATAGTACAACAGGCACGCTTACAAAATGCCCTTGCATTCTGTTGGGTAGAAAAGAAGAAACGGACGGTATAAACGAAAAAAATTCAGATAAATGGAATTTATTTCAAGATTTTCTGAAAATCTTTTCAAAACATGACGACGGTAGAACGAAGCTACCTCGTCAAGGAATTTCCACCTCGGAGAGCTATGGACCTCGCGGTACAAGCTATCACGTACCGTGAGGAGCCAATTTTCCGCTTGACCTTGAAGCTCCAGGATCAGACGCTGTCTGGACTCCCCTAGAGCGGGGCAGTCGTACAACAGATGACCATCTGTTGTACGACTGCCCCGCTGATCATCCAGCAGACGGACCTTTTCAAATAAGCCGCGAACTCACCATGACCAGTGTGAGGATCCGGACTCCCGATGTCCTTAAATAAACATTACAGGCATACCATCCCTCCAGATCTTGCGTGAATTCATACAAAGACCTTCCCTTAGGCGAGGTGTTCCACACGGCCTGCCACGCTTCCAAAGCGAGAGTCTGTACTCTCTTCTTCAGGGCAGGGTAGAGCAACCTTATAACCGCATCTAATTACGCCATAAACATAATTAGCTTACTACGGGACAACAGTTGCCGATTTAGTATTGCATCTACCAGAGAAACCCACATACGAATTAGATTGTTAAAAAAAGGTGCGCGTCGTACGCGAGCAAATACGGAATGTTCCGGGTTTGATTCCCGAACAGGCGTGGAACTTTGTCATCGTTTCATCACATAACACAAACCAAAGCTTATGTAGCATCATCAACTAATTAAGAGAGAAATAATTCTCCTTATGTATCGTTCTGGTCCACTCAAACATAAATAAAAAGGAATTTAATAACAAAGTAAACGACAAATGTTTTCTACACTCAAATGCTTCCGGAGAAACTAAATTTCGGTAAATCGATACACCAAAATACTGAACGAGTCAAAATAAAATACTTTTACTGTATAATCATGACACTAAAGAAATTACAAGAAATAATAAAATTATAATTCTTTTTTATCGCTAAATTTTGAATAATCATTTTCTACAAAGCGACTAATTTAAAGATATCTACTAACTATTTGGTTAGCATTCTTTTATAATTATTGAACATATTTTTTTTATTTTTAGAAATGTCGAAATAAATAATAATATTCTATTTCCGCTCAATTTATTACATTTCTTAGTAAATTACTGTTTAACAACTACACATAAATTCCCGGCATAGATAACAATGTGATACTTATAACGCAAGACACTGCACGTAAATACTTCAAAACTCAAAGTTTAAATACATCTATCTTATCCGTGACGTACAGTTCGCTACAGTCTGTGTCAAACAAACGTTCAGTTGTCTCCTGTACTTGTTAGACAGCAACAATTAAAAAATTCTTCTTGTAAAATTAATTTAATAATTTTACAATCCGCTTAATTTGATTGGATATTTATTTATAACATCAGGTAATTAATTTTTTAAAATTAATAATTATATGTACTATTGATAATATAAACGAGCGATACATTTTTGAAAATTAATTTCTTTTTTTGAAGTTTACCTCATTTTTTAACTTAGTTGTAAATTACATGAAACGGCACATATTTGTAAAAAGAAAACGATTAGATCTAAATTTTTGAAAAATATATTATATATTGAAACCTCGGTAATTTGAAGCCGAAGGGACTGCCGAAATTCTAATTAATGAAATTTCAAAATAAAAAGTTACTTGAACTCTAAAAATTATACATCGACAAAAGCATTTACTGCTCGTTTTTAACTCTGTTTTAACGCTAAAATCTAAAACATACAATACAGCATATATGTATTAATCAATTACAGTATAGTCGCGGTAATCCGAAAACGTCCATTTGTGCGGATTATCGATGTCTACAATCTTAGATTTCGGCAATCAAATAACAAATACGGTAGGATAAAAAAATACAGATTTAACAAAATACAAGAACACAGAATTATAAATGACACCTTTATTTGAAATCTGTTACAGTATTATTTTCATATAATTTTAAAACAAAACACAATTTTAAAACAAATTATGATAACTTGTGATTGCCAGTGCTGTTACTCCACGGGAAAACGTTATACGATCTTTTCCAGCTTTGAATCCAGCGGTAGTCTTTCCCCTTTATGAACTAAAGTTTTTCCTGACAACATTTTGCAGTACAATTCCGACTCATCTCCATTATAAACTTGATCTGCTGTTAACTCCGGTTTTCTACTTCATCCTAGAATTTTGTTTTGAAGTCCATAAAATCGTCGATACAACTAAAAATTTTTCACCGGTAACACTTAACAATAAAGTATCGTTTTTTTAATTTGTCCAGCCAGCCTATACTGGCTTGAAAGTCATCTTTCCCGGTCATTTCCTTGTAGAAAAACTTCGCTTTTGGGTGAGAATGGTTCCACTGACTAAAGATTGCCTTGCTCTTTCTTGCAAAAACCATGAGTATAAAGCCCGCTCGGCATCAGGTTTACCTGCTGCTCTCAATGTTTTTCTTTTCAGTGGCCCGAACTCCACTTATTAGAATTTTTAAAGAATTTTTCTAAATGGTAAAAAAATAATTAAAAACATGATAATAAGTGATCGTTCGAATTACTGGAGGTTTCAGTGTACCGGGGGTTAGGATTACCGCGACGATACTGTATATACGTACATACTTAAAGCTCACTGAAATAAATTTTAAACAACAGATTCTGTCTGAGCTTACTGTAAACTACACAGCATTTTCATCGCTTCCTCGCTGTCGGGCACGAGTGTTGGTTCTCTATCTTCTTCAACGTTGCTCTCTTGCGCCCTTTATTGACCTTCTACAAACATTTCAAGTAAAATCAAAATAAAAAAAATAAAAACTTCGAATTAACGAAAATTTTTATTTCGAAATTTCGAATTACAAAGTTATATTTAACATTAATATGCATACAAAATGACGGTGACAAATATTTTTTTCGAATTAACGAAAATTTCGAAATACGCCAGTTCGAATTACCGAGGTTTCATTGTTTTAGTTTTTGTACACAATCTTACAAAATAAATCTGTTCAAATTAATGTTACAACCCATTTGTACAGCTTTGGGGTATATCTCCGAATTCCAACATTCATACGTTTGAATGATTCCAATCCAACATAATCAGATACACCGTGTTGAATGTACCCGGTAGGTTCATGAGCAAAAAATGTATTTTTTTTGCATTTTTTCACATTTAATGAAATGTATGTCGAGAGAACTTAATTAAAAAAAAGAAAAGAAAAAAATAATTTAACTTGTAGAACATTTACAAACTTCAATTATTATTTCAAAATATTTTTGCACAACGCTTAGTTTAGCTTCAATTAGTGATTTTCTGTATTTTGCTCATAAAAATCGGTAAAAAGGTAAGAAATCTGTAAAAGATTGCAGCCTTAGTGTGCATTTTACGAAAAAAGTATATTAATGAATATTATAGGGCATAAAAATCCTACAATTCTTTTTCAAGCAGTTTTCTATAAAGATTAAATTTAGCAACAATTCCGCAGCATAAATTTCCAAAGCCGAACTGAGGTTGATTTAATTTTGCGTCATTCATTCAAGGTTAAAATTAGGTTATGGTTTTGATAATACATTGCTTATTATTGAAATATAAGTTAAATTGTTCATTATGTACATTGGCAAGAGAAAGTCGTGTGAATGTTTCACACTAGATTTTTAATCATGAATTTGTTATAGTTCTTCATCACCGTATAGTCACTTACACTATATTTCTTTTCTACTTGTATTTTTTACCAGACTTTTAATTTCTTGATAGTTCATATTTCTTTTAAATCGTTCATAACCTTTAATATGCCCATAAGAGGCAGGTGGAGTGTTAAATTAATTGCACTCAATCTCTTAGTTCCAGGGCTACAAAACATAGTTCTGTTTCTAATCACATAGTCAGCCAATTATGTGACTGAACTATTTAATAACAGAAGAGGAAGAGGTGTGAAAGACACTAGTCAGAGTAAACTCCTCTGAGAGCAATGAATTTTACTATACAGCCAGACCCTGTGGTGAATGAAGTGAAGGTGTCATTTGCAGGGTGAAAAGTGGGTGCTTTTCGGAGGACCTGGCATGCTGATAAGCATACTCTTTCAACTCAGTGAGGAAGGCAATAGTAAACCACCTCACTCCTTTATTTTACTTAGAAAAACCTCTACAGATTCAAACCAGCCTTTCAGCTGTTGACCTAAACAACAACCTTTAATATTCAACGTTATTTTTTCTTTTCGCCTTTGACCGATCCTTTTAACAGAGTTTTAATTTAAAATTTCCTCTAATTCTATATCCATCAACTTACCAAACTATTGCCATCAAATTTTGTCGTAATACTTCTTCATCCTTAATTCTCTTAGTCAATTTGTTTTTTCTTTTAATCGTCTCCTTAACCACATTTCAAAAGCGTCTGCTAATTTTCTTTCTTTTTCCCCAAGGTGTCTTTGTTACACATTCTTAATTCATTACAAATCAAAATAAAAAAGGAGAACCTCACGACATAAGTCCATTATAATCAAAATTAGAGGAAATTAAAAATATCTTCAAATTTTATTTCAAGATTGTATCTCTACAAAGCTTAGTTTAGAATCAATACTGGTAATTTTCCGTATTTTTACTTTCTTTGCCTATATGAATATCTATATAGGAAGGAAAATAGGCCTATTTTTTCATGTAGATTTTTTGAAATCGAGTTTTCACTGGGTTTTCATGTTTTCAGACCCCCCTGGACCCAAAAAAATGTTCTAAGCGATTGGTCTGTGTGTGTGCTTGAATAAAATACTCGTATCTCAAAAATGGAACATCGTACGAAGTTGAAACTTAAAACTTAAGTTAAGTACTACTACAGAACCCGACTCGAACATTTTCATCAAAATCGGTCAACCGGAAGTAGTAGTTTATTCGTGTTATTTTTCACTTTTTTGCAATTATCTCATAAACGGCTGGTACGATTTTTTTTAAAATCGCCTCATTTACTACATATTTTATGCTCTACTAGATAGGGTAGGCGCCATGTCTGCTGAAATTCTTGGGGTGGCTGTGCTCTCATATATTGTAATGCTCCTGTGAATACACCAAGGGAAAAATTTGTATGATTTAGTAAAAATTGTCATTTCATGTTAAAATTGAGTTATAAGTAAAATTCAAAAAGTGTTGTGCTCTGGAAACACCGTAGAATAAGCTGGCAATCTCCAAATACGGGTTTTCGAGAATTTTTATGTAATTTAAATTTAATGTTTTATATGGTCTTACCTATATTTTTATTTAAGATTTTACGTGTAACTGAGAATTTTACCTCAAATTACGATTATCTTTGTTGAAAATTTTTTAGGCTTAAAGTAATATTTCATGTCAAAGGAGTTGGTCCGACGAATATCGGCTTACTAGCAGACAATAGATGTAAGGGTCACTACCTGACTTTTGGATCCAGATTCTTTAACTGAAATTTTTGTTACAGTCCTCGGACTGAAATTCTGATCACAGATTCGTGATCAGGCTGAAATTCTAATTAAAATAAGTCTAAACAGCACGAAAATCCGTAAATTTAAACCGTTTTTAGCTGAATAAGTTAATAAACCTATGTTAAATACAGCAATGTTTAGATCGCTAATTATAAGAGTATGAATGATATTTTTGTAAATCAATTCACACTAACCTTTAGATACTACTCAGATGAGCATATTTCATTAAGAGAAATTTTAAATTTAAGGCATTTCAGCGGCTGAAATCAGCCAAAAATGTTATAAAAATCATTTACATGTTATTCAAATGGGAGAACCCTCTCCAACATTTAATTTAATTACTCATTAATCGATTAAGATATGGTATGTGTGAGTGTGGAATCGAAGGGTCCACATGTTGGGAAATAGAAAAATAATTTTAGATTGTTAAAATTCGTCGTCGTTCAGATTTTATTAAAGTTTTATTTTGACGTAATTTTCCGCATTTTGCAAATTTACTAATTAGTTAATAATTAACGAACCAGTGACAATTTCCACATGGGACTAATACTCACATGTGTGTTTTCAAAATCTAAAGTAATTTCGTGCATCACTTTAGTTTCACACGCTAAATTTCAAGTTATTTTTTACAAATTTCTCGTCGGCATTAATCCGACTTTATGGATACATTTATTGGTGTTTTTCAAGACGTGATAAAATTTGAACCGACGAAGCGATTTACTTCGGATAAAAAGCATTGGATTCAGCAGAAAGAGCTGAAAATTTTGACACCACTCCGGACGCTGAAATCCAAAATTTTCGATTTTGAGAAAATTAACCGGTTGGTGGGGATGAAATTGGTTCTGAAGTGTATGACCAACCTATAAATCTTAATTTTCCCGATAAAAGAGGGTAGTTTTTAAAATCTGTAATTACATTTTAAAAATATTTATAATGTTTGTAAGTGCCAGAAACTTTACCCACGATGCCTTTCTAATATTTTGAAGGTTAGTTATAGCGTATTCAATAATCTAAAACATGTTTTAAGCAAATTTGTTAAAATTATCAACCATGGTAAATACGAGAATTCGGGTGCTAGAATTGGTATCGTCAGGGAATTTTTAGATCATAAAACTGTTTTGCACCACGAATCTCGAAGAGTCCGCCTTGAGATCTAATGTGTGTAACACGTATTTTCGATTTTGTAATTTTTCTAACTTATAGTGAAGTACTTAGTGGAAATTTCAACATGGCAATAGTCATGTCGTGCCGCATACGCGTGATATAGTGCGATACTTCATTGTGTGACTTTGAGTGCATTCATTGTGGGATACATAGTGCTGCGATTGACTTAAATTACTTATTTTTATTTTTTGAAAACAATTCCCGAGGATATTTTGTAATATTTTGAATATTCTTTGTATTTTAATTTGCATTTTGACCTTAAAAATATCGCCGTAACGTTGAACAGTTTGCTTTCATGAAAATGAAAAGGGTCGGAAGATAAATTTAAAAATAATTAATGTTAATGTTTTCATTAACGCATTTGTTCAGCCGGTGCTCGATCAAATTAAAGTCATTTGAGAACTATAACAAATTTTTACATGATGTGCTAAACGAATAATTAAATATTGGTTTTGATAAAGACTACAAATAAATAATAAATAATGACAGTAGTAATGATGAAGTATTAGACTGAAAAGACAGCGTGTATAGCGTATAGTGAGACAACGAGGTGAAATCGCCATCACCGCCGAATTGTCGCCCATACCGAGGACGCCAACTGCATTATCCAGGTCTGCGCCGAAGAGTCCCTGTACTGCGGGATGCATACCGATCACCGAGTCCCTCATAAGGATTATGTGTAGTGCGCGAAATTTTCATAACCCTAACTCAATGGATTATTAAAGAGATAAGTAACAATTTTTAAATTATTTTGAGCTCAAATAATTTACGTCTATGTCCATGTATGTTATTGTACTTTTCAGGAGCTATTAGTTGTAAGAACTAGGTTATATGATTGATCAGTATGTTTATGCGACGCAAGTATACGGCAGAAAGAATCTGCAACCCTGAGAATAAAGAGTAAACATTGTGTTGTCTCGAAATTCATGTTAACTAGTATTTGTAGTATTTTTCAATTGTTTACGTTTTCAAATGTAGCGATAAAATTTGATGGCGCCCACAAGAATAATGTAATACTTGGTGTTTGTTTTACGTTAAATAAATTCTCATTAACTTTGATTTTGCGTATGATTCTTGTTAATTTAACACCTAATTCCATTGGTGATAGTTGGTCAGATAAAGTTTGGGGTTTTACTTGTTTTTATTTTATTTTTAGGGACAACACAGTTCAAATCTCATTTAAGATTTTGTCTTTCAAATTTGTGAAGGGTCTTACCTTCCTTTTATGCTTTATTTTAGTGAACCCCGTTTTTTATGGTGTTGTTGGACAGCGTGGGATAAATCTACAAATTTTGTAAATTTGACAGCTTTTTGGAAAATTTTATTTTTTGGAAAGTTTTTCTTTTGTTTGTTTTTATTTTTCGACCGTTACAAAGTGGCGCCCAACGTGGGGCAAAGTGGCAATCTCGCTCAGCCCACGTTGAAAAGCGACCGTTACAAAGTTTTTTATTTTTATATTTTATTATTTTTTTTTATTTGTTTATTTTGCCCACGTTGAAAACCGGCGCGTTACAAAGTGGCGCCCAACGTGGGGCTGAGCGGCAACCATTCGCACAAATTTTCAGGTTTTTAAATTTGAAAATTTAAAAAAAAATTTTGAATAGAGTCGTGATTGATTTTAATTTGGGAATACTTCAGTGTGTATTTTTATACAGGTTGTTTGTTGAATGGGTAATTACATTAAAGTAGAATTTTTTAAAGTGGCTAGTTTTCATTTGATTGATTGTTCGTATAAGATAAAGGGGTTCATTGGTGTTTGGTTGTCCTGACTCAGCTCCACAGGCTACCCGTCGCGTCAATTAAACAGCTGATCAACCATATACAAGGCATCGACCTTATAACCTCAAACCTTAACCACTTGTACCACAGCCCAACCTTAGTGATTCCGTGAATATTTTTTCTGAAGGTTTCTGGCATAGGTTAAGCATCACAAATGAAATTTCTTTTGTTTAATATAGTAATAGTATTAATTTTAGTATATTTTATAAAATATGTGTACTTGACAGACGCGTTATCTCATTTTGAGGTTAAGTTTATACAATTTGAATTATAGTGTGTGATTTTTCCGCGTGTTATTTCACAGATTGGTATACGTTGTTAGGGTAATTAACAGCTGCCCAATTGTTTTTATAATTTTTATTTCAAATAACAAACCGTTGTCGCTGTAGATCATAAATTAATTGCGTATTTATATTGTACTGTAATAATAATTTCGTGCCACGGCAAATGCAAAATTTGGAATAGGTCGCTTGTTTAAATTTTTCATAAAATTTTTAAAATTCCTTTGTTAAAATCGGAAATGGATAACGGCCGACAGCAAGAGGTTATAAACGGGTCCATCGACGATAATCAACATAATAATAATAATACCGGGGAAAATACGGGTGGTCAACTAGAAATTGAACCGCCGGTTGTAATAATAGACAGCACGGATACCGAACAACCGGATCGATCCATAGCAGCTGGGGAGGAAGTTCAAGAACAAAGTACCATGATTTCGAACATGGGGCCAGAGGATACTCGGCCACGATTTCCATCATTTGATTCGCAATATCTTCAAACGTCCGAATTAGCGGATAGAATAGACTCTTCGCGGAGAACGTCATCACTGGGGAATTTACACAGGAGTATCGCAGGTGGTACTGATGTTACTGACCTTTTATATTCGGTGCTCGCAGGCATTAATCAATCGCGTGTAGAGACCACTAAACAAATAAATGATGTACGAGAAGCGTTTAATTTTGGTTTAAAAAGTTTTGAAGAACACATGGAATCGCGCTTAACAACGGTCGCAGAACAAACGGAAACAAGCCGGAACCAATTGTCCGCGCAATCTGTGGGTATTAGCGCCAAAATTGAAGACTTAGCGTCCGTTATGGAAGTTAAATTCGTTCAAATAAATGATAAAATCGAAGAGGTTAAAAGGAATGCGAGTCAAGAAATTATTTCTACCGCGACCACATTAAATAAACGGGTGGACCAATCGATAAAAACTTGTGAGACCCGTAACCTAGTTTTAGAAAAAGTGGTACATGAAGAAAATAGTGAGGTGCGTGAGCGTTTAGCCGCGGTTATCACCGAAACAAGGGCGACTAAAGAGCGAGTCGACGGTTTAACGGCCATAGTGTATGAGAAATATAACCAATTAAATAACGCGGTAGCAAATTTAAAACAGTCAGAACCTGGTGATAGTGGCGTACAGTCGCCATGTCAAATAAATATGACGGTGCAGAGTGCGATCACATCGTTACCAAATTTCGGTGGCCATTACTCTGATATTCATGCTATTGATTTCTTAAAAGCCGTACAGTTTGTAATAAATACGTGCGGATTGAGTTGGAAGGATGTGAGAGTGTCACTCCTAACACGTTTCAAAAATGACTCGGCACACTGGTACCGTCAGTATATTGAAAGTTTCCATGATTTCGACACGTTTAAATCGGAATTTAAAAGAAAGTTCTGGAACGAATCTCATGAGCGGATTGCGTTATCCAAAATTGTAGATGTCAGGAATGTATACGATGGTCGGATGTCAATAGCCGATTTTGTAGATAAAATTCAAAGAGAAAATTGTTATTTGAGCGTACCATTGTCCGAAAACGCGCTAATTTTAACAATAATTGGGAAGCTCCCAGCGCACATTTCTATGTTGCTGAGCGTTAACCCACCTAAAAATTTAAATGAGTTTAAGGAGATAATTTGCCGACTTGAGGGATCATCTGGTGTGAGAAAGGCCAACACACCGAATCGCCCAAATTTGAATCAAGAAAATAATAATAATGCACCGCGCGATGATCATAATAACGCGAACACGAACAATGATAGTTATGGCGGGATACCATACGCCAACAATCAAATTTATAATACGGGCTATGGCAACAATAACAATAATAATAGTAGAAGATATAATGGTCAACGACCTAATTACAATAACAACGGGTACAATCCGAGATTACCATTCTCACAAGATAATCACCTAGGAGGCGGTAAATTCGCATACATGGGCAATAACCAAGATACGCAACGGGCTCAAACAAACCCAGACACACGACGTACACCATGGAGAGGAGATCCCGGAATACCCAGGAGAGATGAAGGAGGACGCACGCAAAATCAGCAAGCGGAACGCCCGTACAACCAACGAGGAAACCGCCACCAGCAGGTTAATGCAATACAAAGCGTTGAACCAGAGAAACCCTGGGACGAGGAAACGCCGAGCTCATCAAATATTAAAAACTGACAACGAAGACCAACACGTAGATTTCGGGTAACACAGAATAAAGATAAAAGGTTTTGGAACGTTAATAATAATAATAGAGACTATGGAAAATGGAATGTTAGTAAATTTTGTAAAATAATAAAGAATAATAATAAACGTAATGATAATTATGATGGTAATTGTGCTAATTATAAACAGAGGTATAATAAATGCGGTGGTAATATTAAAAGTAAAAGTGTGGAATTAAATAATAAAAATCGATGCGGAAGGAAACCGATTGATAATAAAAATAATAGAAATAATGTTAATAAGAATATTGGAGCCAAAACGTGGTACGTCAAGCCAACCCTACCGACGGTTAACGCTAGAGCACAAGTAACAGAGGGGCACCAACGATCAGCTGGTAGCAGCAGAAGAGGAGGAGATGGTAATAAGCACAATATACCCCCTTACCAGAAGAGTACCACCGCATGCACTTCAGATAAATCAAGTTCGTCTGGCACCAGTCGAGGCGACCTTTCTCCAAAACCAATGGCAGTAAGAAAGAGTAAAATATTTAAACCGACACCTATAAATGGGGATGTTCCGGCAACGCTTAGGAAAAGTCAACACCCGAATTCACGTGTTATGAAAAGAAATGAAGATAAAATCGATTCAGACAATAGCCTGATATCACTCAATCCACTATTCGAAGAAAAGGAAGCAGAGATTCCAGTGTACAGTCACGATCTCATGAATAACATAGGAGGACGCCTTGAAGCATCTCCTGACAACTATACTATAATAAATGGTCGGGTGGTCGTAAAGGACACCGCAATTAAGAGTATTAAAAACAAAAAGCTAAAATATAAACGGGATAGAAATAATATCCACTCGCGTAATGAGAGAGACGAGGTCTCGAATGAACAACTTGGGGGGGGAGATAAGTTAAAGAAGAGTACAGATAATGCAGTAGTTAGTTATGAAGAAGAAACGGAACAGAAGAGTCCGATGATTAAGGTTGACGACACGGACCGTGTGCAGTCTATTAAGGGGGTTAGAAAAAATAAAAGTTGTTCAACTATTAATGAGTGCAGCGAAAACGCATTTCACCTTGGTGAGTCCTCAAAGAATGGGCTCAACCCAACAAAACACTTACAGGGATGTGCAAACACCAAGCCAACCCTGGATAACAAAAATCACCTACCAGAGGGCAAAAGTAACCCCTGGAGTAACGAAGTAGAAAACGATTTAAACAAGGGTGGTAATACACCACAATCAGAAAATGACGAAGAAAAATGGCAAATAATAAGGATGGTCCAATATCCAATGTTATGGATCAACAATATTTTGACAAACACATGTAAACGAGACAAGTGTTTACAATTTGTAAGCGGCAGAATTAGGGACAAGATCACCTATTTCTTGCTAGATACAGGTTCACAAGCGTGTATAATTTCAGCAGACTTGGTAAACAAATTAGAATTATGGAAAGACAATATAGTTGAAGTAATTAAGAAAAGATATTTAAGTAGTGTTCTTAGCAAGAAACCCGTAGTAATAAATCGAAGGATTTTGTTACAATTTTATTTAGAAGATGTAATATTCGAGTGTAAGTTTTATATTTCGGCTGCGTTTAGTTCAAAAATTATATTGGGAGTTCCATGGTTAAGTGAAGTGAGGGCCATAATTGATTATGACGTTGCCCGAATCACTGTGTGGAATGAAAAAGTGGAAAGATTTGTCGTTAGCAAGTTAAAGGAATCACACTGCATCGAAGCAACCAATGAAGATAATGAAGATAAATCAAGAAAAGAATAAGAATAACGGATTAACGAATTGCGGTCGTTATCCATAGCGATAGTTTATAGAATCATTATTATTGTAAACTTAAATTTAGCATATGTTGTAATACGTGGAGTACAGAGATCAGTGAAGCGTACAATTATTGTAGTTCAATCTATTAGAAATTTAGCTAAATGGTGTGCAGAGTATTTTAGGAGATAGGATAAGTAAAAGGAAAATTTATCTTTAAAATCATGTTAAAAATCATTAAGGCATTATGTGGATTATAGAGAACGTTGAAGCGTAACTTTAGTGAGCCAGTGGGTGAAAGATTTCGCTAAAAGTTGTTAAAATTAATTTTTGAAGGTTCAATGAACATATAGTTTAGTAATATCTTTGATAGTTTATGAGTAATAAAAATGAAGCATCAAAATAGTTATCATAATAATAAGAAATGTGGGCAGCCAAACAAAAATTTATGTAGCATATCATTTGCAATAATTATTATTAATGTAGTAATCACATGGCGCATTACAAAAGGGCAACGCTATTTGCCAATGCTTTCCAATTTACAAATACCATTGGGGGGGGAATGTAATGCTCCTGTGAATACACCAAGGGAAAAATTTGTATGATTTAGTAAAAATTGTCATTTCATGTTAAAATTGAGTTATAAGTAAAATTCAAAAAGTGTTGTGCTCTGGAAACACCGTAGAATAAGCTGGCAATCTCCAAATACGGGTTTTCGAGAATTTTTATGTAATTTAAATTTAATGTTTTATATGGTCTTACCTATATTTTTATTTAAGATTTTACGTGTAACTGAGAATTTTACCTCAAATTACGATTATCTTTGTTGAAAATTTTTTAGGCTTAAAGTAATATTTCATGTCAAAGGAGTTGGTCCGACGAATATCGGCTTACTAGCAGACAATAGATGTAAGGGTCACTACCTGACTTTTGGATCCAGATTCTTTAACTGAAATTTTTGTTACAGTCCTCGGACTGAAATTCTGATCACAGATTCGTGATCAGGCTGAAATTCTAATTAAAATAAGTCTAAACAGCACGAAAATCCGTAAATTTAAACCGTTTTTAGCTGAATAAGTTAATAAACCTATGTTAAATACAGCAATGTTTAGATCGCTAATTATAAGAGTATGAATGATATTTTTGTAAATCAATTCACACTAACCTTTAGATACTACTCAGATGAGCATATTTCATTAAGAGAAATTTTAAATTTAAGGCATTTCAGCGGCTGAAATCAGCCAAAAATGTTATAAAAATCATTTACATGTTATTCAAATGGGAGAACCCTCTCCAACATTTAATTTAATTACTCATTAATCGATTAAGATATGGTATGTGTGAGTGTGGAATCGAAGGGTCCACATGTTGGGAAATAGAAAAATAATTTTAGATTGTTAAAATTCGTCGTCGTTCAGATTTTATTAAAGTTTTATTTTGACGTAATTTTCCGCATTTTGCAAATTTACTAATTAGTTAATAATTAACGAACCAGTGACAATTTCCACATGGGACTAATACTCACATGTGTGTTTTCAAAATCTAAAGTAATTTCGTGCATCACTTTAGTTTCACACGCTAAATTTCAAGTTATTTTTTACAAATTTCTCGTCGGCATTAATCCGACTTTATGGATACATTTATTGGTGTTTTTCAAGACGTGATAAAATTTGAACCGACGAAGCGATTTACTTCGGATAAAAAGCATTGGATTCAGCAGAAAGAGCTGAAAATTTTGACACCACTCCGGACGCTGAAATCCAAAATTTTCGATTTTGAGAAAATTAACCGGTTGGTGGGGATGAAATTGGTTCTGAAGTGTATGACCAACCTATAAATCTTAATTTTCCCGATAAAAGAGGGTAGTTTTTAAAATCTGTAATTACATTTTAAAAATATTTATAATGTTTGTAAGTGCCAGAAACTTTACCCACGATGCCTTTCTAATATTTTGAAGGTTAGTTATAGCGTATTCAATAATCTAAAACATGTTTTAAGCAAATTTGTTAAAATTATCAACCATGGTAAATACGAGAATTCGGGTGCTAGAATTGGTATCGTCAGGGAATTTTTAGATCATAAAACTGTTTTGCACCACGAATCTCGAAGAGTCCGCCTTGAGATCTAATGTGTGTAACACGTATTTTCGATTTTGTAATTTTTCTAACTTATAGTGAAGTACTTAGTGGAAATTTCAACATGGCAATAGTCATGTCGTGCCGCATACGCGTGATATAGTGCGATACTTCATTGTGTGACTTTGAGTGCATTCATTGTGGGATACATAGTGCTGCGATTGACTTAAATTACTTATTTTTATTTTTTGAAAACAATTCCCGAGGATATTTTGTAATATTTTGAATATTCTTTGTATTTTAATTTGCATTTTGACCTTAAAAATATCGCCGTAACGTTGAACAGTTTGCTTTCATGAAAATGAAAAGGGTCGGAAGATAAATTTAAAAATAATTAATGTTAATGTTTTCATTAACGCATTTGTTCAGCCGGTGCTCGATCAAATTAAAGTCATTTGAGAACTATAACAAATTTTTACATGATGTGCTAAACGAATAATTAAATATTGGTTTTGATAAAGACTACAAATAAATAATAAATAATGACAGTAGTAATGATGAAGTATTAGACTGAAAAGACAGCGTGTATAGCGTATAGTGAGACAACGAGGTGAAATCGCCATCACCGCCGAATTGTCGCCCATACCGAGGACGCCAACTGCATTATCCAGGTCTGCGCCGAAGAGTCCCTGTACTGCGGGATGCATACCGATCACCGAGTCCCTCATAAGGATTATGTGTAGTGCGCGAAATTTTCATAACCCTAACTCAATGGATTATTAAAGAGATAAGTAACAATTTTTAAATTATTTTGAGCTCAAATAATTTACGTCTATGTCCATGTATGTTATTGTACTTTTCAGGAGCTATTAGTTGTAAGAACTAGGTTATATGATTGATCAGTATGTTTATGCGACGCAAGTATACGGCAGAAAGAATCTGCAACCCTGAGAATAAAGAGTAAACATTGTGTTGTCTCGAAATTCATGTTAACTAGTATTTGTAGTATTTTTCAATTGTTTACGTTTTCAAATGTAGCGATAAAATTTGATGGCGCCCACAAGAATAATGTAATACTTGGTGTTTGTTTTACGTTAAATAAATTCTCATTAACTTTGATTTTGCGTATGATTCTTGTTAATTTAACACCTAATTCCATTGGTGATAGTTGGTCAGATAAAGTTTGGGGTTTTACTTGTTTTTATTTTATTTTTAGGGACAACACAGTTCAAATCTCATTTAAGATTTTGTCTTTCAAATTTGTGAAGGGTCTTACCTTCCTTTTATGCTTTATTTTAGTGAACCCCGTTTTTTATGGTGTTGTTGGACAGCGTGGGATAAATCTACAAATTTTGTAAATTTGACAGCTTTTTGGAAAATTTTATTTTTTGGAAAGTTTTTCTTTTGTTTGTTTTTATTTTTCGACCGTTACAAAGTGGCGCCCAACGTGGGGCAAAGTGGCAATCTCGCTCAGCCCACGTTGAAAAGCGACCGTTACAAAGTTTTTTATTTTTATATTTTATTATTTTTTTTTATTTGTTTATTTTGCCCACGTTGAAAACCGGCGCGTTACAAAGTGGCGCCCAACGTGGGGCTGAGCGGCAACCATTCGCACAAATTTTCAGGTTTTTAAATTTGAAAATTTAAAAAAAAATTTTGAATAGAGTCGTGATTGATTTTAATTTGGGAATACTTCAGTGTGTATTTTTATACAGGTTGTTTGTTGAATGGGTAATTACATTAAAGTAGAATTTTTTAAAGTGGCTAGTTTTCATTTGATTGATTGTTCGTATAAGATAAAGGGGTTCATTGGTGTTTGGTTGTCCTGACTCAGCTCCACAGGCTACCCGTCGCGTCAATTAAACAGCTGATCAACCATATACAAGGCATCGACCTTATAACCTCAAACCTTAACCACTTGTACCACAGCCCAACCTTAGTGATTCCGTGAATATTTTTTCTGAAGGTTTCTGGCATAGGTTAAGCATCACAAATGAAATTTCTTTTGTTTAATATAGTAATAGTATTAATTTTAGTATATTTTATAAAATATGTGTACTTGACAGACGCGTTATCTCATTTTGAGGTTAAGTTTATACAATTTGAATTATAGTGTGTGATTTTTCCGCGTGTTATTTCACAGATTGGTATACGTTGTTAGGGTAATTAACAGCTGCCCAATTGTTTTTATAATTTTTATTTCAAATAACAAACCGTTGTCGCTGTAGATCATAAATTAATTGCGTATTTATATTGTACTGTAATAATAATTTCGTGCCACGGCAAATGCAAAATTTGGAATAGGTCGCTTGTTTAAATTTTTCATAAAATTTTTAAAATTCCTTTGTTAAAATCGGAAATGGATAACGGCCGACAGCAAGAGGTTATAAACGGGTCCATCGACGATAATCAACATAATAATAATAATACCGGGGAAAATACGGGTGGTCAACTAGAAATTGAACCGCCGGTTGTAATAATAGACAGCACGGATACCGAACAACCGGATCGATCCATAGCAGCTGGGGAGGAAGTTCAAGAACAAAGTACCATGATTTCGAACATGGGGCCAGAGGATACTCGGCCACGATTTCCATCATTTGATTCGCAATATCTTCAAACGTCCGAATTAGCGGATAGAATAGACTCTTCGCGGAGAACGTCATCACTGGGGAATTTACACAGGAGTATCGCAGGTGGTACTGATGTTACTGACCTTTTATATTCGGTGCTCGCAGGCATTAATCAATCGCGTGTAGAGACCACTAAACAAATAAATGATGTACGAGAAGCGTTTAATTTTGGTTTAAAAAGTTTTGAAGAACACATGGAATATATAAACATGTTTTTTTAAGATTAAAGCCTTAATATGAATTTTAGCGCAAAAGTGTATTTAATAAAAGTTGTAGAAAATTTAAAAATCTACAACTTTTATTTCAAATCCTTCTTTGTATAACGCTTAGTTTAGCGGTAATTAGTGATTTTCTGTTTTATTTTATCATGAAAATCTGCAAAAAAATTTATTTATTTAAAAATTTGGCCGTAGTATCTATTTTACGACAAAAATATAGGAAATTAAAAGATCTACAGGCTTAATTTTGAAGCATTGTTTTCTACAGAGCCTAGTTTAGCGTGAAATAGTGATTTTCCGTATTATTAAGCCAAATTAAGGTTGGGTTTCATTTTGCATTATTCACTCATCATTAAAATAAGGTTATGTTTTTTGAGGTTGGTAAGTTATTTTGTGTATTTCTAATGTTTTACTACTAATGTTAGGTTATATTGTTAATTATTATCATTGGCAAAAGAAAGTCGTGTGAGTGTTTCAAAACAGATTTTTAAGTTAAATTGATTTTCATTTTGCGTCATTCACTTATTGTCGAAATTAGGTTATGTGTTTCATATAACTTTTTTTTATTAATGAATAAATTTAGGTTATATGTTTTATTATTTACATTGGCAAGAGAATGTTGTGTGAGGGATTCACATCAGATGTTTTCCTTACGTTTAATTCTTACTACATTAGTAAGTTCTTCTATTAAAACACTTCTTTTCCAATTTAATTCTGAGTTTATTTTAGTTTTACTTCTGCTGTCTTCAGTTAAATTGCTTCTCAAGTACCTATATTGTTTTAAACGTTCAAACTTGCCTTCTTTCATGTAAATACTCATTAGATTATTGCTTCCTGACCACATTACCTTGACTTTTATCAATCATTTTCATGCCATATTTTGTCATCACGTTTTCTAATTCTAATAATGTAAGTTAAATATCTTGTGGTTTAATTCTCAACAATGCAAATTGTATACTTTTAATTTTTCTGCATTACTAGTTCCTAGTTCCTCTTCTAAACATTTCTTAATCAAACATTCAACGAACATGTTAAGCAGGCTCGACGAAAGGCAGCATTTTATTATGTATTTTTTTATCTTCTTCTTCTTCTTCTTCTTCTTCTTCCTTTCACGGGTTAGGCGTTGCTGCCTGTTCCGAACCTCCACCATCTGCCCATCTCTTCCTTGGACGTCCTCGATCCCTTTTACCCCTTGGCTTGTACCATAGTGCCTGCTTGGGTACTCTTTCATCCTTCATTCTACCTAAGTGATCTATCCACTTCTTCCTTCCCTCCATTACTTTATCATTTATGGAGAAGATATTAAGATGTTGTCGTATCTCCGTGTTTCTGTAACAGTCCTCTCTACTACAGCCATAAGTATGCCGGAGAAATCTCATTTCTGCTGCTTGTAATCGGCTCTCTTCCCGTCTTGACAGAACCCACGTTTCACTTCCGTAAAGTACTGTTGGGTAATTTTTTTATCTTTAATAACTTAATCTGTGACTATTATACTGGAATACAAAAATCTGGTGTGAAACACTCACACGACTTTCTCTTGCCAATGCAATTAATGAACAATATAACTTAATATTAGTAATAAAACATTAGAAATAAACAGAAAAACTAACCTCAAAAAACATAACCTAATTTTAATCATGATTGAAAGACGCAAAATGAAAATCAACCTTAGTTTGTGGTAGGGTCAATGGTGGATCGTATAGCAGCTTACTGTCGATAAATAAAAAGTTGAATTCCGCTCACATTAGAAGTCCTGCGATTTACCAGCGTCTTTTGATGAGTGGTGAGCTGCCTAAAGCGGCCCATAGACGTTCAATATTATTGTGCAATGTGGATTGCACAATATTTTGACGGCGGCCCCTAGACGGTCAATATTATTGTACAATATTTTGGTTTGTGCAGAAGATTGTACTGTATGGAGGCGATATTGAAGGTTGTGCAATATATTGCGCAATCGCGAGCACAGATGTACAACCACATTGTGCAAACAGTCCCTGCCAGAATTTCATGAAGTCAACATGTTAAGTGAAAGTGAATTGTGTTGCGTGATAATTACTGTAGCCGCAAGTCGTAAAAAAGGAAAGAAAAAAGGCTCGCAGAAAGGTAGAAAATTGGCCAAACAGTGGTTTATTGATAGAGAGTAGTTCACCCACGACAAATTACTCAGTGAACTGAGAGTAATTGAACCAAATGATGTCCACAACTTTGTACGAACGGACGGAGAATTATTTGATGAACTCCTCACTTTGGTTACTCCTGAAATTGGTTAAGGGGAAAGGGGTCTGCTCCCATTTTTTCGCACGATTACTATAGTCTTTGCTCTTCACATCCCACAGAACCGGAAGACCACGGTACACCTCTATAAATTCACCAATAAACTCTTTTTCGGTTTTCTTGTCACCCACTGTTCCTTATAACGAGATAAAAATTGAGACGACTAGTTAAAACGAGCGCTAGAGACCAACTGACAGGATATTGCGCAATATTGCCTACAGACGGCACAATATTATCCCGTTTGCACAATATATTTTCAAGATTTTGAAAATCACACAATATATTGCACAACCTTTCAATATTGCCCACATACGATCAATTATATTGCACAAACCAAAATATTGCGCCATAATATTGATCGTCTAGGGGCCGCTTTAAATCACTGCGGCGCGTGAATTAATATCAATATAAAATCTGTACCTTAGAACAAGAACAACCAATGTCATTCTTTTACAAAAATGAGTTAAACACGTTATCAACGTAACTTTTTTTGTACTTTATATTGCAAGTACAACTAATGCCCATTAGGTATAGTTCATGAGATATTGCATTTATTTATTACCAATGTCAGTCAGCTGCGTGAAAAATATTATTGCAAGGACAACCAAACACAACATTGGTTCTCGGATATTCCATAATTTCTTCATGTAAGAACAATTTAAGTCATAATTGGTTATTATTGTAATTTTTTTTTTTTGAGTGATGCCTACATAATCCTTGGGCTTGTGCGTAGGTAATGATATGCGGTGATTTACAGATGAAAAAATGCCAGACCTGACCGGGAATTGAACCCGGGACCCCGGCATAGTAGCCAGTTCTACTATAGGGTGATTCAAAAAGAGCGCCAATTTTGATATATCAAATTAAGATATTTATTTTATTGAAAAACTGAAAATAAATACATCAACAAGTTCATCTTACCTTCCGATTTCATGTATGAAAAATGATGTCATGCATGTGTCCTCCTCTACTGCGCTGGCACGCATCAACTCTGTCCATGAAATTGGATATTACTGCACGACAAGTTTCGACTTCCATTTGCCCGATAACCCGTCGAATTTCCTCCTTCAAGTCATTGATGTTTCGGGGTTTATTGGCATACACCAATGACTTCAGATGACCCCAAAGATGAAAGCCACAAGGCGTCAAGTCACACGACCTTGGTGGCCATTGATGGTCGGAATTACGAGAAATGATGCGATCCTGGAACCGTTCACGGAGCAACAACATTGTTTCTCGTGCAGAAACTGAATTTTATACGAGTGATATTGGAGATCGTACCGAAGAATTCTCCGTACAGAAGAACATCGTAAACCCAATTGTTGAGAACGGCGACGTATTGATTTTGCTGGGCTAACAGCCACACTGTCACGAACCAACGCAACGTTCTGCTCAGTTCGGCCAGAACGACGACGTCCAGAACTTTTAAGGTCGACTGTTGAACCCGTCTCAAAAAACTTTTTCATGAGCCTGCGAACTGTTGATTCATTCGGTGCTTCATTACGTCCTAGAGTACCGCGAAGTCGCCTGACAGTAGCCGCATAACTCTCTCCACTCTGGTAAAATGTTTTGACGATTAACACTCGTTGCGCAATAGTAAACTTCTCCATGGTTAGACACAGACTGCGAGAGTACTACACTGCGAACAAGAGAAACTACAACTGAATCGTCAATCGGAATGTTCTCCGAAATAGAAATGAGGTCTAACAATGTTGCCAACCGATAAACAAAAATTTACCAGCCGTTTAAAAACCGGCGCTCTTTTTGAATCACCCGTTACTACTACTACTGCTACGCTGTAATTAAATTAAGTTGTTAGCAATAAGAACCAATGTTGACATTGGTTGTTTTTGCAGTGACTTTTCTTAAGGGGAGTTCATACTGCGTACCCGCCACTGTTAAATTAGAAAAATTTGAAACCCATTATCTCAGTAACTATTAATGTTTGAAAGCTGTAACTTTGAGGGATTATTTATGGATACAAGAAGAGACTACTGACCCTCAGACATTAAAATATAATAATTTAAAAAAATGTTATGAATTTTTTGACGGGGCCAATATTTTAAAAATATTTTTTCATAAAATTCTACATGTACAATGCTGTAAGAGGATCCACAGTACCACAAGAACCTACTGAAGACACAATAAAAAATTCATTTCTTTATGTTATGCGGTTTCTGAGAAAATGGGTCTTTTGTAAGAAAAACATGTTTACAAATTAAAATAAATAATATTCAGTTATAACAAACACAGAAATAACACCAGAAAAAGTGATTTTTCTCTTTTCAATCATTATAAAAATCTGGTGTAAAACACTCACACAACTTTCTCTTGCCAATACAAAAATAATAAACAATAATCCTAACATTAGTAATAAAACATTAGAAATGAACAAAAACTAACCTCAAAAACATAACCTTATTTTAATCATGAGTGAATGACGCAAAATGACAATCGAACTCAGTTTGGCTTAAAAATACGGAAAATCACGCTTTCACGCTAAACTAGGCTCTGTAGAGAAAAATGCTCTAAACAAAAGTTGTAGATCTTTTAATTTTCTATAAATTTAATTATATACAATTTTGTCGTAAAATGCATACTAAGACCGAAATGTTAAAAAAATCGATTTTTCTCACGTTTTCGTGAGAAAAAAACAGAAAATCGCAAATTACCGCTAAACTAAGCGTCATACAAAAAAATGTTTGAAATAAAAGTTGTAGGTTTTTAAATTCTCTACAACTTTTATTATATAAGTTTTTGCGCTAAAATTTATATTAAAGCCGTAATCTTAAAAAAACAACGTTTTTACGTGAAAACAGCCTCACCGAGAATTTCAGCAAACATGGCGCTTACTCTATCTTGTAGAGAATAAAAAATTGAGTAAAATAGGCGATTTTAAAAAAAATCGTAGGACCAGTTTTTGAGAAAATCGCAAAAAACTGAAAAATTACACGAATAAACTACTACTTCCGGTTGACCGATTTTGATGAAAATGTTCGTGTCGCGTCCGGTAGTGGTATGTAACTTAAGTTTCAAGTTTCAAGTTCGTACGATGTTCCGTTCTTGAGATATTCTGTTCACACACAGACACACACACACACACACACACACAGACACACACACACACAGACACACACACACAGACCAATCGCTAAAAACATGTTTTTTGGGTTCAGGGGGTCTGAAAACGTATAGATCCGGTGAAAACTCGATTTCGAAAAATCGACATGAAAACAATACTTTCCTTCCTATATATTCATATAGGCAAGAGAAAGTAAAAAAATCAATTATAACATACAACCTATGTAAAAACATAACGTACAAATCCAATAGAAAACAAGGGAAAAAATGACATCTTCCACAGCCTTTTAGATTGTGTGGTTTCAGAGTAATAAATAAATAACTGTCTGAAAATTTCACTGTCCAAAATTCCGAACCTGAGACCTATTATAAAAGAAATATTTAAAATACTTCTAGAGATCATAAATATGCATATACATCATTATTCCAAATTAAACAGAAAATTCCAAATATATATATTCAATAAAATTCAAAAAATTGATCATGGAATTGAATTTTCGGTATGAACTCCCCTTAATTTTTGCTGCCATTGTAGCTGACTTAAGTGGAATTACTGGTGTTGTTTAAAATTTTCCCAGATCTTTCTTTGCTCTTTTCTCAAAACTGTTTTTTTGACATTGGTTGTTCTTGTTCTAAGGTACAGATATATATCGGAATATTAGTATTATTGCGTTTTCAAAGTATAGCGTTAGCGATCGCGGATAAGACCGGATGGAAAAGCGTTAACAAGATAGCGTCTATTCGCGTATCTAGTAAGCGGGCGACTGTCCAGTTCAGTTTAAAACTGTTTTGTAAGTCCAGGTAGAAATGGTTCCTCATTGGTTGAGACCGATAAATGGTATCATACAATAGTACACAAAATAAACTGATGAATGGAATAAAACTAAACATAAAATTTATATAGGCCTAGTCCCAAACAGTTTGGTTTCATAACACAGAAAATCACTCTTTGACGCTAAAGTAGGCTCTATAGAGAAAAATGCTTGAATATAAAGTTGTAGATCTTTTAATTTTCTATAAATTTAATTATGAACACTTTTGTTGTAAAATACATACTAAGGCCGTAATCTTAAAAAATCAATTGTTAACAGATTTTCATGAGAAAAACAGAAAATAACTAATTACTTCTGAATTAAGCGTTATACAAAGAAATGCTTGAAATAAAATTTGTATGTTTTTGAGTGTTCTACAACTTTAATTAAATACACTTTTGCTCTAAAATGCATTTTAAGGCTACAATATTAAAAACAACCGTTTTTTTACGAGTGAAAAGCCTCCCCAAGAATTTCAGTAGACATGGCGCCTACCTTATCTTGTAGAGCATAAAAAATTTATTAAATGAGGCGATTTAAAAGAATCATAGGAGCCGTTTTTGAGAAAATCCCAAAAAAGTGAAAAATTACACGAATAAACTACTACTTCCGGTTGACCTTTTTTGATGAAAATGTTTGTATCGGGTCCGGTAGTAGTATCTAACTTAATTTTCAGGTTTCAAATTCGTACGATGTATCGTTCCTGAGATATTTTGTTCACACGCACACACACACACACACCCTGAGACCAATCGCTAAAAACATGTATTATTGGGTTCAGGGGTCTGACAACGGTGAAAACTCGATTTCGAAAAATCGATATGAAAACAATACTTTCCTTCCTATATATTCATGTAGACAAGAGAAAGTAAAAATTTGCGTTAATATCCTAGAGGAAACACCACCCACAAACAAACGTTGGGGTGTAACTGTGCGTAATGAGGATGAAATGATTTTTTTGTAACGTATGAAAATATACCGTGCCTGAGTGGGAATCGAACCCAGGACCGCATGATGAGAGGCGAGCACGTTACCAACTACGCCAATGCGGCCGGCACAATAATCATTTTGGGTAGCATAATTTTTACTATACTGTTTTGTAAAAATATTAAAATTTAAATTGGTCTGTATTTTTGAATTCTCCGTGGGCTTTAAGGTAGATTCTTGTGATTTTCGTACCTTAATTGTACATGAATAAAGTACCTGGTAGTATTTTTGAATATTTAATAAATGCGACACCTAATATTAACACAATTCCTTATTCAAACACAAAAAATAACTAACTTTTGCAAGCAATAAATAAATTAACGTTTAAAATTAAATTCGAAAATGTGTAAAATTCTGGATTTCGTTATATCGAGATTTGACTGTATAAAGATTTAGAATTCCGTCTCTGAACCTATGGTACAATTTTAGAGATATGTCGTTGACGAAAGTCATCATGAATATTTTATCGTATACGTAACTTAAAAAATTAGTAATCAGTTGCAAGATTTACTTTGGTACTCTTGTATTCGTGAAATGTCTGCTGCACTATAAATCTGCCCACCATATGTCCAAATTGATTGCATGATCACCTTGAATTTTTCAAGTTTTGAATTCAAAGTTTATTTTGAACGCTTGTCAAGAAATCTGTAGTATAACTGTTTAATTCTGTCATTTGGCATAATTGTCGCTATGGTGTACGTGTATTTTCCCCGTAAAAAATATAAAAAATGAAATATACAACACTATAAATTCACATGAAATTTTTAAATTAGCAAACAATTACTTTGTTAAGAAAACTATTTACTTACTATTTTAAGCTCATGACATAAGAGGCAAGCGAGCGCATCACCAAATATTACTTATCGTTGCGCAACATTAGTTACTGAAACTTGTTTACATGAATAAATATATTGTAAATAATTTGCACTTAAACATAATTTATTTAGAGTAAAGACTAGAATTATTAATTCTATACAAAATAATAATGTAATATATGTATACAAATACAGTGCATGAATTCTGGTCTTTATCAGTTACAGCTCAAAATGTGCGGAAATTGAAGGTCTTGTTCCGTGTAGGCTACACGAAGAAATTCTGTAACTTTAAAATATAATAAATTATTTTTTTTCTTTAATTCCTAATATGTGTACGTTGTAATCTGTTCAATTCAGAACAATAAGCAACCCCATGACTCAATGAGATGAGGATGATATGTATGACGTGTAAATGAGGTGTAGTCTTGTACAGACTCAGGCCGACCATTCCTGAGAGAGTATGGTTAATTGAACCCCAACCATTAAAGTGCACCGGTAACCACTGTCTAGTATTCAAATCCGTATAAAAGTAACAACCTTTACTAGGATTTGAACCAGGAACCTTCGTCTCCGAAAATCAGTTGTTAAACAGCTGATTTTGGCGACGACTTTACCTCTAGACCAACCCGGTGGGTTAATAAATTCTGAAACTGAAAAATTTAAAGTATATTTAAAAAACCGGAAATTTTGTCGTATATTAGAAACAGTTTTTTTATTAATTGAATAGGTGTCCGGAAGAAGGGCCTATGTTACAAAATTTTGAAAACGCGGTTTTCGCCGGATTTATGGCCTACGTAATGTACTCTAATAATTTATAGAACCCACCGGGTTGGTCTAGAGGTAAAGTCGTCACCAAAATCAGCTGTTTAACAGCTGATTTTCGGAGACGAAGGTTCCTGGTTCAAATCCTAGTAAAGGCAGTTACTTTTATACGGATCTGAATACTAGACAGTGGTTACCGGTGTACTTTGATGGTTGGGGTTTAATTAACCATACTCTCTCAGGAATGGTCGGCCTGGGTCTGTACATGACTACACCTCATTTACACGTCATACACATCATCCTCATCTCATTGGGTCATGGGGTTGCTTATTGTTCTGAATTGAACAGATTGCAACGTACACACATTAGGAACAAAAAAAATAATAATTTATAAGAGTTTTAGGTCTGTAAGCTACCAACAGATGTCAGTGTAACCAAAAACTAAGAAACTTTTAGAGGAAAAAAGGGCCTATGTTGGAGGAAATTCATTATTCTGTTATCATATATTATGGCCAGCAGTGTTTTATATAATATGTTTTGTTTTTTTTTATCTATATCACATACATAATCATCTTTATCATACATTTTATCATCGTTTTCCAAATTCTTTTTCATTCGGAACAAACCGCGAATATTAAATTTAGCTCACCGCTAACACTAAAAACGGTAACAAAAACTGAAACCGCGAATACGGAAAGTTGACTTTATTATTAACAGTATTTTTTTTTTTTTTTTTGTTTAACGTCCGACTGTTCTTTATTAACAGTAGCCTATATAATTATAAATATGTATTATAAATAGTTCTGTTTCTTATCACATAGTCAGCCAATTAAATGACTAAATCATTTAAGTACAGAAGAAGTAGAGATGTAAAAGACACTAATCACAGTTATCTCCTCTGAGAGTAATGAATTTCATTATACAACCAGACGCTGTGGTGAATGAAGTGAAGGTGTCATGATCAGAGTGGAAGATAATATGTGTTTTTCAGAGGGCCTGGCATGCTGATAAGCATACCTTTTCCACTCACTCCTCGTTTTACTTTGTAAAACCTCTACAGGTTTAAACCAGCCTTTCGGCTGATGACCTAAACAACATTATATCATTAACTGTTTCTCTTTTACGTATAGTGTTGTTTTAAAAGAAAAATATGTATTTTATATTGTAAAAATAAATAAAGTAATGTGAACTAAAAACAAGGAAAAACACAATTTGAATTTCAGCAGACATGGCGCCTACTCAATCTTGTAGAGCATAAAAAATGTAGTAAATGAGATGATTTTTAAAAAATCGTAGGAGCTGTTTTGAGAAAATCGCAAAAAAGTGAATAAACGAATAAACTACTACTTCCGGTTAACCGATTTTCATGAAAATGTTCGTGTTGGGTTCTCTAGTAGTACTTAACTTAAGTTATAAGTTTCAACTTCGTACGATGTTCCGTTCTTGAGATATATTGTTCACGCGCGCATGCACACACACACACACACACGCAGGTAAAATTGAAGTGATTTCATTATTTGTTACATGGAGTAAGGGCCTATGTTGAATAACGACAATTTCATTTTGCTCTGACTTAAACATGCTCTCCTGTGAAATTTACAAAATGTAACATAGGCCCTTCTTCTGGATACCTATTCAATTAATTCTTTTTAATTTTATAAAAATTCTCGGAAGGACATTCACATGCCTTTCTCTTGCCAAAGTAAATTATGAACATTATAACCTATGTTTAATCATTAGTAAACAAAAAATATAAAATAAAAAAATAAAAATAAATATAGAAATGTAAAATTAAAATCATAACTTAATTTTAGCATGAATGAACGACGCAAAATGAAAATCAACCTCTAAAACTAAAACATACGGAATGTAACCAATTGACTCTAAACTCGGCTCTTTAGAGAAAAATGCTTGAATGAAAAGTTATAGATTTTTTTAATTTTTGTAACTTTAATTATATATATATATATACTTTTGATGTAAAATGCACACTAAGGCCGCAATCTTAAAAAATCCAAAATTTTTACCGATTTTGATAAGGAAAATACTGAAAATCGCTAATTGATACTAAACTATGCGTCATATAAAAAAAATCTTAGATATTTAGTCCCACAATTTTTTGTATTTTATATATACTCTTATATTTTTATACAACCTAGAAAATTTACATCTATTACATAGTTAATTGGATTTGGTTCGTGTTAAATAATTTTATTAAAAAGAGTTCACACTTGTAATTTCCCAGGCTTCATAAAAACTTGTTTTACTTTTAACAACTAGAACTTCTAATACTATCAGTTTAAGTGTATCTATAAAAAATTATCACGTCGTAACAAGTGTTTTGTTATGAGCGATCATTGGTTAATAGAACAATAGAAATGTGGTAAACAATACTTAACATTTACATAGTTTTATCTGGTAATTATGAACTGTGCTGAGGAAATTCCGTTTAAAAATGATATTATGTAGAGCCTACTACATAATTTAAGTCTTTACTAAATGCACATGGTTAAATCTGTTTGAGATACATTAAAAAAAATATATTCGTTATGTGATAAATAAATACGTAGTGGAATGAGCTGAACGCTGTGAATATTAAAATACAGGGTTTTTCAGAAGAATAATTTTCAAAATTTTCTTCTAAATAGATCAAGGGTTCAAATTTTAATTTATATTGTTGTAGATCTTCAAACGAAAGACTGGTTTGAACCTCTAGAGGCTTTACTAAGTAAAACGAAGAGTTTGGTGGTTTACCATTGTCTTCCTCACTGAGAGGAAAAGTATGCTTATCAGAATTGCCAGGCCCTCTGAGAAGCATCTACTTTCCACTCTGCAAATGACACCTTCACTTCATTCACCAGAGAGTCTGGCTGTATAATGAATTGAAATTCATTACTCTCAGAGGAGATAACTCTGACTGTAATGCTTTTCACGGTTTATGAGATCTGCTGTTCCACGTGACCAACCAGAACGTTTGCCAGCGTTGTCAGATTGTACAAATGTTTCAGCGTGACAAACATTACGCGCGCATGCGTATAAGAGCCGCAGTAGTTCACTCGTGTCTTGCATCTCGTACTGAACACATCGATTATAGAGCGTGTTAACATCTAATACTTTATAATATTATCAGCTGATTGTGTGTTCATAGGTTATAAAATTGTCATTAAAAGCCCAAAGTAAAGTCGTCGCCAAAATCAGCTGTTTAACACCTGATTTTCGGAGACGAAGGTTCCGGGTTCAAATCCTAGTAAAGGTAGTTACTTTTATACGGATTTCAATACTAGACAGTGGTTACCGGTGTACTTTGATGGTTGGGGTTTAATTAACCATACTCTCTCAGGAATGGTCGGCCTGGGTCTGTACAAGACTACACCTCATTTACACGTCATACACATCATCCTCATCTCATTGGGTCATGGGGTTGCTTATTGTTCAGAATTGAACAGATTGCAACGTACACAAATTAGGAATAAAATTAAAAAAAAGACCAAAAAAAAGGCTGACGAGTTGTCACCGGATATAAGCGTTTTCAGGCCCCCTGAACCCAAAAAAATATTTTTAGCCATTGATCTGTACGTGCGCGCGCGTGTATGTGTGTGTAAACAAAATATCTCAATAACGGAATATTATACGAATTTGAAACTTAAAATTTAAGTTAGGTACCGTAAGAAGACTCGACACGAAGGTTTCATCAAAATCGGTCAACCGGAAGTAGCAGTTAACTCGTGTGATTTTGTACTTATTTGCGATATTACCTCGCCTCGTTTACTACATTTTTTTATACTCTACAAGATAGGGTATTGCCGTGCCTGCTGAAATTCTTCAGACGGGGCCTGTGCTCTCTTAGGAAAAATTTTATTTTTTAAGATTGCGGCCTTAATATGCATTTTAGGGCAAAAGGGTATAAAAAAAAGTTGTAATACTTCGAAAACCCTATCGCTTTTATTTCATACGTTGTTTTGTACAAAGCTTAGTTTAGCGACAATTTTTGATTTCTGTGTTTTTTTCCATAAAAATCTGTAAAAGTGAGATATTTAATATTCCAGCCTTAGTGTGCATTTTATGACAAAAGTGTGTTATGATTAAAGTTATAGAAAATTAAAAAATCTACAACTTTTATTTCAAGAATTTTCTTCTATAGAGCCTAGTTTAGCGTCAGTTAGTGATTTTTCGTATTTTGAATTCCTAAAGAGGTTGATATTTATTTAACGTCATTTACACATGATTAAAATTAATTTAAGTTTTTTTTAATCTTACATTGTTTACTCATGATTAAACACAGGTTATATGTTTAATTATTATTTACATTGGTATGAGAAAGTAGTGTGTTTCACATAAGATATTTTTCTACATAAATTTTCTCGTTTATTGAACGTCCCTCGTATTATAGGCCTACTGTAGATTTATCATTGTAATGATATAAATAATATATTCTACTTTCATTTGTTTTTCAGAAAAATGGGAATTCCAGTACTTGAAGAAAGTCTGTGCGGATGTTGTTCTTTAAGAACAGGGTCAAAAATCATAGCTTGGTTATCATTGGTAAGTGTTAACAATAACATATATAAATTTGTGACGTATTTGAAGCATCACCGATAAAATGACAGTAACTATATACAAAGTAGGATCCGCTAAATACAATTTTTAAGGAAAAGCGCTGTTAGCATAATATGAGAGGGAAAATCGTCTTAACCGGGATTTAAGTAGAATAGAATTGTCCCTAATGAGAAGTGATCGGCATAGATTTACCGTACTAAGTATACAGTTTATAAAAGAAGTGTTGCGAGTTCTTTTTTGCCACCATGACATATTTCAATTTTTTTTCTCTTGTATACGGCCAATTTTAGATCTTGTGAGGTGACTTTAGATGAAAGCTCTTTTTGCAACCCACATTCTCAGCATTCGCTCACTGTAGGCTTTTCTTCTTTCGTTTATCCACACGGTGTCTGTTTTTGCTCTTTATGATAGACCTTAAAACTCATAATTAGTTTTCTGAATTTAGTCCGGTTCATTTAGTTTTCTCGCTTTATTCTGATTTTTTCAATATCTTTTCGACTTCTTTAAATCATTTATCCGACACCTTAGGTCTGTTGTTTATGTCTTAAAAATCTGTTTTGTCAACCTGATGTCATCCATTCTATACAAGTGACCGTAAAATTTTAGTAGTTTTTTTCTAATAGTTTTCATTAATCGTTCGTTTTCCTTGTACAATTGAAGAACTTAGTGGAAGAAGGTGTTATGTAACAAAAATATAGTTTTGAGAAAAATTAAATCAAAATTCTAAAGCTCCCATCGTTTAATCTTCTTTTTCTTCCAACCAAGGATTAGGCTGCAGCCTGTTCCGAACTGACAAACTATATCATCTATCTCCATGTTCTCCTAGGTCTACCGACATCCCTTTTACCTTCTGGAGCATACCAGTGTGCCTGCTTAGTTATCCTGTGATCCGACATCCTTCTCATGTACTGTCTCCACCTTTGGCGATAACCCTTTATCTTTTCGTTCAAGTTGCAAATACCCAATTTTGACCCGATTTCCTCATTCCTTATTCTGTCCAAGCGTGTACAATCCTTAGTTCTTCGAAGAAATCTCATCTTTGCTGTCTGGATTTTCCGCTCTTGGGTTTTTGTTGTTGTCCACGCTTCACTTCCGTACAGAATAACTGGAGCTGCCATAACTTTGTAGAACTTAAGTTTTGTGACCTTTCTCGCTCTATTACCCAAAGTTCTGCTTATAGTCCCGCAAATCCTCTGGAATCGGCTTAATTTTTGCTCTATATCCAAATCAGAATCAAATTCCACATTACATCCTAAATAACGAAAGTGAGATACTCTCTCCATACCGGTATTTTCTCTCCACAACTATTTTTGAACGAACGGGATATTTGACCTAAAAAGCCATTATTTTGGATTTATCAGTGGGAATTTTTAAGCCAAAATCTTTACACATGTTGTGTAACACATGGACCGCCCGTTGAAGATCATCTTCTGTCTCCTGCACAATCCACACGTAATCCGCAAATAAAAGTGCATTCAAATAACTACTTTCATTTAATTTAATACCAGGACTAAAGCTGCGTTTTCACAACTTAAAAATATAATCAATGTGAACACTAAATAATGTAGGTGATACCCTACACCCTTGTCGTTCACCTTGGTAATCATAAGTTCTTCTAAGCGTTTTGTCCCCGTATTTATAGCTATCCTAGTATTGACATACAGACTTTTAACTGCACACACCAAGTCTCCACACTTGCTTTTAACTGCACACCATCTTTTAATGAATTGCTAAATTTCTTTAATTTTGTTAACTACATAATACCTACCTCTTTACGCTATTAAAATTTGTTTGAATATTACTTTTCAGTAACACTTTTCTCATAACTTTCTTAGGCATTTGACACCTTCGTTCTCTAAACATCTGTATCGTCCACTATATTCTCAGAGGATGGATAAACGGTATTTCAAAAATAGAAGACAAAATGTTTCGTAATAGAATTTTGTTAAGAAATACCAAATAAGAGCTTATACTGGTAAATATAAAATATATAATACCACATTTAACTGTTATTCTTCCAAAAAGGTGTCTCTAAGACTGCAGTTCATTCTGGTGGAAGACGTCAAGGTCATCTTGACACTTAAATGCACTACAGAAAATTAAATTAAGCAGTAGGCTACAATTGTATACCACTATACTAGACTGCGTACAGCTGTGCACATTGAGACATCGCCGTGTTCCTGCACTATTAACCAACCTGAAAATATCTACAACTGTTTTCTATCCATGTTTTAACAGTAAACAGTTTCGCTTCATGCAACATTTTATAGATTTATTTTAATATGTACAAAATCTTATTAATACGAAGTTGTGCTTCGTTTTTACGGAAAATTTTTAATGAATAGACTATGTGTACTTTATAATTATTTTATTTTCTTGTGTTATTAATTAATTTATAAATGGTTGCCACATTTTTGCTTACCTTAAATGTATTAGAAAGCCATTAAATTTCTACCTTTAAAGTCAATTCATTCTTTCAGCGCTCCGCGCAGTAACGCGGCTGTCAGAAGCCGATGTTTTGTTAAATGAAAGTTGTACACCAACCGACGAACGACACATCATCCATTATTTATCAAAATCATCCATTTTTACTTTCTCTTGCCTATATGAATATATAGGAAGGAAAGTATTGTTTTCATGTCGATTTTTCGAAATCGAGTTTTCACCGGATCTATACGTTTTTAGACCCCCTGAACCCAAAAAACATGTTTTTAGCGATTTGTCTGTGTGTGTGTGTGTGTGTGTGTGTGTGTGTGTGTGTGTCTGTGTGTCTGTGTGTGTGTGAACAGAATATCTCAAGAACGGAACATCGTACGAACTTCAAACTTGAAACTTGTGTTACATACCACTACCGGACCCGACACGAACATTTTCATCAAAATCGGTCAACCGGAAGTAGTAGTTTATTCGTATAATTTTTCACTTTTTTGCGATTTTCTCAAAAACTGGTCCTACGATTTTTTTAAAAATCGCCTGGTTTATTCACTTTTTTATTCTCTACAAGATAGGTTAGGCGCCATGTTTGCTGAAATTCTTGGTGAGGCTGTTTTCGCGTAAAAAAGTGTTTTTTTAAGATTGCGGCTTCATTATGCATTTCAGCGCAAAAATGTATATAATAAAATTTGTAGAGAATTGAAAGTCCTACAACTTTTATTTGAAACATTTTTTGTATAACGCTTAGTTTAGCGGTAATTAGCGATTTTCTGTTTTTTTCTCACGAAAACGTGTGAAAAATCGATTTTTTAAACATTTCAGCCTTTCTACTCATTTTACGACATAAGTGTATTTAACAAAATTTATAGAAAATTAAAAGATCTACAACTTTTATTTTAAGCATTTTTCTGTACAGAGCCTAGTTTAGCGTGAAAGAGTGATTTTCGGTATTTTTAAGCCGAACTGAGGTTGATTTTCATTTTGCCTTTCACTCATAATTAAAATAAGGTTATGTTTTTTGAGGTTAGGTTTTTGTTTTTTTATAATGTTTTATTACTAATGTTAGGTTATATTGTATAAATTATTTGCATTGGCAAGAGAAAGTTGTGTGAGTGTTTCATACCAGATTTTTAAATTAAATTTTACCCACGTAAAGCTTGAAACTTACAATAAACCGAGGAATAACCTAACTTTATACACGAAATGCTTTCGCCACACTGAATTGTCATTCATTATTCTATGGTGATTCAGCATGATGATTTATTAGGCTATATTTAGACTGTGTACAATTTGTATACAATGTGGTACATAAATACAAACTGTATACACTGCGACGGGATGTTTTTCAAAAAGGGAATAACTATCGCCGTCCAATCATTCTATCTCTCTCACACACTACGTGCACAGCTATCGGCCGGGCAGTATACCACTTATCCACTAGTATTTCCTTAAACTGTAGAGACAGAGTTTTAATCTTCATCTATCACAAAAACTAAGATTTTTTAAGTTTTTGAAAAAAAATGTTACATAGCATCTTCATCCACTAAGCTCTTCAGTTATTCTTCTCGACCTCGTAACCTATATTGTTCGTCTTCTATCTTCGGACCCTTTATCTTGTGAAGAATCTTTCTTGCAAATTTCTCTGCTTCTCTCGATAATGTTAATATAATTGATCGTGTAAGGTCCGCATTAGACCAGCCTTCCTAGTCAACCTAAGGCACTCGCGTAGAGACTCACTCACTCACACACTCACTTGCGTAGAGACACAATTTCATCACAGTATTGTGCTGTCTAATCTTGGCTTTATGCCCACAATCAGCAGGTGGAGTGTTAAATTAATTGCACTCGATCTGTTGGTTACAAGGCTATAAAAAATAGCTCTGTTTCTTATCACATAATCAACCAATTATAAGGCTGAACTTTTAAGAACAAAAGAGGTAGAGGTGTAAAAGACACTAGTCAGAGTTATCTCTTCTGAGAGTAATGAATTTCACTATACAGCCAGACCCTGTGGTGAATGAAGTGAAGTTGTCATTTGCAGGGTGGAAAGTGGGTGCTTTTCGGAGGGCTTGGCATGCTGATAAGCATACTCTTTCAACTCAGTGAGGAAGGTAATAGTAAACCACGTCACTCCTCGTTTTATATAGTAAAACCTCTAGAGGTTCAAACCAGCCTTTCGGCTGTTGACCTAAACAACAATCTTGGCTTGCCTTGAGGGTGCTTTCTTCTTATGCATTTCGTGAGTTCCTCGAAGTGGATCGGCCATCTTTCCTCAACTGTTATTATTCGCTTCCTTTTCGTTAGTCTTTGGTGTTGTATTATCTCCCGTGGTACTTGAAGCTATCAATTTTACCAATTTTTCCGTATTGTGTCTTTATGTGACGCGGGGCTTTTTCATATTTCATTTATATATTATTTTTATACTTTGATTTGGTATAAACCAACAAAGCAAAACTCATCTACATTAAAACGCCCTTAGGTAGTTCTTTAGCAGTGGAATTAAACATATTATTCCACTATTTAGCATCGTCTTTATCAAATTACCCTGCTTCTCAACACATCAAACGAAACAAAACCAATTTCATGGCGTGTTTTAAATCGGTAGACCTCACTACCGAAACCAGTTGTCAGAAATTTGCAGTTCTTTTGCAGTTTCGAGTGCTTCTCTTCTATTAAAACGAACGCTTGCTGAGTCTGCAGCCTGGGTCCTCCAGGCAAAAATTTAAAAAAAAACTTGCCCTTAAAATGATAATTTAACCCTTTATAGGTCTTTGGTAAATATACTTACCACTGACAATAAGGTCGATTTTTTTTAAAGAATAAGCTATGCAGTTGAACCCTATCGGCATTTTATGGCTTTATAGATGTTCTCGGGTAAGTACGCTAAACATATTTTGAAATTAGTGCGCAGCGACCATTTCCTTCATGAGTTACACGAACCTGGTAAGGATTCATACCAGCGTACGTAACCGTGTTGTTTTGTTGTTACTTTTGTACAGTGCTTAAAAAATCCGAGATTTTTACGGGAAAGCAAACATTCATACTAATATAAAGTTGAAATAAGTTATTCTACACATGTTCTGTTATATAGGACTACAAACTATTTTAATAAACATTCTTACCACTAAAAATTATGTGATTTCCATTTCAATAAACGTTCCTTGGTAAGTATACTTACCAGGGCTTAACATAAAAAAAGAAATATCTACTGTTCTGGCACTAGAAATACATTATTTAAGTTACTATTTAACATTTTACAACATGTATATTTTTCCCTGTAGTACTGCCCTGTAAAGGGTTAAACGATTGAGGCAATGCGTCTGGGTCGCGGGTCCCGGTCGCTTGTCGCGGTCGCTAAGAATAGAATGCTACCTTAATACGCTAACATAGGGAATACACCCTTAAAAACCGCGTTGAACAGATTTTACTGTATTTGCTAACATGTAAATAAATAAACAAATTAATCACTTTTATAATTCAGTTAAAATGTCTTGCCACTGTATTTGCAATATGCTTGTGACTCACATCACATATTCATTACTCATTTCTAAAAAATCATGATTCATAATCATTATTACACATTATCAGTTCATTTTTATACTTTTTACAATATTTATCTACATATGCTATACATAACATCCTTGAAAAAATATTACAAGATAAAAATATTTTTTATTAGTATACTTAAAAATATAGGAACTTTGGATTACTTTCAATAGAAGTTAAGTCAGTTATATCTAAATAAGGTAATATTTAACGGCGCATTATGTAATTATCATGAAATAATATTGATATATTAATGTGTTTTCTTCGAATTGTCTACAATGTACGCCCTAATATTTTACCGTAAATATTTATAATTGTTATCATATTCAAGTGTTAAGTACACAACAATATTTTATTCCTTTGATAAGGCATCCACTTTCTGTCAATAGATATTTATTTTTAAGGCTATTATCCGTTGAAATAATGTACCCTAAATTTAATAATTATGTCGTAAACCAAACCCAAATATTGGTACTCTTCTATTTTATGAACCCAACTCCTATTTTAGATTTTTAAGTATGGTGAATTAAAGCTAGCTTATTAACTAACTGTAAAATTCCCATCTTATAAAAGCAGTCCAAAGCCTGTACAAAGATACCAGAGGGATAATAGCAGTGCAGAACTCCAATACTGAAGAAGTAATTATAAATAAAGGAGTAAGACAAGGGTGTGGTCTATCACCCACTTTGTTTAATATTTATTTGGATGACGTGATCAGAAGGTGGAAGTTTCAAATACACACTGGTATTCTCCTAGGAAAAGATAGGGTTATAAACTGCCTATTATTTGCCGATGACCTGATAGTGCTACAGGAGAATGAGGATGACTTGCAGAGAGCACTTTTCATGCTGAACAAACTCTGCAAAGAATATAAGTTGACAGTTTCGACGAAGAATACAAAGGTAATGGCATTCAGGGGGAAGGAGCCAGTCAGAAGCAAAATTGTTATAGATAATAATATTTTGGAACAGATCTCCCACCTTCAGTATCTAGGTTGCAATATTATATACCAACAGGATAAATATGCTTACAATGAGTTGCTTACAATGAGCAGATCAGTGGGGAGGAGACAGAATTCTTGGCTCAGGGACTTACGTCGATGGCTCGGCAGAACGTCATCCGAGATCTTCAGAGCCGTCACATCTCGAGTGATTACAGCCAATTGGATCGCCAACCTTCGAAGGGAGATGGCGCAATAAGAAGAAGAAGAAGAGTTGCACCGATTTCAGCAAATATGATGAACTATCCACCGCAATTTCAAAAATAGCACCGGCAAAAACACAAGGGTGAGATTTTATAAAACATTAGCAGTGTGGACCCTACTCTATGGCAGTGAAACTTGGGTACTATCAAAGCGAGAGGAGAGTAGATTGCAAGCATCTGAAATGAAATTTCTTCGACATACGTATGGGTGTAGTAGAGAAGATAGTTACAGGAATACCGAGATAAGGAAAGAACTCAACATCTTCTCTATAAACAACAAGATATCCCAGAACAGAATGCAGTGGTTAGAGCATGTAAACAGAATGCGGGAGGATAGGATACCTAAGCAGACCAGTGTCTGCTTAGTCCAGCTATAAGCCGGAGGGCAGGAGAGAACGAGGACACCCGAGAAAGAGATGGGAAGATTTGAGAGGTTCGGAACAGGCAGAGATGCCTAATCCTTGAAAGGCAGAAGAAGAAGACTAATTGTAAATCATTCGACAAATATCGGTGGCGCTCGTAAAATGAACGAGTGTATAAGGCATTACAGTATATAGGGCCTATACAGTGTATAGGGCTACAGTATAGTAACGGTAATCCGAAAAAGAAAGATGGCCGACCTTTGCGGATTATCGATTTGTGCAGATTATCGATGTCTACGATCTTAGATTTCGGCAATCAAATTACAAATACGACATACTCTAGGATAAAAAATACAGATTTAACAAAATATGAGAACACAGAATTATAAATGACACCTTTATTTGAAATCTGTTATAGTATTATTTTCATGTAATTTTAAAACAAAACACAATTTTAAAACAAACAATGGTAATTTGTGATTGCCAGTGCTGTTACTCCACGGGAAAAATGTTATACGATCTTTTTCAACTTTGAATCTAGCCGCAGTCTTTTCCTCCTTATGAACTAACGTTTTTCCAGGTAACATTTTTCAGTTCAATGCCGATTCATCTCCATTGTAAACTTGATCTGCTGTTAAACTCCGGTTTTATACTTCATCCTAGAATTTTGTTTTCAAGTCCATAAAAACGTCGATATCACTAAAAAAATTTTCACCGGTAACATTTAACAGTCTATTACCGTATCGTTGTTGAATTTGTCCAGCCAGCCTATACTGGCTTGAAAATCGTTTTTCCCGGTCATGTTCTTGTAGAAATACTTCGCTTTTGGGTGAGAATGTCTCCACTGAGTATAGATTGCCTTGCACTTTTTTGTAAAACCCATGAGTATAAAGCCCGCTCGGCATCAGGTTTACCTGCTGCTTTCAATGTTTTTCTTTTCAGTGACCCGTACTCCATTTATTAGACTTTTTAAAGAATTTTTCTAAATTGTAAAAAAATAATTAAAGTAGTTCCAGTAGTGGAAATAATCAGTAGTATCACTGAGTGGAAAACAGCATGCCAGGCTCACTGAAGAGTGTCTACTTTCCACCCTGCAAATGGCACCTTCACTTCATTCACCACAGGGTCTGGCTGTATATATAATGACATTAATCACTTACAGAGGTGATTAACATTAGCGTTTTTTGCACTTCTACCTCTTCTGTTCGTAAATGCTTCAGTCATATAATTGGATGTGATAAATAACAGAACTATTTTTTGTAGCCCTGGAACTAGCAGATCGAGTGCAAATAATTTAACACTCCATCTGCCTGTTATGGGCAGATACAATAAAATAATATATAAAATAATAATAGAACCAAAATTGCATCTCCTATAGTACTAGAAAAAGAACAATGAATAGAGACTAATTTTGGCGTCCGGCAGACAATAAATTATACATGTCAAAACTTCATACAAGAGCTGGTTCTATTGTCCATTTGTCATAATATTTTCAAAATATAAATCATCTACGGCTCGCTCCATTATTACTGCAATTTTCAATCCTTCACCATTCCTTGCGCTATGATTACTTGTAATTTAAAATCAAATTATGGTACACTAAAATTTGTCTAAAATTTCCCAGTTTGGCAATACATATTAAAGATTTTCAGTGGGTGGAAGATAATAACAACCCAATTCTTTGTACAGTCCAATATTTAGTGTCGTAGTTTCTCTAGAAGGATTTATCACAACTCTATATTATGTAATTCAGACCAATTACCTATTGAAATTCACACAGAGGGTTATATTTTTTTTTTTAAAAAAACCTATTTAATATTTATGTACCTACATATATGATTTGAAATGAAATAAATATTTATAGAAAGGTGTGTCACCTTAAAATATAATCCTATTAATAAAAAATAATTTCTTATTACATAAAATTCACTGAGATTAAATAGAGTATTTTGAATAATTCATAATTTCATTAAATTTTTTTATCAAATTACATATGCTTACAATTTATAAACAGCAATTCATACATATTTCTATCACGTTCATTTTTGGCATTGCCTGACTTTCATAATAATTTTCAAGAGCTACTTACAATGTATTCTTTAATGATATACAGGGTGGCGCAAAAACCACTTCACAATACGTAAAAAATAATTACAGATAGCAAAAAATTAACAATAGCAAGCTCTAAAACAATAATTTTAGTCTATGATGCTGGTATTACAAATTTTTGGAAATACCATGTCAAGTACTCTGAAATGCTTAAAAATTACGTTGTAGCAGGTTTCATGACATGTGCTGAAAACATTCAAGATATTTACCTCCAAATGATACTTCTAAAATAATGGAACTTCATGACATTATGCCACTGCAGTCCGCGATTATTTATATGAGGCGTTTGACTGAAGAGTGATTGGTCAACGGGCAGATATTGACATGCCTCCACATTTACCCAACATTACGCTATAGAATTTGTTCGTTTGGGGAACCATCAAGAAATCTGTTAATTCTAGAAAGCCAAATACTACTGACGAACTGAAAGATTACAAAATCTATGACGCATCCCATGATTTGGACAGTAACAAAGATCTTTGTCGTGGATTGTATAACAGTGTGTCCAAAAGACTTAAAAAATGCACTTATGAAGATGGAAAGCAATTTCAACGTATAAAAATGATTGCAGGCACTGTCTGTAACAAATTGTATTAATTCAGTACTTTTTTAAACAAGTGTCAACTAACTTTTGCTCCACTTTGCATACATACTTAAAAATGAAAATTACTTTTGACATTGCTACATTATAAACAACGTAACATTATTTTCATAATGCAAAAATAACTATTGATATTAAATTCAAATATCTGTTTATTCATACCTTTAAATTTTTTTACGGAGTCGATGAGTACTGTGTGCATTATTTAAATTGAATGATACTTCAAGGTTTATTAAAAAATTAAACTGAATTTCAAGGTTTAGAGTAGGTGTCATCGTGATACAGTACTAGGTTATTTATGTAGGTATGTAGCTATCAAAAAAAAGTTAATAATATGATGTATTAATAGAGTGATTGAACTAGGTGTTTTACGGTGACTTTTCTTTTCTTTTTCCTCTTCCCCTTCCTCTTCCTCTTCTTCTCCTCCTCCTCCTCCTCCCGCTTTCTGATTTTCATTCGATTTTCATTTGCATTC
Source organism: Catonia carolina (assembly GCA_035578175.1). Lineage (NCBI taxonomy): Eukaryota > Metazoa > Arthropoda > Insecta > Hemiptera > Achilidae > Catonia > Catonia carolina. Next base: position 44,258,787 of record JAQMRL010000006.1, on the reverse strand, counting down.
CCTGAACGCACCCTGGTTTTCATTCAGAAAACTACCTCCTAGGCTCTTATGCTCTCTTAAACATTGGGAATCTATTCTTCTCCGCCTTGAGATCCTTAACCAGTTTCGTTAGCGAGTTCGTCATCATCATCATCATCATCATCTGTCAAGGATTAGGCTCAATGGCCTGTTCCGGCATCCATCTCTTTTTAGGTCTTCCCAAGCCTCGCTTCCCTCTAGGTTTATATTTTCATGCTCGCAGAGGAAGTCTGTGAGCTGGCATGCGAAGTAAATGGTTGGACCAGTTTCTCTTATAAGTTTCTCTTAATGTTTCCAACAGTGACTGAACATTTAACTCGGCGCGGATAGCATCGTTACGTACTCTATCTAACCGGGTACAACCTTTGACTCCCCGAAAAAATCTCATTTTAGCAGCCTGGTTACGAGATTCATTCCTCTGTAATGACACTCAAGTTTCACTCCCATATTTTATGAGTGGTACAGCCATTGTTCTATAAAATTTCATTTGGGTGTCCTTTTTCGTTTTCTTTCCTATTGTCCTGCGAATAGAACCGCAGACAGCGCTAAATTTGGCCAGTTTTTTACTCATGTCATCATCTTTGTCATAAGAAATCTTGCATCCAAAATATTTAAAATCTCGAACTTATTCTATAGTTTGGTTGCCAAATATAATTTTTGAGCGAACCGGCCATCTTCCCTTGAATGCCATAACCTTTGACTTTTGCGCCGATATTCCCATGTAAAATTCTGCGCTAATGTTGTGGAACTTATAAATGGCATTTGAAACCTGTCTAATGTGTCAAAATGATAACAGTGTCATCTGCGTACAGCAATGAATTCAGGAATACATTATTCCAAAGCTGAATGCCTGAGTCAACTAATTGATTCCAAATTGTTAAAATCAGTGAGTTTGTTATAAAATAAAATAAACAAAATTGTTGTTAGTTTATTTACAACCCACAGGATTGGTCTAGAGGTATAGATACTGAAGTCACGAGATAACCTTTTGCGTATGGATGGGCTGTGAGGAAAGTGAAAATTTGACATTGCTGCCAACCTCAACAGTGAGACACTACTCGTACATTTCACTACCGTACAGTTCGTCGTCGTCGTCTTCATGGATTAGGCTGTGCGTTAGCCTGTTCCAGCGTCCATCTCTTCCTCGGTCTACCAATACATCTTTTACCTGTCGGATTATGGATCAATGCATTTAATGGAAGGCGATCTTGGGACATTCTTAACACATGCTCCGTACAGTTTCTAGATATAATTTGTAAGATGTGGTTTATTCCGAGAAAAGTTTTCTTTATAAATCTTATAAGAAATAAATTGGGACCTGTAATATTGCCTATAGCTTGATTGCATGACTAGAAACGTTTGATTTACTGTAATTACCAATTACCTTATTCCATTGGAACAAGATTTTCTACGAGTGAATCGCCTTCTTTACTATCGCTGTCACCGGCGTCTTCACTATCAGTCTCACTAGGACCTACCTACCTGTTTCCTTTTTTTATCACGTGTCAACAAAACTGTTGAAGAGTAGCTTCTTTACGTCTTTAATTTTCTTGCTTAATTTTCGAATTGTGGAAAGAGAAACGTCACAGTATTTAGCCACTCGCTCGTTGCTTTTGTTAAGAAGCAGAGAAAGGCATTTTTATTTAGCTTCAACTTCACAGCATTTTATTACACTGCATATTAGATTTTGTTCAGCACTATGAATAGTCTGCCCATGTTTTCGGAAACCTGACATATCTGTTTACGGTAACAATCAATTATATTCGTAAAGTTAACCTACAAAAGGTTCAACTATATACTGTATACACTGTGGATATAGTATAAATTGTTGGGTCTGTTGTACTAAAATTAAAGCAGTCGCGCATGCGCAATAATGCTTTACCGCCTTTACCCCTCATTGCAAACAAAGGCAAACTCATGAATCAAGTAACTATAAAGTCGTCGCCGCGAGTCAGCTGTTTGACAGCTGATTTTTGGAGACGAGGTTCCCGGTTCAAATCCTAGTAACGGTAGTTACTTTTATATGGATTTGAATACTAGACAGTGGCTACATGTGTACTTTGATGGTTGAAGTTCAAATAACCATACTCTCTCAGGAACGGTCAGCCTGGATCTGTACAAGATTACACCTCTTTTACACGTCATGCACATCATCCTCATTATATTGGGTAATGGGGTTGCTTATTTTTCTTAAATTGAACAGATTTCAACGTCCACTTATTAGAAATTTAAAAAAATAAGATATTAAGTATTAATTCATTTTTTAAATATACTTTATGACCTGTAGGACAATGTAAATTATTTTGCTTTGTTGAAACTATAGCAGAGATTTCGGTTTTTTATTTCATAATTTTAATTAGTGTACTTTTCTTTGTTTCAGGTTCTTAATGCAATAGTCTTGGCATCATCAATTGGATTAGAAATTGCAATTCATAATGGAAATTACGATAAGAAAACAATTCCTGATGACCAAAAAGGCTGTAAGTTTTTCATGATACTGTAACGTTTAATCCTTGTTCTTTCGGTTGTAAACTTAAGTAACTTATTTATTAATAACTTAATAACTAACTTAATATTTTTTTCATTATTAATAACTAACTTATTTATTAATAAGTAATAATAAGTAATAAGTAATAATAATAATAATAATAATAATAATAATAATAATAATAATAATAATAAGTAATAAGTATTTATTTCAAGTCAATTACATACATTAATTTATTAAAACTAGAAATTTATTATAACTAGTACTTAACTTAATAGTGAACTAAATGTATTATAAAATGTTATGATTTTTATTTCATTTCTTATTTATTTATTTTATTTAGTTAAATACACATTACGATTAAATACTGAACTAAAGAAAGCTGTACAAGTATTATTTTAAATTAAATATACTTATACGCAAAAACTCTTCTTAACCAACAGTTCTGTCCGCACATAGGAATATACAGAACAAAAACATTAATCACTTCAATACTTATAACTACTATAAAAATTACTAAGTTAAATTATTACTACAGTTGAATAGCTTACAAGGATTACGTTAAACAGAATTTACAATATTTAAAGCAAATTACAAAAGACGTAGGGTGTTGTAGGAAGGTAGATATGAAAAATGACATGTGCAAGATAGAACAGCTTGTTCTATACTATAGAACTGCATTAAACCAGTCGAGAGACTGATGACAAAAAATTATTTTAAAGAAAAACACATGTGTAATCTATTTCGATTAACAATTTGAAGTTCTTACAACAGTATCAGGCACAAAGAAGAAACAAAATAGACTACGTAACTATAATTTATTATTATTGATATATTGTTGTATACAAGTATATATGTCTAAATAAAGGTAAAATAGCTGTTATTCTAAAGAATAAAAACAAATCATCAAAATATTGTTAATATTTATCTAGAGAGATATTATCTCTCTAGATATAAGTATCGAGAGATACTTATCTTGAACAGGTGCAAGGTTTATATTCTCCTTGCACCTTCTACGAGTATTTTAAATCTCCTTGGGATCAAAGGGTTAAACAAATTAATTTTATATACGTATACTGTATTTCATGCAAAATCTAAAAATCTGGTGAGAAACACTCACACAACTTTCTCTAGTCAATGGAAATAATTAACAATATAATCTAATATTAGTAATAAAACATTAGAAATAAACAAAAAACTAACCCCGCAAAACGTAACCTTATTTTAATCATGAGTGAAAGAAGCAAAATGAAAAACAACCTCACTTTGGCTTAAAAATACTAAAAATCACTCATTCACACTTAACTAGGCTCTGTAGAGAAAAATTCTCTAAATAATAGTTGTAGATATTTTAATTTGCTATAAATTTCATTATATACACTTTTGTCGTAAAATGCATACTAACGCTGAAATCTTAAAAAACTATTTTTTACAAGTTTTCGTGAGAAAAAACAGAAAATTGCTAATTACCGCTAAACTAAGCGTTATACAAAATAAGTCCGAAATAAAAGTTGTAGCTTTTTAAATTCTCTACCACTTTTATTATATTATATACTTACATTTTGCGCTAAAATGCATAATCAAGCAGCAATCTTAAAAAACAATTTTGTTACGAGAAAACACCCTTCCCAAGAATTTCAGCAGACATGGCGCCTACCCTATCTTGCAGAGCATAAAAAAATGTAGTATATAAGGCGATTTTTAAAAAAATCGTAGGAGCCGTTTTTGAGAAAATCGCAAAAAAGTGAAAAATGACACGAATAAACTACTACTTCCGGTTGACCGATTTTCATGAAAATGTTCGTGTCGGGTGCTCTAGTGGTATCTAACTTAAGTTTCAAGTTCGTACAATGTTCCGTTCTTGAGATATTCTGTTCACACACGCGCGCGCGCGCACACACACACACACACACACACACAGACCACTAAAAACATGTTATTTTGGGTTCAGGGGGTCTGAAAACGTGTAGAACCGGTGAAAAGTCGATTTCGAAAAATCGACATGAAAACAATACTTCCTTTCTATAAATTTATATAGGCAAGAGAAAGTAAAAAATCATCAAAATATTGTTAATAGGTAAAGAGATACTTATCTTGAAAAGGTGCAAGGTTTATCTCCTTGCACCTTCTACGAGTATTTTAAATCTCCTTGGGATCAAAGGGTTAAACAATATTTTTTTTTTTTTTTTTTTTGTTTAACGTCCGACTGTTCTGCAATTACTGCTAATTCAGATGGTGAATGATGAAATGATTTTTTGTAACGTATGAAAAAATGCCGTGCATGAATGGGATTTGAACCCAAGACCGCATGATGAGAAACGAGCACGTTACCAACTTCACCAATGCGGCCGGCGTTAAACAATTAATTGTATATATTTCATGCATACAGTAAAAATGAGATTACCTAATTCTGTCGTATTTTTTCAGATGTTGAGGCGATGCTCATATTCACAATAATAATTGTGTTGATATCATTTATTGTTAATCTGCTGTTAGTCATCGGAGTACACAAGGTAATTATGAATTTAAATTTAAATTTAACATGTAATTCAGTCATTTTATTAACCTTGTTAATACAGGGTGATTTTTTTAGTCCTGTTACCAAACTGTTAATGTCTGGTAATTTTTTTCTAAGAAAGGGATATTTTATTTTGTGACACAAAGTTGGTAGCCCTACTCAACCGGTATAGATACGACAGTTTGAGTTGATTCGCCTTGAGTTGCGTAAAATTTTGTGCTGTTTCCAGTTGTGTTACGAACAGAATGTCTTTTACCCTAGAACAACGGGTTTTCATTCTTGAACAATATTTTGCTACAAAATCGTATGCGAGTGTAAAAGAATCATTTCAAATTAAATTTTTTGGTGTTCCTCCACTCTATTCTAGTCAATTTCTAGGCTAACTAACTGATTTTTAGAGGCAGGTATTGTTTGCAGCAGAAAACGTAGTGGTCGACCAACTCTCTAGTCAGATGACGTTAAGAGAATGTGAAAACAAGATTGCTCAATTCTCCATGGAAAAGTTTACAAAAACTTTCCTCGCATGTTGATTTGTCATGTTCGAGTGCTCAGAAAGCTGATAAAAAATTGAAATTGTATCCGTATCACTTACGATTAGTTCTAGAGCTTCAGCCTCCAGATTTAAACAAGAGATTGTTTTAGGATAAAAGACATTCTGTTCGTAGCACGACCGGAAATGGCACAAAATTTTACACAGCTCAAGGAGAATCAACTCACACTGCCATATCCATACTGGTTGAGTAGGGCTACCAACTTAGTGTCACAAAACAAAATTCATTTTTTTTAGAAAAATATTACCAGACATTAACAATTGGGTAACAGGACTAAAAAATCACTCTGTATAACTTAATTAGGGTAATTAATTTAGAAATTCATATTAATAACATGTACAAGGTGTGGTTATTAAATAACGAGACTGACGTTGTAAAAACATTTATTTTAATTTTATACATAATCACTTATTGTCACCTTCAATATACACTCCTTCTCTATCCCTACAACGCTCCATGCAAATTTTCAATTGTTGGAAACAGTGCTGGAAGTTATCTTCTGTCAGCTCCTTCACGACACGTGCCGCTTTCTCTTTTACAGCTTTCAAAGACTCAAATCTTATTCCTTTTAATGCAGATTTTACCTTAGGGTACAGGTAGAAATCACATGTTGCAAGATCTGGTGAATAACGTGGATGTTCTAACACTGAGATGCTGTACTTGGCTAGGAACCTCTTGACAGATAATGCGGAATGAGCTGGCGCATCGTCTTGGTGGAGAACCCATGATTTGTCCTTCCACATTTCGGGGCGTTTTTCCTTACTCTTTGACGTAGTTTAGAAAGTACCTCATGGTAGTAATATTGGTTAATTGTTTGATCTTCAGGAACCCAGTGAAGGTACACGATCCAATGGATATAAAAAAAAACAATCATCATATTTTAAAATTTTAATTTGCTCATTCGAGCTTTTTTGGCTCTCGGTGAAGTTCGGTTCTTCCAGTGCACGGATTGGCGCTTAGTTTCCAGATCATAAGTAAAAAACCACGTTTCATCACATGTTATTATCTTCTACCTGTTCCCTAAGGTGAAATCTGCATTAAAAGGGACAATATTTGAGTCTGTGGAAGCTGTAAAAGAGAGAGCGGCACGTGTCCTGAAGGAGCTGGCAGAAGATGACTTCCAGCACTGTTTCCAACAATAGATAATTCGCATGGAGTGTTGTAGGGAAAGATACACAGTTGAGGCTCTACGATGTAATGGCGGTGCCGATTTTACTGTATGGAAGTGAGACCTGGGCACCAAAGAAGAGAGATTTAAGTCGATTGGAGGCAGCTGAAATGAGATTTTTGAGATCTGTGAAGGGGTGTAGCCGGAGAGAACACATTAGAAGTAGCGTGATTCGAGAAGAACTGAAGAGAGACGAAACAATCATTGATAAAATGTGGAGGTACAGAAATAGGTGGCAGGAACATGTACTTAGGATGTCACCTGATAAACCTAGTCTTCAGGCGCTGAAGTATCGCCCTCGAGGAAGGAGATGTTTGGGGCGTCCAAGAAAGAGATGGTGTGATGTTGGAACAGGCGATTGGCCTAATCCGTAAAGGAGATGATGATGATGTGTTGTAGGGATAGAGAAGGAGTGTATATTGAAGGTGACAATAAGTGATTATGTATAAAATAAAAATTAAGTTTTATACAACGTCAGTCTTGTTATTTAATAACCACACCTCGTATACATTTAATAATTATTGTTTATTCGAAATATTTAACTTAATTTGTGCACTTTTTCAGGAACGCCCAGGTTTTATGCTTCCGTGGATCATAATTCAATTTATAGGACAATGTCTTCAGGTTTTAAGTCTGTTTGTAAATATAATAAAAGTTGGATTTCATGTATCAAGCTTGTCGACTATAATTGGATTCGGTAAGTAAAATTAAAAATAAACATATTGTAAGCCTAAGTCTTATTCCAGGTTCTTTCTGAATCTGGTCATTTATAAATAACAAAACTTCGTTTCAACCTTAAAAAAACTATTTATTTAACAAATTAATAAATTACAATAAATTATTACTGTTAATTTTTCCCTTTTATCAAGTGCCAGCGGCATTGAAAGGGACGATAAGTGGTTAGAAAGTAGGGTATTTTTGTCCTTGCCGTAACTGTTTCAGAAAGAGAATAAATCAATTTTTATTGTTCAGCAGCATAGAATACTCTTTCCAATAATGATCCTTCGGGATTTCTTAGTTTATAACAAACTTAGTTTCCTAGGTTATAAACAAAACAAACATTTTTTGGGTCTTTTCTGTTATTCCCCTCCTTAGCATGATTTTTCACATTTTGTGAATTTATCGTTTGCAATCTTTCAGTATTTTTAACGATAAAAACTGGAAAATATATTTTAAAAAATCGTACACCAATATTCTTGTTAATATAGGTTAAATATATTGTAATATATTGTATATACATCTAATATATTGTAATAATGCAATATAAACTCATTGGAGTACGTGACATCATTTAATAATTAATTCAACATAATTTAATTAAATATTATTAAATAATTGTCAATAAAAAGTTTAAGATTAACTTGAAAAAGGACAAAAGCTTTAACGCTAACTTGAAAAATATTATTCTATAATTTTTTTAAATATTTTCCCTTTTTTATGGTTAAAAATACTGTAAGAATACCTACTGTCACCGTCGCCTCCTGTGATTAGTTACTGTGCTGCCGCCTATCAAAGCTTCCGACGTAGCAACAGAGGGAGCCGCCAATAGTTCCGAGACGGGTGGTAGGCTTGTGGTGGCGTACCGACAGAGGCCTTTGTCAACAAGGCCATACCAATAACCACCCTCTACCACAGCGCTCTTGGCAACTATATAAAGAGCGCTGCAGTGAGCCAAGAGATTTACCCCAGCTACTCCTTCCTTCAAATTAATAAAGAGACCCCAAATTCTGTAATCTTGTTCCCCGAGCGATCAGGTGATCCTTTCACGACATCGCCCATTATGGGTTTCCTAACCCATTCCATAATGATTCGATTTCGCCAAGAGATTCATTTCCAATCCAGACAGCATCGACAAGACGTCCACCATCAGCAACACGACTACCGGACTCCAGCGAAGACTAATCGACAACCACGCAAGAGAGAAGATGATGCTTTCGCTCGCCGACCCATCACCGTAAAGCCGTCGACCGGACCGTCATCGCCCGCTGACGCGGCGATGCCCACAGCGGTCCCTCAACCGAGCTTTACACCCACCGGATCCGACGAAGCAGCCATCGACGCACTACTGCGAGAGAAGAAGATGATGACTCTGCTGGACGACGACGCGCCGTGTCGCCCAACTCCTCGACCGCCACGACGACTACGACCGACGCTTCCCATCAAGACGATCGCCTCTTAAACGGCCCTTTTCAGGGCCACCAAAAATTAAAGGTTTTAACTCGCCACTTAATGTCGCCATACGGTGACACTGTTGTGTTTAGGTCAACAGCCGAAAGGCTGGTTTGAACCTCTAGAGGTTTTACTAAGTAAAACGAGGAGTGAGGTGGTTTACCATTGCCTTCCTCACTGAGTGGAAAAGTACGCTTATCAGCATGCCGGGCCCTCTGAAAAGCACATATTTTCCACTCTGTAAATGACACCTTCACTTCATTCACCACAGGGTCTGGCTGTACAATGAAATTCATTACTTTCAGAGGAGATAACTCTGATTAGTGTCTTTTACACCTCTACCTCTTCTGTTGTTAAATGATTCAGTCATTTAATTGGCTGACCATGTGATAAGAAACAGAACTATTTATTTTACGGTGACACTACATACGAAATATTCACAAAATGTAAAAAATTATGCTGGAGGGGTAATAACAGGAAAGACCCCATTTTTGGATTTAATTTTGACTAATATTTCTTTTATGTTTCAGTTATCAACATATATTTTATTCTAGTCGTGTATAGTTACTACAGAGTTCTAAGAGGCGGTGGAAGCGGATACAATGTATAAAAATTTAAAAAGTGTATTGTATTATTTTAAATTTAAATATATTTATAAATTATTGGGTTAAGATTATAATGCAAGATATCTTTCATTTATATTATTTTTTGTACTTATATTTATCAATATATTTTTACAATGTATAAGATGAATGTTGTGTTTTTTGGTTTAATTTTTATATTTCATTTTTTTTTTAATTTTCCTCATTATTTTCATCCATCCCCTCAAGTGTTAAAAAATTATTCCTTGATAATTATTTTCTTCAAAATATGTTTTTGGAGGTATTACCTTAAATAACAAATGTTCATTTCAAAGGTAAAATAGTAGAATTGCAAAGATTTTTGTAACAGGGTCTATGCAAACATACCATCAAGAAAATAACTCATTTTAACAGCTATAAAATGTTCGAAACCAAAAAATTGTCTCTGATGACTTGCTTTCAACATGATTGTAAATGAAACATGCTGTTTAGGTCAGCCGAAAGGCTGGTTTGATTCTGTAGAGGTTTTACTAAGTAAAATGAGGAGTCAAATGGTTTACCACTGCCTTCCTCAATGAGTTGAAAAGTATGCTCATCAGCATGCCAGGCCTTCTGAAAAGCATATATTTTTCACTCTGCAAATGACACTTCCACTTCATTCACCACAGGATCTGGCTGTGTAATGAAATTCATTACTTTCCTCTACCTCTTCTGTTCTTAAATAGTTAAGTCATTTAAATGTCTGACTATGTGATAAGAAACGGAACTTCTTTTTAGCCCTGTAACTAACACATTGAGTGTAAATAATTTTACACTCCACCTGTGACTATGTTATGGGCTGAAATGAAAAATACAAAACATAAAATATCCTATTCATGAAACAAGTCTCATGACTGGTGGCATTTTAAAACGCTTACCTTTGACTCATGGCAAAAATCATTAGCGATTCCTGTATCTACTCTTTAAGAGGAATTGAATTATTGCTGCCGGCGTATAAGATTCGACTTGTACAATGCAACCCGCAGAACTTGTGTACTAAAGTACCTGAAAACATCAAACGGCTAATATAAATTTAGATAATATGTCATAGTTGTTATTGGCAGTATGATGGCGTGTAAAAAAATCAGCTGTCAGCATTACTATACTAATAATGGCTGTTTTATTAAGGACGCAACCCTGATTATAAGAAGATAGAAGTAATACATCGGTAAATTTTCTGTCCCCCAATCGGTATGTTGGCAACAGTGTACTCAAGGCCAACTACCTAAAAAAGTTAAAATGTTCCAGTCAAGCATTAGTGTGGTGATAGCAGTCATTTAGTTATATTGTGTCAGCAATGGTTTTTTTCCAAGGAAGAACGCGGTTTATTGTAGAGACTTACATAGCGAGTAAATCTTACAAATGTATGCAAGATAAATTTCAGTTGAAATTTCCCCGTTCTGCCGTTCTGAATAAATCGTCAATATTGCGTTTGATAAATAAATTCCGTAGAACTGGGAGTGTACTCGATGAGAAACCACCTCGCCAGCCAACAAAGTTAACCGCGGAAGTTCTCGAAAATTTGAAAAATCGTTTGACTCAATTACCTATAAAATCGCTTAGAGGATTATCTAATGATTAATGATAAACGGGAGAACGGGGAAACTTCAACTGAAACTTATCTTGCACACATTTGTAAAATTTACTCGCTATGTAAGTCTCTACAATAAACACGCGTTCTTCCTTGGAAAAAACCATTGCTGACACGATATAACGAAATGACTGCTGTCACCACACTAATGCTTGACTGGAACATTTCAACTGTCTTAGTAGTTGGCCTTGAGTACACTGTTGCCAACATACTGATTGGGGGACAGAAAATTTACCTATGTATTACTCCTATCTTCTTATAATTAGGGTTGCGTCCTTAATAAAACACCCATTACATTGTTATGGTTATACACTACAAAGTTCAGCCGTTCTTAGTTTGTTCCTACTGTCAACAAACAAAAGCCACCTACTACAGGGTGCACGCTAGAGTCTACGACTTTACGGATGTCGTATTCCTATTAAGTAAACTATTTTTTAAATTATAAGTACTTAAAGTACTAAAAACATCAGTCATGATATGATGTAGGCCTAACAATTTCATTTAGAAAAATACTTTTAAAAGTATTTTCTATATAAATACTTTTGAAAGTATTTTGTTGTTACTTTTTAATCAGGGTGTACACATTTTGATATAATGCGCATGCTCAGTGATGTCATTATTTGTTTACATTAGGAGCAAACTAAAATAGGCTGGACTTTAGAAAGAAATGGTATTTTCTGCATCACTAGATGAAAAGAACTCTGCCATTGCCGGTCACAAGCCCGGGGCCTCATCTGGCAAGTGATGAGGAAAGAGGAGTGGGAGGAGTAACAACCTCGTTAAAAAACCAGGGTCCATCTGGCTCCGGATGGTAGCACCCTGTAAGGGCCCCTGCCGAGGGTTACTAGGTGAAAACCGGTCAACGGCCTCGAAGGCGGATGAGGAGTAATCCCAACGGCGGAGAGGGCGGATGAGCCTAGGGAGAAAACCCAAATTAAATCCAGGGTAGACTTGACTCGCAGCTGTGGTGGAAGCAACAAGTCTAAGGGAGTAAACCTGATAAAAATCCTGCAAGTTTGGAGGCAGTAAGGTGGCGGCCCCACCATCAAACTTAACTTGCGCAGCGCTCGTACCGCGGCCAAGGGATTCTTCAATTACTACTGATAAATTGCAAACAGCCTCGGATAGGACCGGAAAAAGAGGAAAAACAAAAAGGAATGCCAACAAAAAACGATTTGGAATAATGGATACGATGATTTTTGCAACTTGGAATGTGAGAGGTGTAAAGGGGAAGGAGGAGGAACTGATGCAGGAGCTAAAACAGAATAAGGTAGATCTAGCAGTAATCACAGAGACAAAGAAAAAATTGAAGGGCACCAAGGATTGGGGAGATTATGTGGAATTATGGCACATAATATAAATTCTAGAACAGAGGTGTAGAACAGAGCAGAAGAGCATGTGCTGGAGTGATGGTTTTGGTCAATCGGGTATGGAAAAATAAAATAGAAAGCTATACATGGGTTAATGAAAGAATTTTGACAGTTCGGATTAAATTAGATAGAGGTTTTCTGACACTGATAGGTGTATATGCTCCAGAAGAAGGGAGAAAAGAAGAGACTATTGAATTTTACGAGATATTGCAGAAGCAACTGACATCATGTAAGAAATCAGATTATGTCATTGTCTCTGGAGATTTAAATGCACGTGTTGGTAATCAACCGATCCCACAAGTGGTTGGAGCATATGGAGAATGTCACTTGAACGAGAATGGTAGACAGTTACGTGATTTTTGTACATTCAATGATCTGAGAATCACAAATACCTTTTTCAGAAAAAAAGACATCCACAAGTACACTTGGGCAGCAAGAGGATACAAGTCATTAATTGACTATGTTATTGTGAATAAGAAAACTGCAAGCCAAGTTCCAGATACCAGAGTATATAGGGGAAGCGATATTTCAAGTGATCACTACCTAGTTGTTTCAAAAATACAGTTATGGACCAAATGGAGGAAAAATAAAAAAGTCGCAAGAAATGAAGGAAATAAGTTTATAAAGTCTACCTCCTGCAGACTGAGAGTGTCAGGACCCTATATCAGACAAGATTAACACAGAAACTTTCTATGAGGCCCACAGCACTGACAGCGGAGGAGGAGTGGGTCAACTTAAAAGATACTTTAAGAGAAGTAGCCTATGAAACGCTGGGGACAAAAAAACTTGTAACAAAACATAAAGGTTTGAAAATTTGGAACGAAGAGATTGCTGGAGCTATTAAGGATAAGAAGATTGCCTACAAACAATTATTGAAATCACCTACAGATCAGGCAAAGGAAAATTACAGAAGAAAACGTAATGTAGCTAGAGCCATTGTTAGGAAAGCTCATGAGAATGCATGGGATAGGTTCATTGCAGGAATTGAAGATGATCTACATGGAAGGCAAGAGGTTGCCTATAAGTTGATGAAACACCTCAATAATGATGAGAAGGAGATGGCTAAAATAGACAATATAGAAAAACAAGAATGGATTGAGCACTATAAAAGATTGTGGTACAAAAGCGATTTACCATTCATGGAAGAAACTCATCATCCAGAAGCAAAACATGGTATTGATCAAATAGCTATTGAGGAATTGGAAGAGGCATTAAAACAAACAAAAAATAGGAAGGCAACAGGATTAGATCATATAAATTCAGAACTATTGAAATATGGTGGTACACTACTCAAATTTCGCCTGCTTCACTTGATGAACATGTGTTGGACTTTGCGATACATTCCTAAAGATTGGAAAAAAGCCATAGTAATCTCGCTGTTTAAGAAGGGTAACAGAAAAGATACAAATAATTACAGAGGAATTAGTTTGTTGAGTAATGTGTATAAATTATACAGTAAAATCCTGAACAATAGACTCAGAAAAATCTCGGATGTGTTATTATTAGAAGAACAAGCCGGCTTTAGAAAGGGCAGGTCTTGCATTGACGATGTTTTTTCTTTAAAGCAGATAATTTCAAAACGAGTTGAATTCAATTTGGAGACACACCTTGCATTTGTAGACTACGAAAAAGCGTTTGATAAAGTTGATAGACATATCCTGTTTGATGGATTGGTCAAAAGAGGCTTTCCAATACACTTGGTGGAAGTTATAGAGAGTTTGTATCATGGAACAGCTGTCATCTTGAACTGTTCAGGCTCTCTCACAGAGGAGGTTCGTACAAATGTTGGTTTGAGGCAGGGCTGCCCGCTCTCACCAACCTTATTAACATTTATGCTGATGATCTCTGTAGAAGATGGAAGCAACAAGTCCACCCAGGCATTTGGATAGCCCCGGAAGTCTCCATCAGCTCGTTGTGGTTTGCTGACGATCAGGTGATACTGCAGGAAACAGAAGATAATCTCCAGAAAGCATTACACCAATTGAATCTTCTCAGTGCTGAATATAACATGAAGATCTCATTCAGTAAAACGAAGGTGATGGCTTTTGTGGGAAAAGATCCAATTCGGTCTAAGATAGTTCTTGATAACAAAGTCCTGGAACAAGTATCACATTTCAAGTATTTGGGGTGTGATATCACATATGAAATGGATCAGGACTTGAACATGAAAATAAATAGATTCCAAGCTATCTGTGGAACAATCAACAGGACCTTGAGGAACAAAGCCAGAAGGGAAACGAAAATGAAATTCTATAAAGTTATGGCTATCCCCACTCTTTTATATGGTTCTGAAACCTGGGTACATAAAAAGAAGGAATGGAACAGGTTACAGGCTGCTGAAATGCGATTCCTAAGAGCAGTGAAGGGTTGTACTAGGGAAGACAGAATCCATAATACTGAGATCAGAAAAGAGCTCAACATACCCTCCATATGGCAGAAAATCGAGGAAACCAAACAAAACTGGAAGGATCATGTGGAGCGCATGGAGGATGGAAGAATTCCCAGGGCAGTCATCTCCTATCAGCCAGTAGGAAAGAGAAGTGTGGGCAGGCCTCGTAAGAGATGGAATTGATTAATAAAGGAGTTTGCAGTCGGAACAGGCAATGTGCCTAATCCTTGAAGGAAGACGACGACGACGACTAGATGAAAAGTTATAAACATTAGGTAGTCTACTTTTGTACGGCCTGAGGTAAACACGACTTAAATCGAATTAATTTCAGTATTAATGTGAACTGAAAACTCATTTTTGATCATATTACAATAATTAATTAGTATAATTCAATTAGTAAATGTTTTTAAAACATTTTTAAGCATCGAAACAAACGTCAGGGTTGCCAAAACAACAATTATGTGAACATTTTGTGTCGTATAATTTAATATGCGAAGGCAAATTTTATCACACATGGAGGCTTTCAACTGATTTTAAAGTAAAGAAAGATTTTGAAGAAACACTGAGACAGAAATTTAATAATTTATACGAAATAGGTAGGTAGAATATTTCTTAAATAATTGCAAGGACTTTATGTAATTAGTTAAAAAAAAAACGTAAATTAATTAGTTAATAACCATTCAAGCAGTGTTGTGGATAATTAAGATTATACTGTCTATACTGATTATTAATTAAAATTAGAAAAAATTTCCCAAATATCGTTTGTTAAAGATGATATTTAGTAATCCGTGGCCGAATACATCTTTCGCAATCATAGAGTAAGTAAGAATAGTGAGGGAACTGAGATTGCCCAAATGTTTGTCGTCTGCTAATTGTTACTGGGATACGTCGATAGAGTGTGTGTTGGCGTCGCTTTAAAATTTGGATCCTAGGCGTCATACAGAGCAAGCGTGGAGAGAGCAAATAGTACGTTAACAAGGTTTTTATAGAGAGGTACGTTAATAGCTTCGTAATGGCGAATGATACCACGGTTGTTTGGAGACTTTATATTTTATTTAAATCATCATTTCATCCACCACCGTCTGCATTAGCAGTAATTGCAGAATAGTCGGACGTTAAACAAAAAAAAAAACAATTATTAGGTAAAAAAGACGTGTTTTCTTCGCAGAGGTATAGGGAACGTCATTTCTTCTGTTTTCCAAGAGACGAAAACGTGTAGGTATTACAGGCCTACGTCGCTGAGGAAAAACAGAAGGGAAGAAGTTGTCATCGCGGAACTTAGAATTGGGCACACCAGATTAACACATGGGTAGCCTATCTCATGACGTCTGGTGATGCTCCAATATGTGGCAGATGCGATTGTCCTTTGACAATCAAACATGTTTTGGTAGATTGCGTCTGCTATGCAGCTCTGCGTCGGCGATTTAAAATACCCTTCGAGTTACGAGATGTACTCAGCGACGATAGCCATGTTTTGGACTTAACGTTAAGATTTCTTAGATCCATTAGTTTGTATGACAATGTCTGACTGTGAATTGGCAATATTTGTGTTAAGCTTATATTATGTATTTGTATATGTTTTTATTTATTTTAGTGGCCCCTTTACAGCCTTTTTATTTACCTACAGATCTGTGATATTACCTTTCATGTAAATTTTATTTTGTTGGCTGTGATACTAGTTTGTAAGATTTTATAAGTTATAAATATTATTTATTCCAATTGTGATATTAGATTTAAGCTTATGTTTGTATGTATTAGTTTTTAATATCAATTTTATTTTTATGTAAATCTTATTGTTTATTTAATTTTCTGTGATATTTCTAGTATGTAAGAACTTAAGTTAAAATTAAGAAAATTAGATTCTACACTTGGGCCCTTTACACCCTTGTGCAGAGTAACAGGCGATGATAACCGTCATGGTTTTTCGCCTAAAAAAAAAAAAAAAATAAAAAAAAATGTAGGTATTACTATGATAAGTAAATACGTGTAGACCAAAATAGATCTTGTTTGTAGGTTAACGGACAAACAAAGCACATTTAGCGAATGAGTAAACAATGAAATAAATGAATTGCCTATTTTAATTATTGTACACATTCTCTAGTGATTAAGTTTGCCTGGTATAATATTTAGGTTATTAATTAAATTATTAATAACTAATACTTAATTAGTATTAGGTTATTAATAATTAGGTTAGGGACATAGAAAAATACAGGACATAGAAAAAACATAGGTCATGTGCCATTTTACTGGTTAGCTTTCTTTTTAATTGATGTGATGTGAAACTACTATAACTATTATTACATCAGGTAAACTTAAGCACCAGATTTATGTAATAAATAATAATTTAAAAGTAGAAGGCAATTTTTATACATTTAATGTTTACTCAATCTGTTAACGGTTAACCTAAACACATACAAGATTTATTTTGGCCTACACGTATTTATCATATTAATACTTACAGGTTTTTTGCTTTCGGAAAACTGAAGAAATCACGTTCCCTAACCCTCTGCGAAAAAAAACACTTCTTTAAGTAACAAAATTTCATTTCATTAATTAAAACTAATCTCAACTCACTGTTTCATGACCCATGATAATCGCCAATAACCAAACTGTTGATGCGACTTTTAAAAAAAAGAGTTACCAAAAATTATAAAACAAAAAGTAAAATGAAATAAAAAAAAATATTCTATTGGGTAACAGGCCAATTTCAAAATCTCCCTCGTATGCACTACTAGCGCATTCTACAGGAATTTGGGAAAGATAGTAGACGAAAAACGTTAAAACACTTTATATCATGGGAGTTCCCCTCTATTCTTAATCCTCTATGTTCGTAATGTTAAAACGCCACAACGGTGACTATCTTGTTCTTATTAGAATTAATGTGAATTAATAATATTTAAAAGCATAGTCGTTCAGAACTTCAAGTAATTAAATTTAAAGAGTGAAAATGTAAGGTAAATTATTCTAATTATATACTAAATTTTGGAGTGGCCAACATTTTATTGGTTGGTAAAATGTGTAAATACAGTTTATGTTATTCTATTCCGATCTGTTTGCAGTAGGATAAAAGCTATCTGCTGTTAGTGAAGTTGAGATTTGTTTATCAATACAAAATTAATAATTAAAAATCTGGTGTGAAACACTCACACGACTTTGTCTTGCCTACGCAAATAATTAACAATAAACCTATCATAGAAATAAACAAAAAACTAACCTCAAAAAACATAACCTTTATTTAATCACGAGTGAAAAACGCAAAATGAAATTCAACCTCAGTTTGGCTTAAAAATTCGGAAAATCACTCTTTCACGCTAAACCAGACACTGTTAGAGAAAAATGCTCCAAATAAAAGATGTAGAGCTTTTAATTTCCTTTAAATATGATAATTACACTTTTGTCGTAAAGTGCATACTAATGCCGAAATCTAAAAAAAAAAAATCAATTTTTCACACGTTTTCGTGAGAAAAAAACCGAAAATCGCTAATTACTGCTAAGCTAAGCGTTATACAAAAAAAAATATCGCAAAAAAGTGAAAAATTACACGAATAAACTACTACTTCCGGTTGGCCGATTTTAATGAAAATGTTCGTGTAGGGTCCGGTAGTGGTATGTAACTTAAGTTTCAAGTTCGTACGATGTTTCGTTCTTGAGATATTCTGTTAACACACACACACACACCAATCGCTAAAAAAAACATGGTTTTTGGATTCAGGGGGTCTGAAAACGTGTAGATCCGGTGAAAACTCGATTTCGAAAAGTCGACATGAAAACAATACTTTCTTTCCTATATATTCATATAGGCAAGAGAAAGTAAAAAGCGTAATGGTCATAAGGCGCATTTACACGTACAATGATTTGCTGGCGCCAGTATTGATGCAAGTTTAATTTGCATGCCAGTTGAGGTTTACTCAAACGATTTTTGTCGCGTCAGTTCTATTTTACTTTGCTGTTGTATAGTGTCAAGTTCGTGAAAACTTCCAGCACAGTGATTTGTTACATTGGTATTGATAGTTTGGAGGTCTGTTTTTATAAGACGAACAATGTACGTCCCACAAATAAGGAAGTTGTTCATATTTTCCCAAAAATTTATTGTTTTTATCACTACTTCACTTATTTAAAAAAATTTAGCTCATTTTATTTACCGTTTAAAGATACAGCAAAATAAAAATCAATTCGCAATTGAACCACCTTCTGTATACCAATAGCTTACTGGCGAGGTGAAGGTTTATACATTTAAATGTTTATTTAGTGGTGCGCCAGTCACTTACTGGCGAACAAAATTTCAGAAGGCTGCAGAAAATTCCATGCAAGTTTCTTTCTGTGCATGCATGTTGAAACTTGCGCGCCACCAATGGTTTACACACGCATGCATCGTTTTATTGGCGCTCCAGTTCTCACTGGCGCCAGCAAATCATTGCACGTGTAAATGCGCCTATAGTTCAATTGAATATGATTGTACCGGGTGATTTTTTAGTCCTGTTACCCAATTGTTAATGTCTGGTAATTTTTTTCTAAGAAAGGGATATTTTGTTTTGTGACACAAAGTTGGTAGCCCTACTCAACCGGTATAGATACGACAGTTTGAGTTGATTCTCCTTGAGTTGCGTAAAATTTTTTACTGTTTCCAGTTGTGTTACGAACAGAATGTCTTTTTCCCCAGAACAACGGGTTTTCATTCTTGAACAATATTTTGCTACAAAATCGTATACGAGTGTAAAAGAATCATTTCAAATTAAATTTTTTGGTGTTCCTCCACTCTATTCTAGTCAATTTCTAGGCTAACTAACTGATTTTTAGAGGCAGGTATTGTTTGCAGCAGAAAACGTAGTGGTCGACCAACTCTCTTGACAGATGACGTTAAGAGAATGTGAAAACAAGATTGCTCAATTCTCCATGGAAAAGTTTACAAAAACTTTCCTCGCATGTTGATTTGTCATGTTCGAGTGCTCAGAAAGCTGCTAAAAAATTGAAATTGTATCCGTATCACGTACGATTAGTTCTAGAGCTTCAGCCTCCAGATTTAAACAAGAGATTGTTTTAGGATAAAAGACATTCTGTTCGTAGCACGACCGGAATGGCACAAAATTTTACACAGCTCAAGGACAATCAACTCACACTGCCATATCCATACTGGTTGAGTAGGGCTACCAACTTAGTGTCACAAAACAAAATTCATTTTTTTTACTTTCTCTTGCCTATATGAATATATAGGAAGGAAAGTATTGTTTTCATGTCAATTTTTCGAAATCGAGTTTTCACCGGATCTATACGTTTTCAGACCCCCTGAACCCAAAAAACATGTTTTTAGCGATTGGTCTGTGTGTGTGTGTGTGTCTGTGTGTATACAAAATATCTCAAGAACGGAACATTGTAAGAACTTGAAACTTAAGTTACATACCACTACCAGACCCGTCACGAACATTTTCATCAAAATCTGTCAACCGGAAGTAGTAGTTTATTCGTATAATTTTTCACTTTTTTGCGATTTTCTCAAAAACTGGTCCTACGATTTTTTTAAAAATCGCCTCCTTTACTCAATTTTTTATTCTCTAAAAGATAGGGTAGGCGCTATGTTTGCTGAAATTCTTGGTGAGGGTGTTTTTACGTAAAAAAGTGTTTTTTTAAGATTACGGCTTTAATATTAATTTTAGAGCAAAAATGTATATAATAAAAGTTGTAGAGAATTTGAAAACCTACAACTTTTATTTCAAACATTTTTTTGTATAACGCTTAGTTTAGCGGTAATTAGCGATTTTCTGTTTTTTCTCACGAAAACTTGAAAAATTGTTTTTTTTAAGATTTCGGCCTGAGTATTCATTTTACTATATAATTAATTATTTGCACTCGATCTGCTAGTTCCAGGGCTTCAAATAATAGTTGTATTTCTTATCACATGGTCAGCCAATTATATGACTGAATAATTTAAGAACAGAAGAGGTACAGGTGTTTAAGATACCATAGTCGTTTGCACGTTCAGTTGACACAATTGATCTTATGGTAATCATCACTGCTATTAGAGCAACTAAAAACATCATTTTCAGGCATCTGCATACGTATATAAATACAGTTTTTATACCTCTGTTGAACACATAGTTTTTAAGGTAGAAGTATAATTCAAGTTTTGCCTGACAGGAAAAAAATATGTATTATGTAGAATGTTTAATGAATTGTAAAAAAGTCCAAAAACTGTAGAAACATTTTCTTCTATTAGTGTCGGGAGGGGGGTTATTAAAATGAATATCTTATCTATTTTACCGCAGATCTACTAATGCCTTCTCCACATTCCCACGCCAGACTTCCTAAGCACTGCGTGATAAATGTAAACAAATGATGGAATCGGTTCTTACAAATATAAAAAATTTTCCCAGTACAGATATCGAAAAATATTTCATATTTGGAATCCGCATATGAATTTGAGTATAAATTTATAGTGTTAATTATTAATTAATAGTCATATATATACTACTCTACATTATAAAGGAGGGGAATGTTATTGGTTGTGGTGGCATCGATTAATCTAAAAAGCCGATGTTTGTGTATGTGCTAGTAGCAGTAAGAGCCCCATAAGAAATACATTGTCCTATACTGCTCCATTGTGTCAACTGAATGTGCAAACGACTATAGTTAGAATTATCTCCTCTGAGAGTAACGAATTACATTTTATAGCCAGACCCTGTGGTGAATGAAGTAAAGGTGTCATTTGCATGGTAGAAAATACCTTAATGATTTTCAGTGGGTCTGGCATGCTGATAAGTATACTTTTCAACTCAGCGAGGAAGGCAATTGTAAACGCTTCACTCCTCATTTTACTTAGTAAAGCCTCCAAAGGTTCAAACCAGCCTTTTTTTTTGGCTGATGACCTGAACAACATTCATGAATGTAATTGCATTTTTTCAAAGCGACCTTATGGTTCATTTTCAAATTTAACTTGTCTTTCAAGAGGTTAAGCATGACAGCAATCCATTAATACATGAATTGGTTGTCCTGTGTATTTTAATAGAAATTAAATTTAAAACTTTTTTTAAGACATGTCTTGAACCTTCGAGAATAAGAAAAATCTGGTGTGATACACATGACTTTCTCTTGCCACTGTAGATCATGAGCAATATCAACCATGTTTAGTCATGGGCAAACAATGTAAAATGAGTAACATAAACCAACTTTAATCATGAGTGAATATGTAAATATTTATAATATATCAGTTTAGTAAAACATAATGGGGTAAGTTAAGTAGTTGCGAGAAACTGAGATTGTGTCAGTCGACAACAAAAAAAGACAAGGTTAATATTTTTGAGTGCAGAAATGTAAAGAATATTTATCTGTAATTGACATCATTTATTACATTGTATAATGTTTCTAGACTCTACCTTTATTGGGCAATTTTTTGAATGGTATTGAATACATGGATCTCCAAGATGTTGAAAGCAATTGAATAAAATTTGAATTTTTTATACAACTGCTATAAATACCATGTGGTGTTGCATATTACAGGTGAATACGTACTGCCACGTATATCTATATAGGCGTAAGATTATTTATATATATACATTTTCAGTGATTGTACTGTGTATTTAAGTCACGACTTGAATTTGTATTTATTTTTTTGTGTACAGACAAGTTGAAGTAATGTTTTGTTTGATTGGCAGACATTCCTTGAGCTACTCTCCTGCGCTGGGTGACTGTATCTAGCAAATCATTAGAGAACTACATTGTGTGCCCGTAATCCAATCTTTAATAACTTAGTTATAACATTTTGACTGAAGGTATGTTTTGTTTGTTTAAAATTAGATTTATCCATGTTTGTGGTTTTTATATCCTTGTAGCATTTATTGTGAAGTCTCCCCAGTTGAATCTGTTTACTATTGAATTTTACTATAACCCATCAATGTTAAGTTAGCGCAGTCATCGCGCAGAGTGTGGTTAGGAAATTGCCGTAGTGGGGAGGCAGAGTGATGTTCACACATTCATGTACACTCGCATTCACGTACGCACGCTTGCATTCACCAACACACTACGCTCATGAACGCATCTGCAGCGACTAGTCTTGTTTCGTTTAACGGATAGTAAACAATTTGTTATTTTTTATCATATTTTTACATTTTTTTGTATTTGCTTATTTTTATCATTTTATTTACCTAATAACAAAGTAAAAGTAACAAGGAAGTAGGTATATGAATTTTTATGTTTTATGTGGAAATTGTGCACAATATTTCTCAACGCGCATCTTTGAAAGTTGTCAATATTAACTTTCTTCTTCAATCTTTTGCGAGATTTTCCCGGTGTACTGAAATTTTCACCCAATTTATTTGCTTCTGTTACAGTTTTTCGTACCGTATGAACGGAAATACCGCAAAGGTCAGCCACATGAGCTTGAATTTCTAACCGTAACATTTCTGGATTTTCTTCAGTAATCTTTTTGTACACATTCATAATTACACATTTAGTTTGACTTTTTAAAGCCACTCCCCGTCCTAACCTGCAGTTCAATCTTGGCTGAGGCATTGCGAATAATATTTAAGAAACGGCGAAGAGTATTGAAAAATACTGGTTAATAATTGGCGAAGAGTATTGAAAAATACTGTTTGAGAAACGGTAAAGAGTATTGAAAAATACTGTTTAAGAAACGACGAAGAGTATTGAAAAATACTGTTTATGAAAACTGTGGAAATGTAGACCACAACACAAGTAAACAGTGTAAAGTCCACAGAGCAACTGGTGTGCTAGGTGGGAGGGCGCGCGCCAGAGACCCAACATTTCCCCTCCATTATACTATAAGCTAGGCTAACAACACCTAAAATGAACTACTGCGCATCACGTGATCACGCTTACTTAACTTTGATAAGTTATACTAGGATACTGGCAAGATGAATTGAGCACTGAGAGTGGGGATACAAGCGCAGCTGTACAGTCGCTCTTGTTGCAAGCGTACACCCTTGCTACCGTACGATTAGGCGTACATTCGTATATCCGTATTGTTGTAGTTGATCACAACATAACCTCATCATTTTATAACCAAATCTCTTTTTGTACGCGGCTAATTTATGGTTTTTAAACTTTATTTATTTAATCAATTGTGCATTTCCTTTAATTTATTATCATAAATTATTTCTAGATAAACTAGACATTTCAAGTTAAATTGATTTTGACAAAAGTAAACAAAAAATTCATAATATATAACATCAGTCGTTTAGAATTTTGAATTCAGTTACAGTTTCTTCCGAGTCATTTTCTGTTGAAATCTACATTTGTACTTGAATTATAAAACCATCTTATATTTCCAAGGATACAAATTTTGCATAGTAAATTTTTTTATGTTTTTTTAACGAGTTCGCATTTGGAAATCCAGTTTTCTGCTGATATGGAATTACATTTATTTTTACATAATAATAAAACATTCAGCTTAAATGTTGTATTATTCGCGGGTACCCAGTTTTTCACATGAGCACAAATATTTTTCAGTTGCATTAAGCTCAGGATGATAGGCCGGAAGTCCTAATACAGTACGCCCTTTAGCAGACAACATCACAAAATTGTTGCATTTGAAACTAACAAACTAATATTTTGATCAGAAATAACTTTTCATTGTTGTTGAAACTTGAATAACTTCATTCCAAAATAGAAAACGTGGTTTTTTTGATGTAAGACTTTTATTAGAACGAAAATAAGGTATACCTTTAAAATGTTCCTGGTGAATAGCTATCGTGTGGTACTACTCTTGGGAGAGGTATGATCCTTTACAAGCTGTTTTTTTTTAATAGTTATGTACACTGGTAAACATGGTTACTCACCATGAAAATTAATAGTTACCCAGGAAAAACAAAAGTGGACAGCATATGACAATGAACGGAATACAAATTTAATAAAAAAATATAGACTATTAAAAGGTGATAAAATAATTATAATGAATGGATTTTACCTTCCAATTAATGCAAAATAGAATCCGATAACGCCTATTTTCTTATCAAATTCAGTAAATAATTTGTTATAAATATTAAAGTAGGCTTATCTAACTCTCTGATTAAATCATTTGTTGGTATAAATCTGTGCAGTACTGGTCATTCCAACCCGTTCATTTATTTCTTATAACTTTAAGAGTGGCAGCTCGTAGTTCTACAAAGTTCCATTTTTTAAAAATATTACCGCAATCCTTACCCAAATAATTCATACTGAAACCCATTCGACTATGCAATTTTTTTGATTAAAAAGTTATACACAATTTCCTACCTACCACAATACTCTTTAGCACCACCTGCTCACACTCTTACATAGGTAGAGTACCATCACATAAAAAACAATCAGTTGTATCTAAACTTCATTAATATACAAAAGTAATACAATAACTAATTGAACTTCTTAAATGGGACTGCTGACAAAATTATCCATGATCCTTTGCAGTATCGTAAGTGATTTTGTTATAAAATGTATTATTTTTTTTTTGTTTAACGTCCAACTGTTTTGCAATTACTGCTAATGGAGATGTTGAGAAGGGTGGTAGATAAAAATGAGTGATAAAAAAATGCCAGACCTGACCGGGACCCTGGCGTAGAAGCCAGTTGCACTAACCACTATGCCAGCGGGCCAACCAAAAATATGTAATATGTGAATTATATCTTGTTTGTAGATGGCTGATGAAAACACAGTTGAAGCGGACATTTCAAATGTAACCGGCTCAAGAACCTGTGAGTCCTGTCAACAGGATATCGTGCTTGGTGATGACGTAAATGAAATGATCGTCTACTGTGCAGCATGTCAAACGAAATTACGTAAACAAAGGAAAAAATTATTCGTAGGAAAAGTTATAGAGTTATACAAATCTTGTTTGATTTGTCTGAATATGTTCTACAACAATCTCTCGTATGAAAAACATGATTGTACTTTGGAAGGTGTATTTGTATGTGATGGTTGTTGTAAAGTATACCTTCAAAAGGAGAGTATTGCAAAACATGTACATAAATGTCAAAAATTGATTTCAAAAATGAATAGTTCTGAAAGTAAAAATAACTGCATTACAGAATCAATTTCTGAACTGAATTTGCAGAATTGTGAGGGTACTTCTGGGGTGAATGAAAGTAATAATGACAAAATTATGCCCAAATTAGCTACTTGTGATATAGCTCAGTCAGAATTACCTAAAACACGTAAACAGTTTATTTGTAGTATTTGTGAAAAGTGTTACAGTAGAAAATATACCTTATCTATTCATTTACGTTTACATACTGGAAAGAAACCATGCAAGTGCAAGTATTGCAATAAAAAATTTACACAGTCTTCTAGTTTAATAAGTCACTTGCGTATACATACAGGGGAGAAGCCTTACGAATGCAAGTATTGCAATAAAAAATTTGCCCGGTCAAATACTTTAAATTCACATTTGCGTTCACATACAGGGGAGAAACCGTTCAACTGCAAATATTGCAATAAAAAGTTTGCAGATTCTTCTACTTTAATTAATCACATCCGTACTCATACAGGGGAAAAACCACATAATTGTAAATATTGCAATAAAAAGTTTACACAGTTAAATAATTTAAATTCACACTTGCGAACACATACAGGGGAGAAACCGTTTCACTGCAAATATTGCAATAAAAAGTTCACACAGTCTTCTCATTTGAAAAGACACTTGTCTACGCATAGACAAGAGTACAAATAAAATGTCTCAACAAACTCTTGGCTTAGTTTCGTTCATTTTGTTTTTGAAATACTGCTACGAGGGTGAATCAAATATATACGGTAATTTAAAAAAATATATTTATTAGTTGATATTATACAGAACCTATACATTTAACACTTCTCAATGTAGTCTCCTGCGTTATCTACACACTTTTGCCACTGATTTAAAAGCTTGAATATTCCTTGTTCATACAAAGATTCACAGTTCGTTGATCTTGAAGGAAATCAATGTGCAAAAGTCCCCCCTTGAGTCAAAAAAATTGTTGCAAGAACTTTTCTGGCCGAGAGATGAGTTTTGGCCTTAACTGGGCAGCCTTCATCCTTCCTTTGCTACTCTTTACTTGCCATTTTTGGTTCGGGAGTATAATGATGGACCACGTCTCAAAAAATCCTCACCTTCTTTTCGAAATCGATTCAGAAGTCTGTCAGTGATGTCTAACCTGACTTGTTTTTGATTTTCGGTTAACAACTTTGGAACCCATCGAGCACTAATTTTTCTGTTGCCAAGGTGGTCTGTGATAACGGATTGAACACTCCCATAGCCGATATCTATTTGTGACAGAATTTCTTTAACAGTTAACTGGTGATCACCTTTAATAAGCTCTTGTACGGTCCTGATGTTTTCATCTGTAAGACTTGACCTGGGGCGTCGACTGTGACTTTCATTTTTGACGCATTCTTGCTCTCCCTTAAATTCTCTGGCTCATGTATGTACTCGATTCTGAGACAGTGTAGTGTCCCCAAACTGTGCATGCAAACAAGTAAAAATTTTCGAAGGTTTAACGCCTTCATTGGTTAAAAATTTTATGACGATGTGTTGCGCAACAGATGGATGTACCTCTTGCTCGGTCATGGCTGTACTGACGACAGAACAGAGTGCAGTCCCTAACTAAGTTGGTTCCCCCACTCCTAATAAACCAATCAATAATCGCTCACAACTACACCTAGCATGAAAGTGCTACCACCAATAGAAAAATTACCATTTATATATATATGATTCACCCTTGTATCTTCATCAACTATATACAGACATATACCGTGCTTACCAACAAACTTGATGTACAAGGGAAGTAACTCTGGACAAAGTACTATCAACGTTAATTTTGCTAAGAGGATGTAATCTTACTTTTATTTCTCCAGTCATTTAAATACACAATCAAAATGAGCCACCAAAACAATTTAGTAGCTAATAATGTAATTATTATTAAACCTTAAAGCTCCGGGTGTTTCGTACTGTTCCGCTATTAATACCCAGTATCCGTATTACATTCTTTTCCCATGATGTCACACCCACATTCATATAGTTAGATATTACTTACGAAAAACCATTTGTGAAGCATAATTTTATATACACGTACGTATATTTCACAATTCTGCAGTTTGCAGGAGAATGACATGAGGGTGACTTGTTTGGAAACACTGCAGGTAGTATTTTGTCGTGGGCCACTCTTTTTCCCGCTTTTCTACAATGTACATTAGACTCAACCATTTGTAAAAAAAGTAAATTCCTATAGAAAAACATCACAGCTTTCACACAAATTAAGAAATGTATTTGTATGTTGATTTATGGACGGCCTGCATGCGATATCTGTTTTTATTAAAGTTTTTTAAAACTAACCTACCCTTGACACTAAAACTATAATAAAATATTTCCCTTTCAACATTTCTATTTCTGTAAACCCTGTTAGTTGCGTTGAAAAATTCTGTACAAAATAAATACAATAAGGACCAGTTTCAGACATATATTAAATTCACTGCAATAAGTTTTATGCCTATTGCACTTCCCATTTCTATAGCCACTGAAGAAAACCTTCTTTCTTACATACGAAAAAACTTTGCAATTATTGTTGTCTGGTCAATTGCGGTTAGTGTAAAATGGTCAGTTAATTTTTACTTTCTCTTACCTATATGAATTTACAGTTAGGAAAGTATTGTGTTTGTGTCGATTTTAAGAAATCGAGTTTTCACCGGATCTACACGTTGTCAGACCCCCTGAACCCAAAAAACATGTTTTTAGCGATTGGTCTGTGTCTGTATATACAGAATATCTTAAGAACGGAACATCATACGAACTTAAAACTTGAAACTTAAGTTATATACCACTACCGGACCTGACATGAACATTTTCATCAAAATCGGTCAACTGGAAGTAGTAGTTTATTCGTGTAAATTTTCACATTTTTGCAATTTTCTCTAAAACTGGCCCTATGATTTATTTAAAAATCGCTTGGTTTACTAAATTTTTTATGCACTACGAGATAGGGTAGGCGCCATGTTTGCTGAAATTCTTGGCGAGGCTGTTTTCACGTAAAAAAATTATTTTTTCAAGATTGTGGCTTTAATATGCATTTTAGCCCGAAAATGTAGATAATAAAAAGTAGACAATTTAAAACCTTACAACTTTTATTCTAAACATTTTTTTGTATAAGTTTATTTAGCGATTTTGTTTTTTTCGAAAACATGTAAAAAAGTCTTTTTTTAATGGTTTTAGCCTTAGTATGCATTTTATGACAAAAGTGTAATAATCAAATTTATAGGAAATTAAAAGATCTGCAACTTATATTTCAAGCATTTTTCTCTACAGAGCCTAGTTTAGCGTGATTTCTGTGTTCACTCATGATTAAAATAAGGTTACGTTTTTTGGCTAATGTAAGGTTGAATTGGTAATTATTTACATTGGGTAGAGAAAGTCATGTGAGTGTTTCACACTAGTTTTTTATATTAATAATATGCTCTGAAGAAGGTGGTACCGCCGAAACACGCGTAAGTTTTTTAATGAACTTTTAAAGCAACCAAAGGTGAGGTGATATTTTTTGTTTATACTGTAATTTTATATTATGCATATATTTTTGGTGTAGCTAGTTGTGAAAATTGTAGTTTTAAGTTGAACCTAACAAAATACATTTTAACATTTTATGTAATTTTAAGTATTAGTTTTTTAGAAAAAGCTAGAGTTTATTTTAAACAAAACTAATTAAATTATAAAATTATTAGATAATTGTAAAAAAACCATTAACTCTTTGGGAAATGTAGATGTTTAAGGAAAAATCTCATAATATTGTATAAATTAGGTATTAATTTTAACTTGATTAATTATCAAGTGAGTTTGGTGTTCATTTTATTAATATTTTCAAAAGTACAACTAGTCAAAGCAATGAACAATTCATGACAAACCATGTATACATAATTTTTATGAATATTATATAATCGGTCCGTCATATAAGTTGTTACAAGGGAAATTTAAAACTTCAGGTAATACATTAGGTTTTAGCATAATAAATTCATCAGAAACTAAACTGGTTAATGAAGTTAATGCAAAAAGTTTGTTACGTCTGAATTGGAAGAACTTGTACTTTGTCAACTGTATAGCTTTATTCCATTCGATATCACTGTTTTTTTAAATACTGATTGAAATTTTCGCTGAAGTTTTTTATCATAGTATAGTCTACAATAACTAATTTGAATCGCTCGCTTACTACATTAACCCACTCTTCAAAATATTCAACCTTTTCAATTCTTTGCTGTTTCCTTTCTAGTAGACTGAAATGTCGGTCAAATGGGAGAAGCTGTGTCCTCTGTATGGAAAATAGTGATCAATTTTGTAAATCGACCCGTGCACACCAGTGATTGCCAAAAATTCAGCATGTTATAATTTTGATTTTGGCTTCTGCATCCATCACTAAATATTTTAAATTTTTTTACAAATTTGGGTAGTAATGATTCAATGTACTGATAAAGAATAGAAATAACTTCATTGGATCCTTTTTTGGCCACATATACAAGTTTGGCCACTCGTACATTCCACCTTTTTTTAGTTTTTCCTGAGTAGCTGCACATAACGTAAACCCATCTGTCTGCTATAGAATACATCAGTAGTTGACAGATGTGGCAAAGGCAAGTTTTGCTTAAAATCAAAACAAAATGTATCTAACTCATCATTGTTTGCTTCAGATTGTGCTTCTTTTAATTTGGTGTAAAACGTAGCAGCTTTTACCTCATGAACCCTTAAAATGTCTGTTTTAAAACATTTTTCAAACTAACATCTTGTTCATTTGATATTTCTGCTTGTAATTCCTCACACAGAGTACATATATCGCTACGAGGTCTCCCAAATTTATAATTAAAATTGTCATTAAAATATCTCAAATATGTTTCATAATGTACTTCACAGTTCAGTTTCTTTAAATTTGTGTTTTCATCAACATCACGAAAGACATTATACAGGTGTTTATAAAAAGACTCCTTGATTTCAAGTGTTATTTAAATAGCTTTAATTAAAAGAAAAACTTACGTGATAATACATTCTGGATGAGAAATTTTTCAAGTATTTTTGTATATTTAATAAACTTGGATATGTGCACCATTAGTTGCTCTGCATACGTTCAAACGGTAATCTACTTCTTCCCAAATACTTGACAGCATATAGAGGGGTTATTGCTGCTACTGCTGCAAAAATCTTCTCTCGTAGGTGTTCAGTGTCATGGATTTTCTCCGAGTAAACAATGTTTTTAACATGCTCCCATAAAAAGAAATCTAGCAGTGTAATGTCTGGGCTCCTTGGTGGCCATGGGATCGGGCCTGTTCTTCCGATCCACCGACCTGGAAAACGAATGTTTAATGCAGCACGGTCACAGTTGTTGTAATGCGGTGGAGCGTACTCTTGCTGAAAGAAAATTAATCCTTTTTCTACTTAAATATCGTTAATCTGTGGAAAGGCGTACTGCTCTAAAATATCACAATAACGAGTTCTGTTAATTGTTTTTTCGGCAAATGTGAACTAACCAACGATGCAGTCAGATGGCCTGCCTGGAGATGTCCCTTTCAAGACGCTGCTTGTTGCCTTAAACTGGTTAAACCACTGCAGAATCGGTTTATTCATAGGCGCAGTATGGCCGTATTTGCGCCGAAAATTACGCTGAACTGTAATAACTGAACGTTAAACCAAATCACGCATCATTCTTTCTGCTGCGGTGACGCCATGACTGGCAGACTGACACCGCATGAAGGTCTGGCAAGTTAACCAACAAGTTGGCCAATGCAAAAAATTGAAAATTAAAGTTAACACTTTTAATTACTTAGGTTATTTTATTATGATTTATTGAAATCGAGGAGTTGTTTTATAAACCTCCCTATATTTTAATAGTTAATTTTATGGTTTATACTTTGTTAATGTGTTTTTATTATTTTCATGTAAAGTTTGTTGTTAATAAATGTTTTATAATTTGAGTACTTTGATTTATTAGCTTCAACTCTTAAAATGTTTTTTTACAAGTTTTAAAAATATATTTTAATGAAATAAAAATTTTATTCAGATTGCCTTTGTTTCAAAATTTGTTTGACAGAAATCAACTTATCTTTATTAATGTTATTTATCATAAGACATTTATTTATCCAAACTGTAATACATAAGATATATGGGTCATTTCCGTTTTCTGTATGCCACTATCAAATCCGAATTCCCTGAAGGGTTACACAATTCTCCCACTCCTGCGTCTAGCGCGCCAATCTGACTAGTAATATTCCTGCGTCAAATCAACTCCACTCCCATTTCACAGTTAGTTTATAGTAATTACTACAAAGTCTACATCATAGTCAGTCTCCTATGAATTTTGTAGTTACTTAATATTCGAACGGAGGATGATGATGCTGCTGCTGAGTTCCTTCAAGAAAAGGGGTTATTGCATAATCCCAGAAGATGTGACAACTATAAAAGTCTGTGTGAAACACTCACACGACTTTCTCTTCCCAATGTAAATACAGTAATTAAAAAAAAATAATGTAATAATTAAAAGTAAATAATTAGAATAAGTTAAAGTAACCTGTAATAAAAAATAATAAAAAACTCAAAATAAAACAGAACGTATGTAACATAGTACTATATATACTGGGACCGGGAAGGACATGTGTATGCGTGCTAGAGTGTGTCAGTCTCAGTAAGAGTATTCAGTAAGGCAGTGAGTGGGAGAAATGAACAAGTGTGCAACCCTTCAGGGAATTCGGATTTGATAGTGGCATACAGAAAACAGAAATGATCCTATATTTCAATTGTGTAAAAATTTAAAAAATCAAATTAATAATATTGAGTAATAACATTTTCTTATAATTACACAGCATTACAAATATTCTAAATTGTTATAAACTAAATTTGTACATTTTGTTTTAATAAACTTTTTACTCGTTAGAGATTCTGTACACTGTCTGTTTTTTCATTGATCTTTGTATAAATATTTATGTGCAAGGTAGGTAGTGGTTATGTTTGTAAATTTCCCCTTAAATCTTGTGTTGTGAGTTATTCAATGCACTGTGTCTTTGTTTTCAAGAGATCTAAATAAAAAAAAACCTGTCCTGCTCCACAAATAATGAATGTTTGATGCGTTTGGATAGTCATGGGAAATAAAGCTATTTTTTAAAGGTGGCAACTTACTAGCAACCCCGCTCGCTTCGCTTCACAGCAGCTAATGTAGGCCTCATTAAATTATTTTAAAACCTCTCTACATATAATATTTGCGGTTTTGTTGCCCTGTGGCAGCAAAATTGTTTTTCTGCACTTCCAGCTCTAGAAAGTCAGACATAAAATTGTTCATGAGTGAAGGAAGCACTTGTCTCAAATCGATGCCCACCGTTTTAAATGTTTGTCCCTGCAATTTAACAGAATTGAATAGATTGCATAGAAGAATACTGATGGAAAAGAAAAAGACAGGTAATATACGGCTGAGATAAGAAGCAGTAATACGTGGGTGCAGTATGCAGAGTAACTGGAAATATATGACTCATTCACTACCTGTCGAATGAAAAAAAATTATGAAATGCAGTACAAAAAATTTTTTGAATATTTCAAATTTTTTTATGTTTTTAGAATCTAATGTTTCACGTTTTTCTATGAAATGTAAAAGGTGATATTGGTCTGGTTTTTAACTTTATGGAAAATCTTGGAACTGCCAAAGATTTCCGATCAGGAAATATTTTATTTAATGCAGTCAACTATAAACACCTTACACCACAAAAAAAATTATACTTACACCACAAAAACTGAACATTCACACTGTAATATTTACCAATACGGCGAAGCCGGAAAGGGAGCCAATGATGTTGCTTCGTTCTTGGTGATTACATTAAAAGCTTTATCCCAGACAGTGTAGAAGAGCTGCAGTTGTATTCATAAAACTGCCCAGGACAAATAATAACCACACATTATCCAAAGTTTGTCTTGCGCTTACAGATTCTGTAAAATAAAAACTATCAAACAGTTTTATTTTTCCATAATGAATTTATATAATAAATTTCACTAACCTTCCTTTTTTTAACTGCATCAACTTTTATTTTCACTTACACGTGTTTCGGTGGAATCAAAATAAAAAATAAAATTAAGAACAACTATATTTTAAAAATAACTTAAGAACCACCCTTACATTAGACAATAAAACAAAACAAAAACCATCTATTGCATTAAAATATAATAAAACTATTAATAATAAGTTATACAAAACATTAAATAAATTTTATAAAATCTCATACACGTGTAATAATAAAAAACTACTGTCCACATATATAATTAAAAATAATATAAAAGAAACACTAAGCAATAAAAAGGGTGTGTATAAAATAGATTGTGGTAATGAGGATTGTAAAAAATTTTACATTAGTATGACTAGTCGTAATTTTCAAGTGAGGTATAATGAACATAAAATAGCACTGAAATGTGACTACATTATATCTAACTATACCAATCATAAAAAAGAGGAAAAACATAAATTTAGCGAAATGGATTAACATTTTAATATAATAGAACAGTGTAATACAGTAGAATCTCCGAAATCCGGCCTGTTCGGGACCGAGAGGGTGACGGATACTGAAAATGCCAGATTACTGGATGTGTTGGAATTCTGAAACTATAAATTTAAATGAAAAATGAATATGCATTGATTTCTAAGTGATTTTCACTTAAATTAACTAATTAAAAAAGGTTTGCTGAGTACTTCTGTCGTCATTGTACTAAACATAATTATCGGCTATTGACATCGCCTAGTGCGGTGTAAGGGTGCTCGTGTTCTGAGAATTACGTTTCGTTGTCAATTCAGCATGAAGTATAGAGTATGACCCAGTTCTGGGTTTTTGATAAAAGGCCAAAAATTATTCCATTTAACAATAATTAAGGTCTGCTTATTCATTTCTTTAATCAAATCCTAAACATACATGTTATTAAATCCACTGTAATTAGGTCGAGTTGATTTCCCTAATTCAATTTAAATCTTTTACCAAAACCTGTCCTGGGTGAGGTTTTATACTTTCAGGCCTAATATTTTAAGGGCCGACTACCGAGATCCTACTGTATAGAAAATAAAAATAAAATTGAAAAATATGAGATGTTCCACATTTATAAATATTTGAGATGTTCCACATTTATAAATATTTAAAAGAGCAAAAGCAGGACATTTTGAATGTACAGGTCAAATTTAGGAATGATGAAGTGATATTGACTGCTGCTGCTATCTATAGTAAATACGAGAAGGGAAAAATTAGAGGAAATTAATTTTAAGTCAGTTTTATACAAGTGATTGAAGATGTATCATCTTCTATAGATTTTTAATAAATAAAGTTTTTAGTTTCAATTATATGTTATTTACTCTAATGATGGTGGATCCACCGAAACACGTGTAAGTGAAAATAAAAGTTGACGCAGTTAAAAAGAAACGTCAGTGAAATTTATTATATAAAATAGAATTAATTTTAAACTGCAGGATGCATTATAAAGAATTATCAAACAGTTGTTCCAATTGCGTAGCCATTCGTACAATCCATGTGACGGGCATTTCAGTATAATAAACAGGCCTAACCACAGACTTTGTGATAGGATTTACACAGTAAAAGAGATTACTGAACTCATTACAAAAGCTACAACAAAGACAACAGTTATACCACTTGGTTCAGATATTGTCATTGATTACAACAGTTGGTGGCCATCTAACTACAACAGGATGTTTCAAAACTACACGGCAATCTCTTCAGATCTCATTCTATAGCTAAAAATAAGAAAATAAAGTTCATATAAACATATGCCTGAAAACGCTTAGTTAGCGAGTTACGGCTAGTGAAAAATTTCACTTAGAACTCTGTACCCTGGGTGAAGATACAAATATGATTGTTTCTTATGTTTTTTAATCTGAAAAATTGAATAAAATTGGTCCCAGAGCTGTAAATGCAATACTTTCAGAGATATCTTACATAAAACACAAGAATTGGTACAAAAAAGTAACACATTTTTGTGTTTTAACGTAAAATTACTTCCATAAATGGTAAATAAAGGTGTATTTTTTCTTAAATAAATTTGTAGAAAATTTAATTTTGAAAAGATTCATGTGAATTACTCAGGAAAAAAATGAATAATAAATACTGAAATTTCGCTTTATTTAAAATCAAAACAGACGGATAAATGTTCAGCTGTTACTCCCAACCAACATATTAGTTAATATTTTATGCAGTTAAGAATGTGCGTCTGTTTTTATTTTAAATAAAGGGAAATTTCAATACCTATTATTCATTTTTTTCCTGAGTAATTCACATGAACCTTTTCAGAATTACATTTTCTACAAATTTATTTAAGAAAAACTTTACCTTTATTTACCATTTATGGAAGTAATCTTACGCTAACACAAAAATGTGTTATTTCTTTTCACCAATTCTTGGGTTTTACGTAAGATATTTCTGAAAGTATTGCATTTACAGCTCTGGAACCAATTATTCAATTTTTCGGATTAAAAAAACATAAGAAACAATCTTATTTGTATCTTTGTAACTACCTTTAACATTTTTATACGGCCTTACTTCACCAAGGGTACAGAGTTCTAGGTGAAATTTTTCGCTAGCCGCCGCAACTCGCTAACTAAGCGTTTTCAGGCATATGTTTATACAAACTTTTTTCTTATTTTTAGCTATAGAATGAGATCCCTAGAGATTGCCGTATAGTTTTGAAACTAAATAGACTAACTAGATGGCCATCAACTAACTAGATGGAAAATTTTAATATCTCCAGATTCATTACTTGGAATACTTGCATTCTCAGAACGGAGTTATTAAGGTTAGAAAGTTCATTCGATTAGGACATTTCAAACATTTTCATACCTTTTCACTGAAAAAGAGCAATAATGTTACATTGCCAACAAAAAAAGCATATCCTCTTGGAAAAGTTGCCATAAAGAAAACAAAAATTGATAATTTTAAAAAGATCCAGCAATATATTCCAGATCAATAACATGAGTACTATGTTGAGGTCCTTCAATGGCCAACCAAAAAGGTTATTCTAGAAGATGGAAGATTAATAATCAATACATAATTTTAAGGAAGTTTTTAATTTTGTACACATAATAAAAACAAAGGATTCTAAGACATTAGCTATTTTTAAATAAATCAGTTTGATTACATGTTATTGATTATTAAATGTACACTAGTCATAAATTTTCTATTTTTTTATTACAACCCTACATTTTAAATAACCGTGGAAACATATAGAGTATGTAACTGCAGTAACTTCTAATACCCTCAATTTGTTTTAGGATATATTTTCAGAACTGTGGATCTGAGACATTTTTGATTTTCTCAATATTTTTCAAAATGGACTTGGGTCCCTTTAAATAATTACCTATTCATATATGAATCATAACAGTACAAGATCATTTATGTTGCAATTTATTTGATCGTTAAACAAATTTGAATAAATATTTAATCCAAAATATAAATAAATTTAATAAATTACTAAATACATATTATTACAAAATAACACAAAAAAATTTAAATGTTCAAATTAACAGGTTGACTCCCATGAGACACTTATACGTCTCTCACCAGATCTGTAAAATTTACTTTTGAGAGACTGATCAGTCTCTCATGTAGTGTTTTTAATAGAATCGTAAAACGGATTGGATGCTCCTTTGCATTGTATCATATATTAAACTGTTTGAAATGAGTTCAAAAAACATTTCCCCAGTCATGGTTCGTGATTTACTTGATTTGATAGAGTCATAATGAGTCGGTGAAACTTGACAGCTTATTATTACTATTACATAATATTGACTATTATTATAGTGTATTATTGCATTATTAACTATGTTTTAATAATATTATATAATGAAACATCATTTAATTTTTTTTAAATGTTCATATTACAGTATTTTTTGCATTGTAAAATGTATCTGGTCGCTGCCTCTGCGTAGACAACTGGTAATCAAGTTTACCAATCGCCGAACAACTGCTTGATAGAGAGACGCATCATCGATTGAGTTATGTTGTAGTTTTTTTGAAAAATAACAAGATAAATTATTTATAAAATACATATATATTTCATAGAAATACAACTAAAATTTCAGTGAAACACATCAGTCTTTCACAGTAAATTTAATTTTTTTTGTTACTCATGAGTACCTGATCAGTCTCTCACCTAAAAAACAGGGCCAAAAATATTTAAGCCTTACAATACTCTAGACTTGAAAGAAAATTAATTAAAAAGAGCAAAGGAACCATGAAATAGGTATGGGGTTTTTTTTGTAGCAAAATTGCAAAAATTGCCTTGGGAGTCAACCTGTTAATACTACTAGTGTTGTAAAACTGAAGGAAAACGATTAGGCAATTTTGAATTTAGGAATAAAAGATAATTGCACCACAAGAATAAACTTAATGATAATAACACAACTGGCATTGAGTCTAATCATTACATTAACACAAAACAGTTAATTATAATTGATCTGATAAGTAACACAAATGCATATGACAGAAAATTAAACACACATAATCCCATCTTTTTTAAACCATATAACATTATGTACCAGTAATAAACAATCCTCAAGCTACCAAGCTTAATGGCCTACCGAAACCAAACAGTAATGTATGTTTAATAAAAACACAAAACTAGTATACCAAGTATCACATCGCTTATCGATTACATTATTTATTTTTATTTATTTTATTTAGTAAAATATAGCTACATTAAAATTACAATTCATGACTATACTAATCTATGTACAATATTTTAAACTAAATATACTTATACGCAAAAACTCTTCTTCACAAATAGTTCTGTCCGCGCATACGAGTATACAGAACAAAAACATTAATTCACTTAAATACTTATAACTACTATAAAATTACTAAGTTAAATTACTACTGGTAGCTATATTATAATAGCGATATTATAGTTCTCATTTTATAACTATAACTACTTTACAATAATATATTTTAACTAACACAACTTAAATATTTTAACTTTATATGAAATTAATTCAATAAATGAGCATAAAGAGACAGTTAAACTGTTGCAAAGAGAAAATTAAAAACTAATAAAACAGTTATTTTAACACCTGGAAAAGTTTCAAAAGTTCTTGCTCACAGATCGATATTATATGATATTTTAGTTTATGTTTTAATAGATGTGGTGACATAATACTGTGTATATGGGGTGGAAGTACGTTAACAAATCGCCTCTCAAGATAGAGAAATGACTTCTGAAAAAATGTACTATTTGGTTTTCTAGTCTTAATTTTTCCAGCGTTCCTAGTACCATAATTGGTTTAATTGGGATCAATTATTACTTCACGGTTACCACAAGCCCGAAAGAATTGTATCAGAACCTTGAAAACAAATAAATGCCTTAAAGGAAGAACTCCAAATTCCTGGAACAGGCTCATACGATTGCACTTTTTGTAACCATTAATAGTGTATAGAAAAGATTTTATAATTATATTTTATAATTACATTAATACTCCTAAAGCATCTACATTTTTATATTCTCATCTAAAAAAGGATATGGCATTAAGAACACACTACAAATAATAAACAAATACAAAAAATTAAAGCTAATGAAAAACACACAATGATATACCAATCTAAAAAACCTTTAGAATTGTAAAAGATAAATTAACAATACGTATGTAGCATAGATGGAAATGATATAATACAAATTATCAATTCATTAGGTCAACATACAACACATTTAATATAAACGTAAACTAATAATATAATAGCAATTGAAACATCAATAAATAAAGTTTTATTTAATTAATTAAAAAATATAAGAAATGATTTTGATATAAGTATATTACGTATGATTACTACAAAACTTGTCTAACCACCCATATTCCATAAACTGACAGCTTATTACAGTATTCTATACAAATCACTCAATTATTTACAATATCAGAATATTAACCCCTTGCCGGTTCCCAACAGAACCGGCAAGTTTTCAATTAAAAAAATAAATACAATACAACTTAATTATATTAAGAAACCTGGTTTATAAACAACTATGTAGCAAAAATCATACAGAAGAGAAACCATACATTTCACATAAAAGAACGTTAACAGTGTTTATAAAATAGCATGTGGTCATGAGGATTAAAATAAATCTTGTATGTGTACAACTACTTGTAATAACCAAGCAAGATATAGTGAACATCAAAAAGAAGTGAAATGTGACTACATTTTATCAAATTACAGCAATTCTTATGAAAAAAATTTAACATTAGTTTCAATGTGTATATTTTGCATACTCTGAAGGTGACTGAATCAGGCAAATTGAGGAAAATAATATTGTAGGTTATAAGCATCATTATTGTATATATTATAAGCTAATTATTGTATTGTTATATACGTCTAAGAGAGCAGTATTGGGTCTTACCTGTTGCTCTCACATGTAAAACTTTAATAAATTAAATAAATACAACACTAACATACGTTAGGTAACCAATTGTTTTAAATTATGAATAAAATATATTTTACATGCAAAAATGTTGGCTTTTAATATCATATTTGGTCATAATTAGCTGTAATAATTGTGTTATAATAAAAGAAAGTGTGCGAATTAAAGGGGAATTACTTTGCTGTCACACTGTCTAAAAATAATGGAAAAGATCATAGAAAAAAGACTAAGAACACATATAGAACATCGATTCGAGGAAGAACAACATGGTTTTCGATGCAATAGAGGAACAGTAGATCTTGTTTTTGCCATAAGGCAACTGATGGAGAAGCACTGGGAAAAAGGAAAGAATTTGATTGTTGTTTTCTTGGACTTAGAAAAAGCATATGATAGTGTGCCAAGAAGTAAAATATGGGAATCTTTACAAAAACTGAAAGCCCCAATTTCTTTAATTCGTAAAATCAAAATGTTGTATGTGGAATGTGAAAGCTGTATTCAAATTGGAAATGGTAGATCAGAATGGTTTCGAACTAAAAGAGGTGTTCAACAAGGAAGCGCACTCTCCCCACTTCTTTTCATTGCTCTCATGGATGTAATTATTAAAGAAATCAAAGCTGTAAATCCTGGAAATTTGAATGCATTAGCATTTGCAGATGATGTGGCCATCTGGGGAGAGACAGAGCTGGAGGTGCAGGAAAAGTTGGATTGCTGGAACAAGAAATTTAAGGAGTTCAAACTAAGCGTTAGTAAGCAGAAAACAGTAGCAATGAAAGTCAGCAGAGCACCTGCGCAGTGTAACATAAAACTTGATGGAGAAAGGATTGAATGCGTGGGAAGTTTTGGATATCTTGGAAGCGTCGCCTCAAATAATGGGAGTGCTAA
This sequence comes from Catonia carolina, assembly GCA_035578175.1. Lineage (NCBI taxonomy): Eukaryota > Metazoa > Arthropoda > Insecta > Hemiptera > Achilidae > Catonia > Catonia carolina. The sequence goes on along the minus strand of JAQMRL010000006.1, from coordinate 44,217,666 downwards.
GCTAGAAGTTCTAAATAGAGTAAATAAAGGATCCTCCTTCTTTTACCAAGTGCGGAACTTAGTCTGGGATAATACAGTTCCCATAAGAGCCAAACGGACCATGTTTAAAACATATCTTCTTCCAATAATGACATATGGCCTGGAAAGCTGTGTCTTATTGAAAGGGGACATTAGCAATTTACAGGCATGTGAGATGAAATTTTTAAGATCAGCCTTGCAGAAGACCAGAAGAGACAAGGTCAGAAATGAATATATAAGAAGAGATATGCAGGTGACCTTAACGATGGAAGAAAGATTACGTACCGCGAGACTCAAAATGGTTTCGGCATGTACAAAGGATGCCAGAGGCACGTATCCCCAGACAGTACTTGGACATGGAGGTATCTGGAAAGAGACCCGTTGGACGTCCCAGAAGAAGATGGACTGACCAAATAAGGGATGATCTCCTAACAAAAGGAATGACGCTACAGGATATCAGAATACAAAAGGTATATCAAGATAGAGATAGATGGAGGCATATCGTCCACTCAAATCCTACCCGGCCTGCTGGAAGGATACCCAGATGATGATGATGATGATGATGAATTGTGTTAAAGCAAAATAGTATTCATTTCTGAAAAAAATAATAAACCGGTAAGGGGTTAAAAAGTATAAAAAAGCAATGTTTTAAATTAAAAAAATAAATACAATACAACATAATTATATTAAGAAACCTGGTTCATAAACAACTATGTAGCAAAAATCATATAGAAGAGAAACCATACATTTCACATAAAAGAACGATAACAGTGTTTATAAAATAGCATGTGGTCATGAGGATTGAAATAAATCTCATATTGGTACAACTACAGAGTGATTTTTTAGTCCTGTTACCCAATTGTTAATGTCTGGTAATATTTTTCTAAAAAAAATAATTTTTTTTTTTTTTTTTTTTTTTTTTTTTTTTTTTGGGCGAAAAACCAGGACGGTTATCAACGCCCGTTATTCTACACATGGGGGTAAAGGGCCCAAGTGTAGAAAGTAACTATCTATTTATAATATAAAACGTCTTACAAACTAGAAATATCACAGAAAATACATTAACGTACAAACATAAACTTAAACCTAATATCACAGACAGAATAAATAATATTTACAACTTAACAAATAAAGATCTTACAAACTAGTATCACAGAAAACAAAAAATAATATAAATTAAAAGCTAATATCACAGACCTGACGGTAACAACAAAAGGCTGTAAAGGGGCCACAAAAAAAAATTAAATAAATAAATAAATAAAAACATACACAATACACATATAAAATTAAACTAATATTCCTATCTCCCTATCAGACACTGTTGTACACACTAATGGATCTAAGTAATCTTAACGTTGAGTCCAAAACATGGCTATCGTCGCCGAGTACATCTCGTAACTGGAAGGGTATCTTGAATCGCCGACGTAGAGCTGCGTAGCAGACGCAATCTACCAACACATGTTTAATTGTCAAAGGACAATCACATCTGCCACACATTGGAGCATCACCAGACGTCATGAGATACCCATGCGTTAATCTGGTGTGTCCAATTCTAAGTCGCGCGATGACAACCTCTTCCCTTCTGTTCTTCCTCAGCGACGTAGGCCAAGGCTTAACGTCATGCTTTATCTCACGAAGCTTGTTGCCATGAGAGCCAGTCCATTCTACCTGCCAGGAATCAGTGATGACACGCTTCACCAGGCCCACGAAATCTGACACAGTCAGATATTGCGTGAAGGCCGGTTGGCGTGCCGCCTCCTTAGCGGCCAGATCAGCAGCCTCATTTCCAGAGATTCCGGCATGACCCGGAACCCAGCAGAAAACAACGCTTACTCCTCTATCGTTAAGCTGCTTCACGGTGCCGTGGACATCTACAACTAGCGGGTGGCGTGAATATAAATCAGTAATCGACTGAAGGGCACTAAGCGAATCAGTGCACACCAACACCCGACGCCCACGCACACACACTACAGACAGAGCTTTACTAATAGCGTAAAGTTCAGCCGTGTAAACACTGGTTCCCACAGGTAATCCAAACAAATAGGTTCTCCCATTAGCAACAAACGAGCAACCAACTCCAACATCCGACTTTGATCCATCAGTGTATACAACCGTAGATGGTTTAATAGCTTCAACTAACTCACTGAAAATGCTATTAAATACCACAGAACTTGTGTCTGCCTTTGAGTATTTACACATTTCAAAGTTAATGTGTAACTGAGCGATGGTCCAGGGTGGAAAGAGACATGAATTACATGGGTACACACGAGGAATCGCAATACCGAGGTTGTTGCATATCCCCAACGCTCTTACACCGAATGGTGAAGGCAATCGGGCATTCATCAGATGCAAATCATGACAAGGGTTGTTGAGAATGATGTCATGCAAAAAATGATAAGGTCTAGCTTTCAACTTGGCAAAGTACGTCAATATAAGCTGCTGGCGACGTCTGTGTAACGACATTTCTCCACTTTCAACTAAGATGCTGACAACAGGGCTAGAACGAAAAGCACCTGTAGACAATCGTAAACATGAATTGTGGATCGTGTCAAGCATTCTCAGCGAAGTGGGAGTAGCAGATGAGTACGCTACAGCGCCATAATCTATACGTGATCGCACTAGAGCCTTGTAGAACCTTATCATACATGATCTATCAGCTCCCCAACATGTACCTGTAAGAACACGCAGAATATCAACCACCTTTAAGCACCTAGCCCGTAGGTCTTTTATATGCGGAACCCATGTAAGTCTTTTGTCGATTATAACACCTAGAAACCTGATTTCAGTGCTAACTTCGATATTCTGACCCATTAAATACAGTCTTAATATAATAAAGAAATAATAAATAAATAATAAATAATATAATACTCTATAATAAATAATATAATAAATTAATACAGTCTTAATAAAAAAATAAATTTTGTTTTGTGACACTAAGTTGGTAGCCCTACTCAACCAGTATGGATATGGCAGTGTGAGTTGATTCTCCTTGAGCTGTGTAAAATTTTGTGCCATTTCCGGTCGTGCTACGAACAGAATGTCTTTTATCCTAAAACAATCTCTTGTTTAAATCTGGAGGCTAAAGCTCTAGAACTAATCGTATGTGATACGGATACAATTTCAATTTTTTAGCAGCTTTCTGAGCACTCGAACATGACAAATCAACATGCGAGGAAAGTTTTTGTAAACTTTTCAATGGAGAATTGAGCAATCTTGTTTTCACATTCTCTTAACGTCATCTGTCAAGAGAGTTGGTCGACCACTACGTTTTCTGCTGCAAACAATACCTGCCTCTAAAAATCAGTTAGTTAGCCTAGAAATTGACTAGAATAGAGTGGAGGAACACCAAAAAATTTAATTTGAAATGATTCTTTTACACTCGTATACGATTTTGTAGCAAAATATTGTTCAAGAATGAAAACCCGTTGTTCTGGGGACAAAGACATTCTGTTCGTAACACAACTGGAAACAGCACAAAATTTTACGCAACTCAAGGAGAATCAACTCAAACTGTCGTATCTATACCGGTTGAGTAGGGCTACCAACTTTGTGTCACAAAACAAAATATCCCTTTCTTAGAAAAAAATTACCAGACATTAACAATTGGGTAACAGGGCTAAAAAATCACCCGGTACTTGTAATTAACAAGAAATATATAGTGAACACCAAAAAGAAGTGAAATGTGACTACATTATATCAAATTACAGCAATTCTTATGAAAAAATTTAACATTAGTTTCAATTTGTATATTTTACATACTCTGATGGTGACTGAATCAGGCAAATTGAAGAAAACAAAATCAATAAAAAAAATTATATAGCTATACACGGTCAGTAAAAAAAAAACGGTATTTCAAAAACAAAATGAAGAAAAATAACCAAACATTTTATTTGTACATTTGTTACTCTCTTCAGTGCATATGCAAGTTGTTCTTTAAATTAGATGATGGTGTAGTAAATTTTTATTGCAATACTTGCACTTGTATGATCTCTCTCCAGTATGTACACGTAAATGAATAATAAAACATGTTTATAACAAAAGCACTTTTCACAAATACTACAACTAAACTGTTTACCCGTTTTGGGTAATTTTGACCAAGCAATCATAATACTACCCGATTTGGTTATTACTACTTTCACTCGATCCATAAGTACCCTCACAATTCTGCAAATTCGGTTAGGAAATTGATAATGTAACCCTGTTAATTTTACTTTTAGATTATTCATTTTTGTACATGGTCTGCAATACTCTTCTTTTGAAAGGTTTTCAACATGAACAATTTTTTGCAACAACTATCACAAGACTAATATACCTTGGAAGGTACACATATTTTCGTATGTGATGGTTGTAGCAGAATATTGAACGTTGTATTGTATTGACGTTGTTTGTTGGTTTACATCGACTATTTTGCAATTTCTGATAATGCAGACCCTCACAATTCTGCAAATTCAGTTAAGAAATTGATAATGTAACGCTGTTAATTTTTTGTACATGGTCTGCAATACTCTTCTTTTGAAGGCTTTCAACATGAACAATTTTTTACTACAACAATCACAAGACTAATATACCTTGGAAGGTACACATATTTTCGTATGTGATGGTTGTAGCAGAATATTGAACGTTGTATTGTATTGACGTTGTTTGTTGGTTTACATCGACTATTTTGCAATTTCTGATAATGCAGACCCTCACAATTCTGCAAATTCAGTTAAGAAATTGATAATGTAACGCTGTTAATTTTTTGTACATGGTCTGCAATACTCTTCTTTTGAAGGCTTTCAACATGAACAATTTTTTACTACAACAATCACAAGACTAATATACCTTGGAAGGTACACATATTTTCGTATGTGATGGTTGTAGCAGAATATTGAACGTTGTATTGTATTGACGTTGTTTGTTGGTTTACATCGACTATTTTGCAATTTCTGATAATGCAGACCCTCACAATTCTGCAAATTCAGTTAAGAAATTGATAACGTAAGGCTGTTAATTTTTTGTACATGGTCTGCAATACTCTTCTTTTGAAGGCTTTCAACATGAACAATTTTTTACTACAACAATCACAAGACTAATATACCTTGGAAGGTACACATATTTTCGTATGTGATGGTTGTAGCAGAATATTGAACGTTGTATTGTATTGACGTTGTTTGTTGGTTTACATAGACTATTTTGCAATTTCTGATAATGCAGACCCTCACAATTCTGCAAATTCAGTTAAGAAATTGATAATGTAACGCTGTTAATTTTTTGTACATGGTCTGCAATACTCTTCTTTTGAAGGCTTTCAACATTAACAATTTTTCACAACAACAATCACAAGACTAATATACCTTGGAAGATACACATATTTTCGTTTGTGATGGTTGTAGTAGAATATTGAACGTTGTTTGTTGGTTAACATCGACTATTTTGCAATTTCTGATAATGCAGACCCTCACAATTCTGCAAATTCAGTTAAGAAATTGATAATGTAACGCTGTTAAATTTTTGTACATGGTCTGCAATACTCTTCTTTTGAAGGCTTTCAACATGAACAATTTTTTACAACAACAATCACAAGACTAATATACCTTGGAAGGTACACATATTTTCGTTTGTGATGGTTGTTGTAGAATATTGTACGTTGTATTGTATTGACGTTGTTTGTTGGTTTACATCCGACTATTTTGCAATTTCTGCTAATGCAGACGGTACAGCAGTGATGATGATGATAATTATAATATTGTGAATGGTGAAAACATAAATAAAATCATCATCCACTGTGATGATTTCATTTATCATCACAGTGGATGATGATTTAATTTATGTTGTTCACAGTATTCTGTTGACAAGACTCTCAGACTCTTCAGATTGTTATGTTTGAAATTTCTACTTCAATTGTGTTTTCATCAGCCATCTACAAACAAGACATCTATCACATATAAACACAGAAATTGTTTTTATCTTTTATAACTAACACTCTTATAATATTGCTTAGGATCATATACAGGGTGATTTTTAAGTATTATAAATAAATAATGAACACAGAAACTGTAGAGGGCTTATAGACGAACACACGAACTTTATAACAAAAAGTGCATTTCCACACATTCAAAAATCAGACACTGCAACTCAGTCCTCAAACCCGAAGTTCACAATAAGACTCAGCTACAAAACCGGAAAAAAGAAGAACATAAAATCATCAGGAAAATACTTAGACCACAAAAAACTGACGATGGATACTGGCTACAAACCAACAGAACCACAGAGAAAATTTCAAACATTTTAGCAGACATTAGTTAATAAGATAGTTTCTTATTGAGGTTAGTTTATTCTTTATTTCTCATGTTAGGTTATATTGCTTAAATTATTTGCATTGGCAAGAGAAAGTTGTCTGTGTTTCACACCAGATTTTTGTACATGGTCCGCAATACTCTTCTTTTGAAAGGCTTTCAACTATAAAATTTTTTAAAACAACGATCACAGACTAATATACCTTGGAAGGTACACATTTATTCGTGTGTGATGGTTGTTCTAGAAAATTGTACGTTGTATTGTATTGACGTTGTCTGTTGATTTACATCCGACTATTTTGAAATTTCTGCTAATGCAGACGGTACAGCGGTGATGATGATGATATTGTGAATGGTGAAAACATAAACGAAATCATCATCCACTGTGATGATTTCATTTATCATCACAGTGGATGATGATTTAATTTATGTTGTTCACAGTATTCTGTTGACAGGACTCGCAGACTCTTGGAATGGTTATGTTTGAAGTTTCTACTGCAACTGTGTTTTTATCAGCCATCTACAAACAAGACATTTAACACATATAAACACAGAAATTGTTTTTACCTTTTATAACTAACACTCTTATAATATTGCCAAGGATCATATACAGGGTGATTTTTACGCATTATAAAATAATAAATAATGAACAAAGAAACTGAAGAGGGCTTACGGACGAACACACAAATTTTATAACAAAAAGTGCATTTTCACACATGCAAAAATCAGACACTACAACTCAGTCCTAAAACCCGAGGTGCTATACGCAGCAGAAACATTGTCACTTCACAAAAAAAATCTGCTAAAAAATCTGAAAAAAGAAGAACGTAAAATCATCAGGAAAATACTTGGACCACGAAAAACTGACGATGGATACCGGCTACAAACCAACAGACCCAGAGAGAAAATTTCAAACATTTCATCAAACATTAGAAAAAGACGACTTAAATTCTATGGACACATACAACGACTTCCTGAACACAGACTTACCCACCAGATATTGCTACAGAAAATCTTAAAGGCATGACATAGGCCGAACAAGTAAGAAGAGACCTTGACAATGCTCAACTCACTTCTGAGGACACGACAGACCGCGATACTTATAGAAAAAGAATAGACGAGTGGGAAGTGCAGCCAAAGATCAGAGCCAAGAAGACCGGCACTACGTGGACAGAGGAGAGGACGAGAGCCATGAGTGAGAAGATGCGGATGTCATAGAGAACCTACAGGAAGAACCGTAGAAGCTTCAAGTGATCCATAAGGGTCTGCAACGTGTATTATAATAATAATAATAATAAATAAATAATACAACAAATCAATGGATCCACCATCATCAGAGAAAATGAAAAATTGAAACAAAAAATTTTTTCATTTATTTAAAATTTACAGAAGATGATACATCTTCAGTCACTTGTATAAAACTGATTTAAAATTAATTTATTTTAATTTATCCCTTCTCATATTTACTGTAGATAGCAGCAGCAGTCAATATCACTTCATCATTCCTAAATTTTATCTGTTCATTCAAAATGTCCTGCTTTTGCTCTTTTAAATATTTATAAATATACAGAGTTATTATTATTTTTAATTCTAATATAATTAGGAAAAATATTTTCTTTCATGCAATTTTTGTTAAATTTTATGTTTATATTAGTTAAATTAATTTTCAGTTTCAATTTTTGATACTTAAATGCCATTTTAATAATATCTTCATTCAAAAATAAATCTTTATAATGCATCCTGCAGTTTGAAATATTTCTATTTCATATAATGAATTAATATAATAATTTCACTAACCTTCTTTTTAAACTGCGTCACCTTTATTTTATTCCTACTTACACGTGTTTTTTACTTCCATAAAATTTTTAGTTTCAATTTTTCATTAAATTATATAGTTTTCATTAAATTTTTAGTTTCAATTTTTCATTTACTCTGATGATGGTGGATCCACCGAAACACGTGTAAGTAGGAATAAAATAAAGGTGACGCAGTTTAAAAAGAAGGTTAGTGAAATTATTATATTAACTCATTATATGAAATAGAAATATTTCAAACTGCAGGATGCATTATAAAGATTTATTTTTGAATGAAGATATTATTAAAATGGCATTTAAGTATCAAAAATTGAAACTGAAAATTAATTTAACTAATATAAACATAAAATTTAACAAAAATTGCATGAAAGAAATTATTTTCCCTAATTATATTAGAATTAAAATAATAATAACTCTGTATATTTATAAATATTTAAAAAAGCAAAAGCAGGACATTTTGAATGAACAGATAAAATTTAGGAATGATGAAGTGATATTGACTGCTGCTGCTATCTACAGTAAATATGAGAAGGGATAAATTAAAATAAATTAATTTTAAATCAGTTTTATACAAGTGACTGAAGATGTATCATCTTCTGTAAATTTTAAATAAATGAAAAAAATGTTTAGTTTCAATTTTTCATTTACTCTGATGATGGTGGATCCACCGAAACACGTGTAAGTAGGAATAAAATAAAGGTGACGCAGTTTAAAAAGAAGGTTAGTGAAATTATTATATTAATTCATTATATGAAATAGAAATATTTCAAACTGCAGGATGCATTATAAAGATTTATTTTTGAATGAAGATATTATTAAAATGGCATTTAAGTATCAAAAATTGAAACTGAAAATTAATTTAACTAATATAAACATAAAATTTAACAAAAATTGCATGAAAGAAAATATTTTCCCTAATTATATTAGAATTGAAAATAATAATAACTCTGCATATTTATAAATATTTAAAAAAGCAAAAGCAGGACATTTTGAATGAACAGATAAAATTTAGGAATGATGAAGTGATATTGACTGCTGCTGCTATCTACAGTAAATATGAGAAGGGATAAATTAAAATAAATTAATTTTAAATCAGTTTTATACAAGTGACTGAAGATGTATCATCTTCTGTAAATTTTAAATAAATGAAAAAAATGTTTAGTTTCAATTTTTCATTTACTCTGATGATGGTGGATCCACCGAAACACATGTAAGTAGGAATAAAATAAAGGTGACGCAGTTTAAAAAGAAGGTTAGTGAAATTATTATATTAATTCATTATATGAAATAGAAATATTTCAAACTGCAGGATGCATTATAAAGATTTATTTTTGAATGAAGATATTATTAAAATGGCATTTAAGTATCAAAAATTGAAACTGAAAATTAATTTAACTAATATAAACATAAAATTTAACAAAAATTGCATGAAAGAAAATATTTTCCCTAATTATATTAGAATTGAAAATAATAATAACTCTGCATATTTATAAATATTTAAAAAAGCAAAAGCAGGACATTTTGAATGAACAGATAAAATTTAGGAATGATGAAGTGATATTGACTGCTGCTGCTATCTACAGTAAATATGAGAAGGGATAAATTAAAATAAATTAATTTTAAATCAGTTTTATACAAGTGACTGAAGATGTATCATCTTCTGTAAATTTTAAATAAATGAAAAAAATTTTTAGTTTCAATTTTTCATTTACTCTGATGATGGTGGATCCACCGAAACACGTGTAAGTAGGAATAAAATAAAGGTGACGCAGTTTAAAAAGAAGGTTAGTGAAATTATTATATTAATTCATTATATGAAATAGAAATATTTCAAACTGCAGGATGCATTATAAAGATTTATTTTTTAATGAAGATATTATTAAAATGGCATTTAAGTATCAAAAATTGAAACTGAAAATTAATTTAACTAATATAAACATAAAATTTAACAAAAATTGCATGAAAGAAAATATTTTCCCTAATTATATTAGAATTGAAAATAATAATAACTCTGCATATTTATAAATATTTAAAAAAGCAAAAGCAGGACATTTTGAATGAACAGATAAAATTTAGGAATGATGAAGTGATATTGACTGCTGCTGCTATCTACAGTAAATATGAGAAGGGATAAATTAAAATAAATTAATTTTAAATCAGTTTTATACAAGTGACTGAAGATGTATCATCTTCTGTAAATTTTAAATAAATGAAAAAAATTTTTAGTTTCAATTTTTCATTTACTCTGATGATGGTGGATCCACCGAAACACGTGTTAGTAGGAATAAAATAAAGGTGACGCAGTTTAAAAAGAAGGTTAGTGAAATTATTATATTAATTCATTATATGAAATAGAAATATTTCAAACTGCAGGATGCATTATAAAGATTTATTTTTGAACAAATCAATGGCTATGATAATTTTTAACTAAAATAATTTTTGACAATAACATAAGCCATTTATTTGTTGTATTATTTATTTGTTATTGTTTTTTTCTCATTATTATCATGTCTTACCGCCATTTAAACGTAGTTAATAAATACTTTATGATTGAAAAATGCAATATTATGGTTTATGCAGTGCATTCTACCTTTTTTATTGCTAACACAATTTTCCCAAAATTGCAACTTTGAATGCTTATAACTAAAACACGAAGGCATCTATTGAAAAACGGTTTGCGCCATTGCTTTTTTCTTAAAATTTCATATAGCAATGTCATATCACACGACCAACATCCCATTTAAAAAAATAAAGTTGAATCCAATATGGTGGACAAAAATTTCAAAACCAAAAAGTTGGATTTTTTAAAATATGCAGATCCGCATAAGCTTCTTTCGCCAAATACATTGTAGTTGCGCAATATAAAGCTGTTCACATACTTAAAAATCACCCTGTATAATCTTTTTCTTTCTGGAAATTCAAATTTACTCTCATGGTGCCCAGCCATGTTTGTAAACACGATATATAAATGTAAACAAACAGCCTGTACAAGTTTATACTTCTCTAAACTAATACTAATGATAATTACTGATTACAAATTTTTATAAACTCACATTAAATATCTAATACAGTAGACTCTCAGAAATTCAAACTAATGTGGTGGACGGCCGGTCTGGATTTCGAAAAATCCGGATTTCCCGGAGGTTGGCAATTTCGTCTTTATGGGGAATAATTATGACAATAAGCATTAACGTTTATCTGCTAATATAAGAGTGAGCTTCTGAAAAAACTTTAAAACACTGTAGGCCTAATAAATTACAGTAGGCTACTGGTACTGTAATTATTCAATATACAAAGCACAAACATTGACTAAACTTAACGCTACTGTACCGTAATAAGATTCGATTGCACTCTTTGTAAGATTTGCAAGTTACGGATTTCAAACATGTAACAAAATGTGTCATATATGTCTCAATTATAGAGTAAGTACAATTATATAGATTAATTAATTATAGTAGGTACAAATTCATTAAAAAACCAAGTCTTAAAAATTGTAGAATTCATCCATGCTTTTTGTTGGTTTGTATACCAAAGTGGCAACACATCGTCTTTCTTTAAATTTTTAAAAGCTCTGGGTTTTCTTGATTTTCCTATTAATGTTAACCTAAGTTTATGACTGCCGGTCACATTGCTACAAGCCAACACCGTAACCCGTTCCTTGCTTTTTTTATAGCCCGAGGCTGAAGCTTCTTTTATGGATGCGAGAGTTTTCGTGGGCAACATTTTATAGTTTAGACCAGTCTCGTCGCAATTATACAGCTGGTCACCAGAAATTCCTTCTTCGTCAAGGATTTTAAAAAGTAAGGTCTTAAATTCAGGAACAGCGTCTTTGTTCGCCGATAAAGCCTCCCCACTGATTTCATCGGGCCAATCCCATGAAAACTTTTTACTGGTTGTTATATTTAAAAGTTGTAAATTTTCAGAAAATAAAGTAAAAAAAATCATCGTCCGGACTACCGCGATCCGGATTTTTGAGAGTCTACTGTAATTATTTTTTAAAGTGAAAAACATTTTATTTTGAGCATAGACTACACACCAAGAGTTTGCAAACACAAAAAGAAAAGCCTTTTATAGACAAAAATAGACTTTTATTAATGCAAGTAAAAATGGGACAATTACACCATTATATTTAACGATTAACCTTCTACAAAGCGACAAAAAGGTTTTTGTAATAATACTTGATCTTAACTTTTCTCACTTATAATTCATACTTTTCATTAATACTAGTATTTTATGTTCCATTGTTTGTTTATTTGACTGTACATGGTAGTTTCTTTTAAATCTTATTAGATTTATTAATTTTTTTTATTATATTATAATATAGTATTTTTTTTTTTTTGCTTAAGAAAAGGACATTTTAAAACAAAAGATTTAAGTAATGTTAAATTCACAATTTTCTTTAAAAACGAGAAGATGATTTTACCTAAAACAAAAGAAGCTATATAAGACAAAATACATAAAAGAATAAGACAATAAACTAAAGCATTCGCTATCATTTACAATTATAAGAATTTTATAATTCATAAACATAAAATTCTATAGTCCAGCCTCTCTTAGTTTGCTCCTAATGTAAACAAATAATGATGTCACTGAGTATGCGCATTATATCAAAATGTGTACATACTGATTAAAAAGTAACAACAAAATACTTTCAAAAGTATTATTCTAAATGAATATGTTAGGCCAACATCATATCATGACTGATGTTTTTAGTACTTACAGTACTTATAATTTGAAAAATAGTTAACTTAACACGTTCAGTGCGGCCGCCACATTTATGTGGCGTATTGAACAGTCCCAGGGAGCGGGCCGCCACAAAAATGTGGTCCATTTATACAGATTTATAATCTCTTCTTTCTGCGTTCAGATAGGGTAAATTGTATTTCTTTTATTGTTCAGCCGTAGAAAAAGGTTCTTTCTATGCCAGTATACCTTCAGCTTTTGAAGATGTCACCGTTTTTTTTTTGCCGGAGTTTTAAAAACTGATATATTTTCTTCTATGTTTCGAGTTTTACGGGCTGTTTTATTTGTTATCAATGAAATGTTATTTCATTATATTACTTTTCTTACAATTACGCAACATTTACTATACTTAGTTAAGTATTAAGTGTGGCAAAAATGCAACTAAATAAATAAATATGTGTATACGAATGTAATACCTAAATGCTTTAAATTTAAGTAGGCCTATTTTTTCGTACATACAGACCTAAAGTTAACTTTTTTTAAAGAAACTAGTAGGTATTCATATTTTTTTAATGTTTACCTCATTTAAAATTCGTTATAGAAATATTTTATTAGTACTTATAATTTTAGGAGCCTACAAGGCATGCAGTCACACAAAGCGGCAGGGTCATTTACCTTTAATAGTATACTAGTAGGCTTATTCAATTCTTTTCTTAGGTGACCCCATTTTTAGAATTGCATTTTTACCTGTCCACGGAAAGACTTACTGCCGTGGGAACAGAAAGGGTAATAAAATATTGCTGAAAACAAGAAAAAATCGTAAAGCCTTCACAGGTACCGATATCTGTCTGCCATCTGTACCGTAATATTACTTACTTTCAACTTTTCAAAAACCTTTGACCACACCGAAGTTATTCAGCTAAGAGTGCCATAATGAACTATTATTATCCTTTTTTTCCTATAAGTTTTTAATTTTTTCTCATAGGTTTACGAGATAAAAGTAAAGTACATTCAGACATATACATTTGTTTTGTATTTATACTTTTATAAAGGCTATAAAGGGCTTCTGTCGTCAACTGGAAGGAGACCCCTTAATTCCTTTTACAAAAGGCTTAAGGGAACCAGCCGGGATAGAAGGCTAGTGTCCTATTCATACATTCACGTTGTGTGGCCTGTTAGTAACCATGTGACCGCTCATCAGCACGATAACCGGCTCATGGTGAACGGAACTGGAAGGGCTGCCCATTCAACCCTGGCAGACGGTGGCTTGGGGCACTCAGTCTGCCAACCAAAAAGCTGAAAGCAACAGTAAACTACAGCTTTTTCTGTCTGACTAGAATTATCGTAAGGAAACTCCTTCATGTATGATTCTGGTTAGGCTTACTTAGTATATGCAGATCTTCAAGAACTTCAAAATATGAAAAATTTATGATGGCGTCCTCTCTGGTAAAACATTCCGGAGATAAACTAGTCCTCCATTCGGATCTCCGGGCGAGGACTATCAGAGGGGACTTCATCAAAAAAATAAAAGTTTCTGAAATTCTGCGAGTTGGAACATGGAATGTTAGGAGTTTAAAACAAACTGGTAGGTTAGAGAATTTAAAAAGGGAAATGGATAGGTTGAAGTTAGATATTGTAGGCATTGGTGAGGTACGCTGGGATGATGATCAAGACTTTTGGTCCGGGGATTATAGGGTTATTAACACTAAAGCCATCGGAGGGCAGGGCGGAGTGGGTCTAGTAATGAATAAAAAAATTGGACAAAGAGTGACTTACTATAAGCAGTGTAGTGATAGGATTATCATGGTTAGAGTAGATACGAAACCAAAGTCTACCACTATAGTGCAGGTCTACATGCCTACGTCTTCACACAGAGAGGAAGAAATAGAACAAGTATATGAGGAATTAGATGAAGTAATAAAATATGTCAAGGGTGATGAAAATTTGATAGTTATGGGAGACTGGAATGCAGTAGTTGGAGAAGGAAAAGAAGGAAAGATAGTCGGAGAATATGGTCTAGGGAAGAGAAATGACAGAGGGAGTCGGCTGGTAAATTTCTGCTCCAAATATAATTTAGTGATAGGCAATACACTTTTTAAGAATCATAAAAGGAGGTTATACACTTGGATGATGCCAGGTGACAAGGGAAGATACCAAATAGATTACATAATGGTTAGACAAAGATTCAGAAACCAGATTATGAACTGTAAAGCCTATCCAGGTGCAGACATAGGGAGTGATCATAACTTAGTAGTAATGGATAGCAGGCTTAAACTTAAAAAACTGAAGAAGGGACAGGGAAATGCTAGGTGGGATGTAGACAAACTAAGAGAACAAGACAACCAGGTAGGTTTCCAGGAGAGTATTCAAAAAGGGATAGAAGAAAGAGGTAATGACACAGGAAATGTAGAGGAGGAGTGGATAAACTTCAAGGAGGTGGTAGTGAAAGCAGCGGAAGAATGGTTAGGACATACTAAAAGAAGAGGTAGGAAACCGTGGATTACTAATGATATTTTAGAACTGATGGATGAGCGAAGAAAATATAAAAACGCAAAGGACGAGAGAGGTAAAAGGCAATATTGCTACTTGAGAAATACCATAAACAAAAGGTGTAAGAAAGCGAAGGAAGAGTGGATCAGAGCGAAATGTACGGACATTGAAGGTAAAATGGCAGTTGGTAAAGTGGACGCAGCTTATAGAAAAATAAGGGAAAACTTTGGAGAACGAAAGATGAAAGCTGTTAATTTACAAAGCGCAGGTGGTAAACTATTGTTGAATGGCCAAGAGAGAGCTGAAAGATGGAAGGAATACGTAAATCAACTCTACATGGGAAAAGAATTAGAATATGATGCGATAGAACAAGAAACTGATGTTGAAGAAGATCAAAAAGGGGACCCTATACTACGAGAAGAATTCGATCGGGCACTTAAGGATATGAATATGAATAAGACACCAGGAATAGATAACATACCATCGGAATTATTATTACGATGTGGCAAAGTTGCTCAAAACAAATTATACAAACTTGTGTGCAGAATGTATGAGAGTGGAGAGGTACCATCGGACTTTAAAAAAACACCGAGTAGAAGAAGTATTGGACGATGACCAATTTGGATTTAGAAGGAGAATGGGAACTCGAGATGCAATATTGGCTCTGAGACTGATTATTGAGAAAAGGATACAGAAAAATAAAACTACTTTTATGGCATTTGTAGATTTAGAGAAAGCATTTGACAATCTGGACTGGAGTAAAATGTTTAAAACTTTGAAAAGGCTAGGAATTAAATACAAAGAAAGGAAAGTTATCTACAGCCTGTATAAGAATCACACGGCTGTTTTGAGAATCGAGGGGTATGAAAAAGAGGCTGCTGTAAGAAAAGGTGTACGACAAGGTTGTTCTTTGTCACCACTACTTTTTAACTTGTATATAGAAGAGGCTATAAATGAAGTGAAGGAGAAATTTGACGTAGGAATAAAAATTCAAGGAGAAACAATAAAAATGTTGAGATTCGCCGATGATATAGTAGTATTAGCCGAGGCAAAGAATGAACTAGAGGATGCCTTAAATGGAATGGATGAGATCTTGAGGAAGGATTACTTCATCAAAATTAATAAGAACAAAACGAAAGTGTTGTGCAGCAGCAAGAGTGGTTTAGAAGAGATGGGAAATTTAAAAGTAGGCAACGAAAACATACAGGAAGTTGGGGAATTCTGCTATCTAGGGAGTAAAATAACAAAGGATGGTAGAAGCACGAGTGATATCAAGAGTAGAATTGCTCAAGCTAGAAAAGCCTTTGAAATGAAAAACAGCTTACCGACTACAAACATTGATTTACAGATTAGGAAAAATTTCTTAAAACATTATGTTTGGAGTGTAGCATTATACGGAAGTGAAACGTGGGTGATAGGGGCTGTAGAACGGAAGAGGATAGAAGCTTTTGAAATGTGGTGTTATAGGAAAATGTTAAAGATTAGGTGGGTGGACAAAATAAGTAATTTAGAGGTTCTTAGGCGAGTGGATGAAAAAAGAAGTATATGGAAGCATCTTACCAAAAGAAGGGGTAGGCTAGTGGGGCATATCCTAAGACATCCAGGTATTGGGCTATCAATAATGGAGGGTAACATTGAGGGAGTAAATTGTAGAGGGAGGCAAAGATTAGAATATATAAAGCAAATTACAAAAGATGTAGGGTGTTACAGGTATGTAGATATGAAACGACTTGCGCAAGATAGAACAGGTTGGAGAACTGCATCAAACCAGTCGAGAGACTGATGACAAAAAAAAAAAACTTTTATGTGTGTATTTTTAAAACAAGAAACAAATACATTTATCTAAAGTAAAATACATAAACATACACGTATAAATATAAAATAAAAGTATTGAATGAAAATACACACGAGAAATTGTAATTGTAGAGAGAATATGAGGATATCAAGCGCCGCGGTCTTGTGCGCTTTCCGTGTGCGGGGAACATATAAATGTGGCAGGCGACGGTTCAGCCACAGCGAATAACATCGCTTAACCCGGGCCGCAGTGAATGTGTTATTAGGAATACGACATCCGTAAAGTCGCAGACACTAGCGTGCACCCAGTAGTAGGTGGCTTTTGTTTGTTGACAGTAGGAGCAAACTAAGAACGGCTGAACTGTAGAAGAGAAACCATACATTTCAAATAAAAGAATGATAACAGTATTTATAAAATAGCATGTGGTCATGAGGATTGAAATAAATCTCATATTGTGGTACAACTACTCATAATTAACAAGTAAGAGATAGTGAACACCAAAAAGAAGTGAAATGTGACTACATTATATCAAATTACAGCAATTATTCTTATGAATAAAATTTAACAGTAGTTTCAATTTGTATACTTTACATACTCTGATGGTGACTGAATCAGGCAAGCTGAGGAAAATAAAATCAATAAAAAAAGATTATATAGCTATACACGGTCAGGTCAGTAAAAAAAAAAAACAGTATTTCGAAAACAAAATGAAGAAACCTAACCAAACATTTTATCTGTAGTTACTCTCCTCTGTGCATATGCAAGTGTTTCTTTAAATTGAATCGGTGAGTGGAAAAAAGGGTAATATTCCAAAAAAATGCGAAATTGAACGAAAAGGGGCAGTTTTGTTAAGTTTACTTCGGCGCATCTATTGGTTGATAAAAGGGAAATATTCCTTGTATCTAAAAGCAGCTAAGGTACATTAAAAATTTAGTATAGCGGAACAAGGATAATATTCCAGGAATATTACCCTTCTTCCATTCAATAGCGAACAGCAGTTGGACCACTGGTTTCTGTGTTATTATTATTAAAATGTAACTGTAAATATTTTGAAATAAAAATAAAGTTTTGTAGCATATTGGCACATTATATTGTTTTTTCAACTTAATTTTTCCTATTTACTTGTACTTAATCTAGAGAAAGGTGAATAGTCAACATATTAATAATCAAAATTCAATCCCATGATTATTGTAAAATAAATTCTTAAGTCACCATTAAAAAGCATTGATATAGTACTACAAATGACCAATTGAACATTTTACCATTAAACCAAAAACAAAGTCACAAAACAGTTTTTTTTTAATTTCTCAAAAATAAAGATTTTTGGAATATTACCCTTTTTCCACTCACCGACTCACTCAATTAGATGATCATGTAAATTTTTATTGCAATACTTGCACTTGTATCTCTCTCCAGTATGTACATATAAATGAATAGTAAAACAAGCTTATAACTAAAGCACTTTTCACAAATACTAAAACTGTTTACCCGTTTTGGGTAATTTTGACCGACCAATCATACTACTACCCGATTTGGGCGTAATTTGGTCATTACTACTTTCATTCAAACCAGAAGTACCTTCACAATTCTGCAAATTCAGTTAAGAAATTGATAATGTAACCCTGTTAATTTTACTTTTAAAATTATTCATTTTTGTACAAGGTCTGCAATACTCTTCTTTTGAAGGCTTTCAACATTAACAATTTTTCACAACAACAATCACAAGACTAATATACCTTGGAAGATACACATATTTTCGTTTGTGATGGTTGTAGTAGAATATTGAACGTTGTATCGTATTGACGTTGTTTGTTGGCTTACATCGACTATTTTACAATTTCTGATAATGTAGACCCTCACAATTCTGCAAATTCAGTTAAGAAATTGATAATGTAACGCTGTTAAATTTTTGTACATGGTCTGCAATACTCTTCTTTTGAAGGCTTTCAACATTAACAATTTTTCACAACAACAATCACAAGACTAATATACCTTGGAAGATACACATATTTTCGTTTGTGATGGTTGTAGTAGAATATTGAACGTTGTATCGTATTGACGTTGTTTGTTGGTTAACATCGACTATTTTGCAATTTCTGATAATGCAGACCCTCACAATTCTGCAAATTCAGTTAAGAAATTGATAATGTAACGCTGTTAAATTTTTGTACATGGTCTGCAATACTCTTCTTTTGAAGGCTTTCAACATTAACAATTTTTCACAACAACAATCACAAGACTAATATACCTTGGAAGGTACACATATTTTCGTTTCTGATGGTTGTAGTAGAATATTGAACGTTGTTTGTTGGTTTACATCCGACTATTTTGGAATTTCTGCTAATGCAGACGGTACAGCGGTGATGATGATTTAATTTATGTTGTTCACAATATTTTGTTGTCAAGACTCGCAGACTCTTGAGATGGTTATGTTTGAAGTTTCTACTTCAACTGTGTTTTCAACAGCCATCTACAAACAAGACATCTAACACATATAAACACAGAAATTGTTTTTACCTTTTATAATTAACACACCTATGATATTGCTTACGATCATATACTGGGTGATTTTCAAGTATTATAAATAATTATAAATAAATAATGAACACAGAAACTGAAGAGGGCTTATGGATGAACACACAAACTTTATAACAAAAAGTGCATTTCCACACATGCAAAAATAGACACTACAACTCAGTCCTCAAACCCGAGATGCTATATGCAGCAGAAACATTGTCACTTCACAATAAGACTCTGCTAAAAAATCTGAAAAAAGAACAACATAAAATCATCAGGAAAATATTTGGACCACGAAAAACTGACGATGGATACCGGCTACAAACCAACAGAACCACAGAGAAAATTTCAAACATTTCATCAGACATTAGAAAAAGACGACTTAAATTCTATGGACACATACAAAAACTTTCTGAACACAGACTTACCCACCAGATTCTTATTGGTACAGAAAACCTTATGCATGACATGGGCCGAACAAGTAAGAAGAGACCTTGACAACGCTCAACTTACTTCTGAGGACGCGACAGACCGCGATACGTATAGAAAAAAAATAGATGAGTGGGAAGTGCAGCCAGAGATCAGAGCCAAGAAGACCGGCACTACGTGGACAGAGGAGAGGAAGAGAGCCATGAGTGAGAAGATGCGGATGTCATGGAGAACCTGCAGGAAGAACCGTAGAAGCTTCACGTGATCCATAATGGTCTACAACATGTAT
The DNA here is from genome assembly GCA_035578175.1 of Catonia carolina. Taxonomy (NCBI): domain Eukaryota; kingdom Metazoa; phylum Arthropoda; class Insecta; order Hemiptera; family Achilidae; genus Catonia; species Catonia carolina. Next base: position 44,197,353 of record JAQMRL010000006.1, on the reverse strand, counting down.
AATAATAATACTTACTTACTTAAGCGAGGTCTCTTACAGCATCATCAGGCCGTTTCTCGCATCTCAACCTCCATTTGCCCCTATCCAGTGCATCTTCAGGAGCCAGTTGCCTCAAATTCATGGCGTTTTGAATGTCTTGCTCCCATTTTCTAGGAGGGCGCCCCCTTTTTCTCCTTTCTTGAGGTGTCCATTCCATTATGAACTTGGGCCATCTAGCTTATATAATTATAGCCATTGGGCCATCTAGCTTATAATAATAATAATAAATAAATAATACAACAAATCAATGGCTATGATAAATTTTAACTAAAATAATTTTTGACAATAACATAAGCCATTTATTTGTTGTATTATTTATTTATAATTGTTTTTTTCTCATTATTATCATGTCTTACCGCCATTTAAACTTAGTTAATAAATACTTTATGATTGAAAAATGCAATAAAATGGTTTATGCAGGGCATTCTACCTTTTTTATTGCTAACACAATTTTCCCAAACTTGCAACTTTGATTGCTTATAACTAAAACACGAAGGCATCTGTTGAAAAACAGTTTCGCCATTGCATTTTTCTTAAAATTTAACATTGAAATGACGTATCACACAACCAACATCCCATTTAAAAAAATAAAGTTGAATCCAATATGGTGGACAAAAATTTCAAAACCAAAAAAGTTGGATTTTTAAAAATATGCAGATGCGCATAAGCTTCTTTCACCAAATACGTCTCAGTTTTGCAATATAAAGCTGTTCCCATAAAAGTCATCCTGGATAATCTTTTTCTTTCTGGAAATTCAAACTTATTCTCATGGTGCCCACCCATGTTTGTAAACACGATATATTAATGTAAACAAACAGCTTGTACAAGTTTATACTTCTCTTAACTAATACTAATGATAATTACTGATTACAAATTTTTATAAACTCACATTAAATATCTAATAATTTTTTTTAAAGTGAAAAACATTATATTTTGAGCATAGACTACACATCAAGAGTTTGCGAACACAAAAAGAAAAGCCTTTTATAGACTTTTATTGTACACTTATGCAAGTTAAAATGGGACAATTACACCATTATATTTAATGATTAACCTTCAACAAAGCGACATAAAGGTTTTTGTAATAATACTTGATCTTAACTTTTCTCACTTATAATTCATAATTTTCATTAATACTAGTATTTTATGTTCCATTGTTTGTTTATTTGACTGTACATGGTAGTTTCTTTTAAATCTTATTAGATTTATACATTTTTTTTATTATATTATCTTTATCACTATCATTATCTTTATAATATCAGGAATGTACACTCCTATATTGACCACAGACTAGGTGACTTTACTCTTGAGTGTACATCTATCGCGACTGTTGTACCATGTACCTTCTTTACAAAAATAAAGTCGCTGCAGCTGTAGTAGTTTTAGAAAATGAGAAGAAAAAGAACGAAAATATGGGCTAAGAATTGGTTCATCGAAAGACATAAGTTCAGCCACATGAGTTTAATTTCAGAGTTAACCGAAAACAATCCGGAAGATTTCAAAAGTTACTTACGGATGACAGATGAAGCTTTTAATATACTGTTCGAAAGAGTTTAACAGCGTTTGATAAAACACGACACACGCATGAGAAAAACTATTACGGCAAAGGATTCCACAGGCATTCACTTTTCCTGTATTGCACAATAAACTCCCTCATTAATTCAGACGACATTTGACGATTCTCTATTGGTAATTAAATAAACGCAGAAGAAAAGTACAACACTTAACCTATGTTTTTAAATATATAAATTTTAATAAATAGTTGAAATTATTTAAAACTTGAAAAGAAAAAAAGAAAAACAGATAAAAATATTGATGCAGGATTATTTGTTAAAAAAAGATGTTTTGTCAAAGAGATGTTAAAAAGAAGCACAACACACTAGGAACGCAAAAGATTATGAACAAGTTGATAATTCACACTTCACTCCATGCTTTTTTCAACTACCGGAAGTAGAGCTAACACACACATACACTCTTGCGTGAAGTTCTGAGAGTGTAGATTCAAACGTGCACTCTTAAGTGCGTGTCTGTGGCAGCCTGAAGACAAATTAATCACATACTGGGACAGTATATTGTTTATTAATCGTAAAACATTCAATTGATAAAAGCTACCGACGATTAAACAAGTTATTCGAGAAAACTAAGTTTACATAACCAACAAACGTACGAAACACGTTTTTGTTACATGTTGACTAATATTATAATAACTAAACACAAATCAATCCATATTTAAAACTGCAGTTCCCTGTATAACCAAATTAAAGTACATTATGAGACATTAAGCTTTTAGTTATTTATCTTTTGTCTTGAAAAATAAAACTCACCTTCCAAACAGTTGGTCAAGCATAATCAAACGCACACACCATGAAAGTGACAAACATTGTATTTAACAAAGTTAAATGTTGGCGATTTCAATTTTTTAAACACATATAAACACTGTTTCAAATTTAATATCTCATGGTTCTGCACTACGGTAAATTATGTTTTCTTTCTAGTTACTATTTCGAACAATAACCACGAGTATCCATCCTTTCACTTACTAATACACATACACAAAGCAAAACATCAACGTGGCATCCACAATCGATTTTTATTTTTGGGGGGGAAATTTTTCATTACGTTTATATAATAATCGGTTTATGGACCTTTTTTTAGCCATTTTCACCACCACTAAGTGGTTAATATTTTTTTAGCCATTTTCACCACCACCAAGTGGTTAATATTGTTTATAATACCCGGTTTTGAAGTTAATATCAAATCTCTTCCAAATTACCTGTTATATAATACCTTCCTAAATTCATGAAGTTTTGTTTATTGGTTTCGTTAAAATAAAATTAGTAAATTTCTGTTACAGAGTTTCTTTTAAAATTGTATTAATATTTCATTTTGCTGACAGTATCATCGCGTAGTAAACTTTTCCTCTATGTATTAAATAACAAAATTTGTCTTCACACATTTGTTGTTATGGCAACACTGATTCAGGACGGCGCGACATTTCATGCGTTGTAGTAAACTTCTGCATGAAATTCTGCAGCGGTTTCAAAATAAAATTTTGTGAAACATCAGCAACCCCAAAAATGGTTTGTTACTAATAAGGATATTTACGATTATCTAAATAACAAGTTACAGTTTACATTTCTATAAATAAACGTTTATTACTTACCAACTGGTTTATTACTTACCAACGATTAAAGAAGAAAATCAGATGATTTAGCCAAATTTATCAAAATCGTCTTTATAATCTTAGTAATCCATTGATTTTTTTTTTTTTTTTTATTTAACGTCGCATCAACTGCAACGGTCATTAGCGACGACGTTGGGGTGGAACTTCATGTGATGTAGGATGAAATGATTTTTTTCTTTCTCTTTTGTTGATGATGTGAGTCAAGTCACATTTCTGATGTTTTATACTATATTGATTTTTTTTTTGTTTTTTCTTTTTTTCAGGGCTCCCACACTCCCCTACACCCTGCCGTCTCCTCCCACAGAACAGTGTGCAGCCAGGTACGGAAGTCCGTCAGCAAGTAGAACACCACTCCTATTTATTATTATCATTTCCAAATTTTTCAAATCATATATCAACATAAGTATTCACGAAGAACGTCTACAGACACGAAGACATGAACATAGACACACATAACACACAAGTACAAAGGGCTTGAACATAAAAACATAAATTATATCAACATACTATACTATCACAGTCGGTTACGTCAAATCACATTCTTCAGTAATTCCGCCTTAAAAATTTCAATTTTCGAGTTAAAAAAGTCCACTCCATTTCCAAAATCATTTGCAATACTAGCACAACGGGCCAGAGGTGAGGCATCTTTAAGCTCGTTAGATGTGACAAACAATCTATATCTCCTCACTCCTGCGTGGGGAACCTTTAGACCCAGTCTAGAAATATCGCCATCAACATATCCATGCAAGACCTTGTAGACGCCGCCGCCAATCCATGACGCTTGATGTAAACATTGGTAATACCTAATAATGACTAATGTGTTATATAGTGGGAAAGTTTATTGCAAAAATCTGTTAGGCCTACTCATATTAGATGTACAAGTCGTGTTTAAAATTATAGAACGATAATTTTTTAAATAAATTGTTAAATACCGTATTATAGAACGTAGATGTAGGATCATTATTCTTCAAGTCGAGTATCAAGAGTCAATATCTTTAGTCTGATAGAAAGGTGCTGTCAAATTATAATTTACCCACCGGGTTGGTCTAGAGGTAAAGTCGTCGCCAAAATCAGCTGTTCACAGCTGATTTTCGGAGACGAAGGTTCCTGGTTCAAATCCTAGTAAAGGTAGTTACTTTTATACGGATTTGAATACTAGATAGTGGTTACCGGTGTACTTTGATGGTTGGGATTTAATTAAACATACTCTCTCAGGAATGGTCGGCCTGGGTCTGTACAAGACTACACCTCATTTACACGTCATACACATCATCCTCATCTCATTGGGTCATGGGGTTGCTTATTGTTCTAAATTGAACAGATTGCAACGTACACAAATTAGTAATACAAAAAAAAAATCATAATTTCACAAGCTTTTATATTCATCCAGTGTACTGAACTTGCTTACGTTATTGAGCGTGTCATCTAACTATTTGTATCAAATAACACAATTTGCCTAACCATTTACTTAGAAATTTATATATTTTTCAACCAAAACTATTTAGAAAGGTATTTTTATGTATACTGTAAAATGTTTCATCAATCAAGTATTATTATTTTTCTAAATTTAAATGCCTATTAACAGGTACGTTGTGTGTTAAATTATTTGTACTCAATCTGCTAGTTCCAGGGCTACAAAATATAGTTCTGTTTCATATCACATGGCTAGTAAATTATATGATTGAAATATTTAACAACAGAAAAGGTAGATGTGAAAAAGACACTAGTCACGAGTTACCTCCTTTGAGAATAATGAATTTCATTATACACCCAGACCCTGTGGTGAATGAAGTGAAGGTGTCATTTGCAGTATGGAAAGTAGATGCTTTTCAGAGGATGAGGATGGCAATTGTAAACCACCTCACTCCTAATTTTATTTATTTAAGCCTCTTAGACGTTTAAACCAGCTTTTTGGTTGATGACTTAAATAACAACAAACAAATTTAAATATAGGTATCAGACGAACTAATGTCCCATACCCGAGCGAGTGAGGGAGATATGTGGCATAACTATGCCTGGGCCCAAAGGTCTTTACCGTTATAATTCAAATCTGAAAACATACTACAGTCGTTATTTTGCTTGTGAGTTTACTGCGTGCATAAACGCTTGCTCACAACAATGAGTAAAATTATACGACAATGTTATTGGAATGGCGCATATGGCTTGTGCGAGTGAGAGCGTTATGCATTCTCTCACTCCCACGGCTAGGGTACTTTAGTTCATCTGAATACTGTACCACAACTTTTTAAAGCTTGTGGTAATTTATTGATGTATTTGCTACACGCAAAAGTAGGTTCATGTTCAAACTATTTAGTTACAAGATTAGCAACATAGTAAGCAATTCTGTGTCTTGTGTTACGATTGTAGGCATTCACAGTCTGTAAAAAGGTATTTTGCTTCACACACATTACTGTTTTAACAATGTAAAAAGAAGGAACTGTTTGCAATTAAGGTTCCTTAAAAGGTTTGGATGTGGTAAAGTGGTTCACTCCCACCATACACCTAATAGCTTTTTCTGAATTTTAAAAACTCTTTCTATGTTACTTAATGATGAATTAAAAAACTATCATCCTTTCAAATATATTCCTTCAGGGCAAGAGTTAAAAAAATCTGGTGTGAAACACACAATGCTTTCTCTTGTCAATTCAAATAATGAACAATATACCTTAACATTAATAATAAAACATTAGAAATAAACAAAAAATTAACCTCAAAAAAACATAACTTTATTTTAATCATAAATGAAGGATGGAAAATGAAAAACAACCTTAGTTTGGCCTTAGTTTAATAATACGAAAAATCACTCTTTCACACTAAACTGGGCTCTGTAAAGAAAAATGCTTTTAACAAAAGTTGTAGATCTTTTAATTTCCTATAAATTTTATTATATACACTTTTTTCGTAAACTGCATACTAAGGTCAAAATCTTAAAATATCTATTTTTTATGGAATTTAATGAAAAAAAAAACGAAAATCACAAATTACCACTAAACTAAGCGTTATAGAAAGAAATGTTTAAGTTAAAACTTGTAAATTTTTAAATTGTCTACAACTTTTATTACGAGAGAACAGCCTCCCCAAGAATTTCAGCAGATATTGCACTTGCCCTATCTTATAGAGCATTAAAATGTAGTAAATGAGGCAATTTAAAAAAAAAATGTAGAAGCCGTTACTGAGAAAATCCCAAAAAAGTAAAAACTGATACGAATAAACTAACTACTTCTGGTTAACCGATTTTGATGAAAATGTTCATGTTGGGTCCTTTCGTGGTATCTAACTTCAGTTTCAAGTTTTGATTTAGTACGATGTTCCATCCATGAGATATTCTGTTTACACACAGACACACACACACCAATGGCTAATAATATGTTTTTGCATTCAGGGGGTCTGAAAATGTGTATATCTGGTGAAAACTTGATTTTGAAAAAGTGACATGAAAACAATACTTTCCTTTCTACATATTCATAAATATAGGCAAGAGAAAGTAAAAAGACATCTTTCAAAACAATGAACCTGTCACAAAATGACACGGAAAATTTTAATAGCTCCAAATTTCATTACTTTGAATGCTTGCATTCTCAGAAAGGAGTTATTAATGTTAACAAGTTCATTCGATTAGGATATTTCAAACATTTTCATACCTTTTCCCTCATTATTAATCAGTACACCGTAGATTGAACATGTAGTGTCAGTGTAGTTTCAAATGTAGTAGTAGTGTTGTGTCAGCAAGTAGTTAGTAGTTGAACATACTGTTAGTGAACTTATTATTTTCATCAAAAGCTGGTGTCAGCATTTTAATTCATTAGTAGGTACAATAAACATTATTTATGTCAGTAAAAAATTTTTTTATATTTAAATTATTATAAAAACAGCAGTATTATCTGTTGAAGTTTCTTTTATTTTTTTCTTTCGCCATTTCGGGCGAGTGGATGTCCCTCATCAGGTCATCAACATTTCTTATCCCGGAATTTGAGGAAGAGTATGATGGAGAAGAATCATTAAAAATGGAAACTTCACCAGAAAAATTAATAAGCCCTAACAGCCTCAAAACTCCAACTGAACAAGTTCTGTTCAATTCTTGGAAGGAGGCTGAAGCAAAATTGAAAGAAGCAATCGACAGTAATGCCATCCTCAGGCAACAACTTGAGGAGATGCAGGTCAGATTAGTTTCACTAGAAACTAGTGTGCAGAATGGTGCTGCAGTGATCCACAAAACTAGGGAAACTGTCTGCAGTACATCTTCTGCATATCAAACAGATAAAGAAGAGTTAGCACCATCAGTGCAGCTAAAAAAGGACCAGAAATCTACAAACAACGAAGTCCAAAGTAGGAGTAAAAAATTACCCACACTTCCACCTATAATAGTAGATGAAGTTAAATCGTATAATTTATTATACGAAAAATTAGTGAAGCTGATTTCTAATGACAGCTTTTCTATTAAACTGTTATCAAGATACAGTTTTAAAATAAATTTAAGAGATGCAGAACATTACAGGATTGTCACCAGAGTGCTATGATGGCATTCTTATGAAAACAAGCAGACAAGACCAATAAGAGCAATGGCAAAAAAACTGCACCATTCCTGCCACCCGGAAAAAATGGTTGAATATTTGAAGAAAAATGGCTTCAAAATCATTGATGCTGCTATCAAACTTAAGTGGAAAACAAACCAACCACTAGATATGTTCTTATTGTCTTTTGAAGCAGACGAAGAAATAAAAAAAATTATGAAATTAAAAACATCTTAGGATGTTGAAATAGAAGCACTTAAAAAAAACAAATTTATACCACAGTGCAAACAATGCCAAGGCTATGCACACACACAGAAATACTGTAACAAAGAGTACAGGTGTGTTAAATGTGAAGGTAAGCATTCAACAAAGGATTGTAAAAAGTCAAATGAAGAAAAACCAAAGTGTGTTCATTGTGGAGATGCTCATCCAGCCAATTACCGGGGCTGCACTATCGCAATTGAGCTACAGAAAATAAGAGCTAAAGTTACAAAACAACCACAGAAAAATCAATTAAAAATTTCAACAGCGTTAGTAGAAGAACCTAAAAAATGTATTCTAGAAAGAAAAGCTTCCGGAAATGAGAAAAGTAAATTCGGTGAAAAATCATATCTCGAGGTAGTAGCAGGTAGTAGCAAAAATAATGAAAAAGAAGTAAATATCGAAGAGGTGAAAGATGATGTACATAAACTATTATTACATTTAATTTTAACCAAGTTAGAGAAGCAAGAAAAATTAAGTGACATATTGCAAAAATCAAAAAATTTGAAATCTACGTTGCACCGGCTAAAAAAAATGTAAGTTTACTCTTAGTATATGTATTGAATTTAAAATTAGTTGTATAAACCTATTTTAGGTTTGCGTAATAACAATATTAATCATAGACCTAAATTAAGACAATACAAATGTAAATAGTGTAATAATATGATATGGGCAATAGTAAATGTAGATGTATTGTACGTTACTGTTTGTCAAATATGAAATGAAAGTACAGTAACACTCTCTTAGTCACCCAGTAGTTTGTTTCCATGGCGTGCGCGCTCCAGCGCGCATTGGCCGGCCGCATTGGCGCAGTTGGTAACGTGCTCGCCTTTCATCATGCGGTCTTGGGTTCGAATCCCATTCAGGCATGGCATTTTTTCATACGTTACAAAATACCATTTCATCCTTCACCGTCTACATTAGCAGTAATTGCAGAACAGTCGGACGTTAAACCAAAAAAAAAAAAAAAAAAATCCAGCGCGCATAGCCATAGCTACCGTTTCGCCAAACGTACTGTACGTTAAAATTGAACAAGCGGTTTGGAATAAACAAGGTTCCAAACTTGGGTATCTATAATAAAGAAATCGACAGTAAATGCCTAGGAACTGTCATTTAATATGGAAATATTAACATTAAACAAAACCGCTGCTAGGGTCCAACGGATGAAAACGGTACCGTACTACAAAAGACTGGTACGCATTACGTTCAAAATATTACGTTCTAAAGCAAAAATAACTTTGTGATGTGACAGAAACGTAATATTACGTCATTGGCACTAACGTGTACAATGTTTCTGACGTAATATTTCGCCACAAACCTTTAAGAGTTAAAAAATTCAGATCCAATCATTCAAGTATTTAATTAATTTGAGCCTTTAAAGGCTCAGAGTTTAATAATGTTTGTTATTGAATACACACGTTTTTAGGAAAATTCAATGAATTTATTATTCAGTTTATTGCTTGTTCTTTCTTTCTCTGTGGTCATCTTGGTAATTTAATTGGCTTCCTTTACCAGATATTATCTTTGCTAACAAGTCTCCTACATCAACTTGTTTCATTGTAGTTTGATTATCCTCTTTTTTGTTTTTTGATATACTCTCTAATTCGATTGCTTCAAAATATTCATCATTAGGCTTGTAACCTGAAAAGATGTCCGTTCATCAGTCTTAAATACTACATAGTAGTATTACCTAGTCTAAAATGTATTATTCTTTATTGCTGTTTTCTTTTTTCACATTTAAAACTATATGCATTATTACTTATCTCGCTATTTTTATAACTAGTGTAAATGAACCATATAAGTTTATGGTTGCAACAATGAAGCCTGGCGCACCGGTGGCCGACAGCCACCCACTCTGATCTGACACTTTCCTTGCAAGAACTACTAGAACTTTGAACTACTAGAACCTTGCAAGAACTCCTTGCATTATCTACTACTGTTAATACGAAGACGTCACCGCCGAAGTAGAAAACAGCGAGTATACTGGGTACATCCCATGTCCAAGTCACGGGCAATTTTATTTACTTTTCCAAGAGCTCCAAAAAGATGAAGAGAAACTTTTTAAATACTTTAGGATGAGCATCACATCGTTTGAGACTACTGAATTCGGTAAAAAATCAATTGAAACACAAAGATAACAGAATGAGGATAAAACATACCTCCTGTTGAAAGACTGGCAGTTACCTTAAGGTTAGTAAAACTGCAATGATATAATAAATAATCACTTCTCGTACTCAGGGGGCTATTTAATACGCTTCCTGTCTTTTCAAATTTCTTATTTAACTTTCGTAAATGTTGGTAAGTTGGTAACGACACACCTGGATACTTATCACTTAATTCTTCCAGTACTTTAGCAGTATCTTTATGTGCTTCCACCACAACTGAAGCACATAAACTCGTTCTTCAGTTGTAAACATTTTAAAAGTACCGTTACGAAGGAAAAAATAGTAACTACACGGAGACGTACCTCACACTAGCCATTGTTACCGACAACTAATGAATGTTGTACGTGATGCTGCCAACATTACACTATTACTAACTTATCAAAATGAAATATCCCATCTCATGGGGAAACCGAGATATGGGCCACCCGGTATAAAGAGCGCTCCACTGAGTCCGAAGTGATTCGATTCCAATCCACGCAACAGCAGACGAGACATCCACCATCGGCACACGGCTGTCAGACTCTAACGAAGGCTCATCGACGACCCCGCAAGAGAGAAGATGATGCTTCCGCTCGCCGACCCAACAACGTAAGCCGTCGACCGGACCGTCATCGCCCGCTGCCCACAGCAATCCCTTGACCGAGCCTTGCGCCCAACGGATCCGACGAAGCAGCCATCAACGCACTACTGCGAGAGAAGAAGATGACGACGACACGCCGTGTCCCCCAGCTCCTCGACCGCTACGATGACTACGACAGACACTTCCCATCTAGACGACCACCGTCTAAAGGCCCTTATCAGGGCCACCAAAAAGTACAGGTTTCCCCTTGCCACATAATGTTACTATCCGGTGACATTACTTATTTTTCAATTTTATTGTATTCTGTGCGCTATTAGTAATCCTAGGCTGTAGAAACAGTTGCTGAGGTTAATATTCTACTTAATGCATTGCATAATGTTTTACTTATTTGTAGTATTTTTTGTGTGGTTTTCGTTTAATTTATAATATTTCAATGCAATTAAAATGCCGAAGCTAGAGGGAAAAGATACGTTCATAGTTTCAGGTTTATAATCAGGCGAGGGAAATCGTATAGGCCTACATTGTTTACAATTTCCTTTTAAAAACAATGCCAGAACCGGAATAGTCAGAAAAACTTAAGTGTAACATTAAAAAAAGGAGAATTGGGATACTAAAATAGTTTTCATTAAAGAACATAGTCTGAAGTATTTTTTGTTACGAATATCGTCTGTAATACAAACTGATAATGTTTTCAGTCGGCCTAGTATCACATCAATGTTTGTTGAATGCTATTAGTTTTTTATGCTTACATATTGCTGATAGTGGTTGCTGATACAGTAATACTTCTGTGCATCTTGTGTGTTTTACAAAAATGTTGTAATAACGTAATTGTTGTTGTTATTGTTTAGTCAACAGCCGAAAGGCTGGTTTGAACCTCTAGAGATTTTACTAAGTAAAACAAGAAGTGAGGTGGTTTACTATTGTCTTCCTCACAGAGTTAAAAGAGTATGTTTATCAGCATGCCAGGCCCTCCGAAAAGCACCCACTTTCCACCCTGCTAATCACACTTTCACTTCATTCACAACAGGGTCTGGCTGTATAGTGAAATTCATTACTCTCAGAGGAGATAACTGTGATTAGTGTATTTTACACCTCTACCTCTTCTGTTCTTAAATAGTTCAGTCATATAATTGGCTGATGATGTGATAAGAAACAACATTGTTTTTTGTAGTCCTGGAACCAACAGATCGAGTGCAATTTTTTAACACTCCACCTGCCTGGTATGGGCATAACTTCCGATTATCCGGGGTAATAACGGTGTAAAAAACCACGGTTAAAACAAATACAGTCTAAAACAATTTATTTCGGTTGCCCATTGGAATTTCTTAAAATATTTACGTATAAAAGAATCTGTTTGGAAATCTGTGGTAGTTGAGACACACACACACACACACACGCGCGCGCGCACACACACACACACACAAACGCAGATACATAGACAAATCGCTAAAAACGTGTTTTTTGGGTTCAGGGGGCCTGCAAACGTATATATCCGGTGAAACGTCGTCAATAAAACAATACTTTCCTTTCCTACATAGTTATATAAGGCAAGAGAAAGTAAAAAAATTATGCAATGCTTAAAAATTTTTAATATAATTACTTTTATTGTACAGAATTTATAAAAGTTAATAAAATTTAAAAAAATCAAGGTAATGAAATTTATATTTAAAATAAAAATCTAACTTAAACTGAAAATCCCTGAAGAAGTTAGATCCATTTATATTACAGAAAATTGATATAGGCCTACTTGCGTATGTTGGAATAAAATCATTGATATGGTAGAATAGTTAAATGGGAGAGATATTAAATTTGTTCGTTTTGAACCATATCATGTGCTGTTCTGTAGGCTACAATAACATTGCAAAAATAATTTATGCTACGACACGGTTGTTGATACATTAATATACATTGATGGAATAATGTTATAGTCAATAATTCGTATAAGTCGATTCAAATCTCGTTGAATAAACAGTTGAATGGCTCAACAGAAACGTTGCAAGTGACAAAATTTACAAAAGTGAGGTTTCAGTGGAATACGTTCTATAAATCCTCTATTTGATAATAATAGTGAATTCTAATGGGTAAAATTGTAACTAAAAACTTGGAAATTCGTGAAACATAATCGTCATACAGTGAAAAATCGTTATACAGCTAAGAAACAGATGGTATCTTTCCCTTTCTGTTAAAATTTTTTTTGTTACTTGCAACGTTTTTCCGTTGACCCATTCAGTTGTAGAACAGTTTTAACCACATAGAAGTGATTCATTAAATTCTCTTGCAGGTATGATAGTTTTTATTATTTTATTCTGCTTCTTCGAATTTCACTTTCTCTTTTACCTCCCAATGGGTTTACAAATTTACCATGAGTATAAAATTAATGTTATTTTACTCCGACGTGAATTAAAAACGAAAATATACTTTAAAAAACTGTTTAAAATAATTTAAAATTATTAAGATTTTCAGTGCGTGCCACAAAATAAATCCGCTGTAAAGACCAGTTGTCCCTCAACAACTACGGCCCGTTGGCGTAGTGATTAGCGCAACTGGCTTCAACGCCGGGGTCCCGGGTTCGATTCCCGGTCAGGTTTGGATTTTTTCATCACTCATTTTCATCTACCACCCTTCTAACCGTCTGCATTAGCAGTAATTGCAAAATAGTCGGACGTTAAACAAAAAAACAAAAAATAATTTACATCACAAGACCATTTCTGTTTTATTTGTATAAATGCATGAGTCTACTATTCGATGTACTATACTGATGTGAAAATGCACAGTTCGGTAAAAAAATAATTTCCCAATCTTCACGTTGAACAATAAATTATTATACATATTGATTTCACTTTTTAAATATTCACACTGTAGAAAAAATTGCGATATTTAACATACTTAAATCTCGATTTTTTTACGTAAAGCCAAGATGAAATAAAAGACGTTTATTAAGCACATTAACAGAAAACCGGCTATGAACTGGGTATTTTCTATGCGTAAATGCTGCATCCCCGACAAATTTTTAAGTAAAAAAATTTAAGTTGAACAAATATACGCAGGAAAGAACACGCTTTTTTGATGTAGCGTTAAAAAAATTCTGTTCGGTCATTTTTGAAACTTCAAACACAACGGACTTCTTTCGAGGAGGGCACTATAAATTTTTCCCGATCTTCACGAGGAACCAAAAAAGCGCTTTTTTAAATGGTCGCCATAAAATAAAACATTGGGTTTTTTTAAAAATATTTACATTATAGAAAAAATTACCGTCTTTAACGTACTTAAATCTCGATTTTTTAAAGCCAAGGTGAAATAACAGACGTTTAAAAAGCACATTAACAGAATACCGGCTAAGAACAGGGTATTTTTGTGCGTAAATTACTGTATCTCCTACAACTTTTTGAATAAAAAACTTTAATAAGGGGAGCACTATACCTCCTATTTAACCCATGGCCTCTTTTTAGATACACGTTTCTAAGAAACCGTTAAGAGTTAGAGCTTTAATTTTTTTGTGCCTTTTCTACGATATCTTTTTGAGCTCTGGTGCTAGAATTATTAATGTAGAGCTAGCGATACCATTTCGAGACTTTTTTTTGAAAAATGTAAAAACAATTTAAGTTTTTTTGTAGAATTTTTTATTTTATTTCGAACTTGGTAGTAATACTACAATGATTCTAGTACCATATGTCACAATTATACTGGGAAACATGCTCAAAAAATTTCAACCTTCAAATTCAAATAGTTTTTGAGAAAACTGTACCTTTATGGAAAAAAAATGAATTTTCGGGAAATGAGCTGTAAAGTTTTACTTACCCTAAAATTGGCCTGCACCATAATATTTATCCACACCAGACTGTTCTTTTTCCACAAATAATTTCCTCTTTTTTTCTCTTGTCTTGCTTTTTTGACACTCTTTCCATTGCCTTCTCAGCTTTCTGTGTTCTTTGAATATCGCAACTCTAAATTTGTTTCCACAGATTAACTCAATTAAAATAAATTCTGGTCAAAATATTACTTAACAAACATCTGGATAGCTTCCGTAATTTCTATGGTACAGTTATAATTTTTATATGTAATTATAAAGAAAAAGATACAAAAGGCAATGGCGCCAAAATTAGAAAAATCGATTTTTTTCGATTTTCGAGGTGTAGTGCTCCCCTTAAGTTAAACAATTAAACGCTGGAAATAACAGGCTTTAATTTTCTGTAGCGATAAAAATGTTCCGTTCGGTCGTTTCTGAAATAGACCTCTTCAAACACAACGGAATTCTTTCGACGAGACACTAAAATTTTCCCAATCTTCACGTGGAACCAAAATAGCACTTTTTTAATGGCTGCCGTATTAAAACGAAACATTAAATTTTACTTTTTAAATATTCATATTGTAGAAAAAATCGCGATTTTTAACATACTTAAATCTCGATTTTTTTTACGTGCAGCCTACATGAAATAACACGTTTAAAAAGCACACTAACAGAAAACAGGTTAAAACTGGGTATTTTATGTGTAAATAATTATTGTATCTCCGACAACTTTTTGAATAAAAAAAATTTATGTTAAATGAATAAACGCTAGAAATATCAGGCTTTAATTTGCTATAGCGTAAAATATTTTCCGTTTGGTCGTTTTTAAAATAGAGCATTCAAACACAACGGACTTCTTCCGTGGCGGGTCCTTTTAAAAACTTACGTTTTATTGGCTAAAATAAATGATGATTTGGCTAAAATAAATAGTTCTGTTTCTTATCACATGGTCAGCTAATTAAATGGCTGAATCATTTAAGAACAGAAGAGGTAGAGGTGTAAAAGACACTAATCAGAGTAATCTCCTCTGAAAGTAATGAACTTCATTATACAGCCAGACCCTGTGGTGAATAAAGTGAAGGTGTCATTTGCAGAGTGGAAAATATGTGCTTTTCAGAGGGCCCGGCATACTGATAATCATACTTTTCCATTCAGTGAGGAAAGCAATGGTAAACCACCTTACTCCTCGTTTTACTTAGTAAAACCTCTACAGGTTCAAACTAGCCTTTCGGCTGATGACCTAAACAACACATTTGATTTACTGTAGATATATTTTGTCGCATTCATTTAAATGGTATTCTATCGTGGAAAAATTCTTGGGTAACTCTTTTGTCGCTTGTAAAAGTGTTTTAATCTTCAAAATTATTATGTTTTTTCCGTTGTTGTTTAGGTCATCAGCTGTAAGGCTGGTTTGAACCCGTTGAGGCTTTATTAAGTAAAACGAAAAGTAAAGTGGTTTACCATTACCTTCCTCGCTGAGTGAAAAAGTATGCTTATCAGCATGTTAGGCCCTCCGGAGAGCACCTACTTTCCACCCTGAAAATGACACCTTTACTTCATTCATTTGGCTGAATAATGATATTCATTACTCTCAGAGGTTATAATCCTGACTAGTGACTTTTACACCTCTACTTCTTCTCTTCTTAAATGCTTTAGTCATAAAAATTGGCTGACCGTATGATAAGAAGCAGAACTATTTTTTGTAGCCCTGGAACTAGCAGATCAAGTACAAATAATTTAACACTCCCTACCTGCCTGTTTTAGGCAAATTTTACCGTTATATTCTTTAAATATTATTGAAAATTGTTTTTTACTTCATATTACGCTCAATATAAGACAGGGGTCTCCAAACTACGGCCCGCGGGCCACATCCGGCCCGCGAACAGATTTTTTCCGGCCCGCGGAAAGCTAGCATACTGAGAAAAAGTTTTTATTTGATAATATATTTCCTTTTAAGCATTTTTACCATTAAATATGAGTACAGTAGTCGTCTCTCACTTGCCACTTCTTTTCTCAATAAGTGTAAAACTAGCTGTAAACAAGTAGTGATCAACCATTGTTTGACCCTAAATGGGCTGAAATTTTAAGTGGCAAACAAATACAATATTCTCACTAAAAAATAATTGTTCCTTTTAAGCTTTACACTTGTTGTAAACTCCTGTATCGTCAAGTTTTCATTAAAATTCAATGAAGTACATTTTGTAGTAAATTGAAACGATTTGGTTTTGTATCATCCTGTGTTTTCATTAAGCCTACTTGAAAACTCCTTTTACAGAACAAATATTATTTTATACCAAATATAATTATTTGTTTGGTCACAGCTTTTTTTTAAAATCACGTAAAGAATTTTAGTGAGCCAACAACAAAGATATTATAAGGAAATATAGCAACTTAAAAAACTAAGCAAGAAAATCTCAAAAACCACCACTGAGCTCTTAATTAGAAGAAACTTCGAGGGTGTATGGGGGGGGGGCTAGACTTTCTGCCCTGAAATATTGCTGGCCCGCCTTTCCTCAAAAAATTTACAATGTGGCCCTTGAGTAAAAAAGGTTGGAGACCCCTGATATAAGAAAACCCTTCATCGCTAATTTCATTTTCTAACGATTACAATTATCTAAAATATAAAACCATAAGGCCTTTCTTATTTTTCAATGATTTTCCTTTTGCTACTCATATTTTCTAATGTTTTTACATAGGTTTAGAATTGTAGCTACTCTTACATAAAACAATTAAAAAAATTGATGGAACCGATAAAAAAATCAATAAAATGTATTTAAGAAGCAACCTTATGGATATTTTTTTTATAAATTCAATTATCTTGTTTTATAAAAGAAAATATTTTTATTTTATAAAACAAAACATTATAAATATTCTAAAACAAAATTATCTTCGCGCAGTGGTTAGGTTGCTACCTTAGAAAGCGGAGGTCCCTGGTTTGATTCCCGTCCAAGGTCTGGAAACTTGTTACCGTTCAAACTAATGACCAAGATGTTGACGCGACTTGAAATAAACTTTTTATACAAAATACTCTAATTTTTTAAATACCCAATTTTAAATTTCTAACATTTGTCTTCTAACTCCCTGCCTTTTGGTGTAGTGATCAGAGCAACTGACTTCTATGCTGGGGTTCCAGGTTCAATTCTCTCAGGTTTGGATCTTTTTTCGTCTGTATGTCACCTCATATCATTACCTACGCTTAAGCTAAGGCATCAGTCATAACCGTACGCATCAGTCAGAAAAAATACTTTAAAAATCCGGTGTGAAACACTCACACGACTTTCTCTTGACTATTCAAATAATGAACAATATAACCTAACGTTATTAATAAAACATTAGAAATAAACAAAAAACTAACCTCAAACCTTATTTCAATCATGAGTGAAAGACGCAAAATGAAAATCAACCTCAGTTTTTCTTAAAAATACGGAAAATCACTCTTTCACGCTGAACTAGGCTCTGTAGAGAAAAATTCTACAAATGAAAGTTGTAGATCTTTTAATTTTCCATAAATTTGCTTATAGATTCTAGTCTTAAAAGGCATACTAAGGCTGAAATCTTAAAAAAATCAATTTTTTTACACGTCGTGAGAAAAAAACAGAAAATTACAAATTAATGCTAAACTAAGCATTATAGAAAAAAATAATTTAATAAAAGTTGTAGGATTTTAAATTTTCTACAACTTTTATTATATACATTTTTGCGCTGAAATACATATTAAAGTCGCAATCTTAAAAAAATAATTTTTTACGAGAAAAAAGCCTCCCCAAGAAATTCAGCAGACATGGCGCCTACTCTATCTTGTAGAGCATAAAAAATTTAGTAAATGAGGCGATTTTTAAAAAAATCGTAGGAGCCGTTTTTGAGAAAATCGCAAAAAGTGAAAAACGACACGAATAAACTACTTCTGGTTGATCGATTTTGATGAAAATGTTCGTATCGGGTCCAGTAGTAATATCTAACTTAAGTTTCAAGTTTGTACGATGTTCCGTTCTTGAGATATTCTGGTCACACACACGCGCACGCGCGCGCGCGCACACACACACACATATCGCTAAAAACATATTTTTTGGGTGCAGGGGTCTGAAAACGTGTAGCTCCGGTGAAAACTCGATTTCGAAAAATCGACATGAAAACAATACTTCCTTCTTATATATTCATATAGGCAAGAGAAAGTAAAAACATAACAAAACGAAGATTTTGTGGTGCTGCAGTCTTCTCCTGAGGTTTTAGTTATCGAGGTGATGTTGCAGCGCCTCAAAATTCGCGTGACGTAGTAGTCGGTTTTTGATGACTTCTTGCAAATCGCTATTTTCTTCATCCACCTATGTTCATATCCCGATGGAGTTTATCATTCCAAATGTATCACAAAATATCGATTCTTTAACGTATTTTGGAATTTTCAAAATAAGAGCAAATGTTGAAAATACTGGTTCAACCTCATATTCGTTTTGGCTACCAAAACCCAGAGCTTCGCCAATCATTGATTTTTATATTAGTTTAATACTTAATCAGAATAGTTTATACACAAATTTCACTCGTTGTGAAGTTATATGTAACTAGTATGCTCTGCGCGGCTTCGCACGCGAAACATGTGTAGGGCCTAATCATTTTTTTAAAATAAATATGTAACGGAAATTGTGTAGTTGTTAGATCCAACGTTTGTACGAACACACACAAACACACACACACACAAACAAAGATTTATCAAAATCTTCATTAGGGCCCTTAGGGTTATCATTTTTGAAAATTTAAAAAGAAAATGCTGCTGTGAATATAAATACGAATATGCTGTCAAAATTTCATGAAAATCCGTTCAGTAGTTTTGGAAATTAGCCTGCACACAAAAACCATGCTTTGTCTTTATAATATTAGTATAGATTATACGTTGTGATAAAGTGTTTAGTTCTGATTTTTTTAGTTCATTTAAAGTCGCATCAACAGTCGGTTATTCTAACTGTGGGTTTTTACTCGTGAAATTTTCATGACCATAGCCGGGAATCGAACCCGGGTCCTCTGTATTGTAGGCTACCGCGATACTATTACGCAATAAAGGCCGCCATTCAGTTCTTTTATTATTACATTTTTAACTGTTTATAATTACAAATTAAAAGTCGAACCATTGTTTATATTCGTCAATCTTGAATGTAAGTTTTTTTTACTTTGAAACTTGAAACTTAAGTTAGATACCACTAGAGGACCCAACACGAACATTTTCTTCAAAATCGGTCAATCGGAAGTAGTTGTTTATTCGTGTCATTTTTCACTTTTTTACGATTTTCTTAAAAACGACTCCTACGGTTTTTTTAAAAATCGCCTCATTTACTAAATTTTTTATACTCTAAAAGATAAGGTAGGCGCCATGTCTGCTAAAATTCTTGGAGTGGTTGTTTTCTCGTAAAAAAATTGTTTATTTAGATTGTGACTTTAATATGCACTTTAGCGCAAAAATGTATATTATAATGAAAGTTGTAAAGAATTTAAAATCCTGCAACTTTTATATCAAATATTTTTTTGTATAAAGCTTAGTTTAGCGGTAATTAGCGATTTTCTGTTTTTATCATACGAAAACGTGTAAAAAAAGGTTTTTTTTAAGATTTCAGCCTTAGAATGCATTTTACGACAAACGTGTGTAATCAAAGTTATAGGAAATTAATAGATCTACAACTTTTATTTACAGAATTTTTCTCTACAGAGCCTAGTTTAGCGTGAAAGAGTGATTTTCCGTATTTTTAAGCCAAACTGAGGTTGATTTTCATTTTGCGTCTTTCACTCATGATTAAAATTAGGTTATGTTTATTGAGGTAAGTTTCTTTGTTTATTTATAATGTTTTATTACTAATGTTAGGTTATATTGATCATTATTTGGATTGGCAACAGAAAGTCGTGTGAGTGTTTCACTCCAGATTTTTTGTATTGCAGTAAATCTACGATGTGCTCTGATAGAACAATGGTACATGTGTTGTTAATGATGGTTGAGCATACTTCTTGATATTATCATTCCATAAATTTTAATCTTTGTTATTCTGTCCTTGACGTCAATGTACGTAGAATGAATATATATTGACGTATTTAAATAAATGTGTATGGCGCAGTCCGTCTAGTAATCTGTGTGTTTTACTGTTGTCTAGAAGATTGATGTTTTCTGAATTCTGATTAATATCAAGTCGTGTTCCGGTGTGGTGAACCGGTGCAAAATTTCTGTATCTTCTGTCACCGGATGGCGACATTAAGCGGCGAAACATTTGCATTTTGGTGGCCCTGAAAAGGGCCGTTTACGTGGTGGTCGTCTTGATGCGCAGTGTCGGTCGTAGTCGTCGTGGCGGTCGAAGAGCCGGGCGACACGGCGTGTCATCGTCCAGCGGAGACATTATCTTCTTCCCTTGCAGTAGTGCGTCGATGGCTGCTTCGTCGGATCCGGTGGGCGTAAGGCTCGGTCGAGGGACCGCTGTGGGCATCGCTCGCGTCAGCGGGCGATGACGGTCCGGTCGACGGCTTACGGTGACGAGTCGGCGAGCGGAAGCATCATCTCTCTTGCGGAGTCATCGATTAGTCTTCGCTGGAGTCCGGCAGGCGTGTGCCGTGGTGGACGTCTTGTCGATGCTGTAGACTGGTGGAAGTGAGTCTCTATGTGTGTGAATCGGAATTGAATCTCTCGGCTCAGTGGAGCGCTCTTTTTATAGTCGCCGAGAGCGCTGTGGTAGGAGGCGGTTACTGGCTCGGCCTTGATGATAAAGGCCTCTGTCGGTGCGCAGCCGAAAGGTTTGTCGCCAAAGGGCCTACCGCGCCGACGAAGGCCGGGAGAACTATTGAAGGCCGGCAACACAGTAAATGATTAATTAGGAGGGGGCGGTGACACTTCGTGTAATTACTGTGGAAGTGTTCGTGTCTCTTGTATATTATAGTTTACTTCTTTACGGTGCACCAGTTTGGTGGCCCGTCCTCTCCTCCGTCAACAAAAGAAAACTCTCCTCCCTTCACAGCCGCATAGTAAGACAAATTTCCAACCTCTACTACCTCATCAATAATAAAACCGTCCACGACTACGTCCTCACCCCCACCCTGCAGGAGTTCATACACCGAACTTCAAGAGTCCTTCACGACGCCGGCCAACGCTCTGTACAGCCAGCTGTAAGAGAAATCTACACGACACCTCGCCCGCCAAAAGTAAAGATTAAACAGCCATTCCAAGATTTTCTATAGACTCTCTACAAACATCCCTATTAATATTTCCTACTAGTAAAGAACACTCCCTACTAGAAAAAGCTTCCCTTCCTAAGGCAATGTTCTCGCTGTTATCCCGATTCCGAGTCCGTCTTTCCCCCAATTAATCATCTGTAATTCCAAATAAAGAAAAATTCCAAAAAAGTTCCTTTCATCCAATTCTTCGAACGACAAGGTAGCTACGACGTCGTCATTCCGAGCGCCAGCTCACCTCTTTCAGGAATCGGACTCTGTATTATAGTGTTGGATACCAAGGCGAGTCTGCCATGTTACGAAGTATTTTGGACTGAAACCTTCGAATAAAGTTACTCTTGACTCGTTGAATCCTAGAATTGTATCCCATATGTCCACACAAGTTTCAGTATTGTTTATATTAAATTAATAATTTATTTTGTGCCCATAATTTTGATTTCTGTTAAGATACTGCAGCGTGCATCCAATTTCTTTGTATTTAATACTACAACTACCTACCTATACCTATTATACACGATTGCGACGCTGGCCCTGGCTAAAAATACAGCCGCTACTCCCCGCTGCCTTTCCTGAGGTTGTTAACAGACTGGGACTATTTTTCATATATTTCCAGTCTCTTATTCTTATCAAATTTTTTATTAAATTCTTATTAAATTTTTTTTTTACTTTTGAGACCTCATAGGATCACTCTAGTTCAAGTTTAGCTCTGTTCCAGAGTTGGGTTTCTTTTGAAAAGCGCGCTCTCCCTAAGCGTGGCTTCTTTTCGTTTGGCCCACATTTTCTTAAAACGTTCCGATCTCTATTTCCGGTCTTCGTTGGTAAACAACCTGTTGTACACTCTTCTGGTTTTTGGTCCGAATGTTACCATATAATCTTGACTAGTTGGTTGTACTTAGCTGATTTTGTTAGCAGGTCTTGTTTAGTGATTCTAAGTTCCTCCACATCCCGCGGTACCTCCTTCAGCCACCAAGGTCTTTGATACCTTATTCCAAAAATGGTTGATCAGCCGGTTCACAAGTCTGGACTTATCGACTCTTAGTATGTGTCATAGGAATGATATTCTTTTCTTTCTAAAGTTATTTGTTAGGGGGGGGATTAGTTTGTAGATTTCTTTGGTTGAAATCTTTTTAGATTTCTTTTAGTTTGAAATTACCGCCACTGTCCCTCCACCATGTGTCTTTTGTTCATGCACTTCCTAAGTATTTTTCTTTCTATTTTCTCAATTCTATCGGGGTCTCCTAAGCGATATGGCCCGAATAAAGTTTCGCTGGAATATTACATTTTATAAAAGAAACTTTATCATAGAAATCTGTTATAAAAATGTCTTATTACGCCGTAAAATATTTTATAAAAAATCTTTAACAATAAATGATCTTTTTCAAATATATTTTATAGTGAAATAGTACAACCATAAGCAAGTCTTATAACACATTAAAACGTATGGGTTTATGTGTTTTTATGTCAATCATTACAGAGAAACCAGTAATTATTCCATTTAGATATTTGTTCATAATAAAAAATTACAGGTTGACTCTAACAAATACAGCAATTAATATTTAAATTTATTCTTATATCTAGAACTATAAACATTAGCATACCTCCAAGTTTCATCACATCATTGACGTGGCACTGTTGAAGCAGCATCAATAGTCGAAGTATTTCAGCAGCATCTACATATTTTATTAGGTTCTTGCTTGGTCATGAGGAGACTGTTTGTCAGCTTAATATGTCCAATTCGTAGTTGTGTATGTATCACTTGGTCTAGTCTGTTATCAAAAATCTTTGGTTGTAAGTCTTGAGTGTAAATCCGTACTTTGTATAGGTTAGTTGTTAAAGTCTTCCACTGTTCATCATCATCATCTTCTTCTTCTTCCAACAAAGGATTAGGCCGCAGCCTGTTCCAAACTCACGTACGTGAGTTATCTATCTTCATCTTCTCCTAGGTCTACCGACATCCCTTTTACCTTCTGGCGTATACCAGTGTGGCTGCTTAGGTATCCTTTGATCTGACATTCTTGCCATGTGCTGTCTCCAACTTCGGGGATAATCCTTTATTTTTTTCTTTCAAGTTGTAAATACCCAATTCTGACCTTATTTCCTCATTCCTTATTCTTTCCAAGCGTTTACACCCCTAAGGCCGTGGCCAGATAGCAAGCAGGTTAGAGCAGGCTAGCAGTTCAAGCAGATTCAAGCAGTGGATCAGCATTGAGCTGAGCTGATACCGTGGCCATACAGAAAGCAATCAGCTGCTAACACATTTTTCATCTGCGAGTCACTTGGTTCAGTCATGCCTACTGTTTCGTCTCGGATTGTGAAGTTATTACTTTTAAGTAAAAGATCCCCTATGTTAATGGAAATTGGATGTCAACGAATGTGGACGCATCCAATAAATCTACGACCTCGTGAACTTGGTGGATTCCATCATCTGTTTAACGAATTAAGAAATGACGGAATAAAGTTTTTTTGAATCTGTGCGCATGTCTATCGGGACTTTGATATACTTTTAGAAAAATCAAACTAGTTCGTTTTTGAGCAGGTTAGAGCAGTAAGCAGTAGAACAGTAAAGCAGATCCTGCTAATGTGTGGCCACGCGTATGAACTAACATTAGTTTGTTCCAACCTGCTCACACGCTCAATGCTGCTACAATCTACTTGCTGTGTGGCCGCGGCCTACGTCCTTCGCAGAAATGTCACCTCTGCCGTTTGGATTCTCCGCTCTTGGGTTTTGTTGTTGTCCATGCCCCACTTCCATACAGAATAATTGGAGCTGCCATAACGTTACAGAACTTAAGTTTTGTGACCTCATTTCAAATCTGCTAATTTCAAATTAATTGTAACTTCTTTTTGAACATCTTTTGTAGATCTCGATGGGAATAATTATTATTATGTACTATTATTATATGCCCATATTAGGCAGGTGGAGTGTTAAATTAATTTCACTCGATCTGCAGGTTCCAGAGCTACAAAAAATAGTTGTTTATTAACACGTGGTCAGCCAATTAAATGACTGAAACGTTTAAAAACAGAAGAGGTAGAGGTATAAGAGACACTAGTCAGAGTTACCTCCTCTGAGAATAATGAATTTTACTATACAGCCAGACCCTGTGGTGAATGAAGTGAAGGTGTCATTTGCAGGGTGGAAAGAATGTGGTTTTCGGAGGGCTTGGCATGCTGATAAGCATACCTTTTAACTCAGTGAGGAAGGCAATTGTAAACCACCTCCATTCTCGTTTTACTAAGTAAAACTTCCAGAAGTTCAAACCAGCCTTTCGGCTGTTGACCTCAACAACCACACTATTATTATAATATGCCTAAAGTTATAGCCTATTGGACTCCCGTTTAGTTAAGCGTTAATTTACTTTTCTGTTAGCGTGCTGGATTTTCTTGTCGTTAGTGTTTTTGTTCTTCTTCGTTAAGTTTCATGAGTTATCTTTCCTCGCTGTAAGTGTGGTATCATTACCAATCCCTGCACAATTTTACTTGCTTATGTAGTTATTTATATGTTTTACTTTTGACGTCCTCTGGATTTACGTCCCGATAGGTAATACAGCGTTTTTAAGGATTTCTATCTGTTGCTGCACTTCTTTAACTCATGTAGGTCGTCCCCGCTTCCCTGTTAGTTCCTTTCATGGAGGTTGGGGTGGCTGCAAGGGGTGAGAGGAGGCCATCAAAAAAATTATATTATAATAATAATAAATTAATTATTTTATTTATTTATTTCTTGTTTACAAATAATAATAAATAATTTAATTTAATACAAACCACAGTTACTATACTAGACGGTAGCGGTCAGGCGCAGCTGCTGTGAGATATAAGATGACGTAGTCTGGTCCCCAACAACTCGGCCGGTGCATAGTGACGGTAGGATTTTTGCATTGTTTTTACAAATATAGCAGCTTAGGTATGTTTACACGGCAAATTGATTTTAATTTTAATAATTCTTCTTCTGCGGCCTGAAGTTTTTCTCTAAGTAACTTGTTTATTCTTGTAATTTGGCGTTTTCACGTTTTAAGAGATCAGTTTCCTCTGACTGCGCAACGTTAAAATTTGGCGGTTTTTCATTGAAACGAGGCCAATCTTTCTTTATGGCTATCCCTTCATTTTGTGAACTACCTGTGTTGTACATGGTGATGAATTTAAATTATCATAAACTTCCTTCCAAGCGTATCGTTTCTCTACCCGATTTTTAGGTTCACTACAAGTCAGGTTTACCGGACGTAGAATGGCACTACAAATCGGAAAATTGAAATGTGGGACTGAATTCGTCTTTAAGGCACGTTTTTATGGAAGATATATCAACTCGGACTTTAAATCGCATACATAATCCGATTCTTGGAAAAGTACTAAACACACGCGACCACTAAGCAGAAAATGAATCGGCCCGCTTGCAAGCGTTTTTCCACTTCAATCTAGTTTCAATGGCATTTGGAAAACGGTAAAACTTATAATGCCCAACTCCTTTTGGTGTCTATCGTGATTAGAACACCCGGCAATCGCACAACACACCATTATTAAAAACTAGTAAAGTATTACAGACCGTATTAAGACTAGTAAACATCACAGACCAATACGGTACGAGTCGTGCGACGGCTGTCGCTGGTGACCAGTGACGTCAGAGGGCGGGGCTTGTCACTACGCATATTTTTGATGACGATGTTGATGATCGTCTAGTAAAGTAACCCTGATACAAACAATACAAGATTAATTAACTTAAACATTAATTAACAAATCATAATAATCTTAAAAAAAATAAACTAATAAAATAATAATAACTAATAATAATTAATAAACTTATTATAAATGATTACTTAAAATTAACAATTTCTTTTTATTCCTATACATCCTAAAATAAAGGTAAAAAATATATACATTTTCTCTGTTATTTATTTCCAACAAAAGAAAATTTTTTTTTGAAAATATTAAAATCAAACTCACAGCCTTTAAAATAATAAATCTTTATGACCCTTACCTGCCATTTACATATCAATTAAAACAATAATTCAAATAATAAACCAATTGTTAAAATCGACAAATTATTAACACCTCATAACTGATGAAAAATAATTTTATGTTACTGTATTTTTTGCTGTAATACAAACATGATAGTAAATAATTTCGAAAAATAAACACAAAAATCTGGTGTGAAACACTCACACAACTTTCTCTTGCCAATGCAAATAATTAATAATATAACCTAACATTAGTATAGAACATTAGAAATAAACAAAAACACTAATCTCAATGAATATAACCTAATTTTAATCATGATTGAAAGACGCAAAATGAAAACAAACTTCAGTTTGACTTAAAAATACAGAAAATCACTCTTTCACGCTAAACTAGGCTCGTAGAGAAAAATGCTCTAAATAAAAATTGTAGATCTTTTAATTTCCTATAAATTTGATAACGTACACTTTTGTCGTAAAATGCTTACTAAGGCTGAAATCGTAAAAAATCGATTTTTTACAAGTTTTCGTGAGAAAAAAACAGAAAATCGGTAATTACCGCTAAACTAAGGGTTATGCTAAAAAAATGTTTGAAATAAAAAATGTAGTATTTTTAATTTTTCTACAACTTTTATTATATAAATTTTTGCGCTAAAATGCATATTAAAGCCACAATCTTAAAAAAATAATTTTTTTACGTGAAAACAACCTCTCCAAGAATTTCGGCAGACGTGACACCTATCCTACCTTGTAGAAAATTAAAAATTTAGTAAACCAGGCGATTTAAAAAAAAATCGTAGGGCCTGTTTTTGAGAAAATCGCAAAAAAGTGAAAAATGACACGAATAAATTACTACTTTCGGTTGACCGATTTTGATGAAAATGTTCGTGTCGGGTCCAGTAGTGGTGTCTAACTTAAGTTTTAAGTTTCAAGTTCGTACGATGTTCCGTTCTTGAGATATTCTGTATATATATACACACACGCGCACGCACACACAGACCAATCGCTAAAAACATGTTTTTCGGGGTCAGGGGGTTTGAAATCGTGTAGATCCGGTGAAAACTCGATTTCGAAAAATCGACATGAAAACAATACCTTCCTTCCTATAGATTCATATAGGCAAGAGAAAGTAAAAATATAAGTTTTTTTTTTGTAATCCCTAATTTTTTGTGTACGTTGCAATCTGTTCAATTCAATACAATAAGCAACCCCATGACCCAATGAGATGAGGATGATATATATGACGCGTAAATGAGGTGTAGTCTTGTACAGACTCAGGTCGACCATTCCTGAGAGAGTATGGTTAATTGAATCCCAACCATCAAAGTACAACGGTAACCATTCAAATCCGTATAAAAGTAACTACCTTTACTAGGATTTGAACCAGGAACCTTCGTCTCCGAAAATAAGCTGTTAAACAGCTGATTTTGGCGACGACTTTACCTCTAGACCAACCCGGTGGGTAAAAATATAAGTTGCAACCTATTTGTATACATTAACAGGATATGGCTCCAAATATTTTTAAAGATGTAATGAAGATTTGTGTATTCCGTACTTGGAATGAACAAATTAATGTGTGTTTTACTAAAGTAAAAATCTCCATTCTAATTGTAGAATTAATTTTGTTTTTTTCAGGAAATTGAAATATGATGATTTACAGTAAAGAAATCAAAATTTATTTATTTTATAACGATAAACAAATTTCAAGATACAAATTTACCAAGGAAGCAATAAAAATATAAAGGAAAATTTTTTTTTAATGAAACGGACCTCATTTATAAATTATCTCGCTCTACAGGAAAAAAATTTAAAAAGTCAACAAAAATAGTTTCATAATTCAAATTTTGACTTCATTTTTTATTTATTGTTTGTTAATTAATTTTTTTTTTGATTTTCAGTGTTGGTAAATATGTTCATGTCTCAATCCTGCCACGCACTTTGTAACCACAGTCACCATTGGGGCAAGTTTTTGCTGGGTCGATTAGTTTAGAAATATTCGACTAAAATATTAATACTACATCTGTAGCACATGAAAAAATATTGGATTTATTGATCCGCACATGTGACGAATTTCGCTGATAAATTGGTGGCCAAAGATGCTATCAGCTTTTAATGTAAAAGCGTTTTATTTATAAATAGATCTACTGGTTGTGATCACATAGTACGTGTCAGGGACAACTTCAATCGAACGTTACAAAAATTTTTGATTCCTAACAACCAATTACTTAAACATAAATAAACATTTTGAACAATTAAATCAAAGGTGAAAGGGAAATACAAGTTGTAAAGTTTTTGGAAACGTAAAAATACAATATTGCTTATGAAAACAACATACATTTCTTGACTCCTGCAAAATTGGTTTTCAGAAGAATTTCCAATATAGATAAGGACAATTTTCCGTAATATTTTTGGTTTGTAGTGGTCATCGAACGTAAAAATCATACGAAATTCGAGTATACAATTTTTTTATAATCTAATAAATATTTGCAGAAATATGATTATAATAAATTAACAAATTTTTTTGGCCATCTTGGATAAATTAATATTAATCTTAAAATAAAATAATGCAAGTAATTTTCCATTAATATTGGACAAAGAGAAGTAATGTTTACTTTTCCTCGAAAAAATAAATGAATAATATAATTTTCGTTCAAATCGCATTTACCTGTCAGTATCAAACCATCGTTGGTTTTTTCAGTTAAAGTGCTCTGTATTGACCGATCAATGTACTTATTTTTTCCTTAAAATATTGAATTTTAGTTTTTAAATGGTTTTATGGTACATGATTCACAATAACAAAAATATTCTTTACCAGGAAATTGTGAGTGAAAACAATTTATTGATAACCTTACTTATTTCTACACCATGGTCCAAAATTTCAATAAAAAATGTACAGAAAACGGAACCAACCCAATTATTAAAAAATCAGAAATATATTAAAAAATTAAAAACCATGGGGTGTACATCAATAGATCATTTTCACCGCCATAATCGTCGTAAAGTTTTAGATGATATAATCATACCATTCAACCATTTTAAAAAATAGAATTTTTCTCAAGATTACCAACCCATTTGGCTAAACAAATTTGTATTCATAATAAAAAAGTATTATAACATCTAAACCTAGGTTTGTTTGAGATCTGGGTATAATAAATAAAAAACAGATTTTTTTTAAACGATTAAAAATTATTTATTGACACAATTAATAATGACAAATTTATACAATTAATTTGTCATTATTAATCACTGTCTAGTATCCAAATACATATAAAAGTAACTACCTTTACTAGGATTTGAACCACGGAACCTTCGTCTCTGAAAATCTGCTGTTAAACAGCTGACTTGCGGCGACGACTTTACCACTATAGTATCTACTACTATAGTATACTATCTACTGTAAGAGTAATCCGCGCGAGGCAAGCACCTATAGGTTGTAAACGAAAGTTTTACACTAGTTGGCGTAATCTACGTCTCCGCCTGATAATTATCTTGCACTACGTTCCATCATAAAAATATCTATATCCAGCTAAAATAAACATTATCCTTTAAACGTTTTCAATAGTTTTCAATATTTTATCCATTATATATTTTAACAAAACAATTTTTTTCTACTTTTTAATGTTTACCGCTTTTATGTTTCAAAAACTCAACACATTCACTATCACGCATGTTAACAAAACACAGCTTACAAAACTTTTCAACTTCAGTCTAAGAAGACAATCGAAACGTACCGATACAATAACAAAAAATAACTGATAAAACTAAAAATAAATTAAACACGGGCAAGTGAAACAATTGTATTAAACTAAAACTTTAAACTTTTTTTAGTCATAGACATTAATTTTGATGATATGAAATAAACAATCTGAAATGATAACGAATCACTGGAATTATTTACTTTCCTGTTACGAGTATAATTCAAGCGCATTAGTCTTACATTACTTGTGACCGAAAATAAAACTGTATCTATAATAAAAACCTACTAATCATAAATAATAATTAAATAATGTAACGAAAAATAACAATATAAGAGTAACAATAGTAAAAGTTTTAGTTATTAATGGTAAACTAATGTTCGATTTATAAAACATTTTCTAAAAGATGAATTGAACGTGTTTTTATTATATTAAGCTTAGAGCGATTTAGTGTTGTATGGAATTTTGTTTTTGGTCATGCTGTGCGTATTTTTAATTAATACTCAAGCTCACTTATATTGCTGGTTACCTACGTCGGAGTACTCTTAGTGTAGACAGACTTTAGACAAACCCAATTTATTTAAACATATCAAAATGATAAGAATTTTCCATCAGCTGTTTGGTCAATATCACTACAATGGGTTTGAAATTTTTACAACGAACAATAATGGGAAAAAATATCAAACCCATTGTAGTATTTATTGATCTGACGCTTATCAAATTTTTAAACAATTTTGTTTATTTGTGTAATCTAGTATTTATTTTGCAATCGGTTAAATATTAAACACAAAAACGTTAAGCAAATGTGAATATAACCCTAACATTCAAAGTACACATACAAAAATCATTAGTGTGCATTATAATGATAAAAAATAAAAACTTAGTATTTAATTAAATTTTTGATCTTGATAAAAAAAAGAGACGATGGTGATTTCGATGATTATGACTATTAAATCAGTCAAGTGACTCGAGAGGTAAATCCAATATTTTGAAACGTTTTAGTCTGTAAAAGTCGTCGCTATTGCCAAACAGATTAATTACAGATTTCTTTAAAATTTATCCAGATGTTTGATAATAAACAATTAAGAAAACAAACGTTTCCAGAATTTTTACAAAAACTCTTTAAAGCTATTTATGTTTATGTAAAATGGTTTGGTGAATCATATTATGTACTTGTATACTTTTTTTTATTTTATTTTTTTATATTTTAACAGATGGAAGAAAAGACGTCAACATTAAATGTTTTAATAATATTTATTTATAATTTATTGACTAATTTTTGTGAGTGGTTTTTTACTTTGCAGAATTGATGAAACTGTTTTTAGAAGAAATTAAATTCAAAATTACTTCATGAATTGTTTCTCCATAACAATTAATTTAATTTAAAAAATCCCTTTCATTAGATGACGCATCTCATGGCTGGTGGCAATTTTTAAACAGGCTTACCTTTGACTTATGGCAAGAAACCATTAGTGATTTCTGTTTCTTCTCTACAAGAAGAATGGAATGACACTATTTTTGTTTCCAAATTCCGACTTTGATTTCTTGACTTCC
The DNA here is from genome assembly GCA_035578175.1 of Catonia carolina. Taxonomy (NCBI): domain Eukaryota; kingdom Metazoa; phylum Arthropoda; class Insecta; order Hemiptera; family Achilidae; genus Catonia; species Catonia carolina. The sequence continues at coordinate 44,165,437 of JAQMRL010000006.1, read as the reverse complement.
GATTTTGGTCCACTTCCAGTCGAAACCGGAACTTCAAACCCAATGGTTTCTGTATTTACTATTTAAGAAGAATCGAATAACATTCTTTTTGTCTCCAAATTCCGACTTTGATTTCTTGTATTCCGGTTAAAACCAGAACTTCAAACCCAATGATTTTTAAATCTACTCTTTAAAAGAAATCGAATGTTAATATTTAGTTTCCAAATTCCGACTTTGATTTCTTGACTTCCGTTTTTGAGCCACTTCCAGTCGAAACCGCAACTTCAAACCCAATGATTTCTGTATTTACCTACTCTTTAAGAAGAATCGAATGACACTAATTTGGTTTCCAAATTCCACTTTGATTTCTTGACTTCCGGTTTTGGGCCACTTCCGATCGAAACCGGAACTTCAAACCCAATCCAGGTCCTTTAACTTTTTTTGTAGATTATGAATCCGAAAACTGTTTGTAGATTTCCAGTTAAAACCAGAACTTCAAACCCGTGATTTTTTAATCTAATCTTTAAGGGGAATCGAATGACACTATTTTTGTTTCCAAATTCCAACTTTGACTTTTTGACTTCAGTTTTTGGGTCACTTCACATCGAAACCGGAACTTAAAACCCAATGATTTCTGTATTTACTCTTTAAGAAGAATCGAATGACACTATTTTGGTTTCCAAATTCCGACTTTGATTTCTTGACTTCCGGTTTTGGGCCACTTCCGATCGAACAAGAGCTTCAAACGCAATCCACGCCCTTTAACTTTTTGTTCAGATTGCGAATCCGAAAACCGTTTGTTGCTATGTCTTGTAGTTTATGACTTAATTTCTTGATTTTCGGTCGTGCGCCACTTCCGGTCGTAACCGGAACTTTAAACCCAATTTAGACCCACAAACTTTTTGTGTAGAATACGAATCCAAAAACTGTTTTTTGCTATCTCTTGTAGTTTCTGACATCTGAGTGCGACAAAAAAGTAATAGATGACCGTTTTTAAAAGTTGCCACCAATAATGTTCTAATATTAATTTAATTTATATACACATTATCGGACAATATGTCTTATTTTATACATTTGTTTGTAGGCCTATATTGTGTTTAGATTGGTGTTTCTTGTTAATTATTAAATAATTTTTTTGTATTAATACTGAATTATGTTTTTCCTTTTTAACTGAAAAAGGTCTTGAATATTTTCAGCATCGTTAACATTCTTATGGATAATACTAACTAATCAAAATTTAAGTTTAAGTTCTTGAATCTTAAATATTGAACAGTAAATATGATTAAATTTATCTTATAACGTGACTGCTGTTAATTTTGCAGTAAATCTCTTTTCCATTTCTTCTTTAGCGTCTTCATGGATTAACTGGTAGGTGTACGTAGTGTATGATTTTTATCAGGTTATTTTTGTGTCTGCCAATTTATCGGTAAAATCTTTTATAGTACTGTTTGATGCCATCATTGATGTATTAGACTACAATAAAAAATCTTTCTTTAATGTGAATCTATTCCAGATCCAATAATAGCCCTTTATCTTCAATTGTCGACGATTTTAACATTGCTCCGAGCAGAGATGCCCCTTCGTAAGTATTCTAATGAATGTAAATGGAATATTTTAAATTTAACAACCAAATTAAAGGGAATTTAGTAATGAAATTATATTTCATAAGTTTTCCTAACCTAACCTCTTTGTTTATTGTATATACCATACAATAAAATACGCAAAAAGGTCTCAAGTTATCTTTTGAAAAAAGGAAAATAATGCATAGAGTTTGTAACTCGGAGACCAAAACATCAAACCTGGAAGTAAGTTTATCTAGGAGAAACGATTTCATACGATCTAAATGAAAAGAAATCGTAGCGAGGCAGAGTGAGAAAATTGATAGGTCCTATAAGAATGGATGCCAAAGATACGTACAATAAATGTAACACATAGGTTACCTCAAGATAAACCCAAATACGTCAAATAAACCTACGTTCACGTAACCCTATGTGTAAGCGGCTTGTCACCGTGATTCCGCAAGCAAATTCTTTTAGGAGTAGCTCATCTCAAAAAAAATAACAAACATACACAAGTATGGTGCCCAAAAAGTATAATTCGTTAAACACAATATATAGAATTACCAAAAAATACATAAATATAAAATTCAATTAATTATTTGAAATAATCATTCCACTTATTTAAGTTAAAGTAGGTTATATTAAAACCAGCTGGTAAATTTAAAAAAAAAATTATTAATTGTATATTAAAGTTAAAAAAAGAGTTTTAAAATTATTTATAAACGTAGCTGCTGTGCTGCAATTTATTTAAAGAAACGGAAAACCGTTTCCGATTAACACAGGATTTGTACGTTCATGCCTGGAATTTCTTTTTTTATTTTAAATAAATTTCTATAAATCGAATTCTTTATAATGTTAATAAATTTTCGTGTCCCGAATTTCATTTTTGTTTAGATTACCTAAATAGATCCATAACTCTAACCCTCCACGGGTAAAAAGACGAAGGATTAAAATAAAAAAATAAAAAGTAAATAAGGCAATTAAGCCAAAAAGTGAATAACATTTTTTATATTATATTACCAAGATTTTAAAAAGAAAGAACATCGTAATTGACCGACTATCTTAATTCGCATGTTGATTCAATGAAGACTAGACGGGCACAACAGACGAAACGAAAAACAGAGATAAGACGAATGAAGGCTTGACCGGAGACGCAACGAACGCGCTCTGGAGGCGGCAAGACCAACCGCGACTGGTGAAAAGCTAGAGGAAGTTCGGCAATCAGCACATACAAAGTGCTTGTTCATGAAGACCAAAATAAACACTATTAAACAGTGATAAGGCCCATCATAACATACCCAAGCGAAACATAATTAGGGTCAACCAATTCGGTGGTGAGCCAACTAAAGGAGAGCGATGTATCAGAGCATCTGGAATCACCCATTTTTTTTCTTTAGTTTTGCTGTTTAGGTCATCAGCCAAAAGACTGATTTGAAACTCTTATTACTAAGTAAAACGAGGAGTGAGGTGGTACGATTGGCTTCCTCACTGAGCGAAAATGTATGCTTATCAGCATGCCAGGGCCACTGAAAAGCATCTATTTTCCACCCTGCAAATGATACCTTCACTTCATTCACCACAGGGTCTGGCTGCATAATGATGAAATTCATCACTCTCAGAGGAGATAACTCTTATACTAGTATCTTTTACATCTCTAGCTCTCCGTTCTTTAATGCTTCGGTCATATAACTGGCTAATCATGTGATGAAACAGAACTATTTTTTGTAGCCCTGGAATTAGCATATCGATTGCAAATTATTTAACACTCCACCTGCCTGTTATGAACAACATTTCTAAGTATTAACGTAAAATGTTTCAGTTTTTCACCACGGCTTAATAAGATTTAAGTGAAACTGTCATCGTATTTTGATGGTAAACAGGAAACGTATCTATGAGCGGAATAGGGATTGTAGTGAAGCCCGTCATGTAGATTTTGTACAGACGTATACCAAAATTGAAATTCAGAATGTTTTAAATAAGTTTCAACGAAATACACGTGTACATCACATTTTGAGAGATTGATCCATCTGTTTGTAGATACCAAGTACACTGCTACATAATCCTTATCCTGATTTAGTTCTCCGCACGTTAGAAAAATCAATGTTGACAATCAAAAACCTAATATTACGAGTAGTAATGCAGTTTTCTATGTAAATTAGGCATGTGGAAAATACAAAGTTTATAATTTTTTAGAACTTCCTCAACGGATATACCTGGTGCACCATTTTCCTCAAGTGTTACGCCTACGGACAGGAGGAGGTAAGAACATTTAATTTACTTAAGACACTGGATAAAATTGTGCAGGATAATGTGAAAATTACTGAAAGTGAAACTACTGATGATGAATTGCATGAAATTTTAGGTGTTTGGCTTTGGATAACCCTATATCAAAACTGATTCGAGAGGAAATTAGAGTGGAAAGATAACAGATAATGCTAGGTAGATTTTATTTCACGAATCAAGTAAATCACTTGGAATCAAACAGCTGATACCTTGAACTCACATATTAAATTTACTAAAATCACCAGTTAGTTCAATGATGCTGAAATAATGAAAATCCTTAATAAATGAAAGGATCTCATGAACGAAGAGTGAAGACTAAATAACAAACAAATATTCTAGGTTAGTTTAAAATGGGTTCTACCAGCAAGAACAATCCTACAACCTTCTTGCTCATCTTCGTATTGAAATGTCACTTATTTTAATTTTCCTTAAGTATCATGCATTGTTTGAATTTTCTATAATTTATTGTATTATAACACATAAGCCTAAGTCCGTTCAGGATTTGGGTATATTAAATAATAAACAAACTTATAACAACTTATGATAATATTAATTGACAAAAGTAATACTAATTATAATTAATGATTAAACTTACTTAAGTAATAAAATACGAGTATAATTACATAAATTAAATAGATTATAAAACTTAAGCATTATTTTTATAGTACGAGATGAGGCTATTAAATAACAAAACTGACGTAAAAAATTGTTTTATTTTATTCTATACATAATCACTTATTGTCACCTCCAATATACACTCCCTCTCTATCCCTACAACGCACCTTGTGAATTTTCCATTGTTGGAAAACGTGCTGGAAGTCATCTTCTGTCAGCTCCTTCAGGACACGTACCGCTTTCTCTTTTACAGCTTCCACAGACTCAAATCTTGTCTCTTTTAATACAAATTTCACCTAAGGAAACAGGTAGAAGTGACATGGTGCAAGATCTGGTGAATAAGGTGGATGTTCTAACACCGAGTTGCTGTACTTGGCTAGGAACCTCTTGACAGATAACGCGGGATGAGCTGGCGCATTGTCTTGGTGGCGTACCCATGAATTGTCCTTCCACATTTCGGGGCGTTTGTTCCTTACTCTTTGACGTAGTTTAGAAAGTACCTCAAGGTAGTAATATTGATTAATTGTTTGACCTTCAGGAACCCAGTGAAGGTACTTTCTAAACTGCGTCAAAGAGTAAGGAAAATTGCCCCGAAATGTGGAAGGACAAATCATGGGTTCTTCAAGAGACAATGCGCCAGCTCATTCCGCGTTATCTGTCAAGAGGTTCCTAGCCAAGTACAGCATCTCAGTGTTAGAACATCCACCTTATTCACCAGATCTTGTACCATGTGACTTCTACTTGTTCCCTAAGGTGAAATCTGCATTAAAAGAGACAAGATTTGAATCTGTGGAAGCTGTAAAAGAGAAAGTGGCACGTGTCCTGAAGGAGCTGACAGAAGATGACCTCCAGCACTGTTTCCAACAATGGAAAATTTGTATGGAGCGGAGTAGGGATAGAGAAGGAGTGTATATTGAAGGTGACAATAAGTGATTATGTATAAAATAAATATAAAATTTTTTACAACGTCAGTTTTTTTATTTAATAGCCACACCTAGTACAGTAAAATCTCTGTATTGCGGAAATCTCTCTTAAGCGGCATTATTTTCCGACCGCGACCCTTTCGTATATTATGGTAATGTATTTAACTCTCCTTATAGCAGCACAAAAATCTCTCTATACCGGCTAAACAATATCTTCAGGATTTGGATTTAGACGTCTATGTAGGGGCAGACAATGACTTAGCCACTTTCGCAGATGTTAGCAATAATGCAATATTCGAAAATGTCAGCCCAAAACAACGAGGAAAAAAGTGCAGATGACGATGAAATGGAACCAGAAATAGTGCCTCCTTCAAGTAAACAGGCACTGGACGCTATTCGTCTTGTTTCCACGCAATGTCATTGCCACAATGTAGATGAAAATTTGTAACAAGTTAAGATATAAGACATATATAAGATTGAAGACATATTTAACGAACTGAAAACCAAACAAAGAAAAATTACAACTATTATAGTTATTGAAAAAAGTTCAGTATGAAAAGTGGAATTCTATTGTTCAAAATTAGTGGCACAATCTAATAAAACCTGCTGATTGTATCCAAATTTCTTGTTAACTTAATAACCTACATTTTAGGTAAGTAATTTAAATATCTCACTCTATTGAAGTAATCTATTATATTAACCATTCATCATAAAGTAATCTATTCAGTAGTTTTTCAAAGTAAACTTATTGCATCCACCATTCTCATATGTATATGAGTTTTTAGTACAGAAAAATTAGTTCTCCAACTTTCCTCCCACCATTAATTACTCGCTCTCTCTATAACGGAACTCTCTTTACAGCGGCGGAAACTTATGGTCCCTTCAATTGCGCTATAGAGAGATTTTACTATATTAATAAGGTAAATCTATTTATTCCAGACCCAGTATAGATGCATTGATCGCACAGCTTAATCATGATTCGAGCAGAGCTCCTCCGCTGTAAGTATTATAGTAAATGTAAATGAAAATTTTTAAGTTATACAACCAAATTAAAGAGAATTTTGTAGTGATATTATATTCCATAAGTTTTCCTAACTTCACATCTTTGTTTATTGTATACACCATACAATAATCTACAAGGTCTCAAGTTATCGTTACAAAAAATAAAATTAATACTTATAGACCAATCGTTTGTAAGCCATATAAAATTCGGAGACCAAAAGATCAAAACTGTAAATAAGTTTAAATATCTAGGAAAACGATTTCACACGCTCTAATTGAAAACAATGCATGAAGCGGCAGAGTAAGGAAATTGATAGGTGCCAAAGATACGTAGTTCTACAATAAAAAGTGTGTCCCCATGAAGACCAAAATAAATCACAATTAAACAGTGACAAAGCCTATCATAACATTCCCAAGCAAGACATTACTAGGGACAACCGATTCGGTGTTGAGGCAACTAAAAAAAGTACAACGATCCTCCGATGCAACGATGCATCGGAGGATCTGGAATCAACCATTTTTTTTTTTTTTTTAGTTTTGCAGTTAAGTTTTACTGTTTAGGTCATCTGTAGAAAGGCTGATTTGAACCTGTTAAGGTTTTACTAAGTAAAACGAGGAGTGAGGTGGTACGATTTCCTTCCTCATTGAGTGAAAACGTGTGCTTATTAGCATGCCAGGGTTACTGAAAAGCATCTATTTTCCACCCTGCAAATGATACTTTCACTTCATTCACCACAGGGCTGGTTGCACAATGATGAAATTCATTACTGTCAGAGTAATAAATACTTTTACTACTATCTTTTACACCTCTACCTCTTCTTTACTTAAATGGTTTAGTCATATAATTGGCTGAAACAGAACTATGTTTTTTAGCCCTGGAATTAGCATATCGAGTGCCAATAATTTAACACTCCACCTGCCTGTTATGGACAAGATTTCTAAGTATTAACATAAAATGTTTCAGTTTTTCACCACGGAAAACTAAGATTTAAGTGAAACTGTTATCCGGACCTAATGCACTAAAAATTGTGATGGTGTACAGCAAACGTATCTATGAGCGTGATAGGGATTGTAGTGAAGCCCGTCGTATTGATTTTCTACAGATGTAACTCAGAATAGAAATTCAAAATGTTTTAAATCCTTCAACTAAATACACGTGTATATCACATTGAGAAATTGATTCATCTGTTTGTATCCCTCCAAATACACAGCTACATAATCCTTATCCTGATATATAGCTCTGCGCACGTTAAAAAATGAGTGTTGACAATCAAAAACCAAATATTAGTAATTAAATATTCTATTTAAATTAGGCATGGGGAAAATATAAAGTTTATTATTTTTTAGACCTCCCAAAACGAATAAACCTGATTCAGAAACACCCGCAAGTGTTATGCCTCCTGGTTCTATGAACGCGTAAGTACATTTAATTTACTTCAGGCACTGGATAGAATTATTCATGATTTATTAGTATCCATAATGTGTGTACGTTGCAATTAGTTCAATTCAGAACACTAAGCAACCCCATGACCCAATGAGATAAGGATGATGTTCATGACATATAAATGAGGTGTAGTCTTGTACAGATCCAGGCCGACCATTCCTGAGAGAGTATGATTAATTGAACCCAACCATCAAAGTACTCCGGTAACTACTGTCTAGTATTCAAATCCATATAAAAGTAATTAACTTTACAAGAATTTGAACCAGGAACCTTCGTCTCAGAAAATTAGCTGTTAAAGAGCAGACTCGCGGAGATGACTTTACCTCTAGACCAAACTAGTTGTTCAGTTGTGCATGATAGTGTGAAAATTACTGAAAGTAAAACTACTGATGATGAATTTCTTCAAGAACTTGTAGGTGATAATTATATATGTCTTCGGATAATCCTATACCAAATATGAGTCAAAAAGAAATTAAAGAGTGGACAGATAACAGATGAATGCTAGCTTGATTTTATTTAACGAATCAAGTAACATTACTTGCAAACAAGCAACTGATGGCTTGAACTCATTTATCAGATTTACTAAAAGTAACAGTTTGTTCAATGATGCTGAAATAATGAAACTCCATATTAAATGAAATGAAATTGAAAGTAAACTATTTTCTACGCCAGTCCGTCGTTCGTGTTTTGCCCGCTATTGGCGCTGTGAATGTTGTTGGTTCTGCTGCCGGTAGATAGCGCAGCTTGCAAACCTCTCGCAGTGCATGTCCCAGTGGGTAAGACATACACGAACAACCATTCCAGGGAGTAGTGCCTGAAAGGCTGCCTTTCACTACTAGTGAAAGGAAACAGTCAGTATCGATCGTCGTTTCGTGAAAGTCGATACGGAGAAGGATCTGTCACTCAACAGTGAGTTTTTCTTTGCTCCACACTGGCCACTTCCCTTTTCTTCCCTACTCGTCGCTTCACCAGCGACTGCTCCTTCTGCAGGCAGTGGTAAACGGTGTTCGCTGCTTCGGCGACCGCTCCTGATCTTTACGCAGCGGTGTAGACGGTCCTCTACTTGTTTGCCAGCGGCCGCTCCTCTTTAAAGCAGCAGCGAAGGCTTTTTCCCCCTAACAGCTTTTTTGTGTTACTTCTTTTAAACACCACCGATGCCTACCGTTCCGGCCGGTCCAATGTCGACTCTACCGATTGGACTACAAATTAAATGAAATGATTTCACGAACGAAGAGAGAAGACTATAAAACAAACAAATATTCTAGGTTTGTTTAAAATGGGTTCTACAAAAAAGAACAATCCAATAACTTTCTTGCTCAACTTCCTATAAAAATTACATTGATTTTAATTTTTCTAGAATGTATTGTATTGTTAACACATAAGCCTAGGTCCATTAACGATCTAGGTATACTAAATAATAAACAAACTTATGATATTAACTTATGATATTGACAAAATTAATAATTACAATTAATGATTAACCTTACCCTACTTATAAAATACGAGTAAAAATTACATAAATTAAATAGATTACACAAATCAAATCAATTACAAAACTTTTTTTTATTTGTAATCCCTAATTTGTGTACGTTGCAATCTGTTCAATTCAGAACAATAAGCAACCTCATGACCCAATGAGATGAGGATGATGTGTATGACGTGTAAATGAGGTGTAGTCTCGTACAGACTCAGGTCGACCATTCCTGAGAGAGTATGGTTAATTGAACCCCAACCATCAAAGCACACCGGTAACCACTGTCTAGCATTCAAATCCGTATAAAAGTAACTACCTTTACTAGGATTTGAACCAGGAACCTTCGTCTCCGAAAAGCAGCTGTTAATCAGCTGATTTTGGCGACGACTTTGCCTCTAGACCAACCCGGTGGGTTAACAAAACTTAAGCAATATTTTTTTGTATTAATAAGGTGAATCTATTCCAGACCCAGCTCATCGTCAAATATCGGACAGTTAGCCAGTACTCCCAGCGGAGCTGCTCTTTCGTAAGTGTTCTAATAAATGTAAATGAAATTTTTAAATTTAAGCAACCAAATAAAAAAATCTGGTGTGAAACACTCGCACGACTTCCTCTGGCCAATGCAAATCATTAACAATATAACCTGACATTAGTAATAAAACATTACAAATAAACAGAAAAACTAACCTCAAAAAACCATAACCTAATTTTAATCATGAGTGAATGATGCAAAATGAAAACCAACCTTTGTTTGACTTAATAAAATGGAAAATCACTCTTTCACGCTAAACTAGGCTCTCTAGAGAAATTTTTTTAAAATACATGTTGTAGATCTTTTAATTCCCTATAAATTTGTTATATACACATTTGTCGTAAAAAGTGTAGGCCTACTACGGCCGAAATCTTTAAAAATCCATTTTTTATAGATTTTCTTAAAAAAATCCAGAAAATCACTAATTACCGCTAAACTAAAAGTTATTTTTAAAGTAATGTTTGAAATAAAATTCATAGGTTTTTACATGTTCTACAACATTGAGTATACACTTTTTTCTATCTGCAATCTTAAAAATCTGCTTCTTAAGTCTGCAATCTTAAAAAAAAACCTAAAACACAAGATTTTAGCGATTGGTATGTGTTTGCGCGTGTTCATATAGGCAAGAGAAAGTAAAAATGAATTGCACGGTTACAAAATAAAACGTTTCTGAGGGCTATACAATAGCAATAAACTAATATCAAATAAAAATAGTCTGCCTCAAGGATTACCAAAATGTTAACTAACAGACCCGCTATGCGAGACGGTAGCCTGGCGGTAATACGTATTCATTAATACCCGCTAAGCGAGAGGGTAGTACTGAATGTGTTAAAGAAAAATCATATTTTCCGATTTTAGAGTATCAATGAAATTTTATACATAGTTTTTGACCCACGCCTGAATAAGGTTGGAGAGCAGCTATCTTTCTAAAGGCACTTCATGAGGACTTTCACAGGTACAAAAATCTGGTGTGAAACACTCACACAACTTTCTCTTGCCAGTGCAAATAATTAACAATAAACCTAATATTAGCAATAAAACATAAGAAATAAACAAAAAACTAACCTCAAAAACATAACCTAATTTTAATCATGAGTGAAAGACGCAAAATGAAAATCAACCTCAGTTTGGCTTAGAAATACGGAAAATCACTCTTTCTCTCTAAACTAGGCTCTAGAGAAACTACTAGGTGTAGACTACTAGGTGTACTAGGTGTAGAGAAAAATGCTCTAAATAAAAGCTGTAGATCTTTTAATTTTCTATAAATTTAATTATATACACTTTTGTCGTAAAATGCATTCTAAGGCCAAAATCTTAAAAAAATCGATTTTTCACACGTTTTCGTGAGAAAAAAACATAAAATCGCTAAATACCGCTAAACTAAGCGTTATACAAAAAATGTTTGAAATAAAAGTTGTAGAATTTTACATTCTCTACAACTTTTATTATATAACGTTTTGCGCTAAAATGCATATTAAAGCCGCAATCTTAAAAAGAAAATGTTTTTACGTAAAAACAGCCTCAAGCAGAATTTCAGCAAACATGGCGCCTACCCTATATTGTAGAGCATAAAAAATTTAGTAAACCAGTTGATTTTAAAAAAAATCGTAGGACTAGTTTTTGAGAAAATCGCAAAAAAGTGAAGAAAAATTATACGAATAAACTACTACTTCCGGTTGACCGATTTTGATGAAAATGTTCGTGTCGAGTCCGGTAGTGGTACTTAACTTAAGTTTCAAGTTTCAAGTTCGTACAATGTTCCGTTCTTGAGATATTCTGTTCACACACACACACACACGCACACATACACACACACACACACACACACACACACACACACACACACACACCACACACACACACAGACCAATCGCTAAAAACATGTTTTTTGGGTTCAGGGGGTCTGAAAACGTATAGATCCGGTGAAAACTCGATTTCGAAAAATCGACATGAAAACAATACTTTCCTTCCTATTATATTCATATAGGCAAGAGAAAGTAAAAAAATCGTTAATCTTTAATCGGAAAAAGGACAAACATTAATACAAACATTCTCTCACAGTGAGTATTAAATTTAGACGAAGATTAAACTACAAAGAGCACGTACACGTCAAGTTGGAACTTGTAAATTGCTCATGTATGTGCACATCATACATGCATGTTCATACACGTCGCTACTATAAAAGTATAAACGCACCAATATAAAATAATACCAATAGTTGTATTTCACTTTTTTTAACTGTCTGTATTTTCTTTAAAGACATAAAATTAGTACAATTTGATTATACTGTATTAAAAAAAATATTTTACATTTATATTTAGGTACTAGAGTCAAAATTTAATTATTAATAGTAAGGCTCACTATTATTATCGGGGGGGGGGGTCACGAAATATTAATTTTATTTATATTTACTATTTGGGGGTCGCGGAGCAAAAAATTTTGAGAATCACTGGTTTAGAGCCTTCAAAATAACCTGCTAATCTAGACCCCCTGATAATATATCATTCTGCACATAACAAATCTTTCTAAGGTATAAAACATTTTAAAAATGTGACATTTTTACCATAACTTTTTCAGTAAAAGTTATGCACTTAAAAAAACTAATTTTTTTTAGAGCCCCACATGATCCTTATCAAATAACAGCAGGACCGATAGTAATGGCCCCTGATGAATTACATGAGTAAGTAAATTTTACTTTAGTTAGAACATAGAATATAATTGCACAGGTTTTTAAATTAATTAGAATTTTTTTACAATTAGTTTTAGTAAGAGTTAGTTTGTTAAAAGAATTAGTTTAGTTAGTTGTTGTTGTTTAGGTCAACAGCCGAAAGGCTGGTTTGAACCTCTAGAGGTTTTACTAAGTAAAACGATGAGTGAGGTGGTTTACCATTGCCTTCCTCACTGAGTGGAAAAGTACGCTTTTCCACTCAGTACGCTGGAAAAGTACTAAGTAAAACGAGGAGTGAGGTGGTTTACCATTGCCTTCCTCACTGAGTGGAAAATTACGCTTATCAGCATGCCGGGCCCTCTGAGAAGCACATATTTTCTACTCTGTAAATGACAACTTCACTTCATTCACCACAGGGTCTGGCTGTACAATGAAATTCATTACTTTCAGAGAAGATAACTCTGATTAGTGTCTTTTACACCTCTACCTCTTCTGTTCTTAAATGATTCAGTCATTTAATTGGCTGACCATGTGATAAGAAACAGAACTATTTATTTTAGCCCTGGAACGAACAGATTGAGTGTAAATAATTTGACACTCCACCTGTCTGTTATGGGCAGTTTAGTTAGTTATAATCAGTTAATTTCTGTTAGAACGTATGGTAGAATTGCTTACATTTTTTAATTTATAACGTTTTCTTGTAATAGGCCTATACATAACGACCAGGATTTCGTTAAACACTACTGTAATCAAAGTGTCTTCTGGTTTTGTGATATTTAAATGCCACAGGATCTCCAACGAATCTTTCAGGAGCCAGGCAACCTTCCATTGTACTCGTATTGTGCATATCTAGGCGTGAGATGCTCTGCCTGGAAGATGAATGTTTCTCCTGCCTTATGTGGAGTTAAAACAATGAACAAAAATTGCGTAGGCTGACGTCCGTTTGAATTGCACGAGACCAAGAATCTAAACAGTCTACGCAGTGTCACTTTCATCAAGATCTAAAAAAGCTCTTTTCTTATGAAGGTATATTCATATGTGCACATCACTGTGTGAATAGAAAGACAAACTGATTTAATGTATTCATGGTACAGTAAACTTCTTTTAATTCGATGTTCTGTAGTCCGACACGCTTGATAATCCAGCACGAATTTAAATGTAAATAATTTTCAGTGTTAAAGATTTTCAAAGAAGGTTCTTTTCCGAATCGGTAATAGAAACGATGAGGAAAAAGAGAATATCCTTTTTTGAACATACAAATTAGAACACCCAAAGATAGAATCACAAACCAAATAGTCAGAAAACTCTAACAGAAAAAGACAGAAGTAATATGGTTAAGAGAAATCAAGAAAGATATTGAAGAATTAGGCATCACCTTTAGACATCTACCAAAGAAGCCGGAAGAAAACACATATAATGTAGATGAATGCGGATGCGGCTTGTTTTCGGAATAATCCGGTATGCTTATCAGCATGCCAAGTCCTCTGAAAAGCACATATTTTCCACTCTGCAAATGACACCGTCACTTCATTCACCACAGGGTCTGACTGTATAATGAAATTCATAACTTTCAGAGGAGATTTCTCTGATTAGTGTCTTTTACATCTCTACCTCTTCTGTTCTTAAATGATTCAGTCATTTTAATTGGCTGACAATGTGATAAGAAACAGAACTATTTATTTTAGCCCTGCAATAAACAGATTGAGTGTAAATAATTTAACTCCCCATCTGTCTGTTACGGGCAGAATAAATAAGTTAGTATTTAGTTAACAAAAATTTTTAAGACATGATTTCGCAACGACGTAGATAAGGAACAGTCGGTCAAAATGAGGACAGCAGCTGGAGTCACCCTATTAACGAGGCGAACAATAAGCCCGCGGACTCTAGCAGCGGCCAGGCGAAACAAAACTAGCTGAAGTTAAAGACAGATCAAAACGTACGGCACAGAACGATCTAAAAACCGTCTTGTTCAACTTCGCATTGAAAAACACTGGTTTTCAAGAAACGCTTTATACTCGCATCGGATGTAGTCCGGCGCGACGAGAATTACCTGTAGACTACTTTTATTTACATCTTCTTTAAGTATTTTACATTGTTTGATTTTTCTATATTGCACTGAATTGTAACACCTTAGCTTACAAATCCGTTCAGGATCTGGGTATAATAAATATTAAACAAACTTTTTTTGTCATCAGTCTTTCGACTGGTTTGATGCAGTTCTCGAAGAATATCGACCATGTGATATGAAACAGAACATTTTTTGTAGCCCTGAAACCAACAGATCGAGTGAAATTAATTTAACACTCCACCATGGTTCTCGTTATGGGCATAAAAATTATTTGAAAGCGTTAAAATTATATCAATTTAATGCAAAATAATATTTACGATGACTAGAATTTGATTAAATATCCTTCTAGCCAAGGTGTAATCGCTTACTCTAGTGTTTGATCTCTAACAGAATTTTTGGGAGCCTGGAGACCTTTATTGTACTCGTATTTTTCTTTTACTACTTTCTCTTTCCTTATAATGTTAATATATAGGGAAAGAAAGTATTGTTTTCATTACAATTTTTCGAAATCACGTTTTCTCTAAAAATACACGTTTTCAAGTTTCGATAAGAAAAAAATAATTTCATGAAACACGAAAAAGAGGAATAATAATAATAATAATAAATTTTTTCATGGTTTAAGCTCATTGTTTTGAGTGCAATCAAAAAAACTGGTGTGAAACACTGATAGGCATTTCTCTTTCCAATGTAAATAATGAATAATGTAAACTACGTTTAATCATGAGTAAGCAATGTAACATGAAAAACGTAACCTAATTTTAATCATGATTGAATAACGCAAAATAAAAATCAACTTCTGTAAAACTTAAAATTACGGAAAGTCACTAATTGACGCTTAAATTTGCAGAAAGAAATGCTAAACATGAAAATTGTATAGTTTTTAATACTCTATAACTTTACCCTATGGAGACTTTTGTCATAAAATGCATACTACGGCTGTAATCATAAAAAATCCTATTTCTTACCGATTTTGATGAGCAAAGTATACAAAATCACCAATTGACGCTAAACTAAGTTTTGCAGAAAAAATACTTTAAATAAAAGTTGTAGGTTTATTAATTTTCTATAACGTTAATTATACAATTTTTCCCTAAAATGCATATTAAGACCACAATCTTAAATAAAACATTTTTTACCACGATAGCACAACCCCACGAATTTCAGCAGACGTGGCGCCTACCCTGTGTTGTAGAGCATATAAAAAATGTAGTAAATGAAGCGATTTTTTAAAAAAATCGTAAGAGTCGTTTTTGAGAAAATCGCAAAAAGTGTAAAATGACACGAATAAACTACTACTTCCGGTTGACTAATTTTGATAAAAATATTCGTGTCGGGTCCTCTACGCGCGCGCGCGCGCGTGCGCACACACACACACACACATACACACACACAGATCAATCGCTAAAAACATGTTTTTTGGTTCAGGGGGTCTGAAAACTTGTAGATCCGGTGAAAACTCGATTTTGAAAAAGCGACATGAAAACAATACTTTCCTTCCTATGATTATGCATATAAGCTAGAGAAAATAAAAATGTAAAAAATATTATTTTGGTAAGCAATTTTCTCCATAAATTATGCATGCGAAAAATTAATAGTGTATTTTTTTTAGGGATGGTTCAACGCAGGATCCCAAACCAGTTACTCCTACAAGAAGTAGGTCTTCTTCGATTCAATCCGACAGCTCGTAAGTATATTTGACTTCAGTTTAGACACTGAGTAAGACGTGCATATTTAAAAATCTGGTGTAAAAATCCACACCACTTTCTCTGGCCAACATAAATCATTACAGTCGATTCTGGATAATACGTCCACTGGTTAATTGGGGCTGCCGGTTTTTTGGGGCAGTTCTTTAATGAAGAAAAACAGAACGGGATTTTACATTGATATGTACTCCGTTTATTCGGTCCATAATGCCGCTCATTGGGGCCAATCTGATGTATGTATATACATACATGTTTTATTAAAACCATTACAGGCCAGCGACGAACAACACGTGGTTCTAAGCGGGAAGATAAGATAATGGGCAGGATAGAGGTAGTAAACATTTCGACAGATAAACAACAGTAATCACACATCAGTCATAATCTTCTTCTTCTTCACTTCCAAGGATTAGGTTTCTTGAACCTGTTCCGGTACCCATCTGTTCCTCGGTCGTCCTATATCTCTTCTTCCTGTAGGTTTGTAGTTTCTGGCGGCTTTTGGTATTCTCTCGCCTGGCATGCGATTCAAATGCCTGCACCATCTGTTCCTGTTCTGCTTGATTCTGTCTAGCAACGGTAAAGCATTCAGTGTTTTTCTAATTTCTTCATTTCGTAGCCTATCTCTTCGGCTGCATCCATATACACTTCATAAGAATCTCATTTCTGCAGCCTGGATTTTGCTGTCTACCTTTTTCGTATGTATCCAGGACTCACTGCCATACATCAAAGTAGGGACAGCAATTGTATCGTAAAACTTAAGTCTCGTATCTTTTCTTGTTTTCCGTTTCAGATGTTTATGTATATTACCACAAATGCTTTGAAATTTAGATAGTTTGTAAAGCACATCTTTGTCAAAGTCATACGAAACATCATTACCAAGATATTTGAAATGAGAGACTTGTTCAAGCACTCTTCCTCCTAATTCTATTTTAGTTCTTACGGTGTATTTCCTTTAAATGCCATAGTTTTAGTTTTTGTCTGCGATATTTTCAAATTATATTTCTCAGACATTTTGTCCAACCTAAAAACCGCTTTCTGTAACTCGTCTTCGCTTTGTTGTATTAATACCAAGTCATCTGCATAGATCATGTGATTGAGCTTCATCTGTTCTGAGAGTTGTATACCTGAATTAATGCCTATTTTCCATGTTTGCTACATGTCGTCTATATATATGTTAAATAAAGTCGGCAACATACTGCAGCCCTGTCGAACTCCCTTATTTACCAAGATGGCTTCTGTTACCTTATCATTTACTTGCAGACGGATTGTTGTCCCCTCATACAATCCCTTCATAACTTGAATAATATGCTTTGGGTATCCTTTAGATTCAAGTATAGACCATAAGAGATAACGATTGACAGAGTCGAACGCCTTCATAAAGTCTATAAATGCCAGATGAGTTTCAAGGTTAAACTCTCGTCTTTTTGATATAATTTGGTTCATGGTAAAAATTGCATCTGAGCATGACCTTCCTTTTCTGAAACCCATCTGTTCCTCTGAAATCAAACTATCCACAATCCTCCTTAGTCTTGAATTGATTATTCTTGAATATACTTTATAGGTGGTGTCCAGCAAACTGATACCTCTGTAATTATTTGGGTCCGTTCTACCCCCTTTTTTATAGAGGGAAATAACCTTTGCTTCTAACCATTCTTTGGGAACTATGTGATATTTCCAACACATATTAAAGAAATGTAAAATTCGCAGGTGTAGCAACAACCCTCCACACTTCAATAATTCCGCGTTCAGTCCATTCAATCCCGGAGCTTTCCTGTTCTTTGTGCCCTTCAATGCTTCTGATAGTTCTTCCATGGTTATCTGGTCAACACAGCATCCTTCACAGTGAGCTTCGACAGCAACTGGTTTAACATCCTCATACCATAGTTTTCTATAATGTTCTACCCATTCCTCTGTACTTATGCAGTTTACTCTAATCGAGTCTCTTTCAGTTTTGTTGAATACCTTCATTACTTTATATGCTAGCGATTGCCTTCCATGTAAGTCATGTTCAATAGTCCCAATGAACGTATCCCAAGATTGTTGATGGGCTCTTCTTACTAACAGTCATAATAAAGATGTTATTTACAGTACAATGTGTAGGCTACAAAATCGTCATTGCACAAATTTCAGTGAGCCATAACCACTAGTTATGCCCAACCTTACGAGCTAAAACTTATATATATATATATATATATATGTATATACAGCATCCTTACAACTTATGGTTAGTTGTCACTTGTCATACGTACATAGAACATTCGTAATTCCACGCTTCTCATCAGTTTTTGTGATTTCATGAGTGTACTCTAACACACTGTTTTTCAGTCTGGTTGTTTTGTTATCTGGAGGCATACTTTTTTATTTTTTTTAAATTTCTATTCGTTTCACACATTTTGTTGGTATTTTTACCACGTGTTTTTTTTACTTTCTCTTGCCTATATGAATATATAGGAAGGAAAGTATTGTTTTCATGTCGATTTTTCGAAATCGAGTTTTCACCGGATCTATACGTTTTCAGACCCCCTGAACCCAAAAAACATGTTTTTAGCGATTGGTCTGTGTGTGTGTGAACAGAATATCTCAAGAACGGAACATCGTACGAACTTGAAACTTGAAACTTAAGTTACATACCACTACCGGATCCGACACGAACATTTTCATCAAAATCGGTCAACCGGAAGTAGTAGTTTATTCGTATAATTTTTCACTTTTTTTCAATTTTCTCAAAAACTGGTCCTACGATTTTTTTAAAAATCGCCTCATTTACTCAATTTTTTATTCTCTACAAGATAGGGTAGGCGCCATGTTTGCTGAAATTCTTGGTGAGGCTGTTTTCACGTAAAAACATTTTCTTTTTAAGATTGCGGCTTTAATATGCATTTTAGCGCAAAACGTTATATAATAAAAGTTGTAGAGAATGTAAAATTCTACAACTTTTATTTCAAACATTTTTTGTATAACGCTTAGTTTAGCGGTAATTAGCGAATTTCTGTTTTTTTTCTCACGAAAACGTGTGAAAAATCGATTTTTTTAAGATTTCGGCCTTAGAATGCATTTTAGGACAAAAGTGTGTATTATAAAATTTGTAGGAAATTAAAAGATCTACAACTTTTATTTAAAGCTTTTTTTGTACAGTGTCTAGTTTAGCGTGTAGGAGCGATTTTCTGTATTTTTAAGCCAAACTGAGGTAGATTTAATTTTGCGTATTTCACTAATGTTTTTTGAGGTTAGTTTTTTGTTTATTTCTAATATTTTATTACTAATGTTAGGTTTATTGTTAATTATTTGCATTGGGAAGAGAAAGTTGTGTGAGTGTTTCACACCAGATTTTTAAACTAGGTACGTGTTTTTACGTAGGCCTACATTACAGTACCTACTATCAACGTCTTTGTGAGTTAAGTGCCGCGTAACGATATGACTGTGTGAACGAATAAAGGTTCTCGACAAAATAAAAACGTATCCACCTAACTTAAGCCAACGTAAACTATCGGAACTAACCGGTGCACCAAAAATTACGATAGCTTGTATCGTGCTCCAAGAAAATTGAAATACGCCAAGAGTGGGCATTAAAAGATCATGGAACATCTTAGAAAAGAAAACGTGAAGGAGGGATCCATTTGTTGAGAACCGTTGAATTAATGGTTCGCCATTGTAATTTTAATTTTGTGATAATTTTAATAAAATACAGTATCGTATACGCCACATTTTATGAATTCGTTTATTAGGGCCAGCCGTTTAAATGGGCCAAAATACTCCGGTCCCGATGTGCCCCAATTATCCGGAATTGACTGTATAACCTGTATTTAATGACGAACAAACGATATAAACTCTGGTGTGACACTCACACAACTTTTTCTTGCCAATATAAATAATGACCAATACAACCTAATATTAGGTAGCATAACCAAAAAAAAAAGTTAGGCATAAACAAAAAAATATTAAACTCAAAAAGCATAACCTCATTTTAATTATGAGTGAACGATGCAAAATGAAAATCAACTTTAGATTGGCTTAAAAACACGGGAAATCACTCTTTCACGCTAAACAAGGCTCTGAAGAGTAAAACGCTCTAAATAAAAGTTTTAGATTCTTTAGTTTTTATGAATTTTATACAAACACTCTTTTGCCGTAAAATGCATACTAAGGCCGATGTCTTAAAAATTCATTTCTTTGAAGGTTTTCATAAAAAAATAAACAGAAAATCACAATTCACCGCTAAATTAAGCGTTATACAAAAAAATTAGAAATAAAAGTTGTAGATTTTCAAATTCTCTACAACTTTTAATACATATATATATATTTGCGCTAAAATGCAATTTTAAGCCGCAATCTTAAAAAAAAATTTACGAGAAAACAGCATCCCTAAGAATTTCATCAGACATGGCGTTTACCCTATCTTGTAGAGCATAAAAAATGTAGTAAATAAGGCGATTAAAAAAATCGTAGGAGCTGTGTTTAAGAAAATCATAAAAAGTTGAAAATGACAAGAATAAACTGCTACTTCCAGTTGATCGATTTTGATGAAAATGTTCGTGTCTGGTCCTCTAGTGGTATCTAACTAAAGTTTCAAGTTTCAACTTTGTACGATGTTCCGTTCTTGAGATATTTTGTTCACACACACACACACACACATACACACACCCACAAACCAATCCCTAACAACATGGTTTTTTGGTTCAGGGGTCTGAAAATGTGTATATTCGGTAAAAACTCAATTCCGAAAAATCGACATGAAAACAATACTTTCCTTCCTATATATTCATATAGGCAAGAGAAAGTAAAAATATCTTAGTAGTTTAATTAGTATTAATGTAACTAACATGTGTAGTTGTAAATGCTAACACACTAAAAGATTACCGTAGTAGTTGCAGTAGTTAATAAACAAGAAGCACTGAATTGATCTACCCTTGAACATGGGAAACCATAGTTATGTGGATTAATTTTCCCACCACGAATTATAACAAATAGTTTAAGATTTTGAAAGTATAATTAAGGCATTAACTTTATATTGTAAGTAATTGGAAAATAAATAAATAAAATTAATTAAATAATTAAATAAAAACAATTAAAAAAAAATTGTTTAGCCCCTATACATTTTTCGCGTGCGAAGCCGCGTTAGGCATGCTAGTATTTTCAGAAAGGGAAAGAGAAAGTAAAAATTAATATCAATTCCATATTGCAAAATAATTATTTATTTATTGACCAGAATTTCATTAAACATTCCCTTAGCCAAATTTTTATCACTTTTTGTGATTTTTAATGACAGAAGCTATTTAATGGATCTTTGGGGAACTTGGCAAACGTCCATTTTATTGTGTTCACCTAGAATTGGAAGACCCCACCTAGGTAGAGTATATTTTACCTGCCTCCTTCAGGAAATTTTTATTTAAACATTGTTGTTGTTGTTGTTGTTGTTTAGGTCATCAGCCAAAAAGCTGGTTTGAACCTGTAGAGGTTTTACTAAGTAAAACGAGGAGTGAGGTGGTTTACCATTGCCTTCCTCACTGAGTGGAAAAGTATGCTTATCAGCATGCCGGGCCCTCTGAAAAGCACATATCTTCCACTCTGCAAATAACACCTTCACTTCATTCACCACAGGGTCTGGCTGTATAATGAAATTCATTACTTTCAGAGGAAATAACTCTGATTAGTGTCTTTTACACCTCTACCTCTTCTGTTCTTAAATGATTCAGTCATTTAATTGGCTGACCATGTGACAAGAAACAGAACTATTTTCGCGTGCGAAGCCGCGTTAGGCATGCTAGTATTTTCAGAAAGGGAAAGAGAAAGTAAAAATTAATATCAATTCCATATTGCAAAATAATTATAATATATATAATATATATTATAATATATATAATAATTTAAACATTATGAAAGATAATTGTAAAAGATAACGTTCCTTCATTATATAAAATCAAGAACTGAATAAGCTCAGCAGTCAAAGCTTCTTCAAGGGACAGAAGAAGTACCCTCTTGAAGAAAGTGTAGATTAGAATAGAGAGACAAAGTGTTGTACCATTCAATAGCTATGTCCACACTCGTGCGATCCCGCATGCGATGTAGCATGTGACATCGCATGCGCTTAGAGGCATGCCATTTCACCTGTCCGCACTCGTTTGAAGAGTTTTACCTAAAAAAAATAACGAATATTTTTGAACAGTACACTAAATTAACGCCTGTTCTTTCCTGCGTTGATTGATTTGACTTCGATTATTTTATTTTTAAACTAGTCGGGGATGCAGCAATTTACGCATAAAGAGTACTCAGATTTTAGCCGGTTTTCCGTTAATGTGGTTTTCAAACGTCCGTTACTCCGTCCAGGCTTTACATAAAAGAACGGCGTTTAAGTAAGTTGAAGATCAGACTTTTCTCTATATGAACATTTAAAGTAGAAGTCTGATGTTCCATTTTAAAATGCCGGCCATGTTTTAAAAAAAAGTGTATTTTGGCTTCACGTAAAGATAGGGAAATGGTTTTTGGACTGAACCATGCATTTTTACTGCAGTATTGTGCCATGTATCGTATTTTTCATTTGTAATTAGAAATAGATGTGTGGTGTTAATAGAAAATTCTATTAGCCTCTTAACTTCTTGAGAGAAAACTGAGCTCTATAGCGGTATACGCTCCGAGTATAGTCGTTTAGAAAAACAAACTTCTGTGCTTTTCTGCTGCAACTCATTCCGCAGCTTATTTTGAATTATTTAACGATGTTTTGTTTTAAAAAATAAACGCTTTGCTTGACATAATACTGTTGTGAAAATGCATGGTTCAGTCCAAAAATCATTTCCCTACGGAGGCAATAAACACTCTTTTTTAAAAATGGCCAGCATATAAAAATGGAACATGAGATTTAGCTTTTAAAATATTCATATTATAGAAAAAACTCTGATCTTCAACGTACTTAAACGACAATTTTTATGAAAAACCTGGACGGAGTAACGAACGTTTGAAATCCATATTAACGGAAAACCGGCTATAAACTGAGTAAGCTACTTTTTTGCGTAAATTGCTGGAGTTATCTCCGATTAATTTCTAAATACAAGCTAAATCAAACCAATCAATGCAGGAAATAATAGGCTTTAATTTAGTGTATTGTTCAAAAAGATTCGTTATGTTTTTTTTAGATAAATCTCTTCAAACGAGTGCGGGAAGGTGGTATGCCTCTAAGCGCATGTGATATAGCATGCGACATCGTAAGTTGAATCGCAAGTTGAAAAAGAAAGCGCATGAGGGTGGACATACCTTGTCAACTAGATTTTTCCAACATTCTACAACCTATAAATAAGATTGTACTTCTTGAAATTTCATTTTTGAAATAAATCGTGAGCCTAATTAATCGACAAGAGAAGATATAATGAAGGTGTAAATAACTATTAAAATATCTTGATGTTTGGCTGATAAAAATGAAGAATCTCGGTTAAGTAAAGGGCTCTGTCCGAAACTATTTTCATAGTATTAATAGGGTGAATCTCTATGTATTAGTTCCAGGACAGCCAGATTTGCAGCTCTTCGTCAGTTTACTAGTAACCCTACTTTAAACGCAGCTCCGTAAGTAATCTAATAAATTAAAATGGAATTTTATAACATACGAGGTGTGATCAAAAAATACGGTGAATAATTTTATTACGACAAAGTAATAAGCTTACATCAAATTTGAATGAATTTCCTTCAAAGTACTCTCCTTGGCTAGCAATGCAATTATCTGAATGTTGATTCCATGATTGGAAGCATTTCTGGTACGCTCTTTTGTAAGAGCTGCTCTGTTGAGGCCCTCTTAATGTCGGGAATGGTGTCAAAATGTTTTCCTTTCAGCACAGTTTTTATTTTTGGGAAGGGGCAGAAGTCGCATAGAGCTAAATCTGGAGAGTAAGGCGGGTGTGGACAAACAGGAATCTTATTTTAGTCGAAAACTATGGATCAAAAAGTGAGATGTGACAAGGGCGTCAAAAGACAGGCATCGAATTTCGCACTCGTTCGTCTCATTTGCAAATTATCGGTTAAAATGTGTTGTTCAGACTCATACGAGATGTTCAATTCTTCAGTAAGCTCTTGAATAGTCAATCGGATATTTGAACGAACCAATTTTACCACTTTTTGCATGTGTTCTGTTTTTGAGGTTGAAGGACATCCCGACCATTTCTCGTCTAAAATAGACACATTTCTGCTTTTAAATCGCTTATACCACTTGTTGTTAACAGTCTTCAGAGTTATCATATTACCGTCATACACTAATTTTAACATTTCATGAGCTTCTATTGCACTTTTTTGGAACTTAAAACAAAATTAATATTAACACGATGTTCGAAATCCATGATGCATGACAGACTCGGTAAACATGACCTCATTCTTCCGGCTCTGGAAGTCGACTGACAAGTCGCAACTTGTTCAAACTTGATACTGATTATCTCAAACAACCGGGCTATTGAAATTTTTTACTTCACTTTTCTTTTCTTTTTACTTCGCTTTTGGACGTAGTGTCTGCAGTTCATTCGTAGTAAAATCATTCACCATATTTTAAACGGTAGTTTAAAACAATCTATTATACTAATATTTTAAGCCTTTTAAATTTTTTAAAAATTATTCGTATCAATTTTTAAATTTGCTATTATCCGTGAATTTCATTTTATTGTCCTTGAATTTTATTTGAACCACTTGAATTTAATCGCTACTTGAATTTAATCATTATACTCGAATTCAATCATAATACGGGAATTTAATCATAGTACTGGACCCCTACGGGATTTAAAAAAACCAAGAATAGATAAAGCAAGGCGAATAAGCCAATAATGATTATTGGCTTATTCGGAGAAGATATTTTTATAATATACTCGTATTAATAATATCATTGCAAATTTTGCAAAAAAATAAATTAAAATTTATATATAAAGAATTTATTTATTTATTTTATTTATTTCAAAAAAACAGCACCAATTTGGATTAAAGAAATTAAGGAGGATATGGAGGAATTGGGAATGACAGTGAGGGATTTGGAGAGTGAGACGGAGTAATTGAAGGCATTGAAGGATAAAAACATCAGATTCAGACAAAAGACAGACAACAGAGGAGTAAGAAGAGCGATTGTTTCAGATGCAGAAAGACAGGCAAGATCTGTCAGAATGAAGAAATACTGGGAAAAGATCAAAGAAAAGAACCAGAACAGAACTTCCAATAAGCTGACTTACGTGATCCATTGCGGTCTCCAAAGTTAAAAAAAAAGAAAGACTGCAACTAAACAAGCTATAATCAGCATGTTTACTCTTCGACATCAGAAACCAGATAAAGATAAAAGCACAGCCGATGGCGGTCAAGCAGAAAGCCAACGGGGCGAGCAGCAAGCTTACGTACTCTAGCGGATGAAATACGCAACGAAACTAGCTTAGGGCTAAAAGCAGAGCAGAATAAACAATCGTTACAAAGATTGCGTCTTTAATATGCATTTTAGCGTCAAAGTGTAAATAATTAAAGTTGTAGATAATTTGGAAATCAACTTTTTATTTCAAACATTTCTTTGTATAACGCTTAGTTTACCGGTATTTAGTGGTTTTCCGTTTTTTTTTTCATTAAAATCTGTAAAAAATGAATTTTTAAAAGATCTAAAACTTTTATTTTAAGCATTTTTTTCTACAGATGCTAGTTTAGGGTGAAGAGTGATTTTTGAAGTTAGTTTTTTTGTTTATTTATTATGTATTATTACTAATGTTATATTGCTCATTATGTAAATTGGCAAGAGAATATCGTGTGATTGTTCACACAAGATTTTTTTATAGTAGGCCTACTGAAACCAGAAAACATACTGATATTGAAATTTGTTGATTACCTTTTTCAGCAATGGGCTCGCAGGTGCAAAGAACACTGCCTGGAGCGTGTAAGTAATCATTTAGCATAAGCCTACTGTTCGAAAACCATGCAGGTTCTCGTATGAAAAATCTTTTTCTAATTTCATTTCCCACACTTCCAATTTATACTTTCTCTTGTTATACTTGAAATTAGATAAAAAAAGTTATGGTTTCATATAGATTTTTTGAAATAGGTTTTTTATTGGAAGTTGTAGCATTTTAATTTACTTAAGCTTATGAACACATAAAAAATTTCGATAAAAAAACATCGAATTTTTAAATTGAATCTGACTGGCATTTTTAAAAAATCCCTATATACACGAGGTGTGGCTATTAAATAACGAGACTGACGTAAAAATTTTTATTTTAATTTTATACATAATCACTTATTGTCACCTTCAATACACACTCCTTCTCTATCCCTACTACGCTCCATGCGAATTTTCCATTATTGGAAACAGTGCTAGAAGTCATCTTCTGTCAGCTCCTTCAGGACACGTGCCGCTTTCTCTTTTACAGCTTCCACAGACTCAAATCTTGTCCCTTTAATGCAGATTTCACCTTAGGGAACAGGCAGAAGATAATTACAAGTGATGAAACGTGGTTTTTTACTTATGATCCGGAAACGAAGCGCCAATCGATGCACTGGAAGAGCCGAACTTCACCGAGGGCCAAAAAAGCTCGAATGAGCAAGTCAAAATTTAAAGCAATGATGATTGTTTTTTTATATCTATGGGATTGTGTACCTTCACTGGGTTCCTGAAGATCAAGCAATTAATCAATATTACTACCTTGAGGTACTTTCTAAACTAAGTCAAAGAGTAAGGAAAAACCACCCCGAAATGTGGAAGGACAAATCATGGGTTCTCCACCAAGACAATGCGCCAGTTCATACTGCGTTATCTGTCAAGAGGTTCCTAGCCAAGTACAGCATCTCAGTGTTAGAACATCCACCTTATTCACCAGATCTTGCGCCATGTGACTTCTACCTGTTCCCTAAGGTGAAATCTGCATTAAAAGGGACAAGATTTGAGTCTGTGGAAGCTGTAAAAGAGAAAGCGGCACGTGTCCTAAAAGAGCTGACCGAAGATGACTTCCAGCACTGTTTCCAACAATTTGAAATTCGCATGGAGCGTTGTAGGGATAGAGAAGGAGTGTATATTGAAGGTGACAATAAGCGATTATGTATAAAATTAAAATTAAATTTTTTACAACATCAGTCTCGTTATTTAATAGACACACCACGTATACATATCGGGCAAAAGAAAGTAAACAAATACATATTAAAACCGTATAATTTACATTGTTTTCACACTGGTACATAAATTTAAATCTCACGAGAGATTAAAAGTGTATAATGCAGTTATTACCAATCTTAAATAATATATAATTATATCATATTTTGAATACAGTCAGCAAAAATATTTATCCCCGGGTAAATAAAACTTACTTTGGTTTCAGGCTTGGTTCCGCATGGTCTAGTGCTACTTCTCATCCAGCAGTTCAAACGTATGTACCAGCTTTCTCATTTTTACTTCCTCTTCCCTAAATGAATATAATATAGGAAGGAAAGTATTGTTTTCATGTCGAGTTTTCACCGGATCTACAAGTTTTCAGACCCCCTGAATCCAAAAAAACATGTTTTAGCGATTGGTCTGTGTGTGTGTGTGTGTGTGTGTGTGTGTGTGTACAAAATATCTCAAAAACGGAACATCGCACGAACTTGAAACTTAAGTTACATACCACTATCGGACCCGACACGAACATTTTCATCAAAATCGGTCAACCGGAAGTAGTAGTTATTCGTGTAATTTTTTCCGATTTTCTCAAAAACTGGTTCTACGATTTTTTTAAAAAATCGCCTCTTTTACTTAATTTTTTATTCTCTACAAGATAGGGTAGGCGCCATGTTTGCTGAAATTCTTGGTGAGGCCGTTTTCACGTAAAAAAATCGTTTTTTTGAGGATGCGGCTTTATTATGCATTTTACTGAAAAAAATGTATAAAACAACGTTGTAGAGAATTTAAAATCCTATAACTTTTATTTTAAACATTTTTTTGTATAACGCTTAGTTTAGCGGTAATTAGCAATTTTTCACGAAAACGTGTGAAAAATCGATGTTTTTAAGATTTCGGCCTTATTATGCATTTTACGACAAAAGTATATATAATAAAATTTATAGAAAATTAAGAGATCTATAACTTTTATTCAAAGAATCTTTCTCTACAGAGCCTAGTTTAGCGTGAAAGAGTGATTTTCCGTATTTTTAAGCCAAACTGAGGTAGATTTTCATTTTGCGTCTTTCACTCATGATTAAAATAAGGTTATGTTTTTTTGAGGTTAGTTTTTTGTTTATTTCTAATGTTTTATTAGTAATGTTGGTTATGTTAGTCATTATTTGCATTGGCAAGAGAGAGTTGTGTGAGTGTTTCACACCAGATTTTTCCTTTTATTTAAGATCTTCACGTCGCTTTTATGAAACGGTTGGTGAAAAATTGCATCTATTAGGGTGTTCCTGGACGTGTTCCCTGAACTTCATTTCCTGATTCAGGATCAAAGGAAGCAAAAACGTTCAAGTGGACATAATTTCCATTCGCTTCGTTTTCCTTGTGGCCACCATTTTGTGTTTTTTATAAAATAAATTATATTTTAGAAGCTACTCAATTTATCTTATTCTTCTCACAATCAAGGATATCAAGGATTAGCCTGTTCCGACTCACAACAGCGACAAACTATTAAATTATTGCCATTTTTTGCGTAGCCTTCCAACATCTCTCCTTCTCACTGGTGTGTATTGCAAAACACTGAGGGGGATCCTTCCCTCAGGCATTCTCTCTACGTGTTCCCTCCATCGATTACAATATTCTGCAATCCTCCCACACTGGTTGTAAACATGCAGTTTCGGTTTTATGGCCTCATTTCTTGGTTAGTCCCTACGACTGCAACTCTTTTTTCTTCACAGTAATCGCATCTCTACCGCCTGTACTGTACTCTCCTGAGGTCTGGTACTAATCTACGACTCACTTCCACAGAGTAGGGCTGGGGCAGCCATCACCTTGTAAAACTTTCTGGACTTTTTCTTGTTTTCCTGCCTAGGGTTCTGCTTGGAATTTGCCAAATTTCTTCTCTGTGTCCAAATGTTGATCAAACCTGATGTTATAACCTAAATAATTTCTATGTGACACTTGTTCGAGCACTACATCATCTACCACAATTTTAGACTTGGTAGGATATTTACCAGTAAAAGCCATTACCTTTGAATTTTTTACGGAAACATTGAAATTAAATGTTTTGCATAATTCATTTAAAACATATCGATCTCTGAAGCTCATCCTCATCAAGATGACTTCCAGCACTATTTCCAACAATGGAAAATTCGCATGGAGCGTTGTAGGGATAGAGAAGCAGTGCATATTGAAGGTGACAATAAGTGATTACGTATAAAATAGAAATAAAATTTTTTTACAACGTCAGTCTCATTATTTAATAGCCATACCTCGTAGATATGCAATATAGAAAGATATAGACACTTCCTATAGCTTACTCAGCATCACTCATATGCTGAAGAAACCTTTGACAAGCTGAAAGTATTCTTACATAGTTAGTATCCTCTCCAAGACATTAAGATGATTTCCCACGTATTGGAAATTAATCATTTTGTTTCCCTGTTCTAGATTGAAACAGACAGCACAATCAGGAGCCAAAAGTTTAACGAGGTAAGGACATCTTTAACAAAAAAAAAATCTGGTGTTAAACACTCCCACGACTTTTTCTTGCAAATGCAAATAATGAACAATATAACCTAACATTAGTAATAAAACTTTAAAATTAAAAAAATATTAACCTCAAAAAACATAACCTAATTTAATCATAATGTTAATCACGAATGAATGATGCAAAATGATAACTAATCTTAGTTTGGCTCAATAATACGGAAAAGCACTCATTGACGCTAAACTAGACTCTGTAGAGAAAAATTCTTAAAATAAAAGTTGTTGTTTTTTTAAGATTGCGTCCTTATATGCATTTAAGGGCAAAGGTGTATAATCAAAGTTGTAGACATTTTAAAAATTTACAATGTTTATTTCAAACATTTCTTTGTGCAACGTTTAGCGGTAACTAGTTTTTTTCATGAAAATCTGTAAAAAATGGATTTGTTTAGATTTCGGCCGTAGTATGCATTTAACGACCAAAGTGAACATAATAAAATTTATATTTATAGGAAATTGAAAGATCTACAATGTGATCTACTATGCATGTGGGATATCGCGATTTTATGAATAACAATTTTTCTGACCTAGATTTGTCTGGATTATCCGGACATGCGTATTTATCTTTCAATCCTTGGCCGACTACACCCAGTCCAAATGGACTTTAATCAGTTTAGTAGCCGCAAAACGCTACCTAGCTGGCGAACCCACAACCCTTGGAGGCCAAACCAATGAGTGGGAATGAGTGGGTGCGGACGTGAGCCGCAGGGCGCCCCACTCCCCTCAGTACTCGTGTAAACTTTGGACGAGTCGCCGTCGAGCTCGTTACGCCGCTAAAGTACTTTGCACGTGGGTCTACCACACATGGAAGTACAGTAGACTCTCAAAAATCCGGATCGCGCTAGTCCGGACTCCGGATAGTCCGGACGATGATTTTTTTTTACTTTATTTTCTGAAAATTTACAACTTTTAAATTAACAACCAGGAAAAAGTTTTCATGGGATTGGCCCGATGAACGACCATGCGATTAGCACTATAATTTATGTGTATCTACTTTTTAATAAAAATTGCGTATATAAAATGTATGTAAATGACATTTTTTGTCATTTAGGGCCCACAGTAGTTTGCGTGCATATGTATGTACTGTATTGTTTGACTTGAACTAACTTTTTTACTTCTGTCTTTTACAAATTATTCACTCGTGTATTTTATTTAATCCCGGAACCGTACTTTACTAAGCACAGTACCGTACTACAGTACATTTAGATTTTATTTAGTTGATCGTGTAATTACTCTATAATTGAGACATGTATGACATTCATTATTACATGTTTGAAATCCGTAACCTACAAATCTTACAAAAAGTGCAATCGAATCTTATTACGGTACAGTAGCGTTAAGTTTACTCAATGTTTGTGCTTCGTATATTGAATAATTACAGTACCAGTAGCCTACTGTAATTTATTAGGCCTACAGTGTTTTAAAGTTTTTTTCAGAAGCTCACTCTTATATTAGCAGATAAACGTTAATGCTTATTGTCATAATTATTCGCCATAAAGACGAAATTGCCAACCTCCGGGAAATCCGGATTTTTCGAAATCCGGACCGGTCGTCCGCCACATTAGTCCGGATTTCTGAGAGTCTACTGTACTACCCACAACCATGCACTACGAATAGCACATGGAAGAGCTACGGCCAGCGCCCATAACCTCGATAGCAGGCGAGTATAGAGTAGCAAAACCGCAGTTTTATGGGCACACTCTGTGAGGTCTGGGGCGTGCCCCGGGATTATCCGGACTTTCGGATATCCTTATTTCCGGATAAACAAAATAGTACTGTATTTAATTGTTTTTAATTGAAGATATTTTTTATTAAACGTTCTCACCAATGAAATGTTCGTCTAATAATTCACTCATTAGCGAAATCTTTGGGTATGGAACAGTAATCCTAGGTTTAAACTAAGCAAAATTTTTCATTCTCTAATCGATAATTGAACCTGTGACTTCCAACTTCGTAGTCTATGCACCAGGACAATATCTGTATATACAGTCGAACTTCTATAACTCGAATTTTCTATACCTCGAATTGAGTTTCAGTTCCCTTTAACGTTCCTATGCACTTGCCATGTAAAAAGTCATCTATAACTCGAATTCCGCCATTTCTCCAAGTCGAACTAATATTTCGTTACTTTTGACAAAATTTGTACAAGTTCCCAAAATAGCGGTTTTTTGGTCTTTTGAAAAATGAAGGTACAGTGTTGCTTCTTTCATTATAAGAGGATTTATGTTTGACCATAAAAATGAACTGACCTTCAAAGTCATCTGGTTGCCTTTGTATAGGCCTAACAGGCGTAAACCAAAACAATGAATTTCTTTGAATCGACGAATCTTTGGTTGACCACAGAACAATAGAACCATAGTCTGTCGGTACAATGTACCGTATTTAGCATGTACTGCGTAATTTTGGAATACCGAATATAATATTTGTACAGTACTTAACACGGCAGCCAATAG
This sequence comes from Catonia carolina, assembly GCA_035578175.1. NCBI lineage: Eukaryota > Metazoa > Arthropoda > Insecta > Hemiptera > Achilidae > Catonia > Catonia carolina. The sequence goes on along the minus strand of JAQMRL010000006.1, from coordinate 44,133,128 downwards.
CTAAGCTAAATGCAACGTACAGTACTGTATTACGAAATTGCGCATGTGTAGTAGGCCGACATATTCCACATCTTGTGGAATATTGCATTAGCCTATGCGGAATGTTCTGTTTTTTTTTTTAATAATTGCTTTGGTTTTATTTTTCCATAACTCGAAATTTCTGTAACTCGAATTGTTTTCCCCTTCCTTTGAGGATTCGAGTAATAGAAGTTCGACTGTATGTTTTATAATTTCTTATTTTTTTTAGTAGTTTGAACGTCGGAGGTAACTCACCATTCATACCATCAGAGTAAGTAAATTAATTTAAATTAAGATAAGCAGCGGTTATTATTTTCAGAAGCGTAGTTAATTTTTAATATCCAAAAATAATGTTTACTTTAGTGAATGTGAATTAGGCGATCCTGAGATATATTATATCCTAATTTATTCATATTAACTCAATGACCTGTTTATTTTTTGGTTTAACGTCCGACTGTTCTGAAATTACTGTTAATGAGGATGAAATGATTTTTTGTAACGTATGAAATTATGCCGTGCCTGAATGGGATTCGAACCCAAGACCGCATGATGAGAGGCGAGCACGTTACCAACTACACCAATAAGGCGATTACAGCGGGCTTCAGAGCACTCACTTCTGCGAATGGAAGGTGACGGACCTGTTGAGAGACTAATCGTAGCTCATGTTCTTTAACAGACTAAGTCTCGCTAAGTTATAAGAGTCTCTCCCTGTCAGCCTCCAAGACGTCGTCTTGCCATCATACCATCAAATGGTTACAGGGTGTTTCAAAATTTACTTCAGTTGTAAAAATTCAGTACAAAAAAGTATTTCACTTACATAAATGAAAGTTGTATGGGCCGATGCAGGAACTCAAACAGTTATTTTTAAACATCTATAAATGTTCAATGTGTGCTCCTTTGGTGACTCGGCACACATCAACACGAAAGTTTAGCTCTTGCCAAACACGTTCTAACATGTCCCTTTCGATAGAGTTGATTGCATTGATTATGTGACCCTTCAGCTTAGCGATATCGTTGGCATTGGTTGGATGAACACCTTATCTTTCACATGACACCAGAGAAAGAAGTCACATGGCGTAAGGTCTGGTGATCTTGGTGGCCACAGCATAGTGTTTGGTCTTCTTCAGATGCACAAATTCTAACACAAAACGACTTCTCACTTCCTGTGGCAGCCATTTTCTCTACTGTCTACGCCTGGCGGGCAAATGGTTAACTAACTGTCCAGAATATGTGGAAAAAACTAACTTCTGATCCACCAAATTAAACGAATCTACAGTAAGATAGTTGATTATATGAAATTAAAAAGAAACTGGTAATAACCTACTTTCAAATAGCCTACATGGTATATTTTTTTCAAGTTCTTTCTTAAAATTTAAGTAATATAATAAATGTGAATAGCGAAGTGATTAAAACACTTCGTAAGTTGCTGCTTTTTGAACTAAAACTCGATTGTGTAAGTAAACAACAGAGATTACTATTTGTGCAGCAAACTCGAGCCGGCATACAAGTTCTCCATGAGTAAAACAACATTTATATAACGAAACCATTATATCACTATGCTACCGAATTTAAGTAAATGATTGTATTCTGTGTTAATTTATTGAAGGTTCCCTCCAACGAAACGGTCATTTCTTATGTTCAACCCAACTGCTACAACAACTGAGTAAGTAAATTAAAACCTCGTTAAATATTCGTAAACGAAATATCTAAAGTGATCAAAACTATTAAAACTACTGTGTGATTCTTTAGTCCTGTTACCCTGTTAATGTCTGGTAATTTTTTTCTAAGAAAGGAAAATTTTGTTTTGTGACACGAAGTTGGTAGCCCTAACCAACTGGTACAGATACGGTAGTGTGAGTTGATTTTCGTTGACCTGTGTAAAACTTTGTACAGTTTCCGGTCGTGTTACGAACAAAATGTATTTTACCCTAGAAAATCCATTGCATCCATCCTTGCAGAAAATCCATGGTTTCTCGAGACGTGTGGCATGTAGCGCCGTCTTGCTGGAACCAGCAATACCGTTCTTGAGGTTCCAGGAAGGACACAAATTAGCCCACAATATGCCTGTATACTTCACCAGTTACTATCTGTTCAAAGAATATGGGTCCGACTATACGATGACGAGATATCGTAAACCACACACCCATTTTTACTGGATGCAAAGATTTTTCTTGTAAAGCGTTAGGATTTTCAGCCGCCCAAATTCGAGTGTTTTGACTGTTCACGTAACCGTCGAGATGGATCCAAACTTCATCACTAAAGAACACTGTGTTTAAAACTTCAATTCCGTCATCATTTCTGGGAAATCTGCATTAAAAGGGACAAGATTTGAGTCTGTAGAAGCTGTAAAAGAGAAAGCGGCACGTGTCCTGAAAGAGCTGACAGAAGATGACTTCCAGCACCGTTTCCAACAATGGAAAATTTGCATGGAGTGTTGTAGGAATAGAGAAGGAGTGTATATTGAAGGTGACAATAAGCGATTATGTAAAAAATTAAAATTAAATTTTTTACAACGTCAGTCTCGTTATTTAATAGCCATACCTTTTACATTAACTAATATATGGTTATACAACTAACTACAATAACTTTACAAAAAATAAATTCATACAAAAGTATTAAAAACTGGTAACAGTTTAGAGGCATACTTTTCTAACAACCAGTACCTATGTTGACTATTTGGAATAAGAACGAGGAGGCAAGTAGAGGAAACGTGCACAGTGCAAGCTTCTATTGAAATTACATGTAGTATAGTTTGTAAACTACATAAATTATTTCCACTCTATATTTACCCTTGTGTAAAGTCCGAAGAATCTTCTTCTTCTTATAGTGCATCTCCTATCGGAGGTTTGCTATCATCACAGCAATCTGGACCCTGTCGACTGCAGCTCTGAACAGTTGAACACTGCCACAGTTAAACCAATACCTCAGGTTCTTTAGCCAGGACACACGGCGTCTTCCGATGCTCCGCCTTCCACTAATCTTTCCCTGGACTATCAGCTGAAGAAGCTTGTATTTCTGTCCTCTCATTATATGACCCAGATATTGAAGCTTTCTTCTTTTTATGGTGTTAATGATTTCGCATTTCTTCTGCATCCGGATCAGCACTTCGGCATTACTAACTTTATCCGTCCAGGGAATACGCCACATTCTACGGTAACACCACATCTCGAATGCTTGTAGTTTGTCGATATGGTCTTTCTTGAGGGTCCATGCTTCAACCCCATACAAGAGCGTGGAAAAAACGTAATAACGCAGCATCCTCATCCTAAGTGCCATGTTGATATCCCGACTTACAAATAACTTCTTCATCCTTACAAATGTTGATCTGGCTATCTCTATCCTCGTTCTTATTTCTCTTGTTTGGTCACCCGATTGTTCTATCCATGTTCCCAAATATCTGTATGCCGATACATTCTCTATTGGGGTGCCTGCCACTGTCAGGTTCACACGGTTCAGATCTTGAGGGAATTTTGTAATTACCATTAACTTGGTGTTCTTAAAGTTAATTTTTAGCCCATATTCATTACATCTGAAGAATATAAACCGTAAAATGAACTGAGCGAAATTGTATTTAAAAACGAACATATATTATTATAACAAAAAAATATACATTAAACAGCCAAACAAAACAAAATTAATTAAATATAACATTCACCTCAGATTATTCGAGATATCTTTCATCTCTCTCGGAGACATCAGAAACAAAATTACACAAATCACACAAAACACATAATATACATAAAACACATACGGTCAAAGACCACGTCAATCAATTAGGTATGTCCACACTCGAGCGCTTTTTTTTTCAATTTGCGATTCGACATGCGATAAGGCATGCGTTGACACATGTCTCAACGCATGCGGTAGACGCATACCACCTTTCCGCACTCGTTTGAAGAGCTTTATCTCAAAAAAAGAAACAAAACGAATATGTTTGAACAATACACTAAATTAAAGCCTATTATTTCCTGCATTGATTGGTTTGAATTAGACTGTTTTATTTAGAAATTAATCGAAGATAACTCCAGCAATTTACGCAAAAAAGTACTCAGTTTTCAGCCGGTTTTCCGTTAATGTGGATTTTAAACGTCCGTTACTCCGTCCAGGTTTTTCATAAATATTGGCGTTTAAGTACGGTGAAGATCAGAGTTTTTTCTATAATATGAATATTTTAAAATTTAAATCTCATGTTCCGTTTTAATATGCCGGCCATTTTTTTAAAAAAAGTGTTTTTTTGGCTCCATGTAACTTAAATGGTAGGTAAATGATTTTTGGACTGAACCATGCATTTTCACAACAGTATTATGTCAAGCAAAGCGTTTATTTTTTTTAAACAAAACATCATTAAATAATTCAACATGAGCTAAGGAATGAGTTGCAGCAGGAAAATACAGAAGTTTGTTTTTCTAAACGACTATACTCGGAGCGGATACCGCTATAGAGCTCAGTTCCCTCTCAAGAATTTTAGAGGCTAATAAAATTTTCTATTAACACCACATATCTATTTCTAATTACAAATGCAAAATACGATACATAGCACAATACTGCTTTAAAAATGCATGGTTCAGTCCAAAAATCATTTCCCAATCTTTACGTGAAGCCAAAATACACTTTTTTAAAAAAAAAGGTCGGCATGTTAAAATGGAACATCAGACTTCTATTTTTAAATGTTCATATAGAGAAAATTCTGATCTTCATCGTACTTAAACGCCGTTCTTTTATGAAAAGCCTGGACGGAGTAACGGACGTTTGAAAACCACATTAAAGGAAAACCGGCTAAAATCTGAGTACTCTTTATGAGTGAATTACTGCATCTCCGACTAGTTTAAAAATAAAATAATCGAAGTCAAACCAATCAACGCAGGAGAAAAAACAGGCTTTAATTTAGTTTAGTGTTCAAAGATATACGTCATGTTTTTTTGAGATAAAGCTCTTCAAAATGTGTGCGTACAGGTGAAATGGCATGCCTCTAAGTGCATGCGATGTCACGCGCGATTGTTCGGCCGAATAGTCGCGCGTGGCATGGTTGCAAATAGTTAAATTGAATTGATTGACCTGGTCTTCGACCGTATGTGTTTTATGTATATTATGTGTTTTGTGTAATTTGTGTAATCGTGTTTCTGATGATGTCTCCAAGAGAGACGAAAGATATCTCGAATATGTAATACTCTGAGGTGAGTATTATGTTTAATTTTGTTTTTCTTGGCTACATATTTAGTGTATGCAAACAAAGGAAATAATGTTTATTAAAATAATATTATAACAGTATAGTTGCTGCCCATTACAGACAGGTGGAGTGTCAAATTATTTACACTCAATCTGTTAGATGCAGGGCTAAAATAAATAGTTCTGTTGCTTATCACATGGTCAGCCTATTAAATGATTGAATCATTTAAGAACAGAAGAGGTAGAGGTGTAAAAGACACTACTCAGAGTTATCTCTTCTGAAAGTAATGAATTTCATTATACAGCCAGACCCTGTGGTGAATGAAGTGAAGTGTCATTTGCAGATTAAAAAATATGTGCTTTTTTGAGGGCCCGGCATGCTGATAAGTGTACTTTCCCACTCAATGAGGAAGGCACTGGTAAACCACCTCACTCCTCGTTTTACTTAGTAAAACCTCTACTGGTTCAAACCAGCCTTTCGGCTGATGACTAACCAGTTGCTACTTATCAAGGAGAAGTACTTTTTAACTAACAGAAGGAAACAACGGTAAGCTACTTTTCGATTATCTCAATAAAACCTTTTTAGATCCAAACTACTTTTAAATTTGTTTTAAAAAATAAATATAAAGAAAGGAATGATCAAATTTCAAATGTATCCAAAAATAAATTTAAAATTTTATTATTTTTTTTTAATACTTAAATTTCATTTTTTACAATAATGTTTCAGTCTTAGTACTAAAGTTAAACTTAATGATTATCTACTGCAATCATATCAGAGAGAAGCAAGAAAGTGAGTATAATATTGCATGAATATTAGTCTGTTAAAATAATGTATAACATACTTACTAAACTATTTATTTACAAAAAAGTACAATTTTAATGTTTAAAATTTTATTCTAATCTTTTATACACACATATCCATTCTTATTACCACATTCATTCAAATAACCGGGGCGGTGGAAATTAATATATCCTATTATGGTTAAAAATAGATAATTAAAAATATTAATTTATGAGTATCTGTATCTTTGAAATTAATTAATAAAAGGAATTTTGGAATTTTAATAGGAATTGTGATATTTCAGTTCAAGTAAAACGTTGTTAGGGTGTTTAGCCTATATTTATGTTATACATTTAAATAATTATATTGTTTACATATTTTTATTATTATTTATGCTAAAGGACTAAGTTATGATGTGAGGTTTGTTAGTTATGTATACATTGAAGCTTCTCTAATTTGGACTGAAATTGTCATTACTGTAATTTATATGTATATATGTAAAAAATTAAAATCGAGTGTGTAGAGTTTACATACTTGAAGAGAAACACTGGAAATACTGTTCATAGTATATTTTATGAACTGGAATTATTAATTGGTAGGTCAGAAATTATAACAAGCAACATTGTATTATTTCTTAGAAATTTTGAACAGTAATGTAGATTTCATAACAATGGATATGACTCATACAAATGTATTCGTTCGTATGGCTACCAATCACAGTGCAGTAAATTATTTTCACATTTTTCATCATTGTAAATGTTCATCTTATAGCCAGTCACTTTATATCCTGACTGCATAGTGTTTGTCTAGTATTTCCATGCCTTTTGAGTTAAATGAGCCTTTGGGCCAGCCCAGTCAGTCAGCTGGTAGAAAGTCGCTATTATTTGTTAAGTAACACAGTTGGGCAAGTGACTTTGTTTGGTGACCAGTTGACAACCATCCGTGAACAAACTAACGGGTGATTCAAAAAGAGCGCCGGTTTTTAAACGGCTGGTAAATTTTTGTTTATCGGTTGGCAACATTGTTAGACCTCATTTCTATTTCGGAGAACATTCCGATTGACGATTCAGTTGTAGTTTCTCTTTTTCGTAGTGTAGTACTCTCGCAGTCTGTGTCTAACCATGGAGAAGTTTACTATTGCACAACGAGTGTTAATCGTCAAAACATTTTACCAGAGTGGAGAGAGTTATGCGGCTACTGTCAGGCGACTTCGCGGTACTCTAGGACGTAATGAAGCACCGAATGAATCAACAGTTCGCAGGCTCATGAAAAAGTTTTTTGAGACGGGTTCAACAGTCGACCTTAAAAGTTCTGGACGTCGTCGTTCTGGCCGAACTGAGCAGAACGTTGCGTTGGTTCGTGACAGTGTGGCTGTTACCGATACCGTACGATGATTAGGGAGTTTTTGTGGCGTCATTTGGATGGAATGGACCTTGACGAGTTGTGGTTTCAGCAGGATGGTGCCACCTGTCACGCTGCACGAGAAACAATGTTGTTACTCCGTGAACGGTTCCAGGATCGCATCATTTCTCGTAATTCCGACCATCAATGGCCACCAAGGTCGTGTGACTTGACGCCTTGTGACTTTCATCTTTGGGGTCATCTGAAGTCATTGGTGAATGCCAATAAACCCCGAAACATCAATGACTTGAAGGAGGAAATTCGACGGGTTATCGGGCAAATGGAAGTCGAAACTTGTCGGGCAGTAATATCCAATTTCATGGACAGAGTTGATGCGTGCCAGCGCAGTAGAGGAGGACACATGCATGACATCATTTTTCATACATGAAATCGGAAGGTAAGATGAACTTGTTGATGTATTTATTTTCAGTTTTTCAATAAAATAAATCTCTTAATTTGATATATCAAAACCGGCGCTCTTTTTGAATCACCCTATATTGGGAGTCCCTGTTCAAACTCATGCCTAATACATGTCAAATAATACAGCAAAGCAGCGATTAAATTGGGTAGTTGTTAACAATGTACAGTTCATGATAACATATAAAAGCTAAAAAAAAAATTTGTGAAATTCTCTCGTGATAGAACTAATTGATATACAGAATATCACAATCAATTTTTACTTTTTCTTGCCTATATGATACGCCCATAGCAGACAGACAGTTGGAGTGTCAAATTATTTACATTCAATCTGTTTGCTGCAGGGCTAAAATAAATACGTAGTTCTGTTTCTTGTTACATGGTCAGCCAATTAAATGACTGAATCATTTAAGAACAGAAGAGGTAGAGGTGTAAAAGATACTAATCAGAGATATCTCCTCTGAAAGTAATGAATTTCATTATACAGCCAGACCCTGTGGTGAATAAAGTGAAGGTGTCATTTGCAGAGTGGAAAATGTGCTTTTCAGAGGGCCCGGCATGCTGATAAGCGTACTTTTTCACTCAGTGAGGAAGGCAATTGTAAACCACTTCAATTCTCGTTTTTACTCTGTAAAACCTCTACAGGTTCAAACCAGCCTTTCGGCTGATGACCTAAACAACAACAACAACAACATGGTTAAAAAAACAATGTGCCAGGATCTAAAAATAACATTATTTCACTAATCTTTACACTATTTATCATAAAACAGTATGGTGGTACAGTTCACTATGTGTTTTACTTACAATCACTTCTGATATTAATTATCCATTTCTGTATTTCATTCTGTTCAGTTCTATGTTCAGGTAGCTGGTTATAAAATTTGATGGACAAGTGAGAGAAGTGTCGCTCGTACAGCGCGTTTCTCGTTTTATCTGGAAGAAGAAGTTTGTTTCTTGTGTCATACTTATGGGATCTATTTTGAAATTTCGGTACTCTTATGTAGCTTTTTCAAGATCTTCCTTACTTTGTGAGGAAGATCTTGACCGTAAGTCAAGAGTGATTGAACCGTAGATAAGTAAACTGTTATCAGCGTTTTAATTTAAAGGACACTTCTAAGTTTCTTAAATAAGTATATGTATGTCACCTTCGCCCCTTTTGATTAAGTACTGTGCTCCCGGCTATCAAAGCTTCCGACTTAGCGACAGAAGGAAGCCGCCCATAGTTCTGACAGAGGCGGTAGACCTGTGTCGGCGCTGCAGAGGGCTTGTAACCGCCCTCCCCTCGCTGCGCACTGGAGACTATATGAAGAGCGCTCCACTGAGCCCTAGGTGATTCTAAATCACTCAACAGCAGGCGAGATATCCACCATCGGCACACGACTACCGGACTACGTCAAAGGCTCATTGAGGACAACGCAAAAAAGAAGATGGTGTTTCCGCTCACCGACGCGACACCGTAAGACGTCTACCAAGATCGTCTTCGCCAGCTGCGACGAGTGATGCCCACAGCGGTTCCTCGACCGAGCCTTCCGCCCACCGGGTCCGGCGAAGCAGCCATCGACGCACTACTGCGAGGGACTTCTCCGCTGGACGACGGCACGCCGTGTCACCCTCGACCACCACGACGACTACGACCGACACTTCCCGCCAAGACGACCACCGCTTAAACGGCCCTTTTCAGGGCTCCAAACATTTAAGGTTTCCGCACCCCACTTAATGTCGCCATCCGGTAACATGTATATTTTTCTCGGACGCAAAAAAAAGTGTTAAAATACCTAATTGACTGTTTCTTGGTTGTTTTACGACATCTGCAACTGGTAAATTCTAAGCCGCTACGAATTATACAAGATATAATATTAATATAGGCTATTGTAACAAAGGATAAATGACAAGATTAAAAAAATTGAAAGAAATATTCTAAGGAAAATTTAGGGGCAACTAAAGAAGACTAAAGTAATCTTCTTGAAGAGATTTAATCAAGAAATCTACAAGAACATAGAAATTATTGAAGAAACTGTACGAAAAAATTTGCCGCAGGAATAAAAATTTAAGGAGGAAAAGTAAAAATTCTGAGATTCGCCGATGATATCGTAGCCGAGACGAAAAAGTAACTAGGGATATTCTAAATGGAATGGATGACATCATGAGAAAGGATTACTTCATGAAAATTAATAAGAACAAAACAAAAGTAATGTGCAGCAGCAAGAGTGGTTTAGAACACATGGGAAATCTAAAAGTAGGCAACAAAAACATACAGGAGTTTGGGAAATTCTGCTATTTAGGAAGTAAAATAATGAAGGATGGTAAAAGTACAAGTGATATCAAAAGTAGGATTGCTCAAGCTAGAAGGCCCTTTGAAATGAAAAACATCTTACTGACTACAAACATTGATTTACAGATTAGAAAAAAAATTATTTTTATTATCAACTGATTGTACACTTTTTTCGTAAAATGCATACTAAGGCTGAAATCTTAAAAAATCAATTTTTTACAGATTTTCATGAAAAAAACCAGAAAATCACTAATTACTGCTAAACTAAGCGTTATGCAAAAACATGTTTGAATAAAAGTTGTATGTTTTTAAATTTCCCACAACTTTTATTATATTTATTTTTGCGCTAAAATACATATTAAAACCGCAATCGTAAAAAAACAATTTTTTTACGAGAAAACAGCCTCCCCAAGAAGCTCCAAGCGTACATGGCGCCTACCGTAGCTTGTAGAACATAAATAATGTAGTAAATAAGGCGATTTTAAAAATAATCGTAGTAGTCGTTTTTGAGAAAATCGCTAAAAAAGTGAAAAATGACACGAATAAACTACTACTTCCGGTTGACCAATTTTGATGATGTTCGTGTCGGGTCTTCTAGTGGTACCTAAATTAAGTTTCAAGTTTCAAGATTGTACAATGTTTTGTTCTTGAGATACACTGTCACACACACACGCGCGCGCGCGCACAGCGATCGCTAAAATGACGGTTTTTGGGTTCAGAGGGGTCTGAAAACGAGTATATCCGGTGAAAACTCGATTTCGAAAAATCGACATGAAAACAATGCTTCCCTTCTCCTATATATTCATATAGGCAAGAGAAAGTAAAAACATGTGTTTTGTACTTACACTACCCGAAAACGAGGAATTCCTATGAAAACTTGATTTTGAAAAATTTAAATGAAAACACAACTTTCTTACTTATAATTTACAAGGCTAGAGGAAGTAAAAATAAAGTATTTTTTACCGCTTACAATTCATTGTAACATGAATTTCTGTGTTTCAGGTTTAATGAACCTCAAAGTGGACCCGACTTATGGACAAGAAATGAGCCCGTTACCATGTAGTAAGTAAATGTGGCATAGATTATTATTTTTTATTTATGTTAACCGGATTATTAATACACATATTTAGCTTTAGTCTGAACCGCGACGTATGCTGACGACACGGCAATTCTTGTAGTGGAAAAGAGATGAGGCTTCCATGTTGGCGCAGCGATTTCTTTTATTAATACAGGACTGGCTTACCCGTTGGCGTATTAAGGTGAACCCAAATAAATCAACAAAGGTTTCGTTTACCTTACGACGTAAAACTTTTCCACCTGTGATACTATTATACATAGTATAGGTCATTTGTTCTAGCTAGAAGCTCTCCCTCCAACGCTCTGTGCCGCTGTGCTGTTCTGTTTAGTGGTGGGGGAAGCACCTCGTAGTTGTAACAGTAGTATACAGTTAGAAAGAGAGGGAATGATCATTCCAGTGAGAAGGAGACAACACTTGCCCCTTGAAACTATCCCTACTCTACCTACTCGCCCTCCCCTTACAAGCTTCTTCCTAAAACAAATGTACTATATGTAAATAAATGTAGATATGTTATGTAAATAAAATAGTATAAGCAAGTCGTCCAAGTCTTGATAAACAAGTCTTCCCATCGAGATCTGCAGAAAATGTTCAGACACAAATTTGAAATAATCTGGAACGAGTGGAGGAAGACTTTAAGGACTAACCTACACACAGTACGGACTGATATTCGAGACTTACAACCAGACATTTTTAAAAACAGACTTTACCAAATGACTCTTACACGACTACGAATTGGTCACACTAAACTGACACACAGTCACCTCAAGACGAAACAAGACTCTGTGTACTGTAGACACTGCAACACGAAATTAATTGTCAAACATATTCTTGTGGAATGTCCTACCTTGAACACTATACGGAGACAATTTCACTTACCGGACAATTACAAAGACTGCGTTAATCACACACAGTGCACAAAGACACTGGACTTTATACAATTTTTAAATATTCAAAGACAATTTTAGTGCAAATTAAAGTGCAATTCATATAAAATAATTTATAATTTAAAAGTCTAAAATTCAATTGTTAAGTGTAAATTTTATTTAATTGAAAAACATCATTGTAAACCTAAAGTGTACTGTTATAATCTTATGTTATGTAATTTGTGTTTTTTATGTAATGGGGTCGCTAAAAACTTAGAATGTTGATGCGACCATAATAAACCAATTATAAAAAAAATTGTTATAAGCAAATATTGTTTTGTAAATATGTAAATTTTTTATGTCAATAAGGCTTATGTGGATAAGTTCTGCTAGCCTTTATATTGTTGTAAATAAATAAATACTGAATAAAATTCATATCCCCCAGACCAGTGGTGCTTACGGCTATACAGCTTAAAATGTATCAAAATTGATATTTTTTAAAAAGGTCTAAACATTTTCTAATGATTCCTGATTATAACAAGTCTTAATTTATTCGTGGGAAGAAAACATTAACAAACTAATGAAAATCAATGATATTTCCCTATGGTCCAAATCCCGTGGTACACCCGGTATATCTATTTAATAGAGATATTCTTGATAAAATGGGCAAAGAATGTGAGTTGGTTGAGAAAGTGAAGAATCGGAAAAAGTGGTTAGATGTCCTAAATATCATCTTACAATATTGATCATGCATGGGAATATAAAGGGCAAGCGAACGTTGAAAGACGTCGGGCATCCTGGTTAAAGAACCTAAAAGATTGGTTTGGTTGCAGTAACATGGAATTGTTTCGTGCAGCAACTAATCCCTCAAAGGTTAATTTTTTGAATCCAAATTAATGTTATTTTGCTTAATTTTTTGCCACTGAATTATTTTTATTATTTTTGATTATTTATTTATTTATTATTATATAAATTATTTATTATTATTATTATTTTATTTTATTTTTTTTGCGGTCTAGCCTTCTAAGGACTACGCAAATACTAATTAGGAAGGTTTATTTTTATATTCTTCATTTTCCGTTGCTGCCAGTATGCTTTCATTTGGCTAGCAAATTGTTCTTTTCTTTCTTGGGTCCATTTGGTCCCCGGTTTACTTTTAGGTTTTTCGCATTCAAGACTTCCATTTTTTCAATGTGTTGTCTAAACTTTTCTCTGTTTTGGCAAAGTTCTTCTGTAATTTTATATCTCTCTAGGAATTGTTTAACTGTTTTGCTGAATATATGAGTACTATTCTTCATGTTAAGGGTTTTATTGTAAATCTGTTTCACCCATCTTTAGTTATTCATTCTCATAATGTGTGCATGGAATTTCAGTTTACGCCTGATTATAGCTGAGTCTATGGGTTCCAAGACTCTGTATATCTCTGATGTTGGTCTCCTTCTGTACCCGTCTTCTGTTTTGAGTGGTCCGCATATCATTCTTAGGATTCTTTTCTCAATTCGGGCCAAGTTTTTGTTTTCCTTGTTCATAGCCAAGGTTTCGGAACCATAAAGAATCAAAGATCTGATTACCGTTGTATAATGTCTTATCTTTGCGGTGATTGATAGGTTCCTTTTATTGTATATGTGTCTAACTGTGTTGAAAGCTCTTTCCAGCTTCTCCGCTCTCTCCTTAAGTGGAATTTTATCAATGGCATTATGTGTTATAACTTCACCCAAATATTTGAACTTTTTTACCATTTTAATTTCTCCGTACTTGGTATTGATCTTTTTCGATTTATCCTTTGTTACACTGTTTGCCATCATTTCTGTTTTTTCGAAAGATATCTGCAGTCCTGATTGTTCAGCAATTTCTTTTAGATCTTCCACTTGTTTCACAGCCTGTTCTTTAGTTTCCGCTAACAGAGCTATATCATCTGCAAAAGCGAAACATGGGAAAATAAGGTTATCTTTCTTTATTCCCCATTTTGCGTGTGAATTGTTTCGTTCCCTAAAAGTTTTCATTATTTTATCGAGAATACAGTTAAAGAGAATTGGCGAGAGTCCATCCCCTTGTCTTAAGCCCGTTTTAATTTGGAAAGGGCGGCTTAGTTTACCTCTGAATTTAATTTGTGACACTGTATTTGTGAGGTTAAGTTGGATCAACTTTACAGTTTTCTGGTCAACTCCGATTTCTTGCAGCGTCTTGATTATTGTTTCCCTATCTACCGAGTCGTAGGCTTTTTTAAAGTCCACAAAAGTGATGTAGAGACCTTTGTTCCTGATTTTATAATATTGTATTAGCAGTTTGAGACTTAATATTTGTTCCTGGCATGATCGTCCTTTTCTAAAGCCTCCCTGGTACTCGCCTATAAGATAATCCACTTGTGGTTCCAGCCTATTTAGTAACAATTTAAAAAATATTTTGTAAGTGACTTCCAGGAGTGATATTCCTCTGTAGTTATTAACATCTGTTTTTGAGTTTTTTTTATGCAATGGGTGTATAAGAGCTGTCAACCAATCTTCCGGTATCTCTACCTTTTCCCAGACTGCTTGAAACAACTTTGTTGTTTCTTTGATGTATCGCTTATCTACAACTTTCCAAATTTCCGCGATAATTCCGCTTTTCCCTGAGGTCTTGTTATTCTTCAAAGTTTTAATTGCTTTTTCTACCTCCTCCTCGTTTGGCGGTTCTTTTTCCCCATGTTTTATTGTGAAAATTGGAAGGTTAATCTTTCCTTCGGTTCCTCACAGTTAAGAAGCTTTTCAAAGAATTTGGCCAATATTTCACAGTTATCCTGGTCATCATGTGCAATCCTACCACTTTCATCCTCAAAACTCAGACTTGGTGCTTGGTATCCTGTAATCCTTTTCTTAATTTCTTGGTAAAAAACCCTGGTGTTTTTCACATCAAAGGCCAATTCTATATTGTCTATCTGCATTTTGAGGTGCTGTCTTCTTATATTCCGTAGAATTTTTGTAGCTCGTTGTCGTTGACTCCTAAAATCCGCCCAGTTCTGCTCCGTTTTGCGTTCCAACCACCTTTTCTTAGCTTTTTCCCGTGTTTCTATAGCCTTTTCACATTCCGAGTTCCACCAAGCGTGTTTCTTACTGACGGTTGTTGCTTATTATTATTATTATTATACACGTTGTAGACCCTTGCGGATCACGTGAAGTTTCTACGGTTCTTCTTGCGGGTTCTCCATGACATCTGCATCTTCTCACTCATGGCTCTCTTCCTCTCCTCCGTCCACGTAGCGCCGGTCTTCGTGGCTCTGATCTCTGTCTGCACTCCTACTCGTCTATTCTTTTTCTATACGTATCGTGGTCTGTCGCGTCTTCAGAAGTGAGTTGAGCGATGTCAAGGTCTCTTCTTACTTGTTCGGCCCATGTCATGCCTTTAAGATTTTCTGTAGCAATAAGAATCTGGTGGGTAAGTCTGTGTTCAGGAAGTCGTTGTATGTGTCCATAGAATTTTAAGACGTCTTTTTCTAATGTCTGCTGAAATGTTTGAAATTTTCTCTGTGGTTCTGTTGGTTTGTAGCCGGTATCCATCGTCAGTTTTTCGTGGTCCAAGTATTTTCCTGATGATTTTACGTGCTTCTTTTTTCAGGTTTTGTAGCAGAGGCTTATTGTGAAGTGACAATGTTTCTGCTGCGTATAGCACCTCGGGTTTGAGGACTGAGTTGTAGTGTCTGATTTTTGCATGTGTGGAAATGCACTTTTTGTTATAAAGTTTGTGTGTTCGTCCGTAAGCCCTCTTTAGTTTCTGTGTTCGAGTTTCCTGTGACTTTTTCTCCAGTCCAGTAGGTTCTAAAATTTCTCCCAGGTATTTGAAATGCGATACCTTCTTTATTTGCCCGTATTTAGTGTAGAGTGTCTGCGTGTTCAAGAGAGTATACATGAATTCAGTTTTTTCAAAGGAGATTTGTAGACCAACCTTCTCAGCGCATTCTTTGAGAGTTTCATTCTGCTTTTTCTTTTATGTTTCAATTTCTTTTATGTATGTTTTATGTATTATGTATTTATTTATTTTTTTTTTTACTACAAAAGACTGGTATCCATTACCGGCTGTTGGTGACCAAATATTACGTTCTAAAGCAAAAATAAGTTCGTGTTTTGACAGAAACGTAATATTACGTCACTGATACTTTCCGTGTACATTGCTTCCGACATAATATTTCGTCAAAAACCTTTAAGGGGCTAAAAAAGTTCGCATAATGATGATGATTTCCGTCCTCTGGTAGGAAAGAGATTTAAATATGAAGGCAGTACACGGAGGAATGATTAATTCTTTAAGTTGGTGAGCTCACTTCCTAGTATTTTGATTCTGAATTACTGTGTGGCAAAGATGCCCCTATGTGGCAAAGATGGTGTGTCCCTTGCGGAGAGGAGCAGAATCGGCCCGCTACTAGCCTCAATAAAATTTCATTTTTAAAAAAATATTTTTATAACACAGTAAAACGCTCTTGTATTATGTAAAATCATGATACGCATCTTTTTTGTCCTATTAAATTTTACGATAAATAAAACGGTTAAAAATATATTAGTGATTTAAAAAAAAAAAATAACAGCCGTGAAATAGTACGATTTTTCGTTTCCACGATGATTAGCCTACTTATTATCTGGAAGTCTGACATCGAAAAAATACATATATGGGATCAGGGTATACCGAGAACACTTACAGATCAAATTAAAATGTATATTTGTTAGCGATTTCAATACTGTAGTCACTCATTTTGTAAAAAAAGTTTGATTGAAGTACGTTTGGACTTGAAAATGTCTTGTCGCGAGAAAGTTTTCGGCTTATAATTATTATTTCTATATACATGCAGCGTACGAAATGTAGTTTAAAGAGTGAACTTGTTTTTAGTGGAAGAATCACGCAATTTTGATGACCCCTTCAAAAGTTAAGGACCTCTAAATATTGGCGTTTGAAAATGTTACTGATTGTAAATAACTGTATTCACAGTTTGTTTATGTTTATAAATGATGAATGTATACTAAAATATTACTAATATAATATGTAGTATTAATATAATATTTTGTTTTATGTCTTACGTTTAACAATTAATATAACACATAATACTAGCTACTAAATAGTACACTGGACTTGGTACATAATGAAATGTTATTGAGAAGGCTAGTAGCGGGTCGATTCTGCTCCTCTCCGCAAGGGGGAATCAAATCTTTGTCCCACAGTACCTTGTGTTCCAAACATTGATTTACAGATTAGGAAACATTTCTTAAAACATTATGTTTGGAGTGTAGCATTATACGGGAGCGAAACATGGGTGATAGGGGCTGTAGAAAAGAAGAAAATAGAAGCTTTTGAAATGTGGGGTTACAGGAAAATGTTAAAGATTAGGTGGGTGGACAAAATAAGTAATTTAGAGGTTCTTAGGCGAGTGGATGAAAAAAGAAGTATATGGAAGCATCTTATCAGAAGAAGGGATAGGCTAGTGGGGCATATCTTAAGACATCCAGGTATTGGGCTATCAATAATGGAGGGTAATATTGAGGGCGTAAATTGTAGAGGGAGGCAAAGATTAGAATATGTAAAGCAAATTACAAAAGATGTAGGGAGTTATAGGTGTGTAGATATGAAACGACTTACGCAAGATAGAACAGGTTGGAGAACTGCATCAAACCAGTCGAGAGACTGATGACAAAAAAACATTGTGTTCAAGGATGACCTTAATTTCCCAAAACCTCGTTGATAAACAATATTCATATTTTGTGCATTCAAATGTTTTTCTAACTTATTTAGAAAAATTTTCGAAAGGATTTTAAGTTAAATTGTTGTTTTATGGTTTGTGTTTCAGTTTAAACTCCGAAATTATCAACAAAATAAGTCTATCAGCAAAAGCAGAACCGTAAGTTGTATTTTCATTGTTTAGGGTTTCATAATTGTATAAATTAGTGTATTTATGTAAAATTTATGAAAACATATCAAAACTGCCACGAATAATCTGATTAAAACTTTTGGTAAAGATCATCAAGAATAGAGTTTGCGGAAGAGAAGGTAAAACAGCTCAAGCTGGGAGGAAGAGGGCGTAGTAACAGGAAAAGAAATGATTGGCTGAGACAATAAAAAAACTTTTTTAAGGTGTACTCCCTCAAAAATGTAATTTGTTCCCCTTACTAGTTAAAGCTAATATTTTGTATCATTAATAAAGCTCAAATTAAGTAACTTTTCTTGTAAAAAAAATCTGTTGTGAAACACCCACACGTTCTCTTGCGAATGCAAATAATGAACCATAAAACCTAATAACGGGTGTTTTATTAAGAACGCAACCATGATTTTAAAAAGATAGAAGTAATACATCGGTAAATTTTATGTCCCCCAATCGGTATGTTGGCAACAGTGTACTCAAGGCCAACTACGTAAAACAGTTAAAATGTTCCAGTCAAGCATTAGTGTGGTGACAGCAGTCGTTTCGTTATATTGTGTCAGCAATGGTTTTTTCCAAGGAAGAACGCGTGTTTATTGTAGACACTTACATAGCGAGTAAATCTTACAATGTGTGCAAGATAAGTTTCAGTTGAAATATCCCCATTCTGCCGTTCCGAATAAATCTTCAATATTTCGTTTGATAAATAAATTCCGTAGAACTGGGAGTGTACTCGATGAGAAACCACTTCGCCAGCCAACAAAATTATCCGCGGAAGTTCTCGAAGATTTAAAAAATCGTTTGACTCAAATCACCTAAAAAAATCGCTTAGAAGATTATGACATTAACTACTGTTTTCAGAGCTACGAAAAAATTACATTTGCATCCTTATCACGTTGGCATTGCATTTGTAAGATTTACTCGCTATGTAAGTCTCTACAATAAACACGCGTTCTTTTTTGGAAAAAACCATTGCTGACACATTCCTCAGTTCCACATGGTCATGTCCCCACTCACCCCTTCGTCCGCGGGTGTACCTCAGGGCTCGGTCCTTGGGCCCATCCTCTATCTTATGTACACCTTCGATTTCCCTGTCCGTGATTCAATCCAATTCGGACTGTTTGCCGATGACGCTGTTCTGTACCGTCACGGCAGAAGCCTCCACCTTAATTGCTGCGCGCTTCAAACTCAACTTTTAGGCGTCACGAGCTGGTGTCGTGTCTGGAGACTATCACTTAACCCCACAAAATGCGAAGCAATCCATTTTACGTTAAAACGCAACGTTCCTCCGCCTCTACGATTGGAAGGTGGAACTTCTCCCATGGCAGAACAGCGTCAGCTATCTAGGGGTTGACCTAGATAAACGACTAACACTTCGGCTGCACATTGACAACAAGCTTAGCAAGGGTAGGGCCCTGTTCGCTTTACTCGTCCCTTTGTTCATTTCTACTGCATACTCCTCAAAACTGAAACTTCTGATTTACTCCTCCATTCTACGTCCTTTCCTTTTGTACGGGTCGCCGGTATGGTGGCCCTTTCTCTCCAAGACCAACAAAAAACGTACTTCAGCATACCAGAACAAAGTCCTCCGGTGCATCACAGAGTTTCACTATCTTATCTCCAATCGCATCGTACACGAACACCTTCTCTTCCCCTCTATGGAGGACTTTATTTACAATACCTCGAAACGGCTACACGACGCCGGGAAAACTGACGGACCCCAGATCATTCAGGACTTATACCGACGCCCTCATCCACCCGAAGTCTTTATGCCATT
Organism: Catonia carolina; assembly: GCA_035578175.1. Lineage (NCBI taxonomy): Eukaryota > Metazoa > Arthropoda > Insecta > Hemiptera > Achilidae > Catonia > Catonia carolina. The sequence goes on along the minus strand of JAQMRL010000006.1, from coordinate 44,113,483 downwards.
ACCATTCCACGACTTTATCTAACTTCCAGTATGACCCACTTATCAAAATTTAGAGTTGCCACATTTTTATTCCGCCCTGTATTCCTCTTATGTACCCATGCCCCTTCATCTACTTGTATGACTCACTCCCCCCAGTTGGTAGTTGTCCCCATGTTCCTATGCATAATCACTCCACTACGGTGAAAAGAGCCGCCATTTTAAATTATTAAACACTTAGAAAATAAAAGGCCGGTGATTATGCCAAACTCTACCCTTTCCGTCTCCCCTAAAATCATAAACTAACCCCTCCCTAAAATTATACCATTTGTCCATGTTAAGTACGGTGCGTGCCTTCCCCTCCCCAAGACAATAAAACTTCCACATAACTGAAAAAGGCCACTGAAAAACAAAATAAAAGAAAAGAGCCGCTCTTAAACCCACTTGTCCCTTAATATAAATTTTCATCCACGAGTAACTTCTTAAAATACATTACCTCCTTTGAAGTCCCAGTCCCAATCCCGCAAGAGCCAGAATCCTATTTCCTAATTTTAAACTATAAAATTCCCCCTAAATTTCATGAGGTTGCAATTATTCAGTAAAATTGTTCCCCGAGCGACCAGGTGTTCCTTAACACGATGTCGCCATCATAGGGCTTCTCAACCCTCTCAACCAGGATTCAGGATTCAGGATTCAGGATTGCTGACACAATATAACGAAACGACTGCTGTCACCACACTAATGCTTGACTGGAACATTTTAACTGTCTTATGTAGTTGGCCTTGAGTACACTGTTGCCAACTTACCGATTAGGAGACAGAAAATTTACCGATGTATTACTTCTATCTTCTTATAATCAAGGTTGCGTCCTTAATAAAACACCCGTTATTATTGAACAACGTAAAAAAACGGCAAAATGGCCGTCTCCGTGACTTAGTGGATAGCGCGCTGGCCTACTAAGCGGAGGTCCCAAGTTCAATTTCCGGTTAGGGCCTGGAAATTATCACGTGCCAAAACCCATCATTACAATTTCTTAACGAACCAAAGCCGCTAATGATTAAGCTGTTGATGGGATTTTAAATAAACAAAAAGTTAACCTCAAAAACATAACCTAATTTTAATTATAAGTGAATGATGCAAAATGAAAACCAACCTTAAGTTTGGCTTGATAATGCGGAAAATTATTCTTTCGCGCTAAACTAGGCTCTGTAGAAAAAAAATTCTTAAAATGAACGTTATAGATCTTTTAACTTCCTATAAATTTTATATATAATTATTAAATTTTGATCAAATTTTTATTATTATTTTTTGATTATACCTAGGTTAAAGTTTTTAAAAAAATTTGTTTTATTTTAAACTTATATTGCATAATTTTGAAAAACTTCTATTATTAATTTACCTAATTAGTAAGGTAAATTATTTATTTTTTATTTTAAGCTACGCACATTTTAAGTGTAACCTATTTTCTAAGATGTAAATTTATAAACTTTTGTACTTTAATTTTTTGGATTTTCATGGCAATTTATTGTATTTTTTAAATTTTTTGTATGGTTTTATATCATTTCTGTTTAAATATCAATTATAAAACTTTTCTCGTTTAATGATCTTTAATTTTCCCTTGATTTTAAAGTTATTGGCAAATTAATATTTGCTAATATCAATTACCGGGTTACCGGGTTCATTTTTCCTTGATTTAAAAGTTTTTAGCAATTTAACGTGTTAGACTACGTAGATTTGTGTTAATTGGTAACAAAGAAAACATGTAAAAGATTGTATTACACTTGCCCCGAATGTTTAGTATAGAAATTTATGGATAATAACAACGTAGGGCCTAGTTCGCACTTGCCCCAAATGTAAGGGGCAAGAGCAGACTAACGCCACCTTAACTATGATCCTGTTCATTAAAAAAAGTGTAAAGGCCCTATATTACGCACCCAAGAAACAATATCGAATTAGAATATAATAGGCTCCTAAACACGAATAAACAATCCTACTTGTTTAAATTTATGATTCAAAAACGAAGTCAAACTTTAACTTTTCAAATTCTAGGTCCACTTACCCCACCCTACCTTACACTTTTGTCGTAAAATGCATAATAAGCCCGAAATCTTAAAAAATCAATTTTTACAGGTTTCCATGAAAAAAAAAAACAGAAAATTACTAATTACCGCTAAACTAAGCCTTATACAACAGAATGTTTAAATCACAAGTTGTAGGTTTTTAAATTTTCTACATTTTGATTGTATACACTTTTACCATAAATGCATATTAAAGCCTCAATCTTAAAACAAACCACTTTTTTACGAGAGTAGAGCCTCCCCAAGAATTTCAGCAGACATGGCGCCTACCCTACCTTGTAGAGCATAAAAAATGTATTATATGAGAGGCAATTTATAAAAAAATCGTAGAAACCGTTTTTGAGAAAATTGCATAAAAATTGAAAAAATTCACGAATAAACTACCTACTACTACCGGGTGACTGATTTTGATAAAAATGATCGTATCGGTTCCTGTAGTAATAGGTACCTAACTTAAGTTTCAAGTTCCAACTTCGTACGATGTTCCGTTCTTGAGATTTTTGTTCACACACACACACACACACGTACGCGCACAAAGACCAATCGCTGAAAACATGTTTTTTTGGTTCAGGGGGTCTGAAAACGTATATATCCGGTGAAAATTCGATTTCGAAAATTCGACATGAAAATAATACTTTCCTTCCTACATTCATATAGGCAAGAGAAAGTAAAAAAAAATCTGGTGTGAAACACACACGACTTTCTCTTCCCAATGCAAATAATGAACAATATAACCTAATATTAGTAATAAAACATTAGAAATACACAAAAAACGTAACCTTATTTTAATCATGAGTGAAAGACGCAAAATGAAAATCGACCTCAGTTTGGCTCAAAAATACGGAAAATCACTCTTCACACTAAACAAGGCTGTGTAGAGAAAAATGCTCTAAATAAAAGTTGTAGATATTTTAATTTTCTATAAATTTTATAATATATATACACTTTTATCGTAAAATACATACTAAGGCTAAAATCGTTAAAAAAATAATTTTTTTTACAAGTTTTCGTGAGAAAAAAAACCAGAAAATCGCTAATTACCGCTAAACTAAGCGTTATACAAAAGAATGTTGTAAACAAAAGTTGTATGATTTTAAATTCTCTACAACAATAAAATTATGAACTATATACTTTATTACAGCCTCACGATCGGTGGTTTAATGGATTTCGGCAATTATTCAACTTGTAAGAAGCAACTTTTCAATCAACAGAGATCAGAATCAGTATTAGGAGAATCATTCCGTGTGATTGAGTGAGTACTAACTCAGTAATTTTCTATACAGCACACATTCTAACTTAATACTGTAAACCTTATCTCTAAGGCCGTTTCGGAATCCTGATAAATTTAATAATTAACACATTATCGTTAAGAATTCAAGTATTAATTGCAGCTAAAAATTATAAATTTAACAAAGTGTCTAAAATTTACATGTAGATTACAATTAATTTACTTACAATAAATAACAAACTAATTATAATTAACTAATAACAATAAATAAACTTTTTTTTTAGCTTTTATTTGTTATTGGGAACTGTACATTGTTGACAACTACCCAATTTGATCGCTGCTTTTTACTGTATTTTTGACGTGGATTAGACATGAGTTTGAACAGGGACCCCCAGTAGAGTTTGTTCATGGATGGCTGTCAACTGGTCACGATACAAAGTCGCTTGCCCAACCGGTGTTACTTAACAAATAATAGCGACTTTCTACCAGCTGACTGACTGGGCTAGCCCGAAGGCTATAAATAAACTTAACCAATTTATTAAAGACTGTTTACAAAAGATACGGAAATAATGCTAAACAATACACCCACCATTTTTTGGTTGGTGTAGAGGTAAAGTCGTCGCCAAAATCAGCCGTTTAACAGCTGATTTTCGGAGACGAAGGTTCCTGGTTCAAATCCTAGTAGAGGTAGTTACTTTTATACGGATTTGAATACTAGATAGTGGTTGCCGGTGTACTTTGATGGTTGGGGTTCAATTAACCATACTCTCTCAGGAATGGTCGACCTGAGTCTGTACAAGACTATACCTCATTTACACGACATACACATCATCCTCATCTCGTTGGGTCATGGGGTTGCTTATTGTTCTGAATTGAACAAATTGCAACGTACACATATTAGGAATTTAAAAAAAAAAGAAAATTTATTTGTTAGAAAATGTTTCATAAATCGAACATTAGTTTACCATTATAACTCAAAACTGTTACTATTGTTATTTTACATTGTTATTTTTCGTTACATAACCTATTAAACTATTATTGCATTATTATTTTTACGATTAAGAGATTTGTATTATAAGTTACTCAGTTTAATTTTTGGTCACAAGTAATATAAGACTAATGCGCTTGAATTATAACAGGAGAGTAAACAATTCCAGTGGTTTGTTGTTTATCATTTCATATTGTTTATTCATATCATCAATATTAATGTGTGTGACTAAATAATACAACTGTTTGCACTTGCCCGTGTTCAACTCAATTTTAGTTTCATCAGTTACCTTTTGGTATTGTGTCGGTTCGTTTCGATTTTCTTCGTAGACTTAAGTTGAAAAATTTTGTAAGCTATGTTTTGTTAATATGCGTGAAAGTAATTGTGTTGAGTTTTTGCAACAAAAGTGGTAAACCGTTAAGAAGTTAAAAAAATTGTTCTAAATGTCATTAATTCCCTAAGAAAAAAATTGCGTTGTTAAATGTAATGGTTAAAAAAATTTATTACGGAGTCGCTTTATGAAACTACAATAATTACAAGTAATTTGAGCGATATTTGAAAACGTTTAAAAGATAATATTTTAGTTAGATGTAGATATTTTAATGATGGAATATAGTGTAAGATTATTTTGGCAGGCGGAGAGGTATATACGCGCCAAATAGTGTAAAACTTTCGTTTTCAACCTATAGGCGCTTGCCTCGCGCGGAGTAGGCCTACTCTTAGTCTTACAGTATATCGACTGTACAGATGTCTGTACTTGATGACCTCCGGCAGAGAGGAGCAATATGCGGATCGTAAACCCATTTTAGAAAACATACATCTAATTTTTTTAAGTAACTAAAACTTGTCGAAAATGACGTAATTTTGTTGTTGTTTAGGTCAACAGCCGAAAGGCTGGTTTGAACCTATAGAGGTTTTACTAAGTAAAACGAGGAGTGAGGTGGTTTACCATTGCCTTCCTCACTGAAAGGAAAAGTATGCTTATCAGCATGCCGGGCCCTCTGAAAAGCACATATTTTCCACTCTGTAAATGACACCTTCACTTCATTCACCACAGTGTCTGGCTGTACAATGAAATTCATTACTTTCAGAGGAGATAACTCTGATTAGTGTCTTTTACACCTCTACCTCTTCTGTTCTTAAATGATTCAGTCATTAAATTGGCTGACCATGTGATAAGAAACAGAACTATTTATTTTAGCCCTGCAACGAACAGATTGAGTGTAAATAATTTGACACTCCACCTGTCTGTTATGGGCAGGACGTAATTTTATAAAACAAAATATTTCGCATGTTTTTTGTTCAATAAAATTATTTCGAGAAAACACACGCTTAATGAGATAATACATAATTTAATCAAAGTTTTATTTTTTTGAATAGACGGTATTTTTCAAATAAGTACATCGTCATTGTTCAACAACTATTTTACGGATTAACATAATATTTGGCAGATTTGTTCTGTAATAATTATGAAAAATGATTATGTTATAAAATTTAACAGAAAATCATTACTTTTTAAGTTATGAGGTATTTTAAAATAAATTTTGTAAAATCGCAAAACACGACATAAAAAGTCGGCATGCGAGAAACTTTTCGGTCTTTAACGATAATCGTAAACCGTAAGGAGATTGAATAAAAAGAAAATTTTCAATAAATTTTTAGCGAAAGAATTTTTTGGACGAATCATATAGGAGTTACTTTAAAAAATTAGATATGTTTTCTAAAATGGTTTTACAATCAGCATGTTGCTTCTCTCTGCGGGAGGCCATCAAGTTATAGACAGTTAGTACTTCAGTAGTGAGTCACCTACTAGGCACTCGACTGCAATACTACCATTTTGATTGTAATGTGACCATCGCCCCCTTTGATTAAGTACTGTGCTGCCGGCTATCAAAGCTTCCGATGTAGCGACAGAAGGAGCCGCCAATAGTTCCGAGAGGGATGGTAGGCTTGTGGCGGCGTACCGACAGAGGCCTTTATCATCAAGGCCAAGACCAATAACCGCCCTCTACCACAGCGCTCTCGGCAACTATATAAAGAGCGCTACTTTGAGCCGAGAGATTCAATTTCGATCCAGACAGCAGACAAGACGTCTACCATCGGCACACGGCTACCGGACTCCAACGAAGGCTCATCGAGGACCCCGCAAGAGAGAAGATGATGCTTCCACTCGCCGACCCAACAGCGTAAGCCGTCGACCGGACCGTCATCGTTCGCTGCCGCGAGCGATGCCCACAGTGGTCCCTCGACCGAGCCTTACGCCCACTGGATTCGATGAAGCAGCCAACGAGCCACTACTGCGAGGGAAGAAGATGACGTCTTCTCTGAACGACGACACGCCGTGTCGCCCAGCTACCCGACCGCCACGACGACTACGACCGACGCTGCCGTTACTTTATAGAAGTTAAGTTTTGAGAACTTTCTTGCTCAAAATTTTTTTTATTATTTAGTTAATAATAATCATTGATCATTTAACAAAACAAAAAAGAATAAAAATAAAACAAAAAGATGCAAAAGTTTTAGTTAGTCTGAGAGATTTGAACTCATGTCTCCTCGCATGGTAATGTAAAGATTAAAATATCAACTGACCACTTAACACGCACAGCTATTGTTCAAACAACAAATGATGCGTATTTTTTCCTCATGTAACTACCACGCTATATCGAAATTGAATAACATTTTGTCTTTATTTATTATCAACGCAGCGTTAGTCCTGGTATTAAGTTAAATGTCAGTAGTTATTTGAATGCACTTTTATTTGCGGATGACGTGTGGATTGTGCAAGAGACAGAAGATGATCTTCAACGGGCGGTCCATGTGTTACACAACCTGTGTTAAGATTTTGGCTTAAAAATTCGCAGTAATAAATCCAAAATAATGGCTTTAAGGTCAAATATCCCGTTCTTCAAAAATAGTTTTAGATAATACCGGTATGGAAAAAGTATCTCACTTTCGTTGTTTAGGATGTAATGTGAAATTTGGTTCTGATTTGGATATGGAGAATTTACTCTTAACAGAAAGTTATTCTGTACGGAAGTGAAGCGTGGACAACAGCAAAAACCCAAGAGCGGAGAATCCAGACAGCAGAGATGAGATTTCTTCGAAGAACTAAGAGGTGTACACACTTGGACAGAATAAGGAATGAGGAAATCAGGTCAGAATGGGGGTTTTACAACTTGAACGAAAAGATAAAGGATTATCGCCAAAGTTGGAGACAGCACATGACAAGGATGTCAGATCATAGGATACCTAAGCAGACACACTGGTACGCTCCAGAAGGTAAAAGGGATCTCGGTAGACCTAGGAGAAGATGGAGATAGATGATTTATTTTGTGAGTTCGGAACAGGCTGCGGCCTAATCCTTGGTTGGGAGAAGAAAAAGAAAATGTAGGCTATTATTAATAATTAAATTATTAGTTACTATAAGCTGTTGGAGACTCATTTTTATTTTGTTTCCAAACGACTGGGAGTAATAAAAGTAAGATTACAAACCTTATAATAAGATTAATGTTGGCAGTAGATTACATTTTTCCAATCTTAATTTCCCTTTACGTCAAATTTGTTGGGAAACACGGAGTATTTAATTATTAACATTGGTAAAAAAAGTCGTGTGATTGTTTCACATTAGATTTTTCTACGAGGTAACGTAAGTCTACATATTTCATTAATATTGAAATATATATTTCTAACCACCAGAATACGGTAACAGAAAATACTTACCCATGTTTATAGCGCTTTCGTGTACCTTGTACACAGTAAATTATTACACAGTAGTGTTAGTACACAGTAAATTAAAATTCTTTAAAATATGTTCCACATCAAAATGTAAATTTTCTTACTCCTACCATAGTAGATAAGGAATAGTCGAATTTTATATCTGCCTTGCCAACTTAATCAGTTGATTGTCATAGTCAACCTGTGTGTTCATTAATTTTCCCTGTTACTATATTTTTATAAATGTAATATTTCTCCAAAATTTCAATTTCATTTTGTCTGTCATTTATTTCTAATATTTTTAGATTATTTTTTTATACTTGACATTTCATTAATAATCACTCTGTATTTTTCAAATAAATTCATATTATTGATATAATATGTTTATAATATATGATTATTGTTACTCACTTTTTTCGATTTAGCAGAATACATAATTTATACTCTAATACTGTATTTGTTTTTTTTAAAAAAAGGGGTTGAATAGAAGCAAATGTTCGGTGTATTATCGTATCGGTTGGTGCCGACAAAAAAATGGTTTACCGGTCTTTTGTCCAAAATCATGGCTTACCTTGTTCAGTTTCGACCAAGTATTTTTCTCTAAAATATTTTTTAATCTATGCTCTATTTTATATATTTTTCTAACCAGTTTTACGTGTTACATTTTTGTCGCAGTTGCTATTACGACCCTTTTATAAAAATACCAAGTCATCACTTTATACTGACTTCGGATATACAAAAGTTTTTGGACAGCGCAAGAACACAAACTTATACTACACAAGATCCAGAGCGACCACCTCCTGTAACTAATTACGTAGACTTCTCTAACCAGGTTGTTCTTTTGTGCCCTAGTACTACAGAGGTAAGTACCATATTACTCAATAAAATAAAAAAACATTTATTTCAAAACTTCCAGATATTTCGACAAAACACTGGTGTAAGTCTGCTAAGGGGGTACGGAACGCCTATCTCAGCCATGTTATTGTTTGACCCATTTTCTCAGGAACCAATAGAGATAACTTCTCCAAATTTTCAGCACACATTATTCAGTATCTAATACAACTTTAGACGCAGGGGTTCGTTCTTATTAGCATTTTAAAATTTTTTATAATTTTTTTTATCATAGTCGCTATGGTAACTGTACTGGTAAGTCTGAAAAATAAGTTCAAGAGCCTACATTTTAAAACGCTCATGTTAAAAGTTGTATAAGATACTAAATATTATGTCCTGAAAATTTGAAGCTAATATCTCTGACAGTTCCTGAGAAAATGGGTCTTTTGTGTCAAAAATTATTGTTTTCGGGAAATAAGGAAACAAAAATATGTATGTGTTACATAAATTAGTACATGCCAGCAGCATAAGCAGGATTATCTGGATACTCTTGCTGTACTAGCTCCTCTTCTAGTTTCCTTTTGGCTTGTTCTCTAGCTTGCCTTGCCTTTTTTTGAAGCTCACTTATTACACGATCAGAATTTTGAATGCGTTTACTGTCAAGGTTTAGCATAGTTGTCGCGCACCACATACCAACTTCAGTTGATAAAAAAATCACATTGAACTTGCTTTCGAAAAAAAATTGTAGAAAATTTTCTACTGCTCAGAATTCATTGAATGATAGCTTATTTTAAAGCTAAAATATCAAGTAATCACATGCCGGGAAAAACAAAATTTTGAATTTTTGAAATTATTTTTGTTCCGTACCCCCTTTCATGCAGTAGTAGGCCTACATATGTTTGTAGATATCAGCCTATGTTCCGGTACGTCGTTGATCGGCGATCTAATTCAATGAATCAGTTGTTGTAAATTCAAGAAGTAATTTAAAAATAACCACAAATAATCAAAATTGAACAATTTCTAATTTAAAATTTAAATATTCTAAACAGTAATTAAATGATGAATTATAAGAAGAAAATAAAACATTCAAAAAATTAATTCCAGAAATCAAATATCTCAAATTACTTCAAGAAAACAAAAAATAGTATAATTTTAACTAAATAACCAAAAAATAATTAAAGGAAAATATTAAAGTATCAAGAGTCAAATTAATTATGGAACCAAACAAGATAAATTTTATTATTTTAGAATATGAAAATAAGATGTAAGTAAAGTTTATTCAAGACTATAAAACCAAATGCAACAATGACTCGACGCCCCATTTGGTTCCCGGTCAATGGATGGACAAGAAGCAAAAGCAAGACTCCGAGGATGATTTTAATTTGTAACTAAAAACTAATTAATTTGAGCTTATAGCTAGTATATATTAAAACATTCAATAATAGATATTGCAATGTATAATTATAATAATTATAATTATAATAACTAATAATAATCAATTAAAATATTTAGATTTATGTCACAGTGTCGTCACTAAATCAACCAATAATTCAAACTAATTCTTGTAACATACAATATTTGTCATTTTTCAATTTTTTACAATTTACTCGTTTTCATTAAAATCAATTTAACAATTTTCAATTTGCATTTCATTACATTTTTGTGCCCAACGTGGCACAAAACAATTTATATTGACGCATTTCGTTTCATTACATTACATGTTGTACATACGAGGTGTGGCTATTAAATAACGAAACTGACGTTGTAAAAATTTTAATTTGTATTTTATATGTAATCACTTATTGTCATCTTCAATATACACTCCTTTTCTATCCCTACTCCGCTCCATGCGAATTTTCCATTGTTGGAAACAGTGCTGGAAGTCATCTTGTGGTAGCTCTTTCAGGACAAGTGCCGCTTTCTCTTTTACAGCTTTCACAGGCTCAAATCTTGTCTCTTTTAATGCAAATTTCACCTAAAGGAACAGGCAGAAGTCACATGGCGCAAGATCTGGTGAATAAGGTGGATGTTCTAACATTGAGATGCTGTACTTGGCTAGAAACCTCTTGACAGATAACGTGGAATGAGCTGGCGCATTGTCTTGGTGGAGAACCCATGATTTGTCCTTCCACATTTCGGGGCGGTTTTTCCTTACTCTTTGACGTAGTTTCTAAAAAGTACTTCAAGGTAGTAATATTCATTAATTGTTTGATCTTCAGGAACCCAGTTAAGGTACACAATCCCAGGGATATAAAAAAAACAATCACCATTACTTTAAATTTTGCCTTGCTCATTCGAGCTTTTTTGGCTCTCGGTGAAGTTCGGCTCTTCCAGTCCATGGATTAGCACTTCGTTTCCGGATCATAAGTAAAAAAAACCACGTTTAATCACATGTTATTATTTTCTACCTGTTCCCTAAGGTGAAATCTCCATTAAAAGGAACAATATTTGAGTCTGTGGAAGCTGTAAAAGAGAAAGTGGCACGTGATCTGAAGGAGCTGACAGAAGATGACTTCCAGCATTGTTTCCAACGACGAAAAATTCGCATGGAGCGTTGTAGGGGTAGAGAAGGAATGTATATTGGGCTACCCACCTTTGAAATAATCAAAAATATGATTCACGATGAATTTGTGCCTTTTGTTAAAAATTATTCACGAGTACGAAAATTGAAAGCAAAAGCTTTATTACTTCTCGACAATTGCCCAGCTCATCCATCTGCTGACTTGCTGAAATCTAAAGTTGGGAAAATATTCGCAATGTTTTTACTCAATCCTCTGGTTGACAAGCCTCCCTCTCCCACCAACCTTTCAACCAACTTGGAGGACCAACGGGAAGGAGAACTACCCCAATGATTGGCTGAAAGTTGGTAGTTCGAAAAAGGCCAAAAAACACAGAGGGAGAAAATACACCGGCCTAATGAATATCAGATGGTTGAGCGTTGGCTACATTTACAACTTATTGTCTAACTACTATTCTAATTTAACTTACTCTATCAATTGGGGGTTTTCCCAGGCACTTTTTAATGGCTTGCACTGAGTAATGGAAGTTATAGTAATTGCGAACTATCATAACTTCCATTGTTTGTACAATATTGTACTTTTACAATGGTAGATCTTATCACCGACAAGAGCTACTAACGGTTATCCTTAACCCGGAATTTCATGACAAAAAGTTTTTAAACTGTATCATAAGATAGTGTTGTATACAGCGTTGGGACAGCATGGAATGACGTAGGCCTACGCTCTACTAGACCTACTAATAAAAATAATTGCTGGTCGATATTGTCACAGAGTATTACAGAATACACTGAAACAGGAAATGTTCACATTTTTGCCTACGAATACGCTTTGGAACTGTCAAATTCAAGCGGGGAAGAATTGTGTGCAAGTGATCTCAATGAGTTGGTTAAAGAAGACGATCAATTTCCCTCCAAAACCTTCATCGTGTCCCCTTTGTGGATCGCGCCCCCAGTTTGAGAACCAATGCCTTAGGCAATTCATATACATGTTAGCTCTTTAAGCTCCCGGGCTAAAGTCAGTTTAAAAAGTTATACTTCTTAACAAATCAATACTTCAAACAATGAACATTTAAAATAAGTAAATTAATATTAAATCAAAGGATTATTAACAAAAACATGCAACAAATATAGTATAAAAACAGTAATGAACATATTTTTAATTACAGTATGCTTAATAAAATAAATAACGCGTAATAGGCTAACCGCGTTATTTCGAAAAGTACCGTAAATGATAAAAGGGATCAATACAAAATAGGCAGAAATCCAGCAATAATGGTTTAATTCTCAAGAGAAAGTCGTGTGAGTGTTTCACACCAGATTTTTCATTTTACATTGTTTACTAAGGCCGCTCTCACACCGGTGAAACTCGACTGTAATTCGACCTCGACTCGACGTCCGATACGAGTCGTACCCTTACATTTATTATGTTTGCCATCCTATCAGTACAACCTCGACGCAACCTCGATCGAACCGATCGTATGCGACTCAGCTTGTCCAACATCTGCTCCACCAGTCGCGTATAATCATGGCAGACGAAGCAGCCAACGTGGCCTTTGTGCTTGAAGTTGAAAAACATCCGTGTCTGTACAATTTTAATTTGACAGAATATTCTAGGTGAGACATTACCTTTCTTTTGGCAACCGATAAAAAGACAAATTTGTTTTCATCACTGGAGAGTTCCTGGGGACACAAATACGCTCCTCTATTACGATTATTACTTACATACGGTGATATCCAACAGCTGCGGTGTTTTTTTCCGTTTTCTTGTTAAATAGTAATAAGCAACGACTACGTCTTCTTCACTATATGAAACTGTTCTTAATGTCACTTGACATTTTGCAAACTGCAGGTGGATTCGAAGAAAAGGTTGAACAGTTGCGTCGAGGTTGAGTCTCCTCGATATGCGAACATGCACGACGCGACTCGTTTTTCGGTCGAGTCGAGGTCGAGTCATTTTAATCGCATCGAGGTCAAGTTTCACCGGTGTGAGAGCGGCCTAATGGTAAGATGTAGGTCTTATTGGTTGTTTACGCTGGCAAGAGAATGTCGTGTGAGTGTTTCACTCCAGATTTTTTTTTTATGTATTCTGACAGAATTTTTACTATACTTTTTCAGACTCAGCATGACTTCTTTATAGCCATTGCAAAGCCTTGTTTTCGAGAGCTATTTCGATTAGGCTTCGAAACAAGTTTCAATCAGGGACCATTTGTAAACAAAATATACCAAGTATTTACAATAGATCGCAAAACGTTTCAGCCAATACGGACATATTTTACCGGTAAGCTTAACCCTCTACCCCAAACGGACAAAAAAAATTTCTTGGTTTGTATACTACTTGTATTACTTGGTTTGTATAAGGACTGTACTTGGTCCAATTCTATTTTCGATATACGAGTATATTAACCAGCTTTGTAGCTTAAATATAGAAGGACGGATTGTCAGTTTTGCGGATGATACTGTTTTGTTGTTCACGGGGTCTGACTGGGAGGATACCAAATATAAGGCTGAAATGGAGCGCAGAATTGTTAAGAAATAGCTTGATTCAAATTTCTTAACATTAAATTGCCAAAAAAACATATTTTCTGCTCTTTTCTGCGTCAGTCCAGGGACTATCCGCATTTGAGAATTTAAAGGTTCACACATGTTCAGGTGAAGTGAACTGTTCATGCAAAGCTGTTCTTTGTCAGCAAATAATAAAGTACTTGGGTATAAAATTTGACTGCCATCTTAAATGAACTGAGCACATTCAAGGTCTTTTTCAGCGTGTAAGAAAATTGATATTTACATTCAAGAAACTTAGAGGAGTACTGAATGGGGATACATTAAAAATTGTTTACTTAGCTATTGTGCAGTCGGTACTAACGTACGGTATAACGGTATAACGTACGGTACGGTACTAACGTACGATGGTGGGGTGGTACCAATTTTTCATCTTTAGACTCCGTACAGAAGGTGCAGAAGTTGATCTTACGAATAATCAATAAAAGACAACAAAGGTACCCATCGGAACAGCTTTTTCTAGAATTCAACGTACTTGACATCCGCCAAATATTTGCAAGAGAAGCTCTCATTTTCGCATATAAAAATAAAAACGTTTTTACGACAAGAGCACACCATTATAATAGGTCTTTAAAAATTGAATAACCCTCTACCAGATTTTTTCAGTCATTTAATTGGCTGACCATGTGATAAGAGACAGAACTATTTATTTTAGCCCAGAAACATTTGTTGCAGGGCTAAAATAAATAGACTGGATCTCTTACTTTTACACAAGGCCTCAAAAACTTTATACCAAAGGCATTTCTGCTATTTAGCGCCCAAACTGCTCAATCTGCTCTCCTACAAATTAAAAATATGCCGGACATCATAAGGTATAAAAAGCAGTAACAATTTGGCTATTGGAAGTAGAGAGAGACGCTATAGAAAAAATGGTTACTCCAGGAAACATATAGTTTTGCGAGCTCGGCTACCGGTTTCAGTTTTAGTTTTCTATTTTTTAATAAATTGTTTTGTCTTGCATATTATATTGTTTGTTTTGTTTTTTATTTGTACATGTAATTATATAACAGCATATTATTTTTTTAATAAAAATGTCTTTGTAGTTTAATTAGTATTTAAGTAACTAACATGTAGTTGTAATTACTAACACACTAATAGATTACCGTAGTACAGTAGTTGCAGTAGTGTAATGGACAAAGAAGCGCTGAATTGATATACTCTTGAACATGGGAAACCATAGTTGGGTGTATTAATTTCCACATCGCGAATTAAAATAAATCGTTTTTAGCTTATCAAAGTATAAAATTAAGGAAATTAACATTTATTTTGTATTGATATTTTTTTGTAAGCAATGGGAAATAGATAAATAAATACTGATAAGAAAAAGATTCACCTTGGGTCCAGAGCCTATTCCTAAATAAATCCATCCTGGAATTCTAGGAATCCAATTTTATGTGTGAATTTGATGGTTTATTAAGGGTTTTGACCCGATAAATTGACTGAAATAAGTTTAAGAACTGTATCTTCAATAGTTTTCATGATTTTGAAAGTAAAAATGAAAAATCTGTCATCTGAAAACTGTGCTACCAACTTAAAAAACCATAATTTCCCCAATTTTTAATTTTAGGCATGTAAATTCGATTGTCAAAGATTTGATTGTAAGATTGGATTGTCTAAATAATGTAATTTTTATTATTTTATCTCTGGCTTTATCAATTTTACTCAAATAAATTAAATTAACCACCAATAAAATTTATGTTTGTACAAAATAAATCTCTGAAAAGCACATATTTCCACTCTGCAAAAAACACTTTCTCTTCATTCACCACAGGATCTAGCTGTATAATGAAATTCATTACTTTCAGAGGAGATAACTCTGATTAGTGTCTTTTTCACCTCTAGCTCTTCTGTTCTTAAATGATTCAGTCATTTAATTGGCTGACCATGTGATAAGAGACAGAACTATTTATTTTAGCCCAGCGACATTTGTTGCAGGGCTAAAATAAATAGACTTGAAGAACAGAAGAGGTAGAGGTGTAAAAGACACTAATCAGAGTTATCTCCTCTGAAACTGATGAATTTCATTATACAGCCAGACCCTGTGGTGAATGAAGTGAAGATGTCATTTGCAAGGTGGAAAATATGTGCTTTTTAGAGGGTCCAGCATGCTGATAAGCGTACTTTTCCACTCAGTGAGGAAAGCAATGGTAAACCATCTCACTCCTCGTTTTATTTAGTAAAAACTCTACAGGTTCAAACCATCCTTTTGGCTGATGACCTACACAAGAATACAAAATAAATATAAAACATAAAATTCAGTATTTAATAATACTGAATTTTTGTATCATTGAACTTCATTGGAAATAGAAACATATAGGTTGATTCAAAAAGAGCGCCGGTTTTGATATATCAAATTAAGAGATTTATTTTATTGAAAAACTGAAAATAAATACATCAACAAGCTCATCTTACCTTCCGATTTCATGTATGAAAAATGATGTCATGCATGTGTCCTCCTCTACTGCGCTGGCACGCATCAACTCTGTCCATGAAATTGGATATTACTGCACGACAAGTTTCGAATTCCATTTGCCCGATAACCCGTCAAATTTCCTCCTTCAAGTCATTGATGTTTCGGGGTTTATTGGCATACACCAATGACTTCAGATGACCCCAAAGATGAAAGTCACAAGGCGTCAAGTCACACGACCTTGGTGGCCATTGATGGTCGGAATTACGAGAAATGATGCGATCCTGGAACCGTTCACGGAGCAACAACATTGTTTCTCGTGCAGCGTGACAGGTGGCACCATCCTGCTGAAACCACAACTCGTCAATGTCCATTCCATCCAAATGACGCCACAAAAACTCCCTAATCATCGTACGGTATCGGTCTCCATTTACTGTCACGGCTTGTCCTTCTTGATTTTCAAAAAAGTAAGGGCCGATGACACCGCCCGACCAAAAGCCGCACCAAACTGTCACTCGCTGTGCATACATTTCCCTTTCATTAACCACGCGAGGGTTTTCTAAACCCCACATACGGCAGTTCTGTTTATTAACAAAACCGTTTAAGTGGAAGTGCGCCTCATCACTGAAAATGATTTTGTTTGCGAAGGTGTCATCATCTTGCCGTTTTCTCAATACCCAGTCAACAAACTGTCGTCTCTTCTGGTGGTCTGCCACTTTCAAATGTTGCGTCAACTGAATTTTATACGGGTGATATTGGAGATCGTACCGAAGAATTCTCCGTACAGAAGGACATCGTAAACCCAATTGTTGAGAACGGCGACGTATTGATTTTGAAGGGCTAACAGCCACACTGTCACGAACCAACGCAACGTTCTGCTCAGTTCGGCCAGAACGACGACGTCCAGAACTTTTAAGGTCGACTGTTGAACCCGTCTCAAAAAACTTTTTCATGAGCCTGCGAACTGTTGATTCATTCGGTGCTTCATTACATCCTAGAGTACCGCGAAGTCGCCTGACAGTAGCCGCATAACTCTCTCCACTCTGGTAAAATGTTTTGACGATTAACACTCGTTGTGCAATAGTAAACTTCTCCATGGTTAGACACAGACTGCGAGAGTACTACACTGCGAACAAGAGAAACTACAACTGAATCGTCAATCGGAATGTTCTCCGAAATAGAAATGAGGTCTAACAATGTTGCCAACCGATAAACAAAAATTTACCAGCCGTTTAAAAACCGGCGCTCTTTTTGAATCACCCGTTACTTTGTAATACGTCAACTTCCTATATTTTCATACGGTAATTGTTAGTAATAAAAACAAAAGCCGCCCTAACACGTTCATTTTAAATGCGCATGTGCATGCGCTTGATACTGCAACATTTAAATGAGAAAAACAATACACATTTTGAATGCGCATTTTGCTCATTCAAAATGTGTATTGTTTTCTCATTTATATGTACATTTATTTTTCAGTATCAATGCGCATGTCATTGCGCATTTAAAATTAACGTGTGTGGACGGCTAAATTTCTTGAACTTGTGCCTGTCTTTTATTGGACTTATTTATACTGGTGTTTTCAGAATTTAATTGTCTACAAGTTTTAAAACATTTTACACATTTATTGGTCATTTAACGAAGTTGACGTACAACTAAGCTAAAAAAACTTGTTTTTGAACGACTAATTTTTCAACTTTACTTTCAAAATCATGAAAACTATTGAAGATACAGTTCTAATTTCATTCAATTTACCGGGTCACAATTCATCAAATTTTCCCATAAAATTGGGTCCCTGACCTCCAGAACGGCTTTATTTAGGAGTAGGGTATGAACACAAGGCAAAATATTTCGTCAGCCGTAACTCGCGAACGAAGCGTTTCCGAACCAACGAATATGTAATTTTTTCATTATTTTGATATGAGGAACACGCATGTAAAGTAAATTAGTTTTCTCGTGGGACACTCTGTATTTGTTCAAAACCAAAAAATATTTTAACCGTTGCAAATAAAACTTTCAGGATATGTTTGTGATTTTTGTTAATAGAAAGATTCAGTTGCTGTAATTTATCGGTAACTTTTTTTTGAGTATAAATCCGGCCCTGAAATCTATTTTCATAAAAATATTATTGGTGGCAATTTTTAAAATGTCTACCATTTTCCTTTACCCGTCCACCCAGATGTCAGAAACATGTCTCACCCAGAAACATGAAACAGAAAGATATCAGATGTCACACCCAGATAATATCAGAAACAACAAAAGATAGCAACAAACAGTTTTTGGATTCGTCATCTGCACATAAAGTTAGTAAGCCTAAATTGAGTTTAAAGTTCCGTTGTTTTACAGGAAGTCAATAAATTAAAGTCAGAAACTACAAGAAATAGCAACAAACTGTTCTGATTTCGTTATCTACAAAAAACGTTAGTGGATCTAAATTGGGTTTGAAGTTCCAGTTTTGACTCCCAAAACCGGAAGTTAATAAATCAAAGTCGAATTTGGAAACAAAAATAGTGTCACTCGATTCCTCTTAAAGAGTAGAAACAGAAATCATTGGGTTTGAAGTTCTGGTTTCAACCGGAAGTGGTCAAAAACCGAAATTCAAGAAATCAAAGTTGGAATTTGGAAACAAAAATAGTGTCATTCAGTTACTTTTAAAGGAGTAGATACAGAAATCACTAATGGTTTTTGCCATAAGTTTAAGGTAAATTTTCTTAAAAAATTTCATCAGCCTTTAACTTAACACACAACCTTTAATTTATCTTTTTTTTATTTTCCAGATATACTTGAAGCTGTAATTTACTCATCTATTCGTCTTGACATTAATGACACAAGACTTTTCGCTAACAACCAAGTTTCCCCTGGCATGTAAAAAACTAATAATATGACGAAAATAAAGTTACAATTCGATAAAATTCCTTGAGTTTTTTCATTCAACCCTTAAATACCTTTCTAACCTTACTACTGGCATAAAAGATAATTTTCGAATTCATCTGAAAATGAACATAAAACTTCATGACGAAATAAATACATATTTTTTTATTTTTCCTCCTCATCATTTTCATTTTATGGATTCTCTCTGGTTTCAATCTCTGGAAGATTTCCAAGATTAAGTGGTTTGAAATTGTCACCTTCAGTACGTGAACTGTTTACAATACGGCCCTGTGAACATCATTTAACTGTCCACTCTGCAAATTACATGTTCCCCGTCTAACAATCGACACTAACACAATTGAAAGGAAAAATGATAGAGCAGATCAAATACTTTAATTAACAAACAACGTGTATATAAGTATATAAATATAAAAATAAGCATATGAATAAATAAATAACAAGTCACCTCTACTCTTTAACTTGTATATAGAAGAAGCCATAAATGAAGTGAAGGAGAAATTTGTCGCAGGAATAAAAATTCAAGGAGAAACAATAAAAATGCTGAGATTCACCGATGATATAGTAGTATTAGCAGAGACAAAGAAAGAACTAGAGGGTATCTTAAATGAAAATTATGAGATCATGAGAAAGGATTACTTCATAAAAATTAATAAGAACAAAACGAAAGTGTTGTGCAGCAGCAAGAGTGGTTTAGAAGAGATGGGAAATTTAAAAGTAGGCAACAAGAACGTACAGGAAGTTAGGGAATTCTGCTATCTAGTAAGTAAAATAACAAAGGATGGTAGAAGCACAATTGTTATCAAAAGTAAAATTGCTCAAGCTAGAAAAGCCTTTGAAATGAAAAATAGCTTACTGACTACAAACATTGATTTACAGATTAGGAAAAAATTTCTTAAAACATTATGTTTGGAGTGTCGCATTATACGGGAGTGAAACCTGGATGATAGGGGCTGTAGAAAGGAAGAGTATAGAAGCTTTTGTAATGTGGTGTTATAGGAAAATGTGAAAGATTAGGTGAGTGGACAAGATAAGTAATTTAGAGGTTCTTAGGCGAGTGGATGAAAAAAGAAGTATATGGAAGCATCTTACCAAAAGAAGGAGCTAGTGGGGCATATCTTAAGACATCCAGGTATTTGTTTATCAATATTGGAGGTTAATATTGAGGGAGTGAATTGTAGGGGGAGGCATAGGTTAGAGTTTATAAAGAAAATTACAAAAGATCTAGGATGTTACAGGTATATAGATATGAAACGACTTGCGCAAAGATTTAAGAACTGCATCAAACCAGTCGAGAGACTGATGACAAAAAAATAGAATTTATTAGTATTTTTGAGCGAATTGAATTCGCATAGTCAGCTAATTTCATTTGTATGTTTCATCTTAAGTTTTTCTTTTAATACACTAAATCAACAGAATTATACCTTAACGAACGAGAGACTGCAGACGAAGGCGGAGCATAGTGACCTAGATCTTAGCACAGAGCCAATTGACTTTCGTTAATCGCATCCTGCAGTCACGTTGTGGTCCCGCTGTGGATAACAGCCTAACAAAAAGTCAGCTGGAGTTTGGTAGAACAGTGTGACTTACTGAAGGGGCAACCTCACATCCAACCTTGGCTGTTATTGGCTAGATCTCAGCTGCAGTCTTCAGTTCATTGGTGTATAGAAATTTTCAGTCATAACTATTACCTACACTAGTGTCCAACATTTGAAATGCTTCAAGGTTAACATGATTGTGAAGACGATCTTTATGCTTTTTGGCGCGCTTACACACTTCCTCGGGTACTGAAATCACTTATAAATCACGGTAATGTCACCGTTGCATACCTTGGCATTACTAGGATCGTTTACAATGTTCCTGAGCACCTTGTTTTGGAACCTTTGGATCGTATTTAGGTAGGTGCTGTTGGATGGGATTTTGTTTTGGTGCAGTCATAGATTGGGTGCACAGAGCAGTAGCTCAGTATAATGAGAACTGATAGTTCGAAGGTCCCGCAGAATAGTCAAAATATCTTTCTATAAACTTCTTCTTCAGCTGCCTTCTCCATTACGAAGGTTGGCTATCATCATGGCCAGTCGCACCTTGTCCACTGCTGCTCTGAACAGGTCATGCGACGTGCAGTTAAACGCTTCTCTCAGGTTTCTTAACCAGGATATTCGTCTGCGTCCCACCGAGCGTTTACCAACGAGTTTCCCTTGAATTATGAGATGCAGAATCTCATATTTAGGCCCCCTCATGATGTGGCCAAGGTATGTCAGTTTTCTTATCTTTACGCTCTGCAGGATTTCCATCTCTTTCCCCATTCTTCTGAGGACCTCCATATTTGTGACCCTGTCTGTCCATGATATTCGAAGCATCCTCCGGTAGGTCCACATTTCAAACGCTGGTAGACGGGTCTCAAACTCTTTGGTGAGTGTCCACGCCTCTACTCCATACAAGAGGATGGGAAAGACGTAGCACTTCAAGAGGCGGGTCCTAGTTTCGAGGCTCAGGTCGCGGGCCGATAGAAGAGGTCTCATTTTTAGGAATGCTGCCCTGGCCCTTTCAATTCTGATCTTTATTTCTGGCAGGTGGCTTGGTTTCTATAATAGATGATATAAATTAAAAAGAAAAAACATTTATAAAGAACAATACTTTTGTTATTTTCTCATAAATAAAGTGAAACAGTTGAAAATTCTGGCCATAAGTTGCTAACCCATTTACAAATAATATTTTTGTTCCTCTTTATTATCTAGTATCGAGGTTCAATTCCAGTTATTATTGTAATGGTCCATCCATTATTTTCTGAGTACGCAGTTTCGAAAAAAAATGTTTTGTTGCTAAGTAAAATTTATGTTACATTACTGAATAATTTTAATATATATTTTTTATTTTGAAAATTTCTCGTTTGAGTTTCTGCAGTATGATTCCATTAGTATGGATACTTAACAGATCATTGATTTATCTATAAACTACAACATGTAATACAATCACACAATACCAACATGTTACAAAAATTGTACAATAAAATAACCAGGTTATAAACCACAAAAAATAACAAACGATTTTCTTGACAATTCACTTCGCATGTCCATTAACACATTCATTCGTAACTTTGAATTTTATGAAAAGAACGGAAGATTGACATTTTAGTAGGTAAGGTATAAATCAAAACATTCCGTTAAATAAAAATAAGAACTATGTGTATTTTTTTATTCCTAATTTGTGTACGTTGCAATCTGTTCAATTTAGAACAATAAGCAACCCCATGACCCAATGAGATGAGGATGATGTGTATGACGTTTAAATGAGGTGTAGTCTTGTACAGACCCAGGCCGACCATTCCTGAGAGAGTATGGTTAATTAAACCCCAACCATCAAAGTACACTGGTAACCACTGTCTAGTATTCAAATTCGTATAAAAGTAACTACCTTTACTAGGGTTTGAACCCGGAACCTTCGTCTCCGAAAATCAGCTGTTAAAATATTAAAATCAGCTGTTAACTATGTGTATTAAAATAAGAATTTTAAATTTGGTCACCTATATTGTACAACAGAATAATGTCATAGACTCAATTGGAAAACAGGAGATTCCGAATTCCTGGTTACTGAAAAATGTTGAAGTATACTATCGGTTTCATAATCATAGACACCCGAGTTTGAACCCTTGCATCTTTAAAACGATGAGTCGGATTTCAACATACTTTACATAAAAATCTAGCTCATTTTATTCTGCGTTGACCTATAATAAACTTATATTTTTAATGCTGTTTGAAAATTATCATATAGAGGTTGGAAGACAAAAAGATCCGGTTTTTTTGCTACCGCAAAGAATTTCATCCGTTTAGAGGGGTATAACTCGAGAATTATTTAACCAAAAAGTTTGAAATTTTAACACAAGATAGACAATTATATTCTTATAGGCTGTAAGAAATTTCAAATTCGTAAGTTTCTTAAACTTTGATTTATTAACAATATTCTGAACTGTTGCTATCTCGGTAACCGCTCAACCGTTCGGCACGAGCGAACTATCGTTTTATTCAGAGTAAAAAAATTAGTACAACTGTATTAATAACAAGAAATATTTATTAGCCAATGTTGTGGTAGAATTTTTAAAATTTTGAAAAATAGACTGGGTGATGCGGAGGTGGCACTACTAACCATGTTGCCAGGTTAACATCCTGTCGGACTGTCTACCAACCTGGCAATATGGTTAGTAGAGCGTCCACCCCCAACATCGCACAGTCTATTTTTCAAATTTTCAAAATTCTACCACAACATTGGCTGATCAGTATTTCACGTTATTAACATATTTGTACTAAGTTTCTTACGCTGAATAAAACGATAGTTTGCCCGTGCCGAACGATCGAGCGGTTACCGAGATAGCAACAGTTCAGAATATTGTTAATAAATCAAAATATAAATAACTAAAGAATTTGAAATTTAGTACACACTGTAAGAATATAATTTTCTATCTTGTGTTAAAATTTCAAACTTTTTGGTCAAATAATTCTCGAGTTATACGCCTCTAAGCGCATGAAATTCTTTGCGGTAGCAAATAACCCGGGTCTTTTTGTCTTCCAACCTCGATACGATAATTTTCAAACAACATTAAAAACATAAGACCTATATAGGTCAATGCAGAATAAAATGACCTAGATTTTGGTGTAAAGTATGTTGAAATCTGACTCATAGTTTTGGATGCAAGGGTTCAAACTCGGGTGTCTATGATTATGAAACCGATAGTCGGTATAAAATCAGAGCCCGTCAAAGATTGTAATATTTCTTTTTTCAATCGATACTTTTTTGTGTACTGAACTCGACTATGAACTTATTTATTGCCAGAAAATCGCTGTAGAATTAGTTATAAGCCCTTTTCTATCAAAAATTTTATGAGAGATGTCATAAAATTGATGATATCTATCATTATACTCGTATGTAGATAAAATAATTACAGTGGAACCTCTCTAATTCGTCTCGTTCGGGACCGAAGGAGTGACGAAATACAGAAAGTGACGAATTATGGAATTTGCTATGAACGGTTAATAAATAACATACTCGTACGTATATTAGTTCCATAAAAGTCGAATTACATAAATGAAACTTACATTAACGATAAACACAATAAGTAATCCTAAGTCCTATAACTACAGTAAATTTGTATTAGTCTACGTATCTAGTTTTATACTACTTCAGAAATTCTGTATATGGCTGTACTTACATTTTCTAATTTGTAGAAGGCACAATACAGTACACGTTACCGAATAGAAAATTACAATCGAAAAAGTATACATTTGCAAAATCGATGAAACGAATCTTTAACTATGTATCACTTAACACTACAAAAAAATCACATTAAAATTTAGAAAACGTTACTTAATTACACTAATATGTATGTACGTATGTAAAATGCCAAATTTATTTCTTGAAAAAGTGGGTTATCTTCTTTTCTACCAACGAGTTCTTTTCTTTTTCCACAGCCAACTGGCGAATTTGTCGTATTACAATTAATTTTGATAACTCTGCTTCTTTCTGTCTCTCATACCATTCGATGCACTTCGTCAGCATTCCTTCTATTTCTCGATTCGTACCAATATTTTCAGGGCTTGCAACATATTTATTCGTCGTTGCTATCTTCCTCAACAGGTGAATCTTTGTTTTGAACGTAGGCCACAATTTCTTTGTCACTTAAAATCTCATACCCAAGTTCGTTAGCATCTTGCTCTATCCATTCAACTAATTCCTCGTCGGTAATATTTTTAGTCACAGGTATACTCTGACACACTTCTTTTAATTCTGATAAGACATTGTTTGTTTCATTGTAAGAATGGATGCTACTAGTTTTTTCTCGGTCAGCCCACAGATTGTTCCAACAAGACTTAAGTGTTGTTTTCAAAATGTTATGCCATGCTTGTGATATGTTATATATAGCATCCTTTGATTGTATACTTTTTCCAAAATTCTTGAACCTGCGTTTCATTTTCGGAAAATATCAAACTCTGCCGAAATATTTTCCTATAATGAACTGGGGAGGGCTGACGAATTATAGAAGGTGATGAATTAGAGAGTGACGAATTAAAGAGGTTTCACTGTATGTGATATCTATTTATATTATACGGCACCGTGTGATGACGTGAATACTAACACCCATTAAATCTATCTTACTCTTGTACAGCACAAAATCTACTAACTGAAGTCACAAAATCTTTGGATTCGTGTTGGGTCCCATTATAGTACTTAACTTAAGTTTCAAGTTTGAACTTCAACCGATTTTCTGTTTTTGAGATATTCTGTTAACAAACACACAGAACAATCGGAAAAACATAGTTTTTGGGTTCGTGAAGCCTAAAAGTGTGTATTTCCGATAATTCATAAATATATAAAAATCACTTGTATATGACATTACTGACTGTTTCAGTTTAAAAACAACCATGCCCTGTTCCTTTCCATGGACACTTAAAAACAGTTGCCTTGGGCATTGTTCTTTAAAAGATGGTTCACTGATTAGCGCTTGGGTATACCTTGTAAGTATGAATAACATTATATTGTTTTATTAAAACCTGTAACAAAATTAGTTATCTTATTATATAACACTGAATTTAAGAGCCTAAGTTTGGAAATTCTAACCGATAATGAGCAAAGAATACTTAAGACCTTTTTTGTTTCTCACCCTCTGAAACTCCCAGGACAATCCGAAATCCGAAGTACGTGCCCCACGGGGGTTCAAAAATCTTAAAATATGTTGTGACTCCTCAACGGCTGCAGATATTGAACTCGATCTTTTTTTAATCGATTTCTCGACCGAGAAAACCGGAGACTTTTTGTCAACTAACAAAATACCGATTACAAAAAGTGTGTGGAACTGCAGCTCGGCGCATGACGGCCGTCGCCATACTAGTCTCTCCGAAAACATTGACTCCACTTAATACAAACGCCTGAGCGTTTACTCAAACATATTACTTTAAACTAGTGGATTTATTTGTTTTATTTACTTTAATACCTACGCTGAGTTATTTTTTGTTACAATAAATCGATTAATACGTGTAATCAATTGCAAACAAATAAAATTAAATATTTACAAAAAGTAGCCCTAATGTTTAAATTTGATTTGGGTCTATTATTAACTAAAAAATCTTGCAAATTGATCAGGTCGGCACTCTAATTATAAAACTACCGAACTTGCGATTAACATTTTATTTTCCGACATTTTGTTTGAAAAAGTGAATTAAAAAAGGACCACGCAATTGACACTTAATTCTTGTACGTAAGTACCTGTAGTATAGTAACACAAAACACACGTAAACATTCACTTTTTGAAACACTACTATGAAAATGCGATAGAAATGAATAATAGGCCTACGATATCGACACTACAACTGATGTTGAGGTATAATTAAATATAACTCACAGTAATAAAATCAGATATGCTTGGACAATTTTAATTGGCACAAGCAGCTTCGGTGTTTATCTACTCCACTCTTCGCCGCTCGCCATGCAACTCACGCACGGTCACTATGCTTTGTTTTCACATTTGTTATTAATAATCTGTCAGACATAATGATGTGACTAATTTGTTTTCACATATGGTTTTCAGTTCATTATAAATATATTCAGACAAATTTGTTTAGTTAGTTGCGTGCGTCTGTAGAGTATAGTTAAGTGAGTTTGTGCAGTTTAGTTCTTGTAATTTATAATTTAAATTTAACTGGGACAAATTAAATACATATTTTAAAATGAAATAATTATTTATATGTTTGTACATTGCAATTTGCCCATAACAGGCAGGTGGAGTGTCAAATTATTTACACTCAATCTGTACGTTGCAGGGCTAAAATAAATAGTTCTGTTTCTTATCACATGGTCAGCCAATTAAATGACTGAATCATTTAAGAACAGAAGAGGTAGAGGTGTAAAAGACACTAATCAGAGTTATCTCCTCTGAAAGTAATGAATTTCATTGTACAGCCAGACCCTGTGGTGAATGAAGTGAAGGTGTCATTTACAGAGTGGAAAATATGTGCTTTTCAGAGGGCCCGGCATGCTGATAAGCGTACTTTTCCACTCAGTGAGGAAGGCAATGGTAAACCACCTCACTCCTCGATTTACTTAGTAAAACCTCTACAGGTTCAAACCAGCCTTTTGGCTGATGACCTAAACAACAACACATTGAAATAAGGTTGTAGGCATTTGCGTACATTAAAATTTGTAGACCTTGTTGAAAAAATAGGTTATGGATATACTTTATGCGGAACTGTGTGTACACGTAGAGCAAGAGTTGTGCCAGTTCGAATTGTCCACAGTATAACATTCTAATGTTTCAATTCTTGTTTTGTTTATATTTATATGTGTAACATATGAAAATTAGTTTATAATTTACTCGAACGCGAATAACGTGTGTTGGCAGTTTAAAAAAAAACAGTGAAGACTAATGTTTTCGGAAATGCATGACTTCCCAACTTCCCGCCCAGTACGACGTACACAAGGTCGTTCCACAACTGTACGTTAACTTTGTCGCAGACTTTTCTTATAAGAAAAATTTTGGACAATTGTGGAATCCTACTCACTAACGCATTTTTGTAATTTGTGCTGGTAGCCAATTCCCCCACCCGAACCCCCACTTTCACATAGCCACTTAACGGTACCAAGCGACTTAACGGTTACAGGATGACTGAACGGTGTGTGAGTTGTTCATTGTTGCGAAAAGATCAAATAAAAGAAAAGAAAACAGATCAAATCGGAAAGATAAAAATACATACAAAATAGTAATCAAAAATATCCTTCATTTTATTATCTTATTCGGTTTCGTAACGTAATAACTCAACGCCACCCCTTCTAATTAATCATTTACTGTGGACCGTCATCGCCCGCTGACGCGAGCAATGCCCACATCGGTCCCTCGACCGAGTCTTACGTCCACCGGATCTGACGAAGCAGCCATCAACGCATTACTGCAGGGAAGAAGATGATGTCTCCGCTGGACGACGACACGCCGTGTCGCCCAGCTCTTCGACCGCCACGACGGCTACGACCGACGCTGCACATCAAGACGACCACCGCTTAAATGGGCCTTTTCAGGGCCACCAAACAGAAAAGGTTTGCCACTTAATATCGCCATCCGGTGACAGTTATAAAAAAATAGTTACTTTAAATGTCTTTAACTTTGGTTTTTTCTAAATCATTCATTAAAATATTATTCTTAATTTTGTTAAGTAGATTAATCCCAGCGTTTCCTTTTTGGTTTATTATATTTCCGCACTTGCAGCGAGGCGCACGGGAACTTCTAGTTCTTTATAAGACATACTGTGGTTCGTATACAGTGATAAGGTTTATAATGTGCTATGGGGTGCTAGAACACTGATTATATTTCGACAGTTAGGAAAGCTCATTTGACGCGCAAGGTGGGGATTGATCGCTGGCCTGATGGTAGAGCAATAATGAAAAGCAATAAATAATTCAAATAATTACTGTTGGTCACGCAGAACTTGAATAAGTCCGGAAAACCAACATTTTTCTTTTTTAAAGTTAAGAATTTCAATTTTTATTTTTGAAAAAAGCTTTTTTAAGTCAACAATGTAAACTAGTTTTTTTAAATTTATTTATTGTAACTAGTCTTAGACTAACGAACAATTTTATTCAAACTTAAACTACCTAAGGATTACGTTATCATAAGAAAATAAAACCCAATGGCTACTCTTATTTTCTAACAATAACAATTTATTTAAGATAAAACACTAATGCTACGCTTATTTTTAAAGATTAGTATTTCCTATTGCTTTTCTTATTTTCTGTTAAATTTACCCAAGTAGGCTACAGCTGTATACCTAATCTTACTTATTATTACACATTTAAATAATCATTAAGAAATAAACAAAATTTGTAACTGATTCATAAAATTCCTATGAAATACACAAAATACATTTATGGAACAACTGTGTATTAGTTACCTTATTTTCTAAATAGGCTACACATTTCTTATTTTCAAACTTAACATACAATTATTATTTTATTAAATAAAACATTTTTATTTTCTAAAGAAAAATATACGAGGTGTGGCTATTAAATTACGAGACTGACGTTGTAAAAAATTTAATTTTAATTTTATACATAATCACTTATTGTCACCTTTAATATACACTCCTTCTCTATCCCTACAACGCTCCATGCAAATTTCCAATTGTTGGAAACAGTGCTGGAAGTCATCTTCTGTCAGCTCCTTCAGGACATGTGCCGTTTTCTCTTTTACAGCTTCCGCAGACTCAAATCTTGACCCTTTTAATGCAGATTTCACCTTAGGGAACAGGTAGAAGTGACATGGTGAATAAGGTGAATGTTCTAACACTGAGATGATGTACTTGGCTAGGAACCTCTTGACAGATAACGCGAAATGGGCTAGCGCATTGTCTTGGTGGAGAACCCATGATTTGTCCTTCCACATTTCGGGGCGTTTTTTCCTTACTCTTTGACGTAGTTTAGAAAGTACCTCAAGGTAGTAATATTGATTAATTGTTTGACCTTCAGGAACCCAGTGAAGGTACACAATCTCATGGATATCACAATAAACAATCATCATTGCTTTAAATTTTTACTTGCTCATTCGAGCTTTTTTTGGCTCTCGGTGAAGTTCGGCTCTTCCAGTGCATGGATTGGCTCATCGTTTCCGGATCATAAGTAAAGAAATCACGTTTCATTACATGTTATTATCGTATCCAAAAAATTTGGGCAATTTTCAATCGCGTACAAAGTGTCAGTACAAACATTTTTGCGAGCTTCATTTCAAACATTTTTGAGCGGCACGTGTCCTGAAGGAGCTAACAGATGATGACTTCCAGCACGGTTTCCAACGATGGAAAATTCGCATGGAGCGTAGGGATAGAGAAGGAGTGTATATTGAAGGTAACAATAAGTGATTATGTATAAAATTAAAATTAAATTTTTTACGTCAGTCTCGTTATTTAATAGCCACACCTCGCATACTCTTACTTTATAAAAAAAAACATAAGATTTTACAAGATAATTAATGTACAACTGCTTTACAGGATAATTTATTTGAATTGGTTATTTACAAACGATTGCAAAATAGACTAATAAACGATATCTCCTAAATCAAACTAATTCGATGGTTTTCTGGCACTTTTACGTCTTTTAACTTTTATTTCTGAGTTATCGAGGCGTTGCAGTACTTAAACATTCACATGACGTAGGAGTCGGTTTTCGTGACTCGTTACGAATCTTTTCTTTTCCTCATATACCGTTTCAATGTTCAGATCCCGATAGAGGTTATCATTCCGAATGTACCACGGAGCATCGACAATATTTCTCAGGACTTAATTTTAAAACTTTGTATTATTCTCATGTTACTGGATTTCGTTCAGCCCCAGAGCTGGATACCGTAAGTCCAAACTGGTTTTAACACCTGTTTATAAATTAACAATTTGTTAAAGGTTGACAAGACCGACTCCATACCTATCAACCAGTACATTTTTTTATATTTTAATTCGAGTTCTTGTTTTTTTCTTTTTGACATGTTCCTTCCATCGCAGTTTAGTATCAATACCGAAATATTTTGCTGTATTGCAGTATGGGACTTGCTTTCCATTGATTTCAACTAGAAAATTCATGTAAACTAGTGAAATAAATAATGAATACTATTGTACAACACAAATTTTCTTCTGTTCTAACCAAGCATTTAACAGAGAACAACATAAGTTGGCATATTACTCCAATTTATTTCAGAAACACCTTATGTATATATTTTCAATTTTTTTAACAAATGGATTATTTTTAAAAAGACAAAATTATACACTTTATATTAAAGAAACAGTCTTCTGATGGTTTTTTCTTGAAAAGTATTCAATCAACAGTTTTTAATTTTTTCAAAATTTAGTTTTTTGACTCAAAGGCTTTCTGAAATGACCAATTAAATTATTTGCAGACTATTTTTTATGTTTACAGATCAGTTCAATATTAAGAATAAGTTTTATTGCAGGAGAAATGGCACATGCTCAAGAAGATCAAAAAAAAGGTAAAACAAATAATGCAGTTTCAATACTGTAGTCGTATCTTCTTCTTCACGTTGAAAATTATCTTAGAAACTATGACTTAGAAAGTTGCAGCTTTAAACAGAATAGTGGAGCTGCACTTGAACCATGTTCTCAAGTTGTTCAGCCAAGAGATACGTCTCATCTACAAACTCTTTTGCCCATAATTTCCCCTTGCATTACTATATGGAGCAAGTTGTACTTCTGCTCTCTTATCACATGACCAAAGTATTGCAGTTTTCGTATTTATACGGTTCTTAAAACCTCTTCTTCTTCTAAATCATTTTGATGACAATCAAAATATGTCTTAAAATACGGAAAATCATTTTTTCACGCTAAACTGGGTCCTGTAGAGAAAAATGCTCTAAATAAAAGTTATATATCCTTTAATTTCCTATAATTTGATTATTACACTTTTGTCGTAAAATGCACACTAAGGCTGAAATCTTAAAAAAACGATTTTTTTTAACAGATTTTCATGAAAAAAAAAACAGAAAATCACTAAATACCGCTAAATTAAGCATTATACAAAAAATGTGTAAAATAAAAGTTGTAGGATTTTAAATACTCTACAACTTTTTATCAATATATTTTTGCGCTAAAATGCATATTAAAGCCACAATCTTAAAAAAAACATTTCTTCCTACTAGAGCAGTCTCCCCAAGAATTTTAGCTGACATGTCGTCTACCCTATCTTGTAGAGTATAAAAAACATAGTAAATGAGGCGATTTTTAAAACTCGTAAGAGCCGTTTTTGAGAAAATTGCAAAAAAGTGAAAAATGACACGAATAAACTACTACTTCCGGTTGACCGATTTTGATTTAAATGTTCGTGTCGGGTCCAGTATTAATATCTAACTTAAGTTTATGTTTCATTTCATACGCGCGCGCGCGCGCGCGCGCGCGCACACACACACACACACACACACACACACACACACACATACACACATACATACCAATTGCTAAAAACGTGTTTTTTTTGGTTCAGGGGGTCTGAAAACGTATATCCGGCGAAAACTTGATTTTGAAAAATCAACATGAAAGCAATACTTCCTACCTATACATTCGTAGTCTGTAGGCCCGAGAAAGTAAAAATGAAAAGAATTAGGAAACCAAAATGAAGTAGAATATTTTATTCAATTTCCTCGAAAACTCTACTTAACAAAAAGATAAACCCAAGTTGTGTGAAGGTACATTAACTGGATATGTTACAATGAAGTATGAATCTAATCTTATAACAAATTCAATTTATGCGTGTTAGTTTATAGAATTTTGTTGAACAATATTTGTCTTTTTACTTTCAGAACTTACAAATGAAGCTTTTTCAATGGTGTTATGGTCTTCGATCTACTCTGCTTTGCTTTATGGGATTTATCAGGTTACTAATTTATTATTATTTACAATAATACATTATGTTTACTATTTTGTAAAAATGTATCATACAGGGTGATTCACGAAGATATGCAGAAACTTTAGGAGCTCATTGCACATGAAAAAATAATGAAAAAAGTTTATATAAACATGGGTCCGGAAATGCTTCGTTTCAAAATTACGGCTAGCGAAAGTTTCGCCCGGATTTCAGCTCACCAGGTGAAATGAGGTCTTCCTGGAATTCTGGTAGATTAAGAGGCGAATTCAATCATTTCTTATCGTTTTTGATCTGATAAATTGAATAAAACAGGTTTCAGAACTGTAACTTAAATAGTTTTTAAGAAAACCAGTGTCAAATGCAAAAAATGGAGTGAAAACACATTTTTTCATCTTTGGGCAGGAATAACTTTGTTATTTCACCAAGAAACAGTTAAATTTTTGAATAAAACATGTAGAAAATGTTATTCTGAACAAACCGGTGTAAATTAAGTACACAGAAACCGAATAGATGTTTGATTAAATGAATTTTTATTCATAACAGTACAAAAAAAAAAATTAACCGGAAAAACTAAGATGAAAAAATGTGTTTTTTCACGCCATTTTTTGCATTTGACACTGGTTTTCTCAAAAACTATTTAACTTACAGTTCTGGGACCTATTTTATTCAATTTGTCAGGTCAAAAACCATAAGAAATGATTGAATTCGCCTCTTAATCTACCTTACCAGAATTCCAGGAAGACCTCATTTCACCTGGTGAGCTGAAATCCGGGCGAAACTTTCGCTTGCCGCAACTCGGTAACGAAGCATTTCCGGACCCATGTTTATATAAACTTTTTTCATTATTTTTACATGTACAATGGGCTCCCAAAGTTTCTGCATATCTTCGTGAATCACCCTGTATCATTAGGAGCTTCAGCGTCTAACATTACTATAGTGCGCGCCACGAAAGAAATCTGTTGCGTTTGAAGAACTCTATTTCATAAATTTTTTTGTCATCAGTCTCTCGACTGGTTTGATGCAGTTCTCCAAGCTGTTCTATCTTGCGCAAGTGGTTTCATTTATATGCATACCTGTAACACCCTACATCTTTTGTAATTTGCTTTATAAATTCTAACCTTTGCCTCCCCTTACAATGCACTCCCTCAATATTACCTTCCATTATTGGTAGAACAATACCTGGATGTCTTAAGATATGCCCCACTAGCCTATCCCTTCTTCTGGTAAGTTGCTTCCATATACTTCTTTTTTAATCCACTCGCCTAAGGACCTCTAAATTACTTATCTTGTCCACCCACCTAATCTTTAACATTTTCCTATAACACCACATTTCAAAAGCTTCTATCTTCTTCCTTTCTACAACCCCTATCACCCATGTTTCACTCCCGTATAGCCTAATGCTACACTCTAAACACAGTGTTTTAAGAAATTTTTCCTAATCTGTAAATCAATATTTGTAGTCAGTAAGCTGTTTTTTATTTCAATGGCTTTTCTAGTTTAAGCAATTCTACTTCTGATATCACTTGTGCTTCTACCATCCTTTGTTATTTTACTCCCTAGATAGCAGAATTCCCTAACTTCCTGTAC
The DNA here is from genome assembly GCA_035578175.1 of Catonia carolina. Lineage (NCBI taxonomy): Eukaryota > Metazoa > Arthropoda > Insecta > Hemiptera > Achilidae > Catonia > Catonia carolina. The sequence continues at coordinate 44,079,316 of JAQMRL010000006.1, read as the reverse complement.
TTTTTTGTTGCCTACTTTTAAATTTCCCCCCTCTTCTAAACCACTCTTGCTGCTGCACAACACCTTCGTTTTGTTCTTATTAATTTTCATGATCTCATCAATTCCATTTAAGATATCCTTTAGTTCTTTATTTGTCTTGGCTAATACTATATAATATCATCGGTGAATCTCTACATTTTTATTGTTTCTCCTTGAATTTTTATTCCTGCGTAAAATTTTTCCTTCACTTCATTTATGGCTTCTTCTACATACAAGTTAAAAAGTAGTGGTAACAATGAACATCCTTGTCGTACACCTTTTCTTACACCAGCCTCTTTTTCATACCCCTCAATTCTCAAAACAGCCATTTGATTCTTATATAGACCGTAGATAACGTATCATAAACTATCAAACTGAAAACTTTCAATTATACACCAAACATTAGCTTGTTTTTTTCTGCGTTAACTAATAAGACTGAGATTTTTTTATTTAAGAATTATTTAGGAGATACGCATAAAAACCTAGTTTTTATCCGGGTTTCGTTTGTTACACTATGCCGATAAGCATAGTTTTCCACTCAGTGAGGAAGTCAATGGTAAACCACTCCTCGTTTTACTTAGTAAAGCCTCTAAAGGCTAGAACAGTGGTTTTCAAGCTGTACAAGTCTGCGGACCATGTCAGTACAGGTAGAAGATGATAACATGTGATGAAACGTGGTTTTTTACTTATGATCCGGAAACTAAGCGCCAATCCATGCACTGGAAGAGCCGAACTTCACAGAGAGCCAAAAGAAGCTCGAATGAGCAAGTCAAAATTTTAAGCAATGATGTTTGGTTTTTTTTATATCCATGGGATTGTGTACCTTCACTGGGTTCCTGAAGGTCAAACAATTAATCAATATTACTACCTTGAGGTACTTTCTAAACTACGTCAAAGAGTAAGGAAAAACGCCCCAAAATGTGGAAGGACAAATCATGGGTTCTCCACCAAGACAATGCGCTAGCCCATTTCGCGTTATCTGTCAAGAGGTTCCTAGCCAAGTACATCATCTCAGTGTTAGAACATTCACCTTATTCACCATGTCACTTCTACCTGTTCCCTAAGGTGAAATCTGCATTAAAAGGGACAAGATTTGAGTCTGGGGTAGCTGTAAAAGAGAAAGCGGCACGTGTTCTGAAGGAGCTGACAGAGGATGACTTCCAGCACTGTTTCCAACAATGGAAAATTCGCATGGAGCGTTGTAGGGATAGAGAAGGAGTGTATATTGAAGGTGACAATAAGTGATTATGTATAAAATTAAAATTAAATTTTTTACGTCAGTCTCGTAATTTAATAGCCATACCTCGTATGTTACCGGACCCTTCCGCGGAGCTCTCAAGACGTGAGGCTCTCAAAGACCACTGATTAGGATCCATTGGATTAAAATATAGCACAATAAAAGGACAAATGTCTAAGTAATTAGACCTTTTACTTATAATTCATTGAAAATTACTTACTTTCTTCTTTACAGAAATCATCACATTATTTTATACCATATCTTATGGTCAGTGCAATTCCCTTTCTTAATAGATTACTGTTGACATTGCAAACCTTTTGTGGATGTGATCATGGGGGCAAATGTAACAATACACTGAAGTGTGGTAAGTTTGATTAACACTTTTTTTTAAATAATACAATTGTATTTATAACTTAAATTAATTATCATGTATATGTTCCAACTGTCTAGTTCCTATAGTTGATTTTACGTTCAGAATTCAGTACGGGAAGTCCATAAGCAATATATTTCAGATAGGAGTTTGGGCACTACTACACTAACTAAAAATATTGACTGCGCGCCACAACACTTTCTAATTTACAAACTCCTATTTAACGTAATACGAAAACATAAGTGATTTTTTTAAACTCATTTATTATTTCTCTTTCCTTCCAACATAAGACTTATTATCATATGTCAAATTACAGATAAAATTCTATATTTTACCTATAACAAAATAATAAAACACATATGATGTCGTGGAAAGAGAAAAGTTATATGATGTGAAATGACATGAAATGTGACGAGATTTAAACTCCCAACTTTGTACGAGCGTATCTTATCTAAATAGCAGAGAATAATAATAATATTTATAGCGTAATAAAATATAATCCATTAGGAAGCGAAAGTAATATTACGGAATTTTTTGGTGGAAAATGAGCTTGTTAGAGCGGGATAAGCGAAATTCTAAATAGTTTTGATCGTGATTGTGTCAGCGGAGGAGGGTTATTTTATTGGCTGTGCCTGATGTTTTCTGTACGCCTGATAACACAACGGGTTCTCATAAGATCTGTACTGCATTATGAACGTGAAATATAGTATATATACAGCAAACAAATCTACCTTACTAACTTCAAGCAATATCTCATATAATAACAAAATCTACAAACAAAAAATTATTAAAAAACCAAAATTTTAAATACTAACACTTATAGTAACTGTTAATTCAAAATTATCTAAAATACCAGATCCCGCTCTCCTGACACCAAATGCAACACAAACCCTAGGTTCGTTCAGGATCTGGGCACAATAAAAATAACAGACTTTCTTTAAAATTATGACAATATTATTTATTGACACGATTAATAATTAGTTAATTAATTAAGTTAATTAAGGTCAGACTACTAACAATTTAAAATAATTAGGTAATGTCAATTAAATTTATTACAAAACTTAAAACTTAGAATTTGACTACAAATAAGAACCTGTCACTCATCAATAAAAACAATGATTTACCTTTATCCACAACCACTTGCTACCACCCGTATGGTCACGCACTATTAACATAATTCAGAAACGGCCAACAACAATTCACAGTAATTCAGTATAATTATTGACTAACTCATCACAAAGGGTGCTAACTGTTTTTATACTTGAGGTTTCTGCGCCTGGGCTAACTGGCTTCTACACCTGGGCCCCGGGTTCGATTCCCGGTCAGGTCTGGCATTTTTTCATCACTCATCTTCATTTATCATTCTTCTCACCGTTTGCATTAGCAGCAATTGCAAAACAGTCAGACATAAAACCAAAAAAATGTATATACATGGGCCTATATTATTTTTATTTTTTATCAAACCTCCTATGTAGGATTTTAAACATTGCTATAAATATAATTAAAGCTATTAATGCTATAGATATAAACATAACTATAAACATTGGCAAGTGTTTTATGTTACTGTATTCTGGTGGTTAGAAATATACAGGGTGATTCACGAAGATATGCAGAAACTTTGGGAGCCCATTGTACATGTAAAAATAATGAAAAAAGTTTATATAAACATGGGTCCGGAAATGTCTCGTTTCCGAGTTACGGCTAGCGAAAGATTTCGCCCGGATTTCAGCTCACCAGGTGAAATGAGGTCTTTCTGAAATTCTGGTAAGGTAGATTAAGGGGCGAATTCAATCGTTTCTTATGGTTTTTGACCTGATTAATTGAATAAAACAGGTCCCAGAACTGTAAGTTAAATAGTTTTTGAGAAAACCAGTGTCAAATGCAAAAAATGGTGTGAAAAAAACACAATTTTTCATCTTTGTTTTTCCGGTTAATTTTACTTTGTACTGTTATGAATAAAAATTCATTTAATCAAACATCTATTCTTTTTCTGTGTACTTTATTTACACCGGTTTGTTCAGAATAAAATTTTCAACATGTTTTTTTCAAAAAATTTAACTGTTTCTTGGTGAAATAACAAAGTTATTCTTGCCCAAAGATGAAAAAATGTGTTTTCACTCCATTTTTTGCATTTGACACTGGTTTTCTTAAAAACTATTTAACTTACAGTTCTGGGACCTGTTTTATTCAATTTATCAGATCAAAAACCATAAGAAATGATTGAATTCGCCTCTTAATCTACCTTACAAGAATTTCAGAAAGACCTCATTTCACCTGGTGAGCTGAAACCCGGGCGAAACTTTCGCTAGCCGTAACTCTGTAAGAAAGCATTTCCGGACCCATGTTTATATAAACTTTTTTCATTATTTTTACATGTACAATGAGCTCCTAAAGTTTCTGCATATCTTCGTGAATCATCCTGTATATTTCAATTTCAATTGGCCTGTTGTTGTTTAGGTCATCAGCCGAAAGGCTGGTTTGAACCTGTAGAGGTTTTACTAAGTAAAACGAGGAGTGAGGTGGTTTACCATTGCCTTCCTCACTGAGTGGAAAAGTACGCTTACCAGCATGTCGGGCCCTCTGAAAAGCACATATTTTCCACTCTGCAAATGACACCTTCACTTCATTCACCACAGGGGTCTGGCTGTATAGTGAAATTCATTACTTTCAGAGGAGATAACTCTGACTAGTGTCTTTTATACCTCTACCTCTTCTGTTCTTAAATGATTCAGTCATTTAATTGGCTGACCATGTGACAAGAAACAGAACTATTTATTTTAGCCCTGCAACTAACAGATTGAGTGTAAATAATTTGACACTCCACCTGTCTGTTATGGGCAGTCAATTGGCCTATATTTATATATATACCTGACGTCTGATAGATAATCCCTTCAAATACTTTTACCACTTTCACTTTCAAAATTCTGTAGAAAAAATTAAAGTAAAAACAAATGTTTCTAATAGTTTAGAATTCTAGAATTCATATTCAAAACATTCTTTCCATTCATCACAATCCATTAACTTTGTTCTATGTAAAATACTTAATAGAATACACAATTTCTTATAATGAACAATTTATTCCCTCATCCATTTTTAGAATATCACTGTACAATGTTATCAGGGAATATCATTCAGGGAAAATTAGAGGGTAAGCGCAATCCAGGTTGATGGAGATTTTATGGTTGAGGAATTTTTGGAACTGATTTAGTGCTTACCAATGCTTAGATCTTGCTTACCAATGAAAAAGGGCACCTTATTTCATTGGGCAGATGACAAAACTCAAGTGGCTTTGATAATAAACAAAATATTATTAAAGGATAAAAGTATCTGAAGAAGTCCACACAGATACATAAAAAAATAGATAACCATTTAAAAAAATTGGAAAAGAAGCAATGAGTGTTGTTTTCTTTCAGTACCACTCATTCAGTTTGAGCTGATCGCAAAGAAAATATTGTGACAATATCTAAAAGGGAATGTGTGTTCAAGAATTTTCGAGGAGGACAGAGATTTTAAAAATGTTACCGTAAATAATATGAGCGATACATAGATTTACTGGGAAATAAGTAAAAATATTATGTATACTTTAAAATGGTTTGTATAGTACAGGTAGGCCTGCCTATTGTTGTACGACTATTGTGAAAGAAAGAGTCGAGTACCTATTTAGAAAATTAGCCTTTTTGTAACACCTTTTATTCAATCCTAATTTGTTTACAGTTTAAGATTTATCCAGAAACCTAAGAAGGATTTTCAATTTTTATTATTATATCAATAATCTCTGTCCTCAAATTCTCAATAGGTCACCAGTATAAGCGAGCCGGTTTGTTTAGAGTAAGTCAGTCTCGATTTGTCTGTGATTCAGTGAGCGAATTGCGTAGTGTGCGTAACAGTTTGCTAGAGAAGGTCAACGTTACTGTGAATTATTGTCATTTCTAAGTAGTATTTAGTTTAATTAAGTGCGAGTTAAGTTTATTTATTGCAATTATTAATTTAATTGTAATTTACTCGCAGATTTAAGATAATTTTATTAACTGTAAATTTTAGTTTGTAATAAATATACTTGTACTTTTAAACTTTAGTGTGTAAATTATTTATTTTACCCAGAATCGAAAATGGACCTTAGAGATAATTGTCATAATATTATGCGCTTTTTTTTTTAAATTATTATTAAAAGTCTGATCTGGTAGTTCTGAGTTAACTTTAATAATTTTGTTTTGTTTCAGCACTTCAATTATATTTTTGGATGACAATTTACAGTCATTATTGTGAGATTTCGTAGTAATTCATAAAATTATTGATTCTTTCACCACAAAATACTTTTTTTTTAATTCTTACAGAAAGTAACTTTCCATAATACAATAATATAATTAATGTATTGTATGTACATAATGTAACGCTTAAAATAAATTAACATTCCAATTATTTTGACAAATGGAATTTTTTATCTGCACGATTACATACTGTGTGATTCAAAATTCATCAGCAATCTTTCAGGAGCTAAATAGCTAAAAAAATAAGAAAAATTTTCATAAGTTATATAGTACCTACAGAAACGCTTCATTAGTAAGTTACAGCTGGCAAAATATTTTGCTCAGAATTTAGTTACCCTCCAGTAAAATGAGACCATACTGAAATTTTTAAGGCTTTAATACACTATTTTTCAGGGCTGATGAGCTCTGAACATGCACATTACCCCCTACCCACTTTATAGCTAGCCAATGTTAGTAAGTTACAGCTGGCAAAAGATTTTGCTCAGAATTTAGTTACCCTCCAGTAAAATGAGACCATACTGAAATTTTTAAGGCTTCAATACACTATTTTTCAGGGCTGATGAGCTCAGAAACATGCACATTACCCCCTACCCACTTTATAGCTAGCCAATGTTAGTAAGTTACAGCAGGCAAAATATTTTGCTCAGAATTTAGTTACCCTCCAGTAAAATGAGACCATACTGAAATTTTTAAGGCTTCAATACACTATTTTTCAGGGCTGATGAGCTCAGAAACATGCACATTACCCCCTACCCACTTTATAGCTAGCCAATGTTAGTAAGTTACAGCTGGCAAAAGATTTTGCTCAGAATTTAGTTACCCTCCAGTAAAATGAGACCATACTGAAATTTTTAAGGCTTCAATACACTATTTTTCAGGGCTGATGAGCTCAGAAACATGCACATTACCCCCTACCCACTTTATAGCTAGCCAATGTTAGTAAGTTACAGCTGGCAAAAGATTTTACTCAGAATTTAGTTACCCTCCAGTAAAATGAGACCATACTGAAGTTTTTAAGGCTTCAATACACTATTTTTCAGGGCTGATGAGCTCAGAAACATGCACATTACCCCCTACCCACTTTATAGCTAGCCAATGTTAGTAAGTTACAGCTGGCAAAAGATTTTGCTCAGAATTTAGTTACCCTCCAGTAAAATGAGACCATACTGAAATTTTTAAGGCTTCAATACACTATTTTTCAGGACTGATGAGCTCAGAAACATGCACATTACCCCCTACCCACTTTATAGCTAGCCAATGTTAGTAAGTTACAGCTGGCAAAATATTTTGCTCAGAATTTAGTTACCCTCCAGTAAAATGAGACCATACTGAAATTTTTAAGGCTTTAATACACTATTTTTCAGGGCTGAAGAGCTCTGAACATGCACATTACCCCCTACCCACTTTATAGCTAGCCAATGTTAGTAAGTTACAGCTGGCAAAAGATTTTGCTCAGAATTTAGTTACCCTCCAGTAAAATGAGACCAAACTGAAATTTTTAAGGCTTTAATACACTATTTTTCAGGGCTGAAGAGCTCTGAACATGCACATTACCCCCTACCCACTTTATAGCTAGCCAATGTTAGTAAGTTACAGCTGGCAAAATATTTTGCTCAGAATTTAGTTACCCTCCAGTAAAATGAGACCATACTGAAATTTTTAAGGCTTTAATACACTATTTTTCAGGGCTGATGAGCTCTGAACATGCACATTACCCCCTACCCACTTCATAGTTAGCCAATGACTTGCCAGCAGCATTTCAACACTTGCTCTCGTAGCTCTGTTATATATTTTGTCTGCCATGTTTTCATCATGCGGTCTTGGGTTCGAATCCCATTCAGGCAAGGCATTTTTTCATACGTTACAAAAAATCATTTCATCATTCACCGTCTGCATTAGCAGTAATTGCAGAACAGTTGGACGTTAAACAAAAAAAAAAAATTATAATAAACTGCCATTTTTTTTGTCTTTCAATAACAATTGAAGAGGTTAGTGGATGAAGGAGCTATGTAACATTTTTCAAAAACTTAAAAAACTTAATTTTTGTGATTGATGAAGATTTAAACTATCTCTACAGTTTAAGGAAACACTAGTGGATAAGTGGTAGTGGTATACGATTGTAGCCTACTGCTTAATTTAGTGTTCTGTAGTGTTTTAAAGTATCAATCAAGATTACCTTGACGCCTTCCACCAGAATGAACTTCAGTCTTAGAGACATATTTTTGGAAGAATAACAGTTAACTATGGTATTATATAATTATCTTCAGCAATAAACGCAGTTATTTGGTATTTTTTTGACAAAATTCTGTTATGAAATATATTGTCTTCTATTTTTAAAATACCTTTATCCATCCTCAGAGAATGTAGTGTACGATACAGATTTTTAAAGGACGAAGATCTCAAATGCATGAGAAAAATATGAGAAAAGTAATGTTCAAAGAAAATTTTAATTGCATAAAGAGATAGGTAATATGTAGTTACTAAACTGAAAGAAATTAGGCTATTCATAAAACAATGGGAGCTTAGAATTTTGATTTCATTATTCTAAAAACTAATTTTTGTTGCATAACACCTTCTTCCACTAAGCTCTTCAATTATAACCTACGAACATACAATCAGCTGATTATATTATACAGTATTACATGTTAACGCGCCAATGTGTTCAGTATGAGATGCAAGACATGAGTGAACTACTGTGGCTCTTATACAAATGGGCACGTAATGTTTATCAGGCTGAAACATTCGTACAATCTGACGATGCTGGCAAATGTTCTAATAGGTCTAAACGAGTGGAACAGAAGAGCTCATCAACCATGAAAAGCATTGTAGCACAACCTGCATCTTTGGCCAGTGAAGGGGAATGTGTATTTTACTTTAGTCACCCAAGTTTGTCAGGATATTTCACTGCTTCCAATTTCCTTTTTAATCACATTACCTGGAGAAAATACACGAAACAATTTAATGAAAACTATTGGAAGATTTATTATCAAACAAATTTAGAGCAACTGAGAAAGAAATTACTTCTTAGAACTTATTCAGAAGAAATGTGAAGTAACCATCATGTATAATACCACTACTTCATTGTCAGAGGGTTAATTCAAATGTTAACAAACATCAAAAGAGATTTTGAACAAAAACGTTTAGAAAACATTTATTTATCTTTCAAGTTAGATTTTATTGAACAATACATAAATAATGTTTTCACATAAAATAACAATATACAATACATACAATAAAAAGGAGTAAAAACAATAACAAAATTAAACAATGGATTTAGTATTTTTAGCTGCCTTTTTTAGACTAAACCAAAAAAACATAAAACTGATTTAAGTTACCAGATTGTTTTTTTTTTAAATCTTTCAAGTTACTTTTATTGAACAATACATAAATAACTTTTTACATAAAATAACAGTATACAATATTATACAATACATACAATAAAAAGAAGTAAAAACAATAACAAAATTAAACAATGGCTTTAGTATTTTTAGCTGCCTTTTTTAGACTAAACCAAAAAACATAAAACTGTTTTAAGTTACCAGATTGTTTTTTTTTTTAAATCTTTCAAGTTACTTTTATTTAACAACACATAAATAACTTTTTACATAAAATAACAGTATACAATATTATACAATACATACAATAAAAAGAAGTAAAACAATAACAAAATAAAACAATGGATTTAGTATTTAGCTGCCTTTTTATAGACTAAACCAAAAAACTTAAAATTGTTTGTTTCATTTCTAGAAAATGTTTTTTTTAGATTTTACAGCCATTAAATAATGACTGAATCATTTAAGAACAGAAGAGGTAGAGGTAAAATACACTAGTCAGAGTTATCTCCTCTGAAAGTAATGAATTTCATTATACAGCCAGACCCTGTAGTAAATGAAATGAAGGTGTCATTTGCAGAATGGAAAATATGTGGTTTTTAGAGGGCCAGGTATGCTGATAAGTATACTTTTCAACTCAGTGAGGAAAGCAATGGTAAACCACCTTACTCTTCGTTTTACTTAGTAAAACCTTTAGAGGTTCTAACCAGCCTTTTGGCTGAAGACCTAACCAAAAACAAATCATTTACAAAAATACTTCACGTGAATTATAGAAAGTTAATGAATCAGATAATAAAGTGCAAACAAAAACTTAACACCTAAATTAAAGTCTATACCCCATCAAACTGAAGACTGCAGATGAGATCTAGCCAATAACAGCCAAGGAAGGGAGGTTACCCCTTCGCTAAGACACACTCTGTTTTGCTGAACTCCAGCTGACATTTCGTTAACTGTCATCCCCAGCCGGATCACAACGCAGGATTCGATTAACGAAAGTCAATTGGCTCTGTGCTGTGATCTAGGTCACTATTCTCCGCCTTCATCTGCAGTCTTTAGTTTGTTAAGGTATACGTAATTTTTAATGGAAACTTTTCTTTTAAAGGTCATGTTCAAGGTACAGTGGTTATCGGATACAGTGACCTCCAAGGTACCAGGTAATTCCAGCCACTGTTACGCAATAGTCACTGTAACTGATGGCCTTTTCTTGTAGCAAAGGTCCAGTCATGTTGTTTGCCTGTTGCGAAGTAAACCACTTTAAAAGAGCTGCTTTTATATTTTGTTTTTGACTAAGTCGAAATCTCACTGACTTCTCTTTTTACCTTCATCAAAACTATTCTGAATCTTTCCCAGTTTTCCCAAATTGCGGATACTCTGGAGTGTTCAATGTTGAACTCCATTGCAATGTCCCTGTTTGTTTTACCGTTTTCCAAACACCAAATAATGTGTTTTTTCAATCACTGTAAAATGTCTATGCGATGACGTCATATTTACGTTTTTATAAAACACAAAAATACCGGACGCTACTACAAATAATGGATGAGTTTACACAAAACATATGAACTAAACTTGAGTAAATAGTACAATAAAATTATAGATCAATACAGTATTTTAAGACACAAAAAGAAAGGATAGGCCTATATTAAACAAAATTCCGACACGAACTACAGTAAATGTGCGTTGAGACTAATGCTTTTAAAAAAAAGAACATTTTAAAACTAGAGAAATCAATGAGTAAAACACTGACTCATACTGTCGAGAGATAACCGGTATAGTTGAAAATTCATACAGTTGTCACTAAAACCAATATGTGATTTTAACCGAAGTTGCTGTAAACAATTTTATTTTATATTGCATGTAATAGCGGACCAATCTTTCCATCAAATATTTGGTCACTTTAACCGTGTACCATTGTAAAAGTACAATATTGTACAAACAATGGAAGTTATGTAATTCCTAATTACTAATAAATTGTAAATATAGCCAACGATCAACCATCTGATATTCATTAGACTGGTGTATTTTCTCCCTCTGTGTTTTTGGGCCTTTCTTCCAACTACCAACTTTCAGCGAATCATTGGGGTAGTTCTCTTTCCCGCTAGTCCTCCAGGTTGGTTAAACAGTTGGTGGGAGAGGGAGGCTCATCAACCAGAGGTTTCCTGGTTCGAACCCAGGAAATTCACAATCAGTTCCCTTGGGACTTAAAAGTGAAACAAAGGAGTTGTTAAGACTGAGCAGAATTTGAAGAAGATACTAGGGGAACGAGGAGTGTAGGAGAACGAAGAGTGACGGAGAACAAAGAGTGACCAGGAGAATGAAACGAAGAAGAAGAAAGGGGACACACTTAATTCAAGGTAAATTCGTTCGTTTATTTATTAAGGGTTTTTAATTTCTTGTTTTTATATTAACGTCACGGCAAAAAAGGTTGGTTATATTTTAAAATACGTTACGATAATTTAAGGATTGTTTTGTTAAATAGTTAGTAGTACATTTATTAAATACAGGGTGCGGCAGCATAACTTCCTTTTTTCAAAACTCAATAAAAACTATGGTATGCATCGGAAAATATTTATTTATTTTTTATAATGTAGGTACATGTATAAAGTTTTTATTTACATTGTTTTGAAGATCAAATCTGTTAGGTGACGTCCCCCATTCTCCATACATTGCGTAAACCGATTTCTGGCGTTTGTCATGGCTCTTGTTAGCATAGCAGGTGTTATGTTGGCAATTTCTTCTTGGATGTTGGTCTTCAAATCTTGTAGGGTTCTTGGACGGTTCACATAAACACGGGATTTCAAAAAACCCCATAGAAAAAAATCACAAGGGGACAGATCGGGAGAGCGTGCCGGCCATTCCAAATCGCCTCTAATTGAGATAAGGCGCTCTGGAAAGTGTTCCCTCAAAACAGCCATCGATGCTCTTGAAGTGTGTGCTGTTGCACCATCTTGTTGGAACCAAGTGTCCCCCAAATCCAACTCTTCTAGCCGTGGGAAAAAAAAATTCTGTAGCATGTTTACATACCGGTCCGAATTCACTGTCACTGTAACCTCATTCTCCTCAAAAAACCAGGGACCAATAATTCCAGCTGAGGAAATTGCACACCACACTGTGACTTTGGGTGAATGCAAAGGCCTTTGATGCAATTCTCGAGGGTTGGTGTCAGCCCAGTAGCGCATGTTTTGTTTGTTAACCGACCCACACAAATGAAAATGGGCTCCATCGCTAAAAAAAAACAATAGCACCCTCGGGAACGACATCAAGAAGAAGCTCGCACGCGTTCATCCGAGAATTGAAGTCACGTTCTGAAAGTTCCTGCACTATCGCCATCTTATAGGGATGAAAATAAAGATCATCACAAAGAATTCTTCTCACAGAACGATCGGATAGTCCAAGGGCAGATGCGTGTTTGCGCGCAGAACGCCGTGGTGATCGCAACATTGACGCTCTCACTGCTTCAATGTTCTCAGGTGATCTAACGGGCCGAGGGACTCCAGTTCTTCGTTTTGTCGCACTTGCAGTTTGTCTGAATGTAGTGACCCATGTAACAATTGATTTGCGGTCTGGGACGGGAGCCAACGGGGCTAAATTAAAACGATTCCGAAATGCACGCTGTGTTGCAATAACCGAACATCCGCTTGAAAAGTAGGCCTCAATGGCAAAGGCACGCTCCTCACTATTCCAACGCATGATGGCGACTGAACCGTGTCGGGACAAAACTTTACAGTACCCCGTCTTGAACGAGACCACTAGCGCTCCGCTATGACATCAACTAACTGAATGGCGCGCATTTTAAAAAAGGAAGTTATGCTGCCGCACCCTGTATTTAGTTTAACGAAAGGAAATCTAGTTTTTATTTATTTTTCTCATGCTCTGCTGACAGATCTGGCACCCAACAATTTTTTTATTATTTTTTTTCAGTTCTTACTAAAGTATTTGCCCACCAGTCGAAGTTGATGGTGGAGCAACCGATAGATCATTGTATCCGATAACTACTGTACTTACATACGAAATGTATTTAAGTGTTTACTGTAAATATATTATACATTGAGATAAATATACTGTAAATATACATTGAGATAAAGTATTCACCAAATTAAAAATAAATTAATTCATTTCAGTCTACGGTTGAGCAAGGTTCGGATAGCAGGGATTTACTGTAAAATATGAATTATTTAAAAAAATGACCCAACACTATTTTCCTGTAAAAACCAGTGGGAATATGACCACTAGAAATAGGATGTCTTTCATAATACTCAACCTGTTAGTGGACAGCATACGGATCCTGACACAACAAAACTTTGAGAATTATTACTCTGATTCAAATAAATACATAAATTTTAATTTCATTCTTTTAAACACTTTGAATACCATTAAAAGATTACTCATAAAACCCATTTTCTAGTTTCAATAACATTATAATTACATATTTATAACAAACAACATGGTTACTAAACTAGACAATAGCGGTCACGCGCAGCTGCTGTGAGATATAAGATGACGTAATCTGGTCCCCAACAACTCGGCCAGTGCGTAGTGACGGAAGGATTATTGTATTGTTTTTATAAACATACTGTTGTTCAGATTTGTTCGCACGGGAAATCGATTTTAATTTTAATAATTTTTCATTTGTGTCCTGAAGTTTTTCTCTAAGTATCTTAGTTTCTTATTTTAATTCAGCGTTTTCACACTTTAAGAGATCAGTTTCCTCTGACTGCACAACATTCAAATTTGGCGGTTCTTCATTAAAACTAAGCCTACCTTCCTCTACCAGTATCCCTTCATTTTGTGAACTGCCTGTTTTGTAATTGGATGATGAGTTTAAAATATCATAAACTTTCTCAAAGAGTGTATAGTTTCTCTGCTCAATTTTTGCGTTCATTACAAGTCGGGTTTACCAGACGTAGAACGGTACTACAAATCGAAAAATTTAAATGTGGGACTGAATTCATCTTTGGGACACGTTTTAATGGAAGATATAGCAACTCGGACTTTAAGGCCAAGCACAAGTTGAGACACAACTCCGTGACGTGAGGTGAGGTGAGGTGACTCACCAGCAATTTCTGTGAATCCCTGATGATACAACAGCGCATGTTGACACGCAGGGTGAGGTGGCGCAGTTCCTGCATTACCTCACCCTGCAAAGGTTTGTGCTCCTGCTGCAGTTTCCACTAGTAAATACCGCAGCTCATGTTTGTTTTATTGAAAAGTTGTAGTTATGAAGGCTCGTGTTTGTACAATGGAGGAAAAAATTATCGAGGCAGTTCGAGAAAGACCAGTTTTGTATGACACCTTAAATCAAGACTATTTAAAAACAAAATTGAAATTGGAGATTTGGGACCACATAGCGAAAGATATTGGAGTGAAATCAGTCCATATTAGTCTTGATGCATTGCACCCTCCACCATCTATTGACTCCTTGATAAATCCATGTGATTTAGAAAACTGGTCACGAGTTACACGGTAATAATTTTTTAATTTCTCATCAGAAAATTCATCCTTAAGGACAAATTCTCCGTGGCTCTTTCTTTTTCTCAAACTGCTTTTTGAAAGCTTTTTATGAAATAATTTTGCAATTAATTCGTCTTTGTTTAACTCATCAGAATCAGATTCTGAACTCAGTAATGAGTTAATATATGAGTACATTGCATTAATCACACTCATTCTAAACACAACGTACAAACACGCAGTGACCACACAACTGCGCCTTAACTTTCGCTCTCCCTGCGCGCAGTCGACTCTTTCCTGCGTTACCCTGCGTCTCAAATTGCCCGGCCTGAATCGCATACATAATCAGATTCGTCGAAATGTACTAAACACACGCATCACTATCAGCAGAAAATGAATCTGCCTGCTTGCAAGCATTTATCCACTTCAATCTAGTTTACTGGCCTTTGGAAAACTGTGAAACTCAATGCCCAAATCCTTTTGGTGTCTATCGTGATTAGAACATCCAGCAATCTCACAACAACCATTATTAAAGACTTCTTCTTCTTCAGGTGCCTTCTCCATTACGAAGGTTGGCTATCATCATGGTCAGTCGTACCTTGTCCACTGCTGCTCTGAAAAAGTCATGCAACGAGCAGTTAAACGCTTCTCTCAGGTTTCTTAACCAGGATATTCGTCTGCATCCCACCGAGCGTTTACCAACGAGTTTCCCTTGAATTATGAGATGCAGAATCTCATATTTAGGCCCCCTCATGATGTGTCCAAGGTTGTCAGTTTTCTTATCTTTACGCTCTGCAGGATTTCCAGCTCTTTCCCCATTCTTCTGAGGACCTCCATATTTGTGACCCTGTCTGTCCACGGTATTCGAAGCATCCTCCGGTAGGTCCAAATTTCAAACGCTTGTAGACGGGTCTCACATTCTTTGGTGAGTGTCCACGGCTCTACCCCATACAAGAGAATGGGAAAGACGTAGCACTTCAAGAGGCGGGTCCTGGTTTCGAGGCTCAGGTCGTGGGCCGATAATTAAAGACTAGTATTAAAGACTAGTAAAGTATTAAAGCTAGTAAACATCACAGACCAACACCATATACATCGTGCGTATGTCAGCTGTCACTGGTGACCAGATGACATCAGCGAGCGGGGTTTACCACTGCGCATATTGTTGATGATCCCTACCGTCTAGTAAAGTAACCATGACAAACAAATTTAAACATCAACCGAGGAACAACAGCCAGCTGCAGAAGCCAGTGCCAACTGAATATTATGAATATTAGTGCCACAAGGTAAATTATTGTTACAACTATTATTACTTGTACTTAATTTACAACACCCATTATCGAAAACTTTACGTAAATTTTGTAACGTTTTCAGACAAACAGTAATACAACACGGACTCTTGAATTTTAATTCACTACAACCAGTACAACTACATGAGGTATTATTTATTCCATTCACATTTACATTGCTACAATTATTATTTACTAAATTTTCTCTTGAACTAGACGATAAATTTGAATTTGAATTGTTAGTGTTATCATCAAGAATTTTCAGAATCGCTTCCGTATTAAAATCCGTGTCATCGTTTATTATTCTATCGTTATTATTTAAAATACTGTTTTTATCTTTTTGAGATGACACATTGTTATTCTTTTGCAATTCATTCCATTGTAGATCTAAAATTTCTAATTCAGGACTGATAACGATATCTATGGAATTCGTGTCATTCCAATCGCTACAAGACTTTGTTAGATCCATTATGATTTTATCAGGATCTAACAACTCTGAGATATTATCATTCGCATTATTCTCTATTGCATTACCTACTGAATTTAAATCTGTAAACGTAAAATCATTTTCGACTGGAGCTGCGTTTGATTTTTCAATTTCATGACTTGAAACATCGTTTCCGATATGTGGTGAGGAAATATGAGGCTCAATTAATGAATCTTTGGTAATATTATGTTCATTAAAAGCATTATCATTATTATTATTTAACGAATCAGAATTATTTGTGAATTCTAATCCGGAATCCACAAAATTCTGTGTTGGATCTTTTGTGAATTCTACAGCTGAATTCACAAAATTTGTTGGTGGATTTTTTGGGAATTCTGCATCAGAATTCATGAATGATTCACAGTGTTTTGTAAATTCCAAATCTGAATTCACAAATGTCTGTTTACTAGGGAATTCTGGATCAGAATTCACTTCTACGATTGGTAATGTGGATGAGGTCGATGCACATGATGAAGATGGCCCATCAGGAGTAACAAAACAGAACGACGATATCTCTGGTGTCTTTTCCTCATTGCTTATAATATTACCTTCATTTAACATGACATTCATGGCTGGAATGTTAACAATGTTCTCATTTAACGATAAAATATTTGTAGTCTCGCTGATCTCTGGCATTACCCCTACCGAACTGATAATTATTGTACCGTTCAGGTTATGATCTGTTTCAATGAAAGTTTTTTCAATTACTTGTTCATCAGAAGGTACTGTGCACATATTTAACTCTTGTAAAACATGATTCTCCTTTCTCATGGTGTCTCTATCATTATTCTCTATAACAGCCATGTCAGAAACAGTAGCATCTTTATCTGAAAAAGAAATTAAAAAATAATTAACTATTCCCCGTAGGCCCTTGACATTTTTAAGGCTACAATTTTATAACTGGTTTATTAATATGATATAATGACAGTTTTCACAATTTTTCAGAATATTATAGGTATTTTTCAATGTATAATGCAATTATTTTGTTGAAAAGAAAACCAGACAATTCTTCTTCTAAAAATATGCCTATTAAACAATAAAAACTGGCTAATAATTTTATAAATATTGACACTACATAAAATACTTGTTTTCCACATTTGAAAAAATATATAAGCATTATAATTGCACTGAACAATAGATTACGAGGGGAGACCCAAAAATAACTGAAGTGAGAGCATGCTGCCATTTGTAGACATAGTAGAGAGTTCTCCCGTTACATGGGGGGGTTAGTTGAGACATTCAACTAACATCTGCCCAAACAGCGTCAGTTTGTAAGTTAACGTTTGATTGTAGTGTTATGTTTCTCTTACTGTTGTCATGTTCCGCCTGCGATGTCATTAAGTGTCAAGCTAATCTTTCACTGGCTTGATGCTTGCTTGGTTTTTGGGTCAAACCCAATAACACCATTTCTCATCACCTATAATGACTGGTCAAAAAGTTTGAATCAATTTCAACCTTGTTTTTCTAGTCCTGACTCAAATTCAATTGAATGTTTTGTTGATCCTGTTTGAGAAGGCAAGGAACTAATTTAGCAGCAATACATCTCATTTGCAAATCCTGTCAAAATCCAATGGCATGAGCGCCAACTCACGCCTGACTCTTCAGAAATTTCATCGATCGTGAAATGATGATCCTTATTGAATTTTTGGTGGATTTTTCATGTTTTCATCATTTCAAGATGTTGAAGTGTGCTCAGAACGAACATGGCCTTCAACATTCATCTCACCACGTTTAAAGCGCCCAAACCACTCGAAAACTTGAGAGCAGCTCATAGCATCCTTCTTGAAAGTCTGTTGAAGCATTTAGTAAGTTTCCGTTGTCGATTTTTCAACCAGGAACAAACACACCTTTGTTTTTTTAAATTTGCTTTAACGATATCACAGACGGAACACGACAACAGTAATAGAAACACAACACTATGACCAAACGTTAATCTACAAACTGATGCCATCTGGGCAGTTGTTTGTTGAAAGTCTCTACTAGCTCCATCTAGTGGGAGAACTCTCTACTACGTCTACAAATGGCAGCACAATTTCAAGTCTGGTTCTTTTTTTGGGTACCCCTCATATGTAATTAATTTTTATAAATACACCTTTCACAACATGATGCACACAACTATATATATAATCAAGATGGTGGCTCAGTATAATTGGAGGGTACCAATACAACGATATACAGAAAATCTAATCTAATTTAAGTGATGCCCATAACAGACAGGTGGAGTGTCAAATTATTTACACTCAATCTGTTCATTGCAGGGCTAAAATAAATAGTTCTGTTTCTTATCACATGGTCAGTCAATTAAATGACTGAATCATTTAAGAACAGAAGAGGTAGAGGTGTAAAAGACACTAATCAGAGTTATCTTCTCTTAAAGTAATGAAATTCATTGTACAGCCAGACCCTGTGGTGAATGAAGTGAAGGTGTCATTTGCAGGGTGGAAAGTGAAAGCTTTTCGGAGGGCCTGGCATGCTAATAAGCATACTCTTTCAACTCAGTGAGGAAGGCAATGGTAAACCACCTTACTCCTCGTTTTTTACATAGTAAAACCTCTTAGAGGTTCAAACCAGCCTACAGGCTGATGACCTAAACAACAACAAATTTAAGTGATTAAATTATTAATTTGTTGTTAATATTCTACGAATAATAATCAATTGTAATACAGGGAGTTTTAAACGAACTCCTCGATTTCAATAAATCATAATAAAATAACCTAACTAGTTAAAAGCATTTGGTTTTCATAGTTCTGTCAAGCATGTCGTAAAGTTTTAATTTGTTACATTGGCCAACCTGTTGGTTAACTCGCCTGACCTTCACACGGTGTCAGTCTGCCAGTCATGGCGTCACCGCAGCAGAAAGAACAGTGCGTGATTTGGTTTACAGAGACGCGTTCAGTTATTACAGTTCAGCATAATTTACGGCACGAATACGGCCATACTACCCCTATGAATAAAATGATTCTGCAGTGGTTTAACCAGTTTAAGGCAACAGGCAGCATCTCAAAAGGGACATCTCCAGGCAGACCATCTGACCACGTCATTGGTCCATTCATACGAGGGCTATTCAGAAAGTAGATTACGTTTTGGAATAAAAAAATAACAAATTACAGAAAAAAAAATTTATTATGTACATCTGAAAGAGCAACTTAAACACTACTTTTCTACATAGTCACCAAACAAATTGAGGCACTTGTCGTAGCGGTGAACAAGTTTTGAAATGCCTTCATCGTAAAATTCAGCCGCCTGAGATGTCAGCCAGTTAGTCACGCCCGCCTGCAGTTCCACGTCGTCATCAAAACGTTGTGTTGCAAGCCAGTTCTTCATCTTTGGAAACAAGTGGAAGTCGCTGGGTGCAAGGTCGGGACTATAAGCCGGATGAGGAAAAATCTCCCATTTGAATCCATCAAGGACACCTTGAGTGCGATTTGCCGTATGAGGTCTGGCATTGTCATGCAAAAACAAAATTTTGTTCGTCAGCTTTCCCCGACGTTTGTTTTGAATCGCTCTTCTTAAGTTTTGCAACGTTTGACAATACCTCTCAGAGTTGATTGTTGTACCACGCTCCAAAAAATCGATAAGAATAACACCTTTCCTATCCCAAAAAACAGTCGCCATAATCTTCCTTGCAGACAATGTTTGGAGACATTTTCTTGGTTTTTTAGGGGAATGTGTGTGTCCCCACTCCATAGACTGTAATTTTGTCTCGCAGGTAACATGTTTTACCCACGTCTCGTCTCCCGTTACGATTCGGTCAAGAAATGACTCACCAGCTTTGTCGTAACCATCAAGAAATGTTAATGATGCAGCCATGCGCTGATCCTTGTGGTCTTCTGTAAGGAGTTTTGGCACCCATCTTGCACAGAATTTGTGGTAGCCTAGCTTTTGTGTAACAATCTCGTACAGCAAAGTTCTTGAAAATTGTGGGAAACAAAGGGAAAGCTCCGTTATTGTGAAACGGCGGTTTTCACGCACCTTTTCATTGACTTTCTCAGTCAGTTCATCAGTCACAATGCTCGGTCGACCACTCTTCTCTTCGTCATGGACATTAGTTCGGCCATTCTTAAAGCGAATGCACCACTGACGAACTCCACCTTCAGTGATAATGTCATTTCCATACACTGCACACAGTTTCCGGTAAATTTCTATTGGTTTATGGTTGCTTGCCAACAAAAACCTTATCACAGATCGTACTTCACAACTCGCGGGATTTGCGATTGCAGCACACATTTCAAAAGCTTATAAAAACGGAACGAGCAGCGCGATCACCCTCTCACTAGCACGGCTGGATAGCCACTGAACGGCAGAACGCCCACATACCAAAATGTCCGCGATTGCCCCGCCCCTTGCGGCAACAGACGAAAACGTAATCTACTTTCTGAATAGCCCTCGTATTTGCCAAATAAACAATTAACGGAACTCATTACTGTGATATGTTAGAGCAGTACGCCTTTCCACAGATTGACGATATTGAAGAAGAAAAAGGATTAATATTCTTTCAGCTAGACGGCGCTCCACCGCATTACAACAACTGTGTCCGTGCTCCATTAAACACTCATTTTCCAGACTGGTGGATCAAAAGAACAGGCCCGATCCCATGGCTACCAAGGACCCCAGACATTACACTGCTAGATTTTTTTTGTATGGGAGAATGTTAAAACCATTGTTTACACAGAGAAAATCCATGACATTGAACACCTACGGGAGAAGATTTTTACAGCAGTAGCAGCAATAACCCCCGATATGCTGGCAAGTATGTGGGAAGAAGTGGATTACTGTTTGGACGTATGCAGGGCAACGAATGGTGCACATATCGAAGTTTATTAAATATACAAAAATACTTGAAAAATTTCTCATCCAGAATGTATTATCATGTAAGTTTTTCTTATAATTAAAGCTATTTAAATAACACTTGAAATAAAGGAGTTCTTTTACAAACACCCTGTATATAATTCAGTAAATAAATAATTATTGCAAATTTAAAGGATATTTGTTTAATAATTATTGGGGTGATCAGTTATTCTTGAACTATTTACTCACCATGATCACTGTTTATCAAAGAAGAATCTCTTTCCTCTGTGCTAGTAATTTCTTTACTTGTAATACTGCAACTGCTGTTATCATCATCATGGTCGCTTAATTCATCCACATCTGAATTGTCTCCTGGTTCACCCACCCATTCATCAGCTGTATCCTACAAATGAAACAAAAAAATCTGGTGTGAAACACTCACACAACTTCCTCTTGCCTATGCAAATAATAAAAAATAATCCTAACATTAGTAATAAAACATTAGAAATAAACAAAAAACAAACGTCAATAAATATAACCTAATTTTAATCATGAGTGAATGAACCAAAATGAAAATCGACCTCAGTTTCGCTTAAAAATACGGAAAATTACTCTTTCTCACTAAACTAGGCTCCGTGGAGAAAAATGCTGTCAATAAAATTTGTAGATCTTTTAATTTTCTATAAATTTAATTATACACTTTTGTCGTAAAATGCATACTAAGGCCGAAATCTTAAAAAAATCAATTTTTCACAAATTTTCGTGAGAAAAAACAGAAAATTGCAAATTACCGCTAAACTAAGCGTTATACAAAAAAATGTTTAAATAAAAGTTGTAGAATTTTAAATTCTCTACATTTTTTATTATATAAATTTTTGCGCTATAATACATATTAAAGCCGTAATCTTAAAAAAACACTTTTTTTACGTGAAAACACCCTCACCAAGAATTTCAGCAAACATGGCACCTACCCTATCTTGTAGAGAATAAAAAATTGAGTAAATGAGGCGATTTTTAAAAAAATCGTAGGACCAGTTTTTGAGAAAATCGTAAAAAAGTGAAAAATTATATGAATAAACTACTACTTCCGGTTTACCGATTTTGATGAAAATGCTCGTGTCGGGTTCGGTAAGGGTATGTAACTTAAGTTTCAAGTTTCAAGTTCGTACGATGTTCCGTTCTTGAGATAATTTTGCACACACACATACACACACACACACACACACACACGCGCGCGCGTACACACACACACACACACACAGACCAATCGCTAAAAACATGTTTTTTGGGTTCAGGGGGTCTGAAACGTATAGATCCGGTGAAAACTCGGTTTCGAAAAATCGACATGAAAACAATACTTTCCTTCCTATATATTCATATAGGCAAGAGAAAGTAAAAATGTGAAATGAAAGCATTTACAAAAGAAATACTTCAATCAATATTATATCAGATTTGTATTAGGCTAGATTTACATTGGTTGCATGCTTGCGCGAGTATTTAGTTGTGCAAGCTTGCATTTAAAAACAAATTTACAGGAAGTATGAGTAAGCAGATGGCGACATACTTTACGCAAGTTGCATGCGCAATCCTGCATCTAGTTGCAACACGAGATTTTTCAAACACACAAGTTTGTTTTGCATGCACTTAGTTGTTGCATGTTGTTTGACTATCTTTTTATTGACCGAGTATATTGTATATTGAATTTGTGAATTTATTGAACTTCGTGTATTTACTTATAAATTTGTTGGCTATTGAAAACAAAGTACTCATTTGGTGTGTTCCAGAAAAAAGGCAATTTAGGATGCTGGTGACAAGAAACATAGCAGTAAAGACCACATTAATAATTTTTTTTTTTTTTTTTTTTTTTTTTTTAGGTCAACAGCCGAAAGGTTGGTTTGAACCTCTAGAGGTTTTACTAAGTAAAAAACGAGGAGTAAGGTGGTTTACCATTGCCTTCCTCACTGAGTTGAAAGAGTATGCTTATCAGCATGCCAGGCCCTCCGAAAAGCACTCACTTTCCACCCTGCAAATGACACCTTCACTTCATTCACCACAAGGTCTGGCTGTATAATGAAATTCATTACATTCAGAGGAGATAACTCTGATTAGTGTCTTTTACACCTCTACCTCTTCTGTTCTTAAATAGTTCAGTCATATAAGTGGCTGACTATGTGATAAGAAACAGAACTATTTTTTTTTTAGCCCTGGACCAAACAGATAGAGTGCAATTAAAATAACACTCCACCTGCCCGTTTTGGGCAATTAATACAATGTGGGAAGAAATAGCAACCAACTGATTACTTACCTTAAAGTAACCATCAGCTTTTCTTCTGGAAACACACAAACTCAGAAGTTTGAGGTCTTTAAAAGCAAAGGCGATATTTTCCCCAGAATATGATGAAAAGTTCCCGGCACCATTTTGAAGTAATCGAAAAACTTTTCACCCTGCTTCAAGAGATCTGCAAAAATGCAGTTATATTCTCCATTCTTATTCTCGAAATACTCATTCACCCATTTTTCCCAGTAAGGTTCTTGATCCACAATTAAAAAATTTAATATTCCACTTTCCAATACATATTGACTTTCATCTGAAGAATCCATCTTCTATAATATCATCTTGTTTCCATCAAACAGAAATATATAATATACATATAAGCACATCCTATATGTCCAACCAACTCACGCAAGCATGTACACTTGATATTATTATTATAGGTCCAATTCTGTTTCTATTGTACATTAATAGGCTACCAGAAGTGATACCTAATGGTAGAACTTTGTTGTTCGTTGATGATACTTCAGTAATCAGTAACAGTTTACTGGTAGATGCTCTTGAAGTAAAAAAACATGTTAACATAGTCAGTAGTACAGTTCTTGAATCAAATGTTATTAACAGTTAATGGGAAAAAGTGTCAGTACTTACAGTTCAAAAACAAACATAATGTTAAAGAAATTAAAGAAGTGGATGTATTTATCCATAATAATAGTTTAGAGCATGTAGAAACAGTGAAGTTCCTAGGAGTATCTCTAGATAGATTTATGTATTGGTACTTCTATACCAATCAAGTTTGTAGTAAAATATCATCTGGGGTATTTGCACAAAAACAAATTGCCAGATTAAATGATAAAAAATTACAATAGCAGCTTATCATGGCCTCATTCTGTCTCATATCCGTTATGGTATCTTGGTATGGGGTAATTCAAGCATGGGTAACATGAATAGGGTTTTTAAAATTCAAAAGAAAGCTATTAGGTGTATGGTAGGAGCTAACAAGCTAACCTCATGCAGGCCACTATTTAAGTAGCTTAAATTGCTTACAGTTCCCTGTCTCTACATTTTTGAGGTGATTATGTATGTTAGGCAAAATAATTTTATGCAGAATTTCAATTCATAATCATAACACGAGAAACAGAAATGATTATTATGTGGCTAATCACTCTACAAAATTGTTTGAACAAAATTTATTCATGAATAAATTACTCCAATTTTTAAAATGTGATAATTTGCATTCCTTTAAAAAAAAAATCTGAAAAATTACTTGATCGGTGAAACTTTTTGTGGCGTACAAGAATTTCTTTCTTGATAGTAGTGACACATTGTGTGATTCTTATATGTATTTCAGGTGTTATAACTGACATGTCCTGGAGTCTCCTGGACGCAAAAAAAATAAATAAATAAATACTCGCGCAAGCATGCGACCAATGTAAATCCATCCTTACGTCGTTCACTTCATTCACAACTAATAATTTATACCGAAATTTATCTACATCTATAACTTACATCTATAACTTACAAAATGATAGGTTTTAATATGATGTGACAAAAGTTTTATGTTGCTGAAAGTTTGTCTGCATCCATTTTGTGGACAACAATAAGTTGAGCGTAGACTAGAATGTGTGCGTTTATGAGTTTTCAAATGGTGGCTGGCAGTAAATGCTTTACCACATCCATCTTCCACACACCTATAAACAACATAAAAATCTGGTGTGAAACACTCACACAACTTTCTCTTGCCAATACAAATAATTAACAATAAACCTAACATTAGTAATAAAATATTAGAAACAAACAAAAAACTAACCTCAATAAACATTAACCTAATTTTAATCATATATATGAAAGACGCAAAATGAAAATCAATCTTAGTTTGGCTTAAAAATACGAAAAATCGCTCTTTCACGCTAAACTAGGCACTGTACAAAAAAAATGCTTTAAATAAAAGTTGTAGATCTTTTAATTTCCTATAAATTTTATTATATACACTTTTGTCGTAAAATGCATACTAAGGCTGAAATCTTAAAAAAATAAGATTTTTTCAGCATTTTTGAGCGGCACGTGTCCTGAAAGAGCTGACAGAAGATGACTTCCAGCACTGTTTCCAACAATGGAAAATTCGCATGGAGCATTGTAGCGATAGAGAAGGAGTGTATATTAAAAGTGACAATAAGTGATTATGTATGAAATAAAAATAAAATTTTTTACGTCAGTCTCGTTATTTAATGGACACACCTCGTAGGCTTGTAGAGAACTAAAATGAACAAATGCAAACATGGGTTGTTTTGTGAGCACTTAAATAATGTCCAGTATATTTGAAAAAATGGACATATATATTCATAAAAATTTAATTAATTCTAGAGAGTTAGAGAAATATGAGAGGACCCAAAAATAACCGGACTGAGAGCGCGCTGCCATTCGTAGACGTAGTAGAGTTCTCCCGCTAAATGGAGCTAGCAAGATCATGCCTTTATTCAATAACAGTTACCCACCCTAACTGATTCCCTTTGTTAGCCTTTACCAATTTTTCAGATAACGAAACTTTTGAAATATTTCATAGCGGCCGTAAAGCTTAACCGATTTTCATGTTTTTATATTCATAAAAATCGTACGTACGAGGGCTGTCCAGAAAGTAACACACATTTTGAAATAAAAAATAAACTAAGTAAAAAAACCAATTTTTATTACATACATTTCGAAAGTTAACTCGTAGGCTATTTTTCTACGTAATCACCAAGTAAATTAAGGCATTTATCATAACAAGGTACAAGCTTTTCAATGCCCTCTTTGTAGTAATATGCCGCCTGCGAGTTCAACCACTGATTTACACCGGCATGAAGTTCAGCGTCAGCATCGAAGCGTTGCGTAGTGAGCCATGCCTTCATCGCTGGGAACAGATGGTAATCGCTCAGCGTCTAATCCGGGCTGTACGGCGGATGATTAAAAACTTCCCATCCAAAACCTTTCAAGAGCCCTTGAGTATGTTTGGCCGTGTGTGGACGGGCGTTGTCGTGGTAAAACAAAACTTTCCCACTAAGTTTTCCCCGACGCTTGTTTTGAATCGCGCATCTTAATTTTTTGAGTATTTCCCAATACCTCTCTGAATTGATTGTTTGGCCTTGTTCAAGAAAAGGAACGAAAATCACTCCACGAGCGTCCCAAAACACAGTAGCCATGATTTTTCTTGCTGATAGCGTCTGCACACACTTCCTCCGTTTCTTAGACGAATGCGAGTAACCCCACTCCATCGACTGCCATTTTGTTTCACAGTTGATGTGCTTTACCCAAGTCTCGTCACCAGTTACGATACGATCGATAACATGGTTTCCACTTCACAACTGGTGGGATTTTCAATCGCAGCGCTTATTTTAAAACTCCACTGTATAAAAAGTACAATACTCAAATACTAAATACTTAAAAGTACAATGCTCTAGCTACCACCCCTGGTTGCGTACTGAATGTAGAAACACTCTGATGCCAAGATGGCGGCGCTAGCTCCACCCACTGCCGTGCCAGGCCAAAAGTCTGTTACTTTATGGATTGCCCTCATATTATAATGAATCAGATGTAATTTTTTCATATTTTTTATCAGTAATGAACTTAGCTAAATGGATTTATTCGGGAGCGTGTTTTGACATTTATAGTTTATCATTAGCACGAAATCCGGAGCGGCACAACAGTGTTAAATATATTAAATGACTTATGGCAACAATTACTACAATGTAATTTTTCTGTAAAATTAGATCTACTGGGATCAAATAGAATCACATCGAAATAACACTTACTTGTATGGCCTCTCCTGAGTATGTGTTCTTATATGTTTTTTAAGATCACTAAGAGTTGTAAAATATTTAAGGCAATTTGTTTCGAAGCAATTAAATGTATCTCCATTATGTAACCTTTGATGTGCTCGCAATCTGGAATAGAATTACAAACATTAAATGTTACATGATGAAATTATTGTGAAGAAGAGTTGTTAAGCAGAGACTTCTCTTAGATTATTTGTATTCTTAACAAAACATTAACATAACTATTAGTAATAATAAAAGAAAGTTTTCAAGTAAGTTATTTTAATACTATATTAACAACAAAAACTGTTTTCTAGACAATCTAAACAATTTTTTTCTGTTTCTAATTAGTAAAAAAAAGCACCTTCAGCGTTACAATCCCACTTGCTTTTGTCCAAATAAATTTTTTTTTCAATGCTTATGCAACCCTCAAATTAAAGCGCTTTTGCCACACGTAAACTGCTGATTTGCTAATCACCTCATTACTGTATACTATTTGTATAGCCTGATTTTCGTAAGGAGAGCGCTAGGCAAAATGTGCATCTGCATTAGTACAGTCTTGTATGTACTCCACTAGTGCAGCGTATATTATCAACAATGAAACTGCATGCCTACAAAATACGATGGGTGTTGTCAATTTTCAACAATACTCTGACTGTACATCTTACAGTAGGTCGGAGCGGTATGCGGGGTCGAAGTTATGTACGTGCATGCGTAGTCCAGCGCTAACAGCAATAGGCTTGGCCTTTACCATATCTCTGATAGTGATTTCTGCACCAAAATGGAGAATTTGATGTTTGCACGATACTCTGATTTTTGTTTTGTTTTACGTCTGACTGTTTTGCAATTTCTGCTAATGCAGACAATGGAGAATGACGATAATGAAAATGAGTGATGAAAAAATGCAAAACCTGAATGGGAATCGAACCCGGGACCTCAGCATAGAAGCCAGTTGCGCTTACCACTATGCCAATGGGCCGGCCGTAAACTCTGAATATGACATTTCAAAATCCAACAAATGAAATAAACACTGTGAATGAAATAACTTGTAGCTGTCACAAACAGTAACTGATGGGCATGCTAGACAGGTCCCCATGTTCTTTAGCAGTGCAGCCAACCTGACAAGAAGACATTCCCCTATCACCCTTACTCTGCATGGATGTAGGCTCCAGTACCATAACTTTTTGACCTTATTTTGTATATTATTTTACGTGACAAAATTTACTAATTTATTTACCTTTTGGCAAGCATCTATGATCCAAATGGACCCTTCATATCAAATTTGCATTTATAGGCCTTATAACGGGTGTTTTTTTAGAGGTATAGAACTTTAAAATGAAATAAAACACAGAATAATTGAACAATTGACGTGGAATTGGTTTTATTTTAAAGATAATTATTTGCCATTTTTATTTAAAAATAATTTCCGGCATGTGGCCGCCGCGGCTGGCTCGGACGTGGTCCAATCGAGACCTCCAATTTGTGACTACTTTTTGCAGCATTTGGGGCCGTATATTGGTAATAACGCATCGAATGTTGCCTTCCAAGTCGTCAATTGTCTGTGGCTTATTGGCATAGACTAGCGACTTCACATACCCACACAGAAAATAGTCCAGCGGTGTTAGATTGCACGACCTTGAAGGCCAATTTACAGGTCCAGAACGTGAAATTATGCATTCACCAAACATTTCCTTCAGTAAATCGATTGTGGCACACGCTGTGTGACATGTTGCACCATCTTGTTGAAACCACAGCTCTCCAACATTAAGGCGATTCAATTCAGGAACAAAAAAGTCATTATCATAGCTCTGTAGCGGTCACCATTGACTGTAACATTCTGCCCGGCATCATTTTTGAAGAAGTAAGGACCAATGACTCCACCAGCCCATAAAGCACACCAAACAGTCACTTTTCTGGATGTAAAGCCTTCTCAGCAATATATCGAGGTTTACCTTCACTCCAAATGCAGCAGTTTTGTTTATTAATATAGTCATTCAACCAAAAATGGGCTTCATCACTGAAGAAAATTTTCATGTGAAAATCTGGATCAACAGCAATAAGTTTCACGAACCGAACCATGATTTTCAAAATAAATCTGCACAATTTGCAAGCGTTGTTCAGGCATCAGTCTATTCATTATAAAATGGCAACCCAAACTGAACATAAATTACAAAACAGTTTTCAAAATGGCCGCCATAAAAATCAGTACTGCCAACTTAAAGTTCTATACCTCTAAAAAAACACCCTTTAGTTCTGGAAATTTCACTATAAGTAAAACAAGTCAGTTAGTGGATTTATACACTCATAAATAACCTGAAAATTAAAATTTATTTCACACGATCTAACTCTTTTAACAATTTACACAAAAATAGGAATTACCTATAAAGAGTATTGAACGATTTATCGCAACCATAATGACCACAAGTGAATGGTTTAACTTTGGTATGAACTCTTACATGGATCTTTAGACTGTATGATGTTAAGAATGCTTTACCACAGCCTGGTTCTGAACATTTAAATCTATATTCACCTGTTAAAAACATAAAAGATTCCAATTAATAAATAATAAATGCATTATATAGATGCAATCAAGATTAAAAGTCACAACAATTATTGTCAATAAAAAATAGATTATAATAATGTTTTAATACAGTACACAGATAAACAAACTGATGCTTTTGACTTTTTTTACTTTGAGACCTCATAGGATCACTCTAGTTCAAGTTTAGGTCTGTTCCAGTGTTGGGTTTCTTTGAAAAGCACCCTCTCCTAAGCGTGGCTTCCTTTCGCTCGGCCCACATTTTCTTAAAACGTTCCAATCTCTGTTGGTAAACACCCTGTTGTACAATCTTCTGGTTTTTGGTTCGAATGTTACCATATTAGTCTTGACTAGTTGGTTGTACTTAGCTGATTTTGTTAGCACGTCTTGTTTAGTGATTCCAAGTTCCTCCACATCACGCTGTACATCCTTCATCCATCTAGGTCTCGACACCTTATTCCAAAAATGGTTTATCAGCCGGTTCACAAGTCTGGACTTTTTGGCTCTGAGTATGAGTCCTAGGAATGATATTCTTTTCTTTTAAAGTATTTGTTAATGGAGGAATTAGTTTGTAGATTTCTTTGTTTGGGATTAACCACCACTGTCCTTCCACCATGTGCCTTTTGTTCATGCACTTCCTAAGTATTTTTCTTTCTATTTTCTCAATTCTATCGGTATCCCCTAAGCGATATGGCCCCAATAACGTTTCGCTGGAATAGTGGATTCCTGGGAGAACCACTGCTTGGTAGTGTCTTAGTTTAGTTTTGGTTGACAGACATTTCTTGTTGTAGATGTTTTGAGATCGAAATGTTTGTGAATACCTTGTTTAATACAGACTTTTATATTATCGCAGACCAATAAGAAGATAATACAATTTTGATATTGTATTATTGTTATTTAGGTTAGGTTACGTTCGGTTTTAAGTTTATACTGCTAAAAACTTCATAATGATTGTTGGGAACAAATTGTCTGAAATATAAATGAGGTTATTGATTTATAGATGAAAAATATTTGTGTGGTACTGAATTAATGGAAAAAAACAAAAAAAAAATAACAGGACTTTCTTAACCACAATATTCAGTTAAAATATTACCATGATTTCTCATTACAAATTTATTTACAGATACAAATAAATAAAACTTTAATTTCAAACAAATAGAGGAAAACTCTCATTGAAGTATTTCAATAAAATAACCATTAATACGAACGGTATCTTTTTTAATAAATTCCATTATTCAATTACTGTAAATATCATTAAAATATTTTTCCCATATTCTACATACTGATTCTGCTAAACTGAAGTTCCTTCAAAAATATATTCATGGACTATACATACTCTCACATTATCTGTACAATCAACACAGAAATTTATATAAGTAATTACTGTTCATGTATAAATTCTAAAAATTTCAATAAGTTAATACGGTACACAGGTAATAGACTTTAACAAACCTTGAAGAAACATTGTTCTAACAATACCATCCAACAAATTTCCCAAAGTTAATAATTATTTTTAATAGATATCAATTAAATTGAAGATATAGATTTCAAAAATTATTTAATATCAAGGCAAATATTTTTATTAATTTAATCAAAACTTATTTTTTCATTTAATAACATTACTGTAAACAGAAATTTTCACTGAATCTACATGTTTTCAGACCCCCTAAACCCAAAAAACATGTTTTTAGCGATTGGTCTGTGTGTGTGTGTGTGTGTGTGTGCGCGCGCGCGCGCGCGTGTGTGTGCGTGCGTGCGTGCATGCGTGTGTGTGTGTGTGTGTTTGAACAGAATATCTTGAGAATGGAACATCGTTTGAACTTGAAACTTATAACTTAAGTTAGATACCACAGAGGACCCGACAGCATCGAAATTGGTGAACTGGAAGTAGTAGTTTATGCGTGTCATTTTTTAATTTTATGCAATTTTCTCAGAAACGGCTCCTACGATTTTTTTTAAATCGCCTTATTAACTAAATTTTTATGCTCTTCAAGATAGGGTAGACGCTCTGTGTCCTATGTAGTGTATTGATTATTTTCTGTGCATTAACTTGTTTTACAAGTCAATAACTTGCATTAATGAGTCGATAGTGAGATGGAACGGTGAATGACAGTTTTGAATCTTCCTGAAGATGCATTAGGCATTACACAGGGTTAGGCATTAGTTCCTAAGATCTACCTTAACCTTGTTGGTGAATTCAAGTTAGGTTACACATTAATTAACTGTAATTCAATTGGCAATTATATCAGTAGCGCCCATACAGTGGAAGTGTGTATAGGGCATTAGTTCCATTACGCAGGTACCTTTTTTTTTTTAAAGCCACATAGGACTACATAAGTTCATCAAACTAAAATAAAACTCATTTCAATTTTTCCGGTTTTGGAGTCCTTTCCTGATGTTTCCCTCCTTGAACTTTCTCCAGTATTCCTTCAATCCATCTGATCTTCTCTGCCGTTCCTTGACAGAAATACACAACTTTCTGTCGTTTCGTCGATTTCTGCTGTTCAAGTCTTGTGGTCTTCAGCCTGTGGTAATTACCGGATTTTGTTTTGAGGTCCTCAAGTGAGATTTGTAGTCCGTTCATGTCCTCCTTAATTTCCCTGATCCAGTGGGGCTGAGTTTTTCTGTTTAGGAAAAAGTTGATGATTTGTTTTGAGATTCTGGAAGAGTCGGTCCTCAAGAGATGTCCAGAGAAGGAAATTCACTTTTTCCTCATCTAGTCTGCTAGAGGTTCTGTATTTCTGTATACTTCTTCTTTCGAGACGGGTTTCCATATCCCATCAGAGAAAAATCTTTTGTTCAGGCATCTCCTGATGATCCGACGCTCCAATTTTGAGATTCTGTGCTCCGTGTTTATCTTCCTGAGACTGAAGATTGTTTCGCTACTGTATGTGATCTCCGGAAGAATTACGGGTGTTGTTATATCGAAGTTTTGAATTTATTGAAAGACACTTTTTATTGTGAACATTTTGTTTTTACGCAGGCACCTTTAATACATTAAATAATTTCCCGGTTTTCAACTTCCAATGAATACGTTACTAGAATGTTTGTTTGTAAAATAACCTAACTATGTAATCTAATCATTCCATTTATTTGTATAACACAGAAATGACAAAGATCACAGGAAATCAGGGTGTTATATACATAGTGTTTGGGATGTTATAAATGAACAAGGAACATACCAAAAATATATTTTATTTGTGTATGGGACATCAAATAGATTATTTAACTACTCCTTATGGTGATGATAAATCATGCGAGTAATATTATTACGGTTGAACAATCAAAAGGCCAACCAAACTTGTAAATTTGTTAACCCAACAGCCAAAAACCGCTGTTAACAACAGGCTACTAAACTTTAAATATAGGAAAATTACCTTAAAATGAACCAGACCAGGGTCTTTCACCAAAAAACAATGAATTTTTATTTTAAATTAGACTTATATGATTTTTAATTAAGTAATAAAATTTAATTAAATACCAAAAAATATATTTTACTATCATAGATTAATTTTATTTTTATTTTATTACTGTATGATGCCTACATAAGCCTTGGCTTGTGTGTACGTAATGATATGAGATGACATACAGATGAAAAAATGCCAGACCTGACCGGGATTCAAACCTGGGACTTTCACACAGAAGCCAGTTACACTGACTACTACACCATAAGCTAGATACATATACAACAACATTATCCCTTTTGTGAACATAATATCAATTGTTTTAATATACTTAACACAATGTTCAAAACAAAAACATGTAAACAAAAACAGGCTCGTCCTATGTGGGAATTAGTATATATATTAATGTATTGTATATTATAAAAAATAAAATTTAGCAAAGAGCCAAGATTCTATGTTTATCGCAGGAAACAAGTATTTTTAAATAATAACGGTTTTTTTAGTTGGTTTAAAATCACTACCAGTTCGGTCATTAGCAACTTTTGGAACAATATCGGTAGATTTTAATGTATCAAAATTTCCAGAAGTAAAATTGGGACCTTCCATTTTGTAGTCTAGAATATTGATCAATACGTCATGGACTACATAAGTTCATTAAAGGAGAAACATCTTATTTCAATTTTTGTTGTGTTTGAGTACTTTTCCTGATATTTCTTTCCTTTATTCTTCTCCAGTATTCCTTCAATCTATCTGATCTCTTTTAGTGTTCTTCGTTGGAATACATGATTTTCTGTTATTTGGTCGGTCTCTTCAGTTCAAGACTTGTGTTGTTCAGTTTGTGGTAATGTCCGGATTTTCTTTCCAGATCCTCAATGATGATTTTTATTGTAAAATTATTTAAAAGCTTAAGACATTTCAAGTTGGAATACCATCATTTTATGTTAAATTTCTGAGGCTATGTCGTGGACAAGTAAAGTTTCCTATACTATTATATAGGGAAGATACTAATAAACCATACAACCGCAAACCAGGAGGAACACTGATTCTTCTGTGCAGATTACAATACCTCATCCAAGAAGATGCCGTTTTGAGGCACCAAATACTCACCCTTATCTTTCTGTTTCCAGGAAGGATATTCTGGAGGCGTAAGAGATAAAATTCCTCGTAAATATTAAGTGTTGCATGCCTTTAAATCAGCTAAACATAAATTCCCTGTTTTATCTGCTAAAGACGTTTGCACTGCTAATTTCTTCTTATACTTTGACACATATTCTGCTTAATTTATCATTAAAGCAAAGGAACAATCAACACAGACCATTCATACAAAAACAAACAAAAAAAAATTAAATTATTCTACAATTAAAAACAAAGAAATAATTACCATTTCTAAATATTCACAAAAAATTAATTTGTGTTATTTTGCACGTACAAGTATGACAATAACTGAAGCACAACAATCACACACTGACGAGGAAGAAGAAGAAGAGAAGAGAAGCAATGGCGTATGCATGTGCAAACACTTGATCATCACCACAGTGATCAACAAAAAGCACATATTACAGTGCAAAAAAGCAGCACCCTTATTCCATCTATTAATTCTTCAGTTTCAACCTGCCACCACAACAAATATTTAACTGTTATTGCTATATTATTGTAACACTAGCAAAACACACACAATCACATAACACAATGATGAAGAGTTACCAGCACACAAACAATGCATAAGCTTTACGCAATTATTTTAAATACATAAAACACAATAGCGATTTGTAAACTAATTACAAACCAACAGTTTCATTATAATACAAGGCATATTTTTAAAGTAAGTACCGTTTTAAAATTCCGTCACTGCAGCGCTCCGGTCGGTATTTGGCGCATGCATGCAGTGTACCACTATCTATCTATCACATGCAGTGTACCACTATCTATTGGCAAGCCACAGACGCCATTACAAAATCATTTGACAGTGTTTAAGTTTGTTGTGAGTATTAAAAATGTCTTTTCCGATTGAGAAATCCACTGATTGTGAAATACTTGCTATGATTAGTTTTCTTAATGCAAAAGACATGAAAGTGGCTGAAATCCATCGTCAGATCAGTGAAGTTTATGGAGAAAACATAAGAGCGGTGCGATCGTACGGAAATGGATGAGAGCTTTTAAAGATGGCCGTACGAATGTGCACAACAAGGAACAAAGTGGGCGACCTTCAATCATGACTGATGATTTGGTACAAAAAGTTGATGAAAACGTTAGAACAGCCGCTTTACGATTTCGTCATTATCTAATGAGTTTCCTGTATCATCAAAAAGTATGCTTTAAGAAATTGTGACAGAACGTTTCAATTATCGAAAGTTATGCTCAGCTGGGTTGCAGTGGCAGTCTACGCAGGCGGTAGATTTGTACGAGGATGGTATTCAAAGCTAATTGTACGATACGATAAGTGCCTTAATATTGGTGGGAATTACGTAGACAAGTAGATTAACCCGGTTCACACTGTTGATCTAAGATTAGGTGATGCTGAATGGATAGCGAGTGGGGTGATAAAACGTGCTTCTGCAAGGTCAGTATAAATCGGAGACCGGTAAATACTGCACTTTTCTTGAAGGGAATTCTTTAACGCATCTAATAATGTTTTCCGAAATAGAATATCATAAAAGGGAAATTTGTTATTCTCTCTTTAGTGTGTTGGTTTTTTTGTTTTTTTGTTTAACGTCCGACTGTTTTGCAATTACTGCTAATGCAGACGGTGAAGGATGAAATGATTTTTGTAACGTATGAAAATATGCTGTGCCTGAATGGGATTCGAACCCAAGACCGCATGATGAGAGGCGAGCACGTTACCAACTGCGCCAATGCGGCCGGCTAGTGTGTTGGTGGCATTGATGGTTAGGGAATCAGTATGTTGTGATGGAAGTCCGCGCAGCTCGTTTGTAAATCAACATACATTCAATATCTTTAATTTGTGTTGAAGCTGTGTATTTTCTATGATGAAATTTGCCCTTGATATGGTTAGACGAGTTCATTTTACTCTTCGGGAGGGAGTTTACCTCACTCAGGTCAAAAATACGGCTCTTTGTAGCATTGCATGGAAAATGCAACAGCTTCCTTCTCATACAACCTACAGAATTGTTCGAACCAAGTTGTTGCAGACAAAAAAATTTCCTATATATGGTTACTTTTAGCTTTACCCTGAGTATTATAGTGACTCTGTGACGTCACCGTAAAAGAATGTAAATATTACTCTCAATTTCTGTCGCCTGTATGCCATCTACATTTTTCACTTCGTTCGACCCAGTTTTCTTTGAATCGCGTAGCAGTTAGGAATGCTTCTTCACTGTACTAACTTATATTTTTGCCCATAACAGACAGGCACTCATTCTGTTAGTTGCAGGGCTAAAATAAATAGTTCTGTTTCTTATCACATGGTCAGCCAATTAAATGACTGAATCATTTAAGAACAGAAGAGGTAGAGGTGTAAAGGACACTAATCAGAGTTATCTCGTCTGAAAGTAATGGATTTCATTATACAGCCAGACCCTGTGGTGAATGAAGTGAAAGTGTCATTTGCAGAGTGGAAAATATATGCTTTTCAGAGGGCCCGGCATGCTGATAAGTGTATTTTTCCACTCAGTGAGGAAGGCAATGGTAAACCACCTCACTCCTCGATTTACTTAGTAAAACCTCTACAGGTTCAAACCAGCCTTTTGGCTGATGACCTAAACAACAACAACTTATATTTATTATTTAGAATTCTTTGTCGGAAAATAGCTTGTATAAAAAATATTTTACGTCACTTGGTTCACCGATAGTTTATATATTATAAAATTAGACTAATTTTGAAAATTTTATAACTCCGTCAAATATTTACGGAAACCTAAATGAAAATATATTTATTCAGTCAGCTCTTGTCTACAAAGCATGTTTTATAAATTTTTGCTAAACTGAAATTTAAGCCTGTTATAGTATAAAATCTACACAAACACAAACATTTTTGCGATTGAAAATTTCGCTCACCTAAACACAAAGAATTATGAAGCAATTTTCTTGTAATTATATTCAAAAGGTGCGTACGTATTATAAGAATCAACTGTAATTTTTTCAGAATTTTTCATCAGTAATGACGCTATATAAAAGAGTTGTTTCGAGAGCAAATTTTGATTTTTGCAATTCTTCTGTTTAACGAGAAATAGTTCGTTTCGTAAGGGCTAAAATACAGGGTTCCATGTAAAAATAAAATTATTAAGAAAAGTCTGCTTGTTTTCTTATTATTTCAAAACGGTACTTACTTTAAAAATATGCCTTGTATAAAACTATTATATTTATAATACACCTACTTTTTAATTATAAATCTCAAAACATTACTCTTCAATATGAAAAACGAAAGAAAATTGGGTGCTACTATAGTATGAGGCCTAATCTGTTATCTTAAATGAAGTTTGTATTTATTAAAGTGGTAGCACTGTCCACTAACACTTTCGTAAACTTTTACAATAAAAGGATAATTTAAAGTAAAAAGGATAAAATAAGGACAATGAAACGGACAATTTACACGAAAAGGACAATACTACAATAATTTACAATAGCAAATAATATTTTTTTTTTTTTTTTTTTTTTGGTTTAACGTCCGACTGTTCTGCAAGTACTGCTAATGCAGACGGTGACAGATGAAATGATTTTTTTGTAACGTATGAAAATATGCCGTGAAAACGAAAAGGATATTAAAGAAGGTAGGTACAATATAGTTTACATTTATATATTTCAGTTATTTTTAAGTAAAGTTTGTCTATACACGATAATGAATGTTATTTTTTTTTGTCATGATAACAAAATTTGATGTAGTTCTCCAAGCTGTTCAATCTTGCGCAGTCGTTTCATATCTACATACCTGTAACACCCTACATGTTTTGTAATTTGCTTTAAATATTCTAACCTTTGCCTCCCCCTACAATTCATTCCCTCAATATTACCCTCCATTATTAATAGACCAATACCTGGATGTCTTAAGATATGCCTCACTAGCCTATCTTTTCTTCTGATAAAATGCTTCCATATACTTCTTTTTTCATCCACTCGCCTAAGAACCTCTAAATTACTTATTTTGTCCACCCATCTAATCTTTAACAATTTCCTAAAACACCACATTTCAAAAGCTTCTACTCCCCCTACCTGGATGTCTTAAGATATGCCCCACTAGCCTATCCTTTCTTCTGGTAAGATGCTTCCATATACTTCTTTTTTCATCCACTCGCCTAAGAACCTCTAAATTACTTATTTTGTCCACCCATCTAATCTTTAACAATTTCCTAAAACACCACATTTCAAAAGCTTCTATCCCCTTCTTTTCTAAGCCCCTAATGCCCACGTTTCACTCCCGTATAATGCTACACTCCAGACATGGTGTTTTAAGAAATATTTCCTAATCTGTAAGTCAATGTTTGTAGTCATTAAGCTGATTTTCATTTCAAAGGCTTTCCTAGCTGGAGCAATTCTACTTTTGATATCACTAGTGCTTCTACCATCCTTTGTTATTTTACTCCTTAGATAGCAGAATTTGCCAACTTCCTGTATGTTTTCGTTGACTACTTTTAAATTTCCCATCTCTTTTAAACCACTTTTCCATTAAACACCTTCGTTTTGTTTTTATTAATTTTCATGAAGTAATCCTTCTCCCTCTCTCTTAATGAATGTCATTAAGAAAAGCAACAAATAAATCAGATTCTTCTTTTCTCATAATTTTCCATGATATATAGTCGAGTTATGATATATTGACTGCAGTTCAGACATAACCTTAATGTAAAATATGTGAATCTTTACACGCGAAAAGTGCTACCTCATCAACAAATACAAACTTCACTAAACATAACACGGTAGGCCACTTACAATATTAGCACCAAAAACTGCTTCTTAGCAGTTAAATAAATCTCTAAAGTAAAATAAAATACACTCTCAAAATTTATTTATTTATTTTAATTTAAATAAACGTTCAGTTTGTTCAATACCTACGGGCAATAACATATCAACCAAATATTTAAAACAAGAATTATCAAATTGAGATTTTGTTTCCTTTTGAATACAGAGTTATACTGAATAGATTCAAGTCCTAAATTCAAATTGATTGTAGAGTTTCGGTGGATCCACCGTCATCAGAATACACAAAATATCATGTGAACTTTAGAGTATATTTTAACCCTTACAGTGCCAAGAGAATATGGCGAGTTCCTACCGAAAAGTGGCAGCCTACTTTTGTGCGATTTGTAGCATTTTATACATCTATCCATAACATGGCTATTTTTCAAGGTATCTTAATGACTTATTTTTGTTTTGTTCATAATGAATTGATCTAGTATGACATTAAACTTGGAATAAATTTCTTACAATATAAAAATAAAGTGATACGTAGTCATTTTTTGTGGAAATTTCCTTTTTGATTTTAAAAAAATCACCCTAAAAATTATGTTACTCAATTTCACTTATATCAATTAAAAGACAATTTAATTATGCAAAAATTATTAAAAAATCATTTATGTATTGTAAAAAATAAAAAATACTCTGATAAAAGTTTTAAAAATTCAATTTTTCCAATTTTTCGTTTTTTTAATCCAGCGGTTCCCAACCCGGGGTACGCGTACCCCTTGGGGTTACGCGACGAACCAGTTAGGGGTACGCCGAAAATAAAGGGCAATGGCGGACGTTGTTTTTCTGAGTAACTTAGTGGGGTTATTGCACTGACAAGCTTAATGCAAGCCCAGATCTAAGGCTTTATTTGTCTACATTTGAACCTGATTTCAAACAATTAAGTGCAACAAAACAGCCTCAAGGGCCACACTAAAAAAGAGTTCTGAAGACGTTTCCTGGACTAATAATTTAGTTTCAATACATTACAATTTTCATGTTAGATTTTGTATTTACAAATTTTAAAAGAATTTTGTATTCGATGTGAGTTTTTTTTCAAAGTTTAAAACTAAAATGTCTTGTGTTAGATTAGAAAAACTATAATTATTATAACTCTGTCATTAGTATTTTGATGTAAAATTAAGACCATACAAGAAATGTTCAGTTTTCAATAAAATATCAATTTTAAATGCTTGTGTTAACTTTCATTTTCCTTGGTTTAAATTTATATCTTAATTTGAACACATAATAAAACGTACAAGTGTAAGTTATATTTTGGAGTATTTAAAAACTAACCAACGTATACTCACAGAAAAATACCATTATGATTATAAAAAAATAAATTTACAATATGCAAAATATTTAGAAATAAATAAAAAACATATGAAAATATGCAAATTGATTAGATTAGCTAGTGATTAAATAGCCCCTACTTAGTGAAGTATTGTAGTTACAGTGATGTTACATTTTTGGAGGTACAATTTTAGTTAAAGATTCACCAAGGGGTACGGGAGAAAAAAAAGTTGGGAACCGATGTTTTAATCAATTAAATTCATAAAAAAACTCTACATGTATTTTTTCAATCTTTATTTCTTACTGATTATTTTAATATGATGTTTTTAAAAATTGAGTGAAAAATAAAAATTCTATGAACTTTCCAGTCAACATACTAATAAAAGGACGACGCCGGCATTTTTTGATAAAACTGCTGACATCCTAATGATAGGACGCTGGCACTGTAAGGGTTAAAAACCTACAGAAGATTTTGCATCTTCAATCATCTGTATAAAACAGTTTTATAAAGGCAGCTGAAAGGGTTATTGAAATTTAGATTGTAAAGAGTACATTTGTCGAATTCTACAAATAACATCCAATTATTTAAACAATGACTTCATTAGTACTTTTTTCCCTTAACAATATTGACATATTTGAAACATTACATTACCAAAACACTAATAAATTTTAACACAAAAGTTTACATTTACATTCAGGAGTACTGTCTATAAAATCTGGCTTAATATACCTAATTTACAGAAAAAAGTTGTAATCTGTTTAATTCCTCAGCACGTTCTGAGGGAACACCTAAATTTTTACTGTGAAACCCTTATTTTTTTCAAGACAATTTTTATAATGTATCCATAATTTTTTCCTACGGGTTATGTTAAAGTTTTTCCCCAGCAGATAAGTCCAACTAACACATTTAACAAAATTTTGAGAGGTCTTACAGATTTTACTCAGTTCTTGTGGGTTTAAAAATTTAGTACAGCCTAGAAGCAATACCAATCCATAATTTATTCACAAATAATTTGTTAACTATAATAATATTACCGGGTGATTTTTTAGTCCTGTTACCCAATTGTTAATGTCTGGACATTTTTTTTCTAAAAAAGGGATATTTTGTTTTGTGACACAAAGTTGGTAGCCCTACTCAACCGGTATAGATACGACAGTTTGAGTTGATTCTCCTTGAGTTGTGTAAAATTTTGTGCTGTTTCCAGTTGTGTTACGAACAGAATGTCTTTTAGCCTAGAACAACGGGTTTTCATTCTTGAACAATATTTTGCTACAAAATATTATGCGAGTGTAAAAGAATCATTTCAAATTAAATTTTTTGGTGTTCCTCCACTCTATTCTTGTCAATTTCTAGGCTAACTAACTGATTTTTAGAGGCAGGTATTGTTTGCAGCAGAAAACGTAGTGGTCGACCAACTCTCTTGACAGATAACGAATGTGAAAACAAGATTGCTCAATTCTCCATGGAAAAGTTTACAAAAACTTTCCTCGCATGTTGATTTGTCATGTTCGAGTGCTCAGAAAGCTGCTAAAAAATTGAAATTGTATCCGTATCACATACGATTAGTTCTAGAGCTTCAGCCTCCAGATTTAAACAAGAGATTGTTTTAGGATAAAAGACATTCTGTTCGTAGCACGACCGGAAATGGCACAAAATTTTACACAGCTCAAGGAGAATCAACTCACACTGCCATATCCATACTGGTTGAGTAGGGCTACCAACTTAGTGTCACAAAACAAAATTTATTTTTTTTTAGAAAAATATTACCAGACATTAACAATTGGGTAACAGGACTAAAAAATCACCCGGTATATGAATTATTGCAAAAGTTAGATTTAGCCATCTGATTATATTATTTTATATAAAAAAATATAAAAAATATTTAACAACAGGATCAAACCTTTATGAGTTTTCATATGAGTTCTCAAATTCCCAACAGTGCTGTACGTTCTTGAGCAACCATCATATTCACAATGGTAACGTTTCACTTGAGTCTGCTTCGTGGTTGGATCAGTAGCTTCAATTGTAATTGTGGCATGAGATGGAAACTCAAATGAGTCATTCCCATCCTCACCAACCTCAATGTGCATTTGAATTTCATCATTAGTTATATGATGTAGGCTTATAATTCTGAAACATAAAAGAACATATTAACCCTTCTGCTACAGTGTGTTTTTCATCATATAGTGAATGTTCAAATGTCAAAACATACTCCCAAATAAATTCATACAGAATTCATACATACAGAATTGAAATAAATAAAAATAAAAATACATTTGTTGTTGTTGTTTAGGTCATCAGCCGAAAGGCTGGTTTGAACCTGTAGAGGTTTTACTAAGTAAAACGAGGAGTGAGGTGGTTTACAATTGCCTTCCTCACTGAGTGGAAAAGTATGCTTATCAGCATGCCGGGCCCTCTGAAAAGCACATATTTTCCACTCTACAAATGACACCTTCACTTCATTCACCACAGGGTCTGGCTGTATAATGAAATTCATTACTTTCAGAGGAGATAACTCTGATTAGTGTCTTTTACACCTCTACCTCTTCTGTTCTTAAATGTTTCAGTCATTTAATTGGCTGACCATGTGTTAAGAAACAGAACTATTTATTTTAGCCCTGCAACGAACAGATTCAGTGTAAAACATTTGACACTCCACCTGTCTGTTATGGGCAGAAAAATACATTAAAATAAAATATTATAAATTGTTATAAGAAACAAAAATAATTTGCCTATTGCAGTTCATTACATTTAGTTTTTTTTTTTACTTTATTTAAAGTCCCACCAACAGCTTGGTTATCAGCGACTACGGTAGATTATGCAAGTTGACCAGAGTGTTTTGACTTGTGAAAATTTTCAGACCTAATCGGGAATCTAACTTATTTACTTTCTCTTGCTAAAATGAATATATTATATATAGGAAGAAAAGTACTGTTTTCATGTTGATTTTCAAAATCGAGTTTTCACCAGATCCACACGTTCTCAGACCCCCTGAGCCCAAAAAACATGTTTTTAGCGATTGGTGTGTGTGTGTGTGTGAAAAGAACATCTCAAGAACGGAACATTGTACGAACTTTAAACTTGAATCCTAAGTTACATACCACTACCGGACCCGACACGAACATTTTCATCAAAATCGGTCAACCGCAAGTAGTAGTTCATTCGTGCAATTTTTCACCTTTTTGCGACTTTCTCAAAAACTCGTCCTACAAGTTTTCTTTAAAATCGCCTCATTTACTAAATTTTGTATGCTCTACAAGATAGGATAGGCGCCATGTTTGCTGAAATTCTTGGTGAGGCTGTTCTCACGTAAAAAAAATTGTCTTTTCAAGATCACGGCCTTAATATGCATTTAAGCGCAAATAATTATGTAATAAAAGTTGTAGACAAATTCATCTATCTAAGACCATTGCCGAAAGAAAATTGTGAAAAAATTACAAGCATTTTATACAAAACATACAGTTATTTTATTTTAAAAACTTTTAAAAATTGGTTACATTTTTCACTAGCTACAGCTACGCACATAAAAATTTGTAGGTTACTTTATATTTTTGGCTGTAACGGGCTAAAATTTAAGTTTATCATGAAATTGCAATAATCTATGAAT
The DNA here is from genome assembly GCA_035578175.1 of Catonia carolina. Classification (NCBI taxonomy): domain Eukaryota; kingdom Metazoa; phylum Arthropoda; class Insecta; order Hemiptera; family Achilidae; genus Catonia; species Catonia carolina. The sequence continues at coordinate 44,035,286 of JAQMRL010000006.1, read as the reverse complement.
CATTTTATCTCAAATTGTGTTCGCATAATTTGTAGAAGACATTTTCGTGAATAAAACCATGTTTTACAATATAATTTAGAGTAACATTAGCCCTAATAATTGAAGTTTGAAATTTGCAATGCACAAAGTGGGAACAGAATCTGTGATATTCGAACAGTGTTGCATTGTCAAATTTCTGCCATTCTCCACCCTGTTGTTCACAATACGTACATGAATAGTACTAACACTGAACACATATACAGTTACAAATAAACATACAAAATTATGTAGTAGTGGTAAAAGGAAAGGGTTTGTAATAGGCCATGAAACAGGTCGAGGGAGCTTTGACGGAGAAAGACAATGTTTACTCTCAGAATTTCCGCATACCATGCCAACAGTTGCACGTAGGACGAAAATTTTTGATTTTATAGCATCTACGCATTAATCTGATTTAGTATGCAGTTCTACGAACACTATAGATGAAATATTCCATAAGTTACATTGTCTTGAAAATAGGACAACTTCAAAAGTAACTTGCTAACTTACAACCATTGTTTCAACCTTGCTAACAATACATTTGCATTGTGTTTTTTATAAAATTAGAGCCATTCAAGGCGCATAATTTGATATATGAACCAAACAAATTGCTTCATAAATACATTTGCTATAGGCTTTTAAAGCTAATAACTACCAGTGCAACTGAGATTGCCTCCCATAGCAGAAGGGTTAAAAGTAAATCAAAATATACACACATCTTTCTATTTGAACCTCTGTTATTCAAATACAAACTGTATAATTATAAAGTAAATAGTAGCCAAAGAGTAATCAACAACTGCATATTTTATCAACAACAATACACTTTTATCACTATTACGTCAAGTAGCCCTGACAGGGCACCTGAGGGGTGTCTGCACCTAATTATTCATGGACCATGTTCTCTATCTAGCACAATTCATTAACATGCTAAAAATTATTACTACATACTATATAAATAAGCTATATTATAAATAATATATATATATATATATATATATATATACATATATCTGTCATAATTATGAATTTATGCTCAAGTTTTCCCACTACCACTCTGTTTATAAAACAACGTTGAAAAATACTATTTTCAATAAAAATCGCATACCCTTTATTTTCATTACTTGGAGCAATCTTAGCAATATAACTTGCAGCTGTCTGAGGTGCATTTTCATTCGTGATTTTGGCTGTATAAACCGGGCACTGGTCAAACGCAGTATCAAAATTCAATATATCAAAACAATTTTCTTGACAGTTATCATTATCAATAATTTCTGGGAGATCTGTTGAGCTGATTAAAATATCTTGAAGATTATTGTCATCATAATTATTTTCTAAAAACTGATTATCCATACTTTTATAACTCAAAAACTATAACAAAAACATTACACTTAACCATTTCAAAAAAGCAATTCCATTTTCACCACCCCTGAAACTTGATATCAAATCGTATACGAAAACAGCTGACTAAAACTGTCTTTATTAATTATTCGAAATAATAATAATAAGAAATATATTTTATCAAAATATTTTATTGTAGAATTAATAAAATTATTCAATATAAAAATATTCTGAAATGCTTTTCCTGAGTCATACTAATATGTATATTATATATACCAATATTGTCATCATATAAATTCTATTTGTCATGTACAAAAATAAACAGAGTTCAGAATTTATATTTTAATATTTAATAATCACAGGAATCATATTTTTTACGTAAAATTGAAGCCTGTTACAATGTGTGATATATGTGTACTGGTTACATATATTCTTGGTTATCCACAGTGAAATTCTGTGAGCATTGAATCCCTCCTTGTAATTCCTGTATGGTGTCTTTTCCGGTTTATATCAGGCATGGTAAGTTCTCTTGGCGGTGTTGATGTTTTTATATCTTTAATTGTACTTTACATCTTTAAGTATTTATTAGTGTAAGTTAATTAATTCAGTTCTTTATAATCATTATTTTCGTATGTAGTCAGCCACTGGGATTTGGATTACCGTTTTTACAAGTTGTACTTTGACTTCGTGTCCATTTCTACTGACGTCAATTTCCTACATTTTAAAGTGCTTATTTAAAAGGTTATAACTTATTATCAGAAAATTTAAATGGTGATTTCTTTTAAACTATTGTTTATTTTATGTTACTTATTTTTTTCTGAAGAGTTGATGCTTTTAGTCGTAATTGAGTGTTTTTCTAACCTAAATATGTTTTTTTATTTAAAGTGTTTTAAATTTCTGCTTTGAAGAGCAACTAATTTAGTTTCTCGAGAAAGGAATTGTTACATTTCCCGATATTTTTATCTATTTCTTTTTGTTATTGGTTATTTAACCAGTCAAAAGTGCAACTTCCTAGTACAAACTTGGAAGTTTTATAATTGTAAGATTTTCGCTTACTACTTATTTGTTGCCGGTGGAATAACGAGGCATTACAAAGCGTTTCATTTTGTAGGGTATTATTAAGTTATTGGTAATTAATTATGTTTTTCCCAGCCCAGTAATGTTTTAAAGGTAAATTATTCATAACCAGGTGGATCAAGTTTAAGTAGGTTGCATAGAGAAAGCCAGCATGATTTTCGTGATCATGTTATAGGCTGACTTTTCTTTAATTTAAAGTGAGAAAGCTGTTATTTGTTTTTAAATTTCTGTTTGTTAATTTAGTGTATTTGAATTGTGTTTGTCAAGTAGATTTCATTTGTTGACATGTGCATTTCAAGACTGTACTCTTTATTGTTAGCTACTACACTGTTCTGTTATTTTTAACAATATTTGATAGTTATCTAATGTGTGCTCAATTTTTCTGAACATAAAGTTCAAAAGATTATTTACTGTAAACTTACAAATAATAAAAAGGATAAAGAAAAATAAAACTAATTATATGGCACTTGTAGATTTAGAGAAAGCATTTGACAATTTGAACTGGAGTAAAATGTTTAAAACTTTGAAAAGGCTAGGAATTAAATACAAGGAAAGGAAAGTTATCTATAATCTGTATAAGAATCAAACGACTGTTTTGAGAATCGAGGGGTACGAAAAAGAGGCTGCTGTAAGAAAAGGTGTACGACAAGGTTGTTCTTTGTCACCACTACTTTTTAACTTGTATATAGAAAAGGCTATAAATGAAGTGAAGGAGAAATTTGACGCAGGAATAAAAATTCAAGGAGAAACAATAAAAATTCTAAAATTCGTTGATGATATAGTAGTATTAGCTGAGACAAAGAAAGAACTAGAGGATGCCTTAAATGGAATGGATGAGGTCTTGAGAAAGGATTACTTAATGAAAATTAATAAGAACAAAATGAAAGTGTTCTGTAGCAGCAAGAGTGGATTAGAAGAGATGGGAAATTTAAAAGTAGGCAACGAAAACATACAGGAAGTTGGGGAAATCTGCTATCTAGGGAGTAAAATAACAAAGAATAGTAGAAGCACTAGTGATGTTAAAAATAGAATTGCTCAAGCTAGAAAAGCCTTTCAAATGAAAAACAGCTTACTGACTACAAACATTGATTTACAGATTAGGAAAATTTTCTTCAAACATTATGTTTGGAGTGTAGCATTATACAGAAGTGAAACGTAGGTGACAGGGGCTGTAGAAAAGAAAAGAATAGAAGCTTTTGAAATGTGATGTTATAGGAAAATGTTAAAGATTAGGTGGGTGGACAAAATAAGTAATTTAGAGGTTCTTAGGCGAGTGGATGAAAAAAGAAGTATATAGAAGCATCTTACCAAAAGAAGGGATAGGCTAGTGGGGCATATCTTAAGATATCCAGGTATTGGGCTATCAATAATGAAGGGTAATATTGAGGGAGTGAATTGTAGGGGGAGGCAAAGGTTAGGATATTTAAAGCAAATTACAAAAGATGTAGGGTGTTACAGGTATGTAGAAATGAAACAACTTGTGCAAGATAGAACAGCTTGGAGAACTGCATCAAACCAGTCGAGAGACTGATGACAAAAGAAAATGTGTTTTTTTAATGATTATAAGCAAGTTATAATTTTAAAGAAAAACTAACTTTTAATTATATATATTCTAGGCTCGTGGACCTAAGAAGCATTTGAAGCGTTTAGCAGCGCCAAAATCATGGATGTTGGACAAGTTGGGTGGTGTATTTGCACCAAGACCCAGCACTGGACCACACAAGTTGCGGGAGTCATTGCCTCTTGTCATTTTCTTACGTAATAGACTTAAATATGCATTGACTAACTGTGAAGTAAAGAAAATTGTTATGCAGAGGTTGATTAAGGTTGATGGCAAAATCCGAACTGATCCAAACTTTCCAGCTGGATTTATGGGTAAGTTATGAATTAAATAATAGAATTTAAGATGCAATATTCTTTTATTCAAATTTTGGTTGTTATATAAATGTCTTACTACAGTAGAATCTCAGTAGTTCGGGACCGAGAGGGTGCCGAATTACTGACAATGCTGGATTACTGGATGTGCTGGAATTTTGAAACTATTAATTTAAACAAAAAATGAATACAGGGTGATTCATGAAGTTCTCCCCCCACTTCTACAGCACATTGTACTAGTAAAAATAATGAAAAAATGTTATATAAACATAGGTCCGAAAACGCTTCGTTAGCGAGTTACAGCTAGCGAAAGTTTCGCCTGGATTTCAGTTCACCAGGTGAAATGAGGTCTTCCTGGAATTGTGGTAAGGTAGATTAAGGGGCAAATTCAATCATTTCTTATGGTTTTTGATCTGATAAATTGAATAAAACAGGTCCCAGATCTGTAAGTTAAATAGTTTTTAAGAAAACCAGTGTCAAATGCAAAAAATGGAGTGAAAAACTTATTTTTTCATCTTTGGGCAAGGATAACTGTGTTATTTCACCAAGAAACAGTTAAAATTTTTCAATAAAACATGTAGAAAATTTTATTCTGAACAAACCGGTGTAAATTAAGTACACAGAAAGCGAATAGATGTTTGATTAAATGAGTTTTTATTCATAAGAGTACAAAGTAAAATTAACCGGAAAAACTAAAATGAAAAAATGTGTTTTTTTCACTCCATTTTTTTGCATTTGACACTGGTTTTCTCAAAAACTATTCGCTTTCTGTGTACTTTATTTACACCGGTTTGTTCAGAATAAAATTTTCTACATTTTTTATTGAAAATTTTTAACTGTTTCTTGGTGAAATAACAAAGTTATTCTTGCCCAAAGATGAAAAAATGTGATTTTCACTCCATTTTTTGCATTTGACACTGGTTTTCTCAAAAACTATTTAACTTACAGTTCTGGGACCTGTTTTATTCAATTTATCAGATCAAAAACCATAAGAAATGATTGAATTCGCCCCTTAATCTACCTTACCACAATTCCAGGAAGACCTCATTTCACCTGGTGAACTGAAATCCAGGCGAAACTTTCGCTAGCTGTAACTCGCTAACGAAGCGTTTTCGGACCTATGTTTATATAACATTTTTTCATTATTTTTACTAGTACAATGTGCTGTAGAAGTGGGGGGAGAACTTCATGAATCACCCTGTATACATTGATTTCTATGTGATTTTAAATTAATTTTACTAATTAAAAAAGGTTTGCTGAGTACTTCTCTAGTCATTACACTAAACATAATTATCGGCTATTGACATCGCCTAGTGCGGGGTGTGGGGGTGCTCGCGTTCTGAGAATTATGATTCTTTGTCAATTCAGCATGAAGTAAAGAATATGTATGACCCAGTTCTGGGTTTTGGATAAAAGGCCAAAAATTATTCCATTTAACAATAATTAAGGTCTGCTTATTCATTTCTTTAATCAAATCCTAAACATACATGTTATATGAAATCTGCCGTAATCAGGTCGAGTTGATTTCCCTAATTCAATTTAAATCTTTTACCAAAATCTGTCCTGGGTGAGGTTTCATACTTTTAGGCCTAATATTTTAAGGGCTGGACTACCAAGATTCTACTGTAGATCATAAAACCTAAATTTTGTGTTTTTAAAATAATTTAGTCTCTTGTATTTCATATAATGAATTAATATAATAATTTCACTAACCTTCTTTTTAAACTGCGTCACCTTTATTTTAGTCCTACTTACACGTGTTTCGGTGGATCCACCATCATCAGAGTAAATAAAAAATTGAAACTAAAAATTTTATTCATTTATTTAAAGTTTACAGAAGATGATACATCTTCAGTCACTTGTATAAAACTGATTTAAAATTAATTTATTTTAATTTATCCCTTCTCATATTTACTGTAGATAGCAGCAGCAGTCAATATCACTTCATCATTCCTAAATTTTATCTGTTCATTCAAAATGTCCTGCTTTTGCTCTTTTAAATATTTATAAATGTGGAACATCTCATATTTTTCAATTTTATTTTTATTCTCTATATTACATTGTTCTATTATATTGAAATGTTCATCTATTTTACCAAATTTATGTTTTTCTTCTTTTATATGATTGGTATAGTTAGATATAATGTAGTCACATTTCAGTGCTTTTTTATGTTCATTATACCTCACTTGAAAATTACGACTAGTCATACCAATGTAAAATTTTTTACAATCCTGATTACCACAATCTATTTTATACACACCCTTTTTATTGCTTAGTGTTTCATTTGTATTATTTTTAATTATATTTGTGGACAGTAGTTTTTTATTATTACATGTGTATGCGATTTTATAAAATTTATTTAATGTTCTGTATAATTTATTGTTAATAATTTTATTGTATTTTAATGCAATATTATATATTGCAATATATATTATATAATATTATAATATTAATGCAATATATATCTCTTGTGTTACTTCTAGTAAATTAAATTTATTGGTAGTGTCTAACGAGACTGATATTAATGACCTTATTAGAAAAGATGGTAATTTAAATATTATTGTAATCAATTAAAGCTACATTTATTTATACAAAACTTTAACACTTTGAAGCCTAAGCATGAGTATAGCTCGGGGTGAGCGTAAATTGCGGTTGTCCGAAGCCCGAGTATACCTCGGGCCGCCACATTAAATTCTGTAGTAATAAGATTCAGATGAGGTTTTATCGGGCTTCGGTTGCACAGATTCATTCTATATTTTATTTAGTTTAATTTTCTATGCTTGCAGCAAAATCTACCAAATATTTTCTGTGAACTATGTAGAAAAACATTGAGCCGGGTTTGAGGTTATGTTTTTGTTGATGTACATGTGTACTTAGTCGTAATTTTCCGTGATTTTTTTTGTAGTTATATGAGGTTTGTAGATATTCTGTATTTGATATTTGTAAATAATATAGTTATTTCTACTTAGTAATAATTGTTTTCCTTTCGTATTTTGTTGGTAATCGTTTTCGTTTGGTTGTATATGTCGTACTGTTTGGTATTCCAGATCGCTTTGTTTGTGTGGTTATTTGACAGTAATATGTATAATTTTTTTTCATTTTACTCTGAAAATAGCAAAACTGCTACTGGAAAGGCTGGAAGGAAGGAAACAACCTGGTACTGTCGTGACTAATATTGCATTGTGTTTACCGGTGTGTTTCCGAGTTTCGTACGAATGCTAGTTATATGTAAAATGTTTTAAATTTTAATACTAAAACATGTTTAGTTTGTAGTTTATTCATTGCCTTTCTGTAGAATTTATATAAGCTGTTTTTTTAGTAGTGTTTAGGATTTTAAAACTCTAAAATTAGGTAGTGTGTAGCACAAACAATTTTGTTTTTCACGATTTTTTGGTGTATATTAAAATAACTCAAAATTTAGTAACTATAATAATTTCAATGTAAATTAATAGTAATAAACTTCCTGATTTTTTAATAAATTTGATGCCAAAATCATTAAGATATGGTTCAAGTTAAATCCTTTAGAATTTTTTGAAGTTTACTCTAAAAACACCGTGACATAGCATGTTCTTATAGCTCAGGCTTCAAAGTGTTAAAGATTACTGAGTAGGTTATGGTAAAAACTGTATTATATTTTCGTTAGTTTATAGGTTACTTTAGTAGATAAAAAATTTTGTGTTTAAGATAATTTAGTCTCTTGTGTTACTTCTAGTAAATTAAATTTATTGGTAGTGTCTAACGAGACTGATATTAATGACCTTATTAGAAAAGATGATAATTTTAATAATATTATCGTTACCAAATAAGGCTACATTTATTTATACAAAACTTTAAAGATTTCCGAGTTGGTTATGGTAAAAACTGTATGATTGTTTTTTACTTTTTCTTGTCTTAAATGAATATATAGGAAGGAAAGTATTGATTTTGTGTCAATTTTTTGAAATTGAGTTTTCACTGGTTTTACACGTTTTCAGACCGTCTGAACCTATAAACCTTGTTCTTAGCGATTGGTCTGTGCATGTGTACGGACAAAATATCTCTGAACGGAATATTGTATGAAGTTTAAACTTGGAACAAGTTAGGTACCACTAGCTGACCTGGCATGGACATATTCATCGAAATTGATCAATAGTAGTTCCTGTAATTTTTCACGTTTTACAATTTATTTTTGAAAAAAACCAGCTTCTAAGATTTTTTTTTAAATTGCCTCATGTACTACATTTTTTATGCACCACAAGATGGGGTAAGCACCTTGTCTGCTGAAATTCTTGGGGAGGCTGTGCTATTGTAAAAAAATAAGTTTTTTTAAGATTGCGCTCCTATGCATTTTTAGACTAAAATTTATAGGAAATTTAAAAAATCTACAGATTTTATTTTAAGCATTTTTCTCACCTAGTTTAGCGCTAAGAATGATTTTCAGTATTATTAAGTTGATCTATCCAAATTAAGTTGTTTTCAATTTTTTGTTTATTTAAAATAACAACAGCTTGATCATGGGCAACTACGGTGGGTTAAGAAATTGTAATTATGGGGTTCGACCCGGGACCTCCGCTTATTAGGCTAGTGCGCATTCCACTATGTCGAGGAGGCAGCCATTTTTCATATTATGTTGTTAATGTTAGGTTGTGTTGGTCATTATTAACATTGGCAAGCGAAAGTCGTGCGAGTGTTAAACACCAGATTTTTTTTATTATATAGGCTACTTTAGTAGATAGAAAATTTTGTGTATTTATGATAATTTAGTCTCTTGTGTTACTTCTAATAAATTAAATTTGCTGGTCAAGTGTCTAATGAGACTTATATTAACGACCTTATTAGAGAAGATGATAATTTTTATAATATTATCGTTACTAAATAAGTCTAAATATGTTTATGAAAACAGTATGATTATTTATTTTTTTAACAAACTGCTGGCATGTCTTGTAAATGATATGTGAAAAGTGTATCGTAACAGAAATTGAAAATTTAATTGACAGGATTTCAAGTACCACAATACAGTCAGTGCTCGATTTAACAGACATTATAATAATTTTTACGGTCGATGAGCTCTGCTGTTCCGCGCACATGCGTATAAGAGCCGCAGTAGTTCACGTGTGTGTTAACACGCAATGCTTCATAATATAATCAGCCGGTTGTATGTTTATAAGTTATAGCTGTTACTGAAAGACCAAAAAAAAAAAATTGCTGACAGAATACATAGCAGAGTGCAAGTATTGACGACAGTGCTGGCAAATCATTGGCTAGCTATGAAGTGGGTATAGGGCAATGCATACGTTCAGAGCTCATCAGCCTGGACACATAATTGGAGGATACCGATGTCCGTTAAATTGAAAGGTTCAGTTATAACACAGATACGTATGTGTATGTTACGAGGGTTATCCAGAAAATAACCTCAGTTTTGAAATAAAAAGTAAACGAGTGAAGATACAAAAACTTATTATATACATATTAAAACTACAGTTTTTCTCTATTTTTCGACATAGTCGCCAAACAGATTCAAGCACTTGTTGTACCTTGGAACAGTCTTTGAAATACCCTCTGCATAAAAATCTGCCACCTGTGAATGTAGCCAACCATTCATGGCGTTTTGAAGCTCTTCGTCATTGGCGAACCGCTAGATACAAGCCACTGCTTCATGTTCGGGAACAGGTGAAAATCACTAGGAGCCAAGTCTGGGCTGTATGGGGGATGATCGAAAACGTCCCATTTAAAGTTGGCCAAAAGATTATTTGTTCTTCGAGCTGTATGAGGGCGAGAAAACAAATGAACTTTTGGCCAAGTTTAAATGGGATGTTTTCGATCATCCCCATACAGCCCGGATTTGGCTCGTAGTGACTTTCACCTCTTCCCGAACATGAAGCGGTGGCTTGCATCTCAGCGGTTCTCCAATGACAAAGAGCTTCAAAACGCCGTGAATGGTTGGCTACATTCACAGGCGGCAGATTTTTATGCAAAGGGTATTTTAAAGACTGTTCCAAGGTACGACAAGTGCTTGAATCTGTTTGGCGACTATGTCGAAAAATAGAGAAAAACTGTAGTTTTAATATGTATAAAGTTTTTGTACCTTCACTCATTTACTTGTTATTTCAAAACGGAGGTTATTTTTTGGATAACCCTCGTACATAGGTTACTAATGTGTTAATTAAAGTAAACATTGGATTTATTTGCTTATTGCCTTATTCTTATCATAACTTTAAAAAATACTGTACCTTTCAGAAAGAATTTACATTACGAGAAGAGCTGCAAAAAGCGTCGTACAATAAAACAATATAAATCGCCCGCTAAAACACTTAATTTTATTTTGTATGTTTTTACCAATACAGTACTACTATCGTATGTTTATAATTGTTTACGAATATCAAAAACAATTACTGGTAATTTTTCTTCTCAAAAATTAACATTCCTTTGATTTTTGTAATTTTTAAACCATTGTATTTATTTTGGAGGCAAGTCCGTTACATCGAGCATTGACTTATTTATTACAAACCTGTTTGTGTTTATTCATGATTTTGTAAGGTGTTTGGTTTGCATTGAGTTTTTATTTTAAACGTCCCAGTGTTGCTTACAATGAATTAATTAATTTCATTGCCGAGTGTCTTACGGGACGAACATTAATCTACCAAAATCATTATGATTGTATATTCATTAATCTGTTGGTGAATGAATTGTAATTGGTTTGGTTACATTGTTTAGTTAAATTATGTAAGTTTTTTTTATTGAGTTATATTTGATAAGATAATATAAAAATAATCTAATTTTCTGAGGTATGATATTATTGATTCAGTCGACAGACTTTTGGTGATTTTGTAATGTGTTTGGTTTGCATTGAGTTTTTATTTAAAACGTCCCAGTGTTGCTTACAATGAATTATTTAATTTCATTGCCGAGTGTCTTACGGGACGAACATTAATCTACCAAAATCATTATGATTGTATATTCATTAATCTGTTGGTGAATGAATTGTAATTGGTTTGGTTACATTGTTTAGTAAAATTATGTAAGTTTTTTTTATTGAGTTATATGTGATAAGATAATATAAAAATAATCTAATTTTCTGAGGTATGATATTATTGATTCAGTCGACAGACTTTTGGTGATTTTGTAATGTGTTTGGTTTGCATTGAGTTTTTATTTAAAACGTCCCAGTGTTGCTTACAATGAATTATTTAATTTCATTGCCGAGTGTCTTACGGGACGAACATTAATCTACCAAAATCATTATGATTATATATTCATTAATCTGTTGATGAATGAATTGTAATCGGTTTGGTTATATTGTTTAGTTAAATTATGTAAGTTTTTTTATTAAGTTATATTTGATAAGATAATATAAAAATAATCTAATTTTCTGAGGTGTGATATTGATTCCGTCGACAGACTGGATTCTGCTCTTCCATGACAAGTGCAAGCATGGGTTGAAAATAGAAAAGTTTTGTTTTTTTACAGTATGTCTTTAACCCTTTTAGTGTCGAGGCCTAAATTACAGAATATGCTAAAAGTGCTCATTTTTACGTTTTTGACATACATTCATGTCCACCTACTTTTCAACTCATCCATTCATGCTATTGTTATGAAAATTGGTACTTATTCTAAGTTTAATTTGCTGATTCTGAATATTGTATTGATTTTAATTAGTTTTTACATAAAAATTTTAACAAAATTCACAAACATAATGTTTTGTTATTTATACATTAAAAAACCAAGTTTATGATTAAATACCAACCCCAATATCAAAATTTGGGGTTTATATTTAATTAGTTATATGCAGTAGAAAATTTTCTTTAATTTGGTATAAAAATTATGTTACTACTTCAAAAATTGGAGTTTTTACAGAAGAAAAACCCAGACAATGTTCCATTTGAAATGCAAACTTTTCTTAAATAAATCACATAGTTGGTCATTGTCGACTACCGGTTTATAAACTCTGAATGACATATTAGAAACAAACCACAGAAATCTAATAAATAATATATTTTTATGAAAATAAACGTTCTGTTAATCAAAATATCATTGACTAAACACAGTGATAACAGTTTCAAATTACCAAAAAAGTATACACAAACTAAGCAGATCTATTATACTAATGATTACCGAAAAATAAAACTAGTTTTATTAACTAACTTTTGTAAAATTTACCACAAATAATAAAGTATATTCTACCTAAAAACTTTTCAAAAACAAAATATACTAATAATAACATGAAATTAGTTCGCAAAACACTAGACCAGTCTGTCTAAACGAGGTTATGATAAACAAAAAGCAGCAACAATCCACCAAACTTTATAGTCGAAACATGTTCTCACTATTCGATAATATATCGATCATGCGTTATCCAAAGAGGTTAATACTATATAATCATTTTAAAGCTAAAAGAATGAGGAATCCAGCTATGTTAACAAAAACACCATCTGTTAATATTTGTAGGAACTACAAGCAGAAAACTTTTGGTGGCCAATCTGATCGGTCATGGCACTTCTCGTATATGCTGATTTCATTGGCCCCCGGCACTAAAAGGGTTAAGTTTCGATGGCAAGGTGCTGTGGTATCTTTTGGCCTAACCTAACCTAGATATATTGAATGTTTGTAATAAAAAAATGTCGACCAAGTATTTTAGTAATTTGTCTGTTTTTTTTTTGTTTTTTTTGTAGTGTGCTAGTTATTTTCTAATATATACGACTTATTTCAGATGTTATTCAAATAGAGAAGACAAATGAATTTTTCCGTTTGATTTATGATGTTAAGGGACGTTACATTGTCCACAGAATTTCTGCTGAAGAAGCTAAGGTTTGTTGAAATTATTTTATTTTTTCTGTTTTAACGTATTTTGAACATGTATTACAAAAAAAATATATATTGCTTGGTTAGGTTAAAGGAAATAGATGATTGATAGAGAATGTCGAAGACTGTTAATTATTAATAAATTATTACTTCTTTTCTAAATTTACATAACTATAATTGTGGTGGTAAACCCTTTATTTTGATATCAAAATCAGATTTTTTCATTCACAAGTTACCTTCTTGGTATCAATTTATTTTTGCAAACATGTCTTTAATAAAACCTCTTATTTTGTTCTCTAACTGTGATAAGAGTTAATTTTAAATGCATTGTAGCAATTTTACACGTCATTAATTTAAAATGTTGGTAAATAAAGAGAATTATTTAATAGCCACCTCGTTGCAAAGCAAATAGGTTTGTTAAAAAAAAGAAATCTGTCAGTGTTTGTTAGATAAGTTTGATTCAGGTATTACTATTGTATTTTTTTATCAATTAAAACATAAATATTTTTTAATGAACTATCTCCCAGTGATTATTAATGATCAGGCATAATCCACTGAAACATATCTGTTGATAATTTTAATTATATATGAGGGAGATCAAATTATACTGATTTTTGTAATTTAAATTAACACTAAACACCAGAGGTTTACTATGTTCTAGTGATAATTCATGATGATCCCCACTGATGTGAGGATGCGGAATCAGCACGAAGCACTACGCGTATGTAGTGGCTGGTTCTCCAACACACATTTACTCCCTCCATAGGCATTCTCCATAGCATACCAGATTTAGAACTAAATGAATAAAATTATTAAACGATAGAGTTAAATGATTTGAAAGGCTATTTATAAAAAATTTCAATTATTTCCGTTTTGTTTATTAAATAAATTTGATTGCAAATCTATTATGTGAAATCCTAATAAAGGATTTTGCAAAATTTTGATTTTAAAGAGAAGAAATCGTAAAAATTTTGTTCCATAAGAAATACACAGAGGTAGCCTATACTTATATATTATATAAATAATTCGTTCACAACAGTAACAGTCCTACACCGGATGTTAAAACTCACATTTTATTCTTAATCGCATTCTTATCGTACATAAATAGCAGATCAATTACAAAACTATAGCTATTTTCCCAGAAGTTGAATTGACTTTAACAACGATTTTAATCTATGTTTTACTTTTGTCACTCCGGATGTTGTACTGTATGTAGTGTTTAATCTTTTGACCTAACACTGGATTTACATTTTAACCAGAATTGTTGTAAATAGCATAATAAGTGATATGTTTTTTTTTATGCTTTATTGTATTATTACTTATTATGCAAGATACGAATCTCATTGCTTAGGTCACACAATGTATTTGACTGACATTTTAAAAATTATTTTTGCAACCGAACGATAACAATTTAATTTTTTTTTAAAATGTGTACCAATTCAGTAAAATGCATACGGTAAAGTTATTTTCTTAAATCTAACTTAAATTAAAATAAAACAACAGTTATTTATGTAAATTCAGGCAGTATGCTATTATAATCCTTCTCTTTTTCATTTTTTCACCATAAGGGTCGATTCACACACATCCGTCACGTCACGCCTCATTCCGAGAAGTATCAGTCACAAAAAAATATCTTTTCTTGAAAAATTAATGACATTGTCTACACCGGCACCATCCCGAATCCGGCGCGTCATTCTTGTCACCGAACCGTCAAAACGATATTTTTACTCTATGATATTTTGTTTTTTACGGATGTGTTTGTCTCTATGTAAAATGACTGAATGGAGTTTGACATACATGTGTGAATACTGTCATCATTTTTGACTTCGCGTGGCCATGCCGATTCCGTTTCAGAACGGTGACGTGACTGATGTGTGTAAATTGCTCTTTATATGAATTCCAATAAAATTATATTTGTGACTTAAGTTATTAGCAAATTAAAATACAGAATCATAGCCTTAAAATTGCATGGGCGAAGCCACAACGGTGCGCTATCTATTATATAAAAAGAGATGTCCTGATTTATAGATCAACTTAAGTTTTCTAAGCTGTTGCTAATAAAGGATTTGGCAAAATTTTTATTTTAAATGGTAGAATTCGCTAAAATATCCTCCTATAAGAAATACAGAGAATATACTTAAACAGCTGATTCTTTGTTTACGTGGGCGAAGCCACGCACGACGGGACCCGCATTACTATTGTTTTTTTTATCAATTAAAACAAATATTTTTTAATGAACTATCTCCCAGTGATTATTCATGATCAGGCATAATCCACTGAAACATATCTGTTGATCATTTTAATTATATATGAGGGAGATCAAATTATTCTGATTTTTGTAATTTAAATTAACACCAGAGGTTTATTATGTTCTAGTGATAATTCATGATCAGGCATAGATATTTGAAATTATTTGTAAAGTGATCTTATAAAATTTTATACTGAATTTTTTTGGAAGAAACAAATATTGTAATGGTTGGTATAGGTAGATCTATACCATGGTCGGGTACAACACTATAAATAGTTCTTGTGCGCGTCTTTCATGCACAATACCTTTTATATATGAATCCGATGAATAAATGGCTGGGTCATTCCACATCAATTCAACCAGAAAAAAATAATTTTTTCACCAAACACGCCAGATTTTTATGAAACTTAGTACATTTGTTCTATATATAGAGATAAATAACACCACCAAATTTTAAATTTTTATCTCACATACTTTTTTAGTTATGGCACTTTAAAGTTTGGTCGTTTCTCAATTTCCGAGCCTTGGATAGTGCCCAGTAAAACATGTATTAGGATAGAAAAAAAAATTCTCATTCACTTATTTGGCACCCAATCTTGGTGAAATTTTTAAGGTAGGTTTATATAAGTATAAGGAAGTTAAAAAAATATATAACATAACCCTAAGCTAAGCATAAAATATTATAAAAAAAATATTTTTTGAACTTTTTACAATTTAAAAAACGGGAACATGGCTCAGCGTAAAATTAAATATCTCAAAAAGGGAATGAGATAATCAAGAATTTTTTCCCCCCTAAATTATCTATATGAAGTGGGCTTTAATTTAATAAAATAAAAGTTTTGTGTATTTTCTTCCTTCTATTAACTAAGGCCATTGCAAGTTACAATATATTAATTACAATCAAAGCGAGGTTGTACCAGTCTCAATGGCTACAGATTGTTAATGAAAATTAAATAAAATTTTTAATAATTTTTATTTAACATTTTAATAATTATAATGTTCTATATAAACATTATAATTATTATAATATTTATATAGAAGCTTAGTTTAACACAGTACTGTACCTAAGTTCAATGTCAACATTCATGTTTAAATAGATTAGACTACAGAAATAAACAGGCAGATATTCTACCTCCTAATCTGGGCAAGTTGCAACACGAGGTTTTCATGTCATGACAGGCTGCTTTTCTAGGCAGTGTATCTGACAGTTATGAGCCAGTCTGTTACTAGTGTCCCAAGAGGTAACAGTGTTATAAGCTGTGGTGGTTATAAAGTGGTGTTTACCTTTCTTTGGATTTATGATATTGTGTTAGTGTGTGTGTCTGAGTGTTAAATTGAGTTTTAACTAAGGTGCCAATCTTTAAAAAACCTAATATTAATACAAAGATTAATGATATTCCATATACTTGTATAGATCAAATTTTTGAACTTAATTTTTGAAATTTTCGTTGTTTTATGATGCATTTGTAAAGAAGAGAAATTTAACCTGCTTTTAAATCAATTAGAAATGGACAATAAGTGTAGTATAGGGCTATTAAAACTGACAGAATGCCACAAATTAACTTATGTTACAAAAAAGGGCTAGAAAATGTTAGTGATTTGTCTGAAGAAAATCTCAACTTGATTAAAATAAGAAGTGAATTAGATGATAAGGAAATAATTAACATTTGTTTGCATCATAAGAGTTTATTTTTGACCAAGTACGAATTCCTCCAAAAAGTCTGTTGTGATCCTTTTAAAAAACATAAGAAACCCATTAAAAATGGCTTAAGAGTTGTAAGTATTCAGCAGAGTCAGGCCTGTATCACAAAAGGTTTAAAGGTAAAACCAGGGGAAAAGTTGTGCACCAATTGCTCTAAAAATATATTCTCTACTCCAAATGACTGTGAAGAAGAATCACATGATGATGATCTTTTTACACTGCCGACTGAAACTGAAACTCAGTTACAAAAAGAAGAGGCTATTGATTCTCTAAATTCCTCTTTAACGGATATTGGTTGTTCACCTCTTAAATTACATGCGTTGAATGAAAACTCCAAAATTGGTTATGCACAAAATAAATTAGAAAAACTGCATCAAAATGTAAAAAAGAAAATTGAAACAGTTTTAGATGTTCAGTTGCCACCAAAAATACCTAAATTGCAAAAAACAGCTGAACAAAAAGCAGATGAAATGGACCTGCTTGTTGAGAATATAAAAAGTGAAGTAAATAAACTTTCATCAAAAAAGAAAATACAACTATTAACGATTCCAGCATCACTGAATTGGTCGAGAACAAAAATCAAAGATACCTTTGAAGTGTCTGATTATTCTGCTAGACAGGCACAAAAATTGTACAAAGAAAAAGGACTTTTGGCTGAACCTGAACCAAGAAGAGGAAAGAAACTCAGTCCTGAAGTTGTGGAGTTGGTCACAAATTTTTATCAAAGCGACGAGCAATCAAGAGTTTTGCCAGGTATGAAAGATGTAGTAAGCCTGGGAAAGAAAAAATATGAGAAGAAAAGATTAATTTTAAGTAACCTCAATGAAATATTTGCAAACTTCAAAAGGGAACATCCTGACATAAAAATAGGGTTCTCCAAGTTTTGTACTCTTCGTCCCAAATGGTGTGTTCTGCCTGGTGCTAGTGGAACACACTCTGTTTGTGTGTGTACTATTCATCAAAATGTGTTGCTCTTAATACATGCAGCACAACTGGAAGAGAGTCACAAAGATCTACAAAATCTTCTTTTATGTGAAAATCCAACTCAAAACTGCATGTTTAGGCGATGTGAAACATGTCCCTCAAAAGACAATCTGACAACATTCTTACAAGCAAAGTTTGAAAACTATGAAGAAGATGATAGAATAGAATTCAAACAGTGGGTAGCTACAGACAGGACACAGATGATAACACAAACTTCAACTATTGATGAATTTGTTGACGAGTTGGCAACAAAAATAGAAAAACTGATCCCTCATTCTTATATTGCAAAAAGCCAGTCCAGCTATTTTAAAAGCTTAAAGGATAACTGTGCGCCAAACGAAGCCATTATATCAATGGACTTTAGTGAGAATTTCTCATTTGTGATTCAAGATGAGGTGCAGGGTTATCATTGGACCTCAGACTCCTGTACTGTTCATCCAGTAATTATTAACATGTGTGTTGACGAGGAAAAAATAGTCTCATCACATTGTGTAATCTCCGATGACTTAAATCATGATGTTTGTATGGTTTATAAAATACAAGAAACCCTGTTAGAGTATGTCAAGGAAAATTATCCCAATGTCACGGATGTTCACTATTACAGTGACGGTTGCGCCGGACAGTACAAGAACAAATAAACTTCATGAACCTTTCACTTCATGAAAAAGACTTCAAAATTAAAGGCCAATGGTCTTTCTTTGCTACAAGCCACGGCAAAACTGAATGTGACGGTATTGGGGGAACTGTTAAAAGGTTGGCGAGAAAAGCAAGTCTTCAAAGGCCTCTTCAAGATCAAATACTAACAGCAGCTACCTTTTACGAGTTTTGTAAATCAAACATATCCAAAATAAATTTCCATTTCATTTCAAAAGAATCAGCAGATGATGTTCGCCGACAGCTTGAAACACGTTTTGAAAACCTTAATACTCTTCCAGGTACCAGAAGTTTTCACAACTTTAGACCCTTGGACTCTTCAGGAACATTAGAAGCAAGGCGAATTAGTACTGATGAACATCCTAGCCTAACGTACAATTTAAGGAGAGGGTTGGCCTTAAATGTAAGAGAAGAAGATTTGTACCCCTCACGCTACATTGCTTGTAAATACGACAATCTTTGGTTCTTTGGGATAATAACAAATGTTGCCAAGGAAGATGGAGACGCTACAGTAAAATTTCTTCATCCAGCAGGACCATCCCCCTCATTTTACTGGCCAAAACGAGATGATATATGTGATGTGCCGATTCCACACATCCTTGCAGTGGTTGAGCCTCCACACACCTCGACTGGAAGAACATATCAATTCTCACCAGAGTGCATAAAATTAATTGAAAAGCTAATGGTTCATTAACTTTCAAAGCCTTAAAATAAGTACAGTGAAAGGGTGAACTATGATTTCCAAACATAAAAATGTAATTTATCCTTGTTTAACAAGCTATACCCATTTATTGAAACCAGGCGAACTTCACATTGCTCGTAAGTAATATAATGTCACTTTCAATGGTATCAATAAATAGAAGGAAGAAAATACACAAAACTTTTATTTTATTAAATTAAAGCCCATTTCATATAGATAATTTAGGGGGGAAAAAATTCTTGATTATCTCATTCCCTTTTTGAGATATTTTATTTTACGCTGAGCCATGTTCGCGTTTTTTAAATTGTAAAAAGTTCAAAAAATATTTTTTTTATAATATTTTATGCTTAGCTTAGGGTTATGTTATATATTTTTTTAACTTCCTTATTCTTATAAGGACCTATCTTAAAAACTTCATCAAGATTGGGTGTCAAATAAGTGAATGAGAATTTTTTTTCTATCCTAATACACGTTTTACTGGGCACTATCCAATGCTCGGAAATTGAGAAACGACCAAACTTTAAAGTGCCATAACTAAAAAAGTATGTGAGATAAAAATTTTAAATTTGGTGGTGTTATTAATCTCTATATATAGAACAAATGTACCAAGTTTCATAAAAATCTGAGGTGTTTGGTGAAATGACCTGGTTGAATTGACATGGAATGACCCGGCTTTTGAAAAACATTCATCGAAAAGTAAATGTTAAGTAAAAACATTTTAGCGGTTTTTACTTTCTCCTGCCCTATATGGATATAGGAAAGTACAGTAATCTCTCGTTATCCGCGGGGGTTACGTTCCGGAGGGTTGCTGCGGATAATAATACCTTATATGAACAAAAAGATGGGGGTTAGGTTCTAAAGTTAAAGTCCTGTAGTCGTTTTAAGTGTTAAATAGTTTTAGGAACATTTTACCATTATTATAATCTATGAATATTTAATAAATACAGTAATGTACGCATAAAAAAATTTAAGTTGCTTTAAAATAGTTATGGCTCTTTGCTTCTTCTCCTTTTCAAACTCCTTATGGACATCTTTGTATGGTATCATCAGCTCCCTGAGTCCTCTTTTGAATTGAAGGACCCCTTCCATGACTGGATCCGTCTCCAGCACGGGGTCAGCCTATGCTGAGGATCTCGTTGATGGTTTGTGAAGGAATGCTTGGCTTCGTTTCAGGATTGTCGAACACACAAAGAACTGTACGTACGAACGAAAAAGTTAGGCTGACACATGGAGGAAAACATATGGAGAAATTACAGTATGGTGCCTGGGCTACGTATGGCGGTGAGGGTGGGGTTTTACTGGCGGGGCCCGGTACCCGGTGACTGGCTAACTACGTATAGTACGCTGAAATCTAGCTTGGCTCATGGCGGCCGTCGCCATACTAGTGTGTGACTCAACATGATACAGATGCCAAAACATTTATTCAAACACATGTTTCTCAGAATTGTATGACTTCCCAACCAAGTACGATGTACACAAGGTGAGAAAACGTACATATTTCAAGGTTTTAGGCCCAGATAACCTAAACCCGCGGATACCAAGGGATTACTGTATTGTTTTTATATTGAGCTTTCTCCGGATACATGTTTTTAGCTATTGGTATGTATGTGTAAATGAAATATTATCCGAAGTTGAAACTTGCAACTTCTCAAGTTATGTACCACTAGGGGACCGATAACATTTTCATCAGAATCCGTCAACCAGAATTATAGTTTGTTCATTTGTGCTTTTTTCTCAAAAAAGGGCAGTGTATATAATCAAAGGTTTAGAAAATTAAAAAAACTACACTTTTGTTTAGTTTTTTTTCTATAACACTTGAGTTTAGCATTAATTATCTGTATTTTGCTCATCAAAATTGATAAAAAGTGAGATTTTTTTAATATCGTGGCTTTAATGTAAATTTTACAACAAAAGTATATTAATATCGAAGTTACAGAAAATTTAAAAAACTACAATTTTTATTTAAAGTCATGTTAGTGTTTTACACCAATTTTTTTTTTGTATATATAATTAGTTACACTGTGAAAGAACTTATCATTATAGCTTAACGAACAAAAGACTGCAAATGAAGGCGGAGCGTAATGACCTAAAGTCTGCCTACCCTAAGAGTACTCCGACGTAAGCAACCAGCAACACAAGTGAGCATGCGCATTAATTTAAAATACCCACAGCATGATCAAAAACAAAAAAAATTCCATACAACACTTATTTGCTCTAAGCTTAATATTATGATGAAAACACGTTCAATTCATCTGTTAGAAAATATTTTATAAATCTTACATTAGTTTACCATTAATAACTAAAACTTTTACTATTGTGTTACTCTTACATTGTTATATTCCATTACATTATTTACTATTATGAATGATAGTAGGTTTTTATTATAGACTCGGTTTTGTTTTACTTTTGGTCACAAGTAATATAAGACTAATGTGCTTAAATTATAACAGGAGAGTAAACAATTCCAGTGATTCGTTGTTTATCATTTCAGATTGTTTATTTCATATCATTAAAATAATTAATGTCTGTGACTGGTTTAATACAACTGTTTGCACTAGCCCGTGTTTAACTCATATTTAGTTTCATCAGTTATCTTTTGGAATTGTATCGGTTTGTTTCGATTTTATTCGTAGACTGAAGTTGAAAAGTTTTGTAAGCTGTGTTTTGTTAACATGCGTGATAGTGAATGAGTTATTGAAACATAAAAGTGGTAAACATTAAAAAGTAGAAAAAAATTGTTTTGTTAAATGTAATTGTTAAAATAATTAAGGAGTCTTTATGAAACTACAATAATTGCAAGTAAGCAGAACGGTATAATTGTAAACGCTTAAAGGATAATGTTTATTTTAGCTGGATGTAGATATTTTTATGATGGAATCGTAGTCCAAGATAATTGTCCGGCGGAGAGGAAGATACATGCAAACTAGTGTATAAAATTTTCGTTTACAACCTATAGGCGCTTGCCTCGGGCGGAGTTCTCTTACAGTAGATGGACTATAGATCACGGCACGGAGCCAATTAACTTTCATTAATCAAATTCTGCGTTGTCACGTTGTGGTTCTGCTGTGGATGATAGCCTAACAAAATGTCAGCTAGAGTTCGGTGGAATAGTGTGTAATATAGCGAAGGGGCAACTTCACACCCGACTTTGGCTGTTATTGGCTAGATCTCACCTGCAGTCTTAAGTTTGTTGGGGTGTAGGTCTAACAATTTCAGTTTTTCTTAATCGGTTCTGAAAAAATTATTTTTATTGGGTTTTGTTATTGTCATAACACTCAATAAATTTTTAAATATTATTGTTGCAGTATAAATTGTGCAAGGTGAGACGCGTGCAGACAGGCCCAAAGGGTATTCCATTTTTAACTACTCATGACGGCCGAACAATACGTTATCCAGATCCAGTTGTTAAGGTCAACGATACCATCCAACTTGACATTGCTACTTCTAAGATTATGGACAGCATTCGATTCGATTCAGGTAATATAAATTATTTTTATTCTATTAAATGAGAAATATTTGAAAATAAACGATCTCCCAGTGATTATTCTTGATCAGGCATAATCCACTGAAACATATCTGTTGATTATTTTAATTATATATGAGGGAGATTAAATTATAGGCCTACTGTTATTTTTGTAATTTATAAGTCTGAAGGAATTTTTAAGAAAACTGTTAAATTTGTTCGAGGTTGATTTTAAAATAGTCACCAGGGAAGTCAGTATTATTTGATAGTTGCCTTTTTGGGCCTTCTTTAGTTAAATACTTAAATCTTAAAAGTTAAATGCACAGAAAATATATGGTTTTGCATACTTTATTTGCATCTACTTCTTATAAAGTTAGAATAATACTTAAAATAGTTTTCCAAGGTAAATTTTTTTTTGGTGTAATTTTCCCTGGGCTATCAATGTTTAAATTTGGCGTATCTAAAACATTTTTAATGGTTGTTAACCCTTTTCATGGGCCATCAATAACTTTTTTTTTTATAAAAGAAACAAATTCTGTAAATGCCAAAAATTTTCTTTATATCAATATTATCTAATAAGAAAAACTATTTACAGTAGTTAACTACACTATTTAACCTATCATAAAATTAAAACGTGCAAGAATTATTTGATAAAAATTAGTTACAATGCATGTGTGACAAACCGAATAGCTGAGCGTGAAATTGCTTCCATTTGTAAATATCTTAACAATAACAGACCGTGTGCAGACAGAGAGAAATACTAATAAAAATTCCTGTTCAATTCTGACGAAATTTATTTGTATTAAAGAGTTTCATTGCTACTGTTATTGAAGTATAGCATACAGTAAGATCTCGCCTTACACGAGTTCGAGTTCCGCAAATTCTTGTTTGTACGATATTGTTGTATATTATATATTGTTCAGTAGGAGTAACGTAAGAATGCCGGTGGGATAGAAAAGATACATTTGCTGAAAACGTTTTTTTTTTTTTTTTTTTTTTTTATAATATGTTATATAAAATGAGAGGAAGTGTCGGCATATTTATATTCTAACTTAACATTATTACCAATTGATTCCAAGAATCATCAGATATCTTCGGATGTTTACATTTATGACCATTGTTTTGCTAATTTTGCTCTGTAACAGTTATCGTAGGTGCCCTCCCAATTTTTACACTAGAATTTATCTGATTTTCTTCTGTTTTCAGTAGTAGCCTACTAAACAGTAATACTGTGTGTTAAAAATATCGGTCATGTAAGGTTGCGTAGTTTAATTGCGCTTCAATTTGCAGGTCTTTTATTATTGTTTTTGTTGTTACTTTGTGTACAATACGAGTTTGAATAAAAGTTTAAAAAAATGGAAAGTGAGGAAAAAACAAAGGACATAAAAGTGACGACTCAGTTTATTGAACCAACTCTACGAACAATATTTAGTGGATATTTTAAGGTTATACTAAACAACCCAAGTTACACGATGATTTTGGGGAACACATCCCTCGCGTAAGTCGTCGATGTTTTACTGTACTCGAGTTTAAATTGGATTTGTGAGATATCTCATTGATGGTCCAAGGTTGATGTATTATTATTTTTTCGACTTAAAGGTCAACATGTTATGCTCATTTTTTAGCTTCATATGCAACAGCATGAATTAATTCTCAAAAATATTGTGTTTTAAAGGCAATCTCTGCATGATCACTGGAGGTCGTAACTTGGGGCGTGTCGGTACAGTCGTAAACAGAGAAAGGCATCCAGGTTCTTTTGATATCGTTCACATTAAGGATGCTTTGGGACACACTTTTGCTACTAGGTATGTTTTATTTCAGTTTATATAATTTACTTTTTTATATATTTATAATAGTTTGTTTAGTAAATAAGAGCAGTCTTTGTGAAGTGCATTTCTTGCATAATAAAAACTAGTGATGTGTCAATTCCAGAATTTTTCAATTAATTATTATTGATTCCAATATCATTAATCAAAGAATTATGAAAAGAAATTAAATTAAGCAGCAAGAGTTTAAAATGCTTTTATATGTCAGAAGCCATCTTTTAAAGTCCTAATTTAATAGAGTTGTTGTTTAGGTCATCAGCCAAAAGGCTGGTTTGAACCTGTAGAGATTTTACTAAGTAAAACGAGGAGTGAGGTGGTTTACCATTGCCTTCCTCACTGAGTGGAAAAGTATGCTTATCAGCATGCCGGGCCCTCTGAAAAGCACATATTTTCCGCTCTGTAAATGACACCTTCATTTCATTCATCACAGGGTCTGGCTGTATAATGAAATTCATTACTTTCAGAGGAGGTAACTCTGATTAGTGTCTTTTACACCTCTACCTCTTCTGTTCTTAAATGATTCAGTCATTTAATTGGCTGAACATGTGAAAAGAAACAGAACTATTTATTTTAGCCCAGCAACGAACAGATTGAGTGTAAATAATTTGACACTCCACCTGTCTGTTATGGGCAGATTAATAGAGTATAAAGTATAATTTAATTTACTAATAAAATAAAACTTTTTATATTATAACTTTTACGTTGCATGCAACTAAACAACGCACAAGTGCTTGTTAACTTCTCATGCTGGTAACCGCATTCGGAAGTTGTACTCAATAGTACTGTACAACAACACTGATCGATCCTAGTGCCGGTTGCGTTGGCGATGTTGGTAACGTGCTCGCCTCTCATCACGCGGTCTTGGGTTCGAATCCCACTCGGGCATGGCATTTTTTTTCATACGTTACAAAAAATTCATTTCATCCTTCACCGTCTGCATTAGCAGCAATTTGTAAAACAGTCGGACGTTAAACCAAAAAAAAAAAAAAGATCCTAGTGCATTTTCAACGCATTCACTCTGTTCATAGTTTTACGTTAAAAAAGTATTGAAAAATAAAGAAAATCCACACAAGCTGTATAAACTTGTAATGTACAATTTATTCACCCTTATAGCCCTATTTCATGAACATCAAATTGTGATAACTTCTTTGATAGTTCGATAAGTGATCCATTTTTTACTCGTTTCTTTTTCTGATAGCCTTATTCATAATAAACCAAGGCATCAGACTTAAGAACGTGATTAAAATTTGCCGAATAAGTTAGTTATTTATTTATTTACGTCTTGACTGTTTTGCAATTTCTGCTAATGCAGACGGTGAGAAGATGGTTGATGGAAATGAGTGATAAAAAAATGTCAAACCTAACCAAGAATCGAACCCGGGACCCCAACGTAGAAGCCGGTTATTTAATGTGGCATTAATTTTTTTACTCCCCCAAGCCATAATTATCCAACTGTATTTATATTTTATCTTACCAAATTGCTGTATTTTTTTTTTTTGCCTACGTTCGAAAATTAGAGAACAACATTTGGAATTGACACATCTATAGTAAAAACATTAACTTGTGATGCTGTAATAAATGAAATTGAAAGCGTTTGAAGGGATTGTATTTTATTTATTTGTTTGTTTGTGCCATCATCGAAGCTGTAACAGATGTACCTAGTGTCTGTTGCAGTCAAATATTGGCAGAAATTAAAGTTCACACATATGGTCACCGAATTTATTGAATGTAGATTTTGTACTACCCAGTGTGAAAACAGTGATAAATTTTTCTGGATTTGTTTTCGCAGATCATAAAGTAAATTGATCAAATCAACTGAGATTTAACTTCAGTTTGGAACTCATTGAATGGGATGTTCAAATTGATTTAACTAGTTGAAATAATTTTTTAATTAAAATTTCTGTAATGAGATTTTAGGTTGTATTTATATATAATTATTAACTTTGGAGTCTTATCACAGATTATGTATATTACATTTGACTTAAATTAAAGATCAGAACCGTAGGTTGCTTTACAGGCTTCTGTGTTTTTTCATTTTAAAAAACACCAAATCGTATTTGTTTGTGTGTACAGTTGTGTTGCATTTGAATATTATTGCCATCATCGAAGCTATGACGAATGTATTTATGTTTGTTTTGGTCAAATATTGGCAAAAATTAATTTCACACATTTGGTCACCGAATCTATTGTTTATAGTTTCTGTACTACCCAGTGTGAAAACATGATTTTATAAAATTTTAATTGTATATTAAAATTGAGGGCGATTTATTATAAACCACAATAAAACCTCATTAATCTGGAACAAATTTGAACAAGTAATTAAATATCATTGCCATCATCGAAGCTATGACAAATGTATTAATGTTTGTTTTGGTCAAATATTGGCAAAAATAAAAATTTCACACATTTGGTCACCGAATCTATTGTTTATAGTTTCTGTACTACCCAGTGTGAAAACATGATTTTATAAAAATTTTAATTGTATATTAAAATTGAGGGCGATTTATTATAAACCACAGTAAAACCTCATTAATCTGGAACAAATTTGAACAAGTAATTAAATATCATTGCCATCATCGAAGCTATGACAAATGTATTAATGTTTGTTTTGGTCAAATATTGGCAAAAATAAAAATTTCACACATTTGGTCACCGAATCTATTGTTTATAGTTTCTGTACTACCCAGTGTGAAAACATGATTTTATAAAGTTTTAATTGTATATTAAAATTGAGAGCAATTTATTATAAACCACCATAAAACCTCGTAAATCTGGAATAAATTTGTAGATTTTTAAAATTTAACTCGTACAGTGCCAGCGTCCTAATATTAGGACGTCAGCAGTTCAACCAAACATTCCGGCATCCTTTATTAGTACGTTGACTAAAAAAATGATAGAATTTCTATTTTTCACTCAATTGTTATAAATAACACATTGTATTCAGTAAGAAATGTAGATTATGTTAAGAGTGTAATTGATTAATATTGTTTGAATAACTTCATATTGATTCTTCTTCTTCTTCAAGTGCCGTCTCCGCGTCGGAGGTTGGCGATCATCATTGCTATTCTAACTTTCGAAACAGCTGCTCGGAACAGTGACGTGGAGTTGAGACCAAACCAATCTCTCAAATTCTTCAGCCAGGACGCTTTCCTTCTACCCGGCCGGCGCTTTCCTGCTATCTTTCCTTCCATTATCAGCTGAAGAAGTCTGTATTTCCCGTTTCGAAGAACATGGCCGAAGTACTGCAGTTTTCGTCGCTTGATGTCGTATAGCAGTTCCATCTCCTTGCCCATCCGAGTCAGTACGTCCGTGTTTCGTACTCTGTCGGTCCACGATATACGGAGCATGCGGCGGTATAGCCACATCTCAAACGCCTCCAGCCTCCTTTCTAGAAGTTTCGTTAGTGTCCATCCTTCCTGCCCGTAAAGAAGTACAGGAAGTACGTAGCACCTCAGAATTCGGAGCCTCGTGTTGAGACTAAGATCACGCTGGCACAATAGATGTTTTAGTTTCGTGAACACCGCTCTGGCTTGCTCAATACGCACTTTAACTTCCTGACCGTAGTCCCATTTGTCATTTAGGCAGCACCCAAGGTATTTGTACGTGTGCACCTGTTCAATGGCGGAGCCAGCGAGTGTGATTCCTGCGTTGACCTCCTCTTCACCGATCACCATGAACTTTGTTTTACGTATATTCATCCGTAGTCCGTATGCATTGCTAATTGTGTTGACGCGTTCCAGCAACACTTGGAGATCTTCCTCGCTATCTGCAATCAGCGCTGTATCGTCGGCATATCTCAGGTTGTTGATGCCCTCTCCATTCACTATAATGCCTTCTCTGCATCCATCCAAAGCTTCCGACAAAATGGCCTCCGAATATAAGTTGAAGAGCATCGGTGAGAGCACGCATCCCTGTCTAACCCCACGGCAGATTTGCACTTCCTCCGACAGCTCCTCCCCCACTCGCACCTTGGCACATTGGTTCCAATACAGGTTGGCGATAATTCTTATGTCGCGATCGTCGAGGCCCACTCGTTGCAAAATTTCTAGCATCCTGTCGTGTAGTACTTATTGATTAAAGAAACATATTGATTAAAGAAACTAAAAATGAATTTTCAAAACTTTTATCGCAATATTTTTATATTTTACAATAGTCTTAATTATTTTTGGTGACATTGTACATAATTACATTGTCTAAGTGATTTTCTTTTAAATTAAAAAGTAAATTTACACTAAAAAAATCTGGTTTGAAACACTCACACAACTTTCTCTTGCCAATGCAAATAATTTACCATATAATTTAACATTAGTAATAAAATATTAGAAATAAACAAAAAACTAACCTCAATAAACATAACCTTATTTTAATCATGAGTGAAACACTCAAAATGAAAATCAACCTCAGTCTGGCTTAAAAATACGGAAAATCACTATTTCACGCTAAACTAGGCTCTGTAGAGAAAAATACGTTAAAAGTTGTAGATCTTTAAATTTCCTATAAATTTGGTTATATACACTTTTGTCGTAAAATGCATACTAAGGCCAAAATCTTAAAAAAATCGATTTTTCACAAGTTTTCATGAGAAAAAATCAGAAAATCGCTAATTACTGCTAAACTAAGCGTCATACAAAAAAATGTTTGAAACAGAAGTTGTAGGTTTTTAAATTCTCTACAACTTTTATTATATAAGTTTTTGCGCTAAAATTTATATTAAAGCCGTAATCTTAAAAAAACAACGTTTTTACGTGAAAACAGCCTCACCGAGAATTTCAGCAAACATGGCGCCTACCCTATCTTGTAGAGAATAAAAAATTGAGTAAAATAGGCGATTTTAAAAAAAATCGTAGGACCAGTTTTTGAGAAAATCGCAAAAAACTGAAAAATTATACGAATAAATTACTACTTCCGGTTGACCGATTTTGATGAAAATGTTCGTGTCGCGTCCGGTAGTGGTATGTAACTTAAGTTTCAAGTTCGTACGATGTTCCGTTCTTGAGATATTCTGTTCACACACACACACACACACAGACCAATCGCTAAAA
Organism: Catonia carolina; assembly: GCA_035578175.1. Taxonomy (NCBI): domain Eukaryota; kingdom Metazoa; phylum Arthropoda; class Insecta; order Hemiptera; family Achilidae; genus Catonia; species Catonia carolina. The sequence goes on along the minus strand of JAQMRL010000006.1, from coordinate 44,005,584 downwards.
ACATGTTTTTTGGGTTCAGGGGGTCTGAAAACGTATAGATCCGGTGAAAACTCGATTTCGAAAAATCGACATGAAAACAATACTTTCCTTCCTATATATTCATATAGGCAAGAGAAAGTAAAAATGTGTAATTAAGTTGAACTTTTTATTTTTTAAATGTAAAAAATATGTTATAAGGTAAATGTCATGCGAGATTAATTCATTATGAAGAAAACAAACCAAAAATCATTAAGATATACGAAAAAATTGCCAAGTTATGAATACATGTATAACATACTACAAATCGCAAAAAATATGCTGGTATTTTTCAGTAGTAACTCACAATATTCTCCTGGTACTATCAGGGTTAATATTCATAAAGATAATGAGACCGTAATTATATCTACGCCAAACATTCACTTTTTATTTCAATTAAATGTACCGTTCCTGCATATATTGTACTCTAAATTATGATAATAAAATGCTTTTTGTCGAGTTTAAGAAAGCTTTACCAGAGTGTCACTCCAGCTAAACTATTAATTAATGATAAAGCATTTTGCATGAACGGTGCTTCATTCAAATGCCACACATATTTGAAACAGAAGACAGCGAACCAATACTTTGTTAAAAAATTATATGACAAGTTATTTCAATATCTTTTAAACAATTCTACGTAATTTTGATACAAAACATAGTTTTTTACAGTAATAAATTGTACATTTGCTTATTACCCATATTACCCCGAATTTTTGATTTTCCGGATTGCCTTTGGTCTCAGCTAGTTCGGATAAACAAGGTTGTACTGTAATTGTCTGCTATTATTTAGGTCTAATTTAAGAGTTTTACAACTGTTTTCGGTGAGGAAATGTATTACATTAAGTTTATGTTATATATAATTGTGCAAAAATTATTTTAATTCAAGATAAGTAGTGTACATGAAATGTGGCCATTTCCAAGACTGTTACTTGATATACAGTTTCAGTAAATATTTGGCCGAAATTAAATTCTCTTTTTGCCCAGTTATAAATAATATAAATATTTATAACTGCTTCCTTAAAGATGAAACAAGAGTTTAATAAGGTTTATAAGAGTATAATACAGGAAAATGGTTTGTAATTAGAAACCCATGATTTTTATAAAAACCTAGTTTTAATTGATGTAATTTATTTATCACTTTGAACATAATATTGAATTTGTTATACATCTAAACATGTTGGTGTTAAAACGGTATTAAGGTGAACTTTTTATGAAATATTTAGTGTATTGTTTTTAGTATTTAGGCCATTTTCAGGACTGTTATCTGATATAAGGTTTCTGTTAATATTTGGCCAAAATTAAAGCTTTCTTTTCTTTGCCCAGTTGTAAATAATATTAAGATTTATAACTGCTTCCTTGCAAAAGAAACAATTTATTTGCTTATTTAAGATTTTTCTGAGATAACATTTGTATGTTAACACCAATTTAGGGAAGGAAGGTTGTCGTATTTATTGAATGTTCTTGTATTGTACAGTTGTTTTCTGTTATTGTTTGTTTTTTCCCTGTAATGTTCAACCAACAGTATGTCTTATTTTACAATTAAAATTTTCTTATAGACAATCTTACAAGATAAGAAAGAAAACTAATGTTGTAGATTTTGTATAGTTTCTGGTTTCTAAACTGGCCTTACAACAAGTTTGTATTGTAAAAATTTTAGAGACACTTCATATGATTTTATATGTATTACAAATTTCATGTCCAATGGGGAACTTAATGAAATATTTTAGTGTATTGTTCTTAGTTAGTATTAAGGCCATTTTCAGGACTGTTACCTGATATAAGGTTTCTGTTAATATTTGGCCAAAATTAAAGCTTTCTTTTCTTTGCCCAGTTGTAAATGATTTTAAGATTTATAACTGCTTCCTTGTAAAAGAAACAATTTATTTGCGTATTAAGATTTTTCTGAGATAATATTTTTATATGTTAACGCCAATTTAAGGAAGGAAGGTTGTCGTATTTATTGAATGTTTTTGGATTTTGTATAGTTTCTGTTTTCTAAATAGGCCTTACAATACAAGTTTGTATTGTAAAATCTTTAGAGACACTTCATATGATTTTATATGTATTACAAATTTCATGTCCAATGGGGAACTTAATGAAATATTTTAGTGTATTGTTATTAGTTAGTATTAAGGCCATTTTCAGGACTGTTACCTGATATAAGGTTTCTGTTAATATTTGGCCAAAATTAAAGCTTTCTTTTCTTTGCCCAGTTGTAAATAATATTAAGATTTATAACTGCTTCCTTGCAAAAGAAACAATTTATTTGCCTATTAAGATTTTTATGTTAACACCAATTTAGGGAAGGAAGGTTGTCGTTCGTGTTTATTGAATGTTCTTGTATTTGTCACCAGATGGCAACATTAAGTGGCTAACCTTATCTGTTAGGTGGCCCTGAAAAGGGCCGTTTATGTGTGTGTGTCTGCCGAGGCGGACAGAGATGTTTGATGGCCCTGAAAAGGGCTGGTGTAAACCTTAATGAATTGGTCCTGAGAAGGACCGTTGTGCCGGTCTTGAAGGAGGCCGGTGTAGACAGCGCATGGCTGCGACGAGAGCCGTGGCTCAGGTGGATGGGCCCGTTAAAACCTTATTAAATTGGTCCTGAGAAGGACCGTTGTGCTGGTCTCGAAGGAGACTGGTGTGGCCGCGACGAGAAGCTGGGCGACACGGCGGGTCGTCGTCCAGCGGAGACGTCATCTTTTTCCCTCGCGGTAGTGCGTCGATGGCTGCTTTGTCGGGTCCAGTGGACGTAAGGCTCAGTCGAGGGACCACTGTGGGCATCAGCGGGCGATGACGGTTCGGCGAGCGGAAGCATCATCTTCTCTCTTGTGGGGACGCCGATTAGTCTTCGCTGGAGTCCGGCAGCCATGTGCCGTGGTGGACGATTCGTCTGCTGTCTGGTGGAAGTGAATCCCTCGGTGTCTTGATCAGAATTGGAACGCCTGGCTCAGTGCAGCGCTCTTTATATAGTCGCCGAGAGCGCTGTGGTAGAGAACGGCTACTGGCTTGGCCTTGATGACAAAGGCCTCTGTCGGTGGGGAGCCGAAAGGTTCAAAGGGCCTACCGTGCCGACAAAGGCCGGAAGCAGTATTGAAGCCAGCAACACAGTAAATGATTTATTAGAAGGGGCGGCGGTGACATATTGTACAGTTGTTTTCTGTTATTGTTTGTTTTTTCCCTGTAATGTTCAATCAATAGTATGTCTTATTTTACAATTAAAATTTTCTTATAAACAATCTTACAAGATAGGAAAGAAAACTAATGTTGTAGATTTTGTATAGTTTCTAGTTTCTAAATTGGCCTTACAATACAAGTTTGTATTGTAAAATCTTTAGAGACACTTCATATGATTTTATATGTATTACAAATTTCATGTCCAAGGGGGAACTTAATGAAATATTTAAGTGTATTGTTCTTATTAGTATTAAGGCCATTTTCAGGACTGTTACCTGATATAAGGTTTCTGTTAATATTTGGCCAAAATTAAAGCTTTCTTTTCTTTACCCAGTTGTAAATAATATAAGATTTATAACTACTTCCTTGCAAAAGAAACAATTTATTTGTCTATTAAGATTTTTATGTTAACGCCAATTTAAGGAAGGAAGGTTGTCGTATTTATTGAATGTTCTTGGATTGTACAGTTGTTTTCTGTTATTGTTAGTTTTTCCCTGTAATGTTCAATCAACAGTATGTCTTACTTTACAATTAAAATTTTCTTATAAACAATCTTACAAGATAGGAAAGAAAACTAATGTTGTAGATTTTGTATAGTTTCTGGTTTCTAAATTGGCCTTACAATACAAGTTTGTTTTGTAAAATCTGTATAGAGACACTTCATATGACTTTATATCTATTACAAATTTCATGTCCAATGGGGAACTTAATGAAATATTTTAGTGTATTGTTCTTAGTTAGTATTAAGGCCATTTTCAGGACTGTTACCTGATGTAAGGTTTCTGTTAATATTTGGCCAAAATTAAAGCTTTCTTTTCTTTGCCCAGTTGTAAATAATATTAAGATTTATAACTGCTTTCTTGCTGAAGAAACAATTTATTTTCCTATTAAGATTTTTCTGAGATAACATTTTTATGTTAACGCCAATTTAGGGAAGGAAGGTTGTCTTGTTTATTGAATGTTTTTGTATTGTACAGTTGTTTTCTGTTATTGTTTGTTTTTTCCCTGTAATGTTCAATTAACAGTATGTCTTATTTTACAATTTTCTTATAGACAATCTTACAAGATAGGAAAGAAAACAAAATGTTGTAGATTTTGTATAGTTTCTGTTTTCTAAATTGGCCTTACAATACAAGTTTATATTGTAAAATCTTTAGAGACATTTAATATGATTTTATATTATTACAAATTTCATGTCCAATGAGGAACTAAAAGTTTATCATGCCATCTTGGATATACAATACCAATAAAATATCTGTCTGATAAATAATGGACTTCAAAGAAAATTATAGCATACTTATGTTTTTAATTTTGGTCAGACATATATTTTATATTTTTTATACTTGTAAGGAGAATTGAATTTAGCACAGTTTTCTTGGTGGTTAAAATTTAAATACTTTTGTACATTTTTAGCCCGAAAACACTTCGGAGCTTAGTTTGACGAATTAATTTTTCAATCTGTATTGTTTTCTATTATATTCTTACAGATGACATTTTTTTTAAAGATCTTTCTTCTAGCCTACCTGACCGTTTGTCAAAAACAGTTTTTATAAAATATTTAGTCAAGTGTGTTCAAAACAATTAACCTGGGATTGTTGGCTTAAGTATACTTACGCTATTGAATGGAATAGTTTCTGATCTGAACTAGCAGGAACATGAGCTTTTCGTATAAAATTATGACTTAACGGTCAGAAAGTCTTCATAGTTATCAAATAATCAGCTGTGATTAATGCATGTTAAATTTAATTAGATTTTATCTGAATGATGTTTGAATTAGTAGATTTTTTTAATCTGATACAGTATTATTAAGTCTGGCCATTTTCAGGACTGTTGTCTGTCTTAAGATTTCAGTTAATATTTGGCCTAAATTAAAGCTTTCTCTTTTTGCCCAGTTATAAATAATAAAGATTTATAACTGCTTCCTTAAAGATGAAACATTTTAGTTTAAATAAACAGTTTAAAATTGAAATTTTTATATTAATTATTATATATTTATCAAGGCTATAAGGAGTGGAAATCTAGTGTCGTGTACTACCAGATAAGTTTTGTGTAAGAAACTTGTAATAAGTATTTAAATCTTGATTCATTTTGCTTATATTTACTAAATGTGATACAATTTTGTTTGCTTTTAGGTTGAATAACGTGTTTATAATTGGTAAAGGTACGAAGCCCTATATTTCATTACCCAAGGGTAAAGGTATTAAGTTGAGCATCGCTGAGGAAAGAGACAAGCGGTTAGCAGCCAAAGCTGCCTCAGGGTGAGAGGTGGTAAATAACTAAGTGTTTTATATCAAATGTTTAAAAAATAATAAACCTTTTTTTTGCTCGATACTTGTTTTATTTTTATTTACATCTATATTCAGTACTTTGTCAAATTACCCATCTGTTTATCTGTAATCACAATTTTTTGGTAGGAAATAATATGAATATAGTGACTTAAAGCTCATGAAACCACTGGACATCTAAACTAACCTTTTCACTTTACGATTTTGGTAATAGCCCAAAAATATAACAATTATTTGTTGAAACAATCAAAGTAAAATGTGCAGAGTTTCTGTACTAATCCTGAAGTAATATTGTTCCTAAATATTTATACATGTAAAGTGTTTCTTAGCTGACTACAGCTAAAAAATTAAAAAATGTTTATATGAACACTACATAAATATCCAGTGCCCCCGTTCCAGCTATCATCGGGTCTGGGTCTGGGTGTTCACCAAGCCTCTTCATCTCTCCACACTCCTCTTAACTTCATCTTTTTCTTGGTCATCCTCTTGATCTTTTTCCTTCCATTCATTTAGGTAATGTTTCCCATGAACATTACTTTTTTGTTTATTTAAAGTCGCATCGACAGCTTGGTTAATAGCAATTACTGTGGGTTTTGGTACTGTAACTGAAGGTTTTAACGTGTTAATATTTCCAGACCCTAGCCGGGAATCGAACCCAGGACCTTTTGCTTTGTAAGCTAGCGTCCTAGTCACTATGCCACGGAGAGGCGGTCACTACTTTGTTTCATTAAGTTATGATGGCAAAAGATTTCTGCTCGTCCAGTGTAATGAAGTACTAAAATCATAAGATGTTCATGTTATGTAGTCATTTCCTAAGATGATGATACCATGTTAACAGACCCACAGCCATCCTAAGCTACTTCCTGTCCAGACCAAGTAAAGAATGCGATGCCCATCATTCTCTTATTAAGTCTCAATCCAGGAGTTTGGTTTCAGTACCTGTGATTTATCCTATTGATCCAAAATTTTGAAAACACCATTTACAGTAGTAGAGACATTACTTCTGGTGTGCTGTAAGGATGCCATTCAATGCTGTGACAAAAGTAGTCACTTCTGTAATGCTGCATAGGCCATATGGATTACGGCATCAATATGCATTACTTTTTTTTTAATTTTAAGAGAAATTATATTTCACTTAACTCAATGTAAGTATTTCAAGAAGGTCATTTACATATAAGGTGAGAATATCCAGCATAGCTAAGTCCGTCATTCAGGTCAGTACAGTATGTGTTAAATGCAGATAATTTCTCTGAAATTTGTTGCAAGCTATATTAAATTGCCGGCCGCATTGGCATAGTTGGTAACATGCTCACCTCTCATCATGCAGTCTTGGGTTCATCAAATCCCATTCAGGCACAGTACATTTTCATACGTTATAAAAATCATTTCATCCTTCACCGTCTGCATTAGCAGTAATTGCAGAACAGTCGGACGTTAAACGAGAAAAAAATGTATTAAATGTCAAAAGAATTAATTGAATAAATTTTAACTCGCTTTTGTGTTAAACCTTGCACTGTGGATTGCCGTTTATGTAGGTTATATTTCAAATCAATTTATCTCCATCATTACATAAGTTACAGGAAGGCAACAGTACTTTTTGGTGGCAATTTTTAAAATTGTCATCGATAATTTTCCTTTGTCCGTCATACCCAGATTTCAGAAACTACAAGAGATAGCAACAAATGGTTTTTGGATTCGTAATTATACAAAAAGTTAGTGGGCCTGGATTCAGTTTAAGTTCCAGTTTTGACCGGAAGTCAAGAAATAAAATTTGGAATCACAAATAGTGTCTTCTGATTCCTTTTAAATAGTAGATACAGAAATCACTAATGGTTTCTGCCATTAATAATGTGCTATAAGTTGATGATCGTCAGCCAGTGTAAGAATGGATTATGCGAGGGGTGGAAGTGCTACTATGTGTGCTTTTATAAATATAGCAATAGCTCTAACCATAACATCATGATGTAGTTATTAACTCTTACATTGATTTGTGTATGTTTACAATTATGTCGTTTTATAAGCATCCCATTGTATTATTGACACATTTAGGAAACCAATAGCCAGTTCAGATATTGTCATGCAACTATTGTTTTTTATTTCTTCATTGACCTTTTTCAAAAATTCCTCGTTGACTACTGAGGGCCTCCCCAATGTTATTCGTCAAGCACGTTAACTCATATTTCTAAACCTTTCACACCATTTTCAAATGTTTCTTTCATTTATTACATTATCTCTGTACACTGCAACCAACCGGTTTAATGTTTTGATCATTTAAAAATCTTATCACTCGACATATTTCACAATCAGCGGCAACATCAATAAATTATCTCATTCATTTTAAAACGCAATAATACCAAACGTAAATAAAGATGCGACAACTAACAAACAACAATGCAGTATGTATATTACAAGACTGGCCTTCCACAACACAAATTAGCCAACCTCAAGGCAAGAAATTTCCCAATGGTCTTTACTTCAGAGATGACCCTTATAGTTTACTAGTGCTAGTAAAATTAAACATCTTCAAAGTCACTGGCGCTTTAACTAAACTGCCTGTTAGCTGCTGATCAACTAGCGTCATGGGGAATAGGCCTTTAGGTCGTGTATCTACTTATTTCTTTATTAGACAGTTGTTTAGGTCATCAGCCAAAAGGCTGGTTTGAACCTGTAGAGGTTTTACTAAGTAAAACTAGGAGTGAGGTGGTTTACCGTTGCCTTCCTCACTGAGTGGAAAAGTACGCTTATCAGCATGCTGGGCCCTCTGAAAAGCACATATTTTCCACTCTGCAAACTACACCTTCACTTCATTCACCACAGGGTCTGGCTGTATAATGAAATTCATTACTTTCAGAGGAGATAACTCTGATTAGTGTCTTTTACACCTCTACCTCTTCTGTTCTTAAATGATTCAGTCATTTAATTGGCTGACCATGTGATAAGAAACAGAACTATTTATTTTAGCCCTGCAATGAACAGATTGAGTGTAAATAATTTGACACTCCACCTGTCCGTCATGGGCAGAATAAATTAGACAGGTAAAAATAATTTATATTGAAGTAATATAAGTATAAATTTATTAAAACGACAAAAATATTAATTGTCATAATAATTGACTACCTTAACTGTTATTGGCTTACTGATAGCATGATTGTATTCATGTTTCAACATCTGTTTATTAATAAAACAATCTTCATCTTCATCTTTAAGCTCCTTGTAATACGTATAAATTACATAATAAAAATACATCTGGGTTCCTGAAATTTGAAAACATACTCTTGTTATCATTCCATAGGTTCATGAAAAATGTGATATTCACAGAACAATAATTTTTACCAAATTAATACTTAAGAGGCACCCAGGCTCCTAATTTTATAAATAAGCATGCAGAAAATAGCTTAACAAGATGTAGAGGTCTTTAAATTTTAAGTTTCTAAGATCGGTACATTTTTTCCTACCAGTACATTTTTGTCTTATCATTTTCAATTCAACTGCTTCTTGTGGGAATTATTTGACAATGTAATATTTACCTGATGTGTGTACATTGCAATTTTTTCAATTTAAGAACAATAAGCAATCCCGTGACCCAGTGAAATGTTGATACATACGAGACATTGATACGTCTTGTACAGACGCAGGCCAACCATCTGAGAGTATTAAACCACAACCATCAAAGTTCACCGGTAAACACTGTTACTTGAATCTGGAGTTTGTCTGTTTGCAACGAGGGATAAAGGGGGAAAAGTATCAGTGTGCATTTGTGACTGCTTTAATTTCATTACAACCAACACAACAACATATACTACAGTATACCCAGAGCACATACAACATATCACGGAACCTTTTATAGGTTAACTGTATGAATATAACTGTTTGTTACCGTAAACAGAAATGTTAGTTTCTCGAAAACATGGGCAGACTATTCACAGTGCTGAACGAAATCTAATATGCAGTGTAATAAAATGCTTTTTTGACAACGTCAACAGGTCCTTACTGTGGGAAATTATGTTGAAGAAAGGCTACCCAAGGCATATTGTGACTGCTATCAATAGTTTTTATTATAAAACATCGGTGCTGATTAGTTCAGATGGAAAAGATGTGAGAGAGTTGTATGTAAATAAAGGAGTCAGACAGGGATGTCCCATATCACCTACATTATTTAATATATATATTGACGAGCTGATGACTGTTTGGCGACAAAAGGTTGACACAGGTGTAAATATTGGACAAGGCGTTTCCCTCAACTCACTCATGCTTGCCGACGACACCGTTATAATTCAAGACAGTGAAGATAAGCTTCAAACAGCAGTCTATAAACTCCAGAATCTAAGTAAAGAATTCAAAATGAAAATTTCAACCCAAAAATCCAAAGTAATGGCATTCCATGGCAAATGGCCAGTGCGATCGAAAATTGTGTTAGATAATGTGATTATGGAGCAGGTGAGTAGTTTCAAATATCTAGGTTGCAATGTATCCTTCGATTGTGAGAGTGACATACCTCTGAAGCTGAATAAATTCAATGCGATATGTGGAACCATACATCGTACATTGAAGGGAAAAGCCAGAAAAGAAACAGAGTTGAAATTTTATAAGGCAATGGCGATTCCACTAGTTACATATGGAAGCGAGGTACAACAAAGAGAGACGACTCGCGCATACAAGCTCCAGAGATGAGGTTCTTGAGACACATTCAGGGATACACAAGGCTGGATCACATTAGAAACGAAGTGATAAGAGAAGAATGCAATGTACAGCCACTTGTAGATGTGATCAAGCAATATAGAAAAAGATGGACAGATCACCTGCTCTGAATGCCACACAACCGTTTGCCACTTCAAGCCTGGATGTCCAAACCAGATGGTAGAAGGGATGTGGGTCGACCGAGGAAGAGGTGGAAACCGGAACAGGCTCAATAGCCTAAACCATGACGGATGATGATGATAAAATGCTGTGAAGTTGAAGCTAAACAAAAATTCCTTTCCCTGCCTCTTAACAAAAGCCATGAGCAAGTGGTTAACTACCATGATGTTTCTCTTTCCATAATTTGAAAAATAAAGAAGGAAATTAAAGACGTGAAGAAGCTATTCTTCAACAGTAGTTTTGATGACACTTGGTGTAACAAGGTTAGGTAGATACTAGTGAGACTGATTGTGAAAACCCCGGTGATAGCGATAGTAAAGAAGGTGACTCATTCATTGAAAATTTTGTTCCAATGGAATAAGGTATCTGGTAATTACAGGAAATCAAACATTTCTAGTCAGGTAATTAAGTTACCGGCAATATTACAGGTCTTATTTATTTCTTACGAGGTTTATGAAGAAAACATTTTCTCGGAATAAACCATACCTTGCAAAATGTATGTGGAAACTGCACTACTGTACGAGTAGTATCTCACTGTTGAGGTTGGCAGCACTGTCAAATTTTCAATTGCCTTCCTCACAGCCCAACCATACGTTAAAGGCAATCTCATGACTTCAGTATCTATAGTATTCAAATGTGTATAAAAGTAACTGCGATTTGAACCACAAAACCTTCAATAGGTACCAATTTAACAAGCAATCTAATGACCCAATGAAATAAGTATGAGTGTAGTCTTGTACAGACTCAGGCCGACTATTTCTGAGCGAGTATTAAACCCCCATATATGAAAGTACACCAAAACCAATGTCTAGTATTCAAATCCATATAAAAGTAACTATTAGTAGGATTTGAACCACAGAACCTTCGTCTCTGAAAATCAGCTGACTCACTGCGATGACTGTACCACTAGACCAACCCGTTGGGGTTTTTTATTATGTACTACTGATGGAAATTAAAATGACCGCAGAAATTTACCAGAATTGTCCTTGTTTTATTAATAAAATGGTTATATACAGAGAGTGTTACGTGAGGAAAGATCATACTTGAACTAATTATACAGCTAAAAATATGAAAAAAGTTTCTGCTGGCTAGTTCATTTCATTTATAAATTGTTTTTATTAATTTTGTTTTAATTCATTAATAAACAAGTACAGTATTTTTACTTTTTGTCTTATTTTTTGTGTATTTTAATGTAATAAAAATCAGATTTTATAAAGTTTATTATTTTTACTGGACTATTTTACATCATTCTCTACAGAAATAAATTTTGTTTAAAATGTTAACATGTTTTTCGAGATCTAATTTTGCGTATTTTGTTAGACATTTCAGAAATGACTGTACTTACAGACGTGGGATAGGTTTTATTCGATTTTCCAGCTAATTTTGCATAAAACCTGCTCAATTACCAATCTTAATTATGCCCTAAAAATTTAGGTATGAATTCATTTCACAAGGGGATCTGAATTACAGGCGAAATCTTTTGCTAGTAGTAACTCGCTAAAGAATGGTTTTCGGAACCATGTTTTTTTGGAAATTTTTATTCTTATTACTTTCTCTTGCCTATATGAATATATAGGAAGGAAAGTATTGTTTTCATGTCGATTTTTCGAAATCGAGTTTTCACCGGATCTATACGTTTTCAGACCCCCTAAACCCAAAAAACATGTTTTTAGCGATTGGTCTGTGTGTGTGTATACAAAATATCTCAAGAATGGAACATCGTATGAACTTGAAACTTGAAACTTGAAACTTAAGTTACATACCACTACCGGACCAGACACGAACATTTTCATCAAAATCGGTCAACCGGAAGTAATAGTTTATTCGTGTAATTTTTCACTTTTTTGCAATTTTCTCAAAAACTGGTCCTACGATTTTTTTTTTAAATTGCCTGGTTTACTCAATTTTTTATTCTCTACAAGATAGGGTAGGCGTCATGTTTGCTGAAATTCTGGGTGAGGCTGTTTTCACGTAAAGAAATAGTTTTTTTAAGATTACGGCTTCATTATAAATTTAAGTGCAAAAATTTATATAATAAAAGTTGTAGAAAATTTAAAATTCTACAACTTTTATTTCAAACATTTTTTTGTATAACGCTTAGTTTAGCAGTAATTAGCGAGTTTCTGTTTTTTTCTCACGAAAACGTGTGAAAAATCTATTTTTTAAGATTTCGGCCTTAGTATTTATTTTACGACAAAAGTGTATATAATTAATTTTATAGGAAATAAAAAGATCTACAACTTTTATTAAGAGAATTTTTCTCTACAGAGCTTAGTTTAGCGTGAAAGTGTGATTTTCCGTTTTTTTAAGCCAAACTGAGTACGATTTTCATTTTGCGTCATTCACTCATGATTAAAATAAGGTTATGTTTTTGAGGTTAGTGTTTTGTTTATTTCTAATATTTTATTAATAATGTTTGGTTTATTATTAATTATTTGCATTGGCAAGAGAAAGTTGTGTGAGTGTTTCACACCAGATTTTTTTTAGCTGTAAAATCAGTTCCTGAACTATGATCCGTGCCTCATGAAACATTCTGTTTACAAATTAAATTTCATTATAGTAGTCTCTTAATTTATTCTTATAGATTTGTTTATAGGAACTTCCTAATTCCCAAGTTTGGTTCATTTCTTGAAAATTTGTAAATACTGGTACAAATAATTTTACTAAAATTAACTTACCTAGAAGTACGCAATCACTTCTGAAATCCATATACCCCATATAAATGCCACAAAACCAACTGTACAGGAAAATGACGGAAAACAGAAGTACTAGATATGCACCAACAAAAACTACCCATGGAAACATCAATTTGTGATATCTCTGTAAGCAAGTAAAATAGTACATCAGGTAAAGATTGTTTTGTAAGTATACAAATTAATCTGTTAATTTAGTGTATATACAATGGGTGAAAAAGCACAGATTCTTAAAAAGGACTTGCTTAAAATATTTATCAATACAGTGCATAGAAAACAACTAAGTCATTTCTATTTCATATAAAGAATTAATATAATAATTTCACTAACCTTCTTTTTAACTGCGTCACCTTTATTTTAATTCCTACTTACACGTGTTTCGGTGGATCCACCATCATCAGAGTAAATGAAAAATTGAAACTAAAAATTTTTTCTCATTTATTTAAAATTTACAGAAGATGATACATCTTCAGTCACTTGTATAAAACTGATTTAAAATTAAGTTATTTTAATTTATCCCTTCTCATATTTACTGTAGATAGTAGCAGCAGTCAATATCACTTCATCATTCCTAAATTTTATCTGTTCATTCAAAATGTCCTGCTTTTGCTCTTTTAAATATTTATAAATATGGAACATCTCATATTTTTCAATTTTATTTTTATTCTCTATATTACATTGTTCTATTATATTGAAATGTTCATCTATTTTACCAAATTTATGTTTTTCTTCTTTTATATGATTGGTATAGTTAGATATAATGTAGTCCTAATTTTCAAGTGAGGTAGGCTATAATGAACATAAAAAAGCACTGAAATGTGGCTACATTATATCTAACTATACCAATCATATAAAAGAAGAAAAACATAAATTTGGTAAAATAGATGAACATTTCAATATAATAGAACAATGTAATATAGAGAATAAAAATAAAATTGAAAAATATGAGATGTTCCATATTTATAAATATTTAAAAGAGCAAAAGCAGGACATTTTGAATGAACAGATAAAATTTAGGAATGATGAAATGATATTGACTGCTGCTGCTATCTACAGTAAATATGAGAAGGGATAAATTAAAATAACTTAATTTTAAATCAGTTTTATACAAGTGACTGAAGATGTATCATCTTCTGTAAATTTTAAATAAATGAGAAAAAATTTTTAGTTTCAATTTTTCATTTACTCTGATGATGGTGGATCCACCGAAACACGTGTAAGTAGGAATTAAAATAAAGGTGACACAGTTAAAAAGAAGGTTAGTGAAATTATTATATTAATTCTTTATATGAAATAGAAATAATTTCAAACTGCAGGAGGCATTATAAAGATTTATTTTTGAACTAAGTCATTGTAACTCAATCCATATGTAAAAAATTCCCTTTCATGAGACAAAGGTCTAATGGTTGGTGGCAATTTTGAAAAGGCTTGCCTTTGACTTAAGGCAAAAAAAACCATTAGTGATTTCAGTATTAAAGGCCAAGCCAATTGCTGTGAGCGCTGGGCTACGCATGCGCATATTTGACTTGACCCTGCATACCCCTCCGATCCACAGTTAGATGTACAGTCAGTGTTGTTGAAATTTACAACACCCATTGTATTTTGTAGGCATGCTGTTCCATTGTTGATTACATACGCTGCACTATTGTAGTATATACAAGACTATACTAATTTTGCCCAGCACTCTCCTTACGAAAATCAGGCTATACTCTTTTGGTGGAATTAAATGACACTATACGTATTTGTTTCAAAATTCCAGCTGATTTCTGTATCTATTCTTTAAGAGGAATCGAATGACACTTTATCGTTTCTGACTTTGATTTCTTGACTTCTGGTCAAAACCAGAACTTCAAACTCAATCCACGTCCACTTACATTTTGTGTAGATTACGAATTCGAAAACCGTTAGTTGCTATGTCTTATAGTTTCTTACTTTGATTTTTTGACTTCTAGTTTCGGGTCACTTCTGGTCGAAACCAGAACTTCAAACCCAATTTAGAGACATATCAGAGTGCGTGTAGTTACTAATCCGAAAACTGTTTGTTGATATCTCTTGTACTTTCTGACATCTGGATGTGACGGACGGACAAAACAACATGACATATGCCAATTTTTGCAATTTTTACTAGTTTCAAGTTTTTACTTCTGTTCACAACTTACATTTTTGAATATTAAAATTATGCTGTACATTTTTTCTTATTCCTATTACAACTAAGTACAATTCGTAAAAGTTTACTGGTAAGAAGTGCAGTAGACCTAGGGTGTGTTCTTGCTCATCAAGGTTGGCAATTGATGAGGCAAAAGGGAGAGAATTTTACATGGTTGGTCAAAACCGGTTATATTGTCTGCTGTACTGATCCATTCTACATGTTTGTATGCACACACACGCAGACACTCACATACCTTCCTTTAAAATGCAGCAGCAACTGGTTTTCAACTTGGTAGGTATAGACGGGGACAAGAGAGGCTGCATGCACACCCGTAGACCATTCTAAACTTTTACAAGCTATACAAGTACTGAATGGTTCCTGATACTTTTAGTACTTGTAGTAAGTGCACTGTGATTGCAAGCGTCAAGGTTATGTACTTAATGCAAGACCTCCTTGTCCCTGACACAGTGTTGTTGCTGTTTTGTCTGTTCATATTTACTGCAATTGTGTGGTTAGATACTTGACAGAACACCCCTCTCCGTTCCCTCTCTCTAAATTTTTGAGGTGATTATGTATGTTAGGCAGAATAATTTTATGCAGAATTTCAATGTTCACAATCATAACACGAGAAACAGAAATGATTATTATGTGGCTCATCACTCCACAAAATTGTTTGAACAAAAGCCTACTTATGCAGGGAGAAAATCATGAATAAATCACTCCAATTTTTAAAATGTTGTGATAATTTGAATTCCTTTAAAAAATCTGAAAAATTACTTGATCAGTGAAACTTTTTATAGCGAACAAGATTTTCTTTCTTGATAGTAGTGATACATTGTGTAATTCTTATATGTATTTCAGGTGTTATAACTGACATGTCCTATACTCCTCCTGGAGTCTCCAGGACGCATTAATAAAAAAAAAGTAGCAATAGTATTCTGGGTTTGGCACCAGTGACCTTTCTTAACGCTCTAACCATTACAGAAATATATATTGAGTAAAGAAGATTATTATTCTCTCTCAGTTCAGTTTCATTGGAACTGTAGAAGAGATAAACTCCAATAGAGATATTTTTACAGTGACTAGTTATTGCACCGCTTCCCTGCCTTACCCATTTCACCACATCACTTATAAATTGTTGAATCGACACCTCATTTCTGTGTCATGATACATTGTTATGCTTTTATTATCCATAGTTCATTGGTCATATAATGTAGTTCAGATTTTTTCTTAATTATATAAGTAGACTTCTAAGTTACTATACTTTACCTTATGAACACCAATATTCAGTAATACTGAAGTCGGTAGATAAGCGATTGCAAAGACAAGAAAAGCACACATTTGTAATATATCCTCTGAAAAATAAAAAATACTTCATAAATCAAATTTCTAAAAAACTGGTGTGAAACACTCACACGTCTTTCTCTTGCCAATGTAGATAATGAACAATGTAATATGTATTTTTAATCATGAGTGAATAAAGCAAAATGAAAATTAACCTCTGTAGGAGATAAAAATATGGAAAATCAGTAATTGCCTCTAAACTAGGCTCTGTACTGAAAAATACTGCAAATAAAAGTTGTAAATTTTTTAATTCCCTAGTGCTTTCATTGCATATACTGTCATAAAATTCATACTAAAGCCGGAATCTTCAAAAACCCTTATTTACAGATTTTCATGACAAAACCGAAAAAAATTTAGCTCATACATAATCATTCGTGAACTACCTTCCTCTCCTCCTCCTCCTCCTCTGTTTAATGAATATTTGACACTGAACAATTCAAACACCTACTGGAAGATTCTGCCCAAAATAGTGTTAAATTTGCAATCTATCTGCTTGTTCCAAGTTAACAAAAAATAGTTCTGTTTCTTATCACATGGTCAGCCAATTATATGGCTGAAGCATTTAAGAACAGAAAAGGAAGAGATGTAAAAGACACTAGTCAGAGTTATCTCTCTGAGAGTAATGAATTTCATTATACAGCCAGAACCTTTGGTGAATAAAGTGCATGTGTCATTTTTAGGATTGAAAATATATGCTTTTGAGAGGGCCTGGCATACTGATAACTATATTTTTTCCACTCAGTGAGGAAGGCAATAAATAGTAAACCGCCTCACTCTTAACTTACTTAGTAAATCCTCGAGAGGTTCAAGCCAGCCTTTGGGCTGATGATCTAAACAATAACATTACTCATTAAAACAAATATCCATCACCAGAAACAAATGGTATTCTTACCCTTGGAAGAGGACAAATACGAGGGTGGTCTGAAAAGTTTCCGACCTAACAAAGATACAAGACATTTTTAAAAATTTTTTTTTTTAATTTTCAACATAGTATCCTTGTAACTCTACACACTTCTTCCAGCGATGCTCCCATCTCTGTAACCTGTCCAAATAGTACTCGCCGTTTTTCTCTGCAAAATGGTTGTTCATGAAGGTGATTGCCTCTTCATTTGACGAAAATCTCTGTCCTCCGAGCGCAATTTTTAGATGAGAGAACAAAAAGAAGTCGCTTGAGCGTAGATCTGGTGAGTAAGGTGGATGATCAAGCAGTTCAAACCGTAATTCGTGGATTTTCGCCATGGCAACCGCTGAGGTGTGAGACGGTGCGTTGTCTTGGTGAAACAGGATTTTCTTTTCTGCAAATGTGGTCATTTTTCCGTAAGTTCTGCCTTTAGCTTGTCAAGTAATGATGCGTAGTATGCTCCTGTAATGGTTTTTTCTTTTGGAAGATAATCGATTAAAATAACTCCATGGCTATCCCAAAAAAACAGCCCATCACTTTCCCAGCCGAAAAAACAGTTTTTGCTTTTTTTGGAGCCGGTTCCCTCTTTGCAGTTCACTGTTTGGACTGTATTTTTGTTTCGGGCGTATAATGGTGTATCCAAGTTTCTACTACAGTAATTAATCAGCCCAAAACTCGGACCTTATTGCGCCAACAGAGCGTTGGAAATGTTCATTCGAACACGTTTTTGGTCTAACACGAGCAAACGCGGCACCCAACATGCGGCCAGCTTTCTCATGCCTAAATGTTGATTTAATATGTGACAAACACGTTCTTTTGATATGTTTATAACCTCTGCTTTCTCTCTCACTTTAATTCGGGGGTCGTCTAGCACCATTTGGTGAACTTTGGCGATGTTTTCGACGGTAGTTGCAGTTTTTGGGACGTCTCTAACGTTCATCGTCTCCAATGCTCTTACGGCCACGTTTAAACTCACTACCCAAAATTTCATTGTGGTAATGATGGTGCAGAGTCCCCATACACAGATTCCAACTCATCTTTGATTTGCATCGGTGTATTACCTTTCAAAAACAAATATTTACTGACAGCTCGATACTCAATTTTGTCCATTTTCACAAAAACACTCACATCAACTCACTCAAACGACTGTTATATAACAACTGCGCGTCCTAAATGGCTGAAACTTTGGTGAGTAACTGTCAGCAGATGAACAACAAAATTCACTAGCTTTTATTTACGAGTTCTGCAATCTTCATGTTGAGGTCGGAAACTTTTCAGACCACCCTCGTATATAGATTATTAAACTTACTATTGGCTTGTTCTACAGCTAGTTTAACTATTTCTTCTGAAGATAAAACATTTTTTGTACACAAGAGGGTAAATCCTTCTGTAGTTCTCTTCATGTTTCATGATTACAAAAACTAAAAGAACTATTCCTCAAGGACTCCTATAACTCCAAGTATCTGAAACAAAATGTTATTACTGGACATCTCAGTGCCTTAATGTTGGTGAAAATTTCTATGCTGAAGGTCCCAAGTTTGATTTCTGGCTAGGGTCCACAAATTTTAACCTTTTCAACCCACTGATTATTATTTTTGGTCATAAACTGTACCAATACAAGCAGTACAAGCAATAATACAAGCAATGTCTCTTTGGATCAGAAACTGTTTCGAGATCTTTCTGAAAACAGCTAGGATAGTCATTAAGTTAACAGATTAATAACGGAACAACGTCTAAAGTTATAGATTAAACATTAATTTAAGTACTTTAAGAAGGATTAGACCACGGTTTTGGGTGAAATTATCGATTTTTAGTTTTTTTTTGTTTT
Organism: Catonia carolina; assembly: GCA_035578175.1. Taxonomy (NCBI): domain Eukaryota; kingdom Metazoa; phylum Arthropoda; class Insecta; order Hemiptera; family Achilidae; genus Catonia; species Catonia carolina. Next base: position 43,986,338 of record JAQMRL010000006.1, on the reverse strand, counting down.
CTCCATTATTTAGATGTCTTATGAAAGATAAATTAATTTTAGCCTCCCCCAAAATGATTTTATCTGAGTTATCAATTTTATTTATTCCTTCTGCGAACAAAAGTTTTAATTTTCGATCATACTTCAAGATCAATTATTTTCAAAATATTTTAAAAGGTAACAAATATGTGAAATACAGTAAAAGCTCACTCAACTAATATACTGGGGGCAGACCCAATTTCGGATGCATGAAATTCCAGATAATACGTAGGTAGCCATACTTTTAGGATTTATATATAGTCAAAATGATTATAATGTATTTTTAATAACAGTTAATTTAGCATGTGTAAACGAAAATACTGAACATTTCAAGAGAACAACAATGTACTAATATTGAACAGTAATTTACATTTACTGTATCTTTTTTGAAATTATTTAGTCTTTTTAAAAAAATAAAATATATTAGATGAAACTGTTTTTTGCGACAACATCTTGCCATAGTTTTATTACAAGGATGTCCTGGAGGTGAAGAACAAGTAAAAGAATTCCCAGAATAGTGAAACTTTATGTTCGTAATTTATTCAATAGGACACTGCTTTGTACTTTAATGTTGCGATGTATTTTAATGTTGTACTGTGTATATACCCAATAATAAAATTGAGTAATCACCAAATTAAAACACAAAATACTCTGATCCATTTCGGTTAACCCTTTCACTGCCGGGTCCGAACACCCTTCGGAGTCTGGTGTGTTTTCCCTGTGCTGGCTCCGTATATCCTTCGGGTCTGCCTAGCACACTCTCTTATCTCTTTTTAAAGCCGGCAGTAAACCTATCGTCTACTATTTTGACCTCAGCACACAGTACACATTCTATTCTTCTTTTTTTAGTAAATCACTGTTTTCGCACAAATCTTGCACTTTTTACGTATATTTAGAGTAAATACAATAAAAAGTGGTTAAACATAAATCGGCACATGAAATCATGTAACGAAAATAACGGTGGCAGCGAAAGGGTTAAGGCGGGTCACAGTTAAGTAGGTTTCGGATAATCGAGGTTTTACTATGGAAGCAGAAACTCTCCATATGAAAATGTCCTAAAGAGTTTGACCTGAAATGTCCTAAAGAGTTGAGTTTAATTGGACTAGTCCATTGATGAGCGTACTAGTTACCTAGTCATTTCTTTTGCTTTTTAGTTGGATTCCTGAGCTGCTTTCTTTGGGCTTCATTTTAACACTAAAAGCCTATTTTCATTCTTCAGTCCAGGCCAGCCCAACTCTCTGTACCTTTGTAACTAGATTACAAAAGATTTTAATTTGTTACTATAATGCTTTCTCTTGAAATGTTGATAGTTTATAGGTCTGCTTCGATTTCTTTGATTCATTTATCTCTTGTTTTTAGTTCCTCTTGGTATTTAATTAGTTTATAAGTCTCATTCTCTTTGTCACACAATCTCATCAGATGATCATAATACTCTAACCTCCTTTTCTTTAATTTTGTTAAATTACTTAAAAAGGTCAATTCCGAATGAAATGCAAGAGTACAACTAGGTTTTAAAGCCTAGAGGAATTCTGTTTCAGTCACTTCCGCCAAATGTTTATTAAAGGTTTTCTGCTAATTTATTTTTTTTACATTTACGTTCCCTTTACTCATAAACTGGTCGTTACTGAAAGCAGAAATTTTTATTACTTCTATATTATAGAGATCTGCCCATAACAGACAGGTGGAGTGTCAAATTATTTATAGTCAATCTGTTTGCTGCAGAGCTAAAATAAAAAATTCTGTTTCTTATCACATGGTCAGCCAATAAAATGACTGAATCATTTAAGAACAGAAGAGGTAGAGGTGTAAAAGACACTAATCAGAGTTATCTCCTCTGAAAGTAATGAATTTCATTATACAGCCAGACCCTGTGGTGAATAAAGTAAAGGTGTCATTTGCAGAGTGGAAAATATGTGGTTTTCAGAGGGCCCAACATACTGATAAGCGTACTTTTCCATTCAGTGAGGAAGGCATGGTAAACCACCTCACTCCTCTTTTTACTTAGTAAAACCTCTACAGGTTCAAACCAGCCTTTCGGCTGATGACCTGAACAACAACATTTTAGAGATTTACATTTTTTGGTCTCCTTCATGTAAAAATCAAATAGTTGTATTAAAAGAGTTTTCCAAAATCACGAATTCTTAATTCATTTACATTAAAACATTACACTGCATAGAGTGGATGACAACCAGTTGACAAAAAAAATTTTTTAAAACACTAAATAATAGACCTAAAGTGTTGGATAAATGGTTTAAAGAAGTCAGAAAGGATATTGAGAAAACCGAGTAAACTTAATGAACCAAACCAAATTCAGACAATAACTATGGACATTAAGAGCTTCCATGAAGAGCAGAAACAGAACCCCAGATGGACAGAAGAAAGGAGAAAAGCCTACAGTCAGCGAATGCTGAGAATATGGGCTGCAATAAGAGCTTTTAGAAATGTCTAAAGTCACCTCACGTGACCTAAAATTGACCGTATACGAAAGGAAAAAACATTAAAACCTGAGATACATGATTACGAATTGCTTTGAAATATCACAGGACTTATAAAATATAAAAGAACAAGTGTGCAAAATTCTAGGGCTCTGAAGTTTACCAATCCTGAGAAAATGGTACACAAAGATAAATTTAACATCAATGAGGACCACTCATATAGTACAATCAACCCTTAACATTTTTTGATAAATCAGCTTGGTATAAAAGTTACATCATAACAAGGATCATAAAAATAAACAGGTTAAAACTCCAAACGAACCATTTGGTAGAGTCATTTAGCAATTTAATTATATAATTTTATGTAATGTACTTAATATGCAATTATTCCTGGATCTTGATTCAGACTACAATGAATTATTTTTTGTGCAAATATGTATCTAATCTGAAAACATTTATTTTGATAAGGGTATTATTATACTGTTGATTCAGAGAATGAGCTATTAATATGAAATTATACAATTTAAGGAAGTTAAGCCCAATTTTTCTTTTAACTGATAAACAACAAACAATTTCTGTTCTGCTTAATCAAACATAAAATTTCTTTTTAATTTTTTTACAATAAAGCAAAGTTGTTCTTGTTTTCTTGATTGTATCAACTATCATAGTCGACTTCTTTGAATTCTGAATATTTCAGAACATAATACTACTATTGTAATACTTTAAATTAAATTAAATTAATTCTTAATTAAATTTACCATTAAAATCCATGATATTATTATACTTGCTGTCCTCACAGTTACACAACATGTTGTTTTTCTTGTATCTGATTCATACATTTTTGTAAATATCTTGTAGATCTGAAATGGATAAATATATTTTTAAAAATATTTTAATCAATGGAATGAATTTCAATCAATGGAGACATCATTTAGAACAGATGCCAGAGTAAAGAATACCCTTAAAACTTATGGAATATGTTCCAGTTGGAAGAAGGGAGGTGGGAAGACCTTGAAGAAGATGGCAGTAGTCGAGATGTACAAGTTGAAATATCTTGTATTTGTGTATATGTGTAGGATTGTTTGTGAGTTCGGAACAGTGCTTCCTTTATAGTAAGAAGAAGAAGAAGAAGAATATTTTATACTCTTGAGTTAAACAAAAAGATAACCTCAATTAAGCTTAATTAAGATACATTTTAATTGCACCCATTATTTACTCCAATCACAGGAATTAAACAAACATAAAAAAAATCTGCTGTGAAACATTCACACAACTTTCTCTTACCAATAAACAAAAAACTAACCTCAAAAAAATAACCTTATTTTAATCATGAGTGAATGATACAAAATTAAAATCAACCTCAGTTTGGCTTAAAAATACGGAAAATCACTCTTTCACGCTAAACTAGGCTCTGTAGAGAAAATACTCTTAATAAAAGTTGTAGATCTTTTAATTTCCTATAAATTTGCTTATGTACACTTTTGTTGTAAAATGCATACTAAGGCTGAAATCTTAAAAAATCGATTTTTTTACAGATTCTCATGGAAAAAACAAAAAATCACTAATACCGCTAAACTACTACTAATTACCGCTAAACTAAGCATTATACAAAACAATGTTTGAAATAAAAGTTGTACGATTTTCAATTTTCTACAACTTTTTACATACATTTGTGCACAAAAATGCATATTAAAGTCGTAATCTTAAAAAAACAATTTTTTTTTATGAGAAAACATTCTTTCCAACAAATTCAGCAGACATGGTGCCTATGCTATCTCGTAGAGCATAAAAAATGTTGTAATTGAGGCGATTTTTTAAAAAATCATAGGAGCCAATTTTGAGAAAATCGCAAAAAGTGAAAAATGACACGAATAAACTACTACTTTCAGTGGACCGATTTTGATGAAAATGTTCGTGTCGGGTCTGGTAGTAGTATCTAACTTAAATTTCAAGTTTCAAGTTCGTACGATGTTCCGTTCTTGAGATATCCTGTTTACACACACGCACGCAGATTAATTGGTAAAACCATGTTTTTTGGGTTCAGGGGTCTGAAAACATGTATATTTGGTGAAAACTCAATTTCAAAAAATCAATATAAAACAATACTTTCCTTCCTGCTATTTTCATACAGGCAAGAGAAAGTAAACACCAATAAAATTGCAAAAAAATGTTCATTTGAATACTGTGACAATATCTAAAAGGAATGTGTGTACGAGAATTTTCTTGGAGAAACAAGATTTTAAAAATGTTAACATAAATAAAAGAGTGATAAATAAGAGTTTCGAGAAATAGTTAAAAACGGTTATAGTACAGGCAGACCTGTCTTTGTTGAACGACTACTGTGAAAGAGTCGAGTCGGGTACCTATTTTTAGATAAATTGACCTTATTGTTACACCTTTTATTCAATCCTAATTTGTTGACAGTGTTAAGATTTATCCAGAAGCCGTCAGAAGGATTTTTGTATTTTTATTATTGTATCGAAAATCTCTCTTTCTCAAAATCTCCATTAGCCCACCTATATAAGCAGCCAATTTGTTCACAGTCAGTTTTAGTTTCATTTTGTCTGTGACTTAGTGAGCAAATTGATAGTGCATAAAACAGTGTGTTAGAAAAAGTCAACGTTAGAGTGAATTACTGTCTATTGTTTAACTTTTATTTATTCTGTATAGTTTTTGTAAGTAATATTTAGTAAATTGGTTAAGTTTATTTGTTATTAGTTATTTATAATTATTTTGTTATTTATTATAACTGCCCATAACAGACAGGTGGAGTGTCAAATTATTTACACTCAATCTGTTCGTTGCAGGGCTAAAATAAATAGTTCTGTTTCTTATCACATGGTCAGTCAATTAAATGACTGAATGATTTAGGAACAGAAGAGGTAGAGGTGTAAAAGACACTAATTAGAGTTATCTTCTCTAAAAGTAATGAATTTCATTGTACAGCCAGACCCTGTGGTGAATGAAGTGAAGTTGTCATTTACGAGTGGAAAATATGTGCTTTTCAGAGGGCCCGGCATGCTGATAAGCGTACTTTTCCACTCAGTGAGGAAGGGAATGGTAAACCACCTCACTCCTCGTTTTACTTAGTAAAACCTCTAGAGGTTCAAACCAGCCTTTCGGCTGTTGACCTAAACAACAACACATTTATTATAAGTAATTTACTTGTAGATATTAGTCACTTTGTAATTTTTAGTTGTAATAAATATTTGAATTTTAAACTATAGTGTGTTAGTAATTTAATTTACCCAGATCCTGAAACGGATCTTAGAGATAAGTGTCACAATACTTTCTTAAAGGTAATTCTATCAAATCTGTAAAGTATATTTTCTTAAATATACAATTGATGTTCAAAAGTGTGTGTGCTGTACTAAATAGTTACTAATTTAAGCAAATATTTTAATTTTGACTATTTTAATTTTTTAAATAAATCAAAAGAATGTATACATACCAAATCGCTATGAACTTAATTTCCTTGTTTTTAATTCCACTGAATTATATACGTTTTAAATGAGACTAATGACGAGCTATTTTATACATTATACGTAGTAACACCTGAATTTTATCTTTTGAAGTACACGCAAAGATATGATAAGAAAAATCAATCCTTCAGCGCAGCATGTTTATTTATATCCAAAAATAGGTAGTTTTTACTTTCTCTTGCCTATATGAATATATAGAAAGGAAAGTATTGTTTTCATGTCGATTTTTCGAAATCGAGTTTTCACCGGATCTATACGTTTTCAGACCCCCTGAACCCAAAAAACATGTTTTTAGCGATTGGTCTGTGTGTGTGTGTGTGTGTGAACAGAATATCTCAAGAACGGATCATCGTACGAACTTGAAACTTGAAACTTAAGTTACATACCACTACCGGACCCGACATGAACATTTTCATCAAAATCGGTCAACCGGAAGTAGTAGTTTATTCATATAATTTTTCACTTTTTTGCAATTTTCTCAAAAACTGGTCCTACGATTTTTTTTAAAATCACCTGGTTTCCTACATTTTTTATGCTCTACAAGATAAGGTAGGCGCTATGTTTGCTGAAATTCTGCGTGAGGCTGTTTTTACGTAAAAACATTTTCTTTTTAAGATTGCGGCTTCAATATGCATTTTAGCGCAAAACGTTATATAATAAAAGTTGTAGAGAATGTAAAATTCTACAACTTTTATTTCAAACATTTTTTTGTATAACGCTTAGTTTAGCGGTAATTAGCAATTTTTTGTTTTTTTCTCAAGAAAACGTGTGAAAAATTTATTTTTTTAAGATTTCGGCCTTAGAATGCATTTTACGACAAAAGTGTATATAATAAAATTTATAGGAAATTAAAAGACCTACAACTTTTATTTATAGCATTTTTCTCCACAGAGCCTAGTTGAGCGTGAAAGATTGATTTTCCGTATTTTTAGGCCAAACTGAAGTTGATTTTCATTTTGCGTCTTTCACTCACGATTAAAATAAGGTTATGTTTTTGAGGTTAGTTTTTTTGTTTATTTCTAATGTTTTATTACTAATGTTAGGTTTATTGTTAATTATTTGCACTGGCAAGAGAAAGTCGTGTGAGTGTTTCACACCAGATTTTTTTTTAATAGATCAGTCTCCGCAAGTAGATACTGATATTTTATAGTATTTTTTTTTACTTTCTGTTACATAATCATTGTTTAGAGTGAAAGTATTAGGACAGTAAAACTTTGGTGTCCAAATGCCAACTGATCTTTATATTTTAACCAAGCCCTAGGATCTGACTCGGAAGAGTTTCTGGAGGAAATTCTGGGAAATGTAATGATGCTCACTATCTGAATGATAAGAAGAACAGTAAAATATTAATAGAATTTTTTTTACTTTCTCTTGCTTATACAAATATATAGGAAGGAAAGTATTATTGTCATGTAGATTTTTCGAAATCAAGTTTTCACCGAATCTACATGTTTTCAGACCTCCGAACCCAAAAAACATATTTTTAGCGATTGGTCTGTATGTGTGTGTGTGTGTGAACAAAATATCTCAAGAACGGAACGTCGTACGAACTTGAAACTTTAAACTTAAGTTAGATACCACTACCGACCCGATACGAACATTTTCATCAAAATTGGTCAACCGGAAGTAATAGTTTATTCGTGTCATTTTTCACTTTTTTGTGATTTTCCCAAAAACGGCTGCTACAATTTTGTTTAAAATCGCCTCATTTATTAAATTTTTTATGCTCTATAAGATAGGGTAGGCGCCATGTCTGCTGAAATTCTTGGGGAGGCTGTTTTCTCGTAAAAAAATTGTTTTTTTAAGATTGCAGCTTTAATATGCATTTTAGCACAAAAATGTTTAATTAAAGTTGTAGAAAATTGAAAATCATACAACTTCTATTTCAAATTTTTTTTGTATAACGCTTAGTTTAGCGGTAATTAGAGATTTTCTATTTTTTCTTACGAAAACGTTAAAATTCAATATTCTTAATATTTCTGCTTTAGATTTTATGACTGAAGTATATAATCAAATTTATAGAAAATTAAAATATCTACAACTTTTAATTAGAGCATTTTTCTATACAGAGCCTAGTTAGGTGTGAAAGAGCGATTTTCTCTATTTTTAAGCCAAACTGAGGTCGATTTTCATTTTGCGTCTTTCACTCATGATTAAAATAAGGTTATATTTTGTTTATTTTTAATGTTAGGTTAAATGGGTCATTATTAGCATTGGCAAGAGAAAATCATGTGAGTGTTTCACACCAGATTTTTAAATAATTTTTCTGATAAAATTTTTCTACATAGTTCCCTTGTACTGAAACACATTTTTTGCGGTGTTTTGATTCCGTGACAATAAAAAGTTGAAGACCGAGTCTTTAACCAATTGTGCACAGAGTCTCTTCATGACTTGAACCTTTGACGTCCTAAAGCTTCCTTCAACAGTCCCCAAGCAGATGGTAATTACATTGTGATAAATTTGGTGGATGTTCTAGTGTTGATCCTGGTGAATTTCTTCCAATTTGGTCTTAATTATTTGTGTTGCGCAAGACCTTGCATTATCGTGAAGACACTTCTAATTGGGAAACACCTTCTTTTGTTTTGATCTTTAAGAAGCCAAGTTCCTCACTGATTTATCAAATGTGCCCTCCCGTGACCTTTTGAAGAAGTAATTCATCAACAGTGTCTTCTTGCAATAGCTCCCTTATTGCATGGATGTTTTCTTCATGGAAGTTTGAGGATGCCGATCATAACTTTGACTTTCCACAATTTCCCGCCCTTTAGTAAAACTTTTGTGGCACTCATTAACACGAGTTATTGAGAGAATTTCATCCCCAAATTGTGCTCATAAATGAGTTAAAATTTCTAAAGGCCTCACACAAAAACTTTATACTAGTAAGTTGTGCAACGGAAGTATAAACCCTTCCTCAAGTATCGACTACATAAGAATAACCTTGGCATGGTATGGAAGTGGAGTGGGAGAAACCCAAATAGAATTCATGGAAAACCAGTAGCCTCTGACTATCTTACTAGGATTGATAAAAAAGTTCCTTTTTTATTTTCCTGACCCTCATGTAACATACAAAATCCTACAAGAGTTTTCTAAGCCTGTCACTTTGTTTCTGATTCTTAAACTACAAGAGATGTTAAGCCAAGGAATCTAGTGGATATTGGATATCCAATCTACAGAGTGATTTTTTAGTCCTGTTACCCAATTGTTAATGTCTGGTAATATTTTTCTAAAAAAAATAAATTTTGTTCTGTGACACTGAGTTGGTAGCCCTACTCAACCAGTATGGATATGGCAGTGTGAGTTGATTCTCCTTGAGCTGTGTAAAATTTTGTGCCATTTCCGGTTGTGCTACAAACAGAATGTCTTTTATCCTAAAACAATCTCGTTTAATTCTGGAGGCTGAAGCTCTAGAACTAATCGTATGTGATACGGATACAATTTCAATTTTTTAGCAGCTTTCTGAGCACTCGAACATGACAAATCAACATGCGAGGAAAGTTTTTGTAAACTTTTCAATGGAGAATTGAGCAATCTTGTTTTCACATTCTCTTAACGTCATCTGTCAAGAGAGTTGGTCGACCACTACGTTTTCTGCTGCAAACAATACCTGCCTCTAAAAATCAGTTAGTTAGCCTAGAAATTGACTAGAATAGAGTGGAGGAACACCAAAAAATTTAATTTGAAATAATTCTTTTACACTTGCATACGATTTTGTAGCAAAATATTGTTCAAGAATGAAAACCCGTTGTTCTAGGGTAAAAGACATTCTGTTCGTAACACAACTGGAAACAGCACAAAATTTTACGCAACTCAAGGAGAATCAACTCAAACTGTCGTATCTATACCGGTTGAGTAGGGCTACCAACTTTGTCACAAAACAAAATATCCCTTTCTTAGAAAAAAATTACCAGACATTAACAATTGGGTAACAGGACTAAAAAATCACCCGGTATTTACAGAGTGAGTTATAGGCGATTGATTCTAAACCAGGTACAACCATGTACTAGGAACATGTACCCAGTAAGCAGTAAAAAAACTACCCAGAAAATTATATATAAATAATAAGTTACACATGCACTTCATGGTGTAATACTCATTGATTATTTCATATACAAACTGCATTAAATTGTCATTAATGTCAATAGCCTATCCCTCACTGCATGATCATGTACATTATTAAATTTTCTAAGACTTTTCTCACCACTGCATTTCTCGCCTATCACTATTCACCTCAATTTTACCCAAATATATTTACCTAATCACCATTAGGTAAATATCTCTCCTCAATTCCTATCTTCACATCTTTTTCCTTAATTCATCCATTAGTGACCGACCCATCTATTTCATTCTTCATCTGCCAAATTTGATTTCTGCTGCCTACTTTCTACACTCTGCCTTCCTTCCACCTGTCCATGTTTTCATTACATAACTCAGTATGATACTGTACTACTTTATCGCCGGTCTGTAGTTCATATTTTGCCCACTGTTGGCGCTGTGATGGGGTTGCTGCTGCCGATAGATAGCGCCAGCGGTCACTCCTCTCACAGCGCATGTACCAAGTGGCAACATATAGTATCTACGCACTGGCGATGCGAAAGTCGAGAAGGTGACAGTATCGAGTTCTCTGTGTGCGAGGATCGATACGGGAATTTGACATCTCAACATTGAGTTCGTTCTTTCCGTCATCTGCACCTCCATTCCCTACCCCTCGCTTCACAGGCGACTGCTCCCCTTCGGAGGCAGCGGTAAAAGGTGCATGCTGCGTCGGCGACTCGCTCCTATTAGATTAGGCAGCGGTACAGACGACCCTGATTCACTTCACCGGTGAAAGGTGGTCGCTGCGTCGGCGGCTGTTCCTAATCTTTTAGGCAGCGATAAAGACGACCTCCCTTCCTCCCCCCTTTGATGTTTTCATTATTTTGAACTACGCCGCCGGAGGCCCGGCTGGTCCTATGAGTTCTACGGCTGCGCTACTAGAAGCCGGTGGCGACAAATATTGGCACAAAAAAATCATTATACATAATTTTCTTACAATAAATAAGAACTTCTTAATCCCAAATTAGGATTCTCACAATTAAAATGGAGAGATATTTACCTAATCACCCAAATTTACAGCTCAATCTCAGACCAGCAGACAAAACATTTGTTTTTACAGTACACAGGTAATATAGTGCTGTCTTATATGTCTAATGAACGTTTATACAAAATGTGAATAAACAAATTTACTTATAAATTGGCACCATCTGCAGTTAGCTAATACATGAATAAGCTGAAGTACATTTTCATAGCAGCACTTGACTCACTTTAATGAATGCATTTAAAAATAGAAAATACATTCTGAATGTGCCTTGAATTTTCATATATATTATGTTAATTCCAATATTTTAGTATTTATAACTAATATATGTAAGGAATGAAGGCAGGGTCACAGAACTGTAATTGCTACATGGTAGAGTACTGGAGAAGTTAATAATTTCATATATTTCAGGACAGTTTTCTCATCAAATGGAAAAAAGTTAAGTAAAAGCAGAAACCAAGCAGTTCCTTTGAAATTGTGAGAATCCTAATTTGGGATTAAGAAGTTCTTATTTATTGCAAGAAAATTATGTTTAATGATTATTTTGTGCCAATACTGAGTTATGTAATGAAAACATGGACAGGTGGAAGGAAGGCAGAGTGTAGAAAGTGGGCAACAGAAATCAAATTTAAGAAAAATATGACAGGAAAGTCAAAGCTACAATGGTTTGGACATGTCAGTAGAATAGAGGAAGGTAAACTGCTTAAAATTATACTGGATACTTTCAAATATACTAGGAAAAATACCAAGAGGCAGATGAAGAATGAAATACATGGGTCACTAATAGATGAATTGAGGAAAAAGATGTGAAGTTAGGAATTGAGGAGAGATATTTTAGCGATAGATTGAAGTGGAAAGGAGTTGTATTTGGTTCAAACCAAGGAAACTTAAGGATACAAACCAAGGATAAAGGCGATTATGAACCAAAACATAATCGGGTCAAAAATTTATATAAATGATCATCTTAATGAAAAACTTTATTAAATTATAAAAATATATCATAGAAATGTTACAAAATTTTATGAAGTTACTTTTACAAAAGATCTTTTAATCATTTCGATAGAAAAATGCTATAAAAATAATGAACTATGTAGATCTCTGAAAAAATTTACATCTGTCAATATTATATTTATATAAAAATACCCTTTAAATTAATTTAATCAAGAAAATAAAATAAAAACCTGTATTTTTAATAAACTATAAATTTATGTTCAAAAATTATTTTTGTAAATAATAATTTAGCCCTTCATACTAGATTGTTATATCGAGAAAAGTCTTAAATTATTTTAATCTCTGACTTTTTACGTTCCTTAATACAAAACTTATTTTGTTAATGAAATATGTTAATTTAAACAAACAAACAACCTTAACTAATCTTAAAACTATTAATTACTGTATTTTCTTGAATGTAGCATGCACCTTTTTTAATTAAATTTTGTAAATTAGGGTGCACATTTTAATCAAATACGCTCTGCTACCACTTCCCTTTGTTGTAAAAACCTTATTACTTATCTTGGGTTTAATCGCATTCTTTAAGATTATTACCCTTACATAAACTCCTGTTTTATTTAGCGCGATAGTTAACGGTGGCATGAATAATTAGTTTTTCTTTATTAATGTCCTTTTAATTTTAATAAGAACAGATAACGACAAAATATTTTGTATGAAGCTCTTTTTAAAAGAAGTTATCTTTATAAAACACGGAAATCTGAGAGCTAAAAAGGAGGTATGAACATAAGAGTGGCATTTGTCCATTGCGGTAGCGGAGAACATCTATATTTGCTGGTAAATACTTTATAAATATTTAAAGGACCTCATAAGGAAAACACTATGAAATTGGCTGTAAAATTTAAAGGAAAATCCTCCACCTATAACTAGGAATGCAATAAGAAATTAAGTTATTTATGTTATACAGTAGAGTACCCATTTTCCATGGATCGTTTAACCGGGGTTTGGATTAACCGTGCGATCACTAGACATTTTTTTTTTTGTTTAACATCCGACTGTTTTGCAAATTGCTAATGCAGACGGTGAAGGATGAAATAAATTTTTGGTAACGTATGAAAAAATGCCATGCCCGTGTGGGATTCGAACCCAAGACCGCGTGATGATAGGCGAGCACGTTACCAACATCGCCAACACGGCTGGCTAGAAAAATTAATTATGTTAATGTACTGTATAACTTTTACAAATTAAAACTTTTCAACTCCCGACATTTTCGTCATCGTAATTATCACAATTATTGTGATTTACTACGATAATATTGTTCCATTACGACAACAATGAGTAGGTACATTAATGTAGAGATAAACTAATTTTGTATCGTAGTATCCTTGTTTCGTATCGAAACAAAGTAAAATAACAGATTTTTTTGTGATTTTCTTTGTTACGTAGTTAAAGGTAAGATTTATATAAATTTATGTAGTAAATATTTTTATTTCAATACAATTTGTTTATTTATTTCCGATATCCGATAATATTAACATGTATTATTAATCAGTAGAATAAAACATACGCGTAACTGGTGGTTTTGTTTATGACGTAGGTGGTCTCGACCGATTGGGTTGTATTATCCGTGTTTTCCGGTATAGTTATCCCCCCAATTACCACGGATAATCGGTATTATACTGTACCTCCAGAACTCTGAAAATTCTTTGAAAAGAGTTTACAAAGCACAGTCTTGAATTAAGACAGAGCGCTTTATAAGACAAGTAGAACTGTCTATATGCTGTCAACATGTTATAATATTCTTCCTTTTTTTGTATTTTATACAAGTCCAAATGCCAAAATCTTCAAAACTTGTAACAGGTGACTGAAAATTAATTTTGTGAATCAAAAATCTAAAAAATATTTACTACAATTTACTCTATAATACAATATTAACTTATGTAAAATTTCTATACATTCTGAAATGTTATTTTTTAATTATACAGTAGAGTACCGATTTTCCGTGGATCGTTTAACTGGGGTTTGGATTAACCGTGCGATCACTAGAAATTTTTTTTTTTTTTTTTGGTTTAACGTCTGACTGTTTTGCAAATTGCTGCTAATGCAGACGGTGAAGGATGAAATGAATTTTTTGTAACGTATGAAAAAATCCCATGCCCGAGTGGGATTCGAACCCAAGACCGCGTGATGAGAGGCGAGCACGTTACCAACAATGCCAACGCGGCCGGCTAGAAAAATTAAAATCACTAGAAAAATTAATTATGTATGTACTGTATAACTTTTACAAATTACAACTTTTAAACTCCCGACATTTTCGTCATCGTAATTATCACAATTATTGTGATTTACTACGATAATATTGTTCGATTACGACAACAATGAGTAGGCTCAAGTAATGTAGACATAAACTAATTTTGTATCGTAGTAAAATGAAACAAAGTAAAATAAGATTTTTTTTTGATATTTTTTGTTACGGTACGTAGTTTAAGGTAAGATTTATATAAATTTATTTAGTAAATATTTTTATTTCAATACAATTTGTTTATTTATTTCTGATATCCGATAGTATTAACATGTATTAATCAGTAGAATAAAACATGCGCGTAACTGGTGGTTTTGTTTATGACATAGGTGGTCTCGACCGAATTGGGTTGTATTATCCGTGTTTTTCAGTTATCCGGTACAGTTATCCCCCCAATTACCACGGATAATCGGTATTATATTGTATTAGTGAAAAATAGTTTGTGCTTAAATATGATGGTGCATTACATTATGCACCACGAGTAAATACAGTAATTAAAAACTATAATATAAATATCAAACATTAAAAACTACACTCCTTTTTCTGCATAAAATAAAAAATAATTATAATAAAATAAACTATATTAATAAAACAGAATCATTAAAAAACAGGAATAAATGATGTAAATAAACATTTTAAACTGATAAATTGTAGATTTATCAGTTTATAGATGTATTTACACAGATCATACATTTTAAACGGACAAATCATCAGATGGCTTCAACACCTTTGAATTAGTCTGATCCTTTTGCTGTTTGGCCACTTCAATGGTCAGTTGTACATAATAGCTGTACACGACTGCAAATATGTAAGCCTGAATTACTGAAATTACAAAACAGAAAATTTTAATTAAGTATACAATTTACATAAAAAATACTAATAAATAAAAATTTACAGCAAAACACTCACAAAACATTGTAAAAAGAGACCAATTTTGATAGGCAATAAAATTGGAATTGATTTGAATACAGTTCAATTGATTTTTTATGTAAAATCGAATTCAAAAATTTGATGTGAATACATAACTCTCCTTACCTGGCAAGTGAAAGTAATAATGGATTTATGTATAACCTTTTTTTTTACTTTCTCTCGCCTGTATGAATATATAGGAAGGTAAGTATTGTTTTCAAGTTCATTTTTCAAAATCGAGTTTTCACCGGATATACATATTTCAGACTCCCTAAACCCAAAAAACATGTTTTTAGTGATATTGGGCTGTGTGTGGGTGTGAACAAAATATCTCGAGAACAAAACACCATGTGAAACCAAAGTAGAAGCTTAATCATATATAATTTTCATTTTTTTGCAATTTTCTTATAAACAGGTCCCACGATTTTTTTAAAAATCACCTTATTTACTATATTTTTTAAGCTCTACACGATATGGCAGGTGCAATGTCTGCTGAAATTCTTGGGGAAGGCTGTTCTCTCGCAGTAAAAAATGTTTTTCTTTAAGATTGCGGCCTTAATATCCATTTAGGGCAAAAATGTATGAAATAAAAGTTGTGGAACATTTAAAAACCTATAACTTTTATTTCTAACATTTCTTTTATAACGCTTAATTTAGCTGTAATTAGTGATTTTCTGTTTTTTTACATGAAAATCTGTAAAAAAGGGATTTTACTATGCATTTTATGACAAAAGTGTATATAATCAAATTTATAGGAAATTAAAAGACCTACAACTTTTATTTCAAGCATTTTTCTCTACAGAGCCTAGTTTAGCGTGAATGAGTGATTTTCCATACTGTTAAGCTAAACTAAGGTTGATTTTTCATTTTGCGTCATTCACATATGATTAAAATTAGGTTATGTTTTTTAAGATAGTTTTTATTGTTTATTTCTAATGTTTTACTACTAATGTTAGGTAATATTGTTCATTATTTGCATTGGCAAGAGAAAGTTGTGTGAGTGTTTCACACCAGATTTTTAATCATGAGTAGACGATCGGAAATAAAGAACCCCCCCCCTGTTGGAGACTTTAATGAACAAAATATTTAAAAACATCACTATCGACACTTAACTAAGATCTATCAAAAAAAAATGCTTCAAATAAAAGTTGTAGGTTGTAATGAATTTCTAAGATTTTGTCTCCAAAATCTTCTCAATTCATTTACAATTCCGTTTTTTTGATTTTTGTGCCGGATTTATTTTATTTTAAGGGTTATGTATTTTTCTTCATTGAATTTAATTATTTTATTCATTTATTTCCAGTTGGTTTTATTTCATTAGATTTTTATTCCGTATTTTAATTTACGTTTTTAATTCTTAGGCTTACGTCCGGTGTCCGATTGCATTTTTGTCGCTGCTTCTTTATTGTTCAGTTGCTCACACGTGTAATTGTATCTCTCTCTCTTTCTATCTTACACGATTGATTCTCTCTCTCTCTCTCTCTCTGTTACTGTCGTTTTAATTTTTTCATATATTTTTCCTCGTTTAAATTTATAGTATTTCCGATGTATCGGCATTTTTCGCAGCCTCGAACGCTTCCATTCGTGAACGTTAGGGGAGTGACCTTTTTTTTGCTTTTGTGTGCGTTGAGTTTTTGCGTTTTGTCTTGGACAGGATGGCGAACCGATAGGATCAAAATTTTTCAGGTAAATAATTTTTCTTTCCCAATATGGGAAAATTACCTAAATTTAAATTTAAGTACCATGTTTAATAATTTTTCAGGTTTAACTTAAACAATTTTTTTTAATCTATTTTTTATTAAATTTAAATTCATAATGTTTCTTAATATTATTATGGTGTTTTAAATATCCCATTTATAAATAAATCTCTCTTTTCTTTTAAATTTTTTTAAATAGTTTTTAAGTAACAAAACATTATCTAATTTCAGTATCTTTCGTTTTCTTTTAAATTATTAAAATCTTTAAAATATGACACTTTTTTTTTCTTTTTAAACTCTTGTTCAATGACCACTGAATTACTTAAATTTTTCTAAGTAATTCTTTTACTAAATTTCAACTCACAACTTGTTTCTTTTTATGTCTTAATTTTATTTAGTTTTCCCCAAAAAAATAAATACATTTCTGTATTTATTTTTCTTCACCTTAAATCATCTATTAAACTCTGCCCAAGAGATTTTTTTTCCCGTTTCAGTCCAAGGACTTTAAAAATAGTTTTGTTTTCTTAAATATTCCTATTAATTTATTATATTCATATTAAGTATTTTCTATTGTTAAATCAAGTTTTATTAAAATTAATTTATTCCAATTTTTTTTTTACTGTATTGTTATTTAACTAATTATTTTTTCAAATTTTAAATGAATTAACAGTTTTACTTAAAAATCATAATTTTATTTATTTTATTTAGTTTTTAGTTATTCATTAATAAATTATTTTAGCTACTCATTAGTTTTTTTTTTTATTATTTTCTTTCTGTGTCAAATGTCATTGTGTCTAGACCTGTGTGGTTATTCAACCAAACCATCGCAGTACTAAAAGCGAGTTTTTACCATCAATAGAGCTACGTTATTCAAATCGTTGGGTTGCCAATTAATCCCTGAATCCAATTTCAGCTCCTGGTTGGATTCTAAAATTGGATGGTGGAAAGCCCCCGCATTATCTCTGCAAATCACCTTACACAATTAGTGTAATTCGCCGTGCTTTTTTTTACATCTTTTCACCCTACAAAATGGTGCAGTTCGCCGTGCTTTATGTAACTTCAATTTTTTACTACAAAATGGTAGAGGCACCATTTTCATTTTCATTTTCATTTTCATTTTCATTTTCAATGGAGTGTTGCGTCCTCATTTTTTTACTACAAAATGGTGGAGGCAGCCGTTCGCAGCTGTATGTACCTGTCAAAAATTACTTCACATTTTTACCACAAAATGGTGGAGTTTGCGCCGTGATTTTGATTCAATGACAAGACACATGATTTTAAAATTTTTGTTAGTTACATTTAATACCTATATTGCTAAGCTAAGTTACATGTTAATTTTAATATATAAAATTTTTTAATTATGGTATTTTAAGCGTTTTTCAGGTTAGGAATAATTGAGGGATGTTTCTGTAAGTAACAAATACTGTATTTTTTTTCTCTTACTTGACTTCTATTCAGAGATTTCGTTTACAATATTATGCCTTTGTCCAAAGATAGATTTTGTTGTATTTTTATAAGGGGTTTTCCTGCACCCGACCCTTCGTTTGTTTACATCGGGCAGTTTTTAGGCCTTGGTCTCCTAAACCTGTTCTATGTTCATTGTTCTATCCCCTTCTATTTGAAACTTTTGGTTTCAACATTAGTCAGTCTGGTGCAATTTTGCGTTTCTATTCAGTACCGATACGTCTTGTGGATGTTGCAGGTTGGTTCAATTCGTTTTCTGTATTGTTTCTTTTGTTATTTCACCTATTGCTTTGCAGTTACTATCAGTTTTTAACCATACTACTTGTTTTATTGTTTGTTCACTTTAGGTTTTATTGTATCTGATTTTCAGGCCTTTCTAATGCACTTTTTTTTTTCATTAAATGTCTTCTAAGTTACATTAGGTTTTTCTATCATTTTCTGTAATATCTCCTAATAAATAATATAACTATGTTTTCAAATTAATTATTTGTATTGTTTGCATATATTTACTTATTTGTTAATAAAATTTTACATATTTTCAGGTGGTAATATAAATTTTTGCTGTTGTTATAATTACAGTTAAGCTATTTCTATGCGTAAATAGCTGTTAACAGCAGAATAAGTTCTGTACTATTATTCAGTGTTTTGCCTTTGCAATCCAATATATACAGAAGTATTTGTGTGGAAAATTATTTATGAAGTTTTTCGTCACGACTGGATGTTTCTTAATTTAATGAAATAACTAATTTAGAAAGTTATGATAATTTTTACAGCGGTTTATTACCGAATTATTGCTCAATTTTAGGTGCATTTTATAAATCTCAACACTATGTACCTACGTTAAATTTGGGTGTTTTTTTTAAAACAGTTTAACTTCATGCAAAATTTTCAGTTGCCGTCAGTGGCGAATTGGTCCAACTCATATTTGGCCATTAAATTTTTCAGATTACTTTTAATTAGTATTTAAAATTTTAGGTCATAAAACTCAAACTAATATATGTTTTTTTTGTTTTTGCATAAAATACCAGGGTAATTGCCTGAGAGAAAGCAGAGATCATTCTTAAGAATACAAAGTCAACACAGTTTTCATTGACAATACTAGAACAGCTGTTTCATTCAGACAAGACAGTTCAATCAACTCTACTACCTATATTCTACAGGAATCTTTGTACTAAGTATTTTTAGTAAAACAATCGCAAGTATTAACAATTCATTTTACTCTCATAATTTTTATATTCAGTTTTAATGATTACTATGTGTTTATTTTTTCTATGTAATTTTACGTCTAACATTACCGATTTTATATAATCTGTTTTCATTTCTATATACTTTAATACATAACTTCTTATGTACTTAGATTTATTTACACGTTATCTCGCTTCTAGTTACATGTTATTTACTTCGTTATGGTCATTGTATTAGTTTTTCTTTAATGTACTTTTACGGGTTTTAATTTTCGCGTTTTTTTACAATTTTTTCCCGCAAATGTTGACTTTTTGTTTTCAAGTATTACAGCTGTTATTTTTCTTTCCAATCCATATTTCAATTTAGTTTTTTCTGACCCTTTAATTTTTGCTCTTCTCTGTTCATTTTATTCAGTCACTATTTTCCTCCTGTAATAAGTTTATAATTCTTTTTCTTCATGCCTATTTTTTTTGTAGGTTTTATCATGCCTATGTTTGTTACCTTACAGATATTGTCTTATCTACTTGATTATTTTATTTATCCAGTGTTTAATAAACATGAAATAGGTAGCTTCTTAAGAACTGTAGTATGAATTAATTTTTCAAATTAATTTTGGATTTAAATTGAATTTTACATGATTTGATGATACATTTGCATAGTGCTGATCGCACTGAATTTTATTAATCTAAATTTTATTTAAAATGAAAGTTCAATCACCTTCACACTTTATAAATATAACTACTGTTGTTACAAATTTAATATTACATTTTATTCATTATCATTTAAAACTTACGTATGGATTTGTTATGTTAAACAGTTCTTAATGAGTGACGATTTCATGATTATTTTCCTGTCATTTTGAATTTTATTTGGGTTTTTAAACTTAATTTAGATTTTAGGGTTTTAGATGATATATTTACCTATATTTCAGTTAGGTTATAATTATCCTAAGTTCATAGAATTATTTCTAGTTTTTTTTAATATTCATGACTACTCGACTCTGGGTTTCTTGATCTGTGGTTTCCATTCATATTATACATTAGATTTTACAATTAATTTTTGATGCATATTTTATTTCTATAATTACCAATGCTTCTGTTATATTCTCATCATTTTAACATTCTGATTCAATTAACATTAGATTTTACAACGATTTTCATTTTTAGATCATGTGATTTTATTTTATTGTCATTATTTATTCATTACTGACTTCTATTCTTAATGTCTCGATTTAGTGACCAGTTTTCACTAGGCATTCGATTATACTGTAGTTACATTTTTATCTTTTATTTTGATGCTTTGAATTTTATTTATAGGTTTACCTTTTATAAGATGTTTCTTTTATTATTTACTTCATGTTGTTCTCAATCCGTCATCATACTTCAACAAGTTTTTACCTATATTTCCCAATTTTCTTCACAGACAGTTGGTTTCTGAAGTACTTTCCATTTTATTCTTATTTAATGTTAGGTAGCCTTCAGTATGTTTCATTAGTGTCAGCTGTTTTTCATTCATTTTTACCAGTTTACTTTCATTTCACATATTTTTTACTTAAGTTACTTTTCTTCCATGAGTTTTCACACTTCGGAAAGCTCCTAGGGACGCCTAATTGTGTTCAGTTTGTATTGAGGGGTAGCTTCCTTCGATCCCTTACCTTGTCCTTGTGTCTTTCCAATGTCTACCATTTGCCCTACCTTGATTGAGTACAAGGCCTCATTCTTTGCCTACCTTCTCGGGTTGGAATTCCGAGAAGCGAGGTGTTTATCCCACTGATGGGGTTTTGTATCCAATCAAGATTGTATGTGATGGATGAATGCAAATGAATGTTGGCTGTCTCTGATTGTGTGATTGCGTGTGTGTTTGTGAGCGTTTGAATCAGGGGGCAATAGTAGTGCATTTTTCCTTCTATCATTTTTGTTGTTTCTCCAAATTTTTGCCCGACGTGTGTCCGTTCTTCTTGTTTTTGGATTTCTTTGCTCTGTTTTCTGCCCATTTTTGTCCGGAGTTAACTTTCCGTTGATTCATGAAACTTGTTTCTAAATTTTCAGGTATTTTTCCTAATTTTCACACCACATACAATGTCCTGTTAGGATTTTCTTTGCTATCCCTAGATTTTTTTTCAATAATTAGAATGAGGTACGACTTGTTTGAAGACATGTTAGCTTTTTATTAGGTTTCTTACCTTTGTTAACACCTTGTATGCTAATTTTGTTTATTTTATTTTTTCCTTATATCCATGCCCTTACTTTTCCTATTAATTTTTTTTAAGAATTTGTCGTGAGTTTATCCCATTCCATTCCTTCTACTTCTAAATACATTCATTTTACATTGCTGTTCTCAGATTTTACTACAACATAATTAGATTTAAGTTAGTGATAAGATTATTTTCAGCCTTGATTTTAGTTTTTAAGCCACTCCAACGATGGATGATTTTATTATTTTATTATTTATGAATCTCAAGTACAAGGAAGTCACGGTTTCTGGCATCCGCCAGAAAGGAACCTTGTGCCCTCTGTGTCTAGGATCTGGCTAGACATAGTTACATTAGTGCATCACCTTCAGCGCAATGTTTTTAATCTTCAGCAGTCACCCGTTAAATATTTGATGTTATATTATATGAATGATTATTATTGAATATTAGGTTAAGGAATTATGATTTTATGAATTACGAGTTACACTACAAGCATTTTAGTTATAAGTATATTACTGTTTTTATAGTTTCTCATCTCAAACTTCAAGTACAAGGAAGTCATGGTTTCTGGCATCGCTGGAAAGGAGCCTTGTGCCTTCTATGCCTAGGTTCTGGCTAGGTGTAGTAATGTATGTGCTATTCAGTCAGTACTACGTTTTCAGTTGATTTCATTTTCTACTTTAGACTTTAAGACGATATATTTATTCAGCAAGAACTTTAGTTTGTAAGACAGTATTTACTCAAGAAGAGTTTTAGTTTCTAAGCGATGAAATAAATATTAATAGATTAGTTAGACTATTGATTGATGCTTCCTGTTTCAGGAGAACATAGTAGATTTTTATTACAAAATAGTTCACAGTCTACAGATTTTTTTTCTTTCGCACATTACAATGGGATAATTTTTCTAAACTAGTATGTAAATGTACTCCTCACGACTTATCATCTTATATACTTATAATCTTATAAACTTATAATCACTTGTCATTATACATATATTTATTTATAATCATTAATTATTTATTCATGTATTTAATAATTATTTCCCTCTACGATGATTTTTTACTACAAAATGGCATTTCCCGCCTCTATTTCCCTCTATGATGATTTTTTTTTACTACAACGAAGCTTGTTAGGAACACATATTAACAATTTATATTATTTTTGTGCGCTTAAATTGCTTTTAACTTGTCAACAGATGGAGACATTTTCCTAAGTACTCCCAGAATCACCGCAGATCAAGTGAGTCATAGACCATTAGTCATTAAGAGAGCCGACAGACGCAGTGACCGATTACATTTTTCAACTACCAGCATCCTACTAAGTTCCTGTCAGCTATGATCATCCGTCAGAGATCATCAACCTACAGTTACCAGGTTTACCTACGTACAAGAATACATTTTTATAAAATCAATGACCAAACTTCTTTTTTCATAATACAGTTAAATGTTCGCGAAAATTTATTGAAACAACATTTATTACAGTGAAAATAATCAGTGTAACAAAGACCTTTCACACAAAAACAACTATTTTAAAGACTCTATTACACAATATTTTTTTTAAATTAAACAATCAATTGCTCTGATAAACATTGATCGCAAAAGAACTTATACAATCGCAAAAAAAAAAAAATTAGTGTTAATAAAAAGATTTCTCGTAAATAAACATTTATTACAACAGATACTTTTGTCACACAACAAATTTTGTTTTACGCGTTGTCATGGACAAACAATTATTACAAGTGGAACTTTTAACGTTCAATAAATATATTAGAAAAATATTTTTCCTTTGGACTTTTAACTTAAAAATATTACAATTAAAAAAATCTTTTTCGTAAACTTTCAAGTATACAACAACGATCACTGCGACACGGCGAATTTATTATATTATATTTTCATAAGCTAGTATTTAAGTTAGAATTAAGTTACATATATATTTAAAACACCAATTAACATATTGATATTTTATTCATATCAAGCTAAATCTTATATTTTACTCTTCCGTCCATGTTTTTAACTCATAAATGCTATTTTACAATTATATCTCATTCTCTGCTCATATGGTAGATGCTCAAGTGACCTATTCTTTTGTACTAATAGTAAATACCAACTTATAACATTTTTATAATAACTTTCATACTCATTTAACTTCAACTATGTTAATGAAATTACAAAATTAATTTATTAATTAATTTACTTATAAAACTTTCATTTGATGCATAAAAGAATTTGCACATTAACTACTTTACTTATAAAACTTTCATTTGATCCATAAAATAATTCGCACTATTTAAAACAAACTACAGTATTATTAAAGTTAATAATCTTTACAGATAAATATAGTACTACACAAAATACTTTTATCTGGTTACATTGTGTTTCTAAAAACATTAATTAGGTTATTTTAATTTCCATTTCAAAAGACAAATTTTCTTTTTGTAAAATAGTACACTCCATCCATTCTTATTCTCATACGACTTATTCACACGGGTTTTCCTTCCAAAAATTATCATACTCATCAAAATTTCCCTTTTGCTTCCTCATGCTCTTTATCCAACTTCCAATAATGTACCTTATAACACACATACCATACCTATTCTTGACACAATTATTTCTAAAGCATCCATATCCCTAATTTAATCAATTCCTAAGTCATACCCAAGTATTCCTGTATTTTTCCCTAAAAATTTTTCACCCACTTTACTCAACCATCAGCTGTCTTTTCAACAAGAGGACCAATGGACTTCCAGCGTATCGTACCAGTCTACAATACAGCATCTGAATGCAACAGTTCACAATCCTCAAGATTTTTTTTTTCTCAACTAACAAAAAACATCATGAATTTAAAGATATCGTCTTCCGACTTCAAGCTGATGAAACGCAGAAAAACTCACAATCTTTTCCATTATGAAGAATTCCTTGTATTTTATTTATCACATTTTTGTATCAACTTAAAAACGTCGTTACAACAAACTCAAGAACGCTATTTTTCATAACACATTTCAACAAAGATTTTACCTAAAGAAATTCTATTACCAGATCTTCAAAAATTACCACTTCGACTTCAAATTTACAATACATTCGTTGTTCCTGTACATCAAAGCCAATTGTATCAACATTTAAAATAAACAACATAGAGCTGTTATGAGAACACACCGACACTTTCTGCTTACGGACTCATCACATATCCCGTTCAACAATATAAACTTCCAACATTACAAACTGCTTCGATAATACAACCTTCCAACTAGAGAAACTTCGATTCAAGAACTTGAACAATTTTCCATCTTCAACTACAATTCAGCCATTTTGATGTCCATCTACAAGAGGTCACATGTTGAGTACAATACCTTTCTCTCCCATAGCTTTCCTAATACAAATTAGTCATCGTCCAATTGATATTATTCCTAATTTTTCTTTTTACCATTACCGATAATTCCTCTAACATACATTTTTCCATTCCAACTGTTCCATACATTTTATTAATTCCTGCCCTTAAAATTCTCTTACACCTACCCTAACACCAAATCCTTGGGGTGCTATTGTTAATCAAATTTATTTTACTATTATGTTTATGTATATATGTTTAGGTATAATAACACATACATTTTAAAATTCATACACTAATTTCAAATTCACATGGTTCAGGAAAATGTTTTAGTAATTTTTGCAATCAAACTAACAAATAATCAAGTAATTACAATCTACTCTAATAAATTAAGACTTGATTCAATTCTTTAAAAAAAAAAAAATATATACCAACACACCAGTTATACTTACAAAATAAAATTAATGATATATGATTATGATTCAAATTAATTAATACTATATGATAGAGTAATTTAAATCAAATTTTAAACAAACACATAATCATATCAATTTAATTACATGCTATTTTATCAACGTTCATTGAATGTAAAGATTGCTTGACCATTTTCTGCAGAAAACGAGATATTTTTCTTCTTGTCATCAACGCCACTACCTTTGATTTCTTCAGATCTAGTTTTCTTCTTTTTTTTCTTCCTAAGGGGGGGGAGTGTAATGAATTTCTAAGATTTTGTCTCCAAAATCTTCTCAATTCATTTACAATTCCGTTTTTTTGATTTTTGTGCCGGATTTATTTTATTTTAAGGGTTATGTATTTTTCTTCATTGAATTTAATTATTTTATTCATTTATTTCCAGTTGGTTTTATTTCATTAGATTTTTATTCCGTATTTTAATTTACGTTTTTAATTCTTAGGCTTACGTCCGGTGTCCGATTGCATTTTTGTCGCTGCTTCTTTATTGTTCAGTTGCTCACACGTGTAATTGTATCTCTCTCTCTTTCTATCTTACACGATTGATTCTCTCTCTCTCTCTCTCTCTGTTACTGTCGTTTTAATTTTTTCATATATTTTTCCTCGTTTAAATTTATAGTATTTCCGATGTATCGGCATTTTTCGCAGCCTCGAACGCTTCCATTCGTGAACGTTAGGGGAGTGACCTTTTTTTTGCTTTTGTGTGCGTTGAGTTTTTGCGTTTTGTCTTGGACAGGATGGCGAACCGATAGGATCAAAATTTTTCAGGTAAATAATTTTTCTTTCCCAATATGGGAAAATTACCTAAATTTAAATTTAAGTACCATGTTTAATAATTTTTCAGGTTTAACTTAAACAATTTTTTTTAATCTATTTTTTATTAAATTTAAATTCATAATGTTTCTTAATATTATTATGGTGTTTTAAATATCCCATTTATAAATAAATCTCTCTTTTCTTTTAAATTTTTTTAAATAGTTTTTAAGTAACAAAACATTATCTAATTTCAGTATCTTTCGTTTTCTTTTAAATTATTAAAATCTTTAAAATATGACACTTTTTTTTTCTTTTTAAACTCTTGTTCAATGACCACTGAATTACTTAAATTTTTCTAAGTAATTCTTTTACTAAATTTCAACTCACAACTTGTTTCTTTTTATGTCTTAATTTTATTTAGTTTTCCCCAAAAAAATAAATACATTTCTGTATTTATTTTTCTTCACCTTAAATCATCTATTAAACTCTGCCCAAGAGATTTTTTTTCCCGTTTCAGTCCAAGGACTTTAAAAATAGTTTTGTTTTCTTAAATATTCCTATTAATTTATTATATTCATATTAAGTATTTTCTATTGTTAAATCAAGTTTTATTAAAATTAATTTATTCCAATTTTTTTTTTACTGTATTGTTATTTAACTAATTATTTTTTCAAATTTTAAATGAATTAACAGTTTTACTTAAAAATCATAATTTTATTTATTTTATTTAGTTTTTAGTTATTCATTAATAAATTATTTTAGCTACTCATTAGTTTTTTTTTTTATTATTTTCTTTCTGTGTCAAATGTCATTGTGTCTAGACCTGTGTGGTTATTCAACCAAACCATCGCAGTACTAAAAGCGAGTTTTTACCATCAATAGAGCTACGTTATTCAAATCGTTGGGTTGCCAATTAATCCCTGAATCCAATTTCAGCTCCTGGTTGGATTCTAAAATTGGATGGTGGAAAGCCCCCGCATTATCTCTGCAAATCACCTTACACAATTAGTGTAATTCGCCGTGCTTTTTTTTTACATCTTTTCACCCTACAAAATGGTGCAGTTCGCCGTGCTTTATGTAACTTCAATTTTTTACTACAAAATGGTAGAGGCACCATTTTCATTTTCATTTTCATTTTCAATGGAGTGTTGCGTCCTCATTTTTTTACTACAAGGTTATTTAATGTTTTATAACTTTGATTATACATGCTTTAGCCCTAAACTGCAAATTAAGGCTGCAATCTTAAAAAATAAATGTTTACCAGAAGAGCACAACCCCTTACCACGAATATCCCCATATTTTGATACAAAAATTTAAGAATTTATCACCAATTTTCTAAGTAATTTGCTGTCAAAACTAGAAAAGTGTCATTTTCATCTTCAATTTTTTGCGGTTTTTACCATTTTTTCAAAAACCGCAAAGATTACAGTTTTGGGACGAGCTTTATTGAATTTTTCAGGCTAAAAAACATAAGAAGCCATGACATTATCGCTAAATTTGGGTTTCCAGAGTTTCAGTGATGTTATTTCACGGGACGAACTGAAATCCAGACGAAATCTTTCGCTAGACATAACTCGCTAAAGAATGATTCGGACCCATGTTTATTGAAACCTTTTTTGTTATTTTTAGCTATAGAATTAGTTTTTCGAAAGATTCCGTGCAGTTTAGATACACCCTATACACCATAGGTTATAAGTTTTCATTATCATTATGTATGTTTAACCATTAACCCTTTCACTGCCGGGTCCGAACATCCTTCGGAGTCGGGTGTGTTTTCCCTGTGCCGGCTCCGTGTATGCTTCGGGTCTGGCTAGCGCACTCTCATATCTCTGGCTATAAAGCTGGCAGTGAATCTATCGTTACTATTTTGACATCGGCACACAGTAAACATTCTTTTCTTCTTTTTTTAGTAAATCACTGCTTTTGCAAAAATCTTGCACTTTGTACGTATATTTAGAGTAAATACAATAAAAAATGGTAAATCAAAAATCGGCACATGACATTATGTAACGACAATAACGGTGGCAGTGAAAGGGTTAATGTTAACGCCAGTATGTACTGACAAAATAAATCATATTGTTCCCGCCGCTCTAATCCTTTCAGTCTGCCAACACTTCCTCTGACATCATTAATTATGTATTTCTCCCCTCCACCTAACTCATTTCCTTCCTGCAATTACACACTGTTGTTTCTGCCTGCGTCGTGTGTGGGTGTGCTCGCCTGTTCGTCTGCCTCATGGCGTCGGGTACGCTACCCGTACTTACAAGTTTTCGTCTGCTACCTGTTGTTGCGTCTCATGTTTAAAGTTCTATTCATTGCTTATGTCTATCGTGTGAACTGTTACTGTGTTTACTCATGTACTTTTGTTGTGAAATAATCGCTTATTTGCAGCTATCGTTTAGCGTCTATTCGTTTAAGTCCACGCGGCGTGCTCAAGTGTGTGTCTTCAAGTTAAACCCAGGTGAGTGTAACCTTTACATTGCGTATGTAGTTCAATAGTGTGTGATTTTCATTGTATGTCGATTCCTTATGTTTCTTACTTCCTAACCATTTTGTCAGTCACCTTACATTGTTTAAATTATCGCATATACTATCTCAGTCGTTTCGCCGTGATTGCTGGCGCCGTTATAAGCAATCTGGTCCTCTGGTATTCTATCGTTTGTTGCTTCTATTGGTTTTACGTTAAAGGGTTGTCTGGCGTGGACAATCAATTAATGTATTTCATAAGTTCCGTGCCCTGTACTAAACATTCGTTATTCCGTACTTCGGAATCTTTAAATCAAGGTATTCCTACGTTGGTTGCCTTAACAGTTAACATTATCAATCTACAGAGGTATATAGAAAAGGAAGAAAATGTGGCTGGTTACATCCAAGGCCACCAATAAGCAATAATGTTCACAGCTGAGGGCACCCTCTTACTGGAATGAGTTCCAAAACAATATTCTCCTTTGGACCAAGCTACAATAAAATACTGATTAGTATCGTCTGCGTTTTTGTGTAGATGAGAAATTGTGCCTTCTAGACACAGTATGTAATATTTTCTTTATTAATACCCCAAAAAAATAATACATATCACTATTAACCCTTCTGCGACGGCATGTTTTTCATCACATAGTGAATGTTAAAATGTCAAAACACACCCCCAAATAAAGTCATTTTTCAAAGGCCATTACCGATAGAAAATTGTGAAAAAATTACAGGAATTTTATACAACATGTACGGTTATTTAAGTTTTAAAAACATTAAGATCAGTTGCATTTTTCGCAAGCTACAGCAGGAGAAACACTTTTCGACCGTAAAAATTTGTAGGTTACTTTATATTTTAGGCTGTTACATGCTAAAATTTAAGTTTATCATGAAATTGTTCAGTACATAATTTGTAAAGACATTTTCGTAAATAAAACCATGTTTTACAATATAATTTAGAGTAACATTAGCCCTAATAATTGAAGTTTGAAATTTGCAATGCACAAAGTGGGAACAGAATCTGTGATATTCGAACAGTGTTGCATTGCCAAATTCCTGCCATTTCCCACTCTCTTGTTCAAAATACGTATGTGAATAGTATTGACATTGAACACATATACAGTTACAAATACACATACAAAATTATGTAGTAGTGGTAAAAGGAAAGGGTTTGTAATAGGCCATGAAATTGGTCAAGGGAGCTTTGACGAAGAAAGACAATGTTTACTCTCAGAATTTCTGCATACCACGTCAACAGTTGCACGTAGGACGAAAATTTTTGATTTTATAGCATCTACGCATTATTCTGATTTAGTAGGTAGTTCTACGAACCTTATAGATAAAATATTCCATAAGTTACATTGTCTTGAAGATAGAGGACGACTTTAAAAGTAACTTGGCAACATATAACCATCGTTTCAAACTTGCTATCAGTACATTCGCATTGTGTTTTATATGACATTGTAGAGCCATTCAAGACGGGTAATTTGATATATGAACAAAACAAATCGCTTCATAAATACGTTTGCTATAAGCTTTTAAAGCTGGTAACTACCAGGGCAACTGAGATTGCCTCCCGTAGCAGAAGAGTTAATCAAGTCACCAAATATAGAGAGTTTACTACATACCCTATCAAAATCCAACCAATAAAACCATAATATCGCTGATCTCATGGTCGACATAATTTAGTAATAAAAATTTTACATGAAATTCAAAACTTACCAGCAACAACGATTTCTCTAAAAACCATTTTATCAATTCCACAATCCCACGCATGAAAAAACATTAAAAATGTATAGACAGACTGATACGCAGCGGCAACAAAAATCCACGGATACATTAGCCGCGGTTTATCCTGAAATATACAAATAAAACAAATATTAGTCATAAATTAAGATACATACCTACATTCAGAAACCAATAACTATTTTCTACGCAATTACACTATTGGATTAAAAAATTTTGAATACAATACAAATTTTTCATTCATATTTAAATACAAAAATGGTAGTCAACTGGTACAGTTGGCAATAGCTTATCGAAGTCGAAAGTATAGGATTCAATAGCCTGCAAAATTTTTACATTTTAATTAACCAGTGCAATGTTTACCAATTACTTTAACAAGTAACAAACTAGTAAATATAATTTTAAATACTAAAGAAAACTAAATTGAATTATTCTAAAAGAAAAAATAACATTGTATTAAAAACATCAATTACCGAACTGCTAAAGAAATTTACTAACTTAACCCGGGAGCAATCGCAAGCTTTGTGTCACCTATTTGGGTCGCTGCGGGTCATCATGACCCGCATTTGGAATTTTCGTTTCTAACTGTTTTCTTTTTGTGTTTTGTTATCTAAGCATTTTATTGACATAAGTTGGGGAATTAGATAAGTAAAAAACACATTCTCAAACAAAAATTGATTTATTAAGGATATTTAAATGATACAAAGAAAAGCCTTTACAATTTTACCTTACAAAAACATTATGGTGAATTCATTAATTTTCAAAAATAATTTTAAAAAATACTGCGTGAAATACTATTGAAAACAAGTTATTAACATTTAAGAGATACTGAAAACATAACACTTTATTGTGGTTAGTTAAACATTTTTTAAAATTAAAATTCTAGAGGAGTATTGGCTTGTCTTGCCACGCCCTTACAACCAGGCCGCTGCAAAACTATATTTCGTTGCCTGGTACGCACTGATTGTGTAGGCTCAGCTTTTTTCCATTTGGTCTGGTCCTTTCCAATATAATATCCACGATAGGCTAAAGGAATTTCATCTTCCGAAGTGCTATTGTCAACAGAGTCATCGCGTATTTCTTCCTCTTCTTCTTCTGAACTCTGTTCCGTATCCGTATTTCTTTCACGATCGTCAGCTACTTCTTCTTCAGGATCTACGTCACTACCAATATCACTCATATCTTCTTCAAAACCATCCTCTGAACTATCGTCGTTTTCCAAAAAATGAAGAATTGCTCGCTCATCCATTTTACTAAATGTTTTAAACATAATCTATGATATTTATTATTTACACGATATAACTGAAAAAATAAAGAAACTGATAAGTAATATGACAAATATAATTATTATAACGATAAAATATACAAAACAAAGCCAAAGACAACGGATATAACACACTCTTGTTAGGTTTAATACGTATACACAAACGGTCGCGGTGGGTCACGGTGACCCGCAGATGTCTATCAACAACGAACGCTTCACGTAAACTAAATGAACAGGTGGGTATCTGTAGATTAGTTGTAGGGAGTAAGGTACAGAGCGTGGCATACATGTGTCGCCAACAGTACAGTCCGGACAGAAAATACAATACCGACGCAGGTCATAGTGACACGCAGCGATTGCTCCCGGGTTAAGTAAATTTTAATTTATGAGAGTTTAAGAAAATAAGAAGAATCAAAATAAGGTGGCAACTTACAAATGGCATTCTACTATCAACATACTAACTGCATATTTACTATTAGCAAACTTTAAGAAGAATATAAAGCCGCTTTTTATGAAATACAACACCTATGTAGCTACGTATAAAAGTATTATTTTGAACTAACACTGATCTTAAAAGTATAAACATTTTTTTTGCAGCACACACAAAGTAAATACAAAACAAATAACATTCACAATAGATATAATTTCACTCTTAAAGTTGACATAATTAAAAATCCAGGAAAAAATACGTGAGTAAATTACACTAGTGTGCATCATATCATTGTGACCTTCAACATTTAGCATTGCTAATAGTTCCACGTCACCCGTTATCTTCCAGTGTTGCGTACACAGTTAAGTAAAAGTAACACAAGGTAATGTCACACAATAAAATAGATTAAGTAAATTTATATAATGAACTGAAATTCATTATTTTAATGGGCTGTGTAAGCGAGTTATTTGTAAAAATCTGGTGTGAAACACTCACACAACTTTCTCTTGTCAATGCGAATAATTAACAATAAACCTAACATTAGTAATAAAACATTATAAATAAACAAAAAACTAACCTCAAAAACATAACCTTATTTTAATCATGAATGAAAGACGCAAAATGAAAATATAAATAAAACAAAAAACTAACCTCAAAAACATAACCTTATTTTAATCATGAACGAAAGACGCAAAATGAAAATCGAACTCAGTTTGGATTAAAAATACAGAAAATCACTCTTTCACGCTAAACTAGGCTCTGTAGAGAAAAATGCTTGAAATAAAGTTGTAGATCTTTTAATTTCCTATAAATTTGATTACATACATACACTTTTGTCGTAAAATGCATACTAAGGCCGAAATCTTTAAAAAATCAATTTTTCACACGTTTTCATGAGAAAAAAACAGAAAATCGCTAATTACCGCTAAACTAAGCATTATACAAAAAATTGTTTAAAATAAAAGTTGTAGAATTATAAATTCTCTACAACTTTTATTGTATACATTTTTTGAGTTAAAAGCATAATAAAGCCGCAATCTTAAAAAAACAATTTTTTTACGTAAAAACAGCCTCACCAAGAATTTCAGCAAACATGACGCCTACCCTATCTTGTAGAGAATAAAAATTTAAAGAAACCAGGCGATTTTAAAAAAAATCGAAGGACCAGTTTTTGAGAAAATTGCAAAAAAGTGAAAAATTACACGAACAAACTACTACTTCCGGTTGACCGATTTTGATGAAAATGTTCGTGTCGGGTCCGGTAGTGGTATGTAACTTAAGTTTCAAGTTGCAAGTTCATACGATGTTCCATTCTTGAGATATTCTGTTCACACACACACACACACACAGACCAATCGCTAAAAACATGTTTTTTGGGTTCAGGGGGTCTGAAAACATTATAGATCCGGTGAAAACTCGATTTCAAAAAATCGACATGAAAACAATACTTTCCATCCTATATATTCATATAGGCAAGAGAAAGTAAAAAGTAGCACATGTTAAATGCGATCCAATAATACTGTGGTGAACTCCATCAACCTTTAAGCTCACAATAATATGACGCACAGTAAAACAACATTTGTGTTGGCCCTTGGGTACACATGACAATTTTTTGTAAAAATTGAAGTAAACAACTTCAATTAAAATACACATATGACTTAAAAGTAAAAATTGATTACCCTAGTAATTCCAGACATCAACAATCCAGACAAAACAATGTACAGTACAGCAACGAGAACGATGATAATCAAAGGCAAAACTTCTCCTGAAAAAAAAACAAAAGCAATTTAAAAATTTAATATTAACCCAGCAAATCTTCAATTTATACATATTCTTTATGTACCTTTTGAGATATAATACTTAGTACATAAAACAAAAAAACAAAAAATATCTTTAAAAGCTCTCCATTCTTTTGGGCGATTAATCACTATAAAAATTATAAACAGTGATTTATGTTTGACTGTAACTTGACCAAATCTTTAAAGGTACTATAGTCCAATTCACGAAAGAAAACACCTGTATTTTAATAGCAATATTTTTTGAACCGTTGTATTTATAAACAATTAGGATACATCAAATTTAAGCTTGTTTTATTGTTGGTTTTTAACAACCTCATCCCCTTATAAAACACATTAATAATAAAAAATTATGTCACGTTTTTCAATCTGTTGTTAGTACGTAAACATGAGTACAAAAATTATTTCCATACCACTACTGGTAGCCGAAATAACAATTTTTTTTGAAATGGCCGTCATTTTAAAACCAGTCACCCAAAACTAAAACAAAAATATTCATTACAAGTAGAAACCTTTATTTTATAATACTTGGTAGCCCTATACATTTTAAAGTACGTGTGAACAAAGTAAAGCACGTTGAAGTTGGGTATACTGGAAAAGTGGTTAAAAACAGGGTAGTTTTAATGCGTAATTCGTTACACTATTGATTTCCAAAAATATTAATGTATATCCTGTAAACAACAATAAAACAAGCTTTAATTTGATATATCGTAATTGTTTTTACATACAACGGTTTGAAAGATATTGTTGTTCAAAGACCAGGTGTTTTCTTTTGAATCTGATAGTAATTTCTAATTACCAGCAGAAAAGAAATAATATAAATAAATTTTTGACAAAATCTATGACTGTATTTCTAGTTCATCAATTTTGATGAAAATGTTCATGTCAAGTCCCCTTATGGTACCAAAGTTAAGTTTTAAGTATCAACTTCGTATGATATTTTGTTCTTGAAATATTTTGTTTACACTTAGATCAATTGGTAAAAACATGTTTATTTTTTGGGTTCAAGAGGCCTGAAAACATGTATGTCCAGAAAAAAATTCAACATGAAATAAATACTTTTCTTTCTTAGGCAAGAGAAAGTAAAAACTACAACATCCTCCTGAAAACAGTTATGTTTTATAGCAGTTTATCAAATTTAGAAAAACCTCGAACCCATCACAAACTCAAGAGGCAAACCCATAAAATTTTTAATTACAGATTGAAATTATAATATGGAATCAATCATCCATATTATCAATAAAAATACCACTCATACCAATTAAATAGTAGAATAACTTGTACAAACTGAATTGTTACACTCAATCTGTTCGTTGCAGGGCTAAAATAATTAGTTCTGTTTCTTATCACATGATCAGCCAATTAAATGACTGAATCATTTAAGAACAGAAAAGGTAGAGGTGTAAAAAACACTAATCAGAGTTATCTCCTCTTAAAGTAATGAATTTCGTTATACAGCCAGACTCTGTGGTGAATGAAGTGAAAGTGTCATTTGCAGCGTGGAAAATATGTGCTTTTCAGAGGGCCCGGCATGCTGATAAGCGAACTTTTCCACTCAGTGAGGAAGGCAACGGTAAACAACCTCACTCCTAGTTTTACTTAGTAAAACCTCTACAGGTTCACACCAGCTTTTCGGCTGATAACCTAAACAACACACATCATCCTACCCTCGGAAATGGCTTTTAGCCAAAGTTGGGTGGATCGATTTGCTCCAACTTGTACACTGTGAATTGTAAATGTATTATAAGCTTTAGGAAGAACGTGTAAAATGTTTTTACGATTGTAAAAAATATATAAATAAAGTTTTATTATATATTATCCTGGGTTATTGGGTTGCTTATTTTTCTTAAGTTCAACAGATTGCAATGCAGTGCACAAACCACGGATAAAAAAATTATATCTCTTGCATCACAATGTGGTTTTCAAAACTTGATATAGAATTTAGTATAAGACATGATTATTTCATTAAATACATTTTATTTTGAGATATGGTTAGATAATTTTTAAAAATGTTATATTTATTTAATTGTCTGTACACTTCAATTTCATTAACAAACTGTGTTTATTATATGAATAATTTATAGGATTTTTCAAATTCTTAAACTGATATTTAAAGTAGACGCATTTTAACTTAGGCAAAAAATCTGGTGTGAAAACACTCACACAACTTTCTCTTGCCAATGCAAATAATTAACAATAAAACCTAACACTAGAATTTAACAAAAAAACTAACCTCAATAAACATAACCTAATTTTAATTATGAGTGAAAGACACAAAATGAAAATCAACCTGAGTTTGGCTTAAAAATACAGAAAAACACTCTTTCACGCTAAACTAGGCTTGTAGAGCTAAATGCTCTAAATAAAAATTGTAGATCTTTTAATTTCCTATAAATTTGATTATATAGCATATACATTTGTCGTAAAATGCATACTAAGGCTGAAATCTTAAAAAAAATCAATTTTTTTTACACATTTTCGTGAAAGAAACAGGAAATTGCAAATTACCGCTGAACCAAGCATTATACAAAACAATGTTTGAAATAAAGTTGTAGGTTTTTAATAAATTCTCTACAACTTTTTTTTCTTCAAACACACTTCTACAGACACATACATTTTTGCGCTCAAATGCATATGTTAACCCCAATATCTTAAAAAAACAATTTTTTTATGAGAAAACAGCCTCCCCAAGAATTTCAGCAGACATGGTGCCTACTCTATCTTGTAAAGTATAAAAAAATTTAGTAAATGAGGTGATTTTTAAAAGAATCGTACGAGCCGTTTTTGAAAAAAATTGCAAAAAAGTGAAAAATGACACAAATAAACTACTACTTCCTTTGGCCAATTTTGGTGAAAATGTTTGTGTCGGGTCCGGTAGTAGTATCTCTCTAACTTAAGTTTCAAGTTCGTACAATGTTCTGTTTTTGAGATATTCTGTTCACAAACACAGACCAATCGCTAAAAACATGTTTTGGGTTCAGGGGGTCTGAAAACGTGTAGATCCGGTGAAAACTCGATTTTACAAAATCAACATGAAAACAATACTTTCCTTCTTATATATTCATATAGGCAAGAGAAAGTAAAAACTAGTGTGAACAGTCCAAATAATTAATATGTAGTAATAAGTTTTCAGGAATTGCACGGCTCAAAAAAATTAATTATTGGGTTATTATTTTCAGAGCAATTTTCACCTCATTTCCCTCCCCCTTTGGCCAGATCATTGGTGGAGTAATCAGTACATTAGATATTTCACCATTAGCATTATCATTAAGAAGTATGAGGGTCATTCGTAAAGTAAGGTCCGTTTTTGTATAAAAAATTAACCACAACAGATTAGATCAAAAACCTTGTTTTATTTAATTCCTGACGTCTTAATCTATTTTTCTACATAGTTTCTATTTTTTTTAAACATTTATCATAACGTTCTACAAGCTTTTGAATACCAGTGCCGTAGAACTCTGCTGCCTGCGAATATAACCAGTCATGAACAGCTTCTTTTACCTAGTCATCAGAGTTGAAGCGCTTACCGCCAAGAAACTTCTACTGTTCTACTCACGTTCGAGAATTCCAATGCTAATGACGAAATTGTGAATCGCCGATTTTCACGAATCTTTTCTACAATGGCTTTGGCCAAATCTTCCGTGATCACTGATGGTCGGTCAGATCGCGGTTCATCATGGACATTGTCCCTTCCCTCCTTGAAAGCTCTCACCCACTTGCGCACTTTACTGTCACTCATTGCATTAGGGCCATACACTTCACTTATTTGTCGATGAATATCTACTGCACAAACGTTCCTTGCTGTCAAAAAATGAATCACTGACCGTATTTCGCAGTCGACGGGGTAATCAATTGTCTTAAACATCTTAAAGATGCACAGTAAACAGCAGACAACAAAGATACTACTGCAAATGGCATCGTTTCGTACGCAAGGCATGCTGGGAGTCGTCGCGCATTGCGTTGTTCGCTCGCCGTGTGGCTAGTTACCGCAATTTGGACCTTACTTTACGAATGACCCTCGTACAAATAGTCGATGTAAAACAAATAGTATGGAGGAGATAAGTTTGAAAGTGAAGTAGTGGACCCTCACGTTACGATATTTTACTTTATGATGTGTCATCAAATTAGTCATAGGATTCCCAAAGTCACACCTGCACCTGACCCGCCAATAGTCAACCCATACAGTAAGTAGTTCCGATCGAATGTACTCCCTCCCTCTTGTCAAGATACCCTCGACCATGCTACCTGCACCCTCCCATCATCAGCTCAAGGTTATTTCTGTTTTTCAGTTTTGTCACAGCACCCACACTATTTAGTAATGTTACACTTATCACCTTGGTTATCAGTTTAGCATCTGTGCTATAGTGTTTGTCGTGTTATTATACATACGTATTCTTTGTAGTTTTGGTACCGTGTTTCCTGTGTATGTTACTGTAGTTATAGTGAAATTGGGTCCTAAATCGCGCATAAAAAGTAAAATTTCTATTAAAGAAAAACAAGAAATTATTAAAAAAAAATGATGAAGGGGCTAGGATAAATGAATTGGTTCAACAGTATGGTTATTCCCAGTCTACAATTTCCACGATTGTAAAGCAAAAGTCAGTTTTAAAATACGTTAAAGTGTATGATAGATCAAACACAATTCAAAAAGGCATTTTTGTTATAATTATACCTATTATCAAATCATTTGTACTGAAATCAGCGATATTTGAAAAATGTATAGGGTTATCTGTATGTACAGGCTAATGTAAATTTCTTGTGGAATTGTATAGACAGTAGAATCTCTGTAGTCGGCCGTGCAGTAGTCCGGCCCTTAAAATATTAGGCCTAAAAGTATGAAACATCACCCAGGACAGATTTTGGTAAAAGATTTAAATTGAGTTAAGGAAATCAACTCGACATAATTATGGCAGATTTAATATAACATGTACGAGGGCGAATCAAATATAAACGGTAATTTTGCTGTTGACTGTACCAAACACGTTCAGACCAGATGTGGCGGTGAGCAGTTGTTGTTTTGTTTAATAGGAGTGGGGGGAACAGCTTACTTCGCAGCATTGTTGCGTTCTGCCGTCAGTACAGCCATGACCGAGCGAGAGGTACATCCATCTGTTGCGCAACGAATCGTCATAAAATTTTTAGCAAATGAACGTGTTAAGCCTTTGGAAATTTTTACTCGTTTGCAAGCACAGTTTGGGGACACTACTCTGTCTTAAGAATCGAGTGTATACGTGGGCCAGAACGTGTTGAAAACGAAAGTCACCGTCGACGCCCAAGGTCAAGTCTCACAGATGACAACATTAGTGCCGTTCGAGAGCTTATTGAAGGTGATCGCCGGTTAACTGTTCAAGAAATCTTGTCAGAAATTGGTATCAGCTACGGGAGTGTTCAGTCTGCAATCACAGACCACCTTGGCTTCAGAAAGATTAGTGCTCGATGGGTTCCGAGGTTGCTGTCCGGAAATCAAAAACAGGTCAGGTTGGAGATCGCCGGGAGACTTCTGCATCGATTTCAAGAAGAAGGTGAAAATTTTTTGAGGCACATCGTCACATGTGATGAGACGTGGGTCCACCATTACACTCCCGAATCAAAAATGGCAAGTAAGGAGTGGCGAAGGAAGGATGAAGGCTGCCCAGTGAAAGCCAAAACTCGTCTCTCAGCCGGAAAAGTTCTTGCAACAATTTTTTTTGACTCAAGGGGAGTTCTACTCATTGATTTTCTTCACGATCAACGAACAGTGAATGCGGCTTACTACTGCCAGGTGCTACAGTCGGCAAAAACCAGTTACCGAAACAAAAGACGAGGTGTGCCCATTAGAGATGTCATCCTTCTCCATGACAACGCAAGGCCTCACACCGCATTGTTGACAAGGGATAAATTGGAAGAAATGGGCTGGGAAACTCTCGAACGGGTGTTCGAGAGGGTTTTTTTTTTTAAATCGCCTGGTTTACTCGCCTGGTTAAGGAGGGTTCCTTACAGTCCAGACTTGTCCCCTTGTGACTACTTTTTGTTTGCGCCTCTGAAAGAATCACTTGGAGGAAAACGATTTGAAAGCAATGAAGATGTCGAGAAGCACGTGCGCGATTGGTTGACAACTCTCCCTCAATCTTTTTATGAACAGGCAATATTCAAGCTTCCAAATCGGTGGCAGAAGTGTGTAGATAATGCAGGAGACTATATTGAAAAATGTTGATGGCATAGTTTTTGTATAATATTATTCAATAAATATAATTTTAAAAATTACCGTTTATATTTGATTCGCCCTCGTATGTTTAGGATTTGATTAAAGAAATGAATAAGCAGACCTTAATTATTGTTAAATGGAATAATTTTTGGCCTTTTATCCAAAACCCAGAACTGGGTCATACGCTATACTTCATGCTGAATTGACAAAGAAACATAATTCTCAGAACACGAGCACCCCCACACCGCACTAGGCGATGTCAATAGCCGATAATTATGTTTAGTACAATCACTACAGAAGCAATCAGCAAACCTTTTTTAATTAGTTAAGTTAATTTAAAATAATCACATAGAAATCAATTCATATCCATTTTTACTTTCTCTTGCCTATATGAATATATAGGAAGGAAAGTATCGTTTTCATGTCGATTTTAAGAAATCGAGTTTTCACCGAATCTTTACGTTTTCAGACCCCCTGAACCCAAAAAACATGTTTTCAGTGATTGGTCTGTGTGTGTGTGAACAGAATATCTTATGAACTTGAAACTTAAAACTTAAGGTACATACCACTACAAGATCCGACACGAACATTTTCATCAAAATCGGTCAACCGGAAGTAGTAGTTTATTCGTGTCATTTTTCACTTTTTTGCGATTTTCTCAAAAACTGGTCCTACGATTTTTTTTTTAAATCACCTGGTTTACTCAATTTTTTATTCTCTACAAGATAGGGTAGACGCCATGCTCGCTGAAATTCTCGGTGAGGCTGTTTTCATGTAAAGAAATTGTTTTTTTAAGATAACGGCTTTAATATGCATTTTAGCGCAAAAATGTATATAATAAAAGTTGTAGAGAATTAAAAATCCTACAACTTTTATTTCAAACATTCTTTTGTATAATGCTTAGTTTTACAGTAATTAGCGATTTTCTGCTTTTTTCTCACGAAAACGTGTGAAAAATCTATTTTTTTAACATTTCGGCCTTAGAATGCATTTTACGACAAAAATGTATATAATTAATGTTATAGGAAATAAAAAGATCTACAACTTTTATTTAGACCATTTTTCTCTACAGAGCCTAGTTTAGCGTGAAAGAGTGATTTTCCGTATTTTTAAGCCAAACTGAGTTCGACTTTCGTTTTGCGTCTTTCACTCATGATTAAAATAAGTTTATGTTTATTGAGGTTAGTTTTTTGTTTATTTCTAATGTTTTATTACTAATGTTAGGTTTATGGTTAATTATTTGCATTGGCAAGAGAAAGTCGTGTGAGTGTTTCACACCAGATTTTTTTGTTTAAATTTATAATTTATAGTTCCAAAATTCCAACACATCCAGTAATGCAGCATTTTCAGTAATCCGGCACCCTCTCGATCCCAAACAGGCCGGACTACTGAGATTCTATTGTATAGTCTAATGATTGGGCAAAAATGCGGCCTCAAAATATGATATTTTCGCTTTACAATCGTTCTTCTGGAACGAATTACGATCATAATGTGAGGCCCTACTGTATGAAGAGCAGATACATCACCATGGGCCAATTCAGTTTTCACAAGTTATACAAAAGTACAGTAGAGTACCGATTTTCCGTGGATCGTTTAACCGGGGTTTGGATTAACCGTGCAATCACTAGAAATTTTTTTTTTGGTTTAACATCCGACTGTTTTGCTATTTGCTGCTAATGCAGACGGTAAAGGATGAAATGAATTTTTTGTAACGTATGAAAAAATGCCATGACTGAATGGGATTCGAACCCAAGACCGCGTGATGAGAGGCGAGCACGTTACCAGCTCCTAAAATAAGTTGCAAAGAAGCTTTAACCGGTGCCGAAACATTACTAACTTTCATGGAAAATCAGGATGACACAGATTACGTGGACATTTTACATATTCGTGGTTATATAAGAAAAATAAAAGAAAAAATATTGCGGCATAAAATGAAACAAAGTAAAATAACAGATTTTTTGTGATTTTTTGATGTGAAACTTTTTGGTACAAAGTTTAAGGTAAGACTTATATAAATTTAGGTAGTAAATATTTTTATTTCAATACAATTTGTTTATTTATTTCCGATATCAGATAGTATTAACATGTATTAATCAGTAGAATAAAACATACGCGTAACTGGTGGTTTTGTTTGTGACGTAGGTGGTTTCGACCGAATTGGGTTGTTTTATCCGTGTTTTCCGGTTATCCGGTATAGTTATCCCCCCCAATTACCACGGATAATCGGTATTATACTGTATTTTAACAAGTACAACTAGAAAGAAAATATATAATAAATGAAACTTGTACTGGTAGCTGCTTGGTTAATCAGTAAATCTTTTTCATCCTGTGGAAGACTCAAACCTTCATAACGCTCTCTATAATTATCACGAACCGAAAACAACATTTCAAATAAATCAGCCATCGAAAAAATAGTAACGCCAATTGCTGCAATCTGAAATAAAGAAATAAAAAAATTACATTAAAAATCACACAATGATAAAATATTAATTGTTATTACCCGATTATATTAATGCGATAAAACAGGTACAGAAAATATAAACGTAGTAATAATCTATGAATAATTTTTTTAAACCAAAGCCTAGATTATATTTCTTTTTATAACTAACATTAATGACATTGAATCATAAATAATTCTAGAAACTCGTGTAACAATATAAATCACCTGATGAAATAGCGTATTAAAATATTATGTGTTCCTTTGTACGTAATAATCAGATGAAATTAAAATCCTTAAAAAAATTTAAATGTTAATACGATAAAATCAAATAATAAATAAGAGTAATAAAATTGGTATATGCACCGGTTATAAAGTTTAACAGATTTTACGCCTTAAATAAAGAAAATTAATTCTGATAAATTTAAAAAATTTCTCATAATTTAACTTCAGTTTTGTACACCGATCAGAATTCAAATTAATGGCTTATATCTTATAATTGTCTCCATGCTAAAATAAATGTCACAAATTATCGTAATAATATAATTGGTGGCAATTTTAAAAGTTGTCATCTATCATTTTCCTTTGTCACACCCAGATGTCAGAAACTACAAGAAATAGCAACAAACAGATTTCGTAATACAGTAGACCGCCGCTATAACGACCGGAATTGGTTCCGGAAAACCCGTCGTAAATCGAATATTAACAGACTCTTAAAATACAGTATTTTTAATAAAATTAAAAAAGTTAATAATATTTTACACTATTTCCTTTAATTACTTCTCTAATAAAAAACCATTGAATACATTAGAATATAGTTGTTGTTTAGGTCATCAGCCGAAAAGCTGGTTTAAACCTGTAGAGGTTTTACTAAGTAAAACGAGGAGTGAGGTACTTTACCATTGCCTTCCTCACTGAATGGAAAAGTATACTTATCAGCATGCCAGGCCCTCTGAAAAGCACATATTTTCCACTCTGCAAATGACACCTTCACTTCATTCACCACAGGGTCTGGCTGTATAATGAAATTCATTACTTTCAGAGAAGATAACTCTGATTAGTGTCTTTTACACCTCTACCTCTTCTGTTCTTAAATGATTCAGTCGAATTGAATTGGCTGACCATGTGATAAGAAACAGAACTATTTATTTTAGCCCTGCAACAAACAGATTGAGAGTAAATAATTTGACTCCCTGCCTGTCTGTTATGGGCAGTAGAATATAGATTAAATTTTTTACAGAGAACACATTTTTAATTAAATTTAGAAAAAATACAATAACTTGAAAATGCACTGCACTGTACATGAAGCATAGACCTACAATAAAAAAATTATGAAATCATAAAAATAAATCTTTAACATTTTCTGTATTGTGTTAGTTAAATTTAAAACTTGCTGTGTAATTTACTGTTGCAATGTTGAAGGTTGAGGTTCTGATTCTTGACAGCTCACTGCTTGTACATCTATTTTTGCCATTTTTAAGAAATAACTAAGTGGCTTCTGAACATTTTGCGCCTTCATCGATCTATAACTTTCTTGGTAGCATGAGAATTCACGCCGCACGGCTGCGGTACGGCTATACTGCAATTAGAATCTGGATCGTCTGATTCGAAAATATTTAATCCACTTTCAATTAATTTAAATGCGTCCGAAGGTCTTTTCGTTAACTTTTTTTTATCAACTGTGGGTTCTGATTCACTTACCTGAACGGAGTCTTCTTCCAATTGCTGAGTACCTTGTTGAACAAATGCAATAAGCTCTTCATTGGAAATATCCTCTTCAGCATTTAACAACTCGGTAACTTCCAAGTTAAGACTACTGGCTATCTCTACAATTTCTGTTGTTGCATTTAACACGGGGATCTCAGTAATTTCCTTGTCGTTATAACAGTGAGGACAAATTTTTTTTCTATCCATCTAGAATATTTTTCGGAAACTTCCATCCATGCATTGTTAATCAATTTTTGTAGCTTGTAATATATTAAATTTTTTCCAGTATTTTA
Organism: Catonia carolina; assembly: GCA_035578175.1. Lineage (NCBI taxonomy): Eukaryota > Metazoa > Arthropoda > Insecta > Hemiptera > Achilidae > Catonia > Catonia carolina. The sequence continues at coordinate 43,941,762 of JAQMRL010000006.1, read as the reverse complement.
TAATAGCTGGTCCAGCTTCCTTATCAACAACACTGAATAACTTTCGAAAACTATCGCCTAAGTAATACACTTTAAAACATGTGAGGACAGATTGATCCATAGGCTGGAGTAATGATGACGTATTCGGTGGCATAAAAATGACTTACATTTGAATTTTTCCGTTCAAGGCCTGCGGCAATGTGACTTTTGACATTGTCAATTAATAATATTATTTTGAATAGCAAGTTATTGTCAACCTTTTTGTACGGTCAGTCGCTATACCGAGCCGATGTAAACCAAGCAGTCGTAAATTCTACTGTACACACAAGGTCTACTGTACACACAAGGTCTACTGTACACACAACACGTTAGTGGGCCTAAATTAGGTTTAAAGTTTTGGTTTTTAACTGAAAGTGGCCCAAAACCGGGAGTCAAGAAATCAAAATCAGAAACTCCAAGAAAAGATTGATTATTTTCATTAATATAATTTTCTAACAGAATACTATTTAAATTTAGATGAAAAACTAAATCAATTAATTAAGACCTAATACAATTGATTTTTAAGTTAAATACAAATTCCTTATATAAAATGTACTAACAATAAAATGTTATGACCTAACAAAAATTTAAACAAAAATAATACAATACAAATAAAGTCAAAATATAATGATTAGTCATTTCCCAACGATTTTAATTAATTTAATTGACTGCTTCATATTAATTAATTATTATTAATCAACATCCTGTAACTTAATTATTTCGATTAAACTAATTTATTATTCAGACAATTAATTACATTATGATCTAATAATTAAATTATTCTTTTTACTGGCAATACCTTTATAGTTAGTTATCTTATCAGATTCAATAAATATTAGTCATTTGACAAAGATAAACAATGAAATATGTTTATAGTAAATGAAATAAGATATGATGTTAGTTTATTGTGTATCATGACATAAAACATAAACAGTGGCTGAAAACTCAGAATAATAAAAACAATCTCAATGTCATTCAACAGTTTCTTGATTAATAATAATTATACATTGTAATTTTTCATTCAAAAGCATATAGAAATATCTAACTTGCACTTTAAAAATTATATATATATATATATATATATATATATATATAGGGTGATTCAAAACTATACCGCAATCTCTTGGGATCTCATTCTATAACTAAAAATAAGAAAAGTTCATACAAACATATGCCTGAAAATGCTTACTTAGCGAGTTACGGCTAGCGAAAAATTTCACCTAGGAACTCTGTACCCTCGGTGAAGTAAGGCCGTATAAAAATGTTCAAGGTAGTTACAAAGATACAATTACGATTGTTTCTTATGTTTTTTAATCTAAAAAATTGAATAAAATTGGTTCCAGAGCTGTAAATTCAATAATTTCAGAGATATCTTACATATAACACAAGAATTGGTGCAAAGAAATAACACATTTTTGTGTTTAACGTAAGATTACTTCCGTAAATGGTAAATAAAGGTGTATTTTTTCTTAAATAAATTTGTAGAAAATTTCATTCTGAGAAGAATAATCATGTGGATTACTCAGGAAAAAAATGAATAATAGATATTGAAAATTCGCTTTATTTAAAATCAAAACAGACGCACATATTTAACTGCATAAAATATTAACTAATATGTAGGTTGGGAGTAACAGCTGATAATGATCAGTTTCTTGATTAATATAAAAAACAATCAGTAACAGCTGATAATGTTAGGAATGTGCGTTTGTTTTGATTTTAAATAAAGCAAAGTACCTTTAACATTTTTATATGGCCTTACTTCACCAAGGGTACAGAGTTCTAGGTGAAATTTTTCGCTAGCCGTAACTCGCTAACTAAGCGTTTTCAGGCATATGTTTATATGAACTTTTTTCTTATTTTTAGCTATAGAATGAGATACCAAGAGATGGCAGTATAGTTTTGAATCACCTGTATAAATATAACCTTAAACCTGATTCTCTAATTCTCAAAAATTCTGTGATTTGATTCACGATGATAAGTTTTGTTATTCTTGAATAAGGTATTTTTCTTTGTTATGTTAAATGATTAATATAAATCATTAAACCTTCCAGTACCAACATTCAGAAAACAGGACGTCGATATCTTTTACGTAGTTATAACATCCTGTTTACCGGAGGTTCGTAAGTTAATAAAGTGCCAACGTCTAGATAACCCAACATTTCAAAAAAACTTTTAAACAAAATTAATGAAATAATGTATTCTGAAACAGCCTCCATGGTCTAGTGACTAGCACACTAGCCTACAAAGTGAAAGGTCCCGGGTTCGATTCCCGGCTAGGGTCTAGAAATTTTAATATGTAAAAATCACCATAAGGTACCAAAACCCACAGTTGTTGTAATGACCAAGCTGTCAATGCGACTTTAAATAAACTAAAAAAAAATTTTAATTTCTTTAGTGTTAGTAAGGTACCGGGTTCAATTCCCTGCTAGGGTCTGGAAATTTTAACACGTTAAAACCACCGTTAAGGTACCAAAACCCACAATAGTTGCTCATGACCAAGCTGTCAATGCGACTTAAAATAAACTAAAAACAACTATTTTTAATATTTTTCGTGTTGGAACGATTTCTTTTTATTTGTTGTTGTTTAGGTCATCAGCCAAAAGGCTGGTTTGAACCTCTAGAGGTTTTACTAAGTAAATCGAGGAGTTAGGTGGTTTACCATTGCCTTCCTCACTGAGTGGAAAAGTACGCTTATCAGCATGCCGAGCCCTCTGAAAAGCACATATTTTCCACTCTGCAAATGACACCTTCACTTCATTCACCACAGGGTCTGGCTGTATAATGAAATTCATTACTTTCAGATAAGATAACTCTGATTAGTGTCTTTTACACCTCTACCTCTTCTGTTCTTAAATGATTCAGTCATTTAATTGGCTGACCATGTGATAGGAAACAGAACTATTTATTTTAGCCCTGCAACTAACAGATCGAGTGTAAATAATTTGACACTCCACCTGTCTGTTATGGGCATCTTTTTATTTATGAACACAATAAAAATTAATTTTTAACAGAACATTTTATTTTTCTGTAACATTGAAATTATGGTAGGCAATGGCAGGCTTATGACTGCAAGTTTTCGAAATAAGGGCACTTTTTGTACACCCTTATTCAAATTAAATGGCACTTTAGATCAAACTTTAAAATATTGTTTCAGCACTAAAGGGTTAAAAATCCCTTTCATGCAACAATGGCGTCTCATCACAGGTGGCAATTTTAAAAATGCTTACCATTGACTTATGGCAAAAACCATCAGTGATTTCCGTATCTACTCAGAGGAATCGAATGACACTATTTTTGTTCCCGAATTCCGACTTTGATTTCTTGACTTCCGGTTTTGGGCCACTTACGATCAAAACCAGAACTTCAAAACCAATTTAGGCTCACAAACTTTTTGAATAGATTATAAATCCGAAAACAATTTGTTGCTATCGCTTGTAGTCTCTGACATCTGGGTGTGTCAGATGGACGAACAAAGGAAAATGACAGATGACAATTTAAAAACTGCCACCAGTAAGAACTAATCCTTAAACAATACCTTAATAATGTAAAAAAGGGCAAAGAATTAGGTCCAGAATTTTTGTGAAAAAAATTATAACAAAGTTACCAACATGCTCTGCCCATAACAGACAAGTGGAGTGTCAAATTATTTACACTCAATCTGTTAGTTGCAGGGCTAAAATAAATAGTTCTGTTTCTTGTCACATGGTCAGCCAATTAAATGACTGAATCATTTAAGAACAGAAGAGGTAGAGGTGTAAAAGACACTACTCAGAGTTATCTCCTCTGAAAGTAATGAATTTCATTATACAGCCAGACCCTGTGATGAATGAATTGAAGGTGTCATTTGCCGAATGGAAAATATGTGCTTTTCAGAGGGCCCGGCATGCTGATAAGTGAACTTTTCCATTCAGTGAGGAAGACAATGGTAAACCACCTCACTCCTCGTTTTACTTAGTAAAACCTCTAGAGGTTCAAACCAGCCTTTCGGCTGTTGACCTTAACAACAAATATTTAAGTGTTTAGTTTTTCTTTACAAAGAAATTATTTAATTTTCTTTTCTTTACATTTGTATGGCATTTAAAGGCGGCATGATTAAACGCCGCTTGTTTAAGCATCATAAGTACAATATCAGTGTGGTGTCAGGCTACTGATTCAAGTCAATCATAATGTACATATGTAAGCTAGAGGCACAAATGCTTTAACAGTACAGTAAATAATGTAACTGTACATATTGAACATCAACTTTGATTAGTGTACAATATTACACAGCGTGTATCCTGTATCTAGTTTGCAATATTGTTCAAATACTGTATTATAACATCACATTTTTATAACATAAATCCCATCCGTACTAGACTGGACAATCCAGAACATTGGGGGCCGGATAGCAAGGCAGTACTGTGAATTCTTTAAAAAATTAATTCAATAACATAATATATTACAGACAAAGTTAATAATTCAGACATAATTCAACTTACAGTTGAAATCCATGCAAAGAAAAATGAAAAGCTCTTCACAGAACATCCAGTAACAGTTTCACGAGTGTACAGTGGGAAGCCAGCCATTTTGAATTTTTCCATCTTGCGCCTAAAATATAAACAAAAATTAACACACAACTAAGAATAAAAGTGTGTTATGACCCTCAAATAATATTTGTTTTCCAAAGAAATATTACTTAACAATAAAATTAACATGTATAAATATAATTAAAACAGTTAAAACCTGCTTGAACAGCCATAGACATATTACTGAAAACATCCTTTCATATCTACAGTCATTAACAGTAAAGATAAAATGAAAACAACTTTTTTAAACATTTAAAAAATTACTGAAAGTAACAAAGAACAATTAATAGCCACTGATCAAGAATTTTTCAAACCAAAAGATCTTTTTTCATTGTAAAAGTAACATAGCTGAACTATTAATGTTCTTCTATAAGTCCAAATAATACAAATATTTAAACACTTGCGTCTTAAATTTATAACATGCAAGATATTTTAGTTAAGACAGAGAAACACATTATGAAAGTTAGGAATCCAATCCCAGTGGAATTAGTCTGGGAGTGACTGAAAATAATACTTTAGTTTTCCTAGTACCACTGATTCTAATACAACTAGAATGAATCGGAAATATAGGTTAACACTAAACATTGTAAATAACATTTGTACAAGAAGTAAGTAAACCCTAAAAAAACCTTGTTCATTTAGAAGCCTGTGAAGTGACAACCTTTTTCTTGAAAAGCTCAAAAGGGTTAATAACTTCATGATACAAAATAAAATATTATTCAAAACCAGAATAACAACCAGAGAGGGTAGTAATACATAAAAACCACTAAAAGACTGGAAGAAAAAAAAGACTGAAATATTTTCATGAAATCTATCCTCCAAAATAAATTCTTCAGTAAATAATTAACAAGATTACGTATCATTAGATTAAAGACATTCAGGAAGTTAACAAATTACTTAATTTTGCAAGGTGTTGAGACTGCAGAAGGATTAGATTAAAAACATAATTATTTGACAAAACTGTTAAATGTTCTGAAATCATACATAAATTAATTGAACAACCAAGTTGTGTAAATAACAATAAAACTCCCAAGTTATATAACATAAATTAACTATAAAAGAAATATGTACTCAAAAAGTGATTTTCTAACTAATCACTCGCAAGGATTAGCATAGGGCATTTATTAACATAAGAAAACACACACAAAATTCGTAATTTACCCAACCTACAAGCACAGCTGCAGTTAGGTAATCCAAGTTGTCATTTGTCAGTTTACCCGTAAACTCAACTTAAGTAATCGGTTACAAAAGCATATTTTTAAGTGTTTGAAATCGTACAATTTTCATTAAAAAACGGTCTTCTGTAAATGCACGGTACCCAAAATCATTAATTACATAGTACTGTGCCGGTGAAGTTAAAAGGAACTTATACAACAAAATATGACAATCTCCTTTTTTTGAAGTAGGTTGAACACAATAAGTAATGTATAACCGAATTTGGAAAATGCACACAATTATCCTACGCTAACAAATTAGTAATTAATCCAAAACAACTAACTTACAAGCTAACAATAAAAAAACAAGTAATTTAAATGACGAAGTATTAGCCTACCTTTAAAACGAAAAATCAAAATGAAAACAAAACGTTCATTAAATTACAACATATTTTCTGAACAAAATGAAACAGTAAATTAATTACTCACCGTTCAGCCATAAAACCTTCTTCTCTATCAGGCACCATCACTATGCAAATAAATCAAAACAACGTCAGTCAACAAGCGCTCCGAACAGTAAACCAACCTTTTTATTAACTTTCCCCCTCCATCGAGCAATGTAGCCAACTTAAACAATCTTCAGAAAACTCAAATACTTTTTTTGCACTAAAGTTTCATTGTAAAATATGTTATTACCCCCCAAATATAGTTCAATATAAATATTTGGGTAATAAATATAAATATTTGAATTTGGGAAAATTTACCGACACAACTTTCCACCCATTTCTTTTCATTGAATATACACATTTAATGTGTATAAGGTTTATATAAGTAAGAATGTCTGTTTAGAAGGGGAGAAATAGTTTTTGATCGCAATAAGAAGCTACTTCAAACGTATGTCGCGGTATTCACCGACATTTCAGTTTTTTTTTTTTTTTTTTTTGTAACTTCGTATGACAAAATTTGGTCAAGTTATCGTGATTTTAATGGAATTTCCAAATTCTCATAATTTTAATAATATTACGTTCGACTGTTTTATAAACTAAACCAGATGATGAAGGGCGATAGATAAAAAATATCAGACCTGACTGGGATTCGAACCCGGGACCCCTGGCGTAGACGCGAATTGCGCTGACCAGTAGGCTTACAGTTCAACCATCCTTAGCTCGTACTGTCAACAAACCAAAGCCAGACACGTTTTAAATTATAAGTACTTAAAACATCAGTCATGATATAATGTAGCCCTAACAATTTCATTTATAAAAATACTTTTAAAAGTATTTTGTAGTTACTTTTTAATCAGCGTGTACTCATTTTTATATAAAGCGCATGCTCAGTGATGTCATTATTTGTTTACATTAGGATCAAACTAAGAAAGCTGGACTTTACACCAGGGACGGTTACAGAAACACCATTTTGAACCGAGAAGTGTATTACTTTATCTTGGATAAGTTAACCATCCTTACTTTATAATTCATATTCATTCCATTAGTTTCGTGTGGAGTAGGTTCCCTAATTTTTACCTGTGATGCTATTTTATCAACGTAACAGTTGTGTTTACATTGTAACTGATAAACAAAATGCATTACAATAACTTCTTAGATACCTCAATGTAGAACTTAATGGTTAATATTGGGTCAAGGCTGATAAATTTGGGTACCTAAGAGGCTATAGCATTTTCCAGTAAATTACCACCCATTTATTTATCAATATTTGTATATTTCCAAATGGTACCAAAAATGTAAAATGTATGCACCCTACTAATAATTGTATAAAATACTATATACGATTGTGAGTATAAACACCATACACTATTAAGACTTAATTTGTAATCAATTATTTTTGGTATTGGGTTGACTGTCTTTGTTAGTCTCCTTTCTTTCTGCATTTAGTGAAATAGAATTGCCTTCCCAATTCATAATTTTTTTACTTTTCATATGCAAGATACATAAAAATGTGACAATAAAGTTAATTAATGTATTCATTTTATGATAGGTTCCAAACTATAGAGCATTGGTTTCCAACCCGCAGTGGTCTGCGGACCACTCGGCCTGAAAGTGAACTACCACGGACCACCCATTACATTATTGCATAAGATATATGCAATTGTCAGTCGTAACCAAATTAAAAGGTGATTAAATTAAATAAATATTCAGAAACTAACTATTATTATTAATTAAGAAACTATTATTACAAACATATAATTGTTATTTTCAGAAAGTAGGGTACATTGTACATCACAAAAAGTAAAAATATTTTAATTGTAAATTGTCTTTTAATAAAATAAGGAATACAGAATTTACTTTGTTGAAAATAACACTGAAAATTAAAAAATGAATTAAAAATGAAATGAAAATTTCAATGCGACTTTTGTGCACGAATCTTTCTGACTAGCTGAGGAATTCTAGGTTTTAGGCTCTTGCTAAGAGCTACTCTCAAATCACTGCTTACACTTAGCCAATTTCGTTGTTTGTTTTTAATTAACAATAAACTAGAGAACCCCTGCTCACACAAATAAGTGGTTGAAAAAAATCATAAGATACCGCAAAGCTACTTGCCGAATCTTGGGGAAGCCCAGGGCTTTCTTACACCACAACTCTTCTACCTTTACTTAATCTGAATCTTGAATGTATTTAGGCCTACTTACCTAATCTTGTTCAATGAAAATCGTAACATTGATTTAATCACGGGAAAATATTACTTTTTTATAAGTAGTCACCGAACTCTCACGGACCACCGGTTGGGAAACACTGCTATAGAGCAACCACAAGAATATTTTTTAAATAAGTTCTTACTAGTAATGGTAGATAGCCATATTTCTTTATCAAATGGATTCTACTAAGTCACGTTTCATCTTACTCAAAAATTAATTGATGAAATAACTGAAGTAAAGAAGTCACAACATATAGGGTGATTCAAAAAGAGCGCCGGTTTTGATATATCAAATTAAGAGATTTATTTTATTGAAAAACTGAAAATAAATACATCAACAAGTTCATCTTACCTTCCGATTTCATGTATGAAAAATGATGTCATGCATGTGTCCTCCTCTACTGCGCTAGCACGCATCAACTCTGTCCATGAAATTGGATATTACTGCACGACAAGTTTCGACTTTCATTTGCCCGATAACCCGTCGAATTTCCTCCTTCAAGTCATTGATGTTTCGGGGTTTATTGGCATACACCAATGACTTCAGATGACCCCAAAGATGAAAGTCACAAACCGTCAAGTCACACGACCTTGGTGGCCATTTATGGTCGGAATTACGAGAAATGATGCGATCCTGGAACCGTTCACGGAGCAACAACATTGTTTCTCGTGCAGCGTGACAGGTGGCACCATCCTGCTGAAACCACAACTCGTCAATGTCCATTCCATCCAAATGACGCCACAAAAACTCCCTAATCATCGTACGGTATCGGTCTCCATTTACTGTCACGGCTTGTCCTTCTTGATTTTCAAAAAAGTAAAGGCCGATGACATCGCCCGACCAAAAGCCGCACCAAACTGTCACTCGCTGTGCATACATTTCCCTTTCATTAACCACGCGAGGGTTTTCTAAACCCTACATACGGCAGTTCTGTTTATTAACAAAACCGTTTAAGTGGAAGTGCGCCTCATCACTGAAAATGATTTTATTTGCGAAGGTGTCATCATCCTGCCGTTTTCTCAATACCCAGTCAACAAACTGTCGTCTCTTCTGGTGGTCTGCCACTTTCAAATGTTGCGTCAACTGAATTTTATACGGATGATATTGGAGATCGTACCGAAGAATTCTCCGTACAGAAGAAGATCGTAAACCCAAAATTGTTGAGAACAGCGACGTATTGATTTTGATGGGCTAACAGCCACACTGTCACGAACCAACGCAACGTTCTGCTCAGTTCGGCCAGAACGACGACGTCCAGAACTTCTAAGGTCGACTGTTGAACCCGTCTCAAAAAACTTTTTCATGAGCCTGCGAACTGTTGATTCATTCAGTGCTTCATTACGCCCTAGAGTACCGCGAAGTCGCCTGACAGTAGCCGCATAACTCTCTCCACTCTGGTAAAATGTTTTGACGATTAACACTCGTTGTGCAATAGTAAACTTCTCCATGGTTAGACACAGACTGCGAGAGTATTACACTGCGAAAAAGAGAAACTACAACTGAATCGTTAATCGGAATGTTCTCCGAAATAGAAATGAGGTCTAACAATGTTGCCAACCGATAAACAAAAATTTACCAGCCGTTTAAAAACCGGCGCTCTTTTTGAATCACCCGTTACATTGTTTTTCTTAATCTCTACTTTGCGTAAATTGCAAACTGTTCAATTTAATAACAATATGCAACCCCCATGACCCAATGAGATGAGAATATGTTTGACATGTAGTCTTGTACAAATTCAGGCTGACCATTCCTGAACGGTATTCATTTTAATGCGATAATTATTACCTTATGAGGTGAATTCTATCTATCTACTCTACTAATTTTACTGTAAATTTTTTAACAATCCATTTAAATTACATTTTCAATTTGGTGCTGTTGGAAGTTTAAGAATTTGTATACTTATGAACTGTTTTCTCATCACATGGAAAATTGGAAAAAGAGTTATATAAAAGGGTACAGAAAGCAAGTGGGTTCTTCTAACGTGAGAAAAGCTTAGTCTGGGATCAAGAAAATCCTATGCATTGTAAAAGAGTTATGCATACTTTGTGCCGATTTTGACTTAGGCAGGCATTCCACCAGAGTAGCGTGGCAAATGTTATTAGATAATATGTGCGACTAATAAAAAATATTAGCACCACCAACTGGAGTGGCAAATGTTACTAGTAGCGTATCACCAAATGGTGTTGCATTGTTCTGACGGGAATCTGATTAATCATTTTTTATTTTTAGTATTTATACTTCTGTGCACAGTTACTTATTGACTACAAACTAATAAAACATAATAGTAACTTGGGGCATGTAGTATAATGGAGAATTATGCAGAGGACATTGTTTTGTTGCATCGGTTAAATTTAATTAATTCCAGTAAGATAAAAATTACAATACATATCATTCATGTTAATATAGAAGTAAATAAATATTTAAAAAAAAATACTAAAATGCCCAAAATACAGACAGAAACACCAGTCGCACAAGTAACACGACTGGCAAAAATAGAAGGCGCTATTCTTGAACGAATGACTTCCGTAACTAGTAGCAAGGAAGTGGCGTGCATCTCAGTGTGTCACTCTGGTGGAAATAGTCGTATTTGTTTCAGTGTAGTTAAGGAATCGCATGCAACTGGTCACAAAATTTGCGAATTACCATGCCACGCCACTCCAATGCTACTTTGGTGGAATGCTGGCCTTATGCAACCAATATATAGACAGGGAGGAGGAAGGTAGAAAGTAGAATTCAAGCAGCAGAAATACAGTTCAAGTTGAGGAAGACAAGAAAAGATAGAATAAGATATGATGTAATTACGGTAATACCAGGTACGGCCACAGCTTGTTAAGGAGGGTTGGCATGGTTTTGCCATGTCAGTAGATGGAAGACTGCTGTACTTTGAGATGGAAAAAGATCAAGAGGTAGACCAAGAGCGGAATGATGGGTTCAGTTATGGAGAGGTGTCGTGTTGGTCCCAACCCAAGGAAACTTGGAAGAGGGATAATGAAGATGATAATTTCAATTTCAGGCTAAACAATACATCAAAAAATCTGAATTAGAAGATTCATTGATAAGTAGCATATTCTCAGTAATGCATGTAAAAGTGGTTTGAACATTTAAAAAATTTTTGTACACAAAATAAATTCTGCCGTGGTTGCCTTTGTCTCACAGACAAATTTCTTGTTTACTAACTTCCTAAGAAACATGAGGAAAACTTTTAGAACTTTTATAAATTCAAAATAGATGCAGAAATAAAAAAAAGCATTATTTTACAGTTATTAAATTTATGTCAGTTACTTTTCATTAAACTTGGTAAAACCTTAGCAATTCAAGGTGTAAAATTTTATGTATATATTTTTTTAATTCCTAATCTGTGTAAGTTGCAATCTGTTCAATTCAGAACAACAAGCAATGCCGTGACCCAATGAGATGATGTGTAAATCAGGTGTAATCTTGCACGGACCCAGGCCGACCATTCTGAGAGAGTATGGTGGATTGAACCCAAACCATTAAAGTACACCAGTAACCACTGTCTAGCACTCAAATCAATAAAAGGTAACTACAAAACTAAAAAAACTACCTTCACTAGGATTTGAACCAGGAAACTTTGACTCCGAAAATCAGCAGTTAAACAGCTAACTCACGACTATGACTTTACCTCCAGACCACAACCCAGTGAGTCTTTACGTATGTAATAGACATAAAAAGATTTATTAATAAATGCCAACAAAATGATCTACCACATCGTTTTTTTGTGTACAGGGATTATTTTAGTCTATATCGAGTAATTCTATATAAACATTTTTACTTTCTCTTGCCTATAAGAATATACAGGAAGGAAAGTATTGTTTTCATGTCGATTTTTCGAAATCGAGTTTTCACCGGATCTATACGTTTTCAGACCGCCTGAATCCAAAAAACATGTTTTTAGCGATTGGTCTGTGTGTGTGTGTGTGAACAGAATATCTCAAGAACGGAACATCGTACGAACTTGAAACTTAAGTTACATACCACTACCGGACCCGACACGAACATTTTCATCAAAATCGGTCAACCGGAAATAGTAATTTATTCGTATAATTTTTCACTTTTTTGCGATTTTCTCAAAAACTAGTCCTACGATTTTTTTAAAAATCAACTGGTTTACTACATTTTTTATGCTCTACAAGATAGGGTAGGCGCCATGTTTGCTGAAATTCTGCTTGAGGCTGTTTTTACGTAAAAACATTTTCTTTTTAAGATTGCGGCTTTAATATGCATTTTAGTGCAAAACGTTATATAATAAAAGTTGTAGAGAATGTAAAATTCTACAACTTTTATTTCAACCATTTTTTTGTATAACGCTTAGTTTAGCGGTAATTTGCGATTTTCTGTTTTTTTTTCTCACGAAAACGTGAGAAAAATCGATTTTTTTAACATTTCGGTCTTAGTATGCATTTTACGACAAAAGTGTATATAATTAAATTTATAGAAAATTAAAAGATCTACAACTTTTGTTTAGAGCATTTTTCTCTACAGAGCCTAGTTTAGCGTGAAAGCGTGATTTTCCGTATTTTTAAGCCAAACTGAGTTCGATTGTCATTTTGCGTCATTCACTCATGATTAAAATAAGGTTATGTTTTTGAGGTTAGTTTTTGTTTATTTCCAATATTTTATTAATAATGTTAGGTTTATTATTAATTATTTGCATTGGCAAGAGAAAGTTGTGTGAGCGTTTCACACCAGATTTTTTAAACCTGTTCTCCAGCTAAATTTTCAGCATTCTTTCCTGTACCTTTTCTTCTTTTTTCTGTTCATCCTTTGTTCTACTTTTACTCTTCACAGAAGCCCACCAATTCGATAACCTGTAATTTATACTATTTTCTCATTTTATTCCTATCCTTTAATTATCTTTTCGGTGTTTTACATTATTTATTACAAACCTTAGATCTATTATTTAATGTCCTAAAATCTGTTATCCATTCCATATAGAAGGCCATATTATAAAATACATGGTACAATATGGATAAGAAATTCATTTTTGCCAACTCAACAATTTTAAAGATCCTCAAACCGAAACAACAACAAATGTAGGCACATCATTTTATTAGAAATCTCACTATATCTTAGCAACAGTTGAATAATATAGGTAAATAACAACAGAAGCCATTTGTTTTGTTTTTTTTTCAATTTCATGTATTGAATTAAAATGTAAATGGCAGACTCTGTGGCATAGTGGTTAGCATGCAAGCCTACTAAGCAGAGGTTGCAGGTTCAATTTTCAGCTAGGGTCTGGAAGTTTTGATATTTTTTTTTTTTTTTTTGCTCAACGTCCGACTGTTCTGCAATTACTGCTAATGCAGACGATGAAGGATGAAATGATATTTTGTAACGTATGAAAATATGCCGTGCCTGAATGGGATTCGAACCCAAGACCGCATGATGAGAAGCGAGCACGTTACCAACTACGCTAATGCGGCCGGTAAATTGAGTGATAAGCAAGTTTCTTAGAAGAAGTAGTTGAGAGATGATCAACATAATTTCTTTCGGTGGCCAACTGATATTCCGCTCACAAGTTCAAAACATTGGTATATAAATGACTACAGTGGTTTACAGAGTTAGATTAAGCTGATCTGCAAATCAGAAAATTCTGGGTCCAAAACCCAATTTGTCTGGAAAATATTTACAATGTTAACCCTAGAAGCGGTAACTGTCGATCTGAGCGACAGTTGTGCTGTTGAATACATGTCGATGTCGATAGATGCACCCACTCTTATTTTCAACCAGCAGGTTGCCCAACCTAGGTTATATAACTAATCATATGAAAGTATTTCATTTGATCTATTTAATTTCACAGTTTGCTGGTAGTTTCGTTCTCTCGTTCATTTGTACGAGTCTTTGAAAGTTGTTGTTTCGTAATGTCGTGTTTCACTGTAATGGCGATCTGTTTGTTAAGATAGATGTGTTGTTGTTTCATGTTATTAGTGTGTTTTAATTCGTTTTACTGTAAATTTATTAAATATCGTGAATTATCTGTGATATTATTTTAGTATGTGTTCAGGTTGTAAATAAAACCTACGAAAATAAATGTGTACTCTGTAAATGTTGACATTGCGTAAACATAACCTAGATCTTTTCTCTACAGACCTTACCATTTTTTCACATATTATAATAACGAAAACAGATAAACTGATAATTCAAAAACGTAATTATTCTAGAAAGATTGCACTAAAAAATGTATATTTCCATTTTTACGCATTTGTTTAGGTAAATCTGTCAAGTAGCTAGTAACACAAAACATATTTCTCAAATTTGTTATTATAAATATTTCATTAGTCCTGGTTATTTGAGAAATAATATTATCAGAAAACAAAAATAACAGTCAGGTAGAGCTATCTTTTCTGTTTAATTTGGTATATAATACGTACCTGATATGTGAAATACAAAAACAATAAAAAATTGTTTTCGGAAGCATGTTTTTTTTACTAAAAATGCTTGACACTTTAAGTTAAACCTATTACCGCTTCTAGGGTTAAAATAAACTCTGATGATACTTTTGAATATCTCGCAATATTTCTATACTATTTTTCACGGCTGATGATTTCTGAACGTATGCATTGCCCCCTACCCACTTTACAGCTACTCAATGACTTGTCAGCAACGTTGCCAATACTTGCTCTTGTAGCTCTGTTAAATACTTCGTCAGCTATTTTTTTTGGTCTTTCAATAACAGTATTATAACCTATAAACATACAATCAGTTGATTATATTATAAAGTATTGCATGTTAACGCGCTCTATAATCAATGTGTTTGGTACGGGATGCAAGACAAGAGTGAACTATAGCGGCTCTTATACGCATGCGCACGTAATGTTGGCAAACGTTCTGATTGTTCTAAACATGTGGAACAGCAGAGCTCATCAACCGTGAAAAGCATATTAATGAAGCTGTTGGTTAAATACATCCAAAAAAATTTCACGAAGAAAATCCGCTTAGTTGAGATCAGTTTTATCAATCTTCTATGAGGAACAAAAAAAATTTAGTCCTGGAAGTAACAGGACTTAAAACTGTTAATTTAAGGTATAAAATTCAGCGCCAAAATCATAATTATTTATTAACTTATATATACGATCAGATTACTCAGATTCATTCCATTAGGTGTTTTAACTGTCAAAAAAATAATAACATGGCCAGGTTGTTTTTGAGCAAATCCATGAAATAATCCAACAATCTAAGATGTAAAATACAACTTCATACGTAAATACAAAAATTAATAAGGCAGAAAATATCTGCATTCTAATCAATATTGCAATCATAATTATAATATTTATGAATCATAAAAAAACACTTATTACAAAATGATTAATTTACTTGGAGCACAATAAAAAGGAATTAATTACGCAATAAAAATTTGAACTATTACTTTAGTCAACTCTAGTAATTTTATTTCAAATATTAACTTACAGTATAAAAACATTTTCTTTTTATAAATCAAGTTTCATTATTACTAATACTAATTATATAATAATGATAATAAGTATAATTACAAATACTTACGGTATTTATAAATTTTAAAAGTTTAACCAATAGTGACAATATATATATATATACGCATGTATACCATAATAATAGTAAATTATACTAATAACAAAATAAAAACAATTCAACAAAATTTTTTATAATAATTACAAAAAGAAAGTAAAAAGTTTGAGAAAGTTCACGTTTATAATTTTCAATCTTCTGCTACTCAATATACGTTTCATTATTGTACGTATAAATATAATAAAAATTCCAGTAATTACTTTAAAAATATTAATATTTGTAGTTAAGAAAAAATGTATAGTTGCTCCAGAATTTAACGATTGGCAGTGAAAAGTGCGCTGTACTTTTGATATCTCATTTTGTAATAGTGAACAAAACGTAATGCTGAGCTCTACGACGCTGGTCAGTTATATGAAGTGTTGTAAATAAAAGGTGAAACAAAAATTACAGTAGATGATACATAAGATAGAAGATAACAGCTATTGTTTAGTTTGAAATAATGAATGATAAGAAACCAAAACATAATTTCGCTTATTGATATATTAACCCCTTACCGGTTTTTGCCGGAATATTCTGGCGTATGAGAAGTGCATAAAAAGGGCCACTGACGGAATATTCCGATGATAAATTTTGTCCAGTTTTATAACGTCCGTAGTCGGACTATTCCGTTTTAACTGTTGCATATCTCTTTGTATAGTTATATGTTCTAACACTTATAGTGCTAGTAAATATTTTTATAGAAGTCTATCTTCGAAATAACGTTGCTATTCTGCTACGGGTACTCGGACAGTTTTAGGTTATTGTTAGCCAGCCGACTTGTTTACTATTGTAAAGAGTTACGTCGACCTGTCATTTTCTGTTAAATGCCGTATTATGGTTTATAATAGTGTAGGGTGCGTATTATAGTGTCTAATAATAGTGTAGAAAATTTAGTTTTTTCACTTTTTATAATTATAATCTTCTATTTGAATAAATTTACTTTGGTATTTTGTTTTTCGTAAATTATTGCTTCCTAAAGAGGCGTTGATCTGTCCGTCACCAAAAGCAGCTATGACAGGTTAGGTATCCATTTCTTATTATTGTAATAACATCTAATCTGCATGCAAAATACCAGTGTTTGTTACTTAATAAGTCATAACTAGGATATAAACAACTTTCTATGCAATAAAAACAATAGAGCAACTTAGTATAGTTTTCTGAAAAAAAAAGAAACCGGTAAGGAATTAATGGAGCATGATATCAATCTATATTATAAAATATATTTAGGTAGTTAAAGTATCTAATTATACAGAAACAATATCAGTTAGAGAGACAATCGTTGATAAAAACAAATAATTGTTGATAAAAACAAATTTTCTTGCTTCTTCAATAATTTTACATCCGTTCGACACCAGCCCTTTGTATTATTTTGTTATTTAAATATATTTACTTTATTTTTTAAATAATTTTTGATTATTACAGAGATTTTTAATTTTAATTATCAATGAGATGATTGTGAAACTATTATTAGATTACGTTTAGTAATATAATGATAATTTAACGTACTGCCTGAGTCCCAGCTCCGTGTAGTTGCGGGGTGAAGGGTATGAAAGAGGTATATTGAATGAGTGACGCATGCTGGGAGAATGATTGTTGTATTACTCTGATACAAAACATTCGTTTTCAAACTTTCCGTATTTAACATATTTGTTTGTATTTATTACAATTATTTATTTACATTTTTTAATATAAAATGGTAAGTTAAATATTATGAATCCGACCAAGTTAATAACCCGGTAAGTATTTGTTAAATTAATGCGCTGGATGATAAAAACATGTTTTAAGTCTAGTTAGTACACGCTACCACTACTAATTCATTCATTCCCCCACTACTATAACAATGCACTGCATTCCTCCCAACTACACAGAGCTGGGACTCAAGCAGTACGTATTTGTTTAGCCTATTTAATAAAAAAAATTTGTAAATTTTCCTATTTAACTTGTTTCTGTTATTAGGACAAACATTACCTAATCATATAACATATATGCTTGACAATACTCAAAAATAAATTTTATACAATAAAGGAGAGATTGCCAAACCCCATCAGTCCGTTAAATAAAGGAGCAACTGTATATAAAATAATTCACTCAAAAATAACAATTAAATATTCTAAAATATTTATAAACCTTTCATAATACATGAAAAATTTTACACTACTTTTATAAATATTTGAAGATCTTAACAAAAAAAAATATATAATTAAATAATAAAAATAATCTCCAATAATTTTACAATATACATAGCAAAAAATAATCCCTAAAACATATTAATAATATAAAATACCAGAGTTTTTTCAATGGAGATAAAAATGAGTTCATCCATAAATCATTCAAAAAAATAAAGCATATAAACATCTACCAAAAATAAATATCTAAAAATTAACAACATGAAATAAAACTAAAGCGACGTATCATTAATTATATAATCTACCTAATAATTAATTAAACTATTATAATATAATAAACATTAAATATTACAATTATTATTCTTAATATTTAACAAAATGCGATGATTTAATGGAAAAGATGATTTTTTTTATATTACAAATAAATGAAAGTGAAAATCTTTATATATAATATAAATTAATTGATTACACTTCAAAATATTATTAATAATAATTAATAATAGTATTTACAAAATATTACCTGCAGATTAAGTACTGGTAAATTTGCTTTATAAACAAGTAAGCGATTTTAAGAAAAATAAAACTGATCTATACAAATGAAAATAATCATGGTTAATTACACTAAATAAAATTTATGTATTATTTACGATCATATTGAAAATTAATCCCTAAATAATTACAACAATGAGTACAGCAGGACAATTAAATTATTATTTTAACCCCTTAAAAGAGTTTTTGACTTATCAAGCAAAATTTAAGTGTTTTAGGGGTATTTTTACTCTCTCTGTAATAGGAATTAAACTTTATGTGGCAGTGAATTCCATCCATGTTATTTATTATCATGGCGATTATGTGTGCGCGTACTGATTCGATATTGATAATTTATTTGGCGATAAAAAATTTAGTGATTTTGATGAAGCTAGTAATTATATTTTATATGAAAGTGAAATTGATAACGATAAATTTACCTAAAAAGATAGGTTAGGCATCAACAATATTAATATCACAGATAAAACAAGTTATTTTAATTGGGTTAAAATGGGAATTTGGTGGTTTTTATTTCATAGTTTGAATTTAGCTGCTAGTTCGACATATTTACTACCATTGTTGATTACCGTTATTTGCTTTCCTCATATATTTACATTTCACACACTTCAATTTTCAACTGCAATTCACATATTTTTACTGATGGTTTTGTAATCCGATATGTTCTACATTTCAGAAACAACTAATTTTTCTAACCATATGTTAAGTAACACCAATGTGGACTGGAAACTAATGCGTTTATGATTTTATAACCTCAATTTTTCGTAAATACATATTGTACATTTTGCAGAAATATTTTACTTTTAAGCTTATTTAATTTGACTTTGTTTATGTAGTCTAACCTCTTCAGTTTGTGTATATTCATATTGTACTATGTAATCAAGTTTATTAGGTTATTCAGATTTATCTTACTTTACATTAGTCGTAAGTATGTTTACCATGTCATTGTTTGTTGGATTTAGTGCGAGATAAAGGTTGTTGGTTTCTTAATTCAGCACAAAGGTGCTTTAAACACTGTTGTTCACAATTAAGTAGTGAAAAGAGTTAAATATAACATTTTTAGAAAAAAAAAGACAGAATTCGGTGGGATCATTTGAGATGAATGGAGGCGATGAGACTCCCATGACAAAGTGAAGAGTTTCAGCCTGAGGGTAGAAGGGATTTGGGTCAACCAAAGAAAAGGTAAAAGACTGATTTCATTGATTGACATAACAGGCTCTGGGCCTTATACTTGCTAAGAAGTATAATTTTACAGTTAATAAGAAAAAACACTTAAGGGGTTAAACATTAAAGAAATAAAAATTGTATTGTTTTTCAAATTTGTTTTTACATAAAATTAATGTTCAAGATTTATTTAAAAATGTGTAATCAACAACTATTTTACATAACCAATTAAATTTTAGTAATGTTTAAGATTTATATGATGAATAATGAATGATGAAATAATAAAACTCATTAATTTAATGAATTTCTATTTTTGATTTTATTATGTATTAAGTAACTGATGTATTTAAAGAACACACACCTGGTGTGACACAAAAATTCATACCGAACAAGACACAAATAACAGAAAAATTAAACTACTCACACAAACAAAACAAAATAAATCTTACCATTTAAAATAATAACTATACATTAAATAAACCACAACCATAAATGAAATGGTAAGATTTACCGAAAAAATTTGTTTTTTAATACATTATTCCTCCACGATGTTTACTAATTCAACTGAAGGTTTTTAACGCTACAACCACTATTAACTGATGATAACACAGAAATAGGAAAATCTACTTCAATGAATGGTAAAAATCTGATTATAAAACAAAAAGATACTCCAATAAGCTCACTGAAAAATATTTAATTTAAAATCATATTTACAAATATATTAATTACATTTCCTTTTTAAAGGAACCAAATAAACATAGGTATTTTGAAAGGTGATTCATATAATTATCAAATTAGAAACAAATTAATTTAGTGGACCTTCTTAATAAAACTGCAAAAGTAACAAAATTACAAAACCATTACTAATGAAGAAGAAAATATTTAACGATTAAATTTTTTATAGGAAAACATAAAAAGCTTAATTCTTAAAATCGTTAAATGGAAATTATACTAAACATGTACATAAGACCTCATAATAAACACAATTCATTCCAGAAATATTTTTCAAAAATTAAATTTTAAGTATAAAACCTATGAATGTATATTTACAAAAATTTTCTGAAGACAAGAGAATTTCTAGTAAATAATCCACACAATTATTGATAACTCCATACAAACCTCACGAACAAATTGATAGATAACTTGCAAGAAAATTGAAGAACAAAGATGTGAAGGTTAAAGCAACTACAATATATGAGGAAACAATACTGAAATTTTTTTTATGAAGAATATTGACTAAACGACGTCTCTGAACTTCATACAGACTAACTGAATACATAAAACATACAAAATAACTAGATGCACTTTCTTGAAATCATATTTATATTACACAAACCTTACGAAGATCTTATGAAATATTTTTCCAAAATAATAATAATTAATAAACAAAAAAATTAATTAAAACATGCATTTGTGCTCCAAGTAATAACTATGAATTTGATTTTCAACATTTTTTTTGTAAATACCTTTAAAATAATATATATATATATATATATATATATATATCAAAAGTACCAGAAACTGTGTGAGATAATAAGACCATAATTCAAACAAAGTAGATAATAAATAAATAACTTTTATTGAAATAAACAAAAAAGTAAAAAAGACATACAACAATTAAATTGTTCAAAACAATAATGTACTCATACCACCCATTTCACTCTGTTCTCGTACGAATATTTCAAAATATTGGTAAATAATTGTAACAGCTAATAAGATTCCAGTACCGGAACCGATGGCGCCCATAAAATCGGCTAACACTGACAATGCACCGATGCAGAGACCACCAAATGCAGCTGCTGTTGGAATATATCTATTCAATTCATGGATCATAGAGTTATCTCTGTGACCTCTCATAACCATCTGTTGTTCTTTCAGTTGTTTAGCGACCTGTAAAAAAAGGAAATTTATTAATACATAATTTTAAAAGGTTAAAATTATTTTATGTTAATCGGCAATGCTGAATGAGATACAACTCAATAACAACTACCACAGAAGAACCTTAAATTAACTTTGTTATAAAAAGTTCTAGTATTTTTTTTATTTAGTCATGAGAATAACTCAAAAAAGTCATAGTAGGGGTAAATTAGTAAGTAGTAAATTAGTCATAGTAGGTGTAATAGTAAGTCATAGTAGGTGTAGTGGTCAGCACAACTATGCCGGCGTCCCGGGTTCGATTCCCGGTCAGGTCTGGCACTTTTTCATCTGTAAATCACCACATATCATTACCTACGCACAAGCCCAAGGCTTGTTGCTGATGTAGGGCATCATCAATCAAAAAAAAAAAAAAAAAAAAATTAACACTTTCAGGACAACGACCATTTATAATACGGGTGTGTCAGTTTATCCAGCCAGATAGCACAGTACACAAGGATCAACTTTACATTATCCTAAATGCGCATTTCCCAATATTATAAAAAATTACCATTTTTTTCTATTATGTATGACAGTTTAGTTAAAGAATCCGACGGTAGTGTTAGTTTTTGAAAAATTTCTGTTTCTATGATTATATAAATTTTTTTAATAGAATATTTAGTTCAAACCACCAGTCATATGGTAAAACATTAAACATTTACCAATGTTAAGACCGCTTTCAAGTATTTCATATACATATTTGAAATACCCGAAAGCGCTTTAAACATTGGTAAGTGTACCGTTTCACCGTATTACTGGTGGTTTGAACTATATATTTCTATTATAGATATAATATGGTCGTTGAAAATAACAACATAGGATGTTTAAAATGCTCGTAACCAACAGGTGGAGTGTTAAATTATTTAAACTCAATCTGCTAGTTCCAGGGCTACAAAAAAAATAGTCATGTTTCTGATCACATGGTCAGCCAATTATACAACTGAAGCATTTAAGAACAGAAAAGGTAATGGTATAAGTCAGATTTATCTCCTCTGCAGTAATTAATTTTATTATACAGCCAGACCCTGTGGTGAATAGGTGTCATTTGCAGGGTGGGAACTTTTTGGAGGGCCTGGCATGCTGATAAGCATATGTTAATTTTCCATTAAGTGGGGAAGGCGACGTAAACTATCTCACTCCTTGTTTTACTTAGTAAACCCTCTAGAGGTTCAAACCAGCCTTTCGGTTGATGACCTAAACTATAACAACAGGAAGTTTGATAAAATAAAAACTTTTCTATACATCAATGTATTGGTACCTTTCAATCATACTCAGTAACTATCACGCTATTAATCAACTTAACACATTTACGTGAATTTTTGCTACCATCATCCAATTAACACACTTCCAGATATTTATAATTGTCCGCTAGTTCCGTCTGTTATTTACCCTCTATCATCTTCTGAGATACATGATTTTACACATAGAGGCATTCAAGATCATTCCTCGTCTTTCAGTGTATAACCCCACTCTGTAACGGCAAGTCTTAATTTTATAATCTATACTAATATAATAAAGAAGAAACGTCTGTTTGTTTGTTTGTATGAGGTAATCTCAAAAACTACTGAACTGATTTTAAAAAATCTGTCATTGTTGCATAGCTTAGAGCTTCCTGATCAATATAGGCTATTTTGCAACTTTAAGTAACTTAAATTAAATGAGTTAAGCAACTTAAACTGTGACAATGTCGCATGTTTTAGTTTATCGGGTGTATAGCACTTTAAATTTTTTAAAGTCCTCTGGATGGTGTATTTTTTGGGCTAGAAGCACAATTCAACTTTTATAGTTCATAGATAAACATGAAGAATAAAATTTAATTCCAAAAACATTAAAAATTTGGAAATATTAAAAATTTTAATTTTGTACTGTATTTCATATATTCGACAGGTAGCGAACGAGTCATATATTTCCAATTACTCTGCATACCAAACCCATGTATTACTGTTTCTTATCTCAGCCATATATTAACTGTCTCTTTCTTTTTCATCGGTATTCTTCTACGCATTCTATTCAATTCTGTTAAATCGCAGGGAGAAACATTTAAAACGGTGGGCATCAATTTGAGACAAGAGTGCTTCCTTCACTCATAGACAACTTTATGTCGGAGTTTCTAGAGCTGGAAGTGCAGAAAAACAATTTATTTTGCTACCACAGGGCAACAAAACCACAAATATTGTATATAGAGGTTTTAAAATAATTAATGAGGCCTACATTAGCTGCTGTGAAGCGAAGCGAGCGGGGGTTGCTAGTTTATTATATAATACTGCAATATCATCGGCATACACAAAAAATTAGTTTGTAACAAGAAGCATACGCCAATATCAGTTCATTTTGTCCATGATCTATTTTTAAAGGTTCATTCTTTTCTCTTGATATTCAACTCTTAACAATTTTTATAAACAATACATATGAACAGTTATCGGACAATTAAAACCGAACGGAGAATTATCAGAACCTACATTAATAAAAACTATAAAAAGGATGGTGTGTGGAGAATTCCCACAAACGAAATGGTCTTTAATGCCATAGAACCAATTATTATTATTATCAGTCTTAGGAAAAAAGCAGAGAATTCTTTATTTCTTCCAAATCCTGAGAATGCCTGAAATCAGGTTACTAAAACACTATAGCCAGAGTGTGAAATCTGGAGGAAGATACATAGCGGAGATTAAGAATACCTAGAAGAAATTGGACTGACAACTGAGGACGCAACAAATAAACCAAATATAAATAAACTTTTAAATACAAAATGGTTAAAAATGGACAAAGCGACTAGAGTTGGGCGAGATGAACAGGAAAAAAGATCGGAAAATATGAAGACATACAGGCAGAAGAATCAAAGCTAAGGGAGCCAAAGAAAACACTATCAAATAATCGACTAAAAATATCAAACAAGGTTAAACAAGATTATCAAATCAAAAGATAAGAATTAGAACTTACATCCTTAGCTGATGATCCAGAAACTTCGATCCATGTTTTTGAGAAGAAAGCGCATGAGCCGAGCATGAATACGATGTACAAAATAGCATGAATAGGGTCTTCTAAGATGTGACCAAGGTTTTCAGGCGGCGATAAATAATAACAAAGACCTCCAACCGGATAAGCTCTGGCGGGGCCACCGCCACCTACATCTGCCCATACACCTAATAAGTTGACAAACACATTCCCGTGGAATTTCACTGCCAACATCTATAAAGTAAAAGATAAATACACATATCATTATTATTACCATTTAATTTATAAAATTTCTTACCACACACAATCCCGAAAATGTTCAATGATCCAAAACTGAAGTATATCTTAGATTACTCAAGCACTCCTTGTTTGCTTTGCATTCATAAATATAACGAAACCAATTGAAGTGTTTAATCATTAGCACCACTGTTATGAAAGGATGACAAAAGTATACACAAGGCATTTAATCAAACAAGTCACCCGGCTCGCAAAATTATATTGGTCCAATGAAAGGATTGAATTTGGAGCAGTTATAATATCAGTTATATAGAATAGAACATCAGGAGTTAATAGAATATCACAATTTCTGCAAAACTGAGCTACAGGCAGAAAATTTTTAAAACAAAGATTGTATAAATTTCTTTATTTTAGGTTTCATGCATATTTACACAAATTGTATTTAACCCATTGACCTAAGAATTGTTTTAAACTGTTGGTGGCTTTACAGTTGGATTTAATTTTGCGTAAAATGACACTTTATAGTAAATAGACAATAACTTTTTTTCTTTTAACCAATTATCTTATTTTTTTCAAAACTATTTAGACCAAAAATAAATCTTTATAATGCATCCTGCAGTTTGAAATATTTCTATTTCATATAATGAATTAATATAATAATTTCACTAACCTTCTTTTTAAACTGCGTCACCTTTATTTTATTCCTACTTACACGTGTTTCGGTGGATCCACCATCATCAGAGTAAATGAAAAATTGAAACTAAAAATTTTTTTCATTTATTTAAAATTTACAGAAGATGATACATCTTCAGTCACTTGTATAAAACTTAAAAAAAAAAAAAAAAAAAAAAAATTTTAGTTTCAATTTTTCATTTACTCTGATGATGGTGGATCCACCGAAACACGTGTAAGTAGGAATAAAATAAAGGTGACGCAGTTTAAAAAGAAGGTTAGTGAAATTATTATATTAATATTTAGACCAAAGAATTACTTTTGTTGTCTTTGAAATAATTAAAAGCTTTTGTTAATTTTATACAAAAAATTATATATGGGGCATCTTGAGAATTCTTTTTTCTACAAAACTATTTCAAATTTTTAAAAATTAGTCAATATAAAAAAAAGTTATGCTTTATTTTCTAAGCACCGGTCATTGCCATTTTCACTTATTTACACACCAATATCCTGTTGGTAATGAAATTAATATTTTAGCATGCAGAGAATTTATTTAATAGTTAAAAATTATTAAATTAATAATATTGAATATTATGACTTGACATAAAACACCAAAAAATATGATAAATAACTTAAAAACTATTAACAAACATGCACTTACAGAACGTAAACAAACACCATTTTTCAACACATGGTATAGGTTATTTTGATCACAAAATTATAACTGACTGCGTGCACGCACTCTATTGGTAGATAGATGTAAACAACAAAAATTATGTAGTTTTCGTTAATGCTGTTACATCAAGAAGTTTTTTAAAAACTACGTTGACAGGATTAAATAAAGTATGAGGAAATTGAACCGCCATCACCATATACAACGGCACAAATATGGTGGATGGCGTTTCGCCATCATTATATGCCAATGGATTAAAGGCTAACATTTTAGTAAAATAGATTTCAACACAATTTTTGCAGAAAATTATGATTTATAGCTAAACTATGAGTTGTATAAAAAATGTTATATACAAAAGTTATAACATTTTTCCATGTTCTTTATTTAAAAGTAGTATATATCAAACCGCCTAAATGATTGATACAAAAAATTATAATCCATAACATTTAACCCAAATTTACTTACTTAGATCAAAGAGTAAATTACTACCTTTTAAAATAGAATCATTACATAATTCTACCTAATGTCTTCGAAAGGGACTTGCCATATCCCTCTTTAATTAAATTCAGAAATTCCTTTTAAACATTGCAATTATTTCTATATAATATAATATTTAACTATTCTACTTTTTTATTAACTAACCAGACTTTCTTTTACTCCAACAAAAAAAATTACACATTATATCTAATTTTAAATAATTGGTGATAATTACCTGTGATATAACATACAAGTTAGACACAAGAGCAGATTGGAGAATAATTGGAATATTCGATGTATAAAACAGTTTAATTGGATAACTGCTGTATTGACCACGGTATCTTGCAGACTTAATTGGAAGATCGACTCTGAAACCCTGTTAAATAAAAATAATCACAAATTTATTTCCATCATTAAATATACATTTAAATTTAACAATAATATCCATATATTATATGGATTTTATTTTTGTTTTACGTCTGACCGTTTGCAATTTTTGCTAATGCAGACGTAATATGATAATATGGATTGAAAAAAATTAAGTCTATTTATACAATAAAGCCGTCATCACGAGTCAGCTGTTTAACAGCTGATTTTCAGAGACTTAGGTTCCTGGTTCAAATCCTAGTAAAAGTAGTTTTTGTATGGATTTGGATAGTAGACAGTGGTTACCAGTGTACTTTGATGGCTGGGGTTCAATTAACCATACTTCTCAGGAAAGGTCAGCCTGGGTTTGTACAAGACTACATCCTCATCACGTTGGGTCACGGGATTGCTTATTGTTCTGAATTGAACAGATTGGAACGTACACAAATTAGGGATAAAAAATTTATTCACTGTCATGTATAAGTTTTCCACTTTGTTATCTAAAACAAGTCCCATCAATACATAAAATGCAGCAGTGATAAGTAGTGTGAGTAGGATATTCGTTTAGTGGACAATGCAGCTAAACAAGTTAACCAATTCGCAGCAATGCTGCCAACCGCTCTGGAACAGGCAACAGATACTAGTATTTTTTTTCCTTGCTGGCCGCATTGGCGTAGTTGGTAATGTGCTCACCACTCATCATGCAATCTTGGGTTCGAATCCCATTCAGGCACGGCATATTTTCATCCATCACCATCTCCATTAGCAGTAATTGCAGAACAGTTGGACGTTAAACAAAAAAAAAGAAGTTTTATCATGTTTGAACTACAGTATTACACTATTTAAATTTTTTGGAGTCCAGTACCTTTGTACAGATATTTATTTTTTACATACCTATTTACATACATTTTTTAACACTTTCAGGACGGCCACCGTATATGATACAGGTGTGCCATTTTTATCGGCTGGACGGCACCCATATACAATACGGGCACCTAATTCACTTGGTTTTATATCCATTAGCTCGTATCATATACGATTGCCGTCTATTCTGTCACTTAATTTAGTTCATTCTGAATTTAATAGAGTACACTCATAGTCCTAATGTTGTCAGATTATCGAATATATTGACTTTTACAGCATTGATGTTATTGATCGTGAGCAAGCAATCTGCCAGTACTTCTGCGTGTTGTTGTTAGTTATTAGTTCGTTATTATAATACTTAGTTAAGAAATAAAAAATAAATTGGTTATTAGAAATAGGTAATTAGTTTGTAAGAATTTAACTCATATAATTAATTTTATTATTCTTATATATAATCATTATACGGTGAAAAACATTTTAAATTCAAGAAAACATACCTCTCTTTAGTCAAACATCTTTATCATTATAATGCAAGTAATCCTAATCGTAATAAATTAAAAGTAATCTACTAATTATGATCTTTAATTTAATCTTTACTTTTTGAATTTATGACCAATGGTTGATTTGTTACAATTTTTTAAAAATCACGAAAAATGGCAGTCCACGGGCAAAACTACAAAAAAAAAATGTCAGTCTTCAAAGTATTAAATAACCAAATTAAATTATAAAGGTTAACTTAAAAGGAAAACAGTTTGTTGCTATCTCTTGCAGTTTCTGACATTTGAGCGTGACAGATGGACAAAAAAAAATTATAGATGACAACTTTAAAAATTGTCCACCAATAATGAGATAATATGTCACAGCAAGTCCCAGCCATTTAAATATATGCACACCCACCTATTGTGCCTATACAACTTACAATGAGTAATAGGTTATATATTCTATTTCAAGTAAAACTTTTGATCTTTCTTCATTTTCAATGGTAAAAACATCTGGATCACAAAAATCTTACCTGGAAGTATATGACGATAGCGAATACAAGAATAGTAGCAAGCAAATTCATGAGGTTGGGCAAATTCTGTCTGTAGAAGGCTTCTCTTAATGCACGAACCTTATCTTGACGAGTAGCCAAAAGGTGGAACAATGCGATAACAGCACCTTCAAATTCTGTTCCACGACCTGAGTAAAAAAATGATCAAAATTAAAATACTTACAGTTATGCCTCTTTTTAACAGGTTGAATGCCGCAATGTATAAGGGTAAGCCATCCGCACAAGTCATTTAATAATGAGTAAACTTTCACCAGGGGCCGCAAGGAGAAATTGCAAAATATGACCAATAACACAACTTATATTGAGTATTCATTAGTAAAAAGTTCATACAATGTCACGTAATTGAAAAAATGGTGAGGACACATGTGATCCTCACGGCCTACAAGGGAAAAAATTCTTGGAACAGGCCACGTGTATCGCATGTGATACTCACCTACAATAGTAATATTTTAATGTGTTAATATTTTTATAATGAAATTAACGTTTTTTTAATAAAAAACGCAAAACAGAAATGAATTGGATACTAACCTTACTAATTTCAAGCACAATAAAATAACCTGTCTGAAAATATATATTGTTTTTTTTTAAAATAAACATTATGAATATGTTACAATATTATTACAAACATTAATAAACTTTTTTAAAATCACTAATAAACAAGAAAATATCATTACGAATAACAATAACACGAATAAACATTACTGGAAAACTGTCGGGTTTTAGTAACTTTAGGTTATGTGTAGTAGTCCCTAATTTTGCCGCACAGAGATGGCGCCTGCGCACAGATGTAAATTACATTATCCTTATAGGCCTGCAAAAATTTCAAAGCGTTCCCAGCAGGCCTACAAAAGTTTTGATGAAATAATCACAATAGCGTCTGAGGAACCAGCATGGATTCTCACGGCCTGTGCGGACGGACCCGTGAGAATCGCCAGCGATCCTCACGGCCTATATCAACGGAATAGGTGAGGATCGCATGCTTATCTCACGGCACTCAACCTGTTAAACAATACATGGTAACTAAAGTAAAGCAAATGGTACTTTAAAATACAGTTCTGCTAGAAAAAGATCACATAGAATTTCAGCAGACATGGCAATTACTCAATCTTGTAGAGCATTTAAAATTCAGTAAATTCTCTAAACTTTTTATATTTTCAGAAGATGTCTTCAGTTATTCATACAAAACTTTTTATACAAACAAATTCATTTTGTTCATTCAAACGAAAACTCAAATAAGAACATAACATAAAGGTGTAACGCATACATGATTATTGTAATCCTAAGCCAACTGAAATACAGTAAAATTTGGTTATAATGAAAATTCAAGAGATTGGCATTATTTGTTTGTTATAACCGAATGAGCCTATACGCCGCAATATCTATTGCTTGAAACCCAGCTTCGTGTAGTTTGAAGGAATGCAGTGCGTTGTTATAGTAGTGGGAGAATGAATGAGTTATTAGTGTTTCACTGCTGCCGCATTTGTTGTGGTGGCATGTACTAACTAGACTAAAAAAATATTCTATTCATCTGGCGCATTAATTTAACAAATACCTACCACGTTATTAACTTGGTCAAATTCATAATATTTAACTTACCAATTTATATCAAAATACGTACATAAATAAATAAATGTAATAAATACAAACATCATGTTAAATATGGAAAGTTTGAAAACTTATCAGAGTAATACAACAATCGTTCTCCCAGCATGCGTCACTCATTCAATATACCTCACCCTTACCCTTCACTCCGCAACTACATGGAGCTTCGAACCGCACAATATGTAGTACTCTATTATCTTACGTGCCCAGCCACAATTACTGCAATAACGAATATTAGTCTAAACAATTAATTTAAGTAAAAAAATCATGAATAAAAATCTTTAATACCACCTTTGTGGCAGAACGGTTAGCAATGTTTAGTCTCATCCGTTCTAGGCATAAAAAAGGTCGTTGTTGTTGTTTAGGTCAACAGCCGAAAGGCTGTTTTGAACCTCTAGAGGTTTTACTAAGTAAAACGAGGAGTGAGGTGGTTTACAATTGCCTTCCTCACTGAGTGGAAAAGTATGCTTATCAGCATGCCGAGCCCTCTGAAAAGCACATATTTTCCACTCTGTAAATGACAACTTCACTTCATTCACCACAGGGTCTGGCTGTATAATGAAATTCATTACTTTCAGAGAAGATAACTCTGACTAGTGTCTATTACACCTCTTACTTCTTCTGTTCTTAAATGATTCAGTCATTTAATTGGCTGACCATGTGATACGAAACAGAACTGTTTATTTTAGCCCTGCAACTAACAGATTGAGTGTAAATAATTTGACACTCCACCTGTCTGTTATGGGCAGCAAAAAAGGTCACGGGTTTAATTCCCGATGGGTCTAGGCTGAGGCAGTCAGAATAATACTGCAATTAAACAAAAACTTCCCTATGTTAACCCGTTTTACCGTAGAACTACCTGAACAGTAATATTTTTCACAGTATTGATATACGTAACGCAAAACCGTTTGCAGCCCATTTCCCGGAGAATATAAATTTGTCTATTAGACATATTATTATTATTATTATTATTTCAAGGAAGGTGATTTGTTTGTTACAACCAGATTCCATTTTCATAATATCCGACTAGTTACAATGTGTTAATAACACATAAAACCAACCAAATTTTCTATTTTTATATGTTATTACCAGATTTTCGTTATAACAGAATTTTACTGTTGTTGTTTAGGTCAACAGCCGAAAGGCTGGTTTGAAACCCTATAGAGGTTTTACTAAGTAAAAACGAGGAGTAAGGTGGTTTACCATCGCTTTCCTCACTGAGTTGAATGAGTATGCTTATCAGCATGCCAGGCCCTCCAAAAAGCACTCACTTTCCACCCTGCAAATGACACCTTCACTTCATTCACCACAGGGTCTGGCTGCATAGTGAAATTCATTACTCTCAGAGGAGATAACTCTGACTAGTGTCTTTTACACCTCTACCTCTTCTGGTCTTAAATAGTTCAGTCATATAAGTGGCTGACTATGTGATAAGAAACAGAACTATTTTTTTTAGCCGAATTTTACTATACAACATTAAAAAAAAGACTATTACAATTTTACCAAATTGATAATTATAATTAGATATTTACCAGTATTGACAGTGGCAGGACTAAATGCTTTCCATACAATTGTCTCACAAATGTTAGTAGCGATGAAGAGTGATATACCGGAACCAAGACCGTATCCTTTTTGCAGAAGTTCATCAAGTAACAAGACGATGAGACCAGCTACAAACAACTGGATGATAATCAATAAACAAACACCAGCACCAATTTCTGCTGGATCTCCATACATTCCGGTCATTACATATACGATCGCCTGACCAACCGTAATGACCATACCGAACACTGTAAAAGAAAAACACAACATAATTCGTTTGTTATCAGCCATTTTAAACAAAAATCAGTTTTGGTACTACATATTTTATGCCTTAAATAAATTCTAAATTTAGAAAGTGTTGTGCAGCAGCAAGAGTGGTTTAGAAGAGATGGGAAATTTAAAAGTAGGCAACGAAAACATACAGGAAGTTGGGGAATTCTGCTATCTAGGGAGTAAAATAACAAAGGATGGTAGAAGCACAAGTGATATCAAGAGTAGAATTGCTCAAGCTAGAAAAGCCTTTGAAATGAAAAACAGCTTACTGACTACAAACATTGATTTACAGATTAGGAAAACTTTCGTAAAACATTATGTTTGGAGTGTAGCATTATACGGAAGTGAAACGTGGGTGATAGGGGCTGTAGAAAATAAGAGGATACAAGCTTTTGAAATGTGGTGTTATAGGAAAATGTTAAAGATTAGGTGGGTGGACAAAATAAGTAATTTAGAGGTTCTTAGGTGAGTGGATGAAAAAAGAAGTATATGGAAGCATCTTACCAAAAGAAGGGATAGGCTAGTGGGGCATATCCTAAGACATCCAGGTATCGGGCTATTAATAATGGAGGGTAATATTGAGGGAGTAAATTGTAGAGGGAGGCAAAGATTAGAATATATAAAGCAAATTACAAAAGATGTAGGGTGTTACAGGTATGTAGATATGAAACGACTTGCACAAGATAGAACAGTTGGAGAACTGCATCAAACCAGTTAAGAGACTGATGACAGAAAAAAAAATTCTAAAAGCAAAAAAAGTTATAAAAGTTGTCAACCCAAACGTAGAAAAATCACATTAAATGAAAATATTTTTAAATAAGTGCGTACTTATTTATCTCACAAATTTTACAACCGTATAGATTCTTACCTGATTGATACATATTATTAAAAAGTTTTAAATTTTTAACCCTTTCATGGGTATCGCAAGAAGTCTCACAGAATGCAATTTAACCCCGTTAAAATTTCCAGATCCTAATCAGGAATCGAACCTGGGACGTTCTGCTTTATAGACTAGCTCACTAACCACTAAGTCACATAGGTGGACAATTGCATCAAACTTTATAATATTTCGGGTCTTTTCTGTTTCCTGTATACCACTATCAAATCCGAATTCCCTGAAGGATTGCACACGTGTTCATTTCTTCCACTCCCTGCCTTATTGAATACTCATACTGAGACAAACACACTGACGCATGCGAACACATGTCCTTCCCAGTCACAGTACATAGTACTATGTTACACTTTCTGTTGTTTTATTTCCTATTTTGATTGTTTTGTTTTGCTATTACTACATTACTATTACATTATATTTTTTTTAATTACACTGGGAAAGAAAATTGTCTGAGTGTTTCACACAGGCTTTTTTTGTTGTCACATCTTCTGGGATTATGCAATAACCCCCTTTCCTGAAGGAGCTCTACAGCATCTTCCTCTGTCCCAATATTATTAAATAACTCTACAAAATCCATAGTAGACTGTGTAGTAACTAACTGTGAAATCAGAGTGAAGTTGACATTTCAAAGGAATGGTGCGCTAGACCCAGGAGTGGGAGAATCGTGTAACCCTTCAGGGAATTCGGATTTGATAATGGCATTCAGAAAACGGAAAACATCCAATATTTCTTCATGTAATTTCATCACAATAAAACAGGTAACTACATTATTATATATAATTTTACTGTTTGTGCATATCCTGTTATCATAAAAGAGATTTACAAAAGAACCCAGGTTTTACATTTGACTATTCAGTTTGTTGCATACATTTCGTGCATATATTTTTTTTAATGTTGTTGTTGTTTAGGTCATCAGCCAAAAAGCTGGTTTGAACCTGTAGAGGTTTTACTAAGTAAAACGAGGAGTGAGGTGGTTTACCATTGCCTTCCTCACTGAGTGGAAAAGTACGCTTATCAGCATGCCGGGCCCTCTGAAAAGCACATATTTTCCATTCGGCAAATGACACCTTCAATTCATTCACCACAGGGTCTGGCTGTATAATGAAATTCATTACTTTCAGAGGAGATAACTCTGATTAGTGTCTTTTACACCTCTACCTCTTCTGCTCTTAAATGATTCAGTCATTCAATTTGCTGACCATGTGATAAGAAACAGAACTATTTATTTTAGCCCTGCAACAAACAGATTGAGTGTAAATAATTTGACACTCCACCTGTCTGTTATGGGCAGTTTTTTAATGTACTAGAAGTTAAATAGAGTAGTCAGCTAATAAACTATCCTGTCTTATTAGGTAACGGGTGTTTCAAAAAGTACACACTTAGAAGTTTAAGGGTTAATATTTTCTGCATAGGGAATATTTTTTTCCCCCAAATAACAGTTGGCACTACCGTACTCATTGTTGACCCATTGTGTATTACTGACATGTACTAGTGCTATCCCAGTATTCATTTGTGTCTGTATAAATTCAAACATGGTTTTTTCAAAGGATGAACGTGTTTTTATTATTGAAAGTTATTGCGCATATAAATCTTACGAACGAGTGAAATACAAGTTCCAGTTAAAATTTCCCAATTCTGAAGTACCTATTAACACCACAATATCGCCTCTGATTAATAAATTTCGTGAGACTGGCAGTGTAAAGGATTGGAAAAGCACAGGTCGACCATCAGTGTTAACAGAACTAGTTTTGGACGATGTGAAACAATGTTTGACTACCTCACCCGGCAAATCACTTAGAAAGTTATCTTCACAGGCTGGATTATCACTATCTTCTGCTTTAAGGGCTATAAAAAAATTAAATCTGCATCCTTACTGCATCGGTGTCGTTCATGAACTGAAAGAAGTTGACCATGGGAAACGTATACAGTATTGTCGTTGGATACGTTCTCTTGTTAATGACAATGGTGTTGAAATTTTGGATCGTTTTTATTTCAGTGACGAAGCATGGTTCCACTTGGATGGTTACATCAACAGCCAAAACTGCTGAATATGGAGCGCTCATAATCCCCACACATTTCATGAACGTCCACTACACGCAAGTAAAATTGGTGTTTGGTGTGCGATCTCCCGGCGTCGTATTGTTGGGCCATTATTTTTTGACACATCTGTAGATGGTGTGGTGTACCGCAACTTAATTGAACAATTTATAGTGTTGTTAGAATTACACGATCGAGATTGTTGGTTTCAGCAGGATAACGCAACGTGCCATACTTCTACTGAAACGCTGAATATATTACGATAATTTTTCCACCATCGTGTGATATCAAAAGGATTGTGGCCATTAAGATCCCCAGATCTTACTCCTGCGGATTTTTTCTTTGGGGGAATTTAAAGATTAAGGTTTTTAAAAACAATCCTCATATAATTGAAGAATTGAAGGCTAATATTGAAAGTGAGATTACAAACATTAATGAGCAAAAACTACGAAAAGTGGCTGCAAATGTTATAAAACGTGTCTGAACTTGCATTACAAGCGGAGGAAGTCATTTTGAACATTTATTGTGAAGTTTTAAAGGCAATCTGAATGTTATAAAGGTAATAATTTCATACCATATAATTTGTAATTACTTAATGTAATAAATTCGCGTTTTCAAACTTCGAAGTGCGTCCTTTTTGAAACACCCGTTATTTATCCAACATTTATATTTTGCCTTTGCCTTCTCGTAACTGTTTCCACAAAAATGGATGATTTATTGGTTTACTGATGATTTATTAACCTGATATACCATAATTTACTGAAATAAATCTTAAACAAAGAGTTTTCTTGATCCTAACTCATCAATAAATATGCCCACAATGTCATAAATTTGGAAATGACTTATACTTACATTTTTGAGCACCGTTAAAGAGAGCTCTGTCTTTAGGTGTGTCACCAACTTCGATAATCTTTGCACCGGCCAGCAGTTGCATAATTAAACCAGAAGTGACGATAGGTGATATACCAAGTTCCATCAATGTACCTCTGTTCGAAGCAAGAATAACTCTTATCCAGTAAAATGGATCAGCTGAGTCTGAACTCATAATACCAAAAAGAGGAATCTAAGCGAGAAAAAACAAATCAAACATTTTTCATAAATGCACAGATTATACAACTACATAAGCTTTCTCATTTAATTTAATTGTTGACCGGCAATTAACAAAATTATTCATAAAAAAATTATGTTACACATTGGAATCTAATTGGGTGATTGGATCATATTCTTTATTCACTGATCTTGTTTCATTACCCATTGAAGCCAAAAAAATTAAATTTCAAAATCTTTGGCATCACTGAATAATAATCTCTTCAATTATTTTGTCTGCAAGGTTTGCAACATCATATCCTGAACTAATTTTGTAAACAATGAAATGCACGTGACAGTTAGTTTCTACACCAACAACAACAGAAATCATACGGACAGAACACAATCACGTCAGTATTGGACTGCTACTGAGATCTACTGGAACTTCTCACAATTACAAATAACTGAAATTACGTTTAAAATACATAGCGAGCAACTATCGTCAAAGATAGTCAAAAGATGGGAGCAGCGAGTTCAGTTGCAAAGTCGCCACAATGTTTTATAATGGCGGCAAGTTTGACTCGTCATAATCAATCAATCGGTTAAAATGGTTTAGTAGTATGTCTGAGAAAACGAGGTTGTTATCTTTAAAAAAGAAAGTTTTTCAAATACAATCTTATAAGTGCACTTTATAAGGGAAAAATTGCAAAAAAGAAGAGTAAGAAATAATTAAAAATGCGAAAACTTTAGCATTCAATTTTTTATGAGACTCTTGGTTTATTAAATAATTTTATGTGAACATGCATCAAAATGAATTTACTTCTAAATTTCAAATTTAACGTAATGTCATGGAAAAATGCTAATAAATAACAATTAAAATCCTACAGCTTTGGTATGCAGTTTTTTTTGTACAATGCTTAGTTTAGAAATAATTCACGATTTGCTTTTTATAAAACACTGCATTAAAATTGACCTAATCTGGGTTGCCATTCCACTATTCTGACAATCAACAACAGTTATGGATAACGCATCAAAATGGGATATTGTGTGATTAAAATACAGCATTACATGAAAATTATGTAAATTAACTTGAATTAATGGAATTACATAACCATAATTTGATTTATCAATTTCCACCGCTTTGAAAAATTGAACGAGTTTAAAGGCGAACGTGTATGTAACAATTTATTATTTAAGTTATAAAATTTAAATATTTAGGGAAATAAAATATTAATGAAAGAAAATTTGTTATCCAATAAATCTTCACAGGTTATATGCATAATACAATATCAAAATGAATAATAAATTTATTAAAAGTGGTTTTCAAAAGTGTTCAGAAAAAAAAACATTACATTCGGCTAAATATGATTAAGATTACATTACACTTGACTAATTCATGACCTTCAAATACTCATTGTGTATAGTGGAGCCACATATGCTTACGACGACAGCATATATTACCGTAAAAGTTCCCAAGATAACATTTAACCTTTCTATCATATATATATTTTTTGAAAAAAAGTATCACCTTTTAACAAATTATGATTGTTCACAAAAAAGAAAATTATCAACAATTATCAATTTTTAACATGGTCGATTGTACGGGAATAATTAACAGATACTATTACATTCTAAATTTGTTTTAGATGTAAAAATTGAAATCCTCGTTAATACAATATTGAATAATTTTCCCTTTCAGCATTTTATGAATTATAAGATAAAATCATACATACTGCAGAGTAAGCTCTTAATTAAAAAAAAAAAACATTTTTAAAAAACGGCAAGTGATTTTAATTACTGTAATTTAAGACAAAATGCTTATTCCTATGACGCTAATTTACTAGCTGCTAGTAGACTAGAGTCACGGGAACCAACAACTAGCAGCTAGTTTCCACTAGCTCACAAGTGACTTCGAACATGTTTAATTTTACTAGCGCTAGTAGGGGACAAAAGATCACGATTGACTAGAACAAGTAAACTAGTTCGGTGTAAATGTTGCTTACTAGCGCTAATACAGGAGAAAAGGTCATGTGATTGACTTGCGCTAGTAAACTAGTGTCATGGGAACAGTCAACAACACGCTAATAGGTCCTGCTAGTACTAAAGGCTACCAGCCTTTAGTACTTACATACTGCAGGGTATGTAAGTACTTATTACATACTTATTAGTGATTTTAATTACTGTAATTTAAGACAAATAGCTTATTCCTATGACGCTAATTTACTAGCTAGACTAGCGTCGCGGGAACCAACAACTAGCAGCTAGTTTAGTTAAAGAGCTAGTTTCCACTAGCTCGCAAGTGACTTCGAACGTGTTTAATTTTACTAGCGCTAGTAGGAGACAAAAGATCACGATTGACTAGAACAAGTAAACTAGTTCGGTGTGAATGTTGCTTACTAGCGCTAATACAAGAGAAAAAGTCACGTGATTGACTTGCGCTAGTAAACTAGCATCATGGGAACAATCAACAACACGCTAATAGGTCCTGCTAGTACTAAAGGCTGGTAAACTAGCATAGGTAGGCCTAAAGGGTAACAAACACATTAAAATCAAAGTAACATGTACCAAAATTAGGTTACTACCAAAAATAATTATAACAATAGAAAGGGTCGACGGAAGAAAGTGCTAACCCACAAAATTTCCAGCATGATTTTTTTAAATATTCTGTAAAAATGAAATGTGCAGGACGTTTTAAACACGATGCTACATTTACGATCTAAAGAATATAGATTAACAGAAAAAACAAATGTTTAACAAAAAATTCCAAAACATGATTTGTAGATTTCAGTAAACTTTTAAAATGACATTGCGTAAAATTATGTTGATGTGGATTAGCACCGTCTTCTCCTGACCCCTTCAATTACTAATGTGGAAATTAATAATTTCACCTCAGTTCCCTCGTAAGATTTTATATTTTCTGGATAAAAATTTGGATTTAAATGAATTAACTTACTATTATTCCTGGGTAATGAAAAAATTTCAGTAATTCAAAAACATCTTACCCCCATTTTATTTTGTAAAATTCAAGAATTTCCTATAACTGCATTGAAAAAACTTCAAATTCATATTAATTAGAACACATTTAATACAACAGCTTAGAATTTATTGAATATTAACAGAACACTATTATATCGGAGTAATAGACCAAATTTTAACAAACTACAATTTATTCTAAAATTTATTCAACAAAACAATATGTTATTACTTACTTGACAACACACAAGAAAAATGAACAATGTAATAGCAGTCCATAGTACTTTCTCTCTGAATTGGATCTGTAAAACAAATATAAAGATATAATAAATTATTTCTTTAAATTGCATTACAAGAATTAAATTAAATATTTCAACTTTCTAACTTACTTTATAGAAAAGAATACCTCGTTTATCCAGACTAATTGGGATTTATAGCGATCCAAAAAATCAATAATCTGGTAACAATAGAAAATTGATAAAAATAAAATGTAATGGGAAAACTTACTCTTTATTTATACTTCTTTGGACATAAATATGTTGACGTACAAGTATTTAAACGTTTTTAGTTTTTATTTATAAAGAAATCTTTTTTTTAATGATATTTGTACAATTCCACTATTGTTTCAACATCATAAGTTCAGTTGGTGTGGCATTGCGTTCCTCCTTCCAGTACAACATGATGTTGCCAGCAATAACTCGCCAAGCAAATATATTAACATACATTTGATCTTTAGCCTGAGGCACTAATGTTAAAGTATATACCACAGAGTGATTTTTTAGTCCTGTTACCCAATTGTTAATGTCTGGTAATATTTTTCTAAAAAAAATAAATTTTGTTTTGTGACACTAAGTTGGTAGCCCTACTCAACCAGTATGGATATGGCAGTGTGAGTTGATTCTCCTTGAGCTGTGTAAAATTTTGTGCCATTTCCGGTCGTGCTACGAACAGAATGTCTTTTATCCTAAAACAATCTCTTGTTTAAATCTGGAGGCTGAAGCTCTCGAACTAATCGTATGTGATACGGATACAATTTCAATTTTTTAGCAGCTTTCTGAGCACTCGAACATGACAAATCAACATGCGAGGAAAAGTTTTTGTAAACTTTTCCATGGAGAATTGAGCAATCTTGTTTTCACATTCTCTTAACGTCATCTGTCAAGAGAGTTGGTCGACCACTACGTTTTCTGCTGCAAACAATACCTGCCTCTAAAAATCAGTTAGTTAGCCTAGAAATTGACTAGAATAGAGTGGAGGAACACCAAAAAATTTAATTTGAAATAATTCTTTTACACTTGCATACGATTTTGTAGCAAAATATTGTTCAAGAATGAAAACCCGTTGTTCTAGGGTAAAAGACATTCTGTTCTAACACAACTGGAAACAGCACAAAATTTTACGCAACTCAAGGAGAATCAACTCAAACTGTCGTATCTACCGGTTGAGTAGGGCTACCAACTTTGTGTCACAAAACAAAATATCCCTTTCTTAGAAAAAAATTACCAGACATTAACAATTGGGTAACAGGACTAAAAAAATCACCCGGTATAACCGTACGCTTTGAATATTTAAACTTTGGTTAATGTACAATACAGTGGACCCTCACTTTACGATGCACTCAGATTACAATATTTCACTTTACGATGAGTCATCAAATTAGTCACAGGATTCCCAAAGTCGCACATGCACCTGACCCGCCAATCGTCAACCCCTACAGTAAGAAGTTCTGATCGAATGTACTTCCTCCCTCTTGTCAAGATACCCTCGACCATGCTACCCGCACCCTCCCATAATCAGCTCAAGGTTGTTTCTGTTTTTCAGTTTTGTCACAGCACCCATACTATTTAGTATTGTTACACTTATCACCTTGGTTATTGGTTTCGCATCTGTGCCGTAGTGTCTGTCGTGTTATTATAAATACGTATTCTTTGTAGCTTTGGTACTGTGTTTCCTGTGTACGTTACTGTAGTTATAGTGAAAATGGGTCCTAAATCGCGCATAAAAAGTAAAATTTTTATTAACCCTTTCACTGCCAAGTTATAAAACCGAGGGTTAAACCAGTGAGCCGGGTTTTTTTAAATATTTTTTTGGATGCATCTTAAGTTTTTAAACATTTTAATTTTTACTCGTTTTATCAATTAAAATTATTTCTTTGTAGCAGATTTATTAAAATTTATATTAGATTTATTCCACTATTTGTACCACTAAAATCATGAACAACATGAATAAATTTATTGGAAGCCTACTGGTAGCTTTCTGAAGTAGGTCTAACCTTTTTACGTCATTTAAGTGGAGGTTTAATTACACTAGATTGTTCTTCCATGTCACACTTACTATCACAATCGGCTAAATCACAATCGGAGAAGATTAAAAAAAAAACCAATATCATTATCGATGCCATTTCATGTTTACAAACAAAACAGGCCGTGCAGAAATGAAAATATCTCTTTACTACGTACTTGATTTTGTCGACAAAGAAGAAAACAAAAATTCAACTGTAAATGCGTAAATACAGTTGGTAACACTTACTAGGAGGCAATTCAAAAACACTTTCAATGCCAATCGAGTTAAATCGTGTTTGGCAATATGAATTAAAACTTCAAAACGAGTTAACTCGTGTTTGGCGTGTAAGCATGATAAGCCCACTTCGCGTATACTCGTGTTTGGCAGTGAAAGGGTTAAAGAAAAGCAAGAAATTATAACAAAACATGATGAAGGGGCTAGGATAAATGCTACTCATAATACTACTATTTTTACACTACTCATGGCTGAAAGACTACATAAGTGAGATCATCCTGTTGGTCAGTGTGGTCCAATCTGGTTCTATGGGTTTGTAAAAAGTAAGGTTAGTGCACTGTTTGCACTTTCACCATCACATTTCTAAGTACTTCTTGACGTTCGCTATAAAGTGTATTTACGATTTCTCTTTTACCAGAGATTTTAAATGTAAATTAACCAAATCATACTTAACTAAAGCATAAAAATTTAAGCAGTGTATCACTATTTGTTTCAAAATTTGTTATACAAATATTAAAAAATAATTTGTAAAAAAAAACATAACCTTGAAGTTCTCCTATAGACAGTCAAATACAGGCTACGTACAATAACCGTTCACTAACACAACTAAATTACACCTGAGATAAATATGTATTACATTCTATTACTATTTTGAAAACTTTAAGGTCAATAGACAAAGCATCACGTTAATAATTAAGAACATCTATAAATCTGATCATCATAGAATGAAGGTATTGAAGTCAAACTAAAATTTTATTTCAAGACTGAAAATATTGAAATACTATTACATAAGGCTACAATATAAAAATGTTCCAGATGGTATGTATAAAATGTTTCTGGTCTCACAGCATTATAGACAGCTAAACTAAAACTTAATTTAGAATATTTAAATAAATAATACTCCTGGCTAAGAAATACTAAAAGGTACTACACGCCGGCCGCATTGGTGAAGTTGGTAACGTGCTCGCCTCTCATCATGCGGTCTTGGGTTCAAATCCCATTCAGGCACGGCATTTTTTCATACGTTACAAAAAAAATCATTTCATCATTTACCGTCTGCATTAGCAGTAATTGCAGAACAGTCGGACGTTAAACAAAAAAAAAAAAAAAAAAAAAGTACTACCCAAGATTAATTGACAGATAGTGTTGATTATATAATTAACCACAAACCACAAACAAAATGGAAAAATCTTCAAATCAATGTGATTCCAATGAAACTGACATGTTAAATTTTTCTGGACACATCATGATATATCTATTAAAACTTTAACTTATAATTATTTTTTGAAGTTGATGAGCTCTGAACATATGCATTTCTCCATTTCTCCGTACCCACTTTATAGCTAGCCAATGACATACCAGCAACATTGCCAATACTTGTTGTCATAGCTCTGTTATATATTTTGTCAGCCATTTTTTTTTGTTATATCAATAACAGTTAATCTATGAACATACAACCAGCTGATTATATTATAAAGTATTGTATATTAACGATAAAACCAAAACCGATATGTTCAGTATGAGATACAAGACACGAGTGACTCTTATACGCATGCGTGCGTAATGTTTGTCAGGCTGATACATTAGTACAATCTGACAA
This sequence comes from Catonia carolina, assembly GCA_035578175.1. Taxonomy (NCBI): domain Eukaryota; kingdom Metazoa; phylum Arthropoda; class Insecta; order Hemiptera; family Achilidae; genus Catonia; species Catonia carolina. Next base: position 43,898,320 of record JAQMRL010000006.1, on the reverse strand, counting down.
CGCTGTCAAATGTTCTTACTAGTCTAAATGCGTGGAACAGCAGAGCTCATCAACGGTAAAAAACATTATAGTTGTAGATTACAGTATAATATAAAAAAATAATTTACCTTTCTTTCGGGTTTAGCTATTTCTGGTAAAATACTGCAGAAAGGTTTAATAACCTCAAGGAACTTGACTGAAAAATAAAGAAAAATGTATTTATTAGTATCAAAATATGAATAAATGGATTCAGACACCCAAAACATTTTATTGTTCATAACTGTCACATTATAGTACACTAACAGTCAATTTCTTACATTACTGAAAGTTAGATGCATAGTTAAATCTTTTATTACAAAACAGCCCTACAACATACATATACTACATAAAATTTAAGTTAATTATTAACAATCAGAAGTAATTTTTTACAAATAAATTAACATAATAAAGAAGAAACAGGCTAATACTTAACCATTTTAAATGTTCGGCAAATGATTAAAGTTTTTAAGGTTAACCATTAAGAGGGTCATGCCAGTTATATTTTTAACATACACAATAAAAGATTAAATTTATGGTGATATATTCCTAATTATAACCTGAGCTACTGAGTTAAGGAACTTACTTATGTTAATGATTATTTTAAATTCATTCAATCTGTGATTACTTCTTTGATAGTTAATGTATTGCCATATTTAAATCAAGCCTTAATATATTGTTACTGCTATTAATTTGATAATTGTTCTAGGCATAAAACTTTATAACACTATAAAATAGTTCATTGGATTGAACAAGTGTCTACACAGATTGTAAGGCACATGACTAATATCAGTCATGTCCTCCTATTTACAGTGGACTTCCAATTTTCTTAATAAACGTTTTAAGACCACGAACTAACCATACCTTACATTTTACAAACTATTAGAAAAAAATCTTGCTTCTCCAGACTGTCTATTAGATAATAATCTACAGTCCTGACCTACATTTCTAATAGAAAGACTGTAAATAAAATTTATTTTAGTGAACTCCTAGTACTTTATCTTTACTAATATAAATGTAACTGATGTAGTTTAATCTATTTTAACTCGGTGAATCTGAGAATTTCACTTCAAAATTCAAGGAAACTAATAACATATGCATCAACAGAACAGCTAACCTACATTTCTGTTTTAACAAATGATATATCAATAACTTAACTTAGCAAACGGCAAGTAGATACTAAAAATATATTAAAAAAGTACAATACCATAGACGTATTTAAACCAATTTATAATTAAATTTTAATACATGGAACCTACTTTCAAATCCAAAAAAAAATTACGCTACAAATCTCTGCGTTGGAAATTAATTTACTTACAGCAAATATCTAGATATTAAATAATTTAAATTTAATTAGCTCATTTGAATTATTAGGATTGAATCAATGAAATACTTCAAGAGTTTTAAAAAATACATGCAGAAATCAGTAATAACCTGTGAAGTAGAACAATATTTATTTATCCATAAAATTTAATAACTAAGGATTTTTAAATGTCATTTTACTTACTGCCCATTTTGAAGACCTAATATTAGTAAATTCAGTGAAATAAAATTACAAAAACTAACAAATAAACGAAATTGCACTATACTGTAAACACCATCCGAATGTATCTCACGCCTAGTACATCACGAAAAAGAACCGCAACTTCAATGAATTCTGTGCTAACGTATTACACGTAGCAGGCAACGGTCCCATAACACCGCACACGTAGATTCATTCCATCGTACACATCCGGCCAACTTTATTTCCGAACAATATTTACTGCCAACACTTTTAAAAATTAATTGATTAACAACTCACTGATTTTCAGTTTTAGTAAATTCAGTATGTCATATCATCTATTATGCTGTAAGTCACATCATTAGTAGTACGAAATGTTATTACAAATAATATTAACTGGTATCATATGCATATATATTTATATAATTATTAGTTATGTAAATGTTAGTAAAACAATGAATTTCTATTTTTTATTCTGTCTGTAAGCAAGTAATTTTGCGAGTGGCATAAATAAAACTATTACAACACCACAAATAATAAATAATTAAGCGTTCTGATTATGACAGCGTTGTATCGGCGGGCATTTTAAATATGGTAGATTTCAGCGTTCATTTCAACGATAATGAATTTACGTTTTGGCAGACTACCGAAGATCTTCCATTAGGCATGTTTTGAACTCTCATATAATTCGTTGCATTGTAAGAGCTGGCTAAACACTAATAAACAAAAAATAAGTTTATTCTATAAACATATGTTAAGTCATCTGTTTGTAAAAAAATTATCAATGTTAACTAAATTTGCCGAAAATTAATATTGTTGGGGCCGCTTCTGTGGCATAGTGGTTAGCTCGCTAGGCTTCTAAGCAGAGGTTTCCAGTTCGATATAGGCTAGGGTCTGGAAATTATTACATCATGCCAAAACTCACAGTAGTTGCTAATGTCCTACCCGTTGATGTAACTTTAAATTTAAAAAAATATATAAAAAAAATACATTTTTTATAGGAAGTTTCATGTTATGACAGTAAAAAATTAGTTTTAAAACAAAGTGATTTTTTTTGCATTTTTAACTCAAAGTTCAATAACCTTTCTTGGTCACCCATAATCAAGCAGTTTAATGTGACTTAACTTGAATAAAACAGTGTGTCAATAATATCTATAAGAAAAAGGTTTTCCCAAGTTCAAAATTATGAAAACATGATTTATTTTTCGAAGCATCCTTCAGGTCGTATATTTTGGTAGTGCTACATACTAAATATTTTCCACAGAGCATAGGATGTATGTTTTGTTACAGATAACTGGATAAGGTTAGATTGAAAATAATCTGGTGCAAAACACTCACACAACTTTCTCTTGCCAATGCAAATAACAATATAATCTAACAATATAATCAATATTAACAATATAATCTAAAAAATTAGTAATAAAACATTAGAAATAAACAAAAAACTAACCTAAATTTAATCATGAGTGAAAGACGCAAAATGAAAATCAACCTGTTTGGCTTAAAAATACAGAAAAACACTCTTTCACGCTAAACTAGGCTCTGTAGAGAAAAATACTTTAAATAAAAGTTGTAGATCTTTTAATTATCTATAAATTTTATTATATACATTTTTGTCGTAAAATGTATACATTATTAGTTTGAATGCTCGTCCTGATTATTTAACCAAATTTTTAATGGCTGTTTCCAAGTTTAATTATTAGCTTGGTAGTAATGTGTTAACAATGGAAAGTTGGTAATATACGTATAAATAGCTTGAAAACTTTTGTTTCACAAATGTGTTCTTATGGTAACACATTGAGCACAGAGGCAAGAATTCATGGTAGTGTTGCCATGCTTGTATAGCAATGTGGTGAAAAATTTAAGGTGATACCAATATTGACGTAATCAGCATCTATGACTGATTTTTATTATTTGTATACCGATTCAGCTAGTAAACACAGATTTATTTGTAATCTACAAATTTTACATTTGAAAATTCTATTTATAGTTATGATTTATATCATACTACAATGTCCAAATACAAAATTCTTGGTAAAATGAAGAAATCTTTAATTTAATTGGAAAGGTTAGTTTTCTAATCGATTGGATTATGCAATCGGGTGTCAGGTACGGTACAATACCGCACTACATCATCCTTTACTTTTTCAAAATTATTTACTGATTAGTTAGCTAAAAAATAATGTCACATCCAATATTGGTATAGAAAGTTTCGTAAATCTTCAAAAAAATCACTAACTATTTTTCAAGAAATATATTTAACCTATTTTTCTTTAAAAAACAAGTTCAGTTATTCTCAGGTCATATTTCTTACCTTTTACTTATGATCTATACCGATGTCAACAACGACAGTTTCCAGTACTAATATGAACAATCATGATTTAGCTTCCAATGTGTGAGGTTGTGTAAGAAGTTATTGTTTTAAGTTCAGTTTTCTATGAGGGGGAAGAAAAATAACTACAATTTATTCTTATTCGGTCTTGGGTTTGAATCCCATTCAGGCATGGCATATTTTCATATGTTACAAAAAATCTTTTCATCCTTCACCGTCTGCATTAGCCGTAATTGCAGAACAGTCGGACGTTAAATCAAAAAAAAGTATTGTTATTATTTAAGTTACAAGTTAGCATCATAGCAGCAGAATCCATACAAAATAATGGTTTTTTTGTTTATATAAAAATACTTTTAATATTTACCTTTTTACTGCTTCTTTACTTCGTTTTTTAAGTACATTTGCACCACTTCTTCAAATAATAACATATAGCTTCTAGAAAATGTTTATGAAGATCTTTTGTCAAAGGTTTGAAATCAAATCATTTATTCATTGGAATTGAGTTCTGTAACCCTGAATGAAATTCTAAGAGGCATCACTTGTAGTTCTAACAATGTTTCTTCATTTATGTTTAATTTAAGTTAATACTTGACTGAATAAAGATGGCGACACTGATTGGATTTCAAAATTTTCACTTCCATAATCTACGGTAATGCACCATGGATTCCTTATTATACAGGTGATCGTAAAGTCGCGCAACCCAAAACGATAACAGTCTTAGAAAGCTGTAATGTATTTTTTATTTTTCTTTCAAAGTTTACGATACAAGTTATAATTACAACTTACTTACTTACAAGTTCACAACAAGTGCTGGAAATGTCCACCGTGGTTTGCAATGCATGCATCAACGCGTTTTCTTACATTGGACGCAACCTTTGTGAGTGTAGCAGTAGCAATATTTGATATACAGTCTTCAATGTTTCTTCTAAGTTCATCTACTGTAAGCGGGATTTTTTTGTACACATTATCTTACAAATAGCCCCATAAATAAAAATCAGGAGTCAGATCTGGTGACCGAGGAGGCTACAAACCACGAGAAATTATTCGGTCATCAAAGAAATCGTGGAGAAATTGGATAGTACTATTTGCCGTATGTGAAGTTGCTCCGTCTTGTTGTAGCCAGCAATAACGTTCGTCAACATGTAGCAGTGCTACGAACTGCATGATTATTTCTTGATAACGTTCTGCTGTGATTGTATCCGAAAAAAAGATAGGCCCGACAATTCTCCGACGAGATACACCACACCACACCCCAATTTTTTGAGAATGTAATGGCTGTTCATGGAATTCATGTGGATTCTCTGCAGACCATACTCTACAATTTTGACTATTAACGTATCCACTTAGATGAAACCAAACTTCATTGCTGAAAAAAACTGTCCAGAACAGATATGTCATTTCGAATGAAATTTTTAAACCAATGACAATACCACAATCGCTTCTCCTTATCTGGCTCTTCGAGCTGATGAGTTACGTTAATCCGGTACAGATGTAATTTTAATAACTTAGTGGCTTTATGAACATTTCCATAAGACAGTCCAGTCTGAGTAGAAATTTTTCGAAGAGACTTTTTTGGAGAACGAATAAACGTTTCACTTATCGTCTGCAGACTGTCGTCAGATAAAACACTTGGTCGGCCGGTACAATTACAGTCATTCACGCTACCTGTACCCCGAAAACGATGAAACAAACGAAATATGGTCGATTTGTTTGGCACTTTAGCATCTGGAAAGGCATTGGAGAAATGTTCTTGACCCTTCGCATAGGATTTCGATTCACAGTAACTCAAAACGATAGAGACGCTTTGTTCTTGCGTAAGACATTGCGACTCGAACTGAACAAACCAACTGGTTTCTGGCTAACTGTCGCCCAGTGGCGTGATCTAGCAGTGCTGCCACATACTGTACTACTAAACGAAAAATTCCCATATTCTAATCATACTTTACAAATTTACCTTCAATTCCTACACGGCTTCAAACATTTAGTTGCGCGACTTTAGGATCACCTGGTATAACAATACAGAAAGTGTTACTGCAGTTTTAAAACTAAAGCTGTTTTTTTAGCTGTCTTATCCTTCAGCAATAACTTTCATAATTTGTCGCTAAAGTCAGCAGAAGAGTACTAAACATGAAAATTGGTAGATGAGAATAAGTCAGTGCAATGAAAAAGTGGAAATTCACTTACCAATTACAAAGAACCCTCACTACCATGCCTACTCTACTCTACCACTTACTTTGTTGGTTATATACCAGTGCAAACCAGATAGAATAATTGCTGTTTTGTTATGATTGGTAAATGAAACTAAAATCTGTAATTTTTTTTTAATCGTACTAGACCTTTATCTGCCCATAACAGACAGGTAGTGTCAAATTATTTACACTCAATCTGTTCGTTGCAGGGCTAAAATAAATAGTTCTGTTTCTTATCACATGGTCAGCCAACTAAATGACTGAATCATTTAAGAACGGAAGAGGTAGAGGTGTAAATGACACTAATCAGAGTTATCTCCTCTGAAAGTAATGAATTTCATTGTACAGCCAGACCCTGTAGTGAATGAAGTGAAGGTGTCATTTGTAGGGTGGAAAATATGTGGTTTTCAGAGGGCCCGGCATGCTGATAAGCGTACTTTTCCACTCAGTGAGGAAGGCATGGTAAACCACCTCACTCCTCGTTTTACTTAGTAAAACCTCAACAGGTTCAAACCAGCCTTTCGGCTGATGATCTAAACAACAGACCTTTATAGTTTTTTGTGTTACAGTAGAATGTTGACCAGACCTCGTCTATATTTTTTAAATGAACCAATAAAAGACAGCTGGCCAGAGACGTAAAGATCTATCGACAAACTTGCATACGTTCCTGAAAAACTGTGTTAATGGCTCTAGTAATGTGCCGGAATTGACTGTTAAAAGATATCTGTGCCGTTAAAGCCGCAGAGAAATCTCTGCCATTAATGTTTGTAAGAGTGCTGCACCACCACGTGCAAAGCTGTACCCAAGTCTGTTCGATTGGACAGTAACAAGAAAAAATATCTTTTTTTAACATTAAGGAATCTTAATGTTGGTGTTAAATGTTCCTCAGCAGCGGTAACAAAAAATCAAAAGTGTTAGCATCCATTCATAAATAATGAAAATCATCTGGCTCATTATGTCTATTCTTTTAGTAGCACCATGTAGCCAATACGATTTCTCATATTCAACCCACTTAGATCGTTCTCTTGGTGAATTTTCAGTAAAATACATATGCAGCATAGTGTAACAAAGCCTGTTTCTTTCTTAGGATATTACAAAACCACTTGTAGACTTTCACCGCATAAAACAAGACAGGATATAAACTAAGCTTCCATGCAACTTATATTTTGGACCGTTGGTTTGCTGAACAGTCCAAGGACTTGCCAAGTTCGCACAGATGTGGCTGCGGGTTTCTTGATTCACTAGTTAGTGGAGTGCCACGAGTTTGGACTGGCACGATGTCCATCCAGACTTAACTGCGCCGAGTTACCCGTAGACTTACCTTTACATGTTAGTGTGTCAAAATTTAATCTGTACAAGCTTAACTGTCCAGATTTAACCATAACGGTTAAATCTGTGGCCAGCTATTATGAGTCTGACCTTACTATTATCAAATTTTTTGAAACTAATTACTTAAAATATTTTATTCCTAATGTTTATAGGCTGCAATCTGTTCAATTCAGAATAATAAGCAACCCCATGACCCAATGAGATGAGGGTGATATGTGTGACGAGTAAATGAGGTGTAGTCTTGTACAGACCCAAGCCGAACATTCCTGAGAGTAATTGAACCCCAACCATTAAAGCACATCAGTAACCACTGTCTAATGTTCAAATCCATATAAAAGTAACTACCTTTATTAGGATTCGAACTAGGAACCTTTGTCTCCAAATCAGCTTTTAAACAGCTGACTTGCAGCAACGACTTTACCTCTAGACCAACCCGGTGGATAATTTAAAAAAAGGAATGACATTTCATGATTTCTTTTTTGTAATATTCATCATCATCATCATCCATGTTCTGCTTCACAACAGGTCTCCACATCCAGTCCTCCATCTTTGGATAAATGAAAACTACAAATCTTTGGCTTTATGTTGGTTGATATATGACAGGTCCTATACTCCCTTTGCAGTCTCCTGGATGCAAAAAAAAAATCACTAGTTTCTGAGAATTATTTATAACATTGTTTGATTGTGTTAGATTTTTTGTATTTGATGATTATATGACAATGATCTTGTGTGTTGTAATCATCCGTGATAAGCAGAAGAATTCAAGTTTTCATTTTGGCTCATGGCTGGAAATTCCTGACAAACATGAACTGTGATTATTTTGATCCTCGTCAGTTAAAATTTCAAGGCAGTGTCAAATGAAATCTTTGATTCCCCTGCCATTTCAAAAACGGTTAACTTTTTACCTCTCAAGTGTTAAATTTGGTTGGTTAATGTTCATACTATAAATTTTTTTTAAATTTTTTAAAACTTCCAGGATTCTGGACGCTTGTAGTTGTAAAGTGAGGTCTCATAAAGTGTTTGACCCATAAATCAGCATTTTCTATTTGAATTTTTAAAAAACTTTTGCAAATAATATTTTAAACAAAGTAGGAGAAATACTACTTTAAACCCTTGCAAACTTGAAACAATCTGCTGGATTAATTAATTAATAAAACATAAATTATGTTTTATTACAATATATTATATACAGAGTGTTTCAAAATTTACTTCAGTTATAAAAATTCAGTACAAAAAAACTATTTCACTCACATAAATGAAAGTTGTATGGGCCAATGCAGGGACTCAAACAGTTATTTTTAAACATCTATAAATGTTCAATGTGTGCTCCTTTGGTGACACGGCACCAAAGGATGAAGTAAATTTTGAAACATCCTGTATATTATATACAGGGTGTTTCAAAATTTACTTCAGTTATAAAAGTATTTCACTTATAAAAATGAAACAAGTACTGTACAGAAGAGCACTTCAAATAGTTTTTTTCCACATATTCTGGACAGTTAGTTAACCATTTGCCCGCCAGGCGTAGACAGTGGAGAAAATGGCTGCCACAGGAAGCGAAAGTCGTTTTGTGTTACAATTTGTGCATCTGAAGAAGACCAACACACTATGCTGTGGCCACCAAGATCACCAGACCTTACGTCATGTGACTTCTTTCTCTGGTGTCATGTGAAAGATAAGGTGTTCATCCCACCAATGCCGAACGATATCGCTGAGCTGAAGGATCACATAATCAATGCAATCAACTCTATCGAAAGGGACATATTAGAACGTGTTTGGCAAGAGCTAAACTTTCGTGTTGATGTGTGCCGTGTCACCAAAGGAGCACACATTGAACATTTATAAATGTTTAAAAATAACTGAGTCCCTGCATCAGCCCATACAACTTTCATTTATGTAAGTGAAATAGTTTTTTTGTACTGAATTTTTGTAACCCTGAAGAACATTATGAAACGCCCTCTACTGTAATCACTGTATATATACACACAAGAGTTTAGTCCAGATTGACCGAAAACTTAAATAATATCATAAAAAACAATAAAATATTATTTTAAATTTATTAATTAAAATTAAAAATACCAAGTGTTTACAGAAATTTATTTTCATAAACTAACTGTCATGTTATCATACAAGCAGCTATTAAAGTTAAACTACAATCAAAAGAAAAGTTGGAAAAATTTGCTAACAAATGACAGTATTTATATTGTTTCAAATAATTGTTAGTATTTAGACCTAATCAAATGGTACAAATGTTTTTCTAAAATTTAGTTTTAGGTATCTACTAAAACATGAGGCGCACAAGAAAAGTTATATGTCTTAAGCAAATGTACAGCTTATATTTTGTAAATACTTGAGCGAATGATGTTGATAAATTTACAATTTTTTAAAAATAGTTTTTTTAAATATTAGTTAAACCATAATGACAAACATTTTTAATAAATATACAATAATTAACAGAAAAATTAAATGCAGCCTCAATGTTTCAACTGGAAACAAGCTCAGTTGCTAAGTTGAATGTTTTGGATTCATACCGTATAAAATCTTACAATTTGGCTAGAAAAAAATCTGGCCTGTAATTTCTATAGCGAGCAAACAATCACAATAAGGTTGATTATGTAACACCCCTCCATCTTCTTTTCATTTGTGATTTAACATACAACGGCGTGTAGTTGTACTTACTTAATTATTATTACAGGAGTGGAGGAAGAATTTCAGAGAAGCCATAGTGGGAGTAGCAACAAAAATGTGTGGTAGAAATAGTGGGAAGTGAAAGATCATGATACAGTAAAGGAAGAAAATAGGTATGAAAAGATACGGATGGAGCATTAATTTAATGCTCATACCATATAAAATGTTACAATTTGGCTAGAAAAAAATCTGGCCTGAAATTTCTACAGCGAGCAAACAATCACAATAAGGTTGATTACGTAACACCCCTCCACCTTCTTTTCATTTGTGATTTAACATACAACGGAGCATTAATTTAAGTTCACAATAATTTACCGTTGCTGATTTGCAGTGCTTGCTATTCAGTCTTTGTAGGAATTTACTGATCTTGGTAAACAATATAACAATAATAACTGATTTTAGTGTTAGTCATGTACAGGTGAATATCTGCTCTGAAGATTGACGGCTGGGTTAATATTGTTGTTAAAAAATATAGTTAACATGCGCTGTAGCTGCCGCTAAAATTTGAATTGTCATTTGTAGTGGATGACGACATTTGATGTGTAATTTATTTCTATAATTCATTTGTAAACTTGTTTTTATGTATTTTGTGTTTTTTTATATATATATATATATATATATAATATATAACCACCGTTTACTTGAGTTGGTGGTTATTTATTCCTAGTAGATAAGATATAATTTTGTATTTGTATTAAGTGGAATAAATAAATATTATTATTATTATTTAATAGCGGATGGAGCATTAATTTAATGCTCCATCCGTATCTTTTCATACCTATTTTCTTCCTTTACTGTATCATGATCTTTCACTTCCCACTTTTTCTACCACACATTTTTGTTGCTACTCCCACTATGGCTTCTCTGAAATTCTTCCTCCACTCCTTTCATGAAAAAAATAACACATAAAAACCAAATTTCTATTCAATCTTGGAAAATCCGCAATTGAAATTTTTTGAGTGGTTTTAAATTTTTTTTTTTTTGGGTTTAACGAGTGGTTTTAGAGGTGGCTATGAAGGGACTTTGGACATTAAAGAAGATGCATAGCAAGAGAATGGATGTGTTTGAGCTTTGGTTATACTGGCACATGCTAAAAATACCCTGGACAGATAAAGTACCTAATGAGACAGTCTTGCAGAGAATGGAAACAGAAGAGGTGCTTGTTTACACAATCCAAAAAGGATATGCGTGGACCAAGATATTAAATGCTATGGTTGATAATACAAGGGACGATTCAGGGGAAGAATTTTTGCGACTGGTTTCATTGTACCTCAGTGGAGCTGTTCAGAGCTAGTGTCCAAGGTTCGAATCATGATTGCAAACCTCCGATCAGAGAGGGCACAATAAGAATTAGATGAAAGCATTTGTGATGACTCATGCTCTGCGAGACCATCTTCAGCAACCAACATTAAAGAGCATGTATTGGATACCCAAGGGACAAACGGTAGATTTATATTACTACATTACAATCTTGACTAACAATGTGTGCGAGTACAGAGAGGAAAAATGACCCATTAGTGGGAAAATAATTCATGGATCTTTAACCTGGACTATGTTTTATCCGCCAAGACATTTTCGGCCAAACATAATGACCCCGTTTTGGACAACCTGCCTTACTCACTTTATTTAGCCCCCCTGTGACACCCCCAAAAGTCCAGACAATTCTGAGGGGAATGAGAATTGAGTGAGTTGAAACAGTATGAGTGAAAGTGACAATGGTCATGAACATATTTACTATAAATGATCTGTAGCAGTGCTTTGCACAGTAGAAAATTTGCATGGAGTAACTTAATATATGTATCGAGGGATATATGTATTGAAGGGGATAATGTAAAAATTTTAAATAATAAATTTCTTCAGTCCAGCTTTTTCCAGCCAAACCTCGTAGTTTCTAACGACAAAAATTTCGAAAAAATTAAAAACTCCAAGAATTGTAAGCCTTCTTAATAATCAAATTGCACATTATGTTATTAGCACTATAAAAAAATCTAAGAGTAGAGGAAAATTACATGCTTTTTATCAATGAAGTTAACAGTATAAGGATATTCTACAAGAATTTCATCATACGTAAACAAAAAAGTCAATACATTTTGATGGGGGTTTAAATTCATGAATGAAAAATATACCATGAGTATGTACTTTTCACGCTAAATAAAGATATAATATTTAAAAAGTCACATAAATAAATTTATAACATTAATTGGCAAAATAAAATACCTAAAGAATATTACAACAATGAACACATGAAAATTTTATCTTTGATTTTCTTTCAATGAAAAACATTAAAAAAATTTAAATGAGAATAACTAAATTTCAAAATATTTTGATATTCAATGCTAAAACTATTCTTGCATAAATCTTATTAAAATACGTGCCAAAGATTAAAAAAATTAAAACAAAATAAAATTCAAAACCCCATAAGGCAATACAAATCAATATTTATATAAAAAATAAATTAATCACCAAATTTACGATTAATATACAACTACCAACAATATAATACAAATAATCATAAAAAAAACACATGTATACATAAAAAACAAATGTTTAAAATAGTAAAAAGGTTTTCAAAATACTGATTTTAAAAACGTATTGTTTTGTTATCAATTAGAATACATCATGCGATAACTTCCAGTAAGATCTTAAGTGATAGTTGTTTAAATATTCATTATTTTACTGAACGTTTTAAATAATGAAACGTGTAGTACGGAGTAAACTGTCATTCATCAAATAATAATAATACTAGTGGCGATTAGGTATAAGTCTTCCTAGTTTATTGTGTGCGTATTGAAGGCAGTTTGAAAGTCCTTTAGTTAAACCAGTTGACATAATTGTCTCTATGCGATAAGTTCTGAAATTTTTCTCTGTGTCGATATATGTTACTGCTTTCATTAATGGACATAATATAATCTTGGCATGATCCATGAAGTTAATCTAAAAATAAAAAAATTATTGTGAATAAATAATCTGGCAAATAATGAACAATATAACCTAATATTACATAACATAAAACATTAGAAATAAACAAAAAAACTAACCTCAAAAAACACAACCTAATTTTAATCATGAGTAAAAGATGCAAAATGAAAATCACTCTTTTACGCTAAACTAGACTCTGTAGAGAAAAATGCTCTAAATAAAAGTTGTAGATCTTTTAATTTCAAATGTCATTGACCCATTCATACAGTTATTTATACAACATATGTTATTATATGAAACCACGGAATTTTGTGAACACGTGCATGTAGAAAAAAATTAGAACACTTTAGTTGCATTGTGAATAAGTGTTTGAAAATTAGTTGTTCTATAAATCTCAGAGAGTTTATTCCCTTTTTCAGGTCATATTATTATTATATTATATACAAGGTTTTCTTCAAAAAATTGGAGTTCAGTCCGTAACATTCATAAATCAATAGATAATTTCCCACAAATCGGATTGTGTTTCTAAGTAGCTTAATTTTTTCCTCATACATTCATCTACTATTTAATTATAATATTTACTGGTGTGTGCGTACATTGACCTTCACTATTACACACTCATCATCTAACAACGATAAATTGGCTATTAGCCAAGATGTTTAAGGCCGAGATTATAGTGGAGCGGTGGACACAAACATGTACTTGTTATAGAGCGCAATTATAGTAGAGCTGCGAGCAGAGCGAAGAGGAGAGAGGTGCATAAGAGTGGCGGTGAAAGTACAAAACTGTTTGTTTTGCTAGTGGTGATAAACGCGCAGACCAGCAATGTTCGGACATATTCGGCAGCCTAAGGGGGTGTTCGTTCATTAGTAATGTATACCCATTTCTCATTATTCATTAGTTCAGTACATTTTCGTGTCGTTGAACTTTAGTTTTCAGCTACCTGTAAGCTAAATTTTCGTGACAATTAAGTTAGGTTTATTGAAGATAACAAATATTTCTTTTTGAATTTACATACTCACCGCAAACTAAGAGCAAATCGTTTTTCAATACTAACTGGATTTCAAATGAAATTTGTCCACATTGGCTGCATTTGTACGCTTACTCGACTCAAAATATAGTCAAAAGTGCAGATTGACATTCTTAAGTATTTTATAAACTTATTCGAATATAAACGTAATTTTAAGTAAAAGTGATTAAATTCTCCATGTTTTTCGCTGCCAGCATTTATTGGATGAACGGATCATCTTCTTAACCGTTGGCTTAGCTTACATAACGATTGTAAAACGTGTAATTTTGTAGCACTACTTTCCAAATACGCGTTATTTTTAAAAAGTACCTATTTACGTTCTTTCGACACAAACATTTCGAGATGTTTCGGCTTCCGTATCGCGCTCCTCACTGTTTTACTATACGTGTTCACCTCTTTGCATATCGTTGCTCTCCTCGCCGCTACACTATAAACAGGAGCTAAGGGTTAATATCGGCTAGAACTTCTCTGAATATATGTTATACAAAACCGGAGACAAGCTGCAGCCCTGACACCACATTGGATATCAGCTCGTTCAGAAAAATTGTCATTAATTTTTTGATTACCATTTTCTGATGCCAATACAGTTTTTTTACTAGATGGATATCTTGCCATCTACCCCCCACTGTATGAAAAATGCATCATTGCAGTGCTTGACGTGCGCGCACGTGTGATTATCCGTTATACATTCAGCCCAGTTATTTTTTAGCCGCACCTTGTGTGTAATCAATGGACCGTGTAGTATTACTAGTCTAGACTGATAATAATTTCTTTAAAAATAGTTTATATTAAAATAAATAAATAAGTAGACAAAATATATCTAAAAAAATTTTTAAGTAGAACTATACAAAAAAATAAAAAATTCAATAATCAAAAGTCAAATTAAATTTTATGGACACATCTGAAGAATGAGTGAAAATAAATAGTAAAAAAATGTTTAACAAAGTCAAAAGGAATACTTCTAAGACAAGTTGAAAGTAACTTTTAACGTCTAACTTGTAACGTTTAACGTCCGACTGTTCTGCAAGTACTGCTAATGCAGATGGTGAATGATGAAATGATTTTTTTGTAACGTATGAAAAAATGCCGTGCCTGAATGGGATTCGAACCCAAGACCGCATGATGAGAGGCGAACACGTTACCAACTTCGCCAATGCGGCCGGTAACTAAATAAAGCATAAAAGATTAGGATTATTTAAACAGAAACGACTGTAAGAAGAGTGAAAGACTGGCCAATATGTTTGTGAAAAGAGTATGAAAGAAGAAATCGGAATGTTAAGTCAACTGCACCTGGGGTAATTCAGTTTTTATTACCCATGTGCGGTCATTCAAATTTGCACGCTGTGCCTCTTGTAATTTCATCTTTCAATCCAATTTATGCTGTGTCATTCTATGTTCCACCGTATTACATCGCCTTACATCATCTCACCGCCACCTATCTACTGATTCTTTCCCGCTTTCCTACTCACTCGTAAACTAATCTTGAATGGGTGTACATGTGTCCCTTCTCACTGCCATTCCAGGGGACGCTACTTAGACTATGCAATCTATTGACGATAATTCAGGCTTTAATTCGATCGAATGATTTCGGACTCTTTTTGTTGTGTTCTATGCATCAAGGCTTTAATATTTTCTGCTACTTCGTGACGATTTCCAGGCTTTCAACGATTAACCGGCTTACGTTCCCGCTTCAAAGGCTACGTTGTTCTTCGATACTGCAACTTCTGGTAAGTGGCTATTTGTACATTCTATATAAGTTGGTTTCACTAGTCATTTCCTATTCGTTTGCCTATTTCCAATTTTCCTATGCTCATTGTATGTCTCTACCCTCGTTTCCCCCCTTTCATTTACGTTTACCGCATCGCTTCACGCCTCGTGTGAATTCTAATTCTTTGGTCTTGGGTGAAGACCGTAATCACTCACCCTGGTTCTCCAGAAAATATATCGCATTAAATAAATTATTAAAAAGGTTATATCAAATTTCAAGTCCAGTTCAGGCTGGGTTTAACCCTTTATAGGTCTTTGGTAAGTAGTCTATTCACATTTTGAAATTAGATCACAGCGACCATTTGGTTCATGAGTTACACGAATGTGTTAAGGATTCATACCAGCGTACGCAACCGTGTTGTTACTTTTGTACAGTGCTTAGAATATTTGAGTTTTTTTTACAGGGAAGCAAGAGTTCATGCTAATATAAAGTTGAGGTAAGTTATTCTACACACTTTTTCTGTTAAATAGGACTATAAGTTGTTTTAACCCTTCAGTGTGTTTTGACGTACGCCGTACGTCACCAACATTTAGTACCCTGAATGCGTTTTGACGTACGCCGTACGTCATCTGACATACTATCATGTGCTTCTATCTTACGGTCTCAAATGTAACTAAATCAACTTTAACTAAATGTAGTATTGTTGTATAGGGTTAGTTTTACGTATTGCAAGTTTCGTATTATCGATATCGTACGGTATTCGATTGTATCAATCAATGAAAAGTCGATGTAGACCGCTTGCTTTTCTGATCAGCTGGTGTTGATGTAAATTTTGTGGTTATGGTGTTTATTGTGTCATACACGTGTTTATTTTGTTTTGTGTAATAAAAAAATAATATTCATGGCAGATCCTAGTTCTAGTAGGTTAAATGACAGTGAAATTGCAAGATTATTGGATGATTTAGCTTTATCTGTGTCTGACGTTTCAGAAGTTGAACACTTAGATTTAGAACAATTTAAAAAATACTTGTAAATATTGTAAATAGTTTATTTTATAAGGTAAGTGATAATTATTGTAATTTGTAATAATAGCTATCTGTTTTCATGTGAATAAAGTTGCATGTGCACGTTTTGCCTATTTTGTGGAAAAAAACCCACGCAGATGGGGAGTATGAATTGATAAAAATATGAACACGTTAAAGGGTTAATAAGCATTCTTACCAAACATTATGTGATTCCCATTTCAATAAACGTTCTTTGGTAAGTATGCTTACCCGGGTTTCACATAAAAAAAGAAATATCTTACTGCTCTGGCACTAGAAATACATTATTCAAGTCCCTATAAAACAAAATTTAACATTTTACAACATGTATATTTTCCCCTGTAGTACTGCCCTATAAAGGGTTAACCGGGAGCAATTAATTTATTACTTGTTTTGTGCTCATAGTCATTTGAGCTGTTATATTAAATAAAAGTTTTACATACCTGTATTGTTCCATCTGTCAATTGCATGGTCACAGCATGAGCAGAACGGAGCCAGAAATTAACGTACGGTATACGACTCAGTTGGTCAGACTCTCGAAGCGGTATAGTGCCACCAGTTTTTAGAAGATGTTCTGACATATAACGTGTAAAATATGATAATAATTTTCTCTTCTTATCTAAAGCATTTGGAATACTGTCTATCGTGTAATAAGATTCAACACCGTCACATTCAAAATAATGAACATTCCTAAAACAGACAACATTAAAAATTATTTTCATTAGGTAGAACACCATTCAGAATAATCTTTGTATAACATATTAACTAAAAACATCTGGTGTGAAACTCACATGACTTTCTCTTGCCAATGCAAATAATGAACAATATAACCTAATATTAGTAATAAAACATTAGAAATAAATAAAAACCTAACCTTATTTTAATCATGAGTGAAAGATGCAAAATGAAAATCAACCTGTTTGGCTTAAAAATACGGAAAATCACTCGTTCACGCTTAACTAGGCTCTGTAGAGAAAAATGCTCTAAGGAAATGTAGATCTTTTAATTTCCTAAAAATTTGATTATAAACAATTTTTTCGTAAAATGCATACTAAGAGTGAAATCTTAAAAAATCAATTTTTTTTACAATTTTCATGAAAAAAAAACAACAGAAAATCACTAATTACCGCTAAACTAAGCATTATACAAAAAAAATGTTTAAAATAAAAGTTGTAGGATTTTAAATTTTCTACAACTTTTATTATACATTTTTGCGCTAAAATACATATTAAAGCTGCAATCTTAAAAAACAAGACTTTCTAAGAATTTCCGCACACATGGCACCTACCTTATTATCTTGTAGAACATAAAAAATTAAAAAATGTAGTACATGAGGCGATTTAAAAAAAAATTATGGATGCCGTTTTTGAAAAACTTGCAAAGAAGTGAAAAATTACACGAATAAACTACTACTCTACTTTCGGTAGACCAATTTTGATGAAAATGTTTGCGTTGGGTCCGATAGTAGTATCTAACTTAAGTTTGAAATTTCAATTTCATACAATGTTCCGTATTGAGATATTATGTTCACACACACAGACCAATCGCTGAAAACATGTTTTTTTTGGGTTCAGGGGGTCTGAAAACGTGGATATCCGAGAACTCATTTCGAAAAATCTACATGATAATAATACTTTCTGTCCTATATATTCATATAGGCAAGAGAAAGTAAATATAACACAATTTTTCATGTACATGTAAACCTCTAAACTACACCCTTGCAGCTATCATTTTTAACAAAATGTAAAAATGCTACCAGTTTTCACTAAATTTTTACTTTCTCTTGTCTATATGAATATATAAGAAGGAAAGTATTGTTTTCATGTCGATTTTTCACCGGATCTATACGTTTTCAGACCCCCTGAACCCAAAAAACATGTTTTTAGCGATTGGTCTGTGTGTGTATACAATCTATCTCAAGAACGGAACATTGTACGAACTTGAAACTTAAGTTACATACCCTTACCGGACCCGACACAAACATTTTCATCAAAATCTGTCAACCGGAAGTAGTAGTTTATTCGTATAATTTTTCACTTTTTTGCGATTTTCTCAAAAACTGGTCCTACGATTTTTTTTTTAAATCACCTGATTTACTCGATTTTTTATTCTCTACAAGATAGGATAGGCGCCATGTTTGCTGAAATTCTTGGTGAGGCTGTTTTCACGAAAAAAATGTGTTTTTTTAAGATTATGGCTTAAATATGTATTATAGCGCAAAAATTTATATAATAAAAAATATAGAGAATTTAAAATTCTACAACTTTTATTTCGAACATATTTTTGTATAACGCTTAGTTTAGCAATTTTCTGTTTTTTCTCACGAAAACGTGTGAAAAATTGATTTTTTTAAGATTTCGGCCTTAGTATTCAACTTATGACAAAAGTGTATATAATAAATTTTATAGAAAATTAAAAGATCTACAACTTTCATTTAAAGCATTTTTCTCTACAGAGAGTAGTTTAGTGTAAATGAGTGAGTTTCCGTATTTTTAAGGCAAACTGAGATCGATTTTCATTTTGCTTCTTTCATATATGATTAAAATTAGGTTATATTTATTGAGGTTGGTTTTTTGTTTATTTCTAATGTTTTATTACTAATGTTAGGTTTATTGTTAATTATTTGCATTGGCAAGAGAAAGTTGTGTGAGTGTTTCACACCAGATTTTTAATGCTGTTTTTATTTTCCTTTCATCTATTATTCTATTACGCACTTACATGTTTCGGTGGAAACACTATCAAGTGTATGAAGCTCCAATATTTTGGACGCATCAAGTGGAATGAGTCACACTATTCGTTACTACAAGCCATTCTGTAGGGCAAAATATTATGGAATACGAGGGGACCTGCCAGAAAAAGGCTGTCGTGGCTTCGTAATCTGAGAAATTGGTTTGGAAAAGTCAAAGATAGGATAGGTGCACCCTATTTTGTACAGCATTATTAATGTAGTAAATGAATTTAAAAAATCTGGTGTGAAACACTCATACAACTTTCTCTTGCCAGTGCAAATAATTAACAATAAACCTAACATTAGTAATAAAACATTAGAAATAAACAAAAAACTAATCTAAAAAACATAACCTAATTTTAATCATGAGTGAAAGACGCAAAATGAAAATCAACCTCAGTTTGGCTTAAAAATACAGAAAATCATTCTTTCACGCTAAACTAGGCTCTGTAGAGAAAAATGTTCTAAATAAAAGTTGAAGATCTTTTAATTTTCTATAAATTTGATTATATACACTTTTATTATAAAATGCATACTAAGGCCGAAATCTTACTCACGTTTTCATGAGAAAAAACAGAAAATTGTTAATTACTGCTAAACTAAGCGTTATACAAAAAAATGTTTGAAATAAAAGTTGTAGGTTTATAAATTCTCTACAAATTTTATTATATAAATTTTTTCGCTAAATTGCATATTAAAGCCGTAATCTTAAAAAAACTTTGTTTTTACGTAAAAACAGCCTCACCCAGAATTTCAGCAAACATGGCACCTACCCTATCTTGTAGAGAATAAAAAATTGAGTAAACCAGGCGATTTTAAAAAAATCGTAGGACCAGTTTTTGAGAAAATCGCAAAAAAGTGAAAAATAACACGAATAAACTACTACTTCCGGTTGACCGATTTTGATGAAAATGTTCGTGTCGGGTCCGGTAGTGGTATGTAACTTAAGTTTTCAAGTTTCAAGTTTGTACGATGTTCCGTTCTTGAGATATTCTGTTCACACACACACACCAATCGCTAAAAACATGTTTTTTGGGTTCAGGGGGTCTGAAAACGTATAGATCTGGTGAAAACTCGATTTTGAAAAACCGACATGAAAACCATACTTTCCTTCGTATATATTCATATAGGCAAGAGAAAGTAAAAAGATCAAAGCGCTGTTTTAGAGAAAATTCCAAAAAAGTGAAAAATCAAATGAATAAACTACTATTTCCGGTTGACTGATTTTGATGAAAAAGTTTGTGTGTCTCGTAGTGGTACTTAACTTAAATCCAAGTTTCAATTTTGTAAGATATTCCGTTCCTGAGATATTTTGCTCACACACACATGAATCGCTAAAAACATGTTTTAAGGATTCAGGGGGCCTGAGAACATCTGGTTGAAAACTTGATTTAGAAAAATCGACAAGAAAACAATACTTTCCTTCCCTATATATTCATATAGAGCAAGAGAAAGAGAAAATCAAGTACTTCAGAAGATTTTTCCCGCAAGGTAGACTACAATTTGTTTTATGAATTTAAATTAGGAACAATGTTCTGTGAAACTTTTATTATTTAGCCACAAAGCTTTCTTTACAAAATAGACGAGGAACCTATTTACTCTACCTTGTAGAGCTAGGAAAGAAGGTAGTACAATAAAAATTTATTTCAAATAACTTTGTAACAATTTTGTCATAAATAACGAAATATAACTCAAAGGAGTTAGGTCTCCATAATTTTCAAAAACAAACCAAGAAGTTTCTACGGAACTTTCTTGAATCAGATATTTTTATTCTCAGTAAAATACACTCACTAATATTACCTAGAATAAAATTGGCTAGATTGTATGTACTTACTTTTGATCAGATAACAGAACAATTTTTGTCTGGTCATTGAACATGACACCAACACTGTCGTCATTCAGTTGATATCCGAAACCATATTTATCAGAATAATCAACCCATTTGCTAATCCAAAAGAATGGCTGTGCTGCTGGATCAGACATCTCTTCTACATAAAACAAAGAATAATAAACATTGAATTACTGAATTATATTCTGCTGAAATAAGATATACAGGGTTATTTTAAATGATGGACCCAATTTTATAAATTTGTATTTAAGTATAAATTCAAAATGAACAATGAATACACTATTAGAAAGAGGAAGTGTCAAAGTTTTTTTTCACACTCATAAATGCTCAATGTGTCCCACTTGTGCTGCATGGCAAACATCTTTATAAACGAAATCCAAACTCGTCCTACTCAAGAGAAAACATATCTCCTGTTACTGAGTGCATCACAGCAGTGATACAGTTCCGCAGATCAGTCAGAGTTATTGGTAGAGGCGGGACATAAACAGCTTCCTTGACATAACCCCATAAGAAATAGTCACATGAGGTGAGATCAGGAGATCTTGGTGGCCAGTAGTGTAGAGCCAGTTCTTGATTTCCCCTGTGTCCTATCCAGCACAGAGGAAGGGACTGATTCAAAACGTCTCGGACATCAAGGTGCCAATAGGGCGGAGCTCAATCTTGTTGGAAAATGAAGTCCTGTGAATCTTCCATAACTTGAGGGAACAGCCATTGCTCCAACATGTCCAGGTATGTCATTCCAGTCCCAGTTCTTTCCGCAAAAAAATGGTCCATAAACCTTTGTACGAGATAAGGCCAGAACATATTTATCTTTGGTGAGTCTCTTTCATGTTCCAATGGAATGGCGGCTGGCAGCCCATTGAGCGAGAACGCTAGGGGCCATTTCTGCAACTATCGCCGCCCAATTCAGAGGGCCAATTTACGGAACCATATCACTGCCGCAGTGCACCCAGTAACAGGAGATATGCTTTCTCATGTGTAGGATGAGTTCATCAGTAACGAGAATCGAAACATGAAGTTATTATTTTTTTTACAAAAATTTAATCATCTTGACATATGATCTTGTATTTATCTTATTAACCCTTCTGGTTAATACGATAAACCCAGAATCAAAGTTAATTTGAATCTTTTTTTTCTACTTGTATTGATAGGATTCAGAATATAAACTTTTCGAACATTAATTCTGAGATCCCGCTGATAGACTTGGCTTTTTTATGTATTAATTTTTAATGCATAAAATTGTAAGTTATCCATCCGTGCCAAAAATATACTCAACAGAAACACTTAAAAAATGTTATTAAATTTTTATTGTTTCATGTATTTACTGACCTAGAGCAACATTGTTTTCTGGAAGAATCGATAACTTAGCGTTCATACACTGTTGCAACATAGCTACAATAGTTCTCATGTAATTGATTCTTTCCTCATTATGGCTGATGGGAGCCCTTGTACCCGGAGAAGGCATATTTCCATTTGGAATAAGTCTTCTCATTTTATCCTTTACAACTGGACTCTGATCACCTGCTAATGATAAAAGCAATGATTAATAAGAACATACAAAATACAACAGTATTGAAAGAAATTAAATGTTGTAGGTTTTTGCTTTTACAATACTTTCCCTCAAAAAAAAAATATATACACATTTACTTTATTTTGAACAATTATGAATTTTACTGGTTTGTGTAGGTACTAGTAATGGGAAATAAAGCTATTTTTTGATGATGTGTTACTGAAAATAACCCTTGAGCGCTGGGAACCGAATATTTGAGGTCCGGGTAGTTGCAAACTTTGAGCGGCTGTATTTATAAAGCTATCAGGGTGTATGTATCTCAAATTATGCGCGCTGAAATGTAGTTTAATTTAATATAAAATACTATCAATTTACTTATGATAGTGCTGGTGAAGTAGCTGGTAAAATTTGCCAACCTAACATTTGGCTTTACTAATCTTTCAGATAGTGTAATTTTGGGAATATTTCATCTTTAGAGTTAGTAAAACTGTAGGTCTATTTTAGTGGATATATGTTATTGTCTGAAGAGATCAAACGTTTATACTGACGCTGAGCTAAGTTATGTGGAGGTTTATATGAGGGTAAATTTGTTATTTCTTTGCTGTGACACATGAACCCCCTCTTTTCCCTCTATGTCCTTTTACTGGTGTACTTTTTGTATTTGTATACGAGTAGTAAACTATTCCCTGAAGCAAGTTCACGCCATTATGCAATAACAGAGCGTTACAGAAGGCGAGAGAGTTGCCAACCTAACTGCTTTGTTCATTAGGCTTTACAATTTTTTCAGAGAACGTAACTTTTGAAATATTTCATAGTGACCATAAAGCGTAACTGATTTTCATGTTTTTATATTCACATAAACCATATGTATTATAAGAAGCAGCTGTAATTTTTTATCAGTAATGAATGAATCTAAATGGATTTAATAGGGAGAATGTTTTGACATTTATAGTTTATCATTAGCGCGAAATGCGGAGCAGCGGAAGAGGGATAACAGGTTGCTTGATAAAAGGATTCTACAACCTGTTATTAAAATAACACTGTTATCGTCCAGCCTACAATACAATGCAGTAAAATTATAGATAATACGACACATGCAGAAAAGAAATGAACTGAATTATTCACTAAAAGGCAATTTTTTTGTACAAAGGTTTATTGGCACAGAAAATTATAGTCAAAACAAACCATCTGGTGGAGACCTCATGACTCGCTGGACGGTTTGTTTTAATTCTGCCGATGCCTTCACGGCTTGGTGTAGAATGTATAGTACTGCGCGTCCCCAAGCTTTGTGCAGCTGAGAAGTATGCGTCACGTCACTACTACTGTGAGAGATTGCGTTAGTAGTAGTCAAGGGTACTATCCAAACTACATATATTCTGTGTCGCCATCTACAGCGAATAGTGAAATCAACACCCACGTATGTCACGCACTAGGCAGCCTACTACCCAGCGAAGAGCAATGAGATGATTAGTAGTGTTATGATGTAACAGCAGTATGGTACTTCGTCTTTCCCCTTCATCCTGCATATGGGAAGATGATCGAGCCTCTTGGATGAAGAAGTTGAAAAAATGGTAAAGTTGCTATTTAGATCTATTCTGAGCAGTGGCTGTCGAAGGTCAAAACTGCTATTATGATCGCCAATCTCTGTTAAGAGAAGCTCCATTCCAAGAAAAAGAATTTTCAGGATTTCTTTTTTGAAGCATTGAATAATTAATTAATTATTAATAATTGAAAACTTTGGCGTTCTAACCTGCTGATTATTAAATTATTAATCTACTCATTCTATTTCAGCTATCTAATTGTTCGTTACATGAAATTGAGAACTTAGTTTCTTGATAGCAAAAATGAACAAAAGTTTGTAATCTGAGTAGAGCTATTTATCATTAACTAGCAACCCCCGCTCACTTCGCTTCACAGCAGTAGGCCTCATTAAATTATTTTGAAACCTCTTTATACAGTATTTGTGGTTTTGTTGCCCTGTGGCAGCAAAATAAATTGTTTTTCTGCACTTCCAGCTCTAGAAAGTCCGACATAAAGCTGTCCATGAGTAAAGGAAGCACTCTTGTCTCAAATGGATGCCCACCGTTTTAAATGTTTGTCCCTGCGATTTAACAGAATTGAATAGAATGCATAGAAGAATACCGATGAAAAAGAAAGAGACAGTTGATATATGGCTGAGATAAAGGACAGTAATACATGGGTATGGTATGCAGAGCAATTGGAAATACATGACTCATTCACTACCTGTCAAATGAAAACAAATATATGAAATACAGTACAAAAATAATTTTTTTTGAATATTTCCTAATTTTTAATGTTTTTGGAATCGAATGTTATACTTCACGGTTTTCTATGAAATATAAAAGTTGAATCGTGCTTCTAGCCCAAAAAATACACCATCCAGAGGACTTAAAAAGTAAAAGTGCTATGCACTCGATAAACTAAAACATGTGACATCGTCACAGTTTAAGTTGCTTAACTCACTTAATTAAAGTTGCAAAATAGCCTATATTGATCAGGAAGCTCTAAGCTACGCAACAATGAAAGATTTTTTTAAATCAGTTCAGTAGTTTCTGAGATTACTTCATACAAACAAACAGACGTTTCTTCTTTATTATATTAATATAGATTGAATCCAGATACTAGACATTACTAGAATCTTTACAAATCAAATGCTTTGTTCAAAAGTGCAGTAGCCTCCACCAACCAATTGTTGTCACCAGAAGTCAACACACAGGTTCACCAAATGATGACAAAAAACATCAATTTTGCTTAGCCCATTTTCCTTCTACCCTTTAATATCGAGTACGTTCATACATCTTTCAAATCTCAAGAAAAAATAAACAATTTGAATTTATCATTACATTTACAAATGTTAAATTCTTTTACATACAAAGAAAATTTTGCATTATAATGGTAATGAAATCTTATATATCCTATTTATATAATAATTTATAGGTATACTATTCTTCATGTTATAATTACACATGATTAAAAAAATATAATTCATTTTAATGGAACAATGAATAATTAATTAGGTACTGTACGAGAGTCGATCATTAAGTACTTATGTTAAGAATGAAGATGCAAGTTTTCAAAACTTTTTTTATTTTTCAATGTAATTTCCTTTTAGGTTGATACACTTTTCCCAATATTTCTGCTATTTTTTAATAAAAAAAAAAACTGATTCGTCAAACTTTGCAAAACACGCTTCTGTTTGGGTGATAACCTTATCGTTTGAGCTGCATAACCCCCTGAGCTAAATTGGATGAGTACAGTAGTGCAGCAACAATTTGTGTTGCTAAAAAAATTGTATTGTTTTGATTCATGTATTTTGGCTGTGAGAATTGTGTATGAATATCCTGGTGCAACAGCACGTTTTTGTTATTAAATGAGACCATATCTCCTTCAATTTCTCATCGAATCAGCCCAATAATTTACAATACTACTGCCCCATGATGGTTCTTTCTTTTTACAAGTTCATGCGGATTATTCCCTTTGAATCCCAAAAAATAGTGACCACAACCTTTCGAACCGATGGGACTATCTTTGCTTTCTTTGGAGCAGATTTAACCGGGGAAAAATTAATTGTTTGTACTGTCGCTTGGTCTCTGGCTTAAAATGTTTCCAGGTTCATCACAAGTAATGACTCAACACAAAAACTCCTGCGAATTTTGTTTAAAGAGGTCCGAACACTTTGACATATGACAGCTGTATCCATCGGGTAGACAGCTTTCTTACACTTATCTTACGTAAAGTATTGATTGCCGTTCTATAAAACACGCCTATGGCCTCTCCTACCTCATGCACTTTAGTTCAGCGATCTGCAAGAATTATATCGTGGACCTTTTCAACGATTTCCTCGGTAATCTGCCCGCTCTTCATCAAAAACAGATATACGACCACATTTAAATTTGTTAAACTGATATCTTATGGTTGTTGCAGCTGGTGAAGGGCCATAAACAGGATCCAACTTTGCTTTAATTTCTTTGCATGTTTTTTTTATTGAAAAATAAAAAACAAATTATGAATCGATATCGAAACATGTGTGACACAACTGGCTGCCAAATAAAACCAAACCTATGAATTGGTCTGAAATTTGTACGGTGTCATTTGACAGATACCAGTACACAACGATAATTTCAATTTCCCTCAGCAGTGCCACCTGTCTGCAAACATGGGTACTTATTGATCAACCCTCGTACTAATGAATGGTACTGACAATTAATTTCAATCAAAGGACGTCGTTTACTTGGAGAGTCATTCCTTTCTTTGGTTACTAAATCAAATCTTGGTGCCATGGAAAGACTTGATACTGGCAAACTTGGCGGAAGATACCCTGCAAATAAAAAATAACAGTTTCAATTAAAATTTTATTCATATAACATATAGTTAAATACAAAGAAAAAACTTAAAAAAAAATTTTATTTTAATATATTTTTGACACATCTTCACCTGACGTATGTTGTATGTATGTTATGTACTTTTTCCTTAACATATTTTATGTAACATTATACTATGAATTATAACAATAATATTTAAAACATCTCTCAGGGGAGACGTTACTATCTTCATAATTTGAAACAACTGTAATGACTATGAAATGGCTACTCATCAGTAATTTGTCACGAATGAAAAGATTATTCTTAGTACATTTCTTCAGTCTCATTTTTTTAAATCAAACAACTTAGTCTTAAGAAAGAAGAATTTAAAGGAAATGATGCCTGTTAAATTAATAAATCTAGATGTCTGACCTTGTATTCTGGTAAAAAACTGATGAATGTTAAACTTTGCAATAAATTTTTTTGGCATATAATGAAACCACAGCTGTATAAACATGAAAACAGACACTATCAACACAATAAACAAGTGACAAAACCAATAAACTGTTACTAAATGGAGATAGTGGACTATTTATCATTGCAAAATGACGCTTGATTTAGTCTTTGTTAACACAATAATAAATTTTTAAAATACAATCTACAAACATATTATAAAAGCCTGTAAATTTTTGCGTCGGTATAAAATAAGCAAATAAAATACGTAAAAACATTATAAATTGTTTTATTTGATGTCCATATATCGGATGCTGGAATTAATCCCTTGGGTCAAAATTTATAAAATAAATTCCAAAAATGTGATAAAATTTTTAAATCTATTTTTAGTATGTTATCTTTTAAAATTATCTAAATAGAAACTCTTGTGCTACTTCAAAACTTTTCTAAATGTCTGTATAAAAAATTTTATACCTGTACATGCATTATTAAATAATGCCTACGCAAGTGCTACCAAAACAGATGGCTGTACACTACACATATTCTGTAACGTAGGCAATGGTGTAAAGAGATATTCTTTCTCAAAATCCTGAAGTGGTCTTTGCAAATGAAAACTTGTAAAATTTTCACCACTCTTTTTCATCCACTTTTCGTATTTCTTAAAATGTTATAACATACTATTCAATTTGAAATTGAAATCCTTAAAAAATCATGTTATCTACCATGTTAGGAATAGGAAGTTTTAAATTTTGACGTAGAAAATTTTTAATTTACTGAAGATGTGTACAAGATACACGAAAGCGCTATAAATATTGGTAAGTGTTTTATGTTACCGTATTCTGGTAGTTAGAAATATATTTCAATTTTAAATAATACAGCTATTTAAAATCCTACGTAGGATGTTTGATAAAATAATAAAATAAATAAAAATAATAACTATTCAATTTATCCTTTAAGCACTTGGATATAATGCTTTTCACAGTTAATGAGCTTTGCTGTTCCACCCGTTTAACCCAATCACAATGTTTGCCAGCGTTGTCAGATTGTACGAATGTATCAGCCTGACAAATATTTCGCACGCATGCGTATAAGAGCTGCAGTGTGTGTTCGGACTGAACACATCGATTACGGAGCACATTAACATGCAATACTTTATAATATAATCGGCTGGTTGTACGTTCATAGGTTATAATTGTTATTGAAAGACCAAATAAATGGCTGATGAAATATATAACACAGCTACAACAGCAAGAGTATTGGCAACGTTGCTGGCAAGCAATTAACTAGCTATGAAGTGGGTAGGGGGTAATTTGTACGTTCAGAGCTCATCAACTTTGAAAAATAGCATAAAAGCATTTTTTAAAAACTTATGTCACTCTTCTATCATAATTAATTCTTTAAAAAATTCTTGAGATTTATCATTACTGGATAATCACCCAAAAAGATTAGGGTACACAACATTTTTGTTAAAGAATAAATAGTGAAGCTTGGTTACATTAATTTAATGTTTTCCACAGAAATAAATATTGCAGACCAAAAATTTACACATAATTTCGAACATGCAGTTCAATATATGTTTTTGTAGAACGGTTTTCACACTTTGCAATCAAAAAATACTCTTCAATTTTGATTAGCAGAGTAATCTTTCACAGAACAGAAATATGAAAATTTCTGAAACTCTGATGGCAAATCCTAAAATCATTCATGGAACGCAAATGTTGTGTGTTGTTGTTTAGGTCATCAGCCAAAAAGCTGGTTTGAACCTGTAGATGTTTTACTAAGTAAAACGAGGAGTGAGGTGGTTTACCATTGCCTTCCTCACTGAATGGAAAAATACACTTATCAGCATGCCGGGCCCTCTCAAAAGCACATATTTTCCACTCTGCAAATGACACCTTCATTTCATTCACCACAGGGTCTGGCTGTATAATGAAATTCATTACTTTCAGAGAAGATAACTCTGATTAGTGTCTTTTACACCTCTACCTCTTCTGTTCTTTAATGATTCAGTCATTTAATTAAATGACTGAATCAGAACTATTTATTTTAGCCCTGCAACTAACAGATTGAGTGTAAATAATTTGACACTCCACCTGTCTGTTATGGGCAGA
Organism: Catonia carolina; assembly: GCA_035578175.1. Taxonomy (NCBI): domain Eukaryota; kingdom Metazoa; phylum Arthropoda; class Insecta; order Hemiptera; family Achilidae; genus Catonia; species Catonia carolina. Next base: position 43,868,593 of record JAQMRL010000006.1, on the reverse strand, counting down.
CTTTAAAATTGGTTAAGTCAGAGAAAACATAACTTTTGACCTAGAAATAAATATTAGTATACCTGAACTGAAAAACGGATGATTCAAAAGACTCTTAACGGAAGGTCGTTGAGTTGGCTCGCTCTGTAACATACAATTGATCATATCTACTGCGTGATATGACTGTTTTAACTGAGTTGGTATTTTGTATTCACATCGTTTAATGCGAGCGTATGTTTCCTTCAAGCTGCTAGTTTCAAAAGGCGGCTTCCCGACCAAAAGTGTGTACCTGAAAAAAATCATGTTAATTTAATAAAGGTAGTTACTTAATTGAAAGTAAAGGTAATTACTTTTATACGGATTTGAATACTAGACAGTGGTTACCGGTGTACTTTGATGGTTGGGGTTAAATTAACCATACTCTCTCAGGAGTGGTCGACCTGGGTCTGTACAAGATTACACCTCATTTACATGTAATACACATCATCCTCATCTCATTGGGTAATGGGGTTGCTTATTGTTCTGAATTGAACAGATTGCAACGTACATGCATTAGGGATAAAAAGAAGAAATTTAATAAAGTGAACTTTTCAAGATAACTTGATATACAATAAAGCTCAGCTAACTTTTAGGGGAAACAGTAATCCAAAATTTTATAAGCAGCAGCACTGTATAAAAATTGTTTAGAAAATAAACTAAACTGACAATTATAAACGAGGTGGCACAACACTAGTACAAAAAATGTAAATCAGATGGTAAACACTTCTTGGCATTAACAAACTTCTCTTGGATCAACCGCCATGCTCAAAAATAAAAAAATTAAAAGGAAAATCTGGTGTGAAACACACACAACTCTCTCTTGCCAATGCAAATAATGAACAATATAACCTAACATTAGTAATAAACAAAAAAAACTGACCTCAAACAACATAAACTTATTTTAATCATGGGTGAAAGACGCAAAATGAAAATCAGCAACAGTTTGGCTTAAAACTACGGAAAATCACTCTTTCACACTAAACTAGGGTCTGTAGAGAAAAATGCTTAGCATAAAAGTTGTAAATAATTTAATTTTCTATAAATTTTATTATTATACACTTTTGTCGTAAAATGCATATTAAAGCCAAAATCTTAAAAAATCCTTTTTTTACAGATTTTTAAGAAAAGAAACAGGAAATCACAATTTACCGCTAAACTAAGCATTTTACAAAATATGTTTGAAATAATAGTTGTAGATTTTTAAATTGTCTACCAATTTTGTTAATACTCTTTCGCCCTAAAATGCATATTAAGGCTACAATCTTAAAAAAACCATTTTCTTCTACGAGATAACAGCCTCCCCAAGAATTTCAGCAGACATGACGCCTACCCTATCTTGTAGAGCAAAAATAATGTAGTAAATGAGGCAATTTTTAAAAAATCGTAGAGCCGTTTTTGAGAAAATCACAAAAAAGTGAAAAATGACACAAATAAGCTGCTACTTCTGCTTGACCAATTTTTATGAAAATGTTTGTGTCGGGTCCTCTAGTGGTACCTAACATAAGTTTCCAGTTTCAAATTCGTATGATGTTCCGTTCTTGAAATATTTTGTTCACACACAGACCACGCTAAAAACATGTTTTAGGGTTCAGGGGGTCTGAAAACGTGTAATACAGTGAAAACTCAACATGAAAACAATACTTCTCTTCCTACATATTCACATAGACAAGAGAGTAAAAATAAACATTTGAAAATGTTACCTTTGAATTATTATTTACAACCACCATATTACTTGTGAAATGCAATAATCTAAATTTCTTAACATTGATTACAAGGTTTATTGAATACAGACACAATTAAAATACTTTCAAAAATCGTACAAAATACATACATGATGCAGCCAATTGACCAAACATCAACTTCAAAACTGTGACCTTTCTTGTTTAATATTTCTGGTGCAATGTAATTTGGTGTTCCGCATAAAGTTCTGCAATAAGAAATTGAAAATACAAGTTTATAAATTTGTACGTGGAAAGTCATATCTTACAATTTGTTACTATAACACTTCAATATTTTTGAAAATTTAAACACAAATTATTCAATATGTACTAGAATAAAGCAAATATTATTTGTTGTAGCTGATTTAATGTATTCTGTATCACAACATACATAGTGAGGTTATTAAGTTTTAAGACAAATTTTATTGAGGCAAAGTGCATGGTACTACTATCCATTTCTTTCTTCTTCTTTATATTTTATGGCCTACAAAGGACCACTTTAGTCATTTTACATTTAAAGTCTTTCCTTCTTTCTTCCTTTTCTTTTCCGCCCAATATTTTTTCATCCTTTCCGAGCGCAATTTTCTTTCCTCCTCTGGAACCACTCTTCCCAATCGTTGCTTGTTTGTATCCATTTCTTTATTATAGATACCAGTTTGGAACCTTATTTCTTCAAAACGGCTTGTTTAATTTTCAGGTACTAACACCACGATTTAGCTGATTTCAAACTGCATTGTTACATATCACTTTCATATATTTTTAGCATTTTTTAATATAGCGATACCTGTATGAGAAGAAAAAAAAAGCTGGTTTTTTGTTGCTGAAACAGATTACATGCATTTAGAGGCTTATAAAACTGCTTGACCAATTTATTTGTGATTTCACCAGAGTATAAACTTGTATTTTGGCTGCCTTCGTAGCGTAGCTAACGCGGAAGTCTCAGCTTTGATTCCCGATCGGGGCCTGGAAATTTTCACAAGCCAAAACCCAAAATTAGTCACATAATCCACCGTACTTGCTAATAACCAAGCAGTTGATGCAACTAAATAAATAAAAACTTGTTTGTTAATGTATGAAAAAAATTTCAGACTTTTAGCATATTTATTTATAGTTGCAGCAACAGAAAAACCGGCTCTTTTTTCTTCTCATCCTGATATCTCAATATTAAAAAATATGAAAGTGACATTTAACAACGCAGACTGTTTTATGCCCAAAAATTAAGTTACATTTAGAAGGCTGTTGTTTTGATGATATTGCAACGATTCAAATGCTAAATTATGTACCAGAAGATTTTGCTAATGTGCTAGAATAAATTGTTAGATCACACCCGGCGGTGTACTGATGTGGGAGGGATGAACATAGAATAAAATACAAATCTTTTATGTTCTGACGAGATTTTTTTCTGACTTCAGTGTTTAAAATTTATAGCCGCACTGTTCATGTTTCGGTGGATCTACCTTTGCCATAGTATAACTTAATTTAATTTTTCTACAGTCATCTGCATAACCTCCTTAGTTTTAAAAATGTTTTAAATTGGTTAAAGCAAAAGAAAAAACAGTTGCACCATTGTATAGAAAACTGGGCTTTTTAATCTTTACTAGAAAACATGATACAAGAAACAATCACTATCAGGACAAACCTCAAATTAAAACAAGCTATAAAAAGATAACATGAATCCCCCCTTCAAATACCAGGTAAAAATTGTCCAACCATTTGAACTGAGTCTGTTAGCAATCTAAAAGCTACAGAAGACCTACAGCCTCACTTCAAATGAAGAGTGAGCGAGAGCATTATCGTGATGCAATTTTACCACAATTCTGAATGTTTCCAATGATCGCTTCAAGCAAACGACGCATAACTCCCAAGTAGTATTCCTTATTGAACGAACAATCATATGACAGAAACTCATAATGCACTACACCATTGGAATTAACAAAAAAAAAAAAAAAAAAAAAACACTGAGAAGAACCTTCACATTTGATCAAGTTGTCAAAATTTTTTTGGTCTTGACTCTTCAGGCAGTTTCCATTGGGATGTCTGGGCCTTGGTTTCGACGTCACATCCAGATACCCATGTTTTGTCACCTGTTATAACTGTTTGTAGAAATTCTGGATTGTTATTGACTTCATTCAGCAATTCTTGGGCGATATCCACACGACGTTCTTTTTGTTCAAATTTCAGTAATTTCAGAACAAACTTTGCTGTCACATGTTTTATACCCAAAACATACAAAAAAATTGCTTGACATGATCCAGATGATGTACCAACCTCATCAGCAACCTCTTTGACAGATCTGTAATCTTTCAGAATCATTTTCCTCACTTCTACGATGCTGTTGTCAGTTATTGATGCGCTAGGGCGTCCAGGGCAGTTGTCATCTTTAACATTTTCATAGCCATTTTTGAACTGTTCGTACCACTTGTTGTTTTACTCATAGTAGATTCCCCTCAGCCAACATTTTGAATGTGGTACTACACTTGATATAGTTTTTCACACAAATTTTAATGCAAACTCTTTGATCCATTTTTTTTAAAGTAACAAATCGCCGAGCAAATGCAAAGACTTGTCCTCTTTTCAACTACTAACAATAAACTGTACATTCAAAATGGCTGCAAATGCAAACATATAACAAGTATAACAAGGCAAATTTTTTTTTGGAAATCAGATTTACCAAGCCCGTGAAATTTCAAAATTCGCATTATTTTTTTGATCAAACCTCAAATGAATCAGTCATTTCACATTTTTTCTTAAGTCCATTTTAGAACTAACTAAATGTAAACACCATCCCTACAAAAATCTCATAAGTCTGGCTTTCTTTAAGTAATATATAACACTAAGAAAAGGCTTATCCTTAAGGATATAAAGTATTTTCTTCTAATTAAAAATAAAAGTGGATGTTCTTTTGAAGCTTAAGTTTTACTTTCTAGTGGAAGAGGCCATACAAAGATTCTATGCAAAAATATTTTTAAGTTGTATAACTACATCGTTGCTTATGACAACGATGAAGAATGTGAATAGCCCTAAAAATCAACATTTTTTCTCTCTTAAAGTTAAGAATTTCAATTTTTATTATTGCAGAAAGCTATTTTAAGTCATAATGTAAACTACTGAAATAAATAAATGAATACTATTGTACAGCACAATTTCCCTCTAGTCCAGTGTTTCCCAAACTTTTTTTTCTCGCAGCACACAACAAAAAAATGGCCAATAGCCGCGGCACACCTATTACTTTATGCCATTGATTAAACTTAAGTACTTGATATAAACGTACTTATATCATACTTATACATACTTACTTATAGTCATCGGCTAGGCATTGTTTTGTTGGACCGTTTAAATTTAATTTAATTTATTTTCCTTGAGTTCCGCAGCTCACTTGGCCAGCCTCGCGGCACACAGTTTGGGAACCTCTGCTCTAGTCTAACAAAGTATTTTACAGAAAGCAACGTAAGTTGATTTTACTCCATTTACAGAAACAACTTTAAGTCAAATTTTCAATTTAGTTTAAACAAGTGGCTTGTCTTTGAATTACAAGTTTTTGAATTTTTCCAAAAGTTAATTTTTTTAATTTATGGGCTTTCTGAAATGAACTATTTGTATATTTATTAATTAAAAATAAATTTTTATAATGTATCCTGTAATTTGAAATTATTTCTATTTCATATAATGAATTTATATAATAATTTCACCAACCTTCTTTTTAAACTGTGTAACTTTTATTTTTATTCTTACTTATATGTGATTCGGTGGATCCACAATCATCAGAGTAAATAAAAAAATTGAAACTAAAATTGTTATCTCACTTATTTAAAATTTACAGAAGATGATACATCTTCAGTAATTTGATAAAACTGATTTAAAATTAATTTATCCCTTCTCATATTTACTGTAGATAGCAGCAGCAGTCAATATCACTTCATCATTCCTAAATTTGACCTTTTATTCAAAATGTCCTGCTTATGCTCTTTTAAATATTTATAAATAAGTAACATCTCATATTTTTTAATTTTATTTTCTATATTACATTGTTCTATTATATTAAAATGTTCATCTAAATTAATTTTAAATCAGTTTTATACAAATGACTGAAGGTGTATCTGTCCATAAAGCCAGGTTACGAACATAAATTTAAATGGACTGTAAATCCTAATTATTATTCTAGTTACCTGTACTGGCATGGAGCGAGGTAACTAGTAGACTGTGTACGTTCCGTACGCGTTCCAAAAGACAACTCTTCTTATCGAAAAAGCCTGGTTCGTGTAGATTCCACTCTGCTGCAAGTAGGCGGCGGCACTAGTCATCCGAGGGAAGCCCGCGGTTTAACCCATTAGAGCATGAAGTTTTTTTTCTTTAATTTTTAACGTTTTTTTCTGAATATCTTTTATTTGTGATCTAGTTTAACCGGGAAAAATGTTTAAAAAATAATTGCTCCCAGCTGATCTGAATTACAGCCTGTCCGATAGATCGGACGCTATGCACTCGGAGTACTTCAGTGGCCTATCATTCCGCCACGTTGTGCTGTATATGATATTCATTTTCTCCGTAACCATTATACGAAAACATTGTTAATGCAGTGTTAGTTAAACAACTTATAGATTTTTTTGTTTTTTGTTTGGTAAATTAACATAACAACGTTAAGAAAATTAATATATTTGTTTTATTTCAAGATTTTACTAAAAAACATAATACAGAAATAATAAGCATGAATAAAACATACTAATAAACTATTTTTAATAATTAACAGAATAAATTACATTTCACTTCGATGGTGTTCTTGCTGTTGATAATTTCACAATTTTATACGATACTCCATGAAACACTTTGGGTGGAGACCGATCTTACATTTTGAACAAATAAATTTTGCTTTGCCTGCGCAATTAGCACATCTTCTTTCTGTAGAATTTATGACAAGCCAGTGGTTAGTATTGTCGTAACGAACATCTTCAATTGGTAATGGCACTGATCTTCCTTGATCGGATGATACTCCAAATCTTCTTAGGATGGTGATGCATAAATTTCTTCGAAATTTCAAAAGTTGTTGAAAAGAAGTTTTAGTAGAAAGTAACTTTTTGTTTAGAATCCAGGCATTACTTACACTGGCGTCAAAAAAAAAAAAACGAAAATTGGCCACCACCATTTGCGTTGCCTCATGCGTGTTCTGTATGTCGCAATATTTTGGTCCATTACATCAACACCACCCATTCCCTTGTTATATTTTGCAAAAACAGATGGTTGTTGAATTTGTATTTTTGTTTTCTTTTGTCTTGACCATCGAATTATAGTCGTAACTGACAATATCTCACAGAATGATCGCTATCAACATCCGTTTCAACGTCATCCGGGGGAGGAACTGCATAAACCAGCCTTTGTACACCATCATCAATATTCTCCAATTCACTTAAAATTTCGTTTACCGTTAAACTGTAAAACAAAAGTAAAAACATCTATGAGAAGCTTGCAAATAAAATTTATAATAATGCTACTATGCTTGTAAATTTGTGCAGGCATGTGTAACTGCCTGAAAGGCAAATAATAAAATACATGGCTATATGTAAATAATTAAATTTCTATTTACTACGTATAACAGTTTCCTGAATAACATAATTCTTCTGTGTACATAACATTAGGTGCAGATAAAAACAATTTTTTGGCAGAGGGAAGATCATACATACAAAAGACCGCATGAAGTGGATATACGTTTCCTTTGTTGTCTGGGTGCATAGCTGTACCCAGCTTGGGTCGGACGCTGTAATTTAAAGCTCTGCACGTGCTTGTACAATGTTTGTTTCGTTCCGATAGATGTGTGTGCCCATAAAGTACAATATAAAAAATATATAAACATGCATAAAACATCCATAATTATAACATAGCAAGTACTAACAAAATATAACTTACCCCCTATTCATAACAGCAAAATCGTAGTTCGCCATATCCGCTGGTAAAAATGCAACTTTCCTTATAATTAAACTTTTATTGTGGCTTCAGTCTTCTGAAACACTGTAGTAAACAGTAGTACCAAGATATAATAATAAAAAATAAAATTTCCCGGTGAATTTGTTTATTTCCCATAGCGTCCGTTTAATCGGACGCTATGCACTAATGGGTTAAAGTTCTAACATAAACCCCCCACCAAAACAACTGCAAGGGGTTTCCAGTTCACACACTAAATTACGTATATACAAATAAAACAAAACCTTTGAGGATAGAATAACTATATACACAAAAAAAAACTAAATAAAACATAATTTATTCTCAATGGCAAAAGAATGGTCTAGGCTGTAGGTAGTGGAGCGATATTGACTACCGGTCGACGGAAACTGCCTTGGGTAGTTCGTACTGTCACCACTCTCACTCGATTGTCTTTCCCAGAATGGGTGTCTTCAATTCGTCCAAGCCGCCAATGAAGAACAGGAGACTTTTCTTTCAGAAGGACTATTGGGTGTTTAATTTGAGTAGGCAGCCTGCGGTTTAAAGTTCTAACAGTATCATCTTCTGTAAATTTTAAATAAGTGAGAAAATTTTTTTTTGAGTTTCAATTTTTTTATTTACTCTGATGATGGTGGATCTATCGAAACATGTGTAAGTAAGAATAAAAATAAAGGTGACGCAGTTTAAAAAGAAGGTTGGTGAAATTATTATATAAATTCATTATATGAAATAGAAATTGATTAATTAACTTACTTTTTTCTTTGGCCATTGTATTCAACTCTAGTTGCCAAACCAAAATCTCCAATTTTTACTTCTACTTCATCGTTTAAAAATAGATTGCCTAATTTGAGATCACGATGAATAATACCAGATTCATGAAGATATAAAACACCCAGCAGGATCTGTTTCATATAATAACGAACTTCTGGTTCTGATAATGCCTTTCTCCGTCTGAAAAAATGAATAAAATGTATATGTACACTTTGAATAATTTACAAAATGTTTATTTTTAATACGACTTCATAAACAATCCAACTAAGCTCTAGAAATCAAATGTAATTTCAGTGAGGATTATATTAACAGGTTTCTATTTATAGAGGAAAAATATTGAAACTCAATAAAGTAGGTACTTCAAAACTACACATTTTAATAAAAATTTATTTTAAGTTATTCCATACAACAGTACATTTAAAGGTCTTTTAAAAATTAATATTTCTATAACTTTGATTATAAATACACTTGTTTCAAATGCATAATAAGGCCACAATCTTTATACAGACATTAAAAATCAGGTGTGAAACACTCACATGACTTTCTCTTTCCAATGCAAATAATGACCAATATAATCTAACATTCGTAATAAAACATTAGAAATAAACAAAAAACTAACCTCAAAAACATAACCTTATTTTAATCATGAGTGAAAAACATAAAATACAAATTAACCTTTGTTTGGCTCAAAAATTTGGATAATCAATATTTCACGCTAAACTAGGCTCTGTAAAAAGAAATGCTCTAAATAAAAGTTGTAGAACTTTTAATTTCCTATAAATTTGATTATACATTTTTGTCGTAAAATGTATACTAAGGCTGAAATCTTTAAAAAAATCGATAGTTTTACACAATTTCGTGAGAAAAAAACTGAAAATCGCTAATTACTGACAAACTAAGCGTTATACAAAAATATGTTTGAAATAAAAGTGGTGGGATTTTAAATTCTCTACATTTTTTGTTATACATTTTTGCGCTAAAGTGAATACTAGTCACAATCTGAAAAAAAAACAATTTTTTTACGAGAAAACAGCCTTTCCAAGAATTTCAGCAGACATGGCACAGCTATCCTATCTTGTAGACTATAAAAAGTGTAGTAAATGAGGCGATTTAAAAAAAAAAGCGTAGGAGCTGTTTTTGAGAAAAGTTACATGAATAAACTACTACTTCTAGAGGACCGATTTTGATGAAAATGTTCGTGTCAGGTCTTCTAGTGGTACCTACCTTAAGTTTCAAGTTTGTATGATGTTCCGTTCTTGAGATTTTCTGTTCACACACACACACCTATCACTAAAATTTCATTTTTTGAAAAGCAATAACTTTTAAAGGGTAAGCATCTCACCATTGATACTTTACAAAAAGTAACAATGCAATATACTTTAACAGCACAAAAAATATTGAAGCTGAAAAAGTTTTCCTTCTTTGAAAAAATACCCTTCAAAAATTGAATTTTCTTCATTTGCGACCAATACTTTTGAGCTGTTAAAAATATATTAAGAAATACACGTACTCAGGTAATTATATGTTCAATTTGTAGTCCAGAATGTTCTTAATTCAATGCAATTAATTTGAAAAGTCTAGGGCAACTCATTGTTGAATAGTGTGACAAATCGTAGATGCCTGCAAACGCTAAAAATAGTGCGCGGCCTTCAATCAAAATGGCCGCAATTTCTAAATGGTAAACAACAAAAAATTTTCTGGGTTATTTTTGAGCTCACAAAACATGACAGAAACCACCCACCAAATATAAATTTTTTGGAGATGGTCAAGCAACCAATTAATTATTTTCTGGACCACTTGGTATGGATTAACCCTGAAATAAAAGTGGTGGGATTTTAAATTCTCTACATTTTTTGTTATACATTTTTGCACTAAAGTGAATACTAGTCACAATCTGAAAAAAAAAAACAATTTTTTTACGAGAAAACAGCCTTTCCAAGAATTTCAGCAGACATGGCACAGCTATCCCATCTTGTAGAGCAAAAAAAGTGTAGTAAATGAGGCGATTTAAAAAAAAAGCGTAGGAGCTGTTTTTGAGAAAAGTTACACGAATAAACTACTACTTCCGATGGACCGATTTTGATGAAAATGTTCGTGTCGGGTCTTCTAGTGGTACCTACCTTAAGTTTCAAGTTCGTATGATGTTCTGTTCTTGAGATTTTCTGTTCACACACACACACCTATCACTAAAAACATGTTTTTTGGGTTCAAGAGGTCTGAAAATGTGTAGATCCGATGAAAACTCAATTTTGAAAAATTGACATGAAAACAATACATTCCTTCCTAAATATTCATATAGGCAAGAGAAAGTAAAAATTGGTTAATTTCAAACAAGCCCAAGTTTTGCGTTAATTGAACTAGAAAAAGTTGTAAAAGAAATGTATAATTTTGTGTCTTTTTTTAAAATAAATAACCATAAGAAGAACAGTTTTTAATCCCCCCCACTGTATTTTTCAAGGGGATTGTGACCCCCCAGTGTAGACATATTAAACAGCAACTGTTTAAGTTGCAGCCGTATAACCAGTAAGTAACAAACTAAATTTAATAGAATCAATAACATGACAATGAAATTGTTAGAACAATTACTGGTAATAATGATATATTTAGAAAATTATGATGTTTGAAATACATGCATAGGAGCACTTTCACTTCCCACATGGTCTACATTATTGCATGATCTTTAACTTTTAAGAATATTTAAGATATAAGAATTTTAAACATAATTTTAAGCTTTCTCACCTGTGAAGTTCCATCATTGATCTTTTCCTACATAATTCAAGAACAATATAAACAAAATCTTTATCTTCAAAAAATCCAACAAAATTTACGACATGTTTATGATTCAAACTACGGTGTATTTCGATCTCCTGTAACATTTTTTCTTTCTGGTTATTTTTTAGAAGGAGTTTCTTCGATACGATTTTTCCAGCAAATGCTTTTCCTGTTTTTGAATCTGTTATTTCGTAACATTTTGCAAATCCTCCCTGTAATTACGAAAAAATAGTTAATTTTTTTTTTCAGGTATAGTACAGAGTGATTTTTTAGTCCTGTTACCCAATTCGTAATGTCAGGTAATTTTTTTCTGAGAAAGGGAAATTTTGTTTTGTGACACGAAGTTGGTAGCCCTACTCAACTGGTATAGATACGGCAGTGTGAGTTAATTCTCCTAGTGCTGTGTAAAATTTTTTGCCGTTTCTGGCCGTGTTAAGAACAGAATGTCTTTTACTCTAGAACAACGGTTTTCATTCTTGAACAATATTTTGCTACGAAATCGTACGCGAATGTAAAAGAATCATTTCTAATTCAATTTGATGGTGTTCCTCCACCAGAAAAGAAAGTCAATTTCTAGGTTAACAAACCAATTCCGAGAGACAGGTAGTGCTTGCGACAGAAAACGTAGTGGTCGACCAACTCTCTTGACGATGACGTTTTACAGAATGTAAAAACAAGATTGCTCAATTCTCCTCGGAAAAGTTTACGAAAACTTTCCTCGCAAGTTGGTTGGTCATATTCAAGTGTTTCGAAAGCTATTGAAAAATTGAAATTGTATCCGTATTGGGTACGATTAGTCCAAGAGCTGAAGCTCTTGGACTAATCGTACTATTAGTCCAAGAGCTGTACTAAAATCGTACTATTAGTCCAAGAGCTGAAGCTCTTGGACTAATCGTTTCAGATTAAGTTCAGTTCTAGCGTACAAGACATTCTGTTCATAACACAATTAGAAACGGCACAAAATTTTACACAGCTCAAGAAAAATTAACTCACACTGCCATATCTATACTGGTTGAGTAGGGCTACCAACTTCATGTCAGAAAACAAAATTCCCCTTCTTAGAAAAAAATTACCAGACATTAACAACTGGGTAACAGGACTAAAAAATCACCCTGTAGCTACAATATGTTTTAACGCACTCGAGTCTAAATTATCAAATCGACTGTTTCACTTATTTTGTAGTGAATTACAGGAATTTTTTTTATTTATCATGAATCTTGACTGATTAGATGCAGTTTTCTAAGCTGTTCTATTTTTCATAAGTTGTTTCATATCTACAAAACTACAACACCTTACATCTTATGTAATTTACTTTAAATATTCAAACTTTTGCTTACCTCTACAATTCACTCCCTCAATATTTCCATCCATTATTGATAGAGCAATACCTGGATGTCTTAAGATGTCCCACTAGCCTACCACTTCTTCTTTTATCCATCCCCTATCACCCACATATAATACTACACTCAAAACGTAGTGTTTTAAGAAATTTTTCCTAAGCTGTAAATCAATGTTTGTAGTATAAGAAATTATGGTAAATTAAAATAAACAAAAATATCATTTAAACTGCTGCAGATGTTTCAAAATTGAACAGCAACCATTTTTTTTTTATAAAGTTCAACATGAAGGACATATAAAAACAGCCCACTTGGTCAAAACGAAATTGTATACCATGAAAACCTATTAAAACAAAAAATATTTCACCCGAAAGTAATATGGGAAAGGTTAATAAACTTCTGGGTAAAATGAACGAAATACAAGCTGTTCACGTAAACAATAATCAACTTACGGGATAGGCTGTTTTGAAACAGCTTTAATATAGTGTTGCTGAACTTTTAACGATTGAAGTATTGTAATAATGGGTGTAGTGCAGAACAAATTTTTTAGAAAAACAAAAAACGTGACGTAAATAGTTTACTCAGAATCTTAAAGCATAAAAGTTGTAAGATTTAGGGTTAACCGATATGCTTTGGCGGGAATTAGTCGACATGCCCAAGGTAAACAAAAGTAGAAACAAACACCTAAACTAAGAAAATCAGTTCCTAAAACAAGTATCTTAGTGTACGGTAAAAGTACACTTTATATAACCATTGACTGCAAGAACATAACAAGTATGTTCTTGCAAACAACGTAGCCCAATTTCGACTTTACCGAGGCTTGCTAACCCGGAAAACAACAGGTTATTGAATGAAAAGTTTAATATTAAGGACTTCATTTATCAAAAATATTCTTTAAGATCAATTAGCTCAACGATATCAGTTAGAATATACACAAGGAAATGTTTTAAATACCAACAAGAAAGAACATCAATTATTGTTTTAATATTGACAAATTACTAAACTGCTTGACAAAGAGTGAGTTAAACTTTTAACAAAAAATAAATCTTCAAAATAACAAATATTTTCCTTAAACAACAAGAAAATATAAAATACCTTTCCAAAAAATCGTCCTTTCATGTAAGTTGTACGAGTGTTAGAATCCGTAATAGTAGCTGGGATCTCAGGATCATTATCCTTATTTGTAGCCATCATAGAGAATTAAAACAATATAACGAATTAAAAGATACTAAATATATATAAAATTAAAATAGTTTAAAACACACAAACACAAAATAAAACACACGTAAAGAATGTGAAGATGCTTGACGACTATGCAAACGCTGACATGTATCGACCATACAATCAAACCGCTAACGGTCAACGGTTGTTAGAGAAAATTCAAAACTATCCACGGCCTTTAAGATTACGTCAACGAAATGTAGAATACATTCCATACAGTTGTTATTACACTACTCAAAAAAATAATAAAGATTAAAGCATTACAATTGTTATGAATAATACCAATTATATAAAAAGGCTTTATAAGAAACTTTTTAAGAATCTAAGATTAATAAAGTAACAAAGTTTTCCTCATGGATATTAACGTGTCCGTTAATACAGTCAATACATCGTATAAATATTAATTTTAGTAGATGATATTATTTTTATTTTGTTTACTGTATTCATAAAAACAAAAATGTAATGACCCAAAAACTGTTTTAATTATTTTACAGCTCTTCCAACTGTCGTTCATTGACACTTAGAAGTTAATTTTTAACATGTTCGTTAGGGGCAGGTGCTAAACGGAGTCGCGGCACAAATGAATAATAATTTGTGCGTCTCTCGATTAACTTATTTTTTACGTCCTACTGTAATATTGCACATTACTTCTAATACAGATCGTGAAGGGTGATAAGTGAGGTACTACTTGCAGATATACATATTTTAACATTGAACACTGATCACCAAATGCAGAAAGGCCACAACTTCCCCTTGTTATTTTTACTTTCTCTTGCCTATATGAATATTAGGAAGGAAAGTAACGTTTTCATGTCGATTTTTCGAAATCGAGTTTTCACCGGATCTACACGTTTTCAGACCCCCTGAACCCAAAAACATGTTTTTAGCGATTGTTCTGTGTGTGTGTGTGTGTGTGCGCGTGCGCGCGCGCGCGCGCGCGCGTGTGTGTGTGTGTACAAAATATCTTAGGAACGGAACATCGTACGAACTTGAAACTTGAAACGTAAGTTACATACCACTACCACACCCGACACGAACATTTTCATCAAAATCGGTCAACCGGAAGTAGTAGTTTATTCGTGTAATTTTCACTTTTTTGCGATTTTCTCAAAAACTGGTCCTACGATTTTTTTAAAAATCGCCTGGTTTACTCAATTTTATATTCTCTACAAGATAGGGTAGGCGCCATGTTTGCTGAAATTCTGGGTGAGGCTGTTTTCACGTAAAAACATAGTATTTTTAAGATTACGGCTTTAATATGCAATTTAGCGCAAAAATTTATGTACTAAAAGTTGTAGAGAATTTAAAAACCTACAACTTTTATTTCAAACATTTTTTTGTATAACGCTTAGTTTAGCAGTAATTAGCAATTTTCTGATTTTTTCTCACGAAAACGTGTGAAAAATCGATTTTTTAAAGATTTTGGCCTTAGAATGCATTTTACGACAAAAGTGTGTATAATTAATTTTATAGGAAATAAAAAGATATACAACTTTTATTAAGAGCATTTTTCTCTACAGAGCCTAGTTTAGCGTGAAAGAGTGATTTTCCGTATTTCTAAGCCAAACTGAGTTCGATTTTCATTTTGCGTCTTTCACTCATGATTTAAATTAGGTTATGTTTTTTGAGGTTATGTCTCTAATGTTTTATTACTAATGTTAGGTTATCTTGGTCATTATTTGCATTGGCAAGAGAAAGTTGTGTGAGTGTTTCACACCAGATTTTTAAGGCAAACTGAGATCGATTTTCATTTTGCGTCTTTCATATATGATTAAAATTAGGTTATGTTTATTGAGGTTAGTTTTTTGTTTATTTCTAATGTTAGGTTTATTGTTAATTATTTGCACTGGCAAGAGAAAGTTGTGTGAGTATTTCACACCAGATTTTTAAATTTCTTTTTGTACCACTACATTCTTTTTGAGAAGATGAACAAATCTGCGTAGTAAATACTGAGTCAAACATCTGTTAAAATACTATTTTCTCTGCAGTAAGTACATTTGAACTGTTCTGCGCTTAACAGTGATGTTACTGTGATATAAGCCTACCATTGTAATTTTACTAAAGATAACATTAAGGAAACCTCTCATTTTGCGGTTGTAGGTTTGAATCCCTCTCAGGCACGGCATATTTTCATATGTTACAAAAAATTATTTCGTCTTCCACAGTTACACCCCAATGTCGTTGCTAATGACCATTGCAGTTGATGCGACGTTAAATAATAAAAAAAAACATACTTTTGCGCAAATTTTAATAGCAGAACAGAAATAAAATAAAATTGTCATAAAATTCTTCTATACTCATTGTGATCACTTGTATTAGGCCTACCATATGACCATGATTTTGGGTTGATAAAAAAAACTCCAAGAGTATAACAGACTATATTTTTTTATTTTTGCGCCCTGGAGACTCCAGGAGGAGTATAGGACATGTTGTCAGATATAACACCTGAAATACATATAAGAATCACACAATGTATCACTACTATCAAGAAAGAAATTCTTGTACGCTATAAAAAGTTTCACCAATCAAGTAATTTTTTAGATTTTTTTTAAAGGAATTCAAATCCTCACAACACTTTAAAGATTGGGGTAATTTATTCATGAATTTTCTCCCTACATAAGTAGGTTTTTGTTCAAACAATTTTGTGGAGTGATTAGCCACATAATAATCATTCCTGTTTCTCGTGTTATGATTGTGAACATTGAAATTCTGCATAAAATTATTTTGCCTAACATACATAATCACCTCAAAAATGTAGAGACAGGGAACTGTAAGCAATTTAAGCTCCTTAAATAGTGGCCTGCATGAGGTTAGCTGGTTAGCTCCCACCATACACCTAATAGCTTTCTTTTGAATTTTAAAAACCCTATTCATATTACCCATGCTAGAATTACCCCATACTAAAATACCATAATGGATATGAGACAGAATGAGGCCATGATAAGCTGCCATTAGTAATTTTTTATCATTTAATCTGGCAATTTGTTTTAGTGCAAATACCCCAGATGATATTTTACTACAAACTTGATTGGTATAGAAGTCCCAAGACAAAGTCTATCTATCTATCTATCTATCTATCTAAGTCAAAATCTATCTAGAGATACGCCCAGGAACTTCACTGTTTCTACATGCTCTAAACTATTATTATGAATAAATACATCCACTTCTCTACTTTCTTTAACGTTATGTTTATTTTTAAACTGCAAGTACTGGCACTTTTTCCTATACAACTTTTTTCATGGATTCCGCCATTAACCGTTGAACAGTTCGGTTGTGTTGTGCAGTGCTGTTTTTTGTGAGTGATATTTTCTTCTTACACAGATCTTTATGAGTTTGTTTAAGTACAATTATTAAATTGGGTGACAATCTGTAAGACTTCGACTAGGTATCTTGTTTTTTTTATATATTTTTGTTAAAATAAAATACTAATTTAAATCGATTATAACCTAAATTTATTGATGGCTGAGAAGCCAACAATATCTTTAACAGATGACCAATCAGCTGTTACTACTAATCACATTAGTATGCAACATATCGATTGCTCTAGCGATATCGACCACGGTCTAACAGATCGAGTATCGATGGAGTGGAAAGACGTTTTATCGAAACGTAAACGAAGCGGTCCTTTGGAAGAAAGCAGCAATTTC
Organism: Catonia carolina; assembly: GCA_035578175.1. Taxonomy (NCBI): domain Eukaryota; kingdom Metazoa; phylum Arthropoda; class Insecta; order Hemiptera; family Achilidae; genus Catonia; species Catonia carolina. Next base: position 43,851,181 of record JAQMRL010000006.1, on the reverse strand, counting down.
AATAAACGGGCAAATTATTCTGCTAACGATCCGCGACTCTCAAATAATGGACTCTTAGATAAAAACAAATTTAATATTTTGAGTACTTTGCCGGAATCTGGTAATAATGATGATTTATCATCACGGCCTGATGCCAAATTAGTACGACCACTTCCTATTTATCTTCAGTCCGAAATTAAATTTTTACAATTATGTGAATTGTTGAATCAAATTGTCGGTACCGATTCATACAAATGTTCATCAACTACGCGAGGTGTCACCATTTATCCATCAACTCCGGAAGCTTACCGGAAAATAATAAGTAATTTTAGGGACAATAATGCGCAATTTTATACATATCAACTCGCTCAGGACAAGGCCTACCGAGTTGTAATTCGAGGTCTTCATCATTCGATCGGAGAAAAAGAAATTCTGGAGGAGTTGATATCGAAGGGATTTAAAGTTCGCAATGTCACAAATATTATTTCTCGAGATAAGGTTAAATTACCGTTATACTTTGTTGATCTTGAACCTGATAAAGGGAATAAATTAATATTTAATCTCAATTCAATGTTTCACACTAAAATTGTCGTGGAAGAACCTAGGCGAAACAGGCAGATTGTACAATGTACGCGATGCCAGCGTTATGGTCATACACAACATTACTGCAATTTACCTCCACGATGCGTCCGTTGTGCTGGGCAACATTTATCATCCGATTGTACTAAAAGCCGAGATACACCAGCCACCTGTATTTTATGCAATAATGCTCATCCGGCAAACTATAGAGGTTGCGTAGTTCACCGAGAACTTCAAAATCGCCGTTCTTCGGGGAACACATCTAATTTGGCAAATTCTAAAAAATATTCTCATGCAATAGATATTCCTTCGTCTCAATCGTCCAATCAGAACTCGGATCATAAACTTAATACTTCTTTGTCAACAGCATCGACGTCAACTTCACCACAACTTTCTTCTAACTCATTCCCTCCGTTGAAATCTCATCAGAGATCGTTCATTAACAAGTCAAATTCATCCCCAACTTCGATTCTGTCTCATCAATCATCCATTCAAGAAAACTTCGTTACAAATAACCCACATCGTACTCCGTCTGTTTCCTACAGCCAGATTGCGGCGTCAACAACCCAAAATGAAACACGATTAGACACCTCTGAAGTATCATCTCAGCTTACACATTTTATGTCAGAAATGAAACAGTTGATGGCTCCTATGATAACACTAATGTCTCAATTAATTCAGGTCTTACTTCAGCAACATGGCAAATAATTACGGAACTGTCAATTCCATGGTAGCTCTCCTGTGGAATGCTAATGGGATCCTTCGTCATCGGGATGAACTTGAACACCTCCTATACGAGAAACGAGTCGATATTGTTATGATTTCAGAAACGCATTTAATATCACGAAGTCGGTTTAAGATAACTGGATATAAAGCGTACCGTACTGATCACCCTGATAACACAGGTCATGGTGGAACGGCTATATTAATTCGTACATCTACAGGGTGATTCATGAAGTTCTCCCCCCACTTCTACAGCACATTGTACTAGTAAAAATAATGAAAAAATGTTATATAAACATAGGTCCGAAAACGCTTCGTTAGCGAGTTACAGCTAGCGAAAGTTTCGCCTGGATTTCAGTTCACCAGGTGAAATGAGGTCTTCCTGGAATTGTGGTAAGGTAGATTAAGGGGCAAATTCAATCATTTCTTATGGTTTTTGATCTGATAAATTGAATAAAACAGGTCCCAGATCTGTAAGTTAAATAGTTTTTAAGAAAACCAGTGTCAAATGCAAAAAATGGAGTGAAAAACTTATTTTTTCATCTTTGGGCAAGGATAACTGTGTTATTTCACCAAGAAACAGTTAAAATTTTTCAATAAAACATGTAGAAAATTTTATTCTGAACAAACCGGTGTAAATTAAGTACACAGAAAGCGAATAGATGTTTGATTAAATGAGTTTTTATTCATAAGAGTACAAAGTAAAATTAACCGGAAAAACTAAAATGAAAAAATGTGTTTTTTTCACTCCATTTTTTTGCATTTGACACTGGTTTTCTCAAAAACTATTCGCTTTCTGTGTACTTTATTTACACCGATTTGTTCAGAATAAAATTTTCTACATTTTTTATTGAAAATTTTTAACTGTTTCTTGGTGAAATAACAAAGTTATTCTTGCCCAAAGATGAAAAAATGTGATTTTCACTCCATTTTTTGCATTTGACACTGGTTTTCTCAAAAACTATTTAACTTACAGTTCTGGGACCTGTTTTATTCAATTTATCAGATCAAAAACCATAAGAAATGATTGAATTCGCCCCTTAATCTACCTTACCACAATTCCAGGAAGACCTCATTTCACCTGGTGAACTGAAATCCAGGCGAAACTTTCGCTAGCTGTAACTCGCTAACGAAGCGTTTTCGGACCTATGTTTATATAACATTTTTTCATTATTTTTACTAGTACAATGTGCTGTAGAAGTGGGGGGAGAACTTCATGAATCACCCTGTATAAGACACCATCTGATGCCGCAGAATATTCAGGAAGAACATATTCAAGCTACAACAATAGCGTACAATTTTGCAACTACAGCGTTTCATTTGTGGCTGTTTACTGTCCTCCACGGTTTGTACTTTCAGAAGAACACTTCACTTCTCTCTTCCGAGATGCAGGTCCCCGAGTATTACTCGGAGGTGACTATAATTCGAAACATCCTTTGTGGGGATCCAGGCTCATAAATCCCCGTGGTCGTGTTTTACATTCCGTTATACAGAAAAATCACCTTCATACTCATCCACCACCCACTCCAACCTACTGGCCAGCAGCAAGGAACCGGCTACCTGACGTGCTCGACTACTTTATATCAAAGGGTCTAAACTCCATCAATACAAGAGTTGAAACATTGTACGAGCTTTTGTCTGATCATTCACCTCTACTGTTAACTCTTCAGACATTACCGTCGCGTGTTACACATCGTCCATCGTTAACAAGAGGGAATGTTGATTGGAATCGGTTTCGTGAAAAGGTGGACGCTAATTTAGATCCCAACGTCAAATTGAAGTCAACTGAAGATCTTGACAACGCAGTGGAAAACCTTACTCAAGTTATACAGTCTGCAGCTTGGGATTCAGCAATATTTCGTCAACCTGCTTTGTCCTATTTACTGCAATACCCTGTTTATATTCGTGAGCTCATTCGAGAAAAGCGTAGAGCTCAGCATCAGTGGCAGAGGACTCGCATGAGAAGAGACAAGGCAACACTCAATCATCTGTCAAACCGGTTGAAGAAAGAACTTGCACTGTTCAAGGCAGAGCGATTTGACACATTTACAGCGGATCTGACTGAAAGTGATGGGTCCCTTTGGAGAGTAACGAAGCGTTTCCTTAAAGAGGCGGACGTATCTACCCCTTTACAGCGGGTAGACAATTCGTGGGCAAAGTCAGAAGAAGAGAAGGCAGATCTTTTTGCAAACACTCTGGAAAACACATTTTATCATCATGCAGATGTTGAAGATGTTGAATTTACGCATCATGTAGAAGACTGTTTAATTGCTCCATTGCAGCTATCTTTACCGCCTGTCCCATTTCGGGAACATGAAATAAAAGAGGTTATAGAAAAATTACCAAGGAAGAAGGCTCCCGGTTATGACTTAATATCTGCGTGCGTTTTAAAACAACTACCGTCTTCGACCTTCCGGTATCTTATGATATTATTCAACGCAATAATTCGGCTGGGTTATTTTCCTTTACAGTGGAAGTTCGCTATAATTGTTTTATTTCCTAAACCAGGAAACTCTACCAACGCCTTAAAGCAAAACAACCAGTGACAGACCAGATGTTTTATAATAGGCCTACTGTATGATTTTTTTCTACTGGTACTGTCGTATTTTGTATTTAGTAGGCCTATATGTTTCAATTAGTGTGTAGGAAGTTTTATCTGATGAGCAATGAATATTTTTTGTAACTCAAATGGATCGTGCCAAGTTCAATAACATTTTAATACATTTTATATGTTTTGATGTGCTGCACGGTTCCATGGGATAGTGTATAATCAGCTGTTTATTAATGTAACCTGTAATATTGACTGCTATAAAGTTTTGTTGTTGCTCAAAGTTTGATTTCATATTGTTAGTGTTTAATACCAAATCAAATTTCTGTGACACAAACTAATACTTCCATTTTGTTTTGTTTTGATCTCTTTTCATTCTTCAACAGTTTATTCCAGGCTCTTATTAAGTTGTTAATCTCAACTGAATCCCAAGCACCTTGAAGCAATAGTGTTTCAAATTCATTTATTTATTAAAAGCAGGAATATCATATAATGATATTTACATCATTAGCTTCAGCACCCCGTCGAGTCAGCCCAGGGATTATGTGATCTGACTTTGAGCTTGTTGTAGTTTAGGTAATTAGCTGAAAGACTGGTTTGAACCTCTTAAAGCTTTGCTAAGTAAAACGAGAAATGATGTGATTTACAATTGCCTTCCTCACTGAGTATAAAAGTAACCTATGCTATCAGCATGCCAGGCCCTCTGAAAAGCTTACTTTCCACACTGCAAATGAAATCTTCACTTCATTCACCGCAGGGTCTGGCTGTATAGTAAAATTCATTACTATCAGAGGAGATAACTCTGGTTAGTGTCTTTTATTCTTCTGTTTTTAAATGCTTCAGTCATATAATTGGCTGACCATAATATGATAAGAAACAGAACTATTTTTTTAGCCCTGGAACAAGCAGATCGAGTGCAAATAATTTAATACTTCATCTACCTGTTATGGGCAAATTGAACATGTGTCCGCTATTCATTCTCATTACATCTGGATATGTGAGTGTTTGGATAACTGATGTCTGAATAAAAAAGTTTCTACTGTATATTAAAGGTAAATCAAGACACTAAAATGCTCAGGTTAAACTGACCTCCAATGAAATAATTTCAACAATAGAAACAAATTATGTAACAAATAAATACACTGTTTGGTCAGGCAGATGTCAAAAATTTCTTTATGTTGTTCTTATAACATAAATCTGGTTAAATTATAATAAAATGTAATTGTGAAATGATTTTGTAACCTAATAAGAACATTGTATAATTTAACATTATAAAAATATTTTCCTTGCCTAGATAATTTTAATTCTAATTTTGTGGTTTGTTTTTTTTATGTTGACTGGAAGCTACTTCATTAAATTGTATGAAACAACAAGAAAATGCATGATAAAAAAATTATACATAATATAAATTTAACCAAATTGTTATTAAATTTAATTTTGTTAACTGTATTTTTGTTTTATTTATCTCTGAAAATGAGAATTTTTATGTAGGTATTTATGTATATAAAAAAACATTGTTTTGTTCATGAATTATAATCTACTTAAAAAAAAAACAGTGAATCTGCGAGACAGGGTCTTGCAATTATTTTAAAAAAAATAGGTTAATCTTCATATTTTGGTTTTGTTAAATAACTTTTATCTAAAAATGCAATGATAGAAATTAAAGTTATGTAATGTAATTGAAAACAAGTATTTAAGTTAATGAAAATAATGTTTTATATACCTTTTTTTTAGTTTATTTTAAGTTGTGTCAACATATTAATATTAATGACTACTCTAGATTGAGGTTTGGTGGGTTTGAACTTGTAATAATTTTCCAGATCCTGGCTAAGAATTGAACCTGGGACCTTCACTTTGTAGCGTAGCATGCTAACCTCTGGGCCACAGAGGTGGGTTCTTTTTTATTTTATTTAATGTTGTATAAACTACTAATTGGTGCTCATAGTGCTTATAAAACGATAATGTGGGTTTCAATACGCATAAGTTTTCTATACTATTGATGGGAATCAAATCCAGAACCTTCGGTTTTCACTTTAGCACTAATACTGCATTACTGAGGTGGTCTTAAGTGGCTCTTTTTTTATTGGGTGTAATCAAGCTCGTCCAAATTCGATTCAAACGTAGACTTGTAAATGTTCACCTATTTTATCTGATATATTTTGACTGTCATCTAGGCTGGCCTATTGGCGTAGTGGTTGATGCAACTAGCCAGTTGCGCCAACCCGGTCTACGCCAGGATCCCGGGTTCGATTCCCGGTCAGGTCTGGCATTTTTTTCATCACTTATCTTCATCTATTATCCTCCTCACTGTCTGGATTAGCAGCAATTGCAAAACAGTCAGACTTAAAAAAATGAAACTGTCATCTAAAATGACTTAATTCTCTAAGAAGTTCGCATTGTCCCAGGTTTTCTAATTTTTAATTTATTTTGCCTATAAGAATATATAGGAAGGAAAGTATTGATTCCAAGTTGATTTTTCAAAATCGAGTTGTCATCAGATATACATGTTTTCAGACCCTCTGAACCCAAAAAACATGTTTTTAGCGATTGGTGTGGGTGTGTGCGTTTCTGTGTGTCTGTGTGTGAGCAGAATATCTCAAGAATGGAACATCATATGAAGCTGAAACTTGAAACATAAGTTGGATACCACTAGAAGACCCGACATGAACATTTTCATCAAAATTGGTCAACCGAAAGTAGTAGTTTTTTCGTGTCACTTTCCAAATTTTTGTTATTTTCTCAAAAACGGCTTCTATAATTTAAAAAAAAAATTGCCTCATTTATTACATTTTTTATGCTCTACAAGATAGGGTATGCGCCATGTCTGCTGAAATTCTTGGGAACGTTATTCTCTTGTAGAAGAAAATATTTTTTTAAAGATTGCAGCATTATATGCATTTTAGGGTAAAAGAGTATATAAAAAAAAAATTTGTAGACAATTTAAAAATCGACAACTATTTTTTCAAACTATTCTTTGTATAATGCTTAGTTTAGCGGTAATTTGTGATTTTCTGTTTTTCTTTCATGAAAATCTGTAAATAAATTGATTTTTTAAGATTTCAGCCTTAGTATGTATTTTACGACAAAAGTTTATAATAAAATTTATAAAAAATTAAAAATCTACAACTTTTATGTTAAGCATTTTTCTCTACAGAGCCTAGTTTTTTTTTTTTTTTTTAATTTACGCCCCAATTGGAGCACTCAAGTCACTCATGGACATGCGTTCCTTGAGGAGTTAGTTGTGGCACCACATTGTTGTTTTCTTCGTTCCCACATAAATTTCATATTCCTTGACCTGGTGGCTCTCAATCTCTCTGCTACAGCTGCATTCGGCTGTCTTCTCTGAAAGGCAGTTGGGTTATCCTCTTTTCCCTTAGGATGGTCTTCTCTTCTCGTCTCTGGATCATTTCTTCATTTATATTCAAGTTCCTCATGTCTGACATGACTTCCTGTATCCATCTGTTTTGGATCTTATTCTTCATTTGGTAGTCAAGGAGCTGTTTAATGAGTCTTGAGTCAGGCAGTCTGCTAATGTTGATTTTCATTTTGCATCATACACTCATGATTAAAATAAGGTTATGTTTTTTGTTTATTTTTAATCATTATTATTACTAAGGTTAGGTTATATTGTTCATTATTTGCATTGGCGAGAAAAAGTCGTGTGAGTGTTCACCCCAGATTTTTTTCCCTATATTTTCAGTAATTGTTTTTTTACAACATTTTTTACCCTATGTAGAAAAGTAGATAAAAGTACTATGTAGAATATGGAAATTTATTTTAATGACTTTTACAGTATTTTTGTTCATATTAAAATACAAACCTTATTTAAGTTAAATATTTGTTGTAGTGAAATAAACTTGGCCTGTAATTTGTATATACAGGATAATTATAACAAAAATACTCCAATGGATTGTGAATGAAAAAAAGTTGAGAACACTAACTAGAAGAGAAGGAGAAGATGTGATGCATTAAAAAAACCAGGTACAATCTCCCTCCAATTCTGACCAGTTCATTTTCAAACTACTAGCAGAAAATTATTCAGCCACAATAATACAACTATTAGCTAAGTGGACATCATTAAAGTAGTGGGGTAACATTTAGTAGATATGTTTATCAACTGTTAATAATTTTTTTTCTCATTTACAATTTGGATTTCTACGGTAAGTTCACTTTTATCTAAATTTTGTATTTTTACAATAATTTTATAATGTAAGTTAATTTGTCAAATTTATTATTAAATATTTAAAAAATAATATTAAGATATGTTGATGAAAAATAATAATTCAAAGAAAATTATTACTTTTTTTAAATAAATTATAATTTTATTACGTAAAATATAAGTATAAAATTAAAATTTTTGATTTTAAAGGTGGTGCAGTGGTATGATGTTAAATTACCAAGTTAAAGATTTTGGTTTCTACGGTACGTTTACTTTAATCTGAATTTAATATTTTTTTAATAATTTTATAACGCTACTTAGGTTGTCAAATTTTATTAAATATTTAAAAAAATATATTAAGATAATGTTGATGAAAAAAATAATTCGAAGGAAATATTATTACTTTTTAATAAATTATTATTTTATTACATGAAATATTAATCCAAAATTATAACTGGCTGCCTCCATAGCATAGTGGTAGTGCGCTGGTCTACAACGTGGAGGTCTCGGGTTCGATTCCTGATCAGGGTCAGGGAAAAGATGTTATGTTGATGAAAAATAATAATTCAAAGAAAATTATTACTTTTTTAAATAAATTGCAATTTTAATACATGAAATATAAATAAAATATTAATACAAAATAAAAATTTTGATTGTAAAAGTGGTGCAGTCGTATGATGTTAGATTATCAAATTATAGATTTTGGTTTCTACGGTATGTTGACTTTTATTTTCATTTTGTATTATTTTTAATAATTTTAAAATATTTGTCAAATTTTATTAAATATTTAAAAAATATATTAAGATACGTTGATGAAAAATAACAATTGAAATATATTATTTTTTTGATTAAATTATAATACATGAAATATAATTACAAAATTAAAATTGGCCACCTTCTTAGTATAGTGGTAGCACCCTGGCCTAAAACACGGAGGCCCCAGTTCGATTCCCAGCTAGTGTTCGGAAATTTTCACAAGTTTAATCCCACTGTTTCATAATCCACATAGTCACTAATAATCAAGCTGTAGATGCGACTTTAAATAAACTTAAAACAAAATTAATTGATAGTAAAGATGGTGCAGTGATATGATCTTAGATTACTAAGTTAAAGAATTTGGTTTCTACTGTATGCTCACTTTTATCTGAATTTTGTATTTTCTTTAATAATTTTATAACATACGTTAGTTTGTCAAATTGAATTAAATATTTTTTAAAAATACACGAAGATATTATGTTGATGAAAGTAATACAAAGAAAATTATTATTTCTTAAAATAAATTATAATTTTGTTAGATGAAATATAAATACAAAACTAAAAAATGGTTGCCTCTGAAGCGTCGTGGTTTACACTGGCTTGCAACAGGGGTTCCCAGCTAGATCCTGGGTTCGATTCCCAGTCAGGATCTGGAAAAGATATTATGTTGATAAAAAATAATAATTTAAAGAAAATTATTGCTTTTTTAAATAAATTATAATTTTATTACATGAAATATAAATAAAACATAAATAAAAAATTAAAATTTTTGATGGTAAAGTCGGTGCAGAAGTATGATGTTAGATTACCAAATTAAAGATCATTATTTCCTGGATAGGGTCTGGAAATTTTAATACTTTTAGGTCTATTGTTATAGTTTAACAAACTTTCATAGCAAATTTCTAAACGATTGATTTTTCAATTTGTTTCCATCTAGTAAATATTATTAAGTATAACTTTACTTTGATGGTGACTGCTTTTCTTTACGAGCCAATAATCCTTTTCTTGTTGATTGCGTGATCTTTAATGTTCATCACTCCATTTAGCTATTGGGAGTACACTTTTTTTCTTCTTTTTTTTCTTTATTTATTTAACGTCGCATCAACTACAACGATCATTAGCAACGACGTTGGGGCGTAACTTTGTACAATGGAGGATGAAATGATTTTTTGTAACGTATGAAAATATGCCGTGCCTGAGTGGGATTCGAACCCAGGACCGCATAATGAGAGGCGAGCACGTTACCAACTGCGCCAATGCGGCCGGCCGACCGAATACACTTTTATTATCATGAAAACCTCTAAACTTTTACATTTTTCCTCATTACACATCTCTCTTTGATATCTTTAGGTGTTTGCTTATCTCTTGAACTTCTTTTATTCTTTACTTTTTTAATACAATCATGAATGGTTTGGGGATCTGTTATAAAAATAATTAAAACAGTTGTTACATGAATAAATTAATTAACTAAAACAATAAAACTATAATATAACTATTAGTTTTACATTGATATGTTACATCATTGTAGGTTAAAATATACCAAGTGTTTTGGCTGGCCAGTTGGTGTAGTGATCCGAACAACTAACATCTATGCCAGGAGTTTTACGTTCGATTCCCAATCAGGTCTAGAATTTTTTCATCATTCATTTTCATCTATCACTCTTCTCCATCTTTATTTAGCTATTGTGAGCACAGCAATCGGACCTAAAACAAACAAAAAATTATTTATGAAAATAATTGTTTTGTATTTAGTGTATACAATGTGTTGTAATGAAATTGTTTTTCCAGCCGTATTGGCGTATTTGGTAACGTGCTCGCCTCTAATCTTGTGGTCTTGGGTTCGAATCCTATTCAGGCACGGCATATTTTCATACGTTACAAAAAATCATTTCATCCTTCACCGCCTGGATTAGCGGAAATTGCAGAACAGTCAGACATTAAACAAAACAAACAAAAAAAATGAAATTGTTTGGTACGGTGAGAAAGTTTTTTAAAGTTTTTAAGATTTAAATCCAGGACTTTCAGATCAGTAGTTAAGTACAAAGTTGAGGAAGGCATGGTAAACCACCTCATTCCTCATTTTACTTAGTAAACCCTATAGAGGTTCAACCCCAATGAGATGTGGATTATATGTATGACATGTAAATGAAGTTTATTCTTGTACAGACTCAGACTGACCATTCCTGAAAGAGTATGGTTAATTGAACCCCACACATCAAAGTACACCAGTAACCACTGTCTAGTATTCAAATCCATATATAAAAGTAACTACAGTACTTTTACTAGGATTTGAACCAGGAACCTTCGTCTCTGAAAATCAGCTGTTAAATAGCTAACTAGTGGCAACGACTTAACTTTAGACCAACCCGTTGGGTTACCGTAAAACTAATATTTCCTTTAGGTTTCACCGGCTATCCAGTCTAAAGAAAATTAACCCTTTCAGTGCCGAAACAATATTTTAAAGTTTGTTCTAAAGTGCCATTTAATTTTAATAAGGGTGTACAAAAAGTACCAGCCCTTATTTCGAAAACTTGCAGGCATAAGCCTGCCATTGCCGACCAAAATTTCAACGTTACAGAAAAAGAAAATGTCCTGCTAAAAATTAATTTTTATTGTGTTCATGAAAAAAGAAATCGTTCTAACACGAAAAATATTCAAAATAGTTGTTTTTAGTTTATTTTAAGTTGCATTGAAAACTTGGTCATAAGCAACTACTGTGGGTTTTGGTACCTTAACGGTGGTTTTAATGTGTTAAAATTTCCAGACCCTAGCCGGGAATTGAACCTGGGACCTTTCGCTTTGTAGGCTAGCATGCTAGTCACTACGCCACGGAGGCGGTTTCTAAATACATTTTCCATTAATTTTTGTTTAAAAGTTTTTTTGGAAATGTTCGGTTATCCGGACTTTTGCATTTTATGCATAACTTACGGGCGTCCGGTAAACCGGATGTTATATCTACGTAAAATATATCGACATCCTGTTTTCCAGACATTGGTACCGAAAGGGTTAAATATGAGTTAAAACTATATTAAAGGTAAAAGAATAAAACGATAAAAGCTGTCGAAATGTTGAGGAAAATCCACATCCGCTAATAGAATGAAAAATTAAATAATCGATATTAAAATTTAGTATCTTATGTTTTTGGTAAAATATTTAATTTTAAGATACATTTGCATTTTAAGTGAATTCGTTAAGCCCCTTTTACATACTTAATTTTACAATAAATGTTTTTGATTTAGTTATATCAACAAAAATACGCTTCTACTCTTTTCAATTGAGTTCTCATTTCAGTAGGACGACAATCTACTTGTTACAATTGGGCTGTCATTAGCATTAACAAACCAAAGGAGAAAGAGATCAAATTGGAGTAAAAGTGGTTCCAAAAATGCAATCCCTGTCTCATTTTTGGTAAAATCATTTTTTTCGTAGCTTTCGGATCGTATTATTCAAAGATTGGGATCTTTTCCGTTTTCTGTATGCCACTATCAAATCTGAATTCCCTGAAGTTGTACACTTGTTCATTTCTCCCACTCCCTGCCTTACTGAATACTCATACTGAAACAGACTCACTCGCACGCGTATACACACGTCCTTCCCAGTCCCAGTTTACAGTACTATGTTACACAATATGTTGTTTTATTTCTTATTTAGATTGTTTTATTTTGCTATTACTATATTACTATAAGTTATATTTTTTAATTCAATTTTTGGGTCTTTTCCGTTTTCTGTATGCCACTATCAAATCCGAATTCCCTGAAAGGTTACACAATTCTCCCACTCCTGCGTCTATCGCGCCAATCTGACTAGCAATATCTCTGCGTAATGTCAACTCCACTCCCATTTCACAGTTAATTACAACAAAATCTACATAGTCCGTCTACTATGAATTTTGTAGTTACTTCATAATATTCGGACGGAGGAAGTTGCTGTAGAGTTCCTTCAGGAAAAGGGGTTATTGCATAATCCCAGAAGATGTGAGCTTTCAGTTATAGTTCGAACATTCAGTTCTGATGTATACACATCAGTTTTAACTGATATTTTATCTGCAACGGAAACTGATTTGAGAACTGAACTAACCGTGTAAAAGGGGCCTTACAGTGACGTCAGTATTAGAAGAGGTGCGTGTCACCAAGTTTTTGCTTCTTTTTTGTTCTTAGCCAAACCAACAATTATAATGAATCACGCATGTCTTTTTTCCGATATTTTTCCTTATTATTGACCTCTGTCTTAATTAGTCTCTTAATGGTTGAACGTCCGTATTTTGATTTATCAGTAATTCTTTCATAAATTAGTCGGTGAGAATAACAATGGAATACCTAAGTCATTATTTTTGAAAATTTAAGTTAAGTCCATATTTATTATTACGGGTGCTGTTTTATTTGGAATGATAATGGAGTAAGTCATTAGTACATAGATGATTATTACATTACCGAACGTAGAAAAAATAATGATAATCATAGACATAATACGGAAGAAGATAATTGACTAGGATGAATAATTATAAGCTACTAAACGTAAATATTTCAAGTTTGTTATTTTAGTAAAATAATTTATATTTTTTTAACGTAAAGATAACTAGAATACTTTGATATAAATATAACTGAAGTGTAAATACGGAAACATCAAAAGAGCTGACAAATTCAAATACCTGGGAGAATGAATACAGCCAAATGGACTGGATAAAGTTGCCAACTCGGAAAGCGTTAATAAAGAGAGAACTTATGGGATCACACAGAACATCTTTAACAAACGTAATATTTCCCACAGAGCAAAAATACAGCATTGCAACAAGGTAATGAAACCTAAATGGCTCTATGTCTCTGAATGTCTAACTCTCAGTACAGGCGGCGGAATGCTAGAGATAGAAAAGAGGAAAAGAAGAATCCTAAGAAAAAATCTTGAGACCGATAAAGTTAGACGATGGAACATGGAGACTGAGGTCCAATACTCAGTCCTGGACTGAGGGCCTGTTATAGATTAACGGAGACGTTTACAACCACAGTTAGGAAAAGAAGGGCGAAATTTTACGGACATCTCAACAGAATGGATGACAGTAGGCTGACTAAAAGAATATTCACATATTTAAATGGGATTAAGACAACAACCTGGATTGTTTACAGAAGTAGAAAGAGACCTCGAGGAAATGGGAATACAGAAAAACGCTATCTCGAACAGAGATACATTTGGGAAGGCCATAGACGACTTCAAAGTTTTTAAAGGCAGAAACACTGATTCTGAGAAATCAGTGTATAAGTGGTCAGAAGAAAGAAAGAAGACGATGAGTGAAAGAATGAAGAGGTTTTGGGAAGAAAGCAAGAGGAAATAGAACATCATGTTATCTTTATATAACGCTTTAGTTTAGCGGTAATTAGCAATTTTCTGTTTTTTTTTTCACTAAAATGTGTAAAAGCACTGATTTTTAAAGATTTCAGCCTTAGTATGCATTTTACGACGAAGTGTATAGGCCTATAATCAAATTTATAAGAAATTAAAAGATCTACAACTTTTATTTTGAGCATTTTTCTCTACAGAGCCTAGTTTGGTGTGAAAGAGTGATTTTCCGTATTTTTAAGCCAAACTGAGGTTGATTTTCATTTTGCATCATTTAGGTACTCATGATTAAAAATGTTATGTTTACTGAGGTTAGTTTTTTTATTTCTAATATTTTATTAATAATGTTAGGTTATATTGTTCATTATTTAAATTGGCAAGAGAAAGTTGTGTGAGTGTTTCAAACCGGATTTTTATATTTTATAGTATACTCATATTTTTCTACGTATAATCCCACGCGAATCTAGATTGCTAATTTTTATAATTGATTAAATATTAATGTACGGATAAGGAAGTAGTGCTAACATATTTATACGAATTTTTATAATATATTTTTCGTTGGAAATACCAGAATAAAACTCCTACGAACAATAACTAATCTGCGATGAACTTACGTAGTAAAACAACTTATCTACTTGAAAATGATGTAACAAGATAAAATATTATCCTTGCAAATGTCCAGTGGTCCTGAAAAATTTATGATGAATATTTTTAAAAAAAGTTAAAAGGCGATACCGACCGTTTTGGTTAATGTATATAACAAATGGATGTATTAGATTAATGCATAAATAAAATTTACTTATGTCAAATAAGTTAACATTAAAAAAAACCGAATGAAATGTCAATAGATAGAAATAAAATTATAAAAATATCTATAAATTATAATCTTACTTTTAATTTATTACAATTTATAGATGTATCTTGAAAATAATCAACAAAAAGTAATATAAAATACAGTTACATGTAAATCGTGACACAAGAAAATGTGAATAAAAAAAACAAATGAAAGAGATTGTAAAAAGAAAAAAGTAAAAGATAATATCATAAAAGTAATTTAATTGTTTAATACTACTTACATTTTGCGAAGTGTCAAGTGATTAATGACGTCACGAATTAAACGTTTTAAGTGTTTAAGAATCTTGTATTGCACTCTAATATGTTAATGTAGTAAGTCTATTAGATGTTTACAAATCTGGTGTGAAACACTCAAACGACTTTCTTTTCCAATGTAACTAATAAAAAATATAACCTATATTTTATAACGAGTTAACAAAATTAAATGAAAAACAACTTAATTTTAATCATAAGAAAATCAAACTTTGTAGGACTTAAAAATACGGAAAATCACTAATATTGACGCTAAATAAAGCTATGTAGAAAAATGCTTGAAATAAAATTTTCCAAAAAAATGTATGGTGCAGCAAAGCCTTCAGTAATTTCACGAATACAACGTTTTCAAAGTAAATTCTTACGATTGATTACTAATTGCTCGAATTACGTATCTACACGATGACTTACGCGTTCCTTACGTCAACGACACATATCTAAAACTGTACGGTAGGTTCAGAGACAAACTTCACGACCATAACAATCCCTTAATATACAATATGAATTCCGCAGGAATCACACAAAGACGACTGAAACACCGATGGAGTAGAGACATGATACATTAACGCAACCGTAACATTTATTACTTATACAAAAATATAATTTATAAATGAACATAATTATCGTTATCTGGAGAGCTATCACTGGATGGTACTCTCCTTAAAGCCATTAACGCGGTTGGTTTTTTTTAAAATTTTTCTTAATTTAGTTGTGAACGTTTTTGCTGGTTGATTTTATACAGTTGCAAAATAAATAAAGTAAAAAATATGTTCAAATAAAAACATCCTCGAGAGTGTGTATCGATGATGCGGAAGTGTGAATAAGAAATGGAAGGATCGCCTAAAAGCGGTGGAGATGCATTTCTGGAGACGGAGCTGCGGTGTGTCATGCATCAATAAATTCTGAAATTAGAAGAAGAAATTGGCATTCAAGGAAATATCATGGACACCATATCCCGAAAGCAATTAAAATGGTTAGGCCATTTGCAGAGGATGGAAAATGGTAGGTGGCCAAAGAGGATATGGGAGTAAACGTCAGCCGGTAGAAGAAGGAGTGGTAGGCCGGAGCAAACGTGATTGGATGGTGTGGAATAGTTGGAGGCAATGTCTTTGCGGTGGTTTTCCGATGATGACTGGCAAGACAAAGAGAGGTGGTGCTTAGGAAGCTAGATACGGCTGGGGCTGTAAGTCATCACATGAATATAAATAAATAAATAAAAACTTTTCTTATCTTTTTTCCCCTCCCCCACTGGAGAAAATCCTGACTACACCTATGGTGTTGTTGTTGTTTAGGTCAACGGCCGAAAGGCTGGTTTGAACCTCTAGAGGTTTTACTAAGTAAAAACGAGGAGTAAGGTGGTTTACAATTGCCTTCCTCACTGAGTTGAAAGAGTATGCTTATCAGCATGCAAGGCCCTCCGAAAAGGACATACTTTCCACTCTGCAAATGACACCTTAACTTCATTCACCACAGGGTCTGGCTGCATAGTGAAATTCATTACTCTCAGAGGAGATAACTCTGACTAGTGTCTTTTACACCTCTACCTCTTCTGTTCTTAAATAGTTCAGTCATATAAGTGGCTGACTACGTGTTAAGAAACAGAACTATTTTTTTTTAACCCTGGAACCAACAGATAGAGTGCAATGAAAATAACACTCCACCTGTCCGTGGATTGTTATTACACCTATGTGAGCCGGTAGAAGCTGGTGTAGCCTATGTTACACCTACGGTAATAGATATTAAATCAGAGCTTGCTGCTCCTAAATTAATGGATTTTAATATACAGCCAGACCTTGTAAATGACAATGGTAAATACTTCACTATGTATATTATACTTAGTAAAATCTCTCAAGAGGTTCAAACCAGCCTTTTAGTTGTTGACCTAACAAAAATAAAAATTATTTACTATTACATTCATCCTGCCCATAACAGACAGGTGGAGTGTCAAATAATTTACACTCAATCTGTTAGTTGGAGGGCTAAAATAAATAGTTCTGTTTGTTATCACATGGTCAGCCAATTAAGTGACTGAATCATTTAAGAACAGAAGAGGTAGAGGTGTAAAAGACACTAATCAGAGTTATCTCCTCTGAAAGTAATGAATTTCATTAAACAGCCAGACCTTGTGGTAAATGAAGTGAAGGTGTCATTTGCAGAGTGGAAAATATGTGCTTTTCAGAGGGCCTGGCATGCTGATAAGCGTACTTTTCCACTCAGTGAGGAAGGCAATGGTAAACCACCTCACTTCTTGTTTACTTAGTAGAAGTTCAAACCAGCCTTTCGGCTGATAACCTTAACAACACATTCATTAACTCAAATCTCATGTTTTGAAATTATCCTTAATACTGTATTAAAGAAAAAAAACAATCATGTAATGTATATAATTTTTAAAATAATTTCTTCAATAGGTCTATTATTTTTTTTACCGAATTTGAAGTTGACGACCTCACTTAAACCAAACCATTAATATAAACAAGGTAAAAATCATGACAAAAATATAAAATATGATGATTAAAAAAAAGAAGTTACTTAAGTAATTTACTACTATTTAAATTAACAACAAAAATTTAAATTTAAAACCACAACTAATTGTATTTTTATTGAACAAATAATTTTTCTTGAGCAAGTCAATTTAAAAATTAAAAATATTACATTTATTTCACTTAAAAAAATTTCGTGAATTATTTTGTAATTGTGATAGGCCTACTTTATCATTAAAAATTTTCATTATTATCTCATTAAATTTTAATATTACTTTTAAATAAAAATGGTTATCATCATCTAATAAAAAAATTATTGAGAAATATTTTGTAATACAGTATTTTAATAGAAGTTTGTAGGCTTTTAATAATAATGTATTAAAGTAATACGTAGGCGGTACAAAACTTAAGTATGCATTTCAAAACAGTAATTTATTCTTAAAGAGTTTGATGATGATTTCTTTTATATGGTTGGTACTCAATATTTAAGCATATTAATGAAGTACTAGATTTTAATTTAATGAAATTATTATTTTGGTTTAAGGCTATTTAAATATTATTTATTCAAATAATAATAATTGTCTAAGGATCATTGTCCTTAACCTACGATCCGTGACATGTTAAAATAAAACAGATGTTCTATCAACTATTGCGTTATTATCCAATAGTAAACCAGGAAAACTTTTTCAAAAAAGTTAAATTTAAAGATACTTTAAATTTTACGTCAATTGAATTGTACTTGATCTTCCCGGAACACGTGAATAAAGTTTATCCTTTAAAAATATGTGACCAAAGGTCGTTTTGAAGATCACTTGATAACAATGTTCACTGAAAAATATATTTTTCAATAAAATATATTTTGTTGGTTAATAAAATTATTAATAATTTCACGGAAAATTTCAAATTCATTGGTAAATATTATTTAGAAAATTTCAAATTCATTTCTAAATTTATTTAGAAATGAATTTGAAATTTTTCCGTGAAATTATTAATAATTTTGTTAACCAACAAAAGATATTTTATTGAAATTTGCATTCATATTATGAATGCAAAAGCCAGTGGCGGCTCGTGTCTTCAAAAATAGATGAAGAGTTGCAAAAAGCCGAGAAAAATTAGTACAGTAATTAGAATCCGCGAGACTCCTGAGAGTAAGAAAATGTCAAATACAGTACACACACACACACACACACGCGCGCGCGCGCGCGCACACACGCACACACACACACACACACACACACACGCACACAATATATACAGTGTGTATTTTACACATACACACACACACACACACACACAGACACACGATGAGGTAAACCAATCATCAGCCCCTGATGTCCTCTGGGAGGTGGAGGGTTCTTTGCTGATGTCAGATCAAGTGGCCAGGCGGCGGGTTTTTGGTTGGTAAGCAGTTGCGGCCTCCTTGGGGCTGGACTAGGACGCCTCAATTGAGTCCAACTTTACTTCCCCATCGTGAGGGAGTGAACATGAGTTTTTCTCACCGCCTTGGAAAAAAAATTCATCAGCCCCGGAAAAAGCACACTGACTAACCAAAAAACAACTAACGTACAGGTACTAACGTAAAAAAAAAAATCTGATGTGAAACACTTACACGACTTTTTCTTGCCAATGCAAATAATAAACAATATAGCTAACCTAATATTAGTGATAAAACATTAGAAATAAACAAAAAACTAATCTCAAAAACATAAGCTAATTTTAATCATGAGTGAATGATGAAAAATGAAAATCAACCTCAGTTTGGCTTAAAAATACGGAAAATTGTTCTTTCACGCTAAACTAGGATCTGTAGAAAAAAATGCTCTCAATAAAAGTTGTAGATCTTTTAATTTCCTATAAATTTTATTATATACAATTTTATCGTAAAATGCATACCAAGGGTGAAAGCTTTAAAAGATCGATATTTTTACACATTTTCGTGAAAAACCAGAAAATCTAGAAAAACAGGGTGCTAGGGTGTGAGTGTAGTATCTAGAAGGCTTATCTCACTGTGCCCAGTTATCATTGTCCTTATTACAATTAAAAAATATGGTTATTACTTGTGCACGTGAGCGCTAACAACTGATCCAAACAAAAGAATATAGTACCTTCATTTTTATTCTACTGTAATACCCATTAAGATATCCGAATAATCACGACTACTACAAAAAAACTTAATTCCGCATACCACACCTAATAATTACAAAATGTTAAGCTACTTATATGCATAAAAGATTTTTAAGATTAAACCGTATTTTTTTCAAAACTAACAATTTTACAATACAAAGAGAAATATCAAAACAGAAAATTAAATACGTGACACGACTTTTAAAAAGTAATTAAACAATAAATTTTTAAGAAATATTGCAACTTTTATTGCATTATGGTAAACATGTTTTAGATTTTTCCAATGCAAGTTTTGAACTTGTATAGGTTAGGTTATTTTAGCATATGTAAAACATCACAATAATATTGTAAGTTATTTATATATGTAATAACGAAACAAAATTTATGTTAATTCCTTTAAATAACAATAATTTATATAACGTAATAATATGAATATTATAGAATATGGTAAAAGGATAAGAATCATTTTGATGTTGTGTATAGAATACATATGCAATACGACATAACCTCACTTTTGTTTATTGATGACAGAATAGTAAAGTGCCTGATGTTCAACGCATGGTAATCAGTAGTCTACCGTTAATGACGTAAGAATAAACTATTGGATACTTAACAAAACATGCCTATTTATTTCTTTAATTATAAAATAGTTGTTTTATAGTAGGCTTTAATTTAACTCTTGACCTACGTAACACAATCGATTACAAAAATGTTCGCCATAAGTAAGTAGTATATAATCAAACAAGTTAACATAAATAATGTATTTATTTACCAAAAAGGTAACTAATAAAAATGTTATTTAAGGTCATTTGTTCGATTAATGGTCTATTAATACGAATCCATTTAAAATTCAAACTGAATACAAAAAAAAATTGATTAAGTAGTTCAGAATTCATTATAAGAATGAATTAATTGTATTGTCATTAAAATGGTAGCTAAATGGATAAAAATATAGTGTTAATGAATTTCTTTATCAATGTTAAGGGCATTACAAGTTGCCTAACCATAAGGGGAACATTTCTATCAGAAATACTGTCTATAGTTTATTTATTAGAATTGCTCCTTATTGCACTACAAAAATTATATTCATATACAGGTAAGCATAGTGAATTGAAAATATTAATATAAAAATAATGTCAACCGTAAAATATTTTAGAAAAATTTTGATTAAAATTATAATTCATTTTTAAAATTTTGCTATATTTTGACGCTGTATCCACTAAACAAATTAGTATATAGACTGCCTCCGTGGCGTAGTGACTAACGCGCTAGCCTACAAAGCGAAAGGTCTCGGGTTCGATTCCCGGTTAGGGTCTGGAAATTTTAACACATTAAACCCATAGTTATAGTACAAAAGCCAATAGTAATCGCTAATGACCAAGCTGTCGATGCGACTTTGTTAAAAAATATTATAAGGCTATATACCGAATAATTAAAAAATACTATCACAAAAATGAGAACAGATGTCAAAATAAATACGTACGGAGTACAATATCTACTGATTTATTCCAATAATGATTTTTTAATTTATTAATTAATTTAAATTTTATCAGCACTCTTTCATTTTCACGTCAAAACAACAATGTAAGCATGAACAGGCCTTTTCTTTGACACATTTTATTGAAAATTTAGTATCTGTTATTACAATAATATAACAATTTCTAAATATGACGCTAAAGGTTCCAAAACTTGAATTACTTGCAATGATCACTACAGTTTTACAATTGGCCAAGAAGATCCCTTGGCCAGAAGCGTTTTAAACGTCTGTGCTGAGTACCCGGTATCACCCAAGTGTACATGTTTTGTATGAGAGGGTTGTCATATAATTCAAATTTGTCGTGCATCGTCTTGTATAGTTTTTTCGCGACGTCATTTACGTATGGGATTTGTAGGTCTTTTTGCAACATTAAGTTTGTGACGTATAAAGGACATTGCGTTATCACTCGTAGAATCTTCTTTTGAATCGCTTATACAATGTAAATTGCGCGCTTTGTACTATACGCGCGCCAGCTCATGATCTCTGTCGCCTGGGGTAGTGGGGCGGGTGGTGTAATAGAATGTGAGTAATATATTTGTCTTATCGGGCAGTACAAAAACATTTAGTCATCGTGTAAATATTAATATTATGTCTATGTATTTATTTATTATTGGCCTACGTATTATTGCTTTTCACAATGGATACACGTGTCACAATATACCTACATTTGTACATTTGTGCTTGTGCGTCTCGGATGTGTTAATCATTATTCATGATTTTTGATCACTTAAGTGATTTTTATTTTGAAATTTAAAGTGTGTTTTAACAATGTTTTAACATTTAACGTGCCAAAAGTTATTTGTTTTGTGTTAGGTAAATTTCAACGTGTATTTTTCATATCTTTTGTTTTATTTTAATATGTCTTCCCGGAAAAATAAAGCGGTAGTTCATTCGGAAGGGCGACAAATTATTGCATCAGTTTTAAAAAACTATGATGAAGAATCGCGTAAACCGTAAAGAACTCGGAATTGGCTTAACCACTATTCTTGACTGAGGTAAAAAAAATCATCATCATAATTTTCTACTAATTATTTAGGCCTATAAATTAATGTTATGAAATATATATTTTTTAATTTCATTATTTTCTATGCTACGTACATATTTTAATTCCTGAGGACTGCCTGACTCAAACTGTAAAGAATTACTAAATATTAATAAATACAATGAAAGAAAAGTAAAAGAGTTACTATATTATAGAATAAATTGAAATAATAAAACAAAAGGTTACTTTATAATGATAAGAATATTATGATAAATGTTTTTTTTATGAATAGTATAATCTTTCACTGCATGCCGTAACAGAAATTCCTCACACGGATCACGAGCTGACGCGCTTATAGTATACGTTTCGTGTGTGAAGGTTTAGCAGATCCCCAAAGTTGAACTCCATATGTCCAGATTGGTTTTAAGACTGTCTTGTAGATTGTTAAGTTATGTGACATGTTTAATGTAGAACGTCTATAGAGTAAGCGTTCCAGTTTTGAGTACCAATGAGACGGACAATCGGAAATTGTAACCAATTTTGATTTTTACAGATAATTGATGTCCACGTTATTCCAGAAAAAAAAATTCTGTTAATTTTATGAGAAGAAAATTTGGATCTTTTTCGTTCTGTTAAGAAAGTTGTGGTGTGCCTAACTTCTCGATTGAAGGCGTTTCACACAAAAGTGTTCTGTTAGAAAATTGATAAACGTACTGTAACTTAAATAAATAAATCTTAATTATTTATTTATTATTTATAAAATCGAATTTTTTTATCGATTTCAAACGGATTATCCTTTATTTATTAACTTAGTTAGTTATTCCTTACTTAATAGGGGATTACTTCAATTAATTAGTACAGTATTAATATTTCCTTAGTTATATTACTTACTTTATAACAATAACGAACAAAATTTATGATGTTAACCCTTTTAATTCCAGGAAATTTTCAAAGGTACTTGCCAAAAATCCCAGCTTGTTGACTAGGTACTTGCATAAAATCCCAGCCATAATTCGAAAGAATTGCAGTGTTTTGCTAACAATTTGAATTTTTGTTATTTATTAATAGATTTTATGATTTTTTAAAAATTTTGTTTCTGCAGAACTAGTTTAAAACATAGTCATTATGTAAAATTTTATATTCAAACAGTAAAAAAATGATTAATACAAAATATTATCACTTACAAGAAAATTTCCATCGGGTCTGTCATTTTGACCTAAAGGCACATAGTTTGACCTAAAGTTTAAAACATAGTCATTATGTAAAATTTTATATTCAAACAGTAAAAAAATGATTAATACAAAATATTATCACTTACAAGAAAATTTCCATCGGGTCTGTTATTTTGACCTAAAGGCACACGTAAACAGAAAACTATTTGATTTTTGGAACAATAGGTGGACCGAGATGCCACCTGCGAAACTCCATATGGTACGAAAAACTTTACGAGAATCTCCTCTACCCGAGTTTCATAATCGCAGGGAACAGGTTGTCATCTGCCGATTGCGAATTGGGCACTCATCTATATCACATCAGCACCTGCTTGCAAAATCTACGCTGACAGTGTGCCCTTTCTGCGACGCAAAAGCAACGGTTTCTCATATCGTCTCAGAATGTAGAGAACTTCAAGGCGCCCGTACACTTTTTGGTATTTCTGAAATTTTTCACAACAATGTTAGGTGTAAAGACTGTTGTGACAAAGATTTAAAATTTCTACGCTATATTGGTGTCGAAGACAAAATCTGATGAGTCTACTAATTTTTCCTTTTATATGTTTTAACTTATGAAATTGTTGTTTTTATTGTTATTAGTATAATTCCTATTGTGGTCGCTAATAACCATTAGCAGTTGATGCGACCTTTATAAAATATAAAAAAAAAAAAATATTTTCCAAAATTTTGACTTTGAATATGGTAGGCCCTACTAAAAATATTTGCAGGACCAGTTTAGGCCTACTATTATTTTCTAAAACTACACGTGAAAATAAACAAGCGATCCGAATTTCATAGCAATATGTTCATGCCCACCGGGTTGATTTTGGGGCAAAGTCGTCGCCGCTAATTAGCTCTTTAACTGCTGATTTTAAGAGTTGGAAATTCCAATCAACGGTTCAAATCCTAGCGAAAACTTTTGTACGGATTTCAATACTAAACAGTGGTTACTGGTGTACTTTGGTGGTTGGGATTCAATTAACCATCGTGTTCCTTAACACGATGTCGCCATCATAGGGCTTCTCAGCCCTCTCAACCAGGATTCAGGATTCAGGCCTATTCTCTCAGGAGTGGTCGGCCTGAGACTGTACAAGACAACCTCATTTACGTCATAAATATATCATCTTAATCTCATTAGGTCATTGGGTTGCTTATTATGCTAAACTGAACAGATTACCTACGACGTCCGTGTAACCGGACGTTGGGATTGAAAGGGTTAATACAACGAGAGGAACTGAACTGGTCGTGTTGCATGCAGTGAGTAGTGTTTAACGTAGCCACTAATGGGGTGACTCATGTTGACAAACAAAATATGTTTGTATTTTAGTTATTTTATTCTCGTATTCATAATAAGTCATCGCTAGAAATACGTATGCAGTTGTTGTTGTTTAGGTCAACAGCCGAAAGGCTGGTTTGAACCTCTAGAGGTTTTACTAAGTAAAACGAGGAATGAGGTGGTTTACCATTGCCTTCCTCACTGAGTGAAAAAGTACGCTTATCAGCATGCCGGGCCCTCTGAAAAGCACATATTTTCCACTCTGTAAATGACACCTTCGCTTCATTCACCACAGGGTCTGGCTGTACAATGAAATTCATTAATTTCAGAGAAGATAACTCTGATTAGTGTCTTTTACACCTCTACCTCTTCTGTTCTTAAATGATTCAGTCATTTAATTGACTGACCATGTGATAAGAAACAGAACTATTTATTTTAGCCCTGCAACGAACAGATTGAGTGTAAATAATTTGACACTCCACCTGTCTGTTATGGGCAGACATATGCAGACTAATGGAATAAAATAACCTTTGAAAATATTTCCATTCCCTTTATATATACAGAACAAGTTCGCTAATCTGAACCTCTTTAATCCGAACCCTCCAGTAATCTAAACTATAAGAAAAAAATTTGTTTTTATGTAGCGATGATGATTTCGTACGGTACGATTTTTTTTTAATGTCTTAATACAGTAATCAGACGCCGAAATCGTAAACTTGACTCGACAGAATGATGATGACGATGAGGAAAAACTATCGGAAAATAAAATAAACCATGAAGTGGCAGTTCCAAGTTTTAATAAGTGCATAGAATGAGTTTATGCCCAAAACGGGCAGGTGGAGTGTTATTTTAATTGCACTCTATCTGTTTGGTCCAGGGCTAAAAAAAATAGTTCTGTTTCTTATCACATAGTCAGCCACTTATATGACTGAACTATTCAAGAACAGAAGAGGTAGAGATGTAAAAGACACTAGTCAGAGTTATCTCCTCTGAGAGTAATGAATTTCACTATGCAGCCAGACCCTGTGGTGAATGAAGTGAAGGTGTCATTTGCAGGGTGGAGAGTGAGTGCTTTTCGGAGGGCCTGGCATGCTGATAAGCATACTCTTTCAACTCAGTGAGGAAGGCAATTGTAAACCACCTTACTCCTCGTTTTTACTTAGTAAAACCTCTAGAGGTTCAAACCAGCCTTTCGGCTGTTGACCTAAACAACAAAAACAGAATGAGTTTAAGAAAACCGATAAGCCGTTTCATTTTGCCGTTAAATTTTGTTGCTTATGCAGCTTTGATACGCAGCATTCGAACAAAGTTTGGCTTCCAAGAAACAGAAAAAATAATTGACATTTTTTGAGAAAAAATTAAGTTTAATGAAAAGTACGTATTTTATTATTGAATTAGGTTATTATAACATAAACAACTGTCCATACTTTAATTAAATTACTGTATGTACTGTATTTACAAATTTATTTTATTGTTAATTAATTTCTTTTAACGTGACTTATTGTGGTAGAAATAAGTAAGGTCAGTTTATTGTACGAATAATATTATTAAATTAGTTTATTACAACATAAACAATTGTATTTTACTCATTTTAAACACGAATATTCCCTTTTAAACGAAAATACGGTAATCCGAACAGACACGGTTTTTATTAGTCAGGATTAACGAGCTTTTAGTATTAATAAATATTTACTATTTATTATTTTTTATTATAGTATACGTTATCAATTCCAACAGAACACTTTTATGTGAAACGCCTTCAATCGAGAAGTTAGACTTACCCGCAACTTTATTGACAAAATATATCGATATAGATCCGAAAATTTTGTTTTTGTTTTTTAATTCCTAATGTGTGTACGTTGCAATCTGTTCAATTCAGAACAATAAGCAACCCCATGACCCAATGAGATGAGGATGATATATGTATGACGTGTAAATGAGGTGTAGTCTTGTACAGACTCAGGCCGACCATTCCTGAGAGAGTATGGTTAATTGAACCCCAACCATCAAAGTACACCGGTAACCACTGTCTAGCACTCAAATCCGTATAAAACCTTTACTAGGATTTGAACCAGGAACCTTCGTCTCCGAAAATCAGCTGTTAAACAGCTGATTTTAGCGACGACTTTACCTCTAGACCAACCCGGTGGGTTATCCGAAAATTTGTAGAGAAAACTGTTAAGATTGCAGAGACCTTCGACTGAATAAATCGATTAAAAAATATATTCACAAAAATTATATTGTAGGTTTACTTTTTGGAATTTGTTATTAAATAAATGTACTTTTCTTTTGTTTCCAATTTCAGAGTATGAAGGTTTTGTTTCTACTAATAGCATTTACGTATGTAAGAACTCAGGATACAGATGATCACACAGATGAAAACAGGCCGTATAAATTTGCATTCACCATTGAGGGCTACCAACACCGATCAGAAGAGAAAGGTAAAAAAATCTGGTGTGAAACACTCACACAACTTTCTCTTGCCAATGCAAATAATTAATAATAAACCTAACATTATTAATAAAATATTAGAAATAAACAAAACACTAACCTCAAAAACATAACCTTATTTTAATCATGAGTGAATGACGCAAAATGAAAATCGTACTCAGTTTGGCTTAAAAAAACGGAAAATCACACTTTCACGCTAAACTAAGCTCTGTAGAGAAAAATTCTCTTAATAAAAGTTGTAGATATTTTAATTTCCTATAAATTTTATTATTTACACTTTTGTCGTAAAATGCGTACTAAAGCCGAAATTTAAAAAAATCGATTTTTCACACGTTTTCGTGAGAAAAAAACAGAAAATCGCTAATTACCGCTAAACTAAGCGTTATACAAAAAAATGTTTGTAATAAAAGTTGTAGAATTTCAAATTTTCTACAACTTTTGTTAAATACATTTTTGCGGTAAAATGCATAATAAAGCCGCAATCTTAAAAAAACACTTTTTTTACGTAAAACAGCCTTACCAAGAATTTCAGCAAACATGGCGCCTACTCTATCTTGTAGAGAATAAAAAATTGAGTAAATGAGGCGATTTTTAAAAAAATCGTAGGACCAGTTTTTGAGAAAATCACAAAAAAGTGAAAAATTATACGAATAAACTACTACTTCCGGTTGACCGATTTTGATGAAAATGTTCGTGTCGGGTTCGGTAGTGGTATGTAACTTAACTTTCAAGTTTCAAGTTCGTACGATGTTCCGTTCTTGAGATATTTTGTATACACACACACACACACACCAATCGCTAAAAACATGTTTTTTGGGTTCAAGGGGTCTGAAAACGTATAGATCCGGTGAAAACTCGATTTCGAAAAATCGACATGAAAACAATACTTTCCTTCCTATATATTCATATAGGCAAGAGAAAGTAAAAACTAAGTAATTGGTGGAAATTTTCAAAATTATCATATATCATTTTTCTATGTCCGCCCGTCACACCCAGATGTCAGAAACTACATGAGATACCAACAAACGGTTTTCGGATTTGTAATTTGCATAGAAAGTTAGTGGGCGTGAATGGAATTGTTTTTTTTTGACTATTAGGAAAATTCACAACTGTACATAAAACGGTGAATGAGATGATTATGAAATGTAATAAAATACGCTTTAAGACTTAGAGGGGATCACCACTCAACAGTGGGCTCCAGCTGGAAATTTTTTGCGAACAGATTACATAATTCTGTATACTATCGGAAATTACTTACTACAAAATGTTGTCCCTACTTCATCGTCAGCGTAGACGTCTGCGGGGATTTCCGGGAAGGTATGGAAAGTATAGGTTGCGTACTAGTTCGTTGTTAGATGTGATAATTTCATACGGAATCATGTGTAAATTTTATGAAATAAGTCGTTTATGTAAGGAATTTTGAGGTCATTGTGCAAACAGTCATTGGTAACGTAAAAGGGAGCATTTGTAATTTGTCGTTAGAGTTTTGACTGAAATCGCTGGATTATTGAAATTACGGATACCTTAGCAGTTCCATAGATTTGGCAGGCATACATCCAAACAGGCCGGAAATAAGCTTTTTAAATAAGAAGTTTAAGATGCAGTGGTAATTTAGACCGTTTAGAAAGTAAAAAGTAAAACCATTTTCGTTTGTCGTCTAAAGTTCTCCGTTTAATATTTACATGAGTATTCCAAGTGAGTCGTCTATTCATGTATAAACCGAGATAGCGTACTTTTTGAGACTGAGGAAGAGGATGGCCGTTTAAATAATCGGAGGGCAGTCCTGCCGTCGTAAGGTAAAAGTAGTCTGTACAGTTTTTACAGCATTTATCTGAATACGCCATCGTTGAAACCAAGATTCTAGGATTAAATTTGAATTTTCAGTTTTGACCGGAAGTGACCCGAACCGGAAGTAAAGAAATCAAATTTGGAATTCGAAAAAAATAGTGTTATTTACTCGTAATTTCTCTTGAGTAGGTACAGAAATCACTAATGGTTTTTGCCATAAGTTAAAGGTCAGCCTTTTTAAAAATTGCCACCAGCCATATGACGCGTTATCTCATAAAAGGATTTTTTTCAAATACAATCTTTTTTAAAAATTTTTTAATCCCTAATGTGTGTACTTAGCAATCAATTCAATTTAAAAACAATAAGCAACTCCATGACCCAACGAGATGAAGATGATATGAGCTGTAGTTTTGTACAGACTCAGGCGGACTATTCCTTACAGAGTATGGTTATTTAAAACCCAACCATCAAAGTACTCCGGTAACCACTTTCTAGTAAATACATTTACTCGGAGTTGAAACCGGAACCTTCGTCTCCGAAAATCTGCTGACCCGCAGCTGTACTGCATAATTCTAACTTATATTTTCTTAAAACTGGCGTCACAAAATGTACAAGAATAAAAATAATTTTTATTCTTGTACAATGACAACAATTATTGTTGTCATTTTACACTGTTTAATTTTTAATTGTTTAACGCATTATTTACGCAGGTGACTTCACCCGTGCCTTAGTGGTCAGCCCAATTAACTTCTACGCCAGGAGTCCCGG
Source organism: Catonia carolina (assembly GCA_035578175.1). Lineage (NCBI taxonomy): Eukaryota > Metazoa > Arthropoda > Insecta > Hemiptera > Achilidae > Catonia > Catonia carolina. The sequence goes on along the minus strand of JAQMRL010000006.1, from coordinate 43,821,382 downwards.
GTTCGAATCTCAGTCAGGTCTAAAAAAAAATGAAAGAAAAGTCGTAACCGACTTATGGCACGTAAACGATCAAAGTACCAATATCTTGATACTCTTAAGTTTTGTTTATTAATTTAAAAAAATATTTAGTTTTAAATCGCTTTGACAGCTTGGTTGGTCATCAGGGACTTCTGTGGGTTTTGGTACTGTAAAGGTGGGTTTTAACGTGTTAACACTTTTAGTGCCCAAACAATATTTAAAAGTTCGATCCTAACGTGCCATATCATTTGTATAAAGATCTACGAGAAGTGACAGCTTTCGACAACTTGCAGTCATAAGCCTGCCATTTCCACCCTAAATTTCAACGTTACAGAAAAATAAAATTTCACGTTAAAATTTAATTTTTATTGTGTTCATAAAAAAAAAAATCGTTCTGCAAAACACTAAAAATATTCAAAATACATTTTTTTTAGTTTATTTAAATATAAACGATAGCTTGGTCATTAGCGAACTACTGTGGGTTTCAGAAGGCCTACTGTAACGGTAGTTTTAATGTGTTAAAATTTCCAGACGCTGACCAGGAATCGAACCCGGGATCTTTCACTTTGTACGCTAGCGTGCTAGTCACTACACCAAGGAGGCGGTCTCAGAATACATTATTCCATTAATTTTTGTTAATAAACATATTTTTATAACGTCCGGTTATCCGGACGTTGGCATTTTATGCATAACTTATGGACGTCTGGTAAATCGGACGGTAGCACATAACATAAATGATGCTGACGTCCTGTTTTCCGGACGTTTGCACTGAAAGGGTTAATATATATCCCGACCCTAGCCGGGCATCGAACTCGGGACCTTTCGCTTGGTAGGCTAGTGCGCTAGACACTAGCTGCTGATTAATTATTTTATTAATCAGCTGATTAATATTATTTTCTTGCTTGGAACAGGCGATTTTATAATGTGTCTATTCTGTATAAACTGTGTACCGAATCATAAACAAATACACAAGTATCGATTTATTTACTTGCTGTGTTTGTTGCAATAACTTAGTTCAAGAGGTTATGTTTACCTGCAACTACATCACTAAAGAAATCTGGTGTGAAACACACACGACTTTCTTTCGTCAATGTAAACAATAACCTATAACGATATCGAACTTTGCTGTATAGAAAAATATGGTTAAAATAAAATTGTGTTGTTTAGGTCATCAGCCAAAAGGCTGGTTTGAACCCGTAGAGGTTTTACTAAGTAAAACGAGGAGTGAGGTGGTTTACAATTGCCTTCCTCACTGAATGGAAAAGTATGCTTATCAGCATGCCGGGCCCTCTGAAAAGCACATATTTTCTACTCTGCAAATGACACCTTCACTTCATTCACCACAGGGTCTGGCTGTATAGTGAAATTCATTACTTTCAGAGGAGGTAACTCTGACTAGTGTCTAAAATAAAATTACAGTTTTTAATTTATAACATTTATTAGCCTAAAATACAAAAAAAAAAATAAATAATAATTTAAGCACTAATTAACGTTGTTCCGTCGGTTCGGTCTAAAGGTTTAGCCGGCCGCATTGGCGCAGTTGGTAACGTGCTCGCCTCTCATCATGCGGTCTTGGGTTCGAATCCCATTCAGGCACGGCATATTTTCATACGTTACAAAAATCATTTCATCCTTCACCGTCTGCATTAGCAGTAATTGCAGAACAGTTGGACGTTAAACCAAAAAAAAAAAAAAAAAAAAAAAAAAAAAACGGTCTAAAGGTAAAGTCGTCCCCGCGAGTCAGCTGTTAAACAGCTTATTTTCGGTGACGAAGGTCCCTGGTTCAAATCCTAGTAAAGGTATAATCCGATTTACGAAACAAAACACCTGTCTATAATCAGCAATATTTTTTAACCGTTATATGAAAAAACAATTACGATACATCAAATTAAAGCTTGTTTTATTGTTGGTTACAGGATTACATTAATATGTAATACTTTGTTGCCCTATACAATTTAAAGTGGGCGAGAACAAAGCCGGCCGCGTTGGCGATGTTGGTAACGTGCTCGCCTCTCATCACGCGGTCTTGGGTTCGAATCCCACTCGGGCATGGCATTTTTTCATACGTTACAAAAAATTCATTTCATCCTTCACCGTCTGCATTAGCAGCAATTTGCAAAACAGTCGGACGTTAAACAAAAAAAAAAATAAATAAATAAATAAAAATAAAGAGAACAAAGTAATAGTACCGTGAAGTTGGGTGTACTGGAAAAGTGGTGAAAAACAGGGTACATTTTATGTGTAAATATTTAATACACTATTAGTTTCCAAAAATGTTAATGTATATCTTCTAACCAACAATAAAACAGGTTTATTTTGATGTATCGTAATTGTTTTTACATGCAACGGATCAAAAGATATTGCTGTTTAAAGACAGGTGTTTTCTTTCGTGAATCGGTCTATAGTTGTTACTTTTAAACGGAAAACTAGACAGTAGTTACCGGTGTACATTGATGGTTGGGGTTTTATTAACCACTCTCTCAGGAATAATCGGCCTGGGTCTGTACAAGACTACACCTCATTTACACGCCATAAACATCATTCTCAACTCATTGGGTTGCTTATTGTTCTGAATTGAACAATGTACATACATTAGGGATAAAACAATTAAAGTTAAAAAATTTACAATACAGTACAAGATTGAAAAATTAAGTCGAAGTCTAAAAAAAAAAAAATTTTAAGAAACGCTATTATTTAACAATTAATCAAAAAGAAATGAACTAAAAAGAAATTAAAGTTAAAAAATTTACAATACAGTACAAGATTGAAAAATTAAGTCGAAGTCTAAAAAAAAAAAATTTAAGAAACGCTATTATTTAACAATTAATCAAAAAGAAATGAACTAAAAAGAAAAAAATAAAAAATTTACAAAAAAAAAAATCACAGACATTACAGTTAAAAATAAAAGCGTGGCGCATTAATATATATAATACTTTACAACGAATATTTTACAATAAATATTATATATATTAATGCGCCACGCTTTTATTTTTAACTGTAATGTCTGTGATTTTTTTTTGTAAATTTTTTTCTTTTTTTCTTTTTAGTTCATTTCTTTTTGATTAATTGTTAAATAATAGCGTTTCTTAAAATTTTTTTTTTTGATTTTTTTTTTTTGATTTTTTTTCTGTGATTTTTTTGTAAATTTTTTTTATTTTTTTCTTTTTAGTTAATTTTTTTAAGTAATTGTTAAATAAAAGCGTTTTTTAAATTTTTTTTTAAATTTTAAAATTTTTTTTTACAAACACCTCCACAGCGTATTGTCATCGAAGATAAACAAGTGTGCAAAGTTTGATTCATATTGATACGGTAGAAGTATTAAAATTTTAAGTTGCAAGATTTGATGGATCCAAGAGTAAGTTAAATAAAAGCGTTTAAAAAAATTAAATAAAATTAAGTTTGCTGGAAAAATTGTTTGATTGAAGATTGTTTTTTTTTCAACTCGACGCCTCGCTGCTTCGTCGGACTGTCGAGTCCAGTAGTGAGGTTCTACTGTATTTAAATGCTTATTTTGGTCCAATATATTTACATGGAGGATCTATGGATCCTCCTATGGATCTATGGATCTATGGATCTATCTATGGATCTATGGAGTTTTACCGAACGGATAAAAGCACTTTTTTATACAGGTGATTCACGAAGATATGCAGAAACTTTAGGAGCTCATTGTACATGTGAAAATAATAAAAAAAGTTTATATAAACATGGGTTCGGAAATGCTTCGTTTCCGAGTTACAGCTAGCGAAAGTTTCGCCTGGATTTCAGCTCACCAGGTGAAATGAGGTCTTCCTGGAATTCTGGTAAGGTAGATTAAGGGGCGAATTCAATCTTTTTTTATGGTTTTTGATCTGATAAATTGAATAAAACAGGTCCCAGAACTGTAAGTTAAATAGTTTTTAAGAAAACCAGTGTCAAATGCAAAAAATGGAGTGAAAAACACATTTTTTCATCTTTGGGCAAGAATAACTTTGTTATTTCACCAAGAAACAGTTAAAATTTTTCAATAAAACATGTAGAAAATTTTATTCTGAACAAACCGGTGTAAATTAAGTACACAGGAAGCGAATAGATGTTTGATTAAATGAATTTTTATTCATAAGAGTACAAAGTAAAATTAACCGGAAAAACTAGATAAAAATGTGTTTTTTTTCACTCCATTTTTTGCATTTGACACTGGTTTTCTCAAAAACTATTCGCTTTCTGTGTACTTAATTTACACCGGTTTGTTCAGAATAAAATTTTCTACATGTTTTATTGAAAAATTTTAACTGTTTCTTGGTGAAATAACAAAGTTATTCTTGCCCAAAGATGAAAAAATGTGTTTTTCACTCCATTTTTTGCATTTGACACTGGTTTCCTTAAAAACTATTTAACTTACAGTTCTGGGACCTGTTTTATTCAATTTATCAGATCAAAAACCATAAGAAATGATTGAATTCGCCCCTTAATCTACCTTACCAGAATTCCAGGAAGACCTCATTTCACCTGGTGAGCTGAAATCCAGGCGAAACTTTTGCTAGCCGTAACTTGGAAACGAAGCATTTCTGGACCCACGTTTATATGAAGTTTTTTCATTATTTTTACATGTAAAATGGGCTCCCAAAGTTTCTGCATATCTTCGTGAATCACTCTGTATAGTCGTAAAGCAAACACTTCTGGGATTCTAAAAACATTCGAAATTTAAAATTGGTAAAAGCCGTAACGAGATTTTCCAAGTAAAAACAAACTAATTAAACTAAAGTTTCGATGGTACTACTATTGTGGTAGCAAAGTTTCAATGTTTAGTTTCTTTTGAAGGGTCGTTTTTGTGACGGGAATTGTTTATGCAGGTGCATAATTTTTATGTTATAAATTACTTAATAAAATCGTGAAATAAAACTATAAGAGTTAATATCACTGTAAAACTGTTTGTTAAGAATTTGAAAGTTTTATGTGAGAATTAATTCATTGGGGTCAATCAGCTAGTTTTATTTTTTTCTTCCAATATGACGTGGCTGGTTTGAACCTCTAGAAGTTTTACTAAGTAAACTGAGAAGTGAGGTGGTTTACATTTGCCTTCCTCACTAAGTTGAAAGAGTATGCTTATCAGCATGCCAGGCCCTCCGAAAAGCACCTACTTTTCACCCTGCAAATGACACCTTCATTTCATTCACCACAGTGTGTGGCTGTATAGTGGAATTCATTACTCTCAGAGGAGATAATTCTGACTAGTGTCTTTCACTCCTCTATCTCTTTTGTTCTTAAATAGTTTAGTCATGTAATTAGCTGACTATGTGATAAGAAACAGAACTAGGTACTTTTTGTAGCTGTGGAAACTGCAGATCGAGTGTAATTAATTTAACACTCCATGTACCCGTTATGGGCATTTCGATTACTTATGGTAGTTTTTTTAATTATTTAGACGATTAACCCTATTTTTGTCATATTTATAACACTTGGCTTTGATAACTTGTTGTTGTTTAGGTAATCAGCCAACAGGCTGTTTTCAACTACTTTACCAAACTGCTTTACTAAGTAAAATCAAGAGTGAGGTGGTTTACCTGCACCTTCCTCACTGAGTGGAAAAGTATGCTTATCAGCATGCCACGCCCTCTAAAAAGCATCTACTTATCATCCTTCAAATGACACCTTCATTTCCTTCACCACAGGGTCCGGCTGTATAATGAAATTTATTACTTTCAGATGAGATAACTGTGACTAGTGTCTTTAACACCTCTACCTCTTCTGTTCTTAAATACTTCAGTTATATAATTGGCTGACCATGCGATAAGAAACAGAACTATTTTTTGTAGCCCTGCAATTAGCAGATTGAGTGCAAATAATTTAACAATCCACGTGCCTGTTATGGGAAACTCTTTTTTTTCCTTTTGAGACTGCAGTGGATTAATTGATTCAATTTCTGGGCACTCTCTTCTGGTTCTTTTCTTTGATTTTCCTTTAGTATTCTTTCATTCTGGCAGATCTTCTTTGCCTTTTTGCTTCCGAAAAGATCACTTTCCTGCTTCCTCTTTATTTATTTTTCCTTGCAATCTAATATTTTTATCTTTTAATAGTTTCAGCTGTCCAGTTTTATTTTCTAGATCTTCAAAGGTGAAGCCTAATTCTTCCATATCTTTCTTGATTTCTTTTAACCATATTACTTCTGTCTTTTTCTGGTAGAGTTTTCTGACTATTTGGTTTGTGATTCTATCTTTGGGTGTTCTGATTATATGTCCAAAGAAGGATATTCTCTTTTTTCTTCATTATTTCTATTACCGATTCAGTCTCCTGGCAGACATGTGCATTAAATTGGTAATAATCTCCATTCTCCATCTACTTGGTGTCTCTTTCCAACGCAGGTTTGTAGGATCTTCCTTTCAAGTTTTTGGATTTTATCTATTCTGTTTTCCTGGTTTAATTTGGGCAACTCTTTATTTTACTAAACACAAAATTTTTATCCCAAGTTTCCATTAGTGATAGAATTCTAGAAAATCAGTTAGGTGGTTTTTGAGGTTAACTTGAACGAACGAATGAACAAACGAACAAACAAACGTATCTTCTTTATAATATTAGCATAGGTAACAAACTTACTTACATTACTTGGTAACGTGCTTGCCTCTCATCATGCGGTCCTGGGTTCGAATCCCACTCAGGCATGGCATATTTTCATACGTTACAAAAAATCATTTCATCCTCCATTGATTGTACAAAAGTTACAACCCAACGTCGTCGCTAATGACCGTTGTAGTTGATCCAACATTAAATAAATAAATAAAATTAAAAAAAAAACTTAATACAGTATAGTTATTTCTAATACCGGTTTATCTATTGTATCATAAGATTGTATACAACTAGGAAACAAAATTAACATAATAATGACCTAATAATAATAATAATAATAATTAATGACCTATAATAATAATAAATAATAACCTCTATTAATGACCTCTATTACAATGATACTTTATTTATTCATCTATTGTTTAAACTTTAAATCACCTACACAAAGCATGAAGCGTTAATTTCTGCTAACAAGATGTAAAATAATTGTCTAATATACCAATAAACATGTTTAATACCGTAAATTCTTAGTTGATAATTATCAAAAATTACCATAAATGATTCACCTTTATTATTTAAGAATTATATTAATGAGAAGTAATTATTACAGAAGTGTATAAAAATATTTTGCATCATCATCATCTTTTTATATATGTTATATGACATTGTAACACCAAATTTGTATCTAGGAACCAGTTATGATAAGCCAAGATCTATTTATGTATTACATCAAACAGATTATGTGTTATAGTAGATGAATGCATGTAAAAAGAAGGTTAACAAACATTCCTATCAGCTCTGTGTAAAGGCATAGATAGATCTCTTGCTATATATGAATATGTAGGAAGGAAAGTACTGTTTTCTTGTCGATTTTTCAAAATTGAGTTTTCACTGGAGATGTCATACACGTTTTCAGCCTCCTGAATCCAAAAAAACATGTTTTAACAATGGTCTATGTGTGTGTGTGTGTGTGTGTGTGTGTGTGAACAAAATAACTCAAGAACATCGTGTGAAGTTGAAACTTACGTTAGGTACTACTAGAGACCTGACACAAACATTTTCATCAAAATTGGTCAACCGGAAGTTGTAGTTTATTCAAGTGATTTTCTCAAAAACAGCTCATACAATTTTTTTACTACATTTTTTATGCTCTACAAGATGGGGTAAGCGCCATGTCTGCTGAAATTCTTGGAGAGGCTGTTCTCTTGTAAAAAAATAGTTTTTTTAGATTACAGCCTAAATATGCATTTTAGAGCAAACTTGTATATAATCAAAGTTATAGAACATTTAAAAACCCACAATTTTTATTGATACATTTTTTTTGTAAAACGCTTAGTTTAATGGCAATGAGCAATTTTATATTCCTTTTCATGAAAATCTGTAAAAAATGGGATTTTTAAGATTCCAGCCTTAGTATGCATTTTACAACAAAAGTGTAGTAATAATTAAAGTTATAGGAAATTAAATTTCCTACAACTTTCTTTTAAGCATTTTTCTCTGCAGAGCCTAGTTTAGAGGCAATTACTGATTTTGTTTTGTATTTCTTTTCATGAAAATCTGTAAAAATGGGATTTTTTAAGATTCTGTCCTTAGTTATGCATTTTACGACAAAAAAGTAATGATTAAAGTTACAGGAAATTAAACTTCATACAACTTTTATTTTTTCTCTACAGAGCCTAGTTTAGAGGCAATTACTAATTTGCGTATTTTTAAGATCTACAGCGGTTGATTTTCATTTTGCATTATTCACTCATGATTAAAATTAGGTTATGTTTTTCATTTTACATTGTTTTCTAGTTTGAAAATGGAACCTCTGTAACTTTTCCCCTGGTATTCGCAGAACCGAAAAACTGATGGCAATGTAGTTATGATTAAACAGACATAGGTCATAGTTTCATTATTTACATTGGCAAGAGAAAGTTGTGTGAATGTTTCACACTAGATTTTTTTTAGTTTATTTATGGTCATATCAACATCTCGGTAATTAATCATTACGGTGGGTTCTGAAACTGGAACAGTTGGTTTTGACTTGTTATAATTTTCAAACCCTAAACCAGAAATTGAACCCAGGGCCTTTTGCTTTGTAGGCTAGTAGGTAAACCAATACACCATGGAGGTAGCCGATTAATTTTTTCCCCTAAATAGCTTTTTAAAAAGAGCACACCAAATCAATATTTTAATTATTTCTTCATGTGCTGCTCACATTTACTTTTCTCCTAAAATCTTTTCATATTTTTGGATCTTTCCTTCTTAAGTTGTTAAATGTCATGGGGTTCACATCTATTCTTTTCATTCTTCCCCCGAAGATCACGCTTTGGCGGTTTTTTATAAAAATTTCCCTATTCTGTAAGTCTTCTGTGTCAAGTTTTGCATCATTCCTTAGCCTAACCTCCCAGGTACAGCCCTTCACCTCTCTCAAAATCCTAATTTCTGTTCCCTGCAGCCTATTTCGTTTTCAACTTGGCAATGCCCACATTTCACTTACATATAGTAATCCAGGCATTGCCAACATGTTATACAACTTTAAAAATGTGTGTCTTTCCAAGTCCCGTGCTTCAATGTTTTATGTATCGTCCTGCAAAATATTCTTAAACTTATTTAGTTTATTCGTCACATCCTGCTTGTTTGTAAAATACACTTCACATCCCATATATTTAAAGTTGGATAACAAACAGTTCCAATATTTTCCCATTAATTAATATTTTTGACCTCACCAGGAATTTTCCTAGAAACAAAATAATGATTAGACGATATTATAATCTGTTATAATTCAAAAAAATTATTGAATTATTGAAAAATTATTGTCTGTTATTTTTGTTACTTTAGTGTTTTGAGGAGATATTGTCACATATGTTGTTGTTTAGGTCATCAACGGAAAGGCTAGTTTGAACCTCTAGAGGCTTTATTAAAAGTATGCTTATCAGCATGCCAGGCCCTCTGAAAAGCATCTACTTTCCACCCTGCAAATGATGTCTTCACTTCATTCACTAAAGGGTCTAACTGTATAATTAAATTCATTATTCTCAGAGGAGCTAAATCTGAGTAGTGTCTTTTACACCTCTACCTTTTCTGTTCTTAAATGATTCAGTTATATAATTGACTGACCATGAGATAAGAAACAGAACTATTTTTTGTAGCCCTAAAACTAGTAGATCAAGTGCAAAAATTTAACACTCCACCTGCCAGTTATGGGCAATTATCAAGTATATTGATCTTTATAAATGAAGAAAACTTGACAACCTCTGTGGCACATTGATTAGTGTGCTATGCTACTAAGTGTAGGCCCCCAGTTTGATTCCCAGCCAGGATCTAATAAATTATTAAATGTTTATACCCATAGTTCCTTAACCCAAAGCAGTTGCTAATTGACCAAGATGTTAACTCCACTTCAAATAAGCTAAAAAAGAGGAAAATCATTATTATTGAAGACAGTGATAAATTCAGGGGGTGGCCTAGGAAAAAAATTCTCCCTGAATGTAAATATTTCCCCTCCAAAAATTTCAAAACCATAAATCTTGAGATATTTTGTTCACACAATCCAATCACTAAAACATTTTTTTGAATTCAAGGAACCTGAAAACATCTATAGCCGGTGAAAACTCGAGTTCGAAACATTACCATTTTCCTTTCCTATATTAATACTTGACAAGAGAAAGTAAAGAACAACTATTAAAAAAATCACTCATAACTATTGATTAATAATAACTGTGAAGGGCAAATATGCTTAGTAAATATGTACATACAAAGAAATTACTAGTAATTATTAAAAATAACTACAATGTTTCAGTTTAGGTAAATCAATTTTATTAAGAATGCTTTTTGCGTCTAATTTTTAGCTAATGCATATATTATTGGCCGCTCAATCAAGAAAGTCCAAAATTGAAAATTTTGAACTTTTATTCTCAACATTTACATTCAATTTTTTAAAATTGTAACACTGCCAAAATAAATAAAAACTTAACATGTCAACCCCCTCAACGATGTTAGAACCTCAAAGAAGCAAAGTGTCTGAATTCAACACTGACTGAAGGAATAACTGAATGAAATAGTAACCAATTTCTTAAAATTTCTTGACATAAAATTGTTTTTAAAATTTGAAATCCAACACAGTATATGTTATTCAATTGCATTTTTGGGTATAAGTAAATAATTTAATGGTGACAGAAATCATTCAAGAACAATATAATCTGTTTCATTTCCTTTTTACTTTCTCTTGCCTATATGAATATATAGGAAGGAAAGTATTGTTTTCATGTCGATTTTTCGAAATCGAGCTTTCACCGGATCTATAAGTTTTCAGACCCCTTGAACCCAAAAAACATGTTTTTAGCGATTGGTCTGTGTGTGTGTGTGTGTGTGTGTGTGTGTGTGTGTTCTCTCTCTCTCTCTCTCTCTTTTGTGTGTGTGTGTGTGTGTGTGTGTGTGTGTGTGTGTGTGTGTATGTGTGTGTGTGTGTGTGTGTGTGTGTGTGTGTGTGTGTGTGTGTGTGTGTGTGTGTGTGTGTGTGTGTGTGTGCGTGTGTGTGTGTGTGTACAAATTATCTCAAGAAAGGAACGTCGTATGAACTTGAAACTTGAGTTACATACCACTACCGGACCCGACACGAACATTTTCATCAAAATCGGTCCACCGGAAGTAGTAGTTTCTTCGTACACTTTTTTGCGATTTTCTCAAAAACTGGCCCTACGATTTTTTTTAAAATCGCCTGGTTTATTTAAATTTTTATTCTCTACAAGATAGGATAGGCGTCATGTTTGCTGAAATTCTGGGTGAGGCTGTTTTCACGTAAAAACATAGTTTTTTTTAAGATTACGGTTTTAATATGCAATTGAGCGCAAAAAGTTATATAATAAAAGTAGTAGAGAATTTGAAATTCTACAACTTTTATTTCATACATTTTTTTGTATAACGCTTAGTTTAGCAGTAATTAGCGATTTTATGATTTTTTCTCACGAAAACGTGTGAAAAATCGATTTTTTTTAAGATTTCGGCTTTAGAATGCATTTTACGACAAAAGTGTTAATAATAAATTTTATAGGAAATAAAAAGATCTACAACTTTTATTTAAAGCATTTTTCACTACAGAGCCAAGTTTAGCGTGAAAGAGTGATTTTCCGTATTTTTAAGCTAAACTGAGTTCGATTTTCATTTTGCGTCTTTCACTCATGATTAAAATAAGGTAATGTTTTTGAGGATAGTTTTTTGTTTATTTCTAATGTTTTATTACTAATGTTAAGTTTATTGTTAATTATTGGCACTGGCAAGAGAAAGTTGTGTGAGTGTTTCACACCAGATTTTTGTTACATCATCTACTATATCACTGATATACAAATTTTCAAATAAAAAATATCATTATGTCTTTTTAGCTGCATAATTATTAGCCTATTAAAAAATACAATTAATAACTTGAAAAATATATCAAAAACATTTTATTGAATTTCCAGATGAGAAAGGAATTATTAAAGGTGAATATGGATTTGTAACTGGTGATGGTGTTTACCATGAGACAGTGTACGCAACTGATGAGAATGGAAATTTTAAGATTATAAGCATGAAGAATTATTACATCGGATTACGTAAGTAAATGTTTTTATTCATGTTCAAATGCACATGCATGTACATTCTTAAGTTAATAATATATTTGACTAAGTAATTTAAATATTATAATACTAATTTTATTTTTTGTAAGAAATTGTCATAGCGTGGCACAAACTTTTGTATTCCTTCACATAAAAATTTGAAATGTGATTTCAACCAAGTGGTAACATGGTTTTTGATCTCTTCATCGTTGTTAACCTTTTGCCAACAAGATAATTTGTCAGGCGCAAAAAAAACGTAGTTACTAGTTGCAAGGTCCGGACTGCAAGGAGGGAGGTTGAATTGTTCCCAGCCAAAATTTTCTAAAAATTGTTGAGTCACATTCGTAGTGTGAGGGCAAACAATGTCATGAATCAAAACAATGCCACTAGTGAGTATTCCACGGCGCTTATTCTGTATTGCACAATGCAATTTTCTAAGCATCTCACAGTAAGCATTTATGTTAACTGTTTCGCCCCACGGTGAAAAGTCTACTAAGAGAACAACATGTCTGTCCCAAAACACTGTGCACATGACTTTGCGATTTGTCAAGAATTGCTTGCCTTCTTTCTTTGCTGGTGATGACATGTGCTTCCATTCGATAGACTGACGTTTTGATTTTGGGTGTCATAAGCTACAAGGAATATCAAAAGTAGAATTGCTCAAGCTAGAAAAGCCTTTGAAATAAAAAACAGCTTACTGACTACAAACATTGATTTACAAATTAGGAAAAATTTCTTTAAACATTATGTTTGGAGTGTAGCATTATACGGGAGTGAAACGTGGATGATAGGGGCTGTAGAAAAGAAGAGGATACAAGCTTTTGAAATGTGGTGTTATAGGAAAATGTTAAAAATTAGGTGGGTGGACAAAATAAATAATTTAGAGGTTCTTAGGCGAGTGGATGAAAAAAAAGTATATGGAAGCAGCTTCCCAGAAGAAGGGATAGGCTAGTGGGGCATATCTTAAGACATCGAGGTATTGGTCTATCAATAATGGAGGGTAATATTGAGGGAGTGAATTGTAGGGGGAGGCAAAGGTTAGAATGTATATATTTCTTTATATTATAAAGAAAATTACAAAAGATGTGGGGTGTTACAAGTATGTAGGTATGAAACGACTTGTACAAGATAGAACAGCTTGGAGAACTGCATCAAACCAGTCGAGACTGATGACAAAAAAAAGCTAACCAAGTATTGTTTCCAATCACTATACTGCTAAGGAAGTTATCACGGTCATTATCATAATGTATCAAAAACTCAAAAGCGCTACTCAGGTACTTTTTTTCAATTCCTCGTTAAGAATTTTTGGTACTCAACGAGCACAAAGTTTACAAATCCCAATTTTTCATGAACAATTTCAAGAAGTGATCTTGAAATTTGTGGAAATTTTATAGAAAGAGCAGAAAATGAAAACTTACGGTTTTCTTAATTTTTTCATCGAACACATGAACAAGTTCATCATTAACCAAAAATGGATGCATACTTCATTTGTCATCATGCACATTTTCACGTCTATCATAACTGCCTCACCCATCTCCTGTTACAAAGAACATACACAATTCAGAATAGAAAAAAAATATTTTTAATTAAAGAAATGTTTTAATAAATTTAGTAAATGTTTCTATTATAAAAAAAATTTTAAAATACAAAGTTATGGTTTTGTCCAGCTGGAACATTACAATATATATTTAAATAGATAGTACAGTTGAAAAAATAATTGCCTTAAGGGCACCATCAGACAAAAAAAATATTTTGATTTATTGTACAAGGTGAATTTACTTATCTGCCATATATATATATATATATTTCCAATATTTATAATACTGCGACCCCTGTAAATAAACCCCAAACAAAATTAGTTCTGCAGGGAAATTTTTTACAGGACAAAAAACAAATTTTAGAATTATATATTTAGCCTATTATAAAACAAAATAAAATAAAATAAATTGATAAGAGCCTGTCTTCTTCATTTAATTACAAATAATTTCATGCTCATTATCACAGATTTTATATTGAATAATAAATGTTTGAACATTTCAACGTATTTTATGAATTTATTTAAAAAAAAAATAATAAGAAAATGTATTTATCTACAATGATATTCAGGCAGACATAACATGATCAAAAATCTTGAAAATAAAAGAATAAAAAGCTACAGAATCTACGATCCTTTATATTTTAACTTATTTGTGATAATAATTTACCTTAAAATGAGAACAGATTTAATTCTATAAACCTCCTACACGAATTTGATAAATAAAAACTACAGGTTACGTCATCATAAGACATTGTAAAAATCTAATAGAATTGTGCTTAATTGAAAAGAAAATTTTAATTCTTTGAATATAAAAAAAATACAAAATGGAATTTAAAAAAAATGAAGGTGCAGTAGTCAAGATACAAAAGGTTAATAAAATACAATACAAAATAATATTAGTAAATTCAAGTGACAGATGTAAAAAAAACTTACCATAAAAGGGGATAAAAAAACGAAGAACATAGTTATATTAAATTTTGAAAAAGGCATAAGCCCAGAATTAACACCGTAACTACATTACAAAATATTTAAAAAAGGAGTAAAGTTTCAATAATAATAATATTTTAATTTATTTAACCAAAAATAATTCAACTTCATCACAACAAGTTAAAATGCATACTGTAACAAGACAATTAACGGACGGACAAAAGAATAGGCCATAGAAAATTAGGCCATAGATAAAAGGCAAAAGCAACAGCGGCCAAGAGATAAGCGAACAAACGGTCGCGCAGGAAAGGCAGATAAGAAACAGTACATCCTCCCCTCGCCAAAGACAAACAAGGCCTAGAAAAAGGCCCGGTTTGCCTCTGCCAAGACAAGGTCAGGGGTAGTTACGGTCGTCCCCTTAGCGCGACCAACAATTTTCCCCCCAAACTAGGAGGTATTTAACGTCGTCCTCCAGGCGCGACAAAACCCCTCGGGTGTAGTTAAGGTCATCACCCACGCGTGACCAAAACAGAAAAGCCGAAGACCGCGCGGGACAACTCGCATACTCGCCTAATTAAAGGAAAGGAAGCGAATCGCCACGCGAAATCCGCGACCTCAAGGAGCAGATACCTACGCCTTCCGCCCAGCTAAGGAAAGAAAACGAGGATCTCACTCCCGCTACACTACTAGACCCAAAACACAAAACCCCAAAAACACAACTAACCAACAGTAACCAAGCAAACCAAACCTCTAAACTAACTTACCAACAAAAAAAACTAACTAAAAGCTTAAAGGCAAGGACC
Organism: Catonia carolina; assembly: GCA_035578175.1. NCBI lineage: Eukaryota > Metazoa > Arthropoda > Insecta > Hemiptera > Achilidae > Catonia > Catonia carolina. The sequence goes on along the minus strand of JAQMRL010000006.1, from coordinate 43,805,978 downwards.
GCCAAAAGGCAAAACAAAAGGGGCAGCAACAGGCGCAAACCCAAAACAACGCACCTACAGTGCAAAAGGTGGCTGGAGGACGTCTCCCCCAACACCACACCAATAATCACAAGGATCAAACAGGCGACCTAAAAGTCGCAAAGACATATCAGGGAAAAACATAAGTAACACGTGGGGGTTCCCCGGGGAAAAGCAAACAAACCAAAAAAACACAAGACACATCAGGGAGGTAAGTCACACAATAAGGAACAAGTCGCATTTACCAAAACATCATCTACATCAGGACTATTGACAAGCACACTAGGCTTGTAAGCGGGCTTTAAATGAGAAATATGCGCCTTTCGGCACACGACCTCAGAATTAGGTTCAGCAAGCAGGACAGTAACAGGCCCAACAAAATTTAAAATGACATAAGGACCGGACCAACGGGTCATAAGTTTAGCAGTACGCTTATCAATCGCGGAGCTAAGGTTGTGTTTAGCACACCAAACAAGATCACCTACTTTAAAAGGGTTTTCGAGGCGACCTTTATTATATTGCACAGCGCGTTTCTCATGTGCTTTCACAAGATTGCTTTTCGCTTTCTTCCACACTTCGTTAACATCTTCAGCAGCTACGGGTAATAAATCGTGGATCTTCCAAACGTTTGACAGAGGAGAAGAAGGCGGTAATTTAAAGATAATGGAAAACGGAGTATTCTGGATAGAATCATGAAAGGAAAAGTTGAATGCCAATTGTAACCAGAACAAAGACTGGTCCCAAGTGGTTTGAGAATTGGAATGATAGGCTATCAAAGCGGCTTTAAGATTTCTGTTAAAGCGCTCGGCATTGGAAGGTTGGGGATGGTAAGGAGAAAGGGTAGCATGCTTAATTCCGAGGGAAAATAAGAAATTCTTGAAATTGCGAGAAGTGAAACAAGAAGCATTATCGGAGATAATAGTTTCTGGAAAACCGAAATTTTGAAAAACATGGGTCTGAAGAGCTTTAATAGTAGAATTAGTAGTGGCTTCCCGCACAGGACATAACCAAGTGAACTTAGAAAATGAATCTACAACGACAAGAATATAGGCATTGCCATTGCGGGTACGAGGAAGTTTACCGACATGGTCAATATGGAGAATCTGAAAGGGCTTAGTAGGAACAGTAGAAGACAATAATCCCAACTTGGTATTTTGCGAAGGTTTACTACAGGCGCAAGTGGTACAGGATTTAACACGCTGTTCAATATCTCTGTTCATACTGGGCCAGTAAAAATACTCAGCAATTTTACGACGCGTCTTACAAATACCAAGATGACCTCCGATAAGAGAATCATGGAAATAACTGAACACCATGTCGATCAGATTAGAGGGAAGCACAACGCGAGGAGAAGAACGATATAGGGAATTAATACAAAGAACGTTTTTGACAATGCAGTACTTAGGGTCAGCAATACCTTGATCGATGGAATTAAGAATGGGCAATAACTTGGGATCATTTCGTTGATGAATGGCAATATCGATATAAGCGAGAGGGAAATCGGTAAGAATACCAAAACAGGGAATATGGTCTTCAGAATCGTCTAAGGGATTTTCTTCGAACATGCGGGATAGGGTATCAGCAATGACGTTCTGGCTTCCTTTGATGTGAGTAACTTTGAATTTAAGTGACATTATTTTTGATATCCATCTGCCCAATTTTCCCAGCGACCGGGGCCTGGAAAGCAACCAAGACAAGGCTTGATTGTCGGTTTCCAAAATAAACTCTCGATGTTCGAGGTAGGGTCTGAACTTGTCGATGGCGAACACAACAGCCAAGCATTCCAACTCATAGGCCGATCCTTTTCGTTCTTGGGCAGTTAAATTCCTTGAAGCATACGCAATCGGTTGACGACATCCATCGACTTCTTGAAGTAGAACGGCGCCCAAAGCACAAGAACTGGCATCGGTTTGCAAGATGAATTCTTTATTAAAATCGGGCATGCGCAGAACCGGGGGATTAGAAATAGCTGCTTTTAGATCATCAAAGGCAGTCTGAGCATCAGCGGACCATTTAAATCTAACACGTTTACCACGCAGGGCGTTAAGAGGACCGGCGATATCCGCAAAGCGAGGAATGAATTTTCTAAAGAAGTTGACCATACCGATGAAACGGGAAACGCTTTTCGAAGAAGTGGGACGAGGGAATTTTAAAATACTGGCAGTGCGCTCAGGGTCAATCTTAATGCCTTGAGAAGAAACCAAATGCCCGAGAAAGCCGATCTCATTAACCGCGAATTTAATTTTGTCAGGATTAACGGTTAAACCAGCTTTAGAAAGACGTAGTAGGACTTCGCGCACGTGAAGAATATGGGAGTCAAAATCAGTTGAATAAATAAGCAAATCATCAAGGAAATTAAAAATAAATTTAAATTTTATGTCATGGAAAATAGTATCCAAAAGGCGGCTAAGTACCTGACCACCAGTAGCCAGGCCGAAAGGAATACGTTTATATTGATATAGCATCCAAGGAGTGCAGAAACTAGTGACATGTTTGGACTGATCAGATAAGGGAATTTGGTGGTAGGCGGAGTTTAAATCAAGAACCGTGAAATATTTAGCTTGGCCGAACCAATCGAAGCAGGAATGTAAATTAGGCAAAGGGACAGCTTCGATATCAATATGTTGATTTAACTTGCGGTAATCAACCACCATACGAGTTTTACGATTATCACGATTAACAAGGAAAACGGGGCTAGAATACGAAGATTTGCTGGGTTCAATAATATCTTTTTCAAGAAGCATATTGATATGTTCTCGAAGAGCAAGCATTTTAGGAGGGGCGAGGACATATGGTTGAGACTTAACAGGAACGGAGTCCTTTAATTTAATATTATATTCGATCATATGAGTGAGACCTAAACGGGTAGTGAGAACATTAGGGAATTCATCGAAAAGTTCACGGGCACAACTTCGCTGAGTAACATTTAAATGGGATACGGAGAAAGGTAACTTATCGGAATCAGAATCAAGCGATACAACATGTTGATTGAGTGGGTCAAGTTTTACAGAATCATTGCATAAGGGGATTTTCTCCTTGGGCTTAAATTTAAAGAAAATAACCGAAGAAGGAAGATCAAGAACCATTCCGGTATGAATAAAAAAATCAGATCCCAATATGAATGGGCACGCCAGATTACTGGATATGAGAACGGGAAATTTCCAAGTGTAATTATCAATTTTGATTTTAAGCACAGCTTCGGAGTTAATTTTAATAGAAGTACTACTCGCTGAAACGCAGCTAATATTACAGGGCATGATACATTTGACATTATGGGGATGGTTAATCCACTCAAAACATTCCTCCGACATGAGGGTACGGACAGACCCAGAATCAAGTAAGGCGCGTATATCACACCCGTGAAATGACACAAGGACGTGTGGGCGAGATTTAACACCGCACACAGAAACGATACTATTACGGGCTTTAGGTAAACCATCCTTAATACTTACAGGCCACTTAACAACACAACAATAACTATTAGCGCTCATTTTTCGATTAGAGGGCCTAATAACCCTACTATCACCGGTTGCTGATTCCACACGTGAAATTTTAGTTAAACAAAAACGTTTATATTCGGGACAATTTTAGTCGCTCCCCAATACTTTCATACCTGCGGGAAATTCCCTCCACAAATCTAAGTGTAACAGGGGGCGTTATATTCTCTAGTTCCTGGCAAAAGCCATGCAGACGTATGGTTAATAAATTAACTTCCTTGTCGGGTGGTATTTCCGACAAGTTCTCGGATGACATACTGAGTCCCTGCGCCATAGCCCGCCTTAACCTCGCACGCAACTCGGCCACGTTGCCCGTGCTGGCTACACCGCGTCCGCGTAGCTCAAAGCTTAGGTCGTCACGTAATAGGTAATCGACCATCGTGACGGACCCGAAACCAAACAGAGAAAAACGAAAGAAAACAGAGAAAAAAACAGGCTAACTGTCACTTGGATTTTTACAAATTAGCAATAAAAATTGTATCAGAAAACAGTTATAAAAATTTTTTTTTAACAGAGGCCAGACCGATTGGCAAATTTAACCACACGTTCTGTCTACCATTATGTTACAAAGAACATACACAATTCAGAATAGAAAAAAAATATTTTTAATTAAAGAAATGTTTTAATAAATTTAGTAAATGTTTCTATTATAAAAAAAATTTTAAAATACAAAGTTATGGTTTTGTCCAGCTGGAACGTTACAATATATATTTAAATAGATAGTACAGTTGAAAAAATAATTGCCTTAAGGGCACCATCAGACAAAAAAAATATTTTGATTTATTGTACAAGGTGAATTTACTTATCTGCCATATATATATATATATATTTCCAATATTTATAATACTGCGACCCCTGTAAATAAACCCCAAACAAAATTAGTTCTGCAGGGAAATTTTTTACAGGACAAAAAACAAATTTTAGAATTATATATTTAGCCTATTATAAAACAAAATAAAATAAAATAAATTGATAAGAGCCTGTCTTCTTCATTTAATTACAAATAATTTCATGCTCATTATCACAGATTTTATATTGAATAATAAATGTTTGAACATTTCAACGTATTTTATGAATTTATTTAAAAAAAAAATAATAAGAAAATGTATTTATCTACAATGATATTCAGGCAGACATAACATGATCAAAAATCTTGAAAATAAAAGAATAAAAAGCTACAGAATCTACGATCCTTTATATTTTAACTTATTTGTGATAATAATTTACCTTAAAATGAGAACAGATTTAATTCTATAAACCTCCTACACGAATTTGATAAATAAAAACTACAGGTTACGTCATCATAAGACATTGTAAAAATCTAATAGAATTGTGCTTAATTGAAAAGAAAATTTTAATTCTTTGAATATAAAAAAAATACAAAATGGAATTTAAAAAAAATGAAGGTGCAGTAGTCAAGATACAAAAGGTTAATAAAATACAATACAAAATAATATTAGTAAATTCAAGTGACAGATGTAAAAAAAACTTACCATAAAAGGGGATAAAAAAACGAAGAACATAGTTATATTAAATTTTGAAAAAGGCATAAGCCCAGAATTAACACCGTAACTACATTACAAAATATTTAAAAAAGGAGTAAAGTTTCAATAATAATAATATTTTAATTTATTTAACCAAAAATAATTCAACTTCATCACAACAAGTTAAAATGCATACTGTAACAAGACAATTAACGGACGGACAAAAGAATAGGCCATAGAAAATTAGGCCATAGATAAAAGGCAAAAGCAACAGCGGCCAAGAGATAAGCGAACAAACGGTCGCGCAGGAAAGGCAGATAAGAAACAGTACACTCCTTACCACCAAATCACTTTCCAAATTTTGTCCATACACCTCACAGATCTGTTGATGAATTTCTACTGGTTTGACATTCCTCACATTGAGAAAACAAGTTATGGATCTAATCTCACATGCAGTGGAATTTTTAATTGACTTAGCCATTAGAAACAAGCACCATGAAGTGAAAACACCAAGCACTAAAAATGGACTAAAAATGGTGCCATGTCCTTTGTAATTAGTCAGGGTTAGTGCCACGCATGCGTGGAGCTGCGATCGCAATGGCAAGAAACACAAATGAAACTTACTTTCAGAATGAACCTCATGGTTTTGTATATGGAACTCACCAAATGGAAAATTTTGGTATAAATTGAACAATTTGTTAGAAAGTGTTGTCTATCTGAACTGAGAACTTAAAATGTAATTTATGGATTGGTGATTGTAGAAGTACAGTAGATTTTAGTTACATTTTATTAAATAAAGTTTAAAATATTTAAAGATAACTAGCATAATGGACCTGTGCGAATAAATTTGCACAATGTTCTTGTGTTTCAAACCCCTATCATTAAATAAATGATTTAAGTTAACGACTTTGCTGAACATTTACAAGACTTTGCTGAAACCTCTCTGGCTGTACGGAATCCAGATTTTTGGTGCTGCTGCTCAGACCAATTCAAACAAAATACAAGTTTTTCAATCTAAATATTTAAGGCTTGCCACTGGAGCACCTTGGTACGTGAGAAACGACACCCTTCATTCTGACCTTTGTATTCCCTACGTAAAAGACGTTGCACGACAACTTTATCAACGTTTCTTTGATAAATTATAAAATCATCTGAACGACCTCGCTCAACAAATGGCCATTCAAAATTTTTCAAATTTTCGACGTCTTCGCCGTCTTTGGTGTAGGGATCTTTTTTGATAGCATCCTATCATTATCTTCATCATCAACATCACATATTCTTAATCTTTTCACCGTTGGGCTTTCATTTTCATTTCCATCAAGATCATCTCCATCATAGCATGATTACGTCATCCTGGAGGAAACACTGCTGGGTGTGACACCTCCTTCCACGCCTAATAAGAACTTTCGTCAAATCTAGTGGTTGTGCTTTAATGTATAGTATAGTGTTCTAGTTTTATAAAATTAAAGAAAAATAAAAAAAGTTAACCACAGATTTAACCATTCTTAGCAGAATAGTGAGTAACGAATAAAGCACAGTAGTACGATAGTTTTGTCCTGAAAAGAAGAGTTCTAAACTAAAACTTTAAATAAAACAACGTTAACACAATGTCTAATACCGATTGAGTGTTTTGTCAGATGAGAAGAGAAATGACACATATCCTGAATACTTATGGAATATTTATGGCTATGGAGGAGGTTAATGTGGGAGAACCGCATTACTTTATGCTGTATTACCGCTATGTAGTAAATGAAATTTACTCTTTTTGATTTTGTAAATTGAAACTCATATTAGCATGAATTTTAAGTTTAGAACTTTTGGGCAAATGAGAAAAGAATACTCTTTACAGCCATGTAAAAATTATAAAATTCCATTTGGTAGAACTCTGTATTTAGGAGTTAATAGAATTCCCCTTTTAAATATCTAAGATGCTAGGCAAAAAGAGTACAAGTCAAATAGGTAATTAAATTTCAGGAGAATAAGAAACTTTTTTGTTTATTCACTATATTTTTTTAAAATGATTAAATATTTTTAAACCACAAAAATGTTTGGTCTTCTTAAGGTTTTGATACAAAACTCTTTTTTTATTTTTTGTTTACGACCATTTTTAGCCTTGTAAAGTAGATTTTTGTGGAATCTTTCTTTTTGCAGCCGTCTTTTCTTAGCATTCTTTCACTGTAGGTCATCCAGGGTTCATTCTCATCGTATTGTTTTTAAGGCTTCCAGTAGGCTCTGATTCCTTTGTGTGTATTGGTACAAACTCGTCAGAATCCGACAATCTGTGTGCGCAATGTTAAGCAATTGTGGATTCCCGACTGGAGATAGTTCTGTTTAAGAGGTGTCATGCATCTTAAAGTTACTTTTAAGTAATAAAGGTGGGTCACATTAGTCCATCTGATTTTAGAAATACAAATTGTAAGCCTCCCGTTGAGAGCTCTCTTTTTTCAGTTCAGTATTTTTTTTTTTGTTTAACATCCAATTGTTCTGCAATTACTGCTATTGCAGACAGTGAAGGATGAAATGATTTTTGTAACGTATGAAAATATGCCGTGCCTGAATACGATTCGATCCCAAGACCGCATTATGAGAGGCGAGCACGTTACCAACTACGCCAATGCGGCCGGCGTATTCAGTTCAGTAGTGCACATGCTTAACCTAACCAAGGCACATGGAAGACACACCAAAAAATCTGACTGACTACCTCCTGCAGAAGATTTTACGAACTCTGATTGCTCCAAATAATTTCAAGTGCAGTAGAATAAACCTCTTTTCTTTAAAATATTGAATAGAAAATTTGAAATTTTAGAATACTGAATTATCTCACTCTGGCCATTTTATGACTTGTACTATTTTTCCCTGACACCCTAGATATATTGGAAGCGATTTTGTGTTTTAAATATATAGATGCTATTTCACTTTTTCATTGTTTTCCCAGCCGGAGAAGGTACCACGAGTCCACCAGTTGTTACCAAGTCACAACCACAACCAACAGTTACTCCAAAACCAACAACGCAAACAACACTACCTCATACAACAAAGAAGTTGAGTGGAATACCAGGATGTAGTGGTTGCCTCATTCCGTCAACAACAAAACAAACTACAAGAGCAACACCACCAACAATAGTGACAACACCACAAGCTGATGATGACAGTTTTGATGATATTGATGTAAGATTAGGTGATGGTCAGAACAGACCACCAGTAAATCCAAACGAAAATTTTATAAATAATAAACCAACGTCACAAATCAAACCAAATCCACCTCAAGAAATAAAACCACAATTTCCTCAATCAATATCAAAACCTGAAAATAATCAATTAAAAATTCCAGGAACTCCAAAAGTTCAAAGTTCAACAAAAATTCCTGATGTACAGAAACAAAAAACATCATCAGGTCCTAAAAAATCAGAAAATGATAATGAATTAACATCAAGTGATCCATCAGGACTTCTTTATGAGTTCAATCAAACTCAAACTTTTCAAGGTCATTCCGAGAAAGGTTTTACAGATAATAGTAAAGTTGGAGAATACTTTGTCAGCGGTAGAGATGGACTTAAACAAATTATTGAGTACAAAGCAAATGAAGATGGATTTCAACCACGAATCCGATTCGTTGATTTAACACCGCCCGAGACCCCTGATCCAGAAACAGAAAAAATGAAAAATATGTTAAAAACAATGTTTTTCAAATGGTACTATGGAAGATAATCTATATTTTCTTTATTAATAATTATAAAATATTTATATTATTGCTGATTTATGAAGTATCAAAAAAAGTTAATAATATAAGCGAGTTTAGCTTTTAAAAGAGATCAAAATGATTATAATAAAAGTGTTCACCTTGTTCAAAATAACCTAAAAATAAATTATTTTTTATATCCTTACTTAAAGTTCCATCATATTTTTGATTATTAGCCACTTTACCGGGTAAGAAAATGTTTTATTCTATACCATTGTGTAAAAATAAAAACCAGGATCCATGATTTAAGTCAGGTTGAACTGAATTGTAGAGATTACCAAAATTTTAAAAATTGATTCATAGTTACAACGGTACCTGCTTAATCGAGACCAATAGGGGCTGAGGGGTGTCTTAAGTTAAGACACCTTAAATAAGTTATTTAACCTCTGGATTGTTTGAGGCTTACAATGTGGGTATAAGTCATTAAATCTACTCTATTCTTTGTTGAACGTACTTAACCTAAAATTTGCCAATAACAGGCAGGTGGAGTGTTAAATTATTTGGAAATAGTTCTGTTTCTTATCACATATCAGCCAATTATATGACTGAAGTATTTAAGAACAGGAGGTAGAGGAGTAAAAGACACTCAGAGTTATCTCCTCTGAAAATAACCAATTTCATTATACTGCCAGACTCTGTGGTGAATGAAGTGAAGGTATCATTTGCAGGGTGGAAAGTTGATGCTTTTTAGAGGGCCTGGTGTGCCGGTAAACATACTTTTACACTCAGTGAGGAATGCAAAGGTAAACCACCTTACTCCTCGTTTTATTTAGTAAAGCCTCTAGAGGTTCAAACCAGCCTTTCGGCTGATGACCAACACAACAACATAAAATACTGTATAATGGCATTACTAATTTAAGGCAGCATGTGAAATTTTAAATTACTGTACAATGTAACAAAATTACATATATACCTGTGCAAAAATTTATCGAATAGAGGGATCAGGGATAGATTTATAAAAGTTGGAAGCAGTTGACTAATTAAAAAAGTCACTTAGAGAAATAATAAGAACAATACATTGTGCAATGATGTAAAATGATATATTTTATTAGCATGGTTTTCCTTAAATTTTTCAGCATTTAAAATTTTAAGAGCTGACTGATTTAAGCGAAATTCCAATTAAAATGTTTTGAATTAAGTTGGTACCAGTCTTTATGTAATTAATTTTTCTTTGCATATCAGAAAATGTTGTTAAATTATTTAAATTGTTGATGATCCACTTTACTCAACTATGGTGAAATTTTAAGAGTAAGATGAAAGTCTACTTTATTGTTATTCTCAATATAACCGAAATAATTAATGTATAATTTCATTTAATATTATTTTTTAAAAATCTGTCAAACTCATAATGCGATTTTTAATCCTGTTGTCAACGATGCTGCTACGAACTACTAAATGTTCCCTAAATTAAGTGTTACATGTTTATACGTATTTAATCAGGTATTATTTCTTAATTAGTTCATAACTTCAAGATTTTTATCAAATTTTTAAACATGACTAACATCTTAAGCTAACTCCGTGTAAAAATTATTTAAGATGTAATTTAATATGACAAACTAGTCAATACTTTATTCTATATCAATTATTGTGATTTAAAAGTAATAAAGATGTTAGAAAATTTATTTCAGACCATATGATGTAATATTTATGAAATATATTTTACTTTTAATTTTTTAAAATGTATTTTTAAAAAGTCAATTGGTTGTAATGTAAAAAATAGTTAATAAAAACGTAAACAAATTGTAATTTAGAATTTATTTAAAGTAACTTTATTCCTATCATGGTAACCTGATTTCATATTTCACTGAAGAGAGTAATAAAAATTTAAAAAAATTATTAGGCATAATGTCTTATGAGTTTACAGAAAACATGAGTCCAGTTAGGTTAAATTTGTGAATTTCTACCTTTAATAGGACTGCAAAATTATTCGTTAAAAATATAAACAAATTGAAAATTCAACAATATAAAACATGGTATTCACCTTGAAAAAATGCAAACTAAATCTTCATAAGTGAAATAGGAGCTTTCTCCTATTAATGAACAAATAAATTTGTCCTTGCCAGAACAAACAAATTTTAGGACTACAACAATTGGTAAGTGGAAAAATTATTACTTACCTCAAAACTTAACATTAGCCCTTTCAGTGCTGAAACAATATTTAAAAGTTTCATGTAAAGTGCCATTTGATTTGAATAAGAGTGTACAAAAAGTGCCAGCCCTTATTTCGAAAACTTGCAGACGTAATCCTGCCATTGCTGACTAAAATTTCAACGTTACAGAAAAATAAAATTTCCTGTTAAAAATTAATCTTTATAGTGTTTATAAAGAAATCAAAGTGGTACAAATAAATCAAAAGGGATTTACATGGACTAACTCACAAAGATCTAACGGAAAAATTACCCAAATACTAACAGATCATCAAGGACCACAACCAACGGCTTACGACACAGAAAAGAGAATATAAAAAGAGGGAATTTTCAGAAGCAGGCAAACAGAAGCATGCTCAGAACATAAGAGAATATCACACCAAAAAGAGACTGAACGCTTCCAAATTGACTAAAGTGGTCCATTGTGGCTAAACAAGCACTAAAAAAAAAAAATTGTTCTAATGCTAAATACATTCAAAATCGTTTTTTTTTAGTTAATTTAATGTTGCATCGGCAGCTTGGTCATTAGCAACTACTGTGGGTTTTGGTACCTTAATGGTGGTTTTAACATGTTAAAATTTTCAGACCTTAGCTGGGAATTGAACCCGGGACCTTTCAATTTGTAGGCTAGCACGCTAGTCACTATGCCACGGAGGCGGTTTCAAAATACATAAGTCCATTAATTTTTGTTTAAAAGGTTTTTTTAGAAATGTTCAGTTATCCAGATGTTGGCACTTTATGCATGGCTTACAGACGTCCGGTAAACTGGATGTTATCACAACGTAAAAAATATTGATGTCCTGTTTTCCGGACGTTGGTACTGAAAGGGTTAATAACAAGCTAAGCCAACAGTGCCTAAAAACCTGCAAAATTATGCTATAATTTATTTTGACATGTAAACTAATATCCTGCAAGGTACTCTGTAATCCTATCAAAATCATATACTACGACAATGTTATGCTTTGTCAAATCTTGATAAAGTTAGCAACTATGTAAGATGTAAATAATTAAAAGCTTTTATGAAAGAACATTATTTGGTACATATTAATAAATTGAACTGAAAGAGCCAAAAATTTCCTTCTTTCGTTTGATATTCAAAAATTTAACATGATTGGTATGAAAGTCGGTGGTTTACGAAAATTAATATTAAACAGAACACTTATGCTCTATTATAATTTATATGAAACACAATTCTTGTCTCCGACACAGTAGAGCCTTACATCTGAATAAATCCCGCCTCCAAGATCAATTGACCCTGATCACCGCATGGTGTACCTTGTGGAAACTTGCCCTAAATCCCTGAAAATGCAAGGCGATCAACTTTACAAGGAAAGTTAAACAACCTGCTCTGCCCACCACTGACAACCACTAGCTCAATTGAGCATCCAGGGTAAAATACTAAATTACCTTGGAGTCACGTTGGATAGGGAGGTTACCTTCACTGACCACGCCAACGAAAAAATTGGTAAGGGCAGGATCCTTCTATACAAACTTACCCCATTCTCCGCTCCAAATCTATAGCCACTTCTGTAAAACTCCTTAAAATATATTCTGCCATTATCTGTTCTTTCCTTTTATATGGCTCACCTGTCTGGTGGCCACTTCTAGCCAATACGCATAAGAAGTCCTTTCACCTTATTGCAAATTTCCACTATCTAATTCCTAACTCCATCATCCATGATCACCTTCTCTTTCCCTCCATCCAGGACTACATCCAAAACACCTCAAGGAATCTCCACGACACCGGAATGGTTTCAGAAATTAAAGCCATGCGGAGCATCTATACCAGACCGCACCCACTAGCGACAATCCGCCAACTGCCATTCCAGGACTTTCTGTAGTAACGCAACTTTCAGTGTAAGTTGAAAATGCATTTTGTAGTATATATCAACGTTAGTCCTTCCCGCCCTGCCAGATTTTTTGTGATATTGATTTATATTAATGTTATGAAAATCTGGTAATTGTTCAGTAATACTTTCTGCTGCTATTATTGATGTGTATTACTACCTCTCACTGATATATATTATTATGTATGTGTATCACCATACTAACGTACGATATATATAATAGCAAATTTATCGTTTTTTGTTAATAAAAATATCTTAGTAGTTTAATTAGTAATTAAGTAACTAACATGTAGTTTTAATAACTAAAGGCGCATTTACACGTGCAATGATTTGCTGGCGCCAGTGAGAACTGGCGCTCCAGTAAAACGATGCATGCGTGTGTAAACCATTGTTGGCGCGCAAGTTTCAACATGCATGCACAGAAAGAAACTTGCATGGAATTTCCTGCAGCGTTCTGAAATTTTGTTCGCCAGTAAGTGACTGGCGCACCACTAAATAAACATTTACATGTATAACCCTTCACCTCGCCAGTAAGCTATTGGTATACAGTAGGTGGTTCAATTGCGAATTGATTTTTTACTATCATCCATTATCTGTTATTATATATTTTCATATATAATAACTATCAATACCAATGTAACAAATCACTGTTCTGGAAGTTTTCACGAACTTGACACTACACAACAGCAAAATAAAATGGAACTGGCGCGACAAAAAGTGTAAACCTCAACTGGCATGCAAATTAAACTTGCATCAATACTGGCGCCAGCAAATCATTGTACGTGTAAATGCGCCTTAACACAATAACAGACTACCATAGTAGTTGCAGTAGTTAATAAACAAAGAAGCACTGAATCGATCTACCCTTGAACATGGGAAACCACAGTTGGGTGGATTAATTTTCCCACCATGAATTAAAATAAACAGTTTTAGATTTTCAAAGTATAATTAAGGAAATTAACATTTATATTGTAATGATATTATTTTCTTGTAAGCAATGGGAAATGAATAAATTAAATAAATATTATGGTATTTAGTCCAGCTTGTTTTTCGATTCTGAAATTAAATTTTACTTCCAACCTAGCCCCATCATATAAATCTTCCAATTATCAGGTGGTAATTCCCACGACATCGTCTAAATTTTCTTCCATCAGTTTCAGTTTCAGCAGCTTATCTGAAAGTACTGCTGACCAAAAATATTTCTGTTTTGTTTGGCATTTAAAATTTCATCAGTAATTTCGAAAATATGTTCACACCAAACAGTGCAGCAGTTACGCTATCTACTATAATTCATACGAAACACAGTTGTATCAGTACAGTAACGCTACCTGTATATCTTTCTTGCAACTAATACGTAGTTTACCATGAAGTTGTATGAAGTACAAACTTACAGAATTTTCAGGATAGCCTACGTGTTTAGTGGTTAGTGAAAAGCGAAAGTCTTGGTATCGATTCCCAGCTAGGGTTTAAAATTACTGCATACCAAACCCCACCGTTCCATATCCCACAGTCGCCGCTAAGTACCAAGGTGTTCATGCAACTTTAAAAATAAGGTAAAAAACAAACAGAATACGGATCCCGTTTTATTAACGTAAAAAGTTAAGTTGTCCAATCAGTCAGCCCACCAGTCAGATATTTTAAATGTTTATTTACATCAAAAATGCACACTGCAACCATACAAAATTGGTTTTAAATAAAACTGTTTTTTTTTTAAATTAATTAATTAATTATTTTTAATTTTAAATGAAATTTTTAAAATTAAAGAAAAATTGTCAAAGGCGCCCCAGTCTATAAAAAATTAAAAAGTTTAATTGATTAAAAATTTATTAAAACAAATAATTTTTTTAAAGATTTTACCTGATTTTAGAACAAAAGATTGATTATTTTCATAATAAAAGTTGTAGAAAATTAAATAACCTACAACATTTATTTCAAACATTTTTTCTACAACATTTTAGTCTAGCGTCATACGGTGATCTTCCGTATTTCACTCATTAAAATAGGTAAAAATGTTTTTTTTTTACATTACGGCCTTAATATGCATTACAAACAAATTACACTTAAAGTTATAGAAAATTAAAACACCTACAACTTTTATTTCAAGAATTTTTTTCTACAGAGCTTAGTCAATTATTAGCTTTCCTTTCTACAGAAGTTGATTTTCATTACCGAGTAGTGTCATTCACTCATAAAAATTAGGTTATTTTCTTCATCACCCTATAAAAAGAAAGAAATTCCTCAATGTAAAAGGTGCCAAAGGTTTGGCCACACTAAAAATTTCTGCAATAGGCCGTTTCGATGTGTCAAATGTCGAGAAGATCATGCAACTGACCTCTGTAATAAAACTTCTCAAGTTCCTGCGCAATGTACAAACTGCGGTGAAAACCATCCTGCTAATTATAAAGGGTGTAACATCTATCAGCAGTATAAAAATCAAATTTTTTCTTCAAATAAAAAAGTGGTACGACGAGATGAGCCCACAAAAAATACTGCTAGTAATCACGGTAATATTAATAATAGCCAGCCGTTACATTCAGAAATACACAATGATACTAACGCCACTAAATCCTACGCTCGTGTAGCTGGTGATTCTGTTGATGGTCGAAATAGTAGGGCACAGGTGGCCAGTGGTAGAAGGAATGTCTCGGAAAATAATCCTACGAATTCTGGTGATCAAAGCGCAACTGTTTTTGTTGATATTATGGAACAAATGATGACAAGGTTTGAGAGGATGATTGAGCGAATGATGGACAGAGTGTTGGACATTGTGTTAACTAAATTAAATAAATAAAATGATTTTTAATATTCGTGTTTCAACTTGGAATGCTAACGGCTTGTCTGATAAACGACAAGAATTAGAATTATTCTTAAATTCTGAAAAAATAGTAGTCATGCTAATATCTGAAACGAGATTTACAGCCCGTTCACATGTTTCTTTTTTCGGGTACACAATGTACATAACTAATCACCCTTCGGGAAATGCACATGGAGGAACCGCTATCATTGTTAAAAATTCGATTAAAAATTTCAATATTCCTGGGTATAATAAGGATTTTCTTCAGGCAACTAGTGCTACTGTAGATTGTGCAAATGGGCCTTTAACGTTTTCTGCAGTGTATTGCCCTCCCAGGCACATTATTACAGAAATTCAGTTTAGTCACTTTTTTTAATACGCTCGGACACCGTTTTATTTCTGGTGGTGATTGGAACGCCAAAAATGTTTACTGGGGTTCCAGGCTGACTACTCCTAGAGGACGACAACTTTATCGAGCTATAACGGGATATAATTTTGAAATTATGTCACCAAATGGACCAACTTACTGGCCAACCGACGTCAATAAGGTACCTGATCTTTTGGACTTTTTCATTTCAAAAAATATATCACAAAATTATTTTCAAATTGATTCCTGTTGTGACTTGTCTTCGGTTCACACGCCTGTAATATTAACAATTAGCTCAAATATAATCGTTCGTGAGCAACCTCCTTCTTTGTTTAATAAGTATACTAACATTGAACAATTTAAACACCTACTTGAAGAAGATATTGATTTGAATATTCCACTTAAGGTTGAAAATGATATTGATGACACTGTTAATAATTTAACCAGAGCTATTCACAGTGCTTCGTGGACTGCAACTCCAACTCCCAGTCCTATGTTACCTGCTACAAACCAATATCCACTAATTATTAGGGAAAAAGTAGCAGAGAGACGAAGATTACGAAAACGTGGCAAAATAGTAGATATCCTGAGGATAAAAGAAGATTTAATCGTTCGTCAAGGGAACTGAAAAAGCTCATTTTAGATTGGAAGAACAAATCTTTTCAAAATTATCTGTTGACTCTTTCGCCGACTAAAGATGGAGACTATTCACTCTGGAGTGCTACCAAAAAATTGAAAAGACCAAAGCAAAACGTTCCTCCACTTCGTAAATTTGACGGCAGTTGGGCTAGAAGTGGTCAAGAAAAGGCTGACATATTTGCTGAACATCTTGCAGGAGTGTTCCAACCTTTCCCTCCAGCCAACGAAGAAGAAGATGATACAGAGATTGATAATTTCTTAGAAGCCCTTTATCAAATGTCTCTTCCAATACGGAAATTTACTCCCGAAGAACTAAAATCAACTATCGACAAGTTGCCTTTCTTTAAAGCTCCAGGACATGACCTTATTACAGGAACAGTCCTAAAATATTTACCAAGGAAAGCTCTTATACTTTTAAATACAATATTTAATGCAATTGTGCGAATCGGCTATTTTCCAGGTCTGTGGAAAATCTCTGAAATTGTTATGATTCTAAAACCGGGAAAGGACCCTACTAGTGTGAATTCATATAGACCGATAAGCCTTTTGCCAATATTTTCAAAATTATTTGAAAAACTTTTGCTAAAACGATTGAAGTCATTTATATCAGAATTTATACCAGACCATCAATTTGGCTTCCGTGAACATCACAGTACAATTGAACAGATCAACAGGGTGGTTCGTGTAATAAACAGTGCGTTTGAGAAAAAACGTTATTGTTCTTCTGCTTTTTTGGATATAAGCCAGGCATTTGATAAAGTTTGGCATAAGGGTTTACTTTTTAAATTGAAAGCGCTGTTGCCTCATAATTTCTACATAGTATTAAAATCATATCTGGATGGCAGATGTTTTCGAGCAAAATTTGATGGAAATTTTTCAAAATTATTCAAAATTAATTCCGGAGTACCGCAAGGAAGTGTTGTTGGGCCACTCTTGTATGTTCTGTTTACTTCAGATTTACCGACTACAGAAAATACAGTCTTAGCAACTTTTGCGGATGATACTGCTGTCCTGAGTGTGGATGAAGATCCGATTGTAGCTTCACGGTATTTGCAAGATTTTCTGATATCCTTGCAAGATTGGTTACAGAAGTGGAGGATTAAGGTGAATGAAACTAAGTCAGTCCATGTCACATTCACTCTACGTAGACGAACGTGCCCACCAGTAGTACTTAATGACATTGTGGTGCCACGGTCAGAAGATGTGAAGTACCTGGGGCTTCATCTGGACCGCCGACTGACGTGGAAGAAACACATTTTGACGAAACGAAGACAATTGGACTTGAAATTGAGAAATACTTTTTGGTTAACTGGGAGACGCTCACAACTTTCAATTGAATCAAAACTGTTGCTGCACAAGACAATATTCAAGCCGGTGTGGACGTACGGGATACAACTTTAGGGGACAACTAAAAATACCAATATTGACATTTTGGAACGTTTTCAAACAAAATTTTTACGATCATCTCTTAGGATACCATGGTACATACGAAACAAATATAATAACGACATACGGCTTAACTCAGTAAGACAGGAAATTACACGATTTAGCAAAACGTACGAACAAAGGCTAAACGGACATCCAAATCATCTCGCTATGAACTTACTGGACAACAGTGACTATACGTTTACAAGACTTAACAGGTACAATGAGTTAGATTTAATTAACAGATTCGAACACAATTAAATTTTTATTTTAGATATTTTTATGTGTATATATGTAAATATTTTCTTCTTTATTTAAATGTTGAATCACTTCAAAATTAATTAATTTTTTAAAATTACAAAAAAAATTATCTGTAACAATTATTATTAATGTATAATATTGTTGTAAATTTGTCTTTTCTATGTTAACCTTATTACTTATTGTTCTTGGATTTTTATAACAGAACAGATTGTAATTTTGCTGATTTGATAATAAAAAAAAAACAAAATTTATTCATTTTACATTGTTTACTATTGATTAAAGGTAGGTTATAGGTTTCATTATTTACACTGGCAAGAGAAAGTCGAGTGAATATTTCACACCAAATTGTTTATTTTTTAAAGTCGCGTCATAATTCGGTTATTAGCGACTACCGTGGGTTATATAAAAGTGTGTTAACTCGTGAAAACTTCCAGACTGTAGCCGGGAATCAAACCCGGGACCTCCGGATTGTAGGTAATCATGCTACCGCTAAGCTACGGAGGCGGCCATTTGTTTTTTTTTTGGTGGCAATTTTTAAAATGTCATCTGTCATTGTCTTTTGTCTGTCCGTCACACCCAGATGTCATAAACTACAAGCGATAGCATCAAAAAGTTTTCGTAATATACGCAACACGTTGTTGTTGTTTAGGTCAACAGCCGAAAGGCTGGTTTGAACCTCTAGAGGTTTTACTGAGTAAAATGAGGAGTGAGGTGGTTTACCATTGCCTTCCTCACTGAGTGGAAAAGTACGCTTATCAGCATGCCAGGCCCTCTGAAAAGCACAATTTTCCACTCTGTAAATGACAACTTCACTTCATTCACTACAGGGTCTGGCTGTACAATGAAATTCATTACTTTCAGAGAAGATAACTCTGATTAGCGTCTTTTACACCTCTACCTCTTCTGTTCTTAAATGATTCAGTCATTTAATTGACTGACCATGTGATAAGAAACATAACTATTTATTTTAGCTCTGCAGCGAACAGATTGAGTGTAAATAATTTGACACTCCACCTGTCTGTTATGGGCAGTACACAACACGTTAGTGGACCTAAATTAGATTTAAATTTCCGGTTTCGACCGAAAATGGCCCAAAACCGGGAGTCAAGAAATCAAAGTCAGAAACTACAAGAGATAGCAACAAACGGGTTTTGGATTCCTAATCTACACAAAAAGTTAGTGGGCCTCGATTGAGTTTGAAGTTCCGGTTTTGACAGAAAGTGACCCAAATCCGGAAGTCAAAAAATTAAAGTCCGAATTTTCGTTCGATTCCTCTTGAGTAGATACAGAAATCATTGGGTTTGACGTTCCGGTGTTTTGACCGAAAGTGGCCAATAACCAGAAATCAAAGTCGGAATTTGGGAACAAGAATAGTGTAATTCCTCTTAAAAAGTCTACAAACATCGTATAAACCGTAGTTCAGATATAACCTTAATGTAAAATATGTGAATCTTTACGCGCGAAAAGTGGACTATGCTTCTACATCAACAAATACAAACTTCACTAAACATAACGTGGTAGGCTGTATACTACAGTACAGTAGCACCCAAAAATCTCTAATGGTTTTGTCAAAAGTCAAAAGTGGTTTAGTCAAAAGTAAGTTTTAAAAAAATCATCCCATAAAAGGGTTTTTTTATTGATTCAAAATATTCATAAACTTCTTTTTTCCTTTTTAAGTTTTCTATTTTCGAAATTCATTAAATTTTCCTCGAAACCTTTCTACAACCAAAATCTCCGTCATTCCTGTTTTTACCCACCGGCTTGATCTAGTGGTAAAATCTTCGCTGCGAGTCAGCTGTTTAACAGCTGATTTTCGAAGACGAAGGTTCCTGGTTCAAATCCTAGTAAAGATAGTTACTTTTATACAGATTAGAATACTAGACAGTGGTTACCGGTGAACTTTTATTGTTGGGGTTCAATTAACCATACTTTCTCATGAATGGTCGGCCTGAATCTGTAGAAGTCTACATCCCCATTTACATGTCATACACATCATCCTCAACTCATTGGATCATGGGGTTGCTTATTGTTCTTAAAATGAACAGATTGCAACAAACACACACAAGGGATTAAAGAAAAAATAATCCTGTTTTTGTAAAGTAGTCTATTATGTTGTTTCAGTCTTAACTGATTTATTAAGTCACCTTTATAATTTGATACTTAATACAACTAAGCAGCTGTTTACTTATTAACATAAACCAGTAACTGTGTACTAATACATCATTTCTGGGTTGGGTTTAGTGTATGACTCATAAGACTAAAACAAATTAATATTTTATTTAACATTCAACGTTCGCATAGGAATTATCTTTTAAATTTTTACTGTTTTATAATATTGTAGTCTGTTATACTACGGTACTAATGTGTGTAATTCCACCTACAGTCTGTCAAAATCTTCAAATGTTTTGATTTATTACAATTTTGAAAATGAATTAACAAAGCAAACTAATGTAGGTATTTCATTATTATATTAATGTTCGTAATTACATAATGAACTGTATGGAAATTCGCATTGTTTTTTTCGTAAATTACAATTTTACACGAAGAACTACAATCACTTAACTTCATGCAGATCATTTTACAAAAGACCTTTTTTTGAAAGATGTCCCTATTTTGGCTTCGACAGAATGGAGACATCGGAGAAGATAGGCGTTGTACAGTGGATCCAAGAGATAGTAGGGGGAGCGGTGCTGCGGGATGAGGAGAGCTGGAAGTCGGTCGCTCAGTTTGCGGAGAGAGTGGTCGGGAGACTACGGAGGGAGGAGACATATGGAGATCAGCGGGGTCTTCCTCTCCCACAGTGAATCCTGTCCCGATCTCAGAACGTAAGGTAAGCGCACTAATTTCCTGAGCTGGTGACGAAAGAGATGAATGAAAGTGAGAGAGTGAGTGTTGGTCAGTAACAGCAAGAGGGGAATTAGGCTACGGTTCCCTTCCACGCCCCGCTAACAGTGTGTAAATTTTTAACCCGACATTTCCCTTGTAGTATTATATAAACAGTTCCGAGGGAGGTGGAGGGTCATTTGCTGATGTCGGATCAAGTGGCCAGGCGGCCGGTTTTTGGTTGGTAGGCGGTTGCGGCCTCCTTGAGGCTGGACGAGGACGCATCGTGAGGGTGTGAACATGAGTTTTTCTCGCCGCCTTGGATAAAAAAAACCATTTAACGTTTTCAATTGCTTACAGTTCTTTCTTCGTAGCTACGTATTTGAAGTGATAATGTTGATGTCAAAATTAATTCTTTTTAAGGCAATCTTGAAAACGATTTTATCTTAAGAGGGACGAAACATAAAGATAAAATTAAAATCTGGTTATTAAATTTCCTTGCAGTACTTTCTCGTTCTGTACTGTAGAGATGCAGGAAAATAATTGTGTTTATGAGCTAAAAAAAGAAATATTTCACCATGTGTATTATTTTATTACACTAGATTTAAATATATAATACAGTAACTAACAATAGGTGTTTAATATTTAAAATCTTGGTTTCTAAGGTAAAAACAAAATTTATTTTATTACCTATAATTTTATTTCTTGTTCGATGAAGATCAATTTTAAATGTTACCAGCTGTATTTTGTGAAGTCATGAAATTAAGCAGTAACATTTCGCTTTTTTACTTTCTCTTGCCTATATGAATATATAGGAAGGAAAGTATTGTTTTCATGTCGATTTTTCAAAATCGAGTTTTCACCGGATCTATACGTTTTCAGACCCCCTGAACCCAAAAAACATGTTTTTAGCGATTGGTCTGTATGTGTGTCTGTGTGTGTGTATACAAAATATCTCAAGAACGAAACATCGTACGAACTTGAAACTTGAAACTTAAGTTACATACCAACTACCGGACCCGAAACGACCATTTTCATCAAAATCGGTCAACCGGAAGTAGTATTTTATTCGTGTAATTTTTCACTTTTTTCCGATTTTCTCAAAACCTGGTCCTACGATTTTTTTAAAAATCGCCTGATTTACTAAATTTTTTATTCTCTACAAGATAGGGTAGGCGCCATGTTTGCTAAAATTCTGGGTAAGGCTGTTTTCACGTAAAGAAATTGTTTTTTTAAGTTTACGGCTTCAATATGCATTTTAACGCAAAAATTTATATAATATAAAAAATGTAGAGAATTTAAAATTCTACAACTTTTATTTCAAACATCTTTTTGTATAACGCTTAGTTTAGCGGTAATTAGCAATTTTCTGTTTTTTCCCACGAAAACGTGTGAAAAATCAATTTTTTTAAGATTTCGGCCTTAGAATGCATTTTACGACAAAAGTGTATATAATAAAATTTATAGGAAATTAAAAGATCTACAACTTTTATTTAGAGCATTTTTCTTTACAGAGAGTAGTTTAGTGTGAAAGAGTGATTTTCCGTATTTTAAAGCCAAACCGGTCGATTTTCATTTTGCGTCTTTCACTCATGATTAAAATAAGGTTATGTTTTTTGAGTTTAGTTTTATGTTTATTTCTAATATTTTATTACTAATGTTAGGTTATATTGTTTAAATTACTTGCATTGGCAAGAGAAAGTTGTGTGAGTGTTTCACACCAGATTTTTATTATTAATTTAATTTGATTTAAATTTTATGTAGATCTTGTTCAGAGGAAGATATCATTCTCTGTCCTGGTTTAGGATCTTGTTACTGGACATATTGAAGTAGGTTGTAGGGTATCTATAGGCCTGGTGTTTGAGTTGGTGAAACGTATAGTTCAGCCGCTCTAAGTTTGCTCCTACTGTCAACAAACCAAAACCAGCTACTACAGGGTGCACGCTAGAGTCCATGACTTTATGGATGTCGTATTCCTATTAAGTCAACAATTTTTAAATTATAAGTACTTAAAGTACAAAAACATCAGTCGTGATATGATGTTTGTTGTTGTTTAGGTCATTAGCCAAAAGGCTGGTTTGAACCTGTAGAGGTTTTACTAAGTAAAACGAGGAGTGAGGTGGTTTACCATTGCCTTCCTCACTGAGTGGAAAAGTACGCTTATCAGCATGCCGGGCCCTCTGAAAAGCACATATTTTCCACTCTGCAAATGACACCTTCACTTCATTCACCACAGGGTCTGGCTGTATAATGAAATTCATTACTTTCAGAGGAGATAACTCTGATTACTGTCTTTTACACCTCTACCTCTTCTGCTCTTAAATGATTCAGTCATTCAATTGGCTGACCATGTGATAAGAAACAGAACTATTTATTTTAGCCCTGCAACAAACAGATTGAGTGTAAATAATTTGACACTCCACCTGTCTGTTATGGGCAGAGATATGATGTAGGCCTAACAATTTAATTTATATAAATACTTTTAGAAGTATTTTGTATTTAAATACTTTTGAAAGTATTTAGTTGTTACTTTTTAATCAGCGTGTACACATTTAGATATAATGCGCATGCTCAGTGACGTCATTATTTGTTTACATTAGGAGCAAACTTAGAACGGCTGAACTGTAGGCATCTACATTCCGGCTATCTACCATCAACCTGCCATTCAATGCCATGAAGAATTGAATTTTGGACTAATAGACTGAAAATGTATGGAATCGGTTCAGTTAGCAAAATCTTCAGGATGAACAAAATGATATCGTACGTAGAAGAACAATAAAGACTAAAAATCTGGTGTGAAACACTCACACAACTTTCTCTTGCCAATGCAAATAATTAACAATAAACCTAACATTAGTAATAAAACATTAGATATAAACTAAAAACTAACCTCAAAAACATAACCTTATTTTAATCATGAGTGAAAGACGCAAAATGAAAATCGAACTCGGTTTGGCTTAAACATACGGAAAATCACTCTTTCACGCTAAACTAGGCACTGTACAAAAAAATGCTTTAAATAAAAGTTGTAGATCTCTTTATTTTCTATAAATTTTATTATATACACTTTTGTCGTAAAATGCATTCTAAGGCCGAAATCTTAAAACAATAGATTTTTCACACGTTTTCGTGAGAAAAAAACAGAAAATTGCTAATTACCGCTAAACTAAGCGTTATACAAAAAAATGTTTGAAATACAAGTTGTAGAATTTTAAATTCTCTACATGTTTTATTATATAAATTTTTGCGCTAAAATGCATATTAAAGCCGTAAACTTAAAAAAACAATTTCTTTACGTAAAAACAGCCTTACCTAGAATTTCAGCAAACATGGCGCCTACGCTATCTTGTAGAGCATAAAAAATGTAGTAAACCAGGCGATTTTTAAAAAAATCGTAGGACCAGTTTTTGAGAAAAAGTTAAAAAAAACGTAAAACGCCTGCTTTAGACAAATTTTATGACATCAACGAAACTGCTTTAAGAGTTATTATTCACGAATTTTCCTTAAGAAATGAGTTACCTACTTTAAATAAGATTTTGTCGGTTGTCACTAATGGTCCTGATTTACCAAATATTAGTCGGTCCACTCTTTATAAACCAAATATATCTATGGGGTTGAATTTCAATAGTAGGTTTAATAGTTTTTCGTGTAAAAGTATGCAACGGCATGAAAGGAACGAGCGGGCGTAGTGTAAGTAAAATTTTTGAACACTCTGTTCTGTTCGTTCCACTCGCCCGTTGTTGTTGTTGTTTAGGTCATCAGCCAAAAGGCTGGTTTGAACCTGTAGAGGTTTTAGTAAGTAAAACAAGGGGTGAGGTGGTTTACCACTGCCTTCCTCACTGAGTGAAAAAGTACGCTTATCAGCATGCCGGGCCCTCTGAAAAGCACATATTTTCCACTCTGCAAAAGACACCTTCACTTCATTTACCACAGGGTCTGGCTGTATAATGAAATTCATTACTTTCAGAGGAGATAAATCTGATTAGTGTCTTTTACACCTCTACCTCTTCTGTTCTTTAAGCAAGAGTGCAAGTCAACAGAAGCAGTAAGAGAGGAGAAATCGCTCGACTGGTGGGAGTGGCGAGGTGAGGAAGTGGCGAAGTACACAGCAAATTTTCACCCGCCTAAATTTATCGTGGTTATTATAATGGTTTCTTGTTATGACTCAAAGGTAAGCCTTTTTAAAAATTGCCACCCGACATGAGACGCGTCGTCTCATGAAAAGGATTTTTAAAATTATATTTCTCATTTTGCATTGTTTACTAATGATTATATAAATTGTATTATTTTCAATGTAGGCTAAGTTTTGTAAATAAAACACAATTATTATTGTTATTAATTAGTTATTTGTTTGTAAAATGACAACGTTTCTGATTAGTTAAGTGAGTCTTAGTTAAGTTTTAAAACATTTTGTTGTAAATTTTGTATATGTTATTATGTTAAAAAGTTTATTGTAAAGTTCAAATTTATAAAGCTAAATAATATAATGTAAATAGTCAATTTGAAATAAAAAAATAAATTGTATTATTGTATATTATTCATTATTTATGTTGGCAATAAAAAGTCATATGAGTGTTTTACATCAAATTTTTTAATTATATTAATATTACTATTCACTAAGGTTGATGACATTAAGAAGTTTCAATACAAAATAATTTCGATGTAGGTAAAGTAGACTCTCAGAAATCCGGACTAATGTGGCGGACGGCCGGTCCGGATTTCGAAAAATCCGGATTTCCCGGAGGTTGGCAATTTCGTCTTTATGGCGAATAATTATGACAATAAGCATTAACGTTTATCTGCTAATATAAGAGTGAGCTTCTGAAAAAAACTTTAAAACACTGTAGGCCTAATAAATTACAGTAGGCTACTGGTACTGTAATTATTCAATATAAGAAGCACAAACATTGACTAAACTTAACGCTACTGTACCGTAATAAGATTCGATTGCACTCTTTGTAAGATTTGCAAGTTACGGATTTCAAACATGTAACAATGAACGTCATATATGTCTCAATTATAGAGTAATTACACGATCAACTTAATAAAATCTAAATGTACTGTAGTACGGTACTGTGCTTAGTAAAGTACGGTTCTGGGATTAAATAAAATGCCTCGTAAAATCATACACATAGATTTTACTGAAACACAGAGCTCCCGACGACGCAAACTACTGTGGGCCCTAAATGACAAAAAATGTCATTTACATACATTTTTTATACGCAATTATTATTAAAAAATACATACACACAAATTATAGTGCTAATCGCATGATCGTTCATCGGGCCAATCCCATGAAAACTTTTTACTGGTTGTTAATTTAAAAGTTGTAAATTTTCAGAAAATAAAGTAAAAAAAAATCATCGTCCGGACTATCCGGAGTCCGGACTAGCGAGATCCGGATTTTGAGAGTCTACTGTATTATACTTTTGTAACGGAAAACCATTAAAACGAGGTATCCTTAATAAATCCTAACATGGGTTGAATGCAATATTAATTTCGGATCTGAATTACCATGTTCGAAATTTACATTAACCTAAGGGAAAATATGCAATTTATATTTTCCATTTTATGAAATTACAGCAAAATAAAATGTTATCTAAATTATCCCATAAATATACATAAGTAATTGGACAATTTTACATAAAATAAGTTGTTTTGTACATAAACAGACTATGACTAAATTTATATTTCTGTTAAGATTGTTTTGCAGATAAAATGTGTGGGATGTCCAGAAGACGAGACATGTTCGTGTTACAAGAGGTTACTATGGGGCAGTTCAGTTTTTGCGTGAGGACACTGAACTATTGTGTCGATCTGTGGGCACACCAATGAGTGGGTTGTTCAGTCCGTTATCTTCTTTTTGTTTGACAGAAATGCGAACAAATCTTTTCCTTAATTCTGTTTTATATTTCTATTGTTTTATTGTACCGTAATATAAGAGGTATAAATTTTATTAATTGAAAGATCATTTTTGATGATGTAATTTTTAATGGTTTATTCTTGCGTTGTACAATATTATAATGCCATATTTTGTAATAAATCCACAGTACAATGTGAATGCTTTTCAAAGATTTTATATTGAATATAATTTCTGAAGGGAGCTATACCAGGTGTTCCATGAACCTTAGGGAAATAGCTGTCACCGGATGGCAACATTAAGTGGTGAGTTGAAACCTTTGCATTTTGATGGCCCTGAAAAGGGCCGTTTAAGCGGTGGTCGTCTTGATGGGAAGCGTCGGTCGTAGTCGTCGTGGCGGTCGAGGAGCTGGGCGACACGGCGTGTCGTCATCCAGCGGAGACATCATCTTCTTCCCTCGCAGTAGTGCGTCAATGGCTGCTTCGTCGGGTCCGGTGGGCGTAAGGCTCGGTTCAGGGACCGCTGTGAGCATCGCTCGCATCAGCGGGCGATGACGGTCCGGTCGACGGCTTACGGTGACGGGTCGGCGAGCGGAAGCATCATCTTCTTTTTTGAGGGGTCGTCAATTAGTCTTCGCTGAAGTTCGGCAGCCGTGTGCCGATGGTGGGTGTCTTGTTTGCTGTCTGGATTGGAATTGAATCTCTCGGCTCTGTGTAGCGCTCTTTATATAGTCGCCGAGAGCGCTGTGGTAGAGGGTGGTTATTGGTACGGCCTTGATAACAAAGGCCTCTGTCGGTACGCATACAAGCCCACCGTCCCTCTCGGACTTATTGGCGGCTTTGTCTGTCGCTGGCCGGCCGCATTGGCGTAGTTGGTAACGTGCTCGCCTCTCATCATGCGTTCTTGGGTTCGAATCCCATTCAGACACGGCATATTTTCATACGTTACAAAAAATCATTTCACCGTCTGCATTAGCAGTAACTGCAGAACAGTCGGACGTTAAACCAAAAAAAAAAATCCCTCTGTCGCTACGTCGGAAGCTTTGATACCCGGCAGCCCAGTACTTAATCAAAGGGGGCGACGGTGATATAGCAATTATTTTTATTAGTTTGTAAATATTTTCTTCCCACGAATAAATTAAGACTTGTTATAATCAGGAATCATTAGAACATGTTTAGAACTTTAAAAAATATCAATTTTGATTCATTTTAAGCTGTACAGGTATTTTAGCTTAAAATACGTAAATACATAAATTTGTTAACAGTTTTCTATTTAAGTATTGTACATTTTATGAGTAGCTCACCTTGTGTGTTTGGAGTAATGTTAACGTAAAGAGTAATGGTTTAATTTGAGTTTACTAAATGGGTAATAAATTTTGACTCAACTTACATCAATTTCTCAGAATTAAATTCTCTACAATTTATGTGTATTTTATGTATTTATTGTACCATCTTCAACTCTCTAACGAAGCGTTTCCGGACCAATATTTATACGAAAACTTTTTAAACATATTTTTAAAATGAATCTGTTCTATATGATTTAAAACAGATTTGGTTTATTTGTTTAGTAATTTCGTAAAGAATTTATAAAACATTTTAATTAGTTACTAAACAATTTATGTAAATAAGTCCGATGTTAAGAATAATAATGAATAAGGAAGCGTTTTCTTTTTAATTTTTGCTATAATTATTTATTCTGCATTCATTGTGATCTATTGTCTTAAATAACAATGACCTTGAGATGCGGCCAAATTAATTAATTAAAACTAATTAATTCAAATTAAATAATTTATACCTTTGTCATCCCTTTTGTTTTAATTTACTTTTATTTAAATGAAGTATTCTCGGATAAAGAATTTTATGTTAATTTTATTTTTGATATAAAGTGTTATCGTAAATAATGCCTTAAAGATTCTGTTTAATCATTAAATATTTGTTTAGAGCAGTGGCGCCTCGTGCCTTCAAAATAGGTGAAGAATTGCAAATACCCGACAAAAAGTAGTATAGTAGGCCTACTAATAAGTATCCGCGAAACTCTCGAGTGACACACAGTATGTAAAAACGCAGAAAATAACCGTGTGAAATCGCAAAAAATACAAAACAATTGACGAACATGTATAGTTCAGCCGTTGTTAGTTTGCTCCTACCGTCAACAAACAAAAGCCACCTACTACAGGGTGCACACTAGAGTCTGTGACTTTACGGATGTCGTATTCCTATTAAGTTAACTATTTTTTAAATTATAAGTACTTAAAGTACTAAAAACATCAGTCATGATATGATGTAGGCCTAACAATTTCATTTAAAAAAATACTTTTGAAAGTATTTTGTATTTAAATACTTTTGAAAGTATTTTGTTGTTACTTTTTAATCAGCGTGTACACATTTTGATACAATGCGCATGCTCAGTGCCGTCATTATTTGTTTACATTAGGAGCAAACTAAGAGAGACTGGACTATACATAGAACATGGAGGTACAGTAGGCTGGTCGACCCACTGCAATCTCTTCACTATTCGGGGATGGGTGGGGAAAGCTATAGCTTAACGAACTAGAGACTGCAGTTGAAGGCGGAACATAGCGACCTAGATCACAACACAGAGCCAATTGATCTTCGTTAATCGTATCCTACGTTGTCACGTTTCTAGTCCCGCTGTGGATGACAGCCTAACAAAAAGTCAGCTGGAGTCCGGTGGAACAGAGTCTGACTTAGCGAAGGAACAACCTCACACCCGACCTTGGCTGTTATTGGCTAGATCTCATCTGCAGTCTTTAGTTCGTTCGAGTATAGGTGTGCATATTTGCCGTAAACTATCCGTTGTCATGGCAACCCGCTCGCGCTGGAAGAGAAGCGGGGGCCACCAATCTAACTTCACTTGGCCATTTATTATGAATATTAGGGCCATTACAAAGGCTGTTTAAAACATTAAAAAGCGCTATAAGCAGATAAAATAATTTTTAGGTACTTTTACACACGACATTTTTTCTTACGTAGCCGTCGAGGATATGCAACAGAGCTCAACAGTGATTGGTGCACGTACCTCTCCCCATTTTGACCGAGCCAAAACCAGGTTTATCAGATTTATCAGACCTCATTTTATGACAACTCTTAAAGACAGTAGTGTACCTACAGATGAGGCAGGTTAGCTCAGTTGTTCTTGATCACTTTACCATCGGACCCTTTTATAACCTACTTTGCTGTCGCCGACAATGATTGCGACATGCTAACAGATCTTTGTTGGCAATGCAGAGGTCTAGTAACCGCCCCTCTGGTCACTATACAAGAGTACTGCATCGAGTCCGATACCCATTCCAATCCACTCTACAGCGCCGGCTAATGGCACATTGCTAGCGAACTCCGACGATGACCCATCGAAGATGAAAGAAAGATGCTGCTTCTGTTCCCCGACCGGACACCGTTACCGCCGCCGACCGCTGCCGCGAGTGATGCCCACAGCAGTCTCTCAACCGTGCTTTGCGCCCACCGGATCCCGACGATACAGCCATCGACGCACTACTGCGAGGGAAGAAGATGACATCTCCATTGTGTCGTTTACCTCCTCGACCATCACAGCCGCCCACCAACCGACTCTTCCCACGTAGAACACCGCTGCTTAAACGACTTTAATTTTTTTATAGATGAATTTGTAAAAAGATACTATGCCGAAATAGCAATGGAGGAGAAATGGTTTACGAATAGAAATATGTGGAGAGGAATTGTGTTGTACTCTGCCCAAGAAAACTTGGAAGAGGAATAAAGAAGATGATGATGATTGTGAAATATTTGAAAAATAATTTGGATAAAAAAAATAAATAAAAAAAACACTACTGTTGTCTTTATTAAACAGGTTGGTTGGACCAGTTAATGCATAAGAAAACACTTCATTAAGCATTTTTGAAAGGTATTTCCATAATCGTTGTTCATTCAGAATAACAGATGAATGTTTAGTATTAGAATAAAATAGTTGAAGTAGCGATCTGATATAAATGATCAGATTCTGTTGACTTTTTAGTGGATAAATTTAGGGAATAATAAATTCAGATGATCCTAATTTACATTTGAACGATATTCAATCGCTTCCGCTTAATTTCAAAATCATGTTAAAAACCCCAAAATTTAAATTTCGGTGGTTCTAAAAATATCCAATATTTGTTAAGCAAATTTATAACTAAAGAATCATTCGTTATCAAACCAGTTTTTTAACATACTTGTTCATATTAGATTTTTCCTTTAACTTGAAGATTGTAAAAAAATTTATCCAATTTGGTCATTGAAATGTAAATAAAAGTTTATTTGTACGCATCAATATTAATTTATAGGAGAATATATATAAACTTTCTTAAAATTGATTACAATTGGCGAAACGTAAATGGGAAGGAATATAAAGAAAGTTTTTTAAAGAATATTTTGTCAGTCAGTTCTAGAGGTATAACATTTAACAAAGTCAAATCTTTTGTTAAGTAAAAAGGAAATGCAGGAGAATTGTTCTTAGTTGAGTATTTTATTTCTTGCTTATTCTTTATTTTCTCGAGTATCCACAGATACAGTAAAGATTGGAAACGTTTTTATTTATATCACTTTGTTGTTTTGTTTTACCGTTGCGTCACAGATTTGTTGACCCTGGATCTTAAGTCCTCTGTGGGCGATCAGCATTAGCAATCTGCCTACCTTCCTACCTATAACATCCAGGGCGTGGCAATCTCAAAGTTTTTTCTCAAGGACTGTCGTCATAATATTAAAATACGTGTCTTTTTAAAGGGAGCCAGTCCGCCAATTAAATTACGGCTACTTTAATAAGAATAGAGGCTGTCAATTGTTATCAATTTTCCGTTTTATACAAGAATATAACGAGAAAATATAAACGTAATTTCAGTTACTTAATGAATTACATAAATTGTTTATATTTTTGTTGTTTTGGTCATCAGCCGAAAGGCTAGTTTGAACCTCTAGAGCAGTGATTCTCAACCTTTTTTGCTCCGCGACCCCCAAATAGTAAAAAAAAAATTAAATTTAAAAAAAATTAAAACCCCCCCTTAATAATAGTAATCCTTACTATTAATAATTGAATTTTGACTGTAGCCTAATTATAAATGTAAAATGTTTTTTTTAATATTATATAATCAAACTGCACTAATTTTATTCTTTTAAGAAAATACTGACAGAAAAAATGGAATACAATTATTGCTATAATTTTATATTGCTGCGTTTATACTTTTATAGTAGCAACGTGTATAAACATGCAAGAAAACGTTGTTGCCGGAGCTAAGTTACCAGTTGAGATTCACGACAGGTTCATCGAAAAGTCTTCCGATAAAACGCTATAACTGGAATTGCATCTGAAGATTTAAATATGTTTTGGCTTGCTCGACGACATGAATATGGAAATTTAGTCACAGAGGCATTAAAAATATTAATACCTTTTTACACGTCTTATCTCTGTGAAAAGGGATTTTCCTCTATGGTTTCTCTAAAAACTAAATATAGGAATCGTATGTTATCACTCGAGAACAATTTACTTTTATATGTTTCTAATGAAGATCCACGTATGAAGAAAATTTTGAATGAAAAACAAATGCAACCATCACATTAATAATTAATTAATGATTAATTTAGTTTCTTTACAAGTAAGGGTACTTATTGCATGTAACATTTTTATAAGTTTGTAATAAATTATTTTTTCTCATAAAATGATTAAATGATTTCATTATTCTTTCGCGACCCCGCTATAATATCACCACCACCCCCAGGTTGAGAATTAGTGCTCTAGAGGTTACCTCTAGAGTTTGACCCTCTAAGTAAAACGAGGAGTGAGGTGGTTTACCATTGCCTTCCTCCCTGACTGGCAAAGTATGTTTATCAGCATGCCAGGCCCTCTGAAAAGCTTCTACTTTCCATCCTGCAAATGACACCTTCATTTCATTAACCACAGAGTCTGGCTGTATAAAGAAATTCATTACTTTTAGAGGAAATAACTCTGACTAATGTCTTTTACACCTCTACCTCTTCTGTTCCTAAATGTTTCAGTCATATAGTTGGCTGACCATGTGATAAGAAACAATAGTTTTTGTAGGCCTGGAACTAGCAGATCTAGTGCAAATAATTTAACACTCCACCTGCCTGTTATAAGCAAAAGGTTGTTTATAAAGATATGATTACTGTAATAATTTTCTGTTTTACCGTAGAAAGTAGGTAACGCTTTTTTTTATAATGCTCAATTAATATAGCTTCAATTAGTTTAGCTCAGTTTAGCTTCAATTAATGATTTTCAATTTTTTTAGCTCCGTTTATCTTAAGGTTAGTGACCTGAAATTGTTTTTTCTGACACCGGAAAAATTATGAGTAGCATTAGTTCGGGTGGAGTAAGCAGTTACTTAGAGACGGAAGACGTAGGAAGAATAACGCAATAATATATTCCAAAGAATAAGACTCATTACAAAAATGGTCAACAACGAACGCAGGAATTTAACATCTGTCAAAATTTATTAAGGCTTCATTGTAATTATTTAATTTTAGGTTTATAATTAATTAGTACTCAATACTCGACACTCGTTATTTGTATTTTTATGAAATGTATGTACTTATTATTTAAGGTGTATTCCCACGACGCTAGTTGACTAGCAGCTAGTAATTTACTAGCTATTAAGTTACTAAGTTACTAGCTGCTACGAACAACTAGCAGCTAGGTCAGTTAAAGCGCTAGTGATCACTAGTGACTTTGAGCATGTTTAATTTTACTAGAGCTAGTAGGGGAGAAAAGATCTCGTGGTTGACTAGCGCCAGTAAACTATCTCGGTGTGAACGTTACTTACTAGCTCTAGTCGGGGAGGAAAGGTCGCGTGATATTGACGAGCGCAAGTAAACTAGCTCGGTGTGAACGTTGCTTACTAGCGCTGGTAGGGGAGGAAAGGTCACGTGATTGACAAGCGCAAGTAAACTAGCTTGGTCTGAACGTTTGGAAACGTTGCTAGTTGCTAATAAGGTACTAGTACTAGCAGCTAGTAAACTAGCGTCGTGGGAATAGGTCTTTATTAATGAAGATAATCACAAACAATAATCACTCTACATGACGAAAATTTTTCTTGCTGAAGTTTAGCGTTCTATATTAAAAGGAAGGGCTATAAAGGGCTTCTGTCGTCAACTGGAAGGAGACCCCTTAATTCCTTTTACAAAAGGCTTAAGGGAACCGGCCGGGATAGAAGGCTAGTGTCCTATCCATACATTCACGTTGTGTGGCCTGTTAGTAACCATGTGACCGCTCATTAGCACAATAACCGTCTCATGGTGAACGGAACTGGAAGGGCTGCCCATTCCATCCTGGCAGACGGTGGCTTGGGGCACTCAGTCTGCCAACCAAAAAGCTGAAAGCAACAGTAAACTACAGCTTTTTCTGTCTGACTAGAATTATCGTAAGGAAACTCCTTCATGTATGATTCTGGTTAGGCTTACTTAGTATATGCAGATCTTCAAGAGCTTCGAGAACTTCAAAATATGAAAAATTATGATGGCGTCCTCTCTTGTAAAACATTCCGGAGATAAACTAGTTCTCCATTCGGATCTCCGGGCGAGGACTATCAGAGGGGACTTCATCAAAAAAATAAAAGTTTCTGAAATTCTGCGAGTTGGAACATGGAATGTTAGGAGTTTAAAACAAACTGGTAGGTTAGAGAATTTAAAAAGGGAAATGGATAGGTTGAAGTTAGATATTGTAGGCATAGGTGAGGTACGCTGGGATGATGATCAAGACTTTTGGTCAGGGGATTATAGGGTTATTAACACTAAAGGCATCAGAGGGCAGGGCGGAGTGGGCCTAGTAATGAATAAAAAAAATGGACAAAGAGTGACTTACTATAAGCAGTGTAGTGATAGAATTATCATGGTTAGAGTAGATACGAAACCAAAGCCCACCACTATAGTGCAGTTCTACATGCCTACGTCTTCACACAGAGAGGAAGAAATAGAACAAGTATATGAGGAATTAGATGAAGTAATAAAATATGTCAAGGGTGATGAAAATTTGATAGTTATGGGAGACTGGAATGCAGTAGTTGGAGAAGGAAAAGAAGGAAAGATAGTCGGAGAATATGGTCTAGGGAAGAGAAATGACAGAGGGTTTCGGCTGGTAGATTTCTGCTCCAAATATAATTCAGTGATAGGCAATACACTATTTAAGAATCACAAAAGGAGGTTATACACTTGGATGATGCCAGGTGACAAGGGAAGATACCAAATAGATTACATAATGGTTAGACAAAGATTCAGAAACCAGATTATGAACTGTAAAGCCTATCCAGGTGCAGACATAGGGAGTGATCATAACGTAGTAGTAATGGATAGTAGGCTTAAACTTAAAAAACTGAAGAAGGGACAGGGAAATGCTAGGTGGGATGTAGACAAACTAAGAGAACAAGACAATCAGGTAGGTTTCCAGAAGAGTATTCAAAAAGGGATAGAAGAAAGAGGTAATGACACAAGAAGTGTAGAGGAGGAGTGGATAAACTTCAAGGAGGTGGTAGTGAAAGCAGCGGAAGAATGGATAGGACATACTAAAAGAAGAGTTAGGAAACCGTGGATTACTAATGATATTTTAGAACTGATGGATGAGCGAAGAAAATATAAAAACGCAAAGGACAAGAGAGGTAAAAGGCAATATTGCTACTTGAGAAATACCATAAACAAAAGGTGTAAGAAAGCGAAGGAAGAGTGGATCAGAGCGTATGGACATTGAAAGTAAAATGATAGTTGGTAAAGTAGACGCAGCTTACAGAAAAATAAGGGAAAACTTTGGAGTACGAAAGATGAAAGCTGTTAATTTACAAAGCGCAGGTGGCAAACCATTGTTGAATGGCCAAGAGAGAGCTGAAAGATGGAAGGAATATGTAAACCAACTCTACTGGGGAAAAGAATTAGAACATGATGCGATAGAACAAGAAACTGATGTTGAAGAAGATCAAAAAGGGGACCCTATACTACGAGAAGAATTTGATCGGGCACTTAAGGACATGAATATGAATAAGACAGCAGGAATAGATAACATACCATCGGAATTATTATTACGATGTGGAGAAGTTGCTCAAAACAAATTATACAAACTTGTGTGCAGAATGTATGAGAGTGGAGAGGTACCATCGGACTTCAAAAAAATATTATGATTCCAATACCAAAAAAGTCAGGAGCGGAGAAGTGTGAACATTACAGAACCATCAGCCTAACATGCCATGCATCCAAGATACTGACAAGAATTATATACAGGAGAATAGAACACCGAGTAGAAGAAGTATTGGATGATGACCAATTTGGATTTAGAAGGAGAATGGGAACTCGAGATGCAATATTGGCTCTGGGACTGATTATTGAGAAAAGGATAAAGAAAAATAAAACTACTTATATGGCATTTGTAGATTTAGAGAAAGCATTTGACAATTTGGACTGCAGTAAAATGTTTAAAACTTTGAAAAGTCTAGGAATTAAATACAAAGAAAGGAAAGTTATCTACAGTCTGTATAAGAATCAAACGGCTGTTTTGAGAATTGAGGGGTACGAAAAAGAGGCTGCTGTAAGAAAAGGTGTTCGACAAGGTTGTTCTTTGTCACCACTACTTCTTAACTTGTATATAGAAGAGGCTATAAATGAAGTGAAGGAGAAATTTGACGCAGGAATAAAAATTCAAGGAGAAACAATAAAAATGCTGAGATTCGCCGATGATATAGTAGTATTAGCCGAGACAAAGAAAGAACTAGAGGATGCCTTAAATGGAATGGATGAGATCTTGAGAAAGGATTACTTCATGAAAATTAATAAGAACAGAACAAAAGTGTTGTGCAGCAGCAAGAGTGGTTTAGAAGAGATGGAAAATTTAAAAGTAGGCAACGAAAACATACAGGAAGTTGGGGAATTCTGCTATCTAGGGAGTATAATAACAAAGGATGGTAGAAGCACAAGTGATATCAAGAGTAAAATGGCTCAAGCCAGAAAAGCCCTTGAAATGAAAAACAGCTTACTGACTACAAACATTGATTTACAGATTAGGAAAAATTTCTTAAAACATTATGTTTGGAGTGTAGCATTATACGGAAGTGAAACGTGGGTGATAGGGGCTGCAGAAAAGAAGAGATAGAAGCTTTTGAAATGTGGTGTTATAGGAAAATGTGAAAGATTAGGTGGGTGGACAAAATAAGTAATTTAGAGGTTCTTAGGCGAGTGGATGAAAAAAGAAGTATATGGAAGCATCTTACCAAAAGAAGGGATAGGCTGGTGGGGCATATCCTAAGACATGCAGGTATTGGTCTATCAATAATGGAGGGTAATATTGAGGGAGTAAATTGTAGAGGGAGGCATAGATTAGAATATATAAAGCAAATTACAAAAGATGTAGGGTGTTACAGGTATGTAGATATGAAACGACTTGCTCAAGATAGAACAGGTTGGAGAACTGCATCAAACCAGTCGAGAGACTGATGACAAAAAAAATTGAAAGGAAATATTGCTATTTCACTGCGCTCCCGCAAACGAATCTCTGAATTTAATAATTTTATTGCGGCACCTTAAACTTCATTAGAGAGTCCTTAGTGTCTTTGAACGATTGCGTCTACTTCCGATGATTAACAGGTAGAAGAATTTGACCCGTCTACTTTTCAAAGATTATCACTTTAGCTAGTCTAAGGCACTATTTATTTAATTCAACTGGTAACACTGTAAAACGTTAATTAAATAATTATAAAAAATCACTGATTTAAATTATTATGTAAATTAATTTTTTTACTTTTACGCTGACACATTATTTTTGTTGAAGTAAGAAAGTCACTATTTACATCGAGATGAACGATAAAACTTCGCTACACATCTGCTTAAATTGTTCATACGGCTGATTTTTGAGATATTAATAATAATGTACTGACTGTTTCAATCGTATACTTTATCAATTTATACTGTAGTCATTTTGTAAATAAAAAAGTAAAAGTATTAAGCTAAAAGTCATAGAGTCATTAGTTGGCGTAGTGGTTAGCGCAACTGGCTTCTACGCAGAGGTCCGATTCCCGATCAGTTCTGGCATTTTTTCATCACTTATTTTCATACATTATGATATAATATAATCTCCAATTAGCAGAAATTGCAAAACAGTCAGATGTAAAACCAAAAAAAGTAAAACAAGAGAATTTCTATTAGTTTCAATTTAGTATTTACATATTTTTGACGTTCATTTATTATTATCGGTAAATTAACCCACTGGTTTGGTCTTGTGGTAAACTTATCGCCGCGATTCAGCTATTTAACAACTGATTTTTGGAGATGAAGTTCTCTGGTTCAAATCCTGTCCTTGTTGTTTAGATAATCACCAAACGGCTGGTTTGAACCTCTAGAGGCTTTGCCAAGTAAAACGAGAAGTCAGGTGGTTTACCATTGCCTTTCTCACTGAGTGGAAACGTATGATTAGGGCATACCAGGCCCTCCGAAAAGCATATGACTTTTTCTGCAAATGACTTTTTCATTTCATTCACCACATGGTCTGGCTGTATAATGATTAAATTCATTACTCTCAGAAGAGATAACTGTGACTAGTGTCTTTTATACCTCTACCTCTTCTGTTCTTAAATGGTTCAATCATACATTTGGGTAACAATATGATAAGAAACAGAACTATTTTTTAGCCCTGGACCCTGGGACCTGGAAGGGTTCAAATCCTAGTAAAGGTAATTAATTTTATGAGTTTGAATTTTAGATTGTGGTTACCGGTGTATATTGATGATTGGGGCTCAACTAACCATACACAATCAGGAATGGTCAGTCTGAGCCTGTACAAGACTATACCTCATTTACACAAGCCATATCCTCATCTCATTAAATCATGGGTTGCTTATTGTTATAAATTGAACAGATTGCAACGTACACACATTAGATAACATATTAAAAGTTTTTTTTAAAATTATTACGAACTGTTAAATAATCATGTAAATAATAATAATAATAATCATTCTTTTTCTACTGGAATATATTTTATTTTCGTAACCGTGACCTACATACCTATAGATTCAGTCCAAGATTATTACGTAAGTATTTTCAAGTATTATTATTGCTGCACATTAATATACTTTTTAAACTTTTAACAAACAAAATTTAAATAAATTTGAATTCTTGATTTAAATAACAAACAACTTCAGAAGATTTGTTATATTAACATTTGCGTTTCCGCGTTGTATTATTTTGTACTGTCAGAAATGTAATGTTATGGATCCTACAGGTCATCTTTATTTACCCTGTATAGATTAACAGGATCAACAGTATACAGTATAAACTGCTCATACTATATAAAGAGAGTACCTCTAAACCGGCCTTGTTAAAACGGGCTACCAGATTAACCGGTCGATTATGATTAACCATCTTTTTTTTTCTCTTGCCTATATGAATGTACAGAAAGAAAAGTAGGCCTATTGTTTTCATGTCGATTTTTCGAAATCGAGTTTTCACCGGATATATACGTTTTCAGACTCCCTGAAACAAAAAAACAAATTATTTACACTCAATCTGTTTGTTGCAGGGATTAAAAAATAATAGTTATAATAATAATAATAATAATAATAGTTAATAGTGAAATAGTTCTGTTTCTTTTCACATGGTCAGCCAATTAAATGACTGAATCATTTAAGAACAGTCAAGAGGTAGAGGTGTAAAAGACACCAGTGAGAGTTATCGCCTCTGAAAGCAATGAATTTCATTATACAGCCAGACCTTGTTGTGAATGAAGCGAAGGTGTCACTTGAAGAGTGGAAAATAAGTGCTTTTCAGAGGGCCCGGCATGCTGAAAAGTACACTCCTCCACTCAGTGAGGAAGGCAACTGAGTGGAAAAAACATGTTTTTAGCGATTGGTCTGTGTATGTGTCTGTGTGAACAAAATATCTCTAGAATGGAACATCATACGAAAATGAAACTTGAAATTTAAGTTAGGTATTTATTTACTACTAGAGGACCGGACACGAACATTTTCATCAAAATCGGTCAACCGAAAGTAGTAGTTTATTTGTGTCATTTTTAACTTTTTGCGATTTTCTTAAAAACGGCTCCTACGATTTTTTTTAAAAATCACCTTATTTACTACATTTTATACTCTACATGATGGTATAAGTGCTATGTCTGCTGAAATTCTTGGGGAGGCTGACCTCTCGTGGAAGAAAATGTTTTTTTTTTTAAAAAAGCATTTTCTGTATTTTATTTATTTTCTATTGCGGCCATATTAAGACTTAATATGCATTTTAGGGTATAAGTGTATAATAAAGGTTGTAGACAATTTAAAAATCTACAAATTTTATTTCTAACATTTTTTTTTATAACGCTTAATTTAGCGGTGATTAGTGATTTGCTGTTTTTTTTTCCATGGTAATCTGAAAAATTTAATTTTTTAAGATTTCGGCCGTAGTATCCATTTTACGACTAAAATGCGTATAATCAAATTTATAGGAAATTAAACGATCTACAACTTTTGATTCAAGAATTTTTCTCTACAGAGCCTAGTTTAGCGTGAAAGAGTGATTATCCGAATTATTAAGCCAAACTAAGGTTGGTTTTAATTTTGCATAATTCACTTATGATTAAAATGAGTAAACTAAAGAGTAAATAAGAACTAAATTCAGGTAACTAATTACGGACTTTAAGGGCTTCCATGAAGAGCAAAAACAGAAACCAGGTGGACTGAAGAACGAAGAAAAGCCTACAGTGAGCGCATGCTGAGAGTGTGGGCTACAAAAAGAGTTTCAAGAAATCTAAAATCACCCCACGTGGTCTAAAATTGGCCCTGTATACGGGAGAAAAATTAGTGTAGATAATAATTGACTTAAGTTTTACGGACACCTATATAGAATAGATGATAACTGGTAAACAAAGAAATTTTTAACGCACTAGAGAATAAGACTAAGGTGTCGGAAAAACGGTTTAAAGAATGGAAATGAAAATGAAATGGAGAAAGTCAGAATGGATATTGAGAAAACCGAGAAAACTTAATGATCCAAACTAAACTAAGACAACTAATTACGGACTTTAAGGGCTTTCATGAAGAGCAAAAACAGAACACCAAATGGACAAAAAAATAAACAAAAAATGGAAAGGAGAAAAGCCTACAGTGAGCAAATGCTGAGAATGTGGGCTGTAAAAAGAGCTTCCAGAAACGTTTAAAGTCACGTCACGTGGTCTAAATTTGGCCCTGTACGAGGGAAAAAATTAGTGTAGATAATTATTGAAGAATCTTCAAAAGAATTATAACGAAAGAAAATGGATTAATTTAAACATGAATCATTTTAACGGATTCATATTAAATGTGGTTTGTGGTTAAATTTATAATATTTTTAGTGGTATACTCAATGCCATTATATAAAATGCAGTTGTTTGTTTACTTATGTTAGTATTAAGTTTTTTATTTCTTCGTTCATTAAAATGTCGCAATGTTCTGCATTATTATAATGACAATGACTGAACTTGCACTTGCATGAACTGCGTTTTATAAATTGTTTTAAAATTACTGTGTAGCATTTTCCCTTGCATCACAGTACTTACAGACCGGAACAAATAAGAAAATCACTTTTCTTTATAATAAATCTCTTATTATTTCAAGTAAAAGTTCATAAAAACTATTTGTTTATTTAAAAATATAATTTGTAATATGTAAACGTATCGATCTTATTATTTCCGTTGTTTTAATGCTGTATTAAAATTATTCAAGGCCGGATTACATAAACTCATTTCTTTTCGATTTTGTTTGGTTTTTTTTGTAATCAATGATTTGTTCATATGCAAAAGTTTACTCTGAGATTATTAAATTCTGTTTATATAGAGGCCAAATATGTTATTGTCTGAAGGTTAAAGTTTAAAACTAGATTCAGTTATACGTTGATGGAATCATCATAAAATTTGTATCTTTTCCAATTATAAATCCTTAAATAGTCCATACAAGAAAAACTTTGATATCCAAGATGGATGGATTTAAGATTAAATAAAATAATGAAGAAGTTTTACAGCAGATGTTTGATATAATATTCCTATAATATCAGTTTTTCAGCTTGTTCGCTTTAGAAAAGTCTTGTTGTGTTTATATGCAGAGAAGAAACCCTTAAGGGGAGATAGCACGATGGTTTTAACTCAAAATTTCGATTTTTGGTTTTTTTATGTTTTTCAATAGTTTAGGCCTAGATCTACCAGAAAATAACATTAAATTACGTCAAAAAAATAATTCTTTTATGAAAAAATTAAGTTTTTATCATGTTTACACAGAAAAATTATGTTACCGAGAACGAATATTTTTCACAATTTTATACTGCTCGTTTTAGTGAGAGAATTTTAGTTCTTAAAATATGTGCATCACTGTTTTTTGTATTCTCAGCTGTTGGTGGGAAATTTACTTGATGTGTACATTTTGTTTTTGGTTTGTGCCTTCTTGTTTCTTGCGTTTTCCCGTACATTTAGATTTTTAACACTAGGTACATTTTTCTCAGAAACCAATAAACCTACCAGGCTGAAATTTTTACCAGTTAATTATCTTGTATATCCACATATACCGACATTTTTATGACTTCCTCAGGTGCTCCAAAAATTAGTAATACGCAAAAAACGTAGAAAACAATTTGTAAAAATTTTATGTTATTCGTAATTTTGAAAAAAAAATGGTATGGTCCAAAGATTAATTTGAAAAAGTGTCAGTAGCTTGAGAAGAAACCCGACACCTATGGTGTGTAAAGTTTAATTTCCCTATCTTTTACCAATCCTATGAAAAATGTACCTAAAAATAGCAAATTTAATATTGGCGGGATACAAAGTACAGTTTTCCTTAAAGTCCGTACTAGTTGTATGAATTTGGTTCGGTTCATAAAATGTTCTTGGTTTATTCCGGTTTTCTCAATACCCATTCTGACTTCTTTAAACCATTTATTCGACACCTCAGATCCATTGTTTAGTGTCTTAAAATTTTTTTTTGTCAACCGTTTGTCATCTATTCTATACATATGCCCGTAAAACTTAAGTCTTCTTTTTCTAATCATTTCCATTAATCCTTCACTTTCATGGTACAGTTCTTCTCAACTCCGCTAGATACTTGGACAGAACGAAGTTCTGTCTCATTCTGTCGAATGAGGAAACAAAGTAAGAATTGGGTATTTACAGTTTGAACGAAAATATAAAGGATTATCGCCAAAGTTAGAGATAGCACATGGAGAGGATGTCAGATCACAGGATACCTAAGCAGGCGCACTGATATGAAATTCTTGGAGAGGCTTTAGAGATTGAATGCACGAGATTGTTCTCTCGTAGAAAAAATGGTTGTTTTTAAGATTGCAATCTTAATATGCATTTTTGAGCAAAAAATATATAATAAAAGTTGTATACAATTTAAAAATCTTTAACTTTTATCCCAAACATTTCTTTGTATAACGCTTCTTTTAGCGGTAATTAATGATTTTCTGTTATTTTTTTCATAAAAATCTGTAAATAAAATCGATAATTTTAAGATTTCAGCCTTAGTATGCATTTTACGACAAAAGTGTTTAACCAAATTTATAGAAAATTAAAAGATCTACAACTTTTGTTTTAAATATTTTTCTCTACAGAGCCTAGTTTAGCGTGAAAGAGTGATTTTCCGTATTTTTAAGCCAAACTGAGGTTGATTTTCATTTTGCATCATTCACTCATGATTAAAATAAGGTTATGTTTTTAGAGCTAAGTTTTTTGTTTATTTCTAACGTTTTATTACTAATGTTAGGTTATATTGTTAATTATTTACATTGGCAAGAGAAAGTTGTGTGAGTGTTTCACACCAGATTTTTTCGTTCACAAGTGTTATAATCTGTTGTTCACTTGCTTATCGCTTTAGCAAATATGGTAGTTTAAATTATACAATTTTTCCCATTTAGACTGATGATAAGCGGTATTTATACTGTTACTTTCCTGAAAGAATTAAAAGTATGATTGCTTATTAATTTGGCAAGCTTCATGAAAAATTGACGTTACTTTACCGTAAAATTGTTGTCTTTAGATCTAGCTCTATAATGAAATCTATTAATTTTGGAAAGATTTTTCTGATTATATGTGTAGGCTAAAGATAGAACTAAAAGAATTTTTTTTAAATATCCTTGAGATAGTTTTACAAAAAAAGAAGTTAAATGAAAAATTTAAGAATAAACGGAAGTAACATATTAAAAAACTACCAAACCGGTAAATAACTGCAGAAAAAATGGTTAGAAGTGAATAAAATGATTATTGTTTTCCTTTAATAATAATGTTAGAGTAATTTAAGATTAAGAACGCATTGGATGAAAACCGCATGAGTTAATAGGTGCAACATAAATAATCTTATAAGTTAGGCATAAAAATAAAATGAAACAAGGAAGTACATACCTATATATAGATTACCGATGTTTTAGAGTGTACTAGAACTAAAGCCTGCATTATTTTCGCATACAAGCATGTATCTCATTATGGTATCAGTAAAAGAATACAGTATTGTAGTAATGTGTCGAACAATAAAAAAACCTACAATATAGTAGAATATGTTACAATTTAAAGTGAAAATTGTCAATAATAACCGCGAGTAATATGTTACTACTGTAAAGTAGTTATTTGACAACTAGCAACTAAATACGCTTCATGATAAACTCAAAGCGTTTAACTTCTCATACAACTTTACTCGTTGAAAGATACACTATTGAAGTGATAAAACTCATTAGTACTGGAAACAGGAATTTAGTTGATATTAGTATGAATCACCAGTGGAGGGGGAGAAATCCGACTTGAGAATAACTGAATAATAATGTGATATATAAAAAAGTATTGTGACACTTATCGCTAAGGTCCGTTTCGGGATCTAGGTTAATTAAATAATTTATAGTACACTAAAGTTTACAATTACAAATATTTATTACACTAAAAGATTTACAAAATAAATAATTAACCCTTTCAATCCCAAATTTTTTAACTATACACAAACAAATATGTGTAGCTACATTGTTTCATAAATTTTA
This sequence comes from Catonia carolina, assembly GCA_035578175.1. Taxonomy (NCBI): domain Eukaryota; kingdom Metazoa; phylum Arthropoda; class Insecta; order Hemiptera; family Achilidae; genus Catonia; species Catonia carolina. The sequence goes on along the minus strand of JAQMRL010000006.1, from coordinate 43,761,087 downwards.
CTGACATTTAAGAGTAATAAAATCACTTTTAGACCGTCAGCCTTTTTGATAACCTGACAAAAAAATGTACCACATAGGCCTACGTCATATTGGGACTTGATATCAAAGTTCCCAAAAATATGAATAAGTAAAATTATGTTCAGGCTTCCTAAACAATATTCTTTTAACTATAATTTTTAGCAAAAAAACGAAATATGATTTTAATATCAAAGCATTATTTAAGGCTTCAAAAATGTTACAGTTCAAAAATACTGAGAGATGGATAAAATCACTATTTACAGTCTAAAAAATCTGGTGTGAAACACTCACACAACTTTCTCTTGCCAATGCAAATAATTAACAATAAACCTAACATTATTAATAAAATATTAGAAATAAACAAAGAAACTAACCTCAAAAACATAACCTTATTTGAATCATGAGTGAATGATGCAAAATGAAAATCAACCTCTGTTTGGCTTAGAAATACGGAAAATCACTCTTTCTCTCTAAACTAGGCTCTGTAGAGAAAAATGCTTTAAATAAAAGTTGTAGATCTTTTAATTTTCTATAAATTAAATTATATACACTTTTGTCGTAAAATGCATACTAAGGCCGAAATCTTAAAAAAATCAATTTTTCACACATTTTCGTGAGAAAAAAAAAACAGAAAATCGCAAATTACCGCTAAACTAAGCGTTATACAAAAAATTGTTTGAAATAAAAGTTGTAGAATTTTTAATTCTCTACAACTTTTATCATATAAAGTTTTGCGCTAAAATGCATATTTAAGCTGTAATCTTAAAAAAACAACGTTTTTACGTGAAAACAGCCTCACCCAGAATTTCAGTAAACATGACGCTTACCCTATCTTGTAGAGAATAAAAAATTGAGTAAACCAGGCGATTTTAAAAAAAATCGTAGGACCAGTTTTTGAGAAAATCGCAAAAAAGTGAAAAATTACACGAATAAACTACCACTTCCGGTTGACCGATTTTGATGAAAATGTTCGTGTCGAGTCCGTTAGTGGTACGTATCTTAAGTTTCAAGTTTCAAGTTCGTACGATGTTCCGTTCTTGAGATATTCTGTTCACACACACACACACACACACGCACACACACACACACACACACACACGCGCGCGCACACACACACACACACACACACACACACACGCACACACAGACCAATCGCTAAAAACATAATACTTTCCTTCCTATATATTCATATAGGCAAGAGAAAGTAAAAATATACTTGTATGTAAGTTCAACATACTCGAGAAATGCTACTTTATTTTAGTAAATGAACACGAATATTTAAAACTAAAATTAACTTTAAAAATAAACTAATGGTCGCCTGCGTGGCGTAGTGGTCAGCATCTTACACTGCAAAGCGGAGGTCTCAGGTTCGATTCCTGGCTACGGTACAGAAACTTATTACACTTCACATCCAGTGGTCTTTAATCCAAAGTAGTCGCTAACAATTAAAATTTTTATGTCTGTTATTTCACTCCAATGCGACTTCTATGCCACACTGGGTTAGAAAGGGTTCAACTAATTACAGTATAATGAAGTAATACAATAAAATGATTTAATAATTTACTTAAAATAAATAATAAACAATAAATAACTTAATAATTTACTTAGCACTACTTACAATCAATTTTATAGAATACACCTACAAAATAAAAACTGAATACACAAAACTGAATTTAATACAGATACACATTAACTTTTCACAATACACACACAAACAAAGACAGGTTACAATCGCTGACTAACACAATGCTCGGAACGTGTTCTGCACTACGTCCGATAGCCACTCGTCAAAGATCAAACGAATACTACTTCCTGACCGCACTTGGGCGCTCTTTTTATAGGTATTACAAAAAGATAATTCTAGCAAAACAGAGAAACTCCATGTAAGTAATAAAGTACAAAAAATAACCCTTTATAAATGAGTGCTAGAAAAATCTATTGTAAACAAGTCAACAATAGATCTTATTGTAAATAGAAAGTGTTACAGGTCCCTTTCATAAATAATAGCGCAGTCCTTTCAAACAACTTTCATGAATAGCCACCCCATTGTTACTCTCTCACTCTATTATCCTCTCTTTACTATTTTTATGAATGAAATGCTAGAACTTTCGCGAACCATGCCCTTCTTATTGTCACAGTATTCTTAAAAATCTAATGTAAAATACTCCCATAACTTTCTCTTGTCAATGTAAATAATGAAACTTATAACTTATGTTTAATCATGAGTAAACAATGTAAAATAATAAAAACAACTTAATTTTAATCATAAATAAATTAGGCTAAATGAAAATCAACCTCTCTGTAGGTTTTAAAAATATGGAAAATTTAGAAAAAATGTAGAAAAAATGCTTGAAATAAAAATTGTAGGTTTTTTAAATTTTGTATTATTATTAATTAAAATTAATTTGTTAAACATTGTAGGTTATAAATCCACCGTTAAATTTGTTTATCTTATTTTATATTTTATTATAAATAAATTTATTTAAAACCACCAAAAACGGTCAAAAAATGAGTAGGAATCTAATCGAGAAGTACTTTCCTGGCTTTACCATATTGTCAGCTCATGACCGTTTCTGGTTGTTTTTAACTCATTTACTTACAATAAAATAAGGAACTTTGATTGTATACACTTTTGTCGCAAAATGCCACCATTATTAAAGTCCATTCATTTTTTAACCTGCAATCTCAAAAAATTTCATTTCTTTACAGATTTTGACGAGCAAAATTTACTCTAAACTAAGCGTTGTATAAATAAATGTTTGAAATAAATTATCATACAACTTCTATTTTATGTCTTTAGCCCTAAGATCCTTTCAGGGCCACAATCTTACAAACTGAGCGCGCTATTACCCAAATAAACCTTCTGCGCACTTCAGAAAACCGGCAAGCTTATTTGGCGTCCGCTCTATTTTTTGTTTGTTGTACATCCGACTGTTTTGATATTACCATGCCGATGTACCTAAAGTGTAAAGGTATTTTTTTGTAAGCAGTTTTTGTTTGAAAAATAAATAAATTTCTGTGTAAACATTGAGAAAAATTGTGTATTATTTAGAAAAAAATATTGTATGACATACGTATTAAAGCAAGTAAGTTGTGGCAATAACAACGGTAATAAATGAATTGGTAAGTAATGAATTTAACATAGTTTTATTATTCATACTTATCAGTTTTATCTTTTCTACCTTTTCGGAGTCTCCTGGATGCAAAAAAACGTTACGAAACAAATAAAATTAAAAATGATTTCATTTACCAATCACAATTTTATTATTTATTTAAAAATTACGTAATTCCATACAGCCCACGTTACTCAGAAAGTTCTAAGTTTTCCGAATGTAAAAAACGTTTTTATCATCGGTTTGGTAGTTTTTGAGGTTGCGTGTCTACTTTCCGACGATTCTTAGGTGGCGGTATTTGACCCGTGTACTTTTCAACTATTATCATTAATAGCTGCAGTGTAAGGGATGTATTTGTATAAATAGTAACACTGTAAACCCTTAGTTAAATCATTATTTTATTATATATAATTTAGTTATTTTCATTATATAAAAAAATTTTATAGCGTTAAAAATTCCCAAAAAAACTTACTATGAACATGAATACTTGGACAAGATAGTTGAACCCTGTTTTCATGGCTTAATTTCAGCGGATATCCATTAATTTATAAAATTGTATTCTATCAAAAACTGTTTGAGTTTAACTTTTAAACTGTGCAATGAAAGATCTTTCAAATGATTTGGTAGGTAATAAATTTTACAGAGGTAAAGGTATCCGGTTGTTCTATGTTGGACAATTTTACAAAAACTTTTTTGTGCCTGGTCGGGTACGAATGGATATCTTTATTTTTCAAGAATAAATGTTCAAACTTCTTCGGAAATAATGCCCTCTCATTTACATTTGTAAATGCATAGAAACGTTAATACATTTTAGTTTTTAAAAAAGGTTTAAAAGCATCACTTTTAAAAGCAGATCACATCTTTTAGCTCCTAAGATGGCCCTAACATCCCATTTCTGCATTCTGAAGACGGGATCTGCTTTACCCAGAGATCCTCAAGACGTAACGTTGTGTTTTAAATTTGAGATTAAAAAATGTTTCAAGAACAATAAGGATGAGTAACCTACATATTAAACGGTCAATAATTTTATTTATTTAAACATTCCCAAATGTATGATCAACTGGAGTATTTTTTGATAAAATATAACGGGGAAAAAATCATCGGGAAGTACACGGGTCAAATTCCTCTACCTGGAATTTGTCAGAAAGTAGCTACACCATTTTAGTCTTCCGTTGGAAAGTACACGCCACCGTTTCTGAGATTACCTTGTACGGACAACAAAACAAACGTTACTTATGTATAATAAAGAATAAATAAATAAAATATTAAAGTAAAAGAAAGTGTGTCTAATATTCTTGAACGATTTTCCTCGTAAAATGAATAAACATATAAATGTAGTTAAATATAGAACATATTGCATTTTATTTTCATAAAATCAACTTCTTCTAAGAAAACAAAGCGTTAAATAAGAATAATATAAATGAAGGAAAAAGTTAGGAATAAAAAATAGACAATTTCATGCAAGAAAAAACGTGTAATACTTTTTAAGAAACAAATTACACAACAAACCCAATGTCATTACTAATCGAAATACCATAAATGTAATTAGATTTCAAAAAATTAAAGCAGAAGAAAAAATAAGATTTCAATAAATAATGCATGTTTGTAATTGTAATTAAATAACAATACTGCATTTATATTTATGTGAGAAAAATATAAATCCAATTGTTTATTAAAACAATCAATCATCTTTCTCAATAAATAAAAAAAACTCTTACGCACACGCATATGCAAGTTTATTTGTTTTCAAAATGATCTAGTCATTTTAAAATGTAATTTGAAATATGAAAGATAATAAATTAGAAGGATTTAAGAAGGCCGTCTAAAATTAGTCTGAAAGAATTAATGTAACATTTTATAAAAGTGAACAATTAAAAGTTTTTCTAGTCATTTAAAAAATAATTAAATTACTTTTTAATTTGGTAGGTTTTTTTTTGTAAGGCTTACAATCTCCCCATAATAGTCAGTATATATGAAAAATAGTTTTCTTTTAAAAGGAAAAGAATTGATTTTTAAGTAATTCTCAAGAGACATTTTAATGGTTTAATTGTGGGCTATACCAGAACCTGCCGGGAATCAAAATATGGAGTTTAGGTTAGTTGTCTAACTTTATACTTCTGCGCTACTGATTCAGTCAAAACAGAAACGAATTTCTGATAGAATTATCTTTAAAAAATACCTTAGTTGAAAATCTTTGCAAAATGACGTTTTTGTGATTTGGGTGTTAGATAGTTGGCAAGTATAATAAATTTTTTAAAAATCCTACGATTTTAGTTTCATATTCTCTAAGATTGTATAACAATAAAATTCTTCACATTCGGTAAGACTGATAAGTTAAACCGAGATTATTATTAAAATGCCATTTACATAGATCATTAAAATTGACCCTAGAATGGCCAAGCTTCCGCGCGTTGGATGACCAAAGGGTGTGTTTCTCGAAACCACGGATCTTTTCTCAAATTACTTGGGTTTGGTAGGTTAGAACATTTTATTTCAGACTTTATTTACAGAATTTGTATATTTCTTGAAATTAGTGTCTTATCATAAAGTAGCTTTTAAAAGCATTATAAATAGTTGAGTAATACATAACGATCCTTGATGTTTTGAAAAGTAGGCCGTTTAAATCCACTTTGAATTTTATGTACTAAAATCTTTTATAAAAGGAAATAACCAATTTTTTATCTATTTAATTGCATGCAGAGTATTACTAAACACTTTTAATGTGCTTCGTAATGAGTAAATTTACAAAAGGCTATTACTAAAATTGAGTTTTGCAAAATAAGGTTGAGAAGTTTATTTGAAAGAATTGAAATTAAATAAAAACCACTTTAGATTGATTTAAAAAAAAATCTGGTGTGAAACACTCACACAACTTTCTCTTGCCAGTGCAAATAATTTAAACAATATAACCTAACATTAGTAATAAAACATTAGAAATAAACAAAATACTAACCTCAAAAAACATAACCTTTTTTTAATCATGAGTGAGAGACACAAAATGAAAATCGAACTCAGTTCAGCGTAAAAATACGGAAAATCACTTTTTCACGCTTAAATAGCCTCTGTAGAGAAAAATGCTTTAAATAAAAGTTTTAGATCTTTTAATTTTATATAAATTTGATTACATACACTTTTGACGTAAAATCCATTCTAAGGCCGAAATCTTAAAAAAATAAATTTTTCACACTTTTTCGTGAGAAAAAATCAGAAAATCGCTAATTACTGCTAAACTAAGCGTTATACAAAACAATGTTTGAAATAAAAGTTGTAGAATTTTAAATTCTCTACAACTTTTACTATATAAATGTTTGCGCTAAATTGCATATTAAAGCCGTAATCTTAAAAAAACTTTGTTTTCACGTGAAAACAGCCTCACCAAGAATTTCAGCAAACATGACGCCTACCCTATCTTGTAGAGAATAAAAAATTAAACAAATCAGGCGATTTTTAAAAAAATCGTAGGACTAGTTTTTGAGAAAATCGCAAAAAAGTGAAAAATTACACGAATAAACTACTACTTCCGGTTGACCGATTTTGATGAAAATGTTCGTGTCGGGTCCGGTAAGGGTATGTAACTTAAGTTTCAAGTTTCAAGTTTGTACGACGTTCCGTTCTTGAGATATGTTGTAAACACACACACACATACACACACACACACACACACACACCCAGACCAATCGCTAAAAACATGTTTTTTGGGTTCGGGGGGGGTCTGAAAACGTATAGATCCGGTGAAAACTCGATTTCAAAAAATCGACATGAAAACAATACTGTCCTTCCTATATATTCATATAGGCAAGAGAAAGTAATAATATACACAACAACCCTGCTAATCTTAACTATTATTTCACACACTATTTCCTAATACTAATTTCCTTAGCTGGTGATGGAAGAAATGAATGTAAGTGAGAGAGTGAGAGTTGGTCGGTGACAGCGATAGGGGAATTAGGCTCCGGTTCCCTTCCACGCCCCGCTGACAGTATGTCAATTTTTTAACCCGACATTTCCCTTGTAGTATTATAAAAACAGTTATGAGGGAGGTGGAGGGTTGTTTGGTGATGTCGGATCAAGTGGCCAGGCGGCGGGTTTTTAGTTGGTAGACGAGTGAACATGAGTTTTCTCGCCGCCTCGGATAAAAAAATATGCGGTCATATTGTTGTAACCCACCGGGTTGGTCTAGAGGTAAAGTTGTCGCCAAAATCAGCTGTTTAACAGCTGATTTTCGGAGACGAAGGTTCCTGGTTCAAATCCTAGTAAAAGTAGTTACTTTTATACGGATTTGAATACCAGACAGTGGTTACCGGTGTACTTTGATGGTTGGGGTTCAATTAACCATACTCTCTCAGGAATGGTCGGCCTGGGTATGTACAAGACTACACCTCATTTACACGTCATACACATCATCCTCATCTCATTGGTTCATGGGGTTGCTTATTGTTCTAAATTGAACAGATTGTAACGTACACAAATTAGGAATAAAATAAATAAAAAAATATTGTTGTCAGATCTCATAAATATTATTTTGGTGAGCTTCACAAATTTCTTTAACGCATAAAATCGACTTATTATTCTAAAATCTGTTTCTAAACCTACGGTACAATTTTAAAATAAAATATACTATAGAAATATTAACACTGATGCTGTTTAGGTCAACAGCCAAAGTTAATAATTTAAATGAATAAATTAATACGTTATGTACGTATTATAACATAACATGTTTTCGGAACGATATACATTTAACTTGACGGTCGCCTTCTTATGAATGTACATTTAGGTAAGGTAAAACACTAAATACAGTGGGTGAAAGACGAACATTATTTGAGGGGGTGGAAGGTAGGATTTCAGCGAAGGTGTAGAAAAGAGAAGGGAGGCTGAAGTTGCAAGGATGTTGATGGTCAGTAGCCGGCGGTTTCTTGGAGTGGTCGGTTCTGTGCCGGTTTTAGTTTTATAGCGGTAGACCATGTGCTCCAACGCATTTTTTATTAGGATTACTCTAATTGTAAGTCCATTCACAAATATATTATTTAAATTTTATTTAATTTCATTATTTATTAATAAACTTTCTCAAGAATTGAATAATTTCTTGTTTTATTACTAAGAATTTAAATTAAGCAATAATAAACTAGTTGTAAATATTAAGTAACTGTAAGGATACACTACATTTTAGAAGTTTATTATTTCGGTGTATTACATTAATATTTAAAACAAAATTAATTATAACTTATACATAATAATTTAAATGTTATCTTACGACGAAATTGATCCAATTTATATTTCCACTATTTTGTAAACTTAATTAAATTATTATAAATTTACACAAGAATTAAAAATATCTGGTGTGAAACACTTACACGACTCTCTCTTACCAATATAAATAATTTGTAAACAATGTAAAATAAAAAACATAACCTAATTTTTAATCATGAGTTAACGCAAAATGGAAATCAACCCCTATTGAACTTAAAATAAGGAACATCACTAATTGACGCTAAACTAAGTTCTGCAAAAGAAAAGTTTAAAATTAAAATTGTAGATTTTTATTTCCTATCACTTTAATTTTAACACTTGTATCGTAAAATACATGCTAGGGCCGCAATTTTAAAAAATCTTATTTTTTATCAATTTTGATGAAAAAAATACAGAAAATCACTAAATTGACGCTAAAGTAAGCGTTGTTCTAAAATATGTTTGAAATAAAATTTGTAGGTTTTTAAAAATTGTCTACAATTTATAGTGCTACTACATAAACACTTTTGCACTATAATGCATACTAAGGCCGCAATTTAAAAAAAAAACAATTTTTTTCTACGAGAGCACAACCTTTCCAAGAAGTTCAACAGACATGGCGCTTACCCTATCTTGTAGAGCATAAAAAATGTAGTAAATGAGACGATTTAAAAAAAATTGTAGGAGCCTTTTTTGAGAAAATCACTTAGGCCTAAGAGTGAAAAATTACACGAATAAACTACTACTTACGGTTAACAGATTTTAATGAAAATATTCATGCTAGGTCCTCTAGTAGTACCTAACTTAAGTTCCAGGTTTCAACTTCGTAAATTATTCCGTTTTTAAGATATTTTGTTCTAACACACCCACAAACCAATCGCTAAAAACATGATTTTTTTGGGGTTCAGGGGGCTTGAAAACGTGTATATTCAGTGAAAAATCGACATTTTTTTTAAAGCAAGTTTTGCAACCTTAGAGTCGCTTCTCGCATCCCTTCCGCCATCGCTCCCTATCTCTCCAGTCTCCCTCTCGCAATCCTCTACCTTCCATCTCCTGTCGAACATTGGTCATCCATATTTTCCTTGGCCTACCTCGCTTCTGATGCTGGTTTGGAGTCCATTCAAAGATTTTCAATGGTATTCTCTCCGTATTCATTCGACGAAGGTGGCCATACCATTTTACCTGATTCCTCCCAATGCGACCCAGTATTGTTTCTTTTGCCTGCATCTGCTCTCTTATTACTTCATTCCTTACTTTATCTAACAATGATAAGCCTGCGCATCTTCTCCAATACATCATTTCTGCAGCAAGCAATTTTGCAGCATGTCTGCGATCCATGACCCACACCTCAGATCCATACGTCAATATTGGTTCTATCATAGCTTGATATATGTTTGTTTTTGTCTTTTTTGTAAGTGTTTTGTTCCACAGAATTGGATGCAGTGCTCTGATAATGTTTTTTCCTTTCCCTATCTTCCTCAAAATATCTTCATTGTCCCTACCATCCTCATTTATTGTAACACCCAAGTAATTATATTGCCTCACCATCTTTAAAAATCGACATGAAAACAATATTTTCCTTTCCTATAGTCTATTCATATAGGGAAATAGAAAGTGAAAATCAGACTACTGATCTTTCAAATAATTTTTCATGCCCCGTTTGTCCATTATTGAACTTTAGCTTCCTCTGAACTTCTTGATGTGTCTAGTTCAATTCCATCACTCTCTTGATGTAATCTCCTTAACGCAGCTGCGGTCGACCTCGCCCCCTTATCTACAGTCATCACTTTAGAATAACACAATCCATCATACATCCGTGTGTCATTATGACTCGCCCATTTCCATTTTTATTGAATTTTTTTTTTTGAACGCTTTGATAGTTTTTCCAAATATATTGATCTTTGATTCGATGTTGCATTTTTACCTCTATCATAAATATTTTATGGTACGTTGTATTTTTACTAGTGTGTTAATAATTTTCTTAGTAAACTCCTACACTTATGTACTGACAGCACGCAAATTTATTTTTTATTAAATTAAAATTTCTAAAACTATTAGTTCATCTAATCGGTCCGTAGATAGTAGACCGACAATAGAGGGTAAAAAGTCAAGAAGAACTGTACAAAAATAATGAACGATTAATAGAAAAGATTAGAAAAAACCAAACATTTTACGGACAACTGCATAGAATTAATGACAAACGGTTGACAAAACAAAATTTTAAGACACTAATCAGTGGTTTCAAAGAGTGTGCCGCAAAACATCTGAGACTTTGTAATATTTGGGATAAAAATATTAAAATGATTCCAATCAATATTTTTTTTTTTAATAATAATAAGAGAATAATATTTAAGAACTTAAACTTATTTTATAAGGAAATTTTTTGTGACTTATGCCTTACAATAAAAGATTAGTTAAGAGTGATTAATGAGAAAGGAGCTTGTCACTTTTTACAAAAAAGTTCAATTCGTGGTGGAATTGAAGACAAACACAAACGAATTTCCTGTTAAACTAAAAAAACTCTCTCGCGCTTCTTGTTTTTTTAGGTTAGTGTTAAAAAGCCCATCTTGCACAAGTAGGCCCTAGGTGGTTGAAAAATGTAACAGAGTATGAGCTACTTCCATTGCTATTGCTGGGTACTCTTTCACTTTAACTCGTGTATGTTAGTGTGCCGCGAGAACTCTCTACTTAGAGTAGTATGCCGTGACCACAAAACAAATAAAAAAAATCTGGTGTGAAACACTCACACAACTTTCTCTTGCCAATGCAAATAATTAACAATAAACCTAACATTAGTAATAAAACATTAGAAATGAACAAAAAACTAACCTCAAAAAACATTAGTGAAATACGCAAAATTAAAATCGACCTCAGTTTGGCTTAAACGGAAAATCGCTCATTCACGCTAAACTAGGCACTGTACAAAATAATGCTTTAAATAAAAGTTGTAGATCTCTTAATTTCCTATAAATTTTATTTTATACACTTTTGTCGTAAAATGCATTCTAAGGCCGAAATCTTAAAAAAATAGATTTTTCACACGTTTTCGTGAGAAAAAAACAGAAAATTGCTAATTACCGCTAAACTAAGCGTTATAAAAAGAAATGTTTGAAATAAAAGTTGTAGAATTTTACATTCTCTACAACTTTTATTATATAATGTTTTGCGCTAAAATGCATATTAAAGCCGCAATCTTAAAAATAAAATGTTTTTACGTAAAAACAGCCTCACGCAGAATTTCAGCAAACATGGCGCCTACCCTATATTGTAGAGCATAAAAAATGTAGTAAATCAGGCGATTTTTAAAAAAATCGTAGGACCAGTTTTTGAGAAAATCGGAAAAAAGTGAAAAATTACACGAATAAACTACTACTTCCGGTTGACCGATTTTGATGAAAATGTTCGTGTCGGGTCCGGTAGTAGTATGTAACTTAAGTTTCAAGTTTCAAGTTCGTACGATGTTCCACTCTTGAGATATTCTGTTCACACACACACACACAGACCAATCGCTAAAAACATGTTTTTTGGGTTCAGGGGGTCTGAAAACGTACAGATCCGGTGAAAACTCGATTTCGAAAAATCGACATGAAAACAATACTTTCCTTCCTATATATTCATATAGGCAAGAGAAAGTAAAAAACACGTTGAGAAATATTGCACTAAACAATAGGACTTAAGGTGTTGGATAAATGGTTTAAAGAAATCAAAAAAGATATTGAGAAAACTTAATGAAATCAAACAATTGATTACGGACTTTAAGCTTCCATGAAGAGCAAAAACAGAACACCGGGTGGACAGAAGAAAGGAGAAAAGCCTACAGTGAGCGAATGCTGAGAATGTAGGCTGCAAAAAGAGTTTCCAGAAACGTCTTAAGTCATCTCACGTGTTATAAAATTTAACCTATACAAGAAAAAAATTAGTTCACCTAAATTTTCAAACAAAACTTCGAATCCTTGATTTAACAAGACGTTGATTGTATTTTCTTTATACTTTTTATTATAATTTCTACTTAAGTCTCTACCTTTGTTAAAAAAACCAGTTACTACTGTAACCGTTTCATTACGTTATGGTCCAAGATAATGGTTATGAGCTTATTATTTTACGGTTAATTTAATTCAATCTACATTCACCTTAATTTTAAAGGTTACATAACCTTTCGTTCTCTGGTTAGGTTAATTTTTATGCACTAATTTACATTTTTAGTTAATGGAAAGCATCCTTTATCACCCTTTCTTCTAACTATAAAAACATTCTCACATCTAGGGATGTACGTTTGAGTTAATACTACATCATTTTTGTATTTTACTAAAATATTTTTAGGTTTTCGTTATTACGTGTATTATTAAAATTTTTTAAATAAAAATTAAGATGTCAAATTCTGAAATAAGGCATGGAAAATTAGCGCATATCAACTCAATGACCATAACAGGCAAGTGGAGTGTTAAATTATTTGCACTCGATCTGCTAGTTCCAGGGCTACAAAAAAGTATTTCTTTTTCTTATCACATGGTCAGCCAATATATGACTGAAACATTTAAGAATAGAAGAGGTAGAGGTATAAAAGACACTAGTCAGAGTTATCACCTCTGAGAGCAATGAATTTCATCATTATACAGCCAAACCCTGTGGTGAATGAAGGGAATGTGTCATTTGCAGAGTGAAAAGTAGATTTTTTCAGAGGTCCTGGCGTTTACTTAAAGTACAATTTATCATTTTTTTGAACGCATCTGGTTTTCAAGATTATTTATGGTTTCTGTTAGGAGAGTTCAAGGAAAGTTATTTTAGGAAAACAAAAACAATAATAATATACCGAATTATGAACAGAAAAAAAATTGTCCTGATGGCCAAATATTATGACAAGTAACAATGGAATTAAACAGTAGTTATGCACGTAGACCGGATTTAAAAAGAATTACTGTATTAGATAAGATAAAAAATATGAAAAGGTTATCCGCAAAAAGTATTCAAACATATCTAACCTTGTACTCGATGAACAATTATTATTGCATAAATGTAATTATAACTGTGACAACAATAGAAGCCGCATTATTTAAATATTATTAAGAAAATGAAAGCATCCTGTTTATTAAAAAATATATATATATATATATATATATATATATAAATAGGTCTGGTTCCTAAACATAAAAATATGCAATAAAAATGAGTAAACACGAGATTAATAAATACAAATATCGTCTATTCTGACGCGTAGTGGTTAGTTCACTAGACTATAAAATGAAAGGTCCTGGGTTTGATTCTCGGTTACTGTCTGGAGGAAATTAATTTTTAAGTCAAAACTCACTGTTCCATTTTAATGGGGGCATGCCCCAGACCACACAGAGCGTTCCAATAGAACTGCAGTTTAGCTACGCAATCCTCGCCTGCTTTTGAGGTAACGGGCGCTGGCTATAGCACCTCCGTGTGCTATTCGTAGTACACGATTGTGCGCAGAACATCCATGTGTGGTAGAGCCACGTGCAAAGCATTAGCTGCGTAACGAGCTCGACGGTGCCTCGTCCAACGTTTACACGAGTACTGAGGGGAGTCGGGCGCCCTGCAGACGTGACCGCACCCACTCATTTGGGTTGGCCTCTCAGGGGTTGTGGGTTCCTAGGTAGCGCTTTGGAGCCACTAGGCTGTTTATACTCCTTCGGAATGGGCGTAGCTGGCCGAGGGGTGTACAGAAATGTATAGTTAAATATGCATGTTCCATTTTAATATCTGCGTAACCCAAACACCCATTTTACAATTTTGAATTATTTCAACAAAAGGACTAAAATTATAGGATTATGTACTAAAATTTAATATATTTTTTTATTATACGATGTTCCGTAATTAAAATCCTAGTAAAAGTAGTAACTTTTATACGGATTTGAATAATAAACAATAATTACTCGTGCACTTTAATGGTTAGGGTTCAAATAGCAATACTTTTTCAAGAATGGTCGGTATGAGTCTGTACAAAACTACACCTCATTTACACTTCATAGATATCATCTATATCTTATTAGGCCGTGGGGTTGCTTATTGGTCTTAAATTGAACAGATTGCAACCTACACACATTAAGGATTAAAAAAAAATCTTATAACCACCATAATTATTGTTCGGTATAATGAAAATATACTTTGTTATCTAATGAATTTTCTGAAGTTACTGAAAAACACATAATTCTCTGTTCTTATGATCCTTTTTACATCTTATATGTATTAGAATCATAAGTAAAATAAGTTGTTGTTGTTGTTTAGGTCAACAACCGAAAGGCTGGTTTGAACCTCTAGAGATTTTACTTAGTAAAACAAGGTGTGAGGTGGACAATTCCGTCCTTACCGAGTTGAAAGAGTATGCTTATCAGCATGGCAGGCCCTCAGAAAAGCACATACTTTCCACCCTGCAAATGACACCTGCACTTTATTCTCCACAGGTCTGGCTGTATAGTGAAATTCATTACTCTCAGAGGAGATACCTCTGAGTAGTGTCATTTACACCTCTACCTCTTCTGTTCTTAAATAGTTCAGTCATATAATTGGCCGGCTATGTGATAAGAAACAGAACTATTTTTTGTAGCCCTGGAACCAGCAGATCGATTGCAATTAGTTTAAAACTCAACCTGCCCGTTATGGGAACATCACCACTATAAACGGTCAAAATAAGTAGCCTACAATCGAATATGAAACAGAAGCGTGATCACACTGTGGCCAGAGTAGGAAAATTACCGTGTTATTGAAATAATCGAGTGCTAGACTCTCATATACATGTACATGTAGCCTATATGTACAAAAAATTATGATAATAATAATAAAAAATTGAAAATAATCATGCGACTACAAAACTGAGTAAATTATAGATTTACTTTTTTAATAATTTTTTTTAAAAACATTCACGCCTCCCTTAAAATTCTTCTACGCCCCCAAGAAAGGCGCCTCCTCAAAGAACCACTAACAGTGGTAAAAAACCACTGACCTAAACAACAACAAAAATAACAACCATATTGTTCCGTAGAATGAAAAAATACTTTGTTATCTGATAAATTTTCTAAAGTTACTGAGAAATACACATAATTCTCTATTTTTAAGATTTTTTTTACATCTTATAAGTACATATTAAAAAACAAAAGTACAGTATTAAGAAAAAATTATAACAATAAATATTTATAATAAACATAATAATATTATTAAACGGTAACAAAAGAATGTGGGCCAAGAATTGTTAAAACTTTTTAAAATTTGAAGATCAAATTGACAAATTTGAACTTTGATACTAATTGTTTGCATTGACCTTTATATCTGAAATAACATTCAATATGTAACAATAAAAAAATCTAAAAATGCCAAGGGGTGTGAAAGGGATATAACATAAATAATAATAGGTAAACCGGTTGTTAATATTTATCAATATTTTAAAGGGATGTGGACGTTTAACATTACGTATTACGCAAAACCGAATTAAACAGCTTACTATTTAATGCTGTCTATGCTATAGTATGTTATTCATAGTTCAATAAGTATTTTCTATAGTACTTGTTAATTCAAAAGGCGGGTGATGTCTATGGTTAACTGATAGGATACTTCTGTTTGGTGCAACATCCTATCATTTTAAGCTTATAAACTAACTTCTTCTTCTTCTTCTGCTGCTGCTGCTGCTCCTCCTCCTCCTCCTTCTCCTCCTTTTTCTCCTTCTTTTCCTTCTTTTCCTTCTTTTTCTTTTTCGTCTCCTTCGCCTTTTTCCACTTCTCCTTCTTCTCCTAAGGACCGATATAATCTTCTTTTGCTAACATTTTTTACTTCTTCTCCTTCTTTTTCTCCTCCGCCTCCTCATCCTCCTTCTTATTCTTCTCCTCCTCCTTTTTCTCCTTCTTTTTCTTCTTCGCCCCCTTCGCCCTCTTCACTTCTCCTTCGTCTCCTAAGGACCAATATAATCTTCTGTTGCCAAAATGTTTTTACTTCTTCTCCTTATTCTACTTCTTCTTCTTCTCCTCCACCTCCTTCTCCTCCTCCTCCTTCTCCTTCTTCTTCCTCTTCTCCTTCTCTTCCTCCTCCTCCTCCTTCTTCTCCTTTTCCTTCTCTTTCTCCTTCTCTTCCTCCTCCTCCTCCTCCTCCTCCTTCTTCTTCTCCTAAGGACCGATATAATCTTTTACTACTGTAACATTTGTTTATTTCTACTTCGTCTTGTCCTCTTCCTTCTTCTTCTTCTTCTGCTTCCTTCTCCTTTTTCTTTTTCATTTTCTTCTTCTCCGTGGTCTACTAAAAACCACGGTAAATGATTTATTTACTCACGGTGATTTTTTCTCTTTTACATTGTCATTTTTTATCTTCCTAACCCTTTGTCCATTTTTTCACAATTCTCTTTCTTCCTTTCGTCTTTGTTGGTTTGATGATTTATTAATTATTTTATTAACTTTAAACATTTAGTTCTCTTAAGTTATTTTTTGAATATAAAACTACCAAATGCTTATCCTAACTGAAAAAACTGAAAGTGTATTTCTTAGTTTTATAGTTCTGTAGTACTATAGTGATGTTCCTTTGAGCACGCCCTTTTGACTTGTCAGAAGAACAATGTTCTTTTAAATTGTGTTGTTTAGGTCATCAGCCGAAAGGCTGATTTGAACCTCTAGAGGCTCTACTAAATAAAACCAATAAAAGCCAGACCTAGCCCCACGCGATTTATTTCTATTTACGAGAATGAAAAAATATTCCAAAAAGGAAGTGTTTTGATGGTGTGGAGACGGTAAAAACAACTACTTCACATGGGGTTCTGATCGATATCAAAGTTGAAGAGTTCAAGAAGGTGCTTCAAACTGTAGAAAAAAAGACTTGACAAGTGCACCGCATCTAATTGAAACAACTTTGAAGGTGACAGAAGGAATTTTGTAAAAAAATGTAATGAATAAATTTTTTATAACAAAACCCCGTTTTTTGTGGGTTCCCCTCGTAAGTCAAAAGTCAGTTGTAAACAGCTATATGAGAATAAGATGTGTAATCTTTAAAAGTAACCCAACAAATTACATTCGGCCTATACATTAACCCTTTCAGTGCCAACGTTCGGAAAATAGGACGTCGATACATTTTACTTCGTTATACCATCCGGTTTACCAGACACCCGTAAGTTATGCATTAAGTGCCAACCTTAGGATAACCGAACATTTCCAAAAAAACTTTTTAACAAAAATTAATGGAATAATGTATTTTGAAACAGTCTCCGTGGTGTAGTGACTAGCGCTCTAGCCTACAAAGCGAAAAAACCCGGGTTCAATTCCCGGCTAGGGTCTGGAAATTTTAACACGTTAAAACTACCGTTCAGGTACCAAAAACCCTTAGTAGTTGCTAATGGCCAAACTGTCAATGCGATTGAAAATAAAAAAAAGCTATTTTGAATATTTTTAGTGTTAAAACGATTTCTGGTTTTATGAACACAATAAAAATTAATTTTTAACAAGAAACTTTATTTTTATGTAACGTTGAAATTTTAGTCGGCAATGGCAGGCTTTCGCCTGCCAGTTTTCGAAATAAGGGCTGGCACTTTTTGTACACCCTTATTCAAATTAAATGGCACTTAGATCAAACTTTTAAATATTGCTTTGGCACTGAAAGGGTTAAAATAGGAAATAAATAAGTTTGCACGAAATACTAATTAAAAGTTGCAGGTACTACAGAGTGATTTTTTAGTCCTGTTACCCAGTTGTTAATGTCTGGTAATATTTTTCTAAAAAAAATAAATTTTGTTTTGTGACACTAAGTTGGTAGCCCTACTCAACCAGTATGGATATGGCAGTGTGAGTTGATTCACCTTGAGCTGTGTAAAATTTTGTGCCATTTCCGGTCGTGCTACGAACAGAATGTCTTTTATCCTAAAACAATCTCTTGTTTAAATCTGGAGGCTGAAGCTCTAGAACTAATCGTATGTGATACGGATACAATTTCAATTTTTTAGCAGCTTTCTGAGCACTCGAACATGACAAATCAACATGCGAGGAAAGTTTTTGTAAACTTTTCCATAGAGAATTGAGCAATCTTGTTTTCACATTTTCTTAACGTCATCTGTCAAGAGAGTTGGTCGACCACTACGTTTTCTGCTGCAAACAATACCTGTCTCTAAAAATCAGTTAGTTAGCCTAGAAATTGACTAGAATAGAGTGGAGGAACACCAAAAAAATTTAATTTGAAATGATTCTTTTACACTCGCATACGATTTTGTAGCAAAATATTGTTCAAGAATGAAAACCCGTTGTTCTAGGGTAAAAGACATTCTGTTCGTAACACAATTGAGGGGAGTTTTTACAAAACTCAGTTTCTACAAAAAACAACTTTTTCAGGAGGAGGTTTTTTTGATTTCCAAGTAAACCTTTAAAACTAGATACCTCATCAAAAATTTATAATTTTGTAAGAGTAAACATTTGTTATGGCATGTAATTAACAATAAGAAAATTTAAAAAATAATATATGTAAAAAAAGTTTAAAAATTGAAAATTTCAGCAAAACTAAGTATTTACATAATGCGATACCAATTTAATCATATTTTGGAGTAGAATAATGTATTATTTAAAAAAATAATACTGTATAGGGCTACCCAATAATAATAATAAATAAATAAATAAATACAGGCAAATAAATATTAATAAGAAAAAACATTCAACGTGGGATGTGAAATGAACGCATTATTTCATGAAATAATGCATTTATTATAAATAAAACTTAATTTAATTTTTCTAAACTTACTTTATTAACACACATGTTGAAGAGTAATACAAAAACGGGTTTACAAAAACAACCAGTAAAACAACCAGTAAACAATCAGTAAAACAACCAGTAAGTTTTTCATTTTACTTCATATATTACAACAAAGAAATCTTGAAATATTAAATAACACTTTTGTCATCTTCGTCGCTGTAGTCAGCTCCTTCATTGTCATCATTGCTGTTTGTAGTGTAACCAAACACTGCATTATAGAACTCTTCAGCTTCTGGGCAGCTAGCATCAAAATACGTCTTTAGCTTTTTAACATCATTTTGTTTTTTAATACTTACATGGTTCTTGTAATCAACATTTGTAACCTTGTCTATTGCTCTAAGATTACGTACACCACAGCTTTCATTTCAACTTCAACACTAGGTCCAGTGTAGGTAGTTTGCTCAGTCACCTTATTATTTTCATAATTCAACACTTTTGACTGTGATATTAAGAACGGGTTTTTCTTCTTAAGTAATACATCAGTAGTTGTTTTAAAGTCATACACGTCCCAGTCTTTAGCTAACACCATTCATTTTCCAAACTTGTTCAAAATATTACTATAAACAGAAGGCACAATGATAGATTCCATCTCTCGGTACTTCTTTTCGATATTACCAAAAACCCTGTCTGGCGGTAAGTAGCTGTGGCCTCTTATTGGAAAAAAGTGTTTAATCTCCTTAAATACTTTGGTTTTTTCCATAACACGCATAAGCATACACATGACAGTGTAGTTCCTGTTCTGCGAGCCACATGAATCAGAGAAGAGGCGAAGCTTCATGTCACTTTTGTTTTCATTTGTTAGCTTAAACTCAACAGTTTTTATGTAATCATGGAGAGCAGATGTGATTTCATTGGATCCACGATTGCATTGAGTTTCTAACCATGTGTAGTGAAAGACATCATCATACTTATTATCATTTTGAAGAACAAACATTGTTGCAGTTATAAAGCCACACCTGACGGCTATAAAATATCATTGACTGTGAAATAAACAAACTAAACAAAATGGAGTACGCAGTCTGACCAGTTACAGTGGCACAATGAAAATTATCCTACGTGAATAACAAAATAATTCCCAGAATAGACATCGACTTTATAAGAAAACTTGTAGATACTGAGTTTTGTTAAAACTCGTTTTCTAAAGTTACTGAGTTTTGTAAAAATTCGTAGATTTTTAATAACTCTACTACGGTAGTTATTGAGTTTTGGTGAAATCTGACTTTGCCATTCGATCCGGCTTAGCTTTATCAATGGGATATGATATATAACTCAAAATGGCAATTTTTGTAGATACTGAGTTTTGTAAAAACTCCCCTCAATTGGAAACAGCACAAAATTTTACGCAACTCAAGGAGAATCAACTCAAACTGTCGTATCTATACCGGTTGAGTAGGGCTACCAACTTTGTGTCACAAAACAAAATATCCCTTTCTTAGAAAAAAATTACCAGGCATTAACAATTGGGTAACAGGACTAAAAAATCACCCGGTAGAACAGCGTGCAGATCAATACGCATGTTATAGTACAGTAACACGATAAACTAGAAATTTTCGGATAGATCTGGCTTCTTCATCATTCGCTGATAACGAACGCAAAAACAAAACAATAGGTAAACTTTTCAATGGCATTGATTGCGGATTAAAGAGATGGAGGTGACTAGTTTATCCTAAAAATAATACTTTTCACAAATTAAATATCGTTTACTTATTTGATCTTTTATAATAGTTTATTATAGTAGATTTTATTCAGCCGTTTAGCAACGGTCAACCGCCTATTTATATGCAGTACATTATAACAGAAATACTAAAAGTATACTAGAATGTTATTTACATGGAGGTATTTGTGAAGGAAACTTTAATAAAATATAAGCACGGTATCGCAACCGATACAATGACCTACAAATTGAAAGTAAAGCAATACCGATTACTAAAAATCGTGCAAGAAACCGATTCCATATTTAATTTATAATAATAATAAATACTATGCAAGTATGTACACTGTGTGTTGTTGTAAACAAACCGTAACATTGTACTTTGTTTTATAGAGTAACACCATTATTAAAGAGAATTGTTCCAATAGAAATACAAACTGAATAGTTTTTTTTCTATTTAACAGATAAATCTATGAACATAAATATGAAATCCACTTCTTTTTGTTTTGTTTAACGTTCGACTGTTTTGCAATTACTGCTAATGCAGATGGTGAGAAGCTAATGCTACACCTGACCGGGAACCGATCCCAGGACCCCGGCGTAGAAGCCAGTTGCGCTAACCACTACGCCAACGGGCCGGCCATGAAATCAACTGATTCATTCTTCACGAAATATCCACAAATTAAGGCCTAGAAAATAAAAATACATTGTATTGTATTATGTGTAAATTTTATTTGGATCATACATGCTTGATTGAAAAAAATTCTGAAAAATTTTACTTCTACAGGAAAAAGTAGGCTAACAGTTCAGTGGTCTTTTCTGCAGCCCAGTAGTTAGCGTACTACGCTGCAAAGGGGAGGTCCCAAGTTCGATTCCCTGCTACAATCTGGAAAATTAATACATGTTCATGTCCACCGTTCCTTAACCCAAAGTAATACCTTATAACGTGTAATATCTAAGAAGTTTATGCGACTTTTAATAAAATAAAAAAATCTGGTGTGAAACACTCACACAATTTTCTCTGGCCAATGCAAATTTACACGCGCGCGCGCGCACACACACACACGCGCACACGCACACACACACACGTACACACACACACACGCGCACACGCACACACACGCACACACACACACACACATAGACCAATCACTAAAACCCATGTATTTTAGTTCAGGGGGTCTGAAAACGTGTAGATCCGGTGAAAACTCGATTTCGAAAAATCGACATGAAAACAATTTTGTGCAATATATGGGAAGGAAAGTCCTTCCCATATATTCATACAGGCAAGAGAAAGTAAAAATAAAAAACTTTTATTTCAAGTATAATTTTCTACAGTTCCTAGTTCGTGTCAATTACTGATTTTTTTTAAAAATTTGTCCTACAGAGGTCAGCGTTCATTTAGCGTCATTCACTCATGATTAAAATTAAGTTAAGTTTTTTATTTTAAATTGTTTACTCATGATTAAACATAATTGTTCATTATTTACATTGACAAGTAGTGTGAGTGTTTCACACCAAATTTAAAAAAAAAATGATGTAGCAATACTTATGTTTCCTTTATTATAATTATGTACCTACTGATCATTACCACATGTTTGAAAAAGCTTAGGTCTGTATCATCAAACAACCACAAAATACGATTGTATCTTAATTATTAAGCCATTAAAACACATTAATACTTTTTGTATCGTTTCAAATTTATTTGTGGAACAATTAAAATGGTAAAGAACTCGTTATCATACGTACAAAACTCATCTGAATGGCCTTCAAAATCCCAAAATACAGATATCAAATTAACAGAAATAAAATTCATGATAATTATTACCTGTAATTAAGAGTGTTAATTTCTATTGCGGCCGGCTAAAATAATTTTAATACTCTCTCAGGAATGGTCGGCCTGGGTCTGTACAAGGCTACACCTCATTTACACGTCATACACATCATCCTCATCTCATTGGGTCATGGGGTTGCTTATTGTTCTAAATTGAACAGATTGCAACGTACACAAATTTGGAATAAAAAAAAAAAAATTTCTATAAATAAAATTATTTTAGCCGGCCGCATTGGCGCAGTTGGTAACGTGCTCGCCTCTCATCATGCGGTCCTGGGTTCGAATCCTACTCTGGCACGGTATATTTTCATACGTTACAAATAATCATTTCATCCTCATTACACACAGTTACACCCCAACGTCGTCGCTAATGACCCTTGATGTTGATGCGACGTTAAATAAAAAAAAAAAAAATTATTTTACTTGTAATTTTGTTGAAAGTAAACCTTTTTACACTGTAATTATATTAATTAGTAATAAGTTTAAGTTATATTGTTACTTATACAAAAAATTATCCTAACTGATAAAACATGTATTAAAGTCAGTTTTTTAAACAAAAATATACAATATAAAATGGCGGGTATTAATTATCATTACTAAGAAGCATTATTATATAGTTATTTAGGAAATGACAAAACATTTTAAGTACAGTACAAAGAGAAAAATCCGATCTGCTAGTTCCAAGGCTACAAAAATAGTTCTGTTTCTTATCACATGGTCAGCCAATTACATGACCGAAGCATTTAAGAACAGAAGAGTTAAAGTTATAAAAGACACTAATCAGAGTTATCTCCTCTGAAAGTAATGAATTTCATTATACAGCCAAACCCTGTGGTGAATGAAGAGAAGGTTTCATTTGAAGGTTGAAAATTAGATGCTTTTCAGAGAGCCTGGCATACTGATAATATATTTTCCACTCTGTGAGGAAGGCAATTGTAAACCACCTCTCTCCTCGTTTTACTTAGTACATCAGCCTTTCGGCTGATGACCTAAACAAACAACAGTAAGGTGAAGCTTCGTAGTGTTTTACAAAAAATACTTATTTTTTAATCCATTAGTTGTACGTAGCAATGTGTCCAATTTAAGGGCAATAAGTAACCCCATGATCCAATGAGATGAGAATGTATGAAGTGTAAATGAGGTGTAGTCTTGTACAGACTCAGGCAGACAATTTCGGCGATAGATTGGTTAATTGAAATTGTTGCGGTACAAGATACGTTGTACTTATCAAAGGTTTATTGAATTCAATTTTAATTAAGATTATTTTAACCAAATTATATTTATAGTAATTTAAATTTTATTTTCTTGATAAATTTGTGTTTATTGTTTTTAAGTTGTTTATTGTTGAAAGTATTCGGCCTAATTTTATAAGAAGAAAATTTATTTGTAGTGACTTTGAACGTAGAGTTCAAAGAGCGAATATTTTATTACTTTCTCTTGCCTATATGAATATATAGGAAAGTATTGTTTTCATGTTGATTTTTCTAAATCCAGTTTTCACCGGATTTACACGTTTTCAGACCCCCTGAAACCAAAAACTATGTTTTTAGTGATCGGTCTGTGTGTGTTTGTGTGTGAACAGAATATCTCAAGAACAGAACATCGTACGAACTTGAAGCTTAAGTTAGGTACCACTAGCGGACCTGACACAAACATTTTCATCAAAATTGGTCAACCTGAAGTAGTAGTTTTCGTGTGATTTTTCACTTTTTGCGATTTTCTCCAAAACGACTTCTACGATTTTTTTAAATCTCCTCATTTACTACATTTTGTATTTTCTACAAGGTAGGGTAGGCGCCATATCTGCTGAAATTCTTGGGGAGGCTGTCCTCTCGTAGAAAATTTTTTTTAGGATTGCGGCTTTAATATGCATTTTAGCATAAAATTGTAGAAAATAAAAGTTGTAGAAAATTTAAAAAGCTACAACTTTTATTTCAAACATTTTTTGTATAACGTTTAATTTAGCGGTAGGCCTAGTTAGTAATTTTTTGTTTTTTTTTCATGAAAATCTGTAAAAAATGGTTTGAAGTGTACATAATCAAATTTATAGAAAATTAAAATATCTACAACTTTTATTAAGAGCATTTTTCTCTACAAAGCCTACTTTAGCGTGAAAAAGTGATTTTCCGTATTTTTAAGCCAAACTGAGGTTGATTTTCATATTTCATCATTCATTTATGATTAAATTAGGTTATGTTTTAGAGGTTAGTTTTTTGTTTATTTCTAATGTTAGGTTATAGTGTTCATTATTTGCATTGGCAAGAGACAGTTGTGTGAGTGTTTCACAACAGATTTTTTTTATGTTAATGCCCTACGGCCTGAACCACAATTAATATACTGTTATAATCTATCAATAAATTGGATAATTTGAATTTAATAACTGGATTACAATAAACAAACTAAGTGTTTCTTCCTGATTTTATTTATCAATTGATACAATATTTTTCTAAGCTTCAGATTGAAATATATTTACAGGTAATAAAAATAACCACCTAAGGTGGAACGATACATATTAAATAGGGACTCCAACCATTAAAGAACAACGGTAACAAATGTCTAGTATTCAAATCCGTAAAAATACTGCTACATTAAATTAGATTTTGAAATCGGGATATCTCTTTGTTTTGTTTCTTTTTATAACAATACACGCAAGCCAATCATTAGCTTGTTATTGAACTTATTATTTATTGTAAGAACATTTAATAGTTTATTTACTATTATAAACATAACCTATAGTAACTCTAAAAATAATATTGTATTATAAATAATGTTACACTTTCACTTATAGAGTATAGCAGACAACTGGATATTTGAATTAATATTACAGAAATAAATACTACAAGATTAAATTATAAAAATTTACAAAGAAATTTATAAAAATCAGTTATGAAGTTAAATTTAATTTACTAGTATGTGACAAAATATATACTTTTTTTTATTAAATAATTATGTGATTGAATAATGAGTAAGCATGAACGTTAAATTGCAAAGTTTTTAATGTCAACATAATACTAAATTATTTAAGAAATTGCAGAGAATAAACTAAAATGGTATCGTAGTAACTTTAACCTTCAAACTCAAAGTAACCAGAATTGCTGGTCATTAGCCAGTCATTGATGAATTACACTCATAAGATCCAGATGATAGCGATCAAACACAAAATATTTGATCAACTTTTCTTGTTCAATTAAAATTGGCCAGTACGGTTCAATTAGTCAATTTTAGTATTGTCAGTGAGACATCTCAGATGGTAAGAAATGAATTCTCAGTGAATGTAATTCCTGAAATTCTGATTTTTTTTAATGTCTAATGTGTGTACATTGACTGTAGCCCTACATTGACAATATCTGTTCAATTTAAGAACAATAAGCTCCATGACAGAATGAGATCAGGATGATTAAATGTATGACGTGTGAATGAGGGGTGTAGTCTTGTACCGATTCAGGCTTACAAAATGTAAAAACTGCACGGTAGTGAAATGTACGAGTAGTATCTCACTGTTGAGGTTGGCAGCACTGTCAAATTTTCACTTCCCTTCCTCACAGCCCATCCATACACAAAAGGCAATCGCTGGCCGCATTGGCGTAGTTGGTAACGTGCTCGCCTCTCATCATGCGGTCTTGGGTTCGAATCCCATTCAGGCACGGCATATTTTCATTCGTTACAAAAAATTATTTCATCCTTCACCATCTGCATTAGCAGTAATTGCAGAACAGTCGAACGTTAAACCAAAAAAAAGGCAATCCGTGACTTCAGTAGGCTATCTAATGCTTCTGGCTTCAAAAACTTTAGATTTTATTTTATTTATTTTCCTATTTCTTACAAGAAAATATCGTTACAATATAAATGTAATTTCCTTAGACCCCTAATTATACTTTTAAAATCTAAAAACTATTTTTTATAATTCGTGGTGGGAAAATTAATCCACCCAACTATGGTTTTCTATGTTCAAGGGTAGATCAATTCAGTGGTTCTTTGTTTATTAACTACTGCAACTACTACGGTAATCTATTAGTGTGTTAGTAATTACAACTACACGTTAGTTACTTAAATACTAATTAAACTACTAAGACGTTTTTATTTTAAAAAAATATACTATTATATAATTACATGTACAAATGAAAAACAAAACAAACAATAAAATATGCAAAACAAAAGAATTTATTTCAAAATAGAAAACTAAAATCGAAACCGGTAGATGAGCTCAAAAACTATATGTATCCTGGAGTAACCATTTTTTTCTGTAGCTTCTCTCCCTACTTCCAATAGCCAAATGGTTACTGATTTTTATACCGTATGATGTTTGATGTTAAGATTGGAACCACCTGTGGACTTAACAGCAGTTATAAGGGTATCCGATAAAAATATCTATTGTTAAGGTTATTAAAGAGCTAATAATACACTTGAGCTTCTGTTATTGTGTGTGACGTAACAAGCTCTCTGCGTAAAAAGCTGTTAATTTACCTACGACCCTGTCAACAATTAGTTCCAGCTATTGTTCAATCCCATGAAGTCACTGACGGAGCTGTTGATTACTTAAATTTGTCATAATTAAAGGAAGATTGGTATTTGCATATAATAATAATTCTAGTGTACTTTAGCTGCAGCTGCAGCTAAAGTACACTAAGCTAGTGTACTCTAGCTGCAGGAAGTTGTATAGTGATAGTACTTAGGTAAGCAAACTTAAGTATCCCTAGGTAAAGCTGTTCAAGGCTTTGATAAAAGTGCATCTCTCGTCTTTTATACTTAGTCCTATATGGTCTAAAAACTATCCAGCATTTTTCAATGAAGGTATCATATGGTCTATTTCTGCCCATAACAGACAGGTGGAGTCTCAAATTATTTACACTTAATCTTATTGTTGCAGGGATAAAATAAATAGTTCTGTTTATTATCACATGGTCAGCCAATTAAATGACTGAATCATTTAAGAACAGAAGAGGCCGAGGAATAAAAGACACTAATCAGAGTTATCTCCTCTGAAAGTAATGAATTTCATTATACAACCAGACCCTGTGGTGAATGAAGTGAAGGTGTCATTCGCAGAGTGGAAAATATGTGTTTTTCAGAGGGCCCGGCATGGTGATAAGTGTACTTTTCCACTCAATGAGGAAGGCAATGGTAAATCATCTCACTCCTCGTTTTACTTAGTAAAACCTCTCCAGGTTCAAACCAGCCTGTCGGCTGATGACCTAAACAAATATCTTTAATCATTAATAAACAATGTGAAATGAAAAACACAACCTAATTTTAATCATGAGTGAATGACATTAAATGAAAATCAACATCTCTAGAACTTCAAAATACAGAAAAACACTGACGCTAAACTAGGCTCTGCAGTAGGAAATGCTGGAAATAAAAGTTACAGATTTTTTTATTTTGTATAACTTTGATTATACATACTTTTCTTGGAAAATATGTAACTACTTGGGCCACAATTTAAAAAAACCCAATTTTACCGATTTTGATGCAAAGTACAGAAAATCACTAATTGACTTAGCGTTGTAGAAAAAATATTTGAAATAAAATTTGTAGTCACTTTATCTACTAAAACTTCAATTATACACTTAAGAACTAAAATGCATATTAAGATCGTTGTCTTTAAAAAACTTTAGGACGAGAGCACAGCCCCAAGAATTTCAGTAGGCATGACATCTACCCCATCTACTAGAGTATAAAAAATGTAGTAGGCCCTAAATGGGGTGATTTAAAAAAAAAATCATAGGTTTTTTTTGTTTAACGTCCGACTGTTCTGCAATTTACTATTGCTAATGCAGTTGATGAGAGGGATGACAGATGAAAATGAGTGATGAAAAAATGCCAGACCTGACCGGGAATCAAACCTAGTACCCCGGTGGAGAAGCCAGTTGCGCTAACCATTATATCAACGACCGGCCATAAAAGTCGTTTTTGAGAAAATCGCAAAAAATTGAAAATCACACGAATAAACTACTAATTCCGGTTGACCGTTTTTGATTAAAATTTTCGTGTCGCGTTCCCTCACGGTACATAAATTAAGCTTCAAGTTTCAACTTCGTACGATATTTTATTCTTGAGATATTTTGTTCACATACATGCAGATAAATCAATAAAAACATGGTTTTTTGGTTCAATGGGCCTTAAAACATGTATTTTTGGCGAAAACTCAACATGTGAACAACAGGCTACTTTCGTTCTCTATATATTCACATAAAACGAAAAACTTCAAAAAAGAAACAGAAAGAAAGATCTGGAAAAGTAAAACATATGTTTCGTAACGATTTTTAAAGGAAATACAACATCAAAATATTTTTAATCATCTGAATAAAGTAATTTTCAGATTATGAAAGAAACAAAAACATTAACGGTTTTAATTTCTTTACGCACATTCAACTTGTGTTTAAGAATTAAAAAATATGTTTTTTTAAATATGAAGATTATCAGGAGAAATTGATTGTAGACCTAAATCTAAAGGAATTCATTACCGGTTTCTGTGAATTGTACGGAAGAACATTATAAAATTATTAATAATAAAAAATAGTAAATTCCCGTAATGAAATAGTTATGCTATTAATCATAAATAATGTAATACATTACGTAAAGTCTATTAAGAACCTAGTTAAATTACTTATGCACAGTGTAGAAATGTAGAAGAGTGGTTGTAGTTAGCGTGGCGTAAACACATTACATTTTTATATTTAGTAGAATAGTAAAATGGATACCACACAACCTGTCTCGTATTTTACCCGTTATCTGCCCACACGGATTTAAAAATTTTCTGTTTAAAAGATTTTGTAATTCAAGTCGATACGTTATATAAATAACCTCTATTTTGGTTTGTTGTTGTTTAGGTCATCAGCCAAAAGGCTGGTTTGAACCTGTAGAGGTTTTACTAAGTAAAACGAGGAGTGAGGAGGTTTACCATTGCCTTCCTCAGTGAGTGGAAAAGTACGCTTATCAGCATGCCGAGCCCTCTGAAAAGCACATATTTTCTACTCTGCAAATGACACCTTCACTTCATTCACCACAGGGTCTGGCTGTATAATGAAATTCATTACTTTCAGATAAGATAACTCTGATTAGTGTCTTTTACACCTCTACCTCTTCTGTTCTTAAATGATTCAGTCATTTAATTGGCCGACCATGTGATAAGAAACAGAACTATTTATTTTAGCCCTAACAGATCGAGTGTAAATAATTAAATAAGTAAATATTTTGGTTTATGAAACTCGAATTACTTCCTTTCTGTACAGTAATAAATGTTGCGCCCGTGCACAGTGCAGGACTCAGAATATTGCGTTACAATAGGATCTGTAATATTACTAGGTAAATAAAAATTATTACTAGTATTAGAATACAAAAAAGTATTGTATTGGATGGTTCAGAAGGTACAAAAATAATATATATTGTTGTGTATCAACCTTTTTAAAGATGGTAAACGGACAATATAGCATACGAGGTCGAGAAAAACTATAAAAGGATAATAGTTGATTAATGAAAATAATTAGAAAAAGAGACTAAAATTTTACAGACACATGTGTAGAATTAATGACAACCGGTTGACAAAACAAATTTTTATGACAATGAACAATAAACCTAAGGTGTCGGATAAGTTTAAAGAAGTCAGTTTAAAGTTTAATAGTTGATTTAAGTTTAATGTAAATGGTTTAAAGAAGTGAGAAAGGATATTGAGAAAACCGGAATAAACCGAGAAAACTTAATGAAGTGAACCAAATTCAGACAACAATTTACGGACTTTAAGGGCTTCCATGATGAGCAAAAACAGAACACCGGATGGACAGAAGAAAGGAGAAAAGCCTACAGTGAGCGAATGCTGAGGATATGGGCTGCAAAAGAGAGCTTCCAGAAACGTCCGGTCATCTCACATGGTCTAAAATACTCTATACGAGAATAAAAATTAACCTTTTTACTTTTTACACGCAGGTAGTCATTATTGAAATACTTTTAAAGTATCATTTAGAGAATATTCCTGCCAACTTTTTTTTTAGATATTTAGCGTATTTTTTAGCTCTTATACAGCGTGCAGCTTCCCTTCATTTACGATCCTAGGAACAGTTGGTTAATGGTAAAACCGGCACTAATTTGTTTCTCAGTCTATCTTGATGCTAATGACCAAGCGATTGATACAACATTAAATAAACTGAGAAATGAAAACCAAAAATAAAAAGAAATGTTTTTATATTAAAAACATTAAAAAGAGGATGCAAAACCAAATTTAATATCATTCTAGAAAAATAATACACCTAATTAGGTTAAAAATAAACCGGGAACCTAGATAATTTTTCATAATAATTTACCTTAAAACGTAATCAAAATGCTTAAATCAGTAAGCCAGTATATCAAATAAGTTGAATCACAAACTAAAATTAATTAAAAAAACAAACACAAAAATAAATAAAAAAACTAATGTAAATCTCAGAAAATAATTGACTTTTTTTATTAAGGAAAAACCTGTTTAGCAAACATAAGCATGAGAATACCATATTTGTTAAGTTCAGCTTGTTGTAAGACTTTTTTAAGATAAAAATGCGATTAATAACTTAAAAAAACGTAAATAAATAGAACAGTTTTATTATTATTTCTACATACTTTTATTTTCAACAAAAGTTAAATCTTATTGTATATTAATCTGATTCTTATTTACAATCCTTTGTTTTCAATTTGTCTTTGTTATACGAGAATTAAATTATACTTGATCTGAAGTTAATTATCTCATAAAGTAAGATATTATTCAAAGATTCACATAAATATTTTAATTACAACGTAAATAATATAAGAAAAGACTATAAAAACTTAAGATGGTATGTATACATACGAAAGACATAATTATATAAAATCGTTTATCTCCAAGGTTTACAACCGTTTAACAAAATGTTATTTTAAATGACAGATTATGTAATAAGTCTTCAAATAACTCAATGAAGTTTCGTATTTACGTTAGAGAAAAAACTAATCTGATTGTGTTAAGAAAAACATTTCTTAATAAGTTAACGTTAAAATACAGGGTGATTTTTTAGTCCTGTTACCCAATTGTTAATGTCTGGTAATATTTTTCTAAAAAAAATAAATTTTGTTTTGTGACACTAAGTTGGTAGCCCTACTCAACCAGTATGGATATGGCAGTGTGAGTTGATTCTCCTTGAGCTGTGTAAAATTTTGTGCCATTTCCGGTCGTGCTACGAACAGAATGTATTTTATCCTAAAACAATCTCTTGTTTAAATCTGGAGGCTGAAGCTCTAGAACTAATCGTATGTGATACGGATACAATTTCAATTTTTTAGCAGCTTTCTGAGCACTCGAACATGACAAATCAACATGCGAGGAAAGTTTTTGTAAACTTTTCCATGGAGAATTGAGCAATCTTGTTTTCACATTCTCTTAACGTCATCTGTCAAGAGAGTTGGTCGACCACTACGTTTGCTGCTGCAAACAATACCTGCCTCTAAAAATCAGTTAGTTAGCCTAGAAATTGACTAGAATAGAGTGGAGGAACACCAAAAAATTTAATTTGAAATGATTCTTTTACACTCGCATACGATTTTGTAGCAAAATATTGTTCAAGAATGAAAACCCGTTGTTCTAGGGTAAAAGACATTCTGTTCGTAACACATCTGGAAACAGCACAAAATTTTACGCAACTCAAAGAGAATCAACTCAAACAGTCGTATCTATACCGGTTGAGTAGGGATACCAACTTTGTGTCACAAAACAAAATATCCCTTTCTTAGAAAAAAATTACCAGACATTAACAATTGGGTAACAGGACTAAAAAATCACCCTGTATTTAAAATTCTATATTGTCTGCTGGAAAAAATAGCATTGATAATTGTTAGAACTTTTTATGTTTGGTAATCAGAATTAAGATATTTAATTTAATATTTGGTAAAACTAAAGTCAATCAATTCTTAAGCAATATTTAAACGTTGTAACCTTTCATAGCTCATAACTTATACAAATTCGTGTATATATGTACATATTTTTTGAGAGTACAAAAATTTTTTGCCGTCTTTCATAACAAAAAAAATTAATAAAAATATTTGTAATTTTAAGACGGACACACCGGGTTGGTCTAAAGGTAACGACGTCGCCGTGAGTCGGCTGTTTAACAGCTGATTTTCGGAGACGATGGTTCTTGGTTCAAATCCTAGTCAAGATAGTTACTTTTTTTTTTAATCCCTAATATGTGTACGTTGCAATCTGTTCAATTGAGAACAATAAGCAACCCCATGATCCAATGAGATGAGGATGATGTGTATGATGTGTAAATGAGGTATAGTCTTGTACAGACCCAGATCGACCATTCCTGAGAGAGTATGGTTAATTGAACCCCAACCATCAAAGTACACCGGCAATCACTGTCTAGTATTCAAATCCGTATAAAAGTAACTACCTTTACTAGGATTTGAACCAGGAACCTTCGTCTCCGAAAATCAACTGTTAAACAGCTGATTTTAAACGCATTTGAATACTAGATAGTGGTTACCGTTGTACTTTGATGGTAGGGATTCAATTAACCATACTCTATCAAGAATGGTTGTACTGGGTTTATACAAGCTACACCTCATTTACACGTCATACATATCATCATCATCATCATCATCATCTTATTGGGTCAAGGGGGTGCTTATTGTTTTTAATTGAACAGATTGAAACGTACACACTTTAGTGATAAAACAAATTAAGACATTGAGGTCTCTCCCCATTAACGATATTCCAACCGTAGTCCTAAAGAAAGTTATTTTCGTAATTTTAAAAATTTTCAACTCCAGAATATTTCAGTCTTTCGTATTTCGTAAAACTGGTGTGTCTGGGTCAACAGTTAGCTGGTTTGGATTATAGCGTGATTTCTTAAAAGCCGTGTGTATATGCGTAGGAACACATCGTTGATATTTTTGTGATTATATAAGTCTAAGTGTA
This sequence comes from Catonia carolina, assembly GCA_035578175.1. NCBI lineage: Eukaryota > Metazoa > Arthropoda > Insecta > Hemiptera > Achilidae > Catonia > Catonia carolina. Next base: position 43,727,599 of record JAQMRL010000006.1, on the reverse strand, counting down.
ATGTAGCCTATCGTTCATTACGAAATAGGAAGAATTAGTTATCTGTCTTATAGTTTGAACTTAAAGCGTTGTATTTTCAAAACGACTTACGGTTTTTGGCACAGCAGTAGATTTGGCTGCTATACATCCATATTGGTCTGAAGTAAGATTTTATAAACTAATAGTTTTAGATAAAATAGGAGTTTTGGAAGCGGGAAGTTCTGGAAATTGATGAATACAGTTGTTTACGTTCAAAGTTTTCATGCTTCGTTGACTTGTTGGTTCCTCATAAAAGACAAAAAAATTCATTTTGTCATATTAAGAAAGGGAACCCCATACAATAGACTGGAGAATTTTATGCGATTTTGATTGGAGGCAATTTTGTATTTTGGTTCAAATAGCCGCTAAAATAACCGATAGATTATAAATAATTCAATTAAAAAATATAGCAAATTAATTACGTTCATTTTTGGTCTAAAATACATCTTAACGATGCGGTTAGAGAGAATTAATTTAAAATGCAATTTTGCATTTTATTCCTTTAGAAGATGGTTTTTAAACTATTTTTTAGAGAACGCCTATGATCCAAATGGAGCTTAGGGCCTACTTATAAAATTGCAATTTCCTAGGCCTTACGGTTCTGTAGATTTCGTGACGAGTGATAAAGCCAGTCAGTGAATATCACTTCTATTGTCTATCTATCGGGAACAAACAATTTTTCATGTGGTGCGAACCACATTTTAACACATTTTGAATGATTCCTTAACTATTCTGAATAAAAGTCAAACCAACAAGAGTTTATATTTATTTATTTTTCCATTACTTTACAAAAACATCATTACAATATACTTTAGTTAATTTCCGTAATTGTAACATAAAAATCTAAAACTGTATGTATTAATTCTTGGTGAGAAAATTAATCTACCCAACTATGGTTTCCCATGTTCAAGGGTAGAACAATTTACTGTTTCTTTGTTCATTATACTACTAATAATAGTTGGGGACACAGGCGCAATTTTTTGGACGCAATTTTGTATAATTGAACATTTAAAAAAATTGCATTACGACCGAATGTGTAATGCATTAGTAAATTCCTTGCAAATTATAAATATAAATGAAATGTTCTAAAACACCAGTCTTCTAAATCGAAAGACAAGTAAGTCTCTGATGATATATCAAATAAATTTTCAAAGCATTACAACATTATGTGGTATTGAAAAATCAATTACATGAAGTTTAATAAAGCCTATTCAATAATTAAAAGCAATACAAATGAAAAGAAGAAAGTGTGAAATTACTTTCACATTTTTCTAAACAGCATAAAGTATTAAGTTAAAATATTTGTCCTTTGAGATTAAATGTTCTGTGCAATTACACGGAATAGGCTAACAGATACAATGCAAGCCAAGATCGGGTCAAACAAATTTCATAATATAAAATTTCCCATCGTAATGTTTAAATATTTATAAACTACAAAATATAATATTTACAAATTACCTGTAAATTTATAGGTTATGTATTACAGGACAACCTTGCCAATCCGAAATTTCAGATAATTCAAACTAGTTTCTAATTTTTTTAACATGCATTTACGTATAAAACGAATTTTAAAATGAAAATTAAGTAAATTTTATAATAAAATAAATGTTTCTAATAGGCTTCTAACTAAAAATTAAATTTTAAAATGTAGTTAAGAATAAAAAATGAATATGTGTGTTGTTTAGGTCATCAACCGAACGGCTGGTTTGAACCTCTAAAATTTTTACCAAGTAAAATGAGGAGTGAGGTGGTTTACCATGTCCTTCCTCAATGATTTGAAATGTACGCTTATCAGCATGTCTCTGAAAGTACATATTTTCCACCCTGCAAATGACACCTTCACTTCATTCACCACAGGGTCTGGCTGTATAATAAAATTCATTACTTTCAGAGGAGATAATTCTGATTAGTGTCTTTTACACCTCTACCTCTCGTTCTTAAATGAAGCCAGTCATTTAATTGGACAATTATGTGATAAACAGAATAATTTTTTGTAGCCTGAATATAATCAAGTTCTTAATACAAGATATACTTACAATATAAATCGCTTTTTGGTAAAACATTTCTTCTAATTCGTTAGCAATTACAAGAGATTATGAATTTCTACTACACTCTGGCTGTATAAAAACACTAATTGTTTACTGTCGTAATGCCGAAAACTTTGATCATGTAATATTTCGTCAGCGTCTCATAGATTTTTAATAACTTCTGTTTGGGTAACGGTATTCTGCTGCTCTACGTACTGCAGTGCTATTTCCAACTGTTGCTGCTTCTGAATATGAAATAAGCCGTTTTGTGTTACACTTTTTATCAGTTTCTTCTGGACCTTCACCAGAGTCTGGTCTGATTAGGGATTAAGATCTTCATCGTCAGCTGACAGCCAAAATTTCACGTCCACTTCATCTGAATTTTGACAGCCATTTCCACAATGTATGTTTAAAATTAAATTCAGCTATTTTTGGATTATTTTTTATTATGCAGATTTTTTCTAATAATCCGAGAATTACATAATCCAAACAGGCCCCCGGTCCCTAATAGTTCAGATTAGCAGGAATGTTGTGTATATTATTTTTTTAAATCAATCTAAAGTGGTTTTTATTTAATTTAAATTCTTTCAAATAAACTTCTCAACCTTATTTTGCGAAACTCAATTTTAGTTATAATCTTCTGTAAATTTACTCCTTGCGAAACACATTAAAAATGTTTAGTAACACTCTGTATGCAATTAAATAGATAAAAAATTAGTTATTTCCTTTTATAATAGGTTTTAGTATATAAAATTCAAAGTGGATATAAAAGGCCTACTTTTCAAAACATCAAGCATCGTTACGTATTACTCTACTATTTATAATCCTTTCAAAAGCTACTTTCTGATAAGACACTAATTTCAAGCAATATACAAAGAATACTTAGTAATGAGTTTTCCTTCGCTTAGATAATGTACGCCTGACTACAAAATCCTAAGTTTATTTCTCGGCTAAGGTCGGGAACATTTTCAAAGAGTATCTCATATTTCTAAGTTCCGTAATACATCGTAATTATTAACAGGTTGACTCCTATGAGACGTTTATACATCTCTCACCAGATCTGTAAAATTTTCTTTTGAGAGACTGATCCGTCTCTCACTTAATAGTGTTTTTAATAGAATCGTGAGGTGGATTAGATGCTCGTTTGCATTGAATCATATTATATTGAGCTGTTAGAAATGAGTTCAAAAAACATTTCCCCAGTCATGGTTCATGATTCATTTGATCCGATCGAGTAAAAAATGAGTCGGTGAACTTGACAGCTTATTATTACTATAACATAATATTGACTAAGTTGTTATTATAGTTAATCACGAGGTGTGGCAATTAAATAACGAGACTGACGTTGTAAAAAAATTTATTTTAATTTTATACATAATCACTTATTGTCACCTTCAATATACACTCTTCCTCTATCCCTACAACGCTCCATGCGATTTTTTCGTTGTTGGAAACAGTGCTGGAAGTCATCTTCTGTCAGCTCCTTTGGGACACGTGCCGCTTTCTCTTTTACGCAGAAAAAACTTCTCCACAGACTCAAATCTTGTCCCTTTTAATGCAGATTTCACCTAAGGGAACAGGTAGAAGTCACATAGTGCAAGATCTGATGAATAAGGTGGATGGTCTAACACTAAGATGCTGTACTTGGCTAGGAACCTCTTGACAGATAACGCGGAATGAGCTGGCGCATTGTCTTGGTGGAGAACCCATGATTTTTCCTTCTACATTTCGGGCCGTTTTTTCCTTACTTTTTGACGTAGTTTAGAAAGTACCTCAAGGTAGTAATATTGATTAATTATTTGACCTTCAGGAACCCAGTGAAGGTACACAATCCCATGGATATTAAAAAAACTATCATCATTATTTTAAATTTTGACTTGCTCATTCGCGCTTTATCGGCTCTCGGTGAAGTTCGGCTCTTCCAGTGCATGGATTGGCGCTTCGTTTCCGGATCATAAGTAAAAAACCACGTTTCGTCACATGTTATTATCGTTTACAAAAAATTTGGTCGTTTTCAATCGCGTACAAAGTGTCAGTATAAACATTTTTGCGAGCTTCATTTCAAACATTTTTGAGCGGCACGTGTTCTGAAGGAGCTGACAGAAGATGACTTCTAGCACTGTTTCCAACAATAAAAAATTCGCATGGAGCATTGTAGGGATAGAGAAGGAGTGTATTTTGAAGGTGACAATAAGTGATTATGTATAAAATGAAAATAAAATTTGTTACAACGTCAGTCTCGTTATTTAATAGCCACACCTCGTATTGCGTTATTAATCATTTTTTTAATAATATATCATGGGAAATCATTTTATCTTTCAATTTTTTATGGTTTTCAAATTATAAAATTTTTTGCATTGTAAATTTGACTTTGGTGTCTCTATGTTGACAACTGGTACTCAAGTTTACCTCTCGCCAAATTTTGATAGAGAGATCATCATCGATATTTATGTAGTTTTATTGAAAAATAGCCCAAAGTAAATTATTTATAAAATACCTATAATATTTTATAGAAATATAAGTAAAATTTCAGAGAGACACACATCAGTCTTCACAGTAAATTCGAATTTTTTTACTCTTAAATACCTGATCAGTATTTCACCTAAAAAACAGCACCAAAAAAATTAAGCATTACGTTACTCTAGACTTGAAAGAAAATTAATTTAAAATAGCAAAGGAACCATAAAATAGGTAGGAGGTTTTTAATAAAAACTGCAAAAATTGTATTGGGGTTCAACCTTCTAAACGATCAGTAAAAATTGATCTGAAATTAATAAATGTTATCTTAAGAGAAGAAATAGAAAAAAAATTTGTTTTGAATGTTATACTTATGCGGGCAGAAACAGATTGGACGTCGATGATCAATATTTATTTCTAAGTACACTCTTGAAGATTTTAAACTCATTTTTATTGTACATTATCATAAAAATTTACAAGTACTAAGGATAATAAATTTTTAATGTGAATTAGTTTTGTCATTTCGATAAGGGAATCTGCGGGCATGCAGTCACAAGTATAATTTTGTACTCGTAGCTTTATTATCTTGAAGAAATAAAAAGAAACTGAAAGTGTTAAAATAAATTTTACCTTTTTATAGAATGATCACGGTTTTTTTGTTCTTTATCCCTTTTAGTGGTTGTATATTATATTTAATTTTAAGTGACAAAATTTTTTTTTTTTTTGGTTTAACGTCCGACTGTTCTGCAATTACTGCTTATGCAGACGGTGAAGGATGAAATGATTATTTTGTAACGTATGACGTAAGTGACAAAAGTGAAAAAATCTTTTAAGATGTAATGACGGCCTGCTTCAAAACTAATACAGTATTAACCTGTTACAAATTCGGTAATTTGGTGTTTTTTAATCGAACTGTTAAATTATAATCTATTCAATAAGTAATTATGCAAATATTATGATAAATATTGGATTATAAGTTCATGCGATTATTAGAACTATTATTAACAACTACTTATTATTATTAACAACATTTCAAATTATTATTATGAAATAACAGCAAAAAAGTAACGAGGGCTCTCATCATGCGGTCCTGGGTTCGAATCCCACTTGGGCTCGGCATATTTTCATACGTTACAAATAATCATTTCATCCTCCATTGTACAAAGTTATAGGCCTACCCCAACGTCGTCGCTAATGACCGTTGCAGTTGATGCGACGTTAAATAAATAAATTAAAAAAAAAAGCAACAAGGTAGTACCGGGTGTCCCACGGAATTTGAACCGTAAGGAAATAGCATTGATTTTCATTAGTTTGTTAATATTTTCTTCCCACGAATAAATGAAGACTTGTTAGTCAGGAATCATAAAAATAGTTTAGATTTTTTTTAAAATATAAATTTTGATACATTTTAAGCTGTATTTTAGTTTAAAAATATAGAAATATATAAATTCGTAACCGTTTTCCATTTAAGTATTGTAAATTTTATTTATTTTTCGCATAGTTATGTTTGGAGTAATGGTAACATACTTGTTCGAAGATGTAAAGATACATAGGTCGAATCCATCAGCGATGAAATTTTTTTATTGTTCAGAAAATATTGGAAATATTAAAAAAATTAATTACTCTTTTAATTTTAAACCCATCAGCTGAGCAATCAGCTGTCTCTGAAAATTAAATGTTGCTGAAGGAAATATTTAGATATTTAATTTTTTTTTTTTTTTTTTTACTCCTAATATGTGTACGTTGCAATCTGTTCAATTGAGAACAATAAGCAACCCCATGACCCAATGAGATGAGGATGATGTGTATGACGTGTAAATGAGGTGTAGTCTTGTACTGACCCAGGTCGACCACTCCTGAGAGAGTATGGTTAATTTAAAATCCGTATAAAAGTAACCACCTTTACTAGGATTTGAACCAGGAACCTTCGTCTCCGAAAATCAGCTGTTAAACAGCTGATTTTGGCGACGACTTTACCTCTAGACCACACCCGGTGGGTTGGTATTTAAAATAATACTGAATTTGCTTCTAAAAAAATTTAAGTAAATAATTTTAGATGATAAAAAAAATTTTCAAAACTAAAAATATAAATATAACCTAATTTTCTTTAAATATTCCCAATATCTTTTGAACAATAAAAATTTTACCGGTGATGGATTCGATCCCCCCCATTTTTTATCTTCGGACCAGAACGTTACCATTACTCCAAACATAACAATGAACAAAGTCGATAAAATTTATAATACTTAAATGGAAAACAATTACAAATTTATATATTTCTGTGTTAAAGCTAAAATACAGCTTAAATGTATCAAAATTGATATTTTTTAAAAGGTCTAAACATTTTCTAATGAATCCTTACTATAACAAGTCTTCATTTATTCGTGAGAAGTAAATATTAACAAACTAATGAAAATCAATGTGACTTTCCTATGGTTCAAATTCTGTGGGACATCTGGTGTACATTAAATTAAATGGCCGACCCGTGTAGTGGTCAGCGACAACGGTCTTTTACGCCAGGGTCCCAGGGTTCGATTCCCGGTCAGGTCTACCATTTTTTCATCACTTGTTTTCATCTATCACCCTTCTCATCGTCTGCATTAGTAGTAATTGCAAAACAGACGGGCGTACAAAAAAAAGTATGTATTAGACACACATCTTCGTCTCTGAAACGATTCACAAGTTTCGAAGTGCTAGAGTTTGTTGCAAATCATAAAATATTTTTGGAGGTGAAGTAAGTGCAGTTGTAAAAGCCATAAAAAGCAAAATAAAAGTGGCAAGACAACTGCTAAATTTATGTAGTTTTTATATAGTATAGTAGTGTTACCTTACCATCTCTCCTTCTTTGCTGTTTGCGCCTTTTACTACTGCATTTACTTCACCTCCGAATGTTCATGGTTTACAAAAAACTACTAAGCATTTAAGTGTTATGAAAATTACTATTACAAAAATTAATTACGATTCCAAAATCTTATGAATTTTGTTTTTAAAATTGAAGGCTAAATTATTTCTTGAATAATAATATAACATTACCTAGAGGTAAATTTTAAAACCTGGAGCATGTTATTAAAGTAGTATTATACGTAAACAATATTATTTTTATTCAACATTTTAAAACTGGATTCTAATTTTTCTTCTACAATTATTACTTAAAATGTTCTTAAATGTAATTTATATTAAATTTAACCACAAAATTATTGTTTTAAACAATATTAAATACCATTAATAATATTTAAATTATATCATTGACTGTTACATAAATATGTGATTATAGGCCTATTATACGGTACGTAAGTTAAAACTAATAATTTGTTTCAGATAATGAAATATTATTGTTAAGTATTTTGATTTAGAATGACGTACAGAATCGATTTATACAATTAAATCATCGATCAAGATCTTCTTAGACCGCCTCCGTCGCCCGTTGGTTAGCGTTCTACGTTTCAAAACGGAGATCTCAGGTTTGATTCCCGGTAGGATTTAGAAAATTATTTTACCGTTCCTTAACCTAATAGTTTTAATTGACCAAAATATTGATGCGAATTTAATATAAACTGAAAAAATCTCCTGAAATAAATAGGACAAAAGCTTTACCTTTGGAGTATTTAATCAAAAATATCTGAATAAAACTTTAAAAAACAAGTTTATAGGAATGAATAACTTAACAATTTTTCTACTGATTGTAAAAAAGATAAAAAAAAGGATTATGCCATGCAACAAATAAGAATTTAAATCTACAAACTGCATTAATATTTCAAATTTATTGCGAATACATTGAATCTTGAATATGTGAAAAGTTGCATAATTTTAGATTCTATCCGGGAATAGAAATAAAGACCTTCAGTTTTACATTCAGATAATTAACTGACCAACCAAAGTGGTCAGGATATATTTTAAAATAAATAACAATCCTTCCTTATCAGAAAATGTAGGTCTGCTTTAAAATTTACAAACAACAAAACAGGATTAAGTAATTTTTATGGTATGTAAAATACTGGTGTTACGAAACAATGAAATGAAGTGCAATAATTTAAAAACTAAGATACCGATGGCTTATTGTCCGAAGTACAGTAGTGATATATTACAAACATTTGCCTCATCTAATTGTTTCTTTTAAAGGAAAGAAATTATATTCAAATTGCATATAGTCTGATGTAATACTCTATTTTCATGTATAAATGTGTACATAGAAATACATTTGAACATATTAAAAACATAGAATAAATTTCTGTTCAAACTAAACATCTTTTGTTTTATGAATAGGCCTATTGAAAAATTTATTCAAATATTTATGACAAATATCCGTTATTCTTTTGATGACATCATTGTGGGATTTACTTGAAAAGTATTAATGATGATTTATATTTAATTGAACTTTCGAAGAAATTTCATTATGATTCTCGTGATGACTGGGTCAAAGGTTTTGGGTGCTATAAAAAAATTATAAAATTACAAAATAACATATAATTCTTTTTCTTCTCACAGTAAGGATTAGGCTTCCGCCTGTTCCGACTCACAACAGCGACAAACTATTGAATTATAGCCATCTTTTGAGTGGTCTCCCAACATCTCTCCTCCCCACAGGTCTGTATTTTAAAACACTGAGGGAGATCTCATTGAGGCATTCTCTCTACGTGCTCCCTCCATTGGTCGATATTCTGCAATCTTCTCATTCAGGTTGTGAACATCCAGTTCCGTTCTTATATCCTCATTTCTTAGTTAGTCCCTACGACTGCAACCCTGTTTTCTTCGCAGGTATTGCATCTCTGTACTCTACTCTCCTGTGGTCTGGTATTAATCCACGAGTCACTTTCATAGAGTAGGACTGGGGCAGCTATACCTTGTAAAACTTTATCAGGATTTCTTTTCAGAACACTATTTAATGAAATGTATATTTCATTTACAAATTTAAAAACAGTGAAGGTATTCGGACTAGCCCGGTCAGTCAGGTGGCGGTAGAAAGTTGGTTTTAATTATAAAGTAACATTGGTAGAGCGAACATTTTTGGAGACCAGCTCAAGGCTACGCATGAACAAACTCCACTAGGGACCCTTGTTCAAATTTGCATCTACCGTAATAAAAATTTGGTGGTTATCAATATTTCTCAGGATTTACAGCTTAAACGGCTTTTAACTTAAACTTCCTTTTTTTATTTTTATTTCATATAGCACATGAAAACCCTAGTTCTAGATCCTCATATTATAAAAATTGTATCCAGTAAAATAGACTTGATGGAACTAGGGATGACGTTTGGCAAAGCTGCGTGATAATCGAGCCTTCCGTCAGCGATAGAACGAGTATCTAACTGCTCCACGTGGTAAATTTTAAGTAAAAAAATACACATTTAAAAAATTCCTGTAACGTCTACCATCAAATTATTATTTTAATAATTTTCACAATTTGAGTAGTACAGATAAAATAACGAAAATAATGATATAATTTGCTATAAGTTCTTCGGATTTCGGGTTTCAAAGAAAGAGTTACTTTGGGAAAATAACGACAGCTTCTTAAAACATTTATTTTTGAATTTGGAATTTTGCAGAGCTTTTTGGAAAGAACTGTTATATATTCCCCTAAAATTTGGCGAGAATCAGACCACCTGTTCTGATTTTACACGACTTCAAAGTAGGGCTATGGTAAATTAGGCTCAGAAAACGGGCACTTTTTTGTTCAAATTGCCATAACACAGCGTAAAACCGTTTAAAAACATGTTGCTTTTCGTTTAATCAACGCAGATTTAAAAAAGCTAAATTTTTGTGTAAAATACATTAATATCCGATAAGCCATTTTCCGACAACTTGCTTTCAAACTCGAGTCGGATAATAGTCTATTATCTAATAACAAATAAGAGCTAAAAATAATGTTCAAAAAATCAAGACTTCACCACCACCTGTTCCTCCCCTTCCCTCCTCTTCTGCGTTCTATTCCTCGTTCACCTCCTCCTCCTAATTCTTCTCTTACTCCTCTTCCAGGACAAAAGCATTAACCGATTTCAATGAGGAGTAAAACGGATCACCCTTCGTAATGATTAATAATTGGGCCAGCAAGCAACTTGGAATGCTTTTATCGTTTTGTTGTAAGCTGATGTTAACGCTTGCTGATTTTTGCTAAATACATTATGAAAGAATTTTTTGTAACCTAATAACTACCTATATAATATTTTCAGATCATTGCCGGAAATCAAACCGGAGATTTTTGTCTTAAAAATAATACGTACGGAATAAATAACCGAGGCAGACGCAATAACTAAAATTTAAGGCAAACGCATTTTACTAAAATGTTGAAATAAATATTCAAGTTTTAATACTCTGATTAAAAATTTAAATTTTTAAATATATTTACGTTAAATCTGAGTAAACTAGTAAAAAATTAGGTTAAAATGTATATACAATTACAAAAAACTGGTATTTCACAAGGATTAATTTTCACTAAATTACTTGGGTAGGTAGTAAAGGACATTTATTTCACACAGGCTCAAAATGTCCTTTAAAAAGTACGTGTTTTTAGTAAAATTCTTTGTCATCTATTTTAATGAATTAGGTATTTAATGTCATTTTTTTAATTATAAATTTTATAAACGAGTCGACGTGGGGTTTTTTAATAGTTGACCTTCCAATCTACTTTTAATGTAGGTTATTGATAAAAAGAAATTGCTGGAAATTTGAAGTAGACACTTCTGGAGGTATTAAATTTATTAACACAATAGTAACTGACATTTGTTTTCAGTTAATAATTTAAAGAAACGTGTTATAATCATTTTTCTTGATAAGTATTATGCAATTAAATAGTAATAGAAGATAATAAGTTTTCAAAAAGTGTGAAGAAATTTTAAATTCTGAAAATGTTTACCTACTTAATTTAAATTATTAGCGTTGGTATTACTGTGTTTTCTAATTTTTTTAAAAACTACTGTAGGCTTAATACAATTACAGTTCATGACATAGCACTATATTATTATTATTATTATTATTATTATGTGCGTATGGACCCTGATGGATCGCGCTAAGTTTTCCGACTCATTTTTGGGAATTCTTTCTCATTTTCCATACTTCTCTCATTCTTTCCCCATGTGTTTGCTTCCTCTCTTCTATCCACTTTGTCCCTGTCTTTCTAAGAACCTCATTCTCTACATTACATTCCACTCGTTTATCCTGTTTCTGAATGTATTTCTGTTTCCAATACCTGTTGGGTCTATTTGTGCCTTATGTAAGTCTATTTTCACGTGTGTAATCCATGGTGTTGTTGATTTAACTTTTTGTATTAAAGTAAGAAGCTTGTTAGTGAGTCGTGTTGGGGGGAGTCTACTGATTTGTCCATAGAATTGCAGCCTTCTTTTCCGTATGTCTGCCGCTAGGTTAGACATCTCGATTGATTTTCTGGAGTGTAGCCTGTAGCCTTCTTCTGTTAATTTTAGACCTAGAATTTTTCTCATGATCTTAAATCATCAATCTCAAATCATCAATTAGTCAAGCGACTTCTTATGGTGATCATAGCACTATATTTTTATATCATTGAATTTTTTTACCCTTATATGCGTAGCAATCTGTTCAATTTAGAAACCACACGACCCAATGAGATGAGGATGATATGTACGACGTGTAAATGAGGTATACTCTTGTACAGAATCAGGCCGACCGTTCCTAAGATATTATAGTTAATTGAACCCCAACCATCAAAGTTCAACGGTAACCATTTCCTAATATTCAAGTCACTAAAAACAGAAACAACTTTTACTAGGATTTGAATCACGGAACCTCGTCTCCATACATAAACTGTCAATTTCATTAAAAATGTGTTGTTCTTTAAAATGTTTGGAAACTAAAAACTTTCCAACTTTATATGTTAGTTCTTTTGCTCTGGTACCCATCAAACTTTCATGAAAAAAGGGCTTGTAATTGCTAACCAGAGCTTGTATAAAAGGATACGAAATGCTAGTTTTCAAGCAATTTATAATATTGTATTAAATAATACAAAATGGCCTCGTATTTCTCGCTGCATGAGGGAGTATCTACTAAGGGTACATTGGTAACTCGGCCTTCATATTGAGAAATTACAAAAACAATTTTAAATGAAAGTTGACCTTCTGGCCAGCCAAGTCAGTCAGCTGGTCGTAAGCCACTTTCAACTGTAAAGTAACATCAATTAGTCAAGCGACTTCTTATGGTGACCAGCTGTCAGTCAAACATGAACAAACATCGGTGAGTGTCCTTGTTAAAACTCATGACAAAATGAAAAATCCAGCCATAAGTAGCTTTCACCGGAAAACTTTTACAGGCCCCTTGAACCCAAAAAAACATGTTTTTAGCATTTTAAGTACGTTTTTGCGTGTGTGCGTGAACAAAATCTCAAGAACGGAGTATTATACGAAGTTGGATCTTCGAACTTAAATTGAGCACCATAAGAGAAACCGACACGAACATTTTTATCAAAATCAGTCAACTGGAAGAAGTGTTTATTCGTGCAATTTTTTACTTTTTTGAAATTTTCTCAAAAACGACTCCTACGTTATTTTTTAAAAGCTTACATCTTTTGTACTCTACTAGATAAGCTAAGCGTCATGTCTGTTGAAATTCGTGGGGGCTGTCCTTTGTGGTAAACAATAATTATTTTAAAAATTGCGATCTGAATATGCGTTTTTGAGTAAAAGTGTATGTAATCAAAGTTGTAGAAAATTAAAATACCTGCACCTTTTATTCAAAGCATTTTTTTGTATAGCGCTTATTTTAACGTTAATTCGCGATATTTCATATTTTGCTCATTGAAATCGGTAATAAATAGTTTTTTTTAAAGATTGAGGCCTTAGCATTTATTTTAGGACATAAGTATACATTACAATAAAGTACAATTATATTATTACTGAATTTATAGAAAGTTAAAACCTACAACTTTTATATCCAACATGGTTTTTATACAGAGTCTTTAACGTCCAGTAATGATTTTACGTATTTTTAAATCCTACAGAGGATGATTTTTATTTTGTGTCTTTCACTCATGATTAAAATTAGTTTACGGTTTTTATTGTGATTATTCACTCATGATTAAACATAAATTATATTGTTCATTATTAAAATTGGTAAGAGAAATTTGTGTGAGTGTTTCACACCAGATTTTTGTAATAGATCATTAAATAAAACAAACAGATAAACTGAAAATTTGGAGTCTAAAGGCCTATTCTAACGACTCTAGAACTAGCTGTTAGTGTAGGGCCTACTAGCAGCCAGTAAACTAGCGTCATGGGAACGAACAACTAGCACCTAGTTTAGATAAAACGCTAGTATTCACTATCGCGCTAGTGACTTTGAATATGTTTGATTTTACTAACGCTAGTAGAGGAGAAAAGGTCACGTGATTGACTAGCGCTAGTAAACTAGCTCGGTGTGAACGTTTGGAAACGTTAATAGTTACTAATACGCTGCTAGTAGTACCAACAGATAGTAAACTAGCTTCGTGGGAACCGTCATTGACGCGATAGTAGCAAGTACTAGCAACTAGTAAACTAGCGTCGAGCTAATAGGACTTTCAATTATATTTTGTCATAAAAAAGGATTGAAAATACAAAATACGGTAAAAGAATCATAAACATGAACAAAATTATAAATAAATAAATTTATGTTACAATAAATTTTCGACATCTTTAACCTACTGGGCAAATAGAATAAGCCTATATATGAATAAATAAGGCTACCTAAATTCTTTAATAGTATTAAAATCGAGGCGTGCTTGCGTGAGATGTTTACAAAGAATTATAAAATTCTTTTAGTAATAATAATAATTTTATTATTTACTGGGTAATATGATAATAATACTGTATTGATTGGCCTCGGTAAGGATAGACAGAATGTAACTACTTAACTCACTTTCACTGTTCACACACATTACACGTAAACCAAGTTCACTGTCATTTGAATAATACTTCCATTAAAGTACAATGTACCTATTTGCCCCACCGTTTATATTCTTAAATATATTTTAAATCTATTTTATTTTCTCTCTTTTTTTCTCACTCACTTATTTTATCTCTTTCGATCTCCCTCCGTCCTCTCTATATCTGTGTTGTATCACAAAATCACACGCACACAATTTCGGAAATTGAGTTTCGTTGAAAAGTGATCACTTAATTGAATTAAATCATTCGTTTTCATGATAGTTTTGTTAAGTCATGCACGATTTGGCAGAGTTAACCTTGTTCAAGGTCATATTATTATATTATTAAAATATTTTCTTTAACGTTTGTTCGTAGGTCCACTGTATATTATAAAAATAAATCGTTCCTAAAATTTTATAATTATTCTATTAAAATTATTATCTGTTCAAAAATCTGCCCATAACAGACAGGTGGAGTGTCAAATTATTTACACTCAATCTGTTAGTTGCAGGGCTAAAATAAATCTTTTTCTTATCATATGGCTAGCCAATTAAATGACTGAATCATTTAAGAACAGAAGAGGTTGAGGTGTAAAAGACACTAGTCAAAGTTATCTCCTCTGGAAGTAATGAATTTCATTATACAGCCAGACCCTGTGGTGAATGAAGTGAAGGTGTCATTTGCAGAGTAGGAAATACGTGCTTTTCAGAGGGCCCGGCATGCTGATAAGCGTATTTTTCCATTCAGTAAGGAAGGCAATGGTGAACTACCTCAATCCTCGTTTTACTTTGTAAAACCTTTACAGGGGTAAACCAGCCTTTTGGCTGATGACCTAAAAACAACAACAAAATTGTTCAGGTCAACCATCAAAGGTTGGTTTCAAAATTTTAGAGTTTTTACAGAATAAAACGAGGAGTGAAATGGTTTACCCTCGTCTTCCTAACAAGAATAAAATGTTAAACTTCTTATTTGTGGTATAAATTTTCACCAAAAAAAGGCTAAACGACTATAACTTCTGCTATTCTATAAAAATTCTGCTATTTACCATCTTGTACATTCTGAATCACATCTTCGTATGGGATAAAAATTATTTCTAGGTATATAAATCAATACCACTCCAGATATTTGGAACAGAAATAAAAAATAATATTAAAAACTCAGACTTTTGAATAAATACATCCGAGGGTTTCAACTGGTGCTCCGTTTTATGTCTCAAATGCAGCATTATAATATAATGATCTACAGATGCCTCATGTACCAAAATTATTTACTATCAACTATTCGAAAAATTTCACAGACACCCAAACCAACTTGTTCAAAATTTATCAGTGTCTTCGAAAATTATGGAGTAGAGATCTGCTATGTTAGAACCATAATCTACTACTTTCATTTTATATCTATCATGACTCACGGGGTTGGTCTAGTCATAAAGTTGTCGGCATGAGTCAGTTGTTAAACAGCTGATTTTTGGAGACGAAGGTTCCAGGTTTGAATCCTAGTAAAGGTAGTTTTTTTATACGATTTGAATACTAGACAGTGGTTACCTGTGTACTTTGATGGTTATGGTTTAATTAACCATATTCTCTCAGGAATGGTCGGCCTGAGTGAGTACAAAACTACACCTCATTCACACGTCTTACACATCATCCCCATTTCATTGGGTTATGGGGTTGCTCTTTGTTCTAAATAGAACAGATTGCAACGTACATCTATTAGGGATAAAAAAAAATCATGATGAATTCGTTGATACAAGTCAGCTGTTTAACAACAGGTTTTTTGAAGACGATGGTTTCATGGTTAAAATCCTTGTAAAGGGAGTTACTTTTATTTATTTTTCAACCCATAATGTGTGTACATTGCAGTCTCTTCAATTTAAGAACAGTAAACAACCTTATGACCCAATGAATTGAAGATGTATGACGTGTAAACGAGGTGTAGTTTTGTACTTACTCAGACCGACCGTTCCTGAGAGAGTATGGTTTTCAACCTGTAAAGTACACTGGTAAGAACCACTGTCTAGTAATCAAATCCGTATAAAAGTAACTATCTTAACTAGGATTTGAACCAGGAACCTTCTCCCTGATAATCAGCTCATAAACAGCAGATTCGTGGCGACGACTTTATTCCTAGGACCAACCCAGTGGGTTTTACCTATTTAAATCATAATTCCATAAACTACGAAAGTAAACTATCATATTTCCTCTTTTATTTTCATTTTTAACAAATATAGGAACGATTTGTCAATGTAAGTTATATTTACAATAAATTGTTATAAAATGTACTATTTACAGTACTAAATTAAATATTTTTGTGTAAAGAAAATATGTACCTATGCAATTTGTTACACAATAACCCTTCGGCTTTCTATTTGAGTGTCATTTTCAAGGATTTACCAAATTTTATTACGCCAATAATGATTCTATGTAATGATAAAAGAGGTAATTTTCAATTAAATTCTTAAATTGTTTTATAAATGAATACGCAAACAATTGCATGTCTACACAAATTATTACTCTAGTGCGTATGTATTAATGGACATGAGGTATTTTGATACATTACACATATCTGCTCCGAGCGTACAAAATCACAACTTACAAAATTTTAAGGTCATTAAAAAGGGATTATTTTCATGATAACAAACAATATTTAAATTTTAAGCATGTTAAAAATTATTTATTTACAAAATTGTATAAATTAATACAAAAATAATTAATAATATTAATTACCTGCTCGGTGGATTATTAGACAAGGTGTTTTAATCTTCAGCCGAGGTAGGGGTTTGATTTTAGTAGACATGGCGCCTACCCTTTTTTTAGAGCATAAAAAATTTAGTAAATAAGGCGATTTTAATAAAAATCGTAGAACCAGTTTTTGAGAAACTCGCAAAAAGTGAAAAATGACACGAATAAACTACTTCTTCTGGTTGACCGATTTTAATGAAAATTTTCGTATTGGGTCCGGTAGTAAGTATCTAACTTAAGTTTCAAGTTTCAAGTTCGTAGGATGTTCCGTTGTTGAGATATTCTGCACACACACACACACACACACACACACACACACACACACACACACACACACACACTAATCGCTTAACACATGTTTCTTTTGTGTTCAGAGGGCCTGAAAACGTGTAAATCCGGTAGAAACTCGATTTCGAAAAATCAACATGAAAACAATACTTTCTTCCTATATATTCATTTAGGCAAGAGAAAGTAATTAATAGAATAAAAGAATAATACCAAAATTCTAAAGATATTCTTCAGGCCTCAGGCTACCACTTTTGAGACCTCTTTCAAAAAGGATCTTTCGAGCCCATCATATTCAGTGATATGTTTAAAAAAAATCAAACTCCATTTTAATATTTAGATTATTACTTTTACTCCAAACAAATTACAAATATCGGTATAAAGCATGATAAGAAGATTTTTTACAACAAACAATGCTATCAAAAATAACTTGACATAAGATGAGAAACATAATGAACTAATATCTTTTGTAGTTATTGAAAAGCTCTCCTGTACAATATACAAATTATTCAATGGAAACTCCCTCAGGTAACAAATTGAAGATTCTTTTGTACTTCTACAAGACTAAGAACATACAATTTTAAATTACAGTTTAATCTAGCTCAAAAATGAGTTGGCTTATTTCACAGGTTAAAATATTTTTTAGATAGACTACCAAATTATTTATTAACGGAAATGCAGAGGAAAATCCATTTCAGTATATTGCATATTTAGGATAAATAACATTTATACAATTTTTTAATACAACGTTATAAATTACCATAATAAATTTAACACACTAAAATTTCAGTTCAATACCCTGAAAATGTTCATAAATAAATTTATAAGAACATGAAAAATACCATAAATATTTTATGGATATAATTTTTATAAAAATTTTCAAAGAATTTGCATAATAAAATAGCTTTAAAAGTAAAACATCTGGAAAATTATTTTTGAATCCTTTTAAATTTATGGATAAAAAGGATTTTATGTAAAATTTACTTAAATTTATATGTAAATCCATTTGTCCTATTTAAATTCAATCCTTGTATAAAAATATATTTATTTTTTATCCTTATCAAGTAATGCTATAAAATAAATAATATCAAAGTGTTGTCTTCTTCATTCCAGTTCACTGTCATCTGTTTATACATTTTTATTTTCGTTTTATAATAAATACTTAGGCTATCTATTTTAAAAGAATTTAGTTTGAAATAATTTTATGAAAAAGAAATATGAATTCACACTTGAATGATGACGCATCATGTCAACTTTCTTTTCAATATATCAGTATCACACACTCCATCAATAGGTCAACACAATAATTCGTTACCATAATCGCAATATGAATTTTAATTAAGTAATATAAAATATTATTAATCTAGAACAGGAAGACGAACTTTCCATTGGAGCTTTCTTACGCATCCTTATATCTAATTTTGGTTGATATATTTTCTAAAATTATATTAGAGTAATATCAATTAGTAATCGATTCCATCCTAACATTCTGCACTATAATCTGGGGTGAGCCGTAGGCTCCTAAATTATGTCTTCATTTTACTTATTTTCCATCACTCTAAAATCCACCAAAACCAAATTGTTGTAAACAAGTGATTTGATCTAATTTTACTTAATTTTTCAAATCCAATCAGAGGTTCACTTTTACTTTCTTTTTTGCCTATATGAATATAGTAAGGAAAGTATTGTTTTCATGTAAATTTTTCGAAATCGATTTTCCACCGGATCTACACGTTTTCAAACTCCCTGAACCCACAAAATACATGTTTTTAGCGATTGGTCTCTGTGTGTGTGTGTGTGCGTGCGTGCGCAGAATATCTCAACAACGGAACATCGTACGAACTTGAAACTTGAAACTTAAGTTAGATATTACTACCGGACCCGACACGAACATTTTCATCAAAATCGGTCTACCGGAAGTAGTAGTTTATTCATGTAATTTTCACTTTTTTGCAATTTTCTCAAAAACGGCTACTACGAATTTTTTAAAATCGCCTTATTTATTAAATTTTTTGCTCTACAAGATAGGGTAGACGATACATCTGCTGAAATTCTTGGGGAGGCTAATTTCACGTAAAAAATTTGTTTTTTAAGATTGCCGGTTTGATATGCATTTTGCACAAAAATGTGTATAATATAAGTTGTAGAGAATTTAAATTCATAAAACTTTATTTCAGACATTTTTTTTGTATAACGCTTAGTTTACCGGTAATTAGCGATTTTCTGTTTTTCTTCACGAAAATGTGCAAAAATCGATTTTTTAAAGATTTCAACCTTAGTATGCATTTTACGACAAAAATGTAGTCTATATATAATAAAATTTTTAGTAAATTAAAAGATCTACAACATTTATATTAAGCATGTTTCTCTAAAGAGCCTAGTTTAGCGTCAAAGAGTGTTTTTCCGTATTATTAAGTCAAATTAAGTTGGTTTTCATTTTGTATCATTCACTCATGATTAAAATAAGGTTATGTTTTTTGAGGTTAGTTTTTTGTTTATTTTTAATATTTTATTACTAATGTTAGGTTATATAGTTCATTATTCGCATTGGCCAGAGAAAGTTGTGTCAGTGTATCACACCAAATTTTTAGGATTCAAAACTGTAAGATTTTTACAGTGAAAAAAATTAGAATATAACCGAACCCCCAACCAAATGACCGGGGTTTTCTGTCAATAATCTAATTCCGTTAGTCAGGAAAATTTAATTTTAGTTGCCGGGCATTCATTTTTACCTTATCCTAATGTGAATCAGAATTTTCTGGTGGTATTAAGTTTCCAATGTAGCTTATATTCTTACTTCTTGACGGTTACCACCTTATAAAACCTCTATAAAACACCTTATAAAACCACCTTACTGGTAAAACTACTAAACCCAAGGAGGATCTTTGCTACCTAAGCAGTCACATACTGCATCTACTTGAAATGTTCCAGGAGTTAAAGAACCATCAAGTTGTAGGGGGGAACAAATATCCCAATCTCAAATATCCAAATTATTCACCGTAAAATTTCCCCCGAGCTCTAACAGCTGCATCCTGGTACATGATAAACAATCGCATTTTCAAATAAATTCCGCAACTCTGGCCGCACTCGTAAAATAACAATTTTTTAAGCACGACCGCGTAGCCTCCAAGAATTTCAGCAGACATGACGCTTATCCTATCTTGAAGAGTATAAAAAAATTAGTAAATGAATTGAATTTATATATTCATGTAAATAATTGAATTTACATGAAAAGTAGAAAAACTTATTTGGTTCACTAAAACAGGATTTCCGCTTGAAGAATCTAGTGTTATTGAATTTTTTAAAAAAACGTAGAAGCTGTTTTTGAGAAAATCGGAAAAAAGTGACAAATTTCACGAATAAACTATTATCTACTTCCAGTTGACTGATTTTTAATGAAAATATTCATTTTGGGTCCGCTTGTGATACACAATTTAAGTTCCAAGTTTCAACTTTGTACACTATTCCATTCTTAAGATGTTTTGTTCATAAACAGATCATTTGCTAAAAAAACTTGTTTTATTTTGGTTCAAAGGCCTGGAAAACGGCTACTTCCGGTGAAAACTCGATTTCAAAAATCGACATGAAAACAATACTTTCATTCTTTCTATATTCGTATAGCGCAAGAGAAAGTAAAAATATATAATTCACCGATGAATACGAAAAAATAAAAATGTGTATATACTAATTTGAATTTACATGAAAAGTAGGAAAACTTAGTTGATTCACTAAAACAGGATTTCCGCTTGAAGAATCTAGTGTTATTGAATTAGATATATTTCGAGGTCTTTAAAATATATTTCGTTCAAGATACAAGTCTTAATATATTTGTTCAAGAACACTTCTTACCAACCATGTGAACAAATTAGTGAAATAGTCTTTGGCAATATTTATAATTAGTGTGAAAAATATTTCCGGAAGTAAAAAAATTCAAGAGTATTGTTAGATACAATTGTTTATAAAAACAAATTAGTTATATAACATGATTAATTTTATGATTTTATAATGAGTTATTGAATTTTAAAAGGATCTGAAAAAGTGGCAATGAAATAGGTCACTTTTTCAAATGAAAATGAGGTGTATCAGTTATTCAAGTATTACAGTTCTTAATTCGTGAATTTTAGATAGGTACTGGCATTAATGCCCATAACAGATAGGTGGAGTGTTAAATTATTTGAACTCGATTTGCTAGTCCTAGGGCTACAAAAAATACTTCTATTTCTTATCACATGAACAGCCAATTATATGACTGAAACATTTAAGAACAGAAGAGGTAGTTGTGTAAAGACACTAGTCAGAGTTATTTCCTCTAATTGTAAAAAATTTCATTATACAGCCAGATCCTGTGGTGAATAAAGTGAAAGTGTTATTTGCAGAGTGGAATGTAGATGCTTTTTAGAGGACCTAGCATGCTGATAAGCATACTTTTCCACTCAGTGAGGAAGGCAATTGTAAAACACCTCACTCCTCATTTTACTTATTAAAGCCTCTAGAGGTTCAAATCAGTCTTTTGGCTGATGACCGAAACACACTGGTATTAAAAAGTCGTAAATGTAGTAGTAAAAAGTACCGGTAAGTGCTTCTGAAAGTACTTGAAAGCGACAAGTATGGCTATTATCAAAGTAAGTTGACTGGACAGATTTTAGTCCTCCTCTTGGTGTTAAACATTAACACAACTTTCTCTTGCCAATGTAAATACTGCAACGTACAACCCATATTTAATCACGTGTAAACAATGTAAAATTAAAAACCAAACCTAATTTTAATCATGAGTGAAAGACAATAAATGGAAATCAACATCTGTTGGACGTAAAAATACGGAACATCACCAATTAACGCTAAACTAGGCTCGGTAGAAAAATGTGTTTGAAATAAAAGTTGTAGTTTCAATTTTCTAATTTTCATTATAATATACACTTTTGTCATAAACTGCATAATAAACATTTATACTTTATATGCATTTTTGGCCAGAAGTTTAAGTTTCTATAATTTAAGTTAGGCCTATTCGAAATTAGCAAACCCAAATCTTTTATTTCTAGCGTTTTTTTCTACAACGTTTACTTTAGCGTAAATTAGTGATTTTCTGTATTTTGCTCATTAAAATTGGTAAGAATGGGATTTTTAAAGGTTGCGACCTTAGTATGCATTTTATGAAAAAAATGTATAGGTACATCTAAATTATAGAAATTTGAATTTGACATGAATAAAGTGAAGGTGTCATTTGCAGAGTGAAAGTTAGTTGCTTTTTAAAGGGCCTGGCACGGTGATTAGCATACTTTTCCACTCACTGAGAGGCAATTTTTCAAAAAATACAGGAAATAAGAAAAAGTACAACTTTAATTCAAGCTTTTTTTGATAGAGCTTGTTGATGTTTAGGTCAACAGCTGAAAGGCTGGTTTGAACCTCTAGAGGTTTTACTAAGTAAAAATGAGGAGTGAGGTGGTTTACAATGGCCTTCCTCACTGAGTTGAAAAATTATGCTTATCAGCATGCCAGACCCTCCGAAAAGCACTCACTTTCCAACCTGCAAATGGCACTTTCACTTCATTCACCACAGGATCTGGCTGTATAGTGAAATTCATTACTTTCAAAAGAGATAACTCTGACTAGTGTCAATTCTACCTCTTCTGTTCTTAAATAGTTACGTCATATAATTGGCTGACTATGTGATAAGAAACAGAACTATTTTTGTAGCCCTGGAACCAACAGATCGAGTGTAAATAATTTAACACTCCACTGCCCGTTATGGGCAGTGATAGAGCTTAGTCAATTGTTTTTCCATATCTACGGAGGTTGATTTTTATTTAGCATCATTCACTCATGATTAAAAATTACGTTTTGGTTTACATATTGCCAAGAGAAAGTCGTGAGAGTGTTTTATAAAAAAATTTTCAATTCAGTCAGTTTTATTGCTATAATAATAAAAATAATAATTAATTTGTAAAAGCTAATTTAAAATTAACAAAAAAAATTGTAAATTGTTATTTTAATTACTTATTTACATTTTATTAATAAAAATGTAAACAATTTTGTAATCTAATACTACAAACAAAATAATAAGCAAAACAAAACATCTACAAGAAATCAAATGAAGGACATTCGCGTAAGCAGTTCAAGAACATTTTGTGTAGCCTACTATAAAACAATTAAACATGAGACAACAATGAATTTTATATTCTGTAGGTAATTACTAAACACAAGTTAACTTTATTTTTTAATTATTATAGCTGTAGTTTTATAGAATACTAAGCTTTTATTAAAGAAACGGTTTAATAATATGTACACAATACACACAAGATGCTTGCTTGGGATTTTTTCTCATAATGTTAAAATATAAAATTAAAGGGAAACATTCTAAGTTTTTTTTCTATTAAGTTACTTTCTAATTTCTATAAGATTTACTTCAAGCAAATTAATTATTGTAATTAATAATAATTTAATTATTATTTAATTATGTAGACCTACCTTTTCATTTTTTTAACATAGCAAATGTATTTTGTAAAATATTAAAAACAATAAAAATGTCGGTCGATTTTTGTCTAAACTAAAGAGGATTATATTAGATTAGCAGTAGATTAAATTTTATTAAAGAAATACTTCAAAGAGAAATTAGCTAATTTAATCACCTTGAAAATCAAATGTAAATTTATTTTTGTTATATTTAGGTTACCTTAAAACAATAAATGTTAATAGTACAATTTTAAAATCCTTTCAATTGGAATACTGATAGATATTAAATTTATTTAAGAGTATTTTTTTAGTATTAATCTTTTCTTATTAATATTTTAAAACAAAAACAAATAGCACTATTGTTCTTTAAAAATTTCAAATTTTTATAATAAATGTATTAACTATTTTCTAAGATTATGCTTTTGTAATTTTTATTCTTAATAATTAATGCAACGTTAAGTAGTTTAACCTTTTAAAATTAAAGTAGATTTTATGTTGTCATTTACTAAGTTGTCATTTACTGATTGCAACTAAAGGTACTTGATTATTATTTTAACTTGTTAATTATCTTTAAATTTTTTAAAATGATTTATGAAAATTAATATAAACTAAACGTACCAAATGTCCTACCCTTCATCGAAAAATGTGTCAAAATTTTTTTTTTTTTTTTAATTTGTTTAACGTCGGATCAACATCAAGGTCATTAGCGACGACGTTGGGGTGTAACTGTGTGTGATGAGGATGAAATGATTTTTTGTAACGTATGAAAATATGCCGTGCCTGAGTGGGATTCGAACCCAGGACCGCATGATGAGAGGCGAGCACGTTACCAACTGCGCCAATGCGGCCGGCAATTAAATTCTTCCCCAAAAATGGTCAGTATCTGAGCTGTATTTAGACAGGCGATGACATGGAAGATACTTGTCAACCATAAGCGATAATTACTTAAAAACTTTTCGACAAGCGTTCTAAATTACCCAAGATTTCGAAACGCTTAACGTACAAGGTAATTTTTGAATCGATCTTTGTTTAAAAGGTAAATCATGTGACATAACTAAATATCCAAATCACATCTATTATTAATACAGAGCAGGTTTTTTTCTACACGATTTTAACCACCTGAAACTTCACCGATTTTCCCCGAAGTGGGCTCAAATGAATCGTCTGTTTTAGTAGATTTGCAGAAAACTAACCAAAATCATATATTTTGAATTATGACGGTAAAATAGGAGGTCTAAAATAAAGAAAATAATACGTGAAGTTAATAAGAACGAGAATACGGTAAGCGATGCGTCTGTGTACCGAATGCAGTTCTACCCTAAGCATATATCTCACTCTTTCTCTATCTATCCCTCCCACATCTCGCACTATTTCAGGTTGGAGGGGGTCAAGTTCAACGAACTAAAGTATTCCAACGCATTGGCAGTGACACATCGCTTTAGAATTTCCAACGTGGTTGTTGCTACTTTGAGTAGCGTAGCTACAGTGAGTTCTGCTATATTTTGCTTTTGTTTTTAACAGCTCTTTTCAGAGCTCTTATAATTTTTCAGATCATTTGATAGCCTAAAAATTCAAATAATGCCACGCAACAATAAAACAAAAAATGTTGTTTACAGAGAAGTTTTATAAAAACAAATTTACTTTTTTGCACGGGTTTTTCCGCACGTGTTCACCTAGTATCCAATAAAACGAAGACTTACGCATCCCTTGCGTCAATGACAAACTTCAAAATCACAATAATTCCTCAATACTCAACATAAATTATCCCTATTTACCATAAATTGAACCAAGATGATTGAAAAGCTTATGGAGATTAATGGATCATTATGATTTTGAATTATGTCTGCAAACCTACGATACAAATTTAGAAATGTATTATTAACGTAAGGGACACTTAAGTCATCGTATAATGTTTTATTGGATACTTAATTCCGAGAATTAGTATTGAGTCGCGAAAATTTTAAAACGACTTCGTGAAATTATTGGTTGGGGCATTGCCTTGTTTGTTAAGAGTTTTGAAGTCATGGGTGATTTTTTATCGCTTGCTGAAAAGTCTGTATAACTATTTCAGCCTATAATTTAGCAATGTGGCATATGATTGATGTGTGTATTTCAGTGTATGTTCTACTTGTCTAAATACAGCCTAAGATACCGAGCTTGGGGAAAAGATTGTCGAATTAAAATAATTGATGTTGTTGTTTAGGTCATCAGCCGAAAGTCTGGTTTGAACCTCTAGTGATTTTTCTAAGTAAAACGACATTTTCACTTCATTCACCACAGGGTCTGGCTGTACAATGAAATTCATTACTTTCAGAGGAGATAACTCTGATTAGTGTCTTTTTGTAGCTTTGGATTTAACAGATTGAGTTCAAATAAATTAATTAACATTCCGCCGTCTGTTATGGGCAAGTTACAACAGTTGTGAACACTTTTTTCAACGAAGGCTGAAGATATTCTGTACGTTTTGTTTACATTAATTTTTATATTCTATTTTATAAACTAGGCCTATACTTTGAGAATGCCAAGATGATATTGAATGGTCCATACTTCAATGAAAGAACAACAGTTGCAACAGTGAAACTAGAAAGCAATGTAATAGGAATTTGTGGTGGTATTTACAAAGTAAATAATAACGTAGTCCCCCGAGGTTAGCAAAAATTCCGCGAGCAGCGCGGGTGCAATTACTAATAGATTCCTTTTTTCATCAGTCTCTCGACTGGTTTGATGCAGTTCTCCTAGCTGTTCTATCTTGCACAAGTCGTTTCATATCTATATACTTTTAACACCCCACATCTTTTGTAATTTACTTTATACGAGTATATTCTAACCTTTGCCGCCCCCTACAATTCACTCCCTCAATATTACCCTCCATTATTTATAGACCAATACCTGGATATCTTAAGATTATGCCCCACTAGCCTAACATTTCTTCTGGTAAGATGTTTCCATATACTTCTTTTTTCATCCACTCGCCTAAGAACCTCTAAATTACTTATTTTGTCCACCCACCTAATCTTTAACATTTTCCTATAACAGTACATTTCAAAAGGTACTTATCCTTTTCCTTTTTACAGCCCTAACACCCACGTTTCACACCTGTGTAATGCTACTCCAAACATAGTATTTTAAGAAATTTTTCCTAACCTGTAAGTCAATTTTTGTAGTCAGTAACCTGTTTCAATTCAAAGGGTTTTCTAGCTTGAGCAATTCTACTTTTGATATTACTTGTGCTTCTACCATCCTTTGTTATTTTACTCCCTAGATAGCAAAATTTTCCAACTTCCTGTATGTTTTCGTTGCCTACTTTTAAAATTTCCCATCTCTTGTCTACTAATACTCTCATCTACTAATAAGTATAGTAAATAACTAAGTTAAGTTATACAATTTACTTAACTAGTTTAAGTGTAGAAAAACATAAGTTACGTTAAACCATCTGTTATAAGTTTATAATTCTTTGTAATAAGATGAATCACTTAAATTGCCAACCCGTATTTTAAAAAAAATTAATAACCTGATTTGTTAGTGTTTTAACTTGTATTATTTTAACCTAAAAAGCCTATATTATGACTGCATTCATAGTATGCCTATTTATTCAATAATACGGAAGTCACACTGTTAAAGTCAGATTAACTAGAAGTGATTAAAACAGGAAGAACTGCATACGCATGATTTAATTTCTTGTTTATGTTCTAGTGTGTTTATACCGATGTATAAATGGCCCTGCATTAGGCCTGTACTATGTATTGTAAGTGGAGAGAGAAAGGACGAAAAGAAAGAAGAATTAAACAACGAAAGAGAATAGTAAAGGAGAAGTGAAAGGCTTTCCTACTATCTCTTTACACTATATCAAGTAACCACTGGCATCGCCGTGCACCTAACAATATTCAGTCAGTGTAGATTTAAGAAGCGTCGTATAGAGACTTTAATGTTCGATAAGAAAGAAGTTGTCCGTAACGCGGTTTGAATTATCTCGTGGAAAAGTGACTCGGTTATACTACATTGTTAATTATGCGCTGTTAAAAAAAACTCCGGGTTTAATGTGCTTATAATTAAAGTGCTTATTGATTTTATTAATAATTTTTATCAACTATTTCATTCGGTATGATAATTTATTAACATTAATTTTAAAATACTTCATATGAAAATATATTAAACAATTATTTAAATCCGAAAGTAAGGAAATGTTTTAAATTTAAATTAATTTTAATATCATTAACCCATTGATTTTTTTTATAATTAATATTGCTTTATTTAATTGATCTAAATACATTTTTAATATCTTATTAATAATTTTAAATTTTACATTAAAATTCTCAATTAATACTACACATATATAATAAGTTTATATTTTTTATTTAATCATCATGATCTTGAAATTTGATCACCTAAGTGTTTTTATTATGATATCTGACCTTTCTTTGATCATTTTGTCAAAATGTTATCTCTATTTAAATCTATGTAAGATAAATTTAGGTTGTAAATCTATTTTAGTTACCAATAATAACCAACCGGGTTATCCTGAGGGCAATTAATGTTTAAACATTGATCAGATAAATTAAAAGTAAACAAATATAATTTGTTAATAATACTAAGTAAATAATTAATACTGTAGTTATTAAATTTAAATTCATAATCCATAAAATTTTATAAGTTAATGATCAATAGGCTACAAGATAAGTAAAATTTATAATTAAATTTAATAATTATGAAGTTATAATAATTACAAATTATATTATGTTGTTTAGGTCATCAGCCGAAAGACTGATTTGAACCTCTAGAAACTTTACTAAGTAAAACAAGGAATGAAGTGGTTTACTGTTGCCTTCCTCACTGAGTGAAAAAGTATGCTTATCAGCATGCCAGACCCTCTAGCTCATATTTTCCACCCTTTAAATGGCACTTTCACTTCATTCACCACAGGGTCTGGTTGTATAATGAATTCATTACTCTCAGAGTAGATAAATGTGACTAGTGTCTTTTACACCTCTACCTCTTCTGTTCTTAAATATTTCAGTCGTATAATTGGTTGACCATGTGATAAGAAACAGAAGTATATTTTGTAGCCCTGGAATTAATAGATCAAGTGTAAATAATTTAACACTCCACCTGCATTTTATGGGCAGTTATTGTAGTTATAAATTTCAATTTCATGATCCATAAAATTTTGTAGGTTAATGATCGATGGTAGGCTACAAGATAAGTAACAAAAAGTTCAAATATTTAACAATTATACAAAAATGAATTTATAATTAGTATAAATTATAATGAAATAACATAAATTTATTATGAAAATAAAAATCTCTATATAAATACAAAGGTTTACTTTTTATGTTAGATCTAAATATTTAAAAATAAATAATATTTTTACTAAAATATAAAAATTTTAACCAAAGACAAAAAGTAGAAGAAAATTAGTTCTAATATTATAATTTTTTACATTTATTTCCTAAGGAAAACTCTTTCTGTTAAAATATACCTGTTAAAATTATTTAAAAAATTAACTTATAGCCTATGAAATACTACGAGTATTAAACGTTTTAGTGCATGGTTATTTTATTAATAGAGAATTTTTTAAATAATATAGAAGAGATAAACTTCCGAAAATAAATCCATGAATTATAAAATTAATTTTAAAAATATAAGTGTGCATGATTGAAATATTTTTATTTTGGTAGAAAATTAAGGAGACAGCTTGGTAGAACAGAACTATTATAATTAAATTTATTACATTTTGTTGTTTATGTAGTATAAGTCGTATACTTTACCAGTTTCAAGAGATATAGCCTAGATTATTAAATTCCAACCAAAATATAATATTAAAAATCGTAACTTATGCTGTTCAAACAATCTTTTAAGTATTTTCATTCATTTAACTTCAAATTTTAATGATAATGTGATAAGTAGCCCTAAATAATTAAGTCTACGAATTTCCTAAACCTTTTAAATGAACCTTACCTTCTTTAAATAATGTAATTAGGAGAAGCTTTCAAAAATCCAATTGACAAATTAAATTTTTTCTTGACTTATAAAGTAAATAAATTAATTTTATAATCGAATAAACTTACGTATATTATTTTCTTAGACTTAAGATAAGGTCGCTTCTTGATCTATGAAGACAGACACCTACTACAATTATTATGATTTTTTTCGTATAAGGCCAATTTTAGACCACGTAAGGTGACTTTAGATGTTTCTGGAAGCTCTTTTTGCAGCTCACATTCTCAGTATTCGTTCATTGTAGGCTTTTCTCCTTTTTTCTATCCACCTGTTTCTCTGTTTTCGTTCTTTATGGAAACCCTTTAAGTCTGTAATTAGTTGTCTAAATTTGGTTCGGTTCATTAAGTTTTCTCGGTTTATTCCGGTTTTCTAAATATCCTTTCTGACTCCTTTTACTAAATAAAACGAGGAGTGAGGTGGATTGCAATTGCATCCTCACTAAGCATGCTTATCAGCATGCCGAGCTCTCTGAAAAGCACATATTTTCCACCCTGCAAATGACACCTTCACTTTATTCAACACAGGGTCTGGCTGTATAATTAAATTCATTACTTTCAGAGGAGATAACTCTGGTCTTACACCTCTACCTCTTCTGTTCTTAAATGATCCTATCATTTAATTGGCTTACTATTTATCCAACACCTTAGGTCTATTGTTTAATGTCTTAAAAATTGTTTTGTCATCCATTCTATGTTCGTAGAATTTTAGTTTTCTTTTTCTAATGGTTCATTTTTCTTGTATAGTTATTCGTCTTCGTAACGTGTACTGTTCGTCTATCTTTAGACTCATTATCGTGTGGAGGGTCTTTCTCTCAAATTTCTCTATTTCTCTTAAGCGAGGCTTCCCAGTCATTCTAAGACACTCACTCGCGTACAGACACACAGGTTATTTTTTATCGTATTATAATGCCTGATCACCTATAATTAGAATATTAAATACATTCTTTTACATTTTAACTAAACAAAATAGAAATAGACTCTTTAAAATAATTGCTAAACGTTAATTTCCCTGTTAAGTCCTTGTAAGGCCTCCGAGCCAGCCCAGTCAGTCAGCTGGTAGAAAGTCATTATTATTTGTTAAGTAACACCGGTTGGGTAATCGACTTTGTATGGTGACCAGCTGACAACCCTCCATGAACAAACTCTACTGGGGATCCCTGTTCAAACTCATGCCTAATCCACGTCAAAAATACAGAAAAGCAGTGATCAAATTGGGTAGTTGTCAATAACGTACAGTTCCCGATAACAAATAGCCTAAAGGATAAAAAAAATCCCAGTACATGGACATTTGTGTTATTTTTAGCTATAAAATTAGCTTCAGAGAGGGATTGCTCTTCAATTTTAAATCACCTTGTATTTATTATCCAGGATGACATATTTTTGTTCTGTAGTAAAGAACCCTTAATTTGTCTAATTCCAAAAATTCGTTCTAGGATTGTTTAAGAAAATTTAATTTTCAAATTTTAGCTTAATCGGTTCAGTTATTTTATTTATTCAAAATGAATAACTCACAAATTAAGATATAGGCCTATATATAATCATAAAAACCTAATTTTTGACTTCATAGGGTCAGGAAACATGAAGAAAAGTTGAAATTTAGGTACAAAAAACTTTAACCCATCACGATATTTCCCAAAACTAAACTAGATTTTTAAGATGACTACTATATTTTACTCTAATTGAATGTATACTCATTGCTGACAATAAGTTATTTTATTTTGAATTATTTTATTTTATTACTGATAGGTCTCAGAATTTGCTTGAATTCTGTAATTTTTTCAAAAATTGTTGTGAATTAAATGCTGTTTCTTTATCAGAATAGAGTTAGCACAATATATTTTGTCTAAGCTTTGTTTTCATTTGATTAACTCAAGTTACATTGGGGGTTAACAATAATGTAATTAAAACGCAGAAAGATGTAAAGAGTATGAAGTCCTGTGGGTGGTCAGGGGGTAGTAAAAGTTAAGAAAGTTGTTTAATAATTTAAATCTCTCAATCAGAATCTATTTTGATACAAATTTCGCATTTCAACATTTTCACATCTTCAGAATTTTTTACAAAATAAAACTTCATGTTTTTGGTTCTTCTGAAAAATTACAAAAATGGAGTTAACTTCCTTTACTAAGGGAAAGAACTAAGGGGTGTACACGCTTGGACAGAATAAGAAAATAATAAGGAAATCAGGTCAGATTTATCTATCTACAACTTGAACGAAAAGATAGAGGATTATCGCAAAAGGTGGAGACAGCACATGGCAAGGATGTCAGATCACAGGATACCTAAGGCAGGCACACTGATATGCTCCAGAAGGGAAAAGGGATGTCGGTAGACCTAGGAGAAGATGAAGATAGATGATATAGTTTGTGAGTTCGGAACAGACTGCGGCCTAATCCTTAGCTGGAAGAAGAAGAAGACTTCCTTTACTTCTTAAGTACAAAATTATAAATACAGATTATAAACAAATAAAATGATATCAAAGAGGATTATATTAAAATAGGAACGTTCAATTTAAAATACCAATAAATAGATATTTAAACCTATTAAATAGTAATCTACATCTGAATATATTACTAATGAACCTAACTGGGTGACCGTGTTAAAAACAATACACATTTATTACATCGTTTTAAATAAGACTAATACGTAGACTACTGCAACAATAAATAATATAGGCTATTTTTATAAAATTATTATTAATAACAATTAAATAACAAATTATAAAATAAAAATTTATTACTTTAAAACTATTTTAAAGGATAAATTTGTATTAATTTCAACTAGATTATTGTATTCATAAATTTAAATTTTTGTATAGTTTACTATGACATTCACACGTGCTTTTATCAAGTAACCTTAATAAATATTTATAGTTTCAAACGCATTTGTATTGTATACTTATCTACTTTCACTAATATTTCCTTGGTTTATATTTTTAATATATTTGTTCATACGGAACAATACATAATTTACAATTAACGGTAATATTTAAAATTTTATTTAGTAAATAATTGTTGGCCAAATCTAATTTAACAGTTCGTAATAAATTACAATATTTTTCTAAATTTAAAAGTGATAAGTTATTTATATTATTTTAAAAGCGAAATCATCATGAAATCTTTAGAGCCTAAAGGTTTGACATTTTGAAATTTGATGTGTAGATTTCATTTGGGTTGTACGTGCACACTATGAAAAATTTAAAAAAATTCTGCATCTAAAGGAAGAAAATTTAAAAAAATCGGTTTTAAAATATTACAGGGTTAATCCTTTTTATGTCTTTGGTAGGCTAAGTATACTTACCACTGGCAATAAGGTCGATTTTTTTTAGAATAAGCTGTGCAGTTGAACCTTATTGTTTTTTTTAATGATTTTATAGATGTTTTCTGGTAAGTAGGCTATCTATTAGTTGCGACTCTTGCGGTGTTACGTGTTTTCCGTTCTTCTGTACGGAGTAGAGTCTTGGACGTTGACGAGGGCGACCACTGCTAAACTTGAAGCCTTCGAACTTTGGGTGTACAGAAGAATGCTGAGGATACCATGGACAGATAGGGTGACCAACATTGAGGTACTGCGTCGGATGGACAAGGAACCAGAGGTAATAAACACCATTAAGTGTCGCAAGTTGCAATACCTCGGTCATATTATGAGGAACCACGGTAGATACGAACTGTTGCAGCGCATCCTGCAGGGAAGATTGGATGGTAGAAGGCAGCCAGGCCGAAGAAGAATATCCTGGCTTGATAACCTGAGAGACTGGTATGGGAAAAGCTCGGCCCAACTGTTCCGCATTGCAGATGACAAGACCAAGATAGCCATGATGACAGCCAGCGTTCGAACCGGACAGGCACGCTAAGAAGAAGAAGAAGGCTATCCAGATTTTGAAATTAACGCAGCGACCATTTGCTTCGTGAGTTGCACGAATGTGATAAGGATTCATACCAGCGTATGCTACCGTGTTGTTTTGTTGTTACTTTTGTACAATGCATAGAAAATTCGAGTTTTTTACGAGAAAGCAAGCATTCATGCTAATAAAAAGTTAAGATAAGCTATTCTACAAATTTTTTGGTGATCTAGTACTACAAGGTTTTTTTAATAGCTAAGCATTCTTACCACAAAATATTACGTGATTCCCATTTTAATAAAGGTTCCTTGGTAAAGTATACTTACCAGGGCTTAGCATCAACAAAAACGAAATATCTTAACTGTTCTGGCACTGGAAATACATTATTCAAGTCCCTATAAAGCAAAATTTAACATTTTCAACATTTACATTTTCCCCTGTAGTAGGCCTACTGCCCTACTAAAAGTTAAGGTATAATTAAAATCAAGTAAAAAAAAGTGTTATAGAAAATTAAACAGTTGATATATTTATTTATAAACTTTTATCATACGATTCTTATTTTAGCCGCAATATACGAGAATTCGCTAAAAACAACTGGATGGAATCAGCATAAGTAGGCCTACATATGGAAAAAATTAAAAACAAACATTTAGAACCGCTCTAAATTTTATACATACGTATTTAATAACCTAGTTGCCTTGAAATCATAAAATATATTTATGCCAAGAAACTTCCTCTGATGTCTTTAATCGTGTACAGTTTTTACATAATAAAAAATAGATTTTCATGTAGGTTACTCATCCAATACATAATACATTTTAACAGATTTTTTATAAGCCAATAAATTTGCATAATTATCATAAACTAATGGCAGATATCTAATTAAATTTCTCTATATGGAGTTAAGAAGAAACTTGTTTACAACTAGGTGCAATTTATTGAATCAAAATTAGTTTCTTTATTTATTGTGAATATAAATTACCTTATCAGTTTATTACTCATAAATTACTTTATTAATTTTAAACTATAAATTTTATGTTAATTATTATAATTTTTTCTGATATTGGATTTTGATAAAAATAAGATCATATTGTGGAATTTTGGCAAGGATGCCCAGGTTTTGCAAGGTCTTTATTTGGCATAAACTTGAAGGTGTTTGGTATCGTTAAAAATATGAAAGTAATTTCCCATAACCAGTAACCATGACTTAATTGGTGGCAAATTTTTAAATTGTCATCTATCATTTTTCCCGTCCGTCCGTCACAACTAGATGTTAGAAACTACCAGAGATATCAACAAACAGTATTTGGATTCGTTATCTAAACAAAAAGTTAGTGGAAAAAATTGGGTTTAAAGGAATTGGGCTTTGACTGGAAGTGACCCAAAACCGGAAGTCAAGAAATCAAAGTCAGAAACTACAAGATATAACAACAAACGGTTTTCGGATTCATAATCTACCCAAAAAATTGGGTGGACCTGGTTTGAATTTGAAGTTCCAATTTCTTCAAATTCGATCGGAAACTGACCAAAACCGGAAGTCAAGAAACCAATATCGGAATTTGGAAACAAAAATAGTGTCATTCAATTCCTCTTAAAAAGTAGATACAGAAATCATTAGTTTTAAAGTTCCGGTTTTAACCTGAAGTAGCCCAAACCCGGAAGTTAAGAAATCAATGTCGGAATTTGGAAACAAACAGGAAAGGGGATGAAAGGAAATGGAAAATAGACTTCGTCCCCTAAAACAAATTAACGCAATTATTTTTTCCAATGAATACGCTTTTGGATCATTTTCTAGTTGTCCTTGCATAGTTGCAAAATTAAGAAATATAACTTAAAACAAAATTTAAGTACGTAATTTGTGGTAGCTTGTTGTTGTTTACGTCAACAGCCGAAAGGCTGGTTTGAACTTCTAGAGGTTTTACTAATTAAAAACGAGAGTAGGGGCTTTACCCCCTACTATCTTATCTTTATCACCGAGTTGAAAAGTGTGCTTACCTGCGTGCCCGGCCTTCCGAAAGAACCTTCTTTCCACCCTGCAGATGACACCTTCACTTCATTCACCACAGGGTCTGGCTGTATGTAGTGAAATTAATTATTCTCGAGGATATAACTCTATTAGTGTAAAATACACCTCTACCTTTTCTATTCTTAAATAGTTCAGTCTTATAATTGGCTGACCAATTATTAAAAAACAGAACTATTTTTTGTAGCCCTGGAACTAGTAGATCGATGCAATTAATTTAACCCTCAATTTACCTGTTATGGGCATTGTGACAGGTTATGACTTTCTTATTAATGCTACCTTACATACATAAACGTAAGAAAAACATTTAACATTAACTTACAAACGCACCCATTCTTGTTGTAGAACTGATAATTCACAGAAGCTATCAACTATTTTATATTACATTATAAAGAAATTTAAATCTTAGAGAGTACGTAACGTTTATATTATAATATATTAATGTAATTAGCTCACATGTACTTACAAATATTATTCAGACCTAATAGTTTATGTAACGATATACTACTTTATGAAAGTAGATTTTTCTTAAATAATAAGCATTAATTATCCGTGAATTATATCAATACTTAGCCTATCATTTCCCTACTTACTCCCTTCACTGAATTAATAATAATTATAATATAGGTCTAATAATCGTTACGTATTTACTATGATTTAATCTAATTCTGTATTATATAATATGAAAGAAAGTATTACATTATTACTAAAAGAAAATTAATAATTGTAAATTCTGCATTAAAAACCAATTCAGTTTCCAATATATGTTTTTTCTAACGATATTACATTAATATTTATTATTATTAATTAAATTATATATCCACCTGTAATAGGTCTGAATTACATTGAGATTGTAAAATAAATTCTTGAAACATAAATCTGTATACCTATTAAAAACTTTAAAACAATATTAATTATAACTTTAATAAAACAATATTGGGACTAAAATGGATCCTTGAGGAACGCTTAAATAAATTTAAGGGAATTTAAAAAAAAACAATTGTTTGCTTTTTAAATTAAAATAGTATAGGTACACTTTATTTTGCGTAAAATGGTGTAGCTAATTTTTTTTTTTTTTTTTTTTTTACTTGTGAGGCCACAATGGACCACTTCAGCCACAACATGAAAGACTCTACTTCGATCTCTGAGCCTTGATCTTTACCCAGTATTCCCTCATTCTTTGTGATCTCTGAGCCCGGAGTTCTTCCGTCACCCTCTGCACTCTTCTAGTCTTGGTTTCCGGTTCCAAAGCCAGATCCTTCAACTTTCTATAACTTTCAGACTTGAACCTCACATCCTCCAGCGTCAACCCAAACCTTTCCAAGTCCTCCTTGACCTCCTTCGTCCAGTTCAAACCGATTTTAAAATCCCAGACACTTTCAATAAGTCGTCTAAGTACTCTGTTCTCCGGTGTTCTAAGGATATGGCCCAAAAAGGAGATTCGTTTTTTCCTAATTGTGTCTAGTATTGGCTCCGAAATTTTAAAGACTTCATTATTTGGTAGCAGCCTCCAACTATTATCTTTGTATATTCTCTTACCAATACAGGTTCTAAGGATTCTTCGTTCTAACGTCAGGATTCTGTGGGTTTTAGTTTTTTGTGACAGTTTTGTTAGGGTCTCTCCACAGTAAGTCACTGCAGGTTGTATTACCGTTTTGTAATGTCTTACCTTTGTATTTACCGACATTGACTTCTTGTTGTATGCGGTGTGGGTGATGAACTGAGCTCTCATTAACTTTTTGGTCCTTTCCGCCCATGCTTCCCTGTCATTGCAACTCATGTTCAATACCTCCCCCAAATACTTGAAATTCCGTACCACTTCTATTACTTGACCTCCCACTGAAATCCTGGGGTCATGTTAGTGTTCCCAATTATTTTCGTCTTCTCGAAGGAGATCTTGAGTCCAAACCTTCCCGCTAACCGTCCTAAGCTTGTTACTTGTTTCTTTAGTTCCTCTACAGACCCACTCAACAAGGCCAAGTCATCTGCAAACCCCAGACAGCCAAGGTGAACTTTACTTTTGCATTTCCCGCAGCTAATCCTTGCTGGGTTCTCTTTTTCCCATAGTCTCATAATGTATTCTAAGGCACAATTAAAAAGCAAAGGGGATAAGCCATCTCCTTGCCTAAGTCCTGTTCTTATTTCGAAATCTTTGGAAAACTCTCCTCGAAATTTGATTTTGGACTTAGTATTGGTCAATGTGAGTCCTATCATTCTTGTCAATTTTGGGTCTAGTCCAAAATTTCGTAGCACTTTCAGTAGCGATTCCCGATTTATGCAATCATAGGCCTTCTTGAAGTCAATGAATGTTACAAATAAGGGCTTTGATCTTTTTTTGCAGAAATCCATAACAAGTTTCAATGTTAAAACCTGATCTGCACAGCTTCGCCAGGATCTAAAAGCTAATTTAAAAGTAGCTAATTTTACCGTACAATTGTTAACAATATTGTTTAAATTTTTAAAATATAATCATAGCTGCAGAATTAATTAATGTTCTCAAAAAACGCGCGAAAAATTCAATTTTCGCAATACTTTTTTAATTATTTTTGAAGGGATTTTGTTTTCTTAAAAAGAAATAATTTTCACATAAACAGTGCTTTTGAACTATTTTTGAAGTAATTTTTGTTAAATTTTAAAACAACTAAAAGGGACCCCTGAAGATCTTAAACGCTTAAGTAAATTTAAGGGAATTAAAAAAAATAGTTTACGTTTTAACTTTAATAGTAGGGTATAATTTTCTTCTGCGTAAAATAGTGTACTTTTATTATTGTACAATATTGTTAATAATATTTTTTTTAGATTTTTAAAATTTAAAGTTTCAGGATTAAAAAATATCTCGAAAAATATAAAAATTAAATTTTCGCAATTGCTTCTACGTTATTTTTAAAGGGAATTTGTTTCTTTGAAAGAAATAATTTGTAGCCTACATAAACAAAACGAAGTTTAACATTATGACCAAATATTCAGGTTAACTCAAAGTATTGAAATTATTTTTGTTCAATTTTAAAACAAGATTCAAGCAAATTCATTGTTCCTTATAAATGAACCGTTATGAAAAAAGCCGTTGGAAATATTAATTTGAAATTCTAGGACCTTAATATTTACATTCATTCTAAATTACTGTAATAAAAATATTAAAAGAAACTTGCAAATTAACTGAGTATTTAAAAATAGTATTGATAAAATTGAGATATTTTTGCAAATATTTTCAACTCTTTTTATATTTTTTATAACACAACATAAAAAAGTAAATAATTTGAATAGGCTACCAATTTATAACTTATATGTTACTGAAAGGCCAGCAAAGTTTCAGTTGGCTTCCTATAAAGGGTTTTTTGAGAAAACGCGCTGAAAACAAAGTTAATAAAAGTATTAAGTCGTTAAAAATTAAATATGTTAATCATAAATTTCAAATAAATAATTTTTATGAGCAAACATTAGCTAAAATTTTGTGATTATCACAATAGAAGATTAAATGGTGGTAAACACTACGTAAGTTTTTACGTTTTAAATTCATGCTTAGAAGTTGATAAATTAGGTAGTACTTAGAGAAAAATTCGGTTTTACAACAATTTCCCCAAGCTGTCTCTTTAACTTGATTACAAATTAAATAACCGAATAAAAGATGATTAATAATATGTAAAAACACTAGGGTAAAATTGACACCTTTTTATTAGGTACCTTTCTTTTGTATTTTATGACCACAATGGATCACTTTAGTAAAATTTAGAAAGCTTCTTCCTTTTCATATTTTTTAGCTTAATGTTCTGCCAGTGTGTCTTCATTCGGGCTGATCTTGCATGCCAAACTTCCTCTGAAACGACCGGTTTCTTCCTGCTTGGGTTTATTCTTCCATCTGATTTTGTTCCAAAAATCTACTTTCCTTATTTCTTAAGACTTTTAATATTTCTGTTTTGTTTTCTAAATCATCGAAAGTTAATCTGAGTTCAATCATGTCTTCTTTAACATTTCGGATCCATGTTCCTGATGTTAGGGCCTACCAGTGGAAAGAGTTTTCTAATAATCTTGTTTAAAATTCTGTCTTTAGGTTTTCTGATAAGATGTCCAAGAAAAGATATCCTTTTCTTTCCTTATTGTGTCTGTTATGGGTTCGTTTTCTCTATAGACTTGTTCGTTTATTAGAATTCTCCATTGCCCATCTATTTTGTTTTTCTTTCCTATGCAGGTTCTTAGGATTCGTCTTTCGAGTTTTAGGACATTGTCTATTGCTTTTGTCTTGGTCACTTTTGCTAATGTTTTGCTACCATATGTAACCTGTGGTTGTATATTACCTATATACATTATAAATTATAAATGTATAAATACAATAATAAACTTTCTCGATCAATTCTGAAATAAGGTTAATCAAATTATGCACAAAATAATCAATGGAACTAACAAATTCTATTTAATATTTAGGACAATGCTTCGGTGTATTTCGTAATAATTTTACCGTACACGTTACATAAGTTTGTGAGTAAATATTTCGCGTATACGGGTGATTTGTTTTTAATCAATTACCATATAAACATTTGATAATACATTTTAAATCAAAGTGACATGATTGTAACAGTTAAATTAACTTTAATAAGTGATGCAAGGTTTTTCTTCAAATTTTTTCCACATCTTCGGAGTGGTTCTATTTATATTTTGGGTAAGTAATTTTCACAGTTTAAACATATATTTATTAGTTATTGCTCATAATAAAATATTGAACAAATTTTAATTTAATTATTATATTACTATGTTAAATATTGTTTTTGATAGAAAAATCTGGTGTGAAACACTAACACTACTTTCTCTTGTCAATGCTAATAATGACCAATATAAGCTAACATTAGTAATAAAACATTAGCAATAAACAAAAAAACTAATCTCAAAAAATATAACCTAATTTTTATCACGAGTTAGATACTACTACCGGACCCAACACAAACATTTTCATCAAAATCGGACAACCGGAAGTAGTAATTTATTCGTGTAATTTTTCACTTTTTTGTGATTTTCTCAAAACGGCTGCTACGATGTTTTTTTAGAAATCGCCTCATCTACTACATTTTTATACTGTACAAGATAGGATAGGTGCCATGTCTGCTAAAATTTTTGGAAAGGCTGTTTTCTCGTAAAAAAATAGTTTTTTTTAAAGATTGCGGCTTAAATATGCATTTAGCGCAAAATTTTATGCAATAAAAGTTATAGAGAATTTAAAATTCTGCAATTTACATTTCAAACTTTTTTTATAACACTTAATTAGCGGTAATCTGTGATTTTTTTGTTGTTTTTATTTGCACATAAACGTGTAAAAAATGTAGTTTTTAAGATTTCAGCCGTAGTATGCATTTTACAACAAAAGTGTATAATCAAATTTATAGTAAATTAAAAGATCTACAACTTTTATTAGGTATGAGCATTTTTCTCTACAGAGCCTAGTTTAGTGTGAAAGAGTGATATTCCGTATTATAAAGCCAAACTAAGCTTGGTTTACATTTTGCATCATTCACTCATGATTAAAATAAGGATATGTTTTTTGACGTTAGTTTTTTTGTTTATTTCTAATGTTTGATTACTAATGTTAGGTTATATTGTTAATTATTTGCATTGGCAAGAGAAAGTCGAGTGAGTGTTTCGCACCAGATTTTTTACTACTCGTAAAATAAATTTGTTTTATTCATGGTCTTCTTCGTCCAACACCATTTGGTCATCAGCGAACAAAAACATTGTAGAAATTTTCAATCTAAATTTGAACACCTATCCTAACACATTTTCTTGTCCAGAACAAGGCCGAAAATTTAGAACACATTGAAACCCACTGACAATACGCCTTAATCCATCCACTTTGATGACGAATGACAAATCTATTGATACACCATTAAATAAACTAAAAAAGAACAAAATTAATAATAAATTTAATCAATAAAAATCACGATTGTTTTTATCAAAATCAGTAGTACAAAAAAATATATTCCGCATTTCTTCAGTAGGTCACAATTAGACAAACGTGGACAAATAATAACTATGTCATTATAAAATACGAACACTTTCGTTTTTTACAATACCAAAATTTTGTTTTTATACAAGATAGGTAAAATTTTACATTATATTATAGGTTTTTTTTATTAAGGAAATAAAAATTACAGTATTTGTATGATTAAGTAATCTTCATTGTTTCATACTATAGCATAACAAAAACAGAAATCTTATAAACAAAAAATAACTATCAACTACATATTACGAAATCAAATAGCTATCAATAAATTTACGTGATTTATTGATTGATTACTACTCCGAGATAGTTAGAAAACTATAAGATATAACGAACGTTATATTAGACAATAATAGACAAAATCTTATTCGGTCACGATTCAATTTGTCAGATTCAGTATTAAAAAGTATAAGTTACTAAACAATCGAAAAATACAGTGTAAAAAAATATCATTCAGTATCATTGGTGCATATATTTTTTATTCTATTTGTCCCAGAAAGATCATTTCAGAAATTTTTATTATTCATACCTATGTTATTTTCGTGCCGATTTCTTTGAAATTTTTCGTACAACACAGTTAATTAATACTTTTTTCTAAATAAAAAAATACCAGATTTAAAATTTTTTATTTTATTGTTACTAGTTTTAAGGCCTACTCCCACGCCGTTTCTTTTTTTTCTTTTTGTTTGGTTTAACGTCGACTGTTCTGCAATTACTGTTAATGCAGACGATGAAGGATGAAATGATTTTTTGTAACGTATGAAAATATGCCGTGCCTGAATGGGATTCGAACCCACAACCGCATGATGAGAGGCGAGCAAGTTACCAACTTCGCCAATGCGGCCGGCAAACTCCCACGACGTTAGTACTTGCAAATTAGCGTAATGGGAACGAACAACTAGCAACTAGTTTAGTTAAAGCGCTAGTTTTCACTAGCGCGCTAGTAACTTTGAACATGTTTGATTTTACTAGCGCTAGTAGGAGAGAAAAAGACATGTGATTGACTAGCGATAGTAAACTAGCTCGGTATGAACGTTTGGAAACGATAATAGTTACTAATAAGCTGCTAGTACCAGCAGCTAGTAAACTAGCGTCATGGGATTAGGCCATTAGACTAACGAAAAATTTTATTCAATCTTAAACTACCTAAAAAACACATATTATTTTAAATATCTTCCGCAGAAGAATCTAAAAATGAAACATTGTAAAAGCCTAACGAGATTTTGCGAAGTAAATAAAATAAAATTGACACAGAATTTTGATGGTGCTACTATTTAGCGGTGACGTTGCAAAATTCGAATCGACAACACAATTTGTTTTGGAATGTCGTTATGCTAGCGCTAACGTGTTGAATTCAAATATTGACAAAAAAAAAATTTTCAGAAATAAATTTATAAACATAAACACAGATTATTCCGTAACAGACATAATAAACTGTTACAAGACTACGATACGTTTAACTTAAGAAGCAGATTTTTGAATAATAAATTTTTTAACTTTATTACAGATAGGCCTATAGCCTATATATTTTTTAAATTATTTTAAAATGAATTTTAATTTTACCTGTAACATTTATTACCTACTTATTAATGAATGTTATTTTGTGTCTTTTTGCGTTAAGTCTATTCCATATTCTTCTTGTTTACGTATGTAAGAACCGATTGTAATTTTGCTGTTGTGATAAATAAATATAAATCTTACCACAACAAGTAAATTGTAAATTATTGTAATTGTAAAATTGTAAAAAATAAAAATGTAAAAATTAATTATTGTAAATTTTAATTTACAATTAATAATAATTGAAAGTAGTAACTTATTCGTTTATTTATTACTAGAAAGTACCACATTCCAAATATAGTGTAGTCTCCTTATTTAGAAACGCGCGATAAAAATAGCGTTAAATGAATCATGGTAAATGGAGAATCATTAATATAATGATGTAAAACACTTACCCGACTTTCACTTGCCAGTGTAAATAATGAAAAATATAAATTAAATCTTTAATCATTAGTAAATGACTCTAAATGAAAATCGACCTCTGTAGGACTTAAAAATACGGAAAAAACTAATTGACGCTAAAATAGGCGTTATCGAAAAATACTTGAAATAAAAAAGCAACCTCAAAAACCCAATTTTTTATAGATTTTAATGATAAAAATACAGAAAAGAATTAATTGACGCTAAATTAGACGCTGTAAAAAACTGCTTGAAATAAAAAAACAGTCTTAAAAATCCAATTTTTTACAGCGAAATACAGAAAATCACTAATTGACGCTAAACTAGGCGTTGTAGAAAAATGCTTGAAATAAAATAAGCAATCTTAAAAGTCCAATTTTTTATAGATTTTGATGAGAAAAATACAGAAAATCATTAATTGACGCTAAACTAGGCGTTGTAGAGACATGCTTGAAATAAAAGTAGCCATCTTAAAAGTCTATTTTTTAGATTTTTATGGGTAAAATACAGAAAATCACTCATTGGCGGTAAACGAAGCGTTGTAGAAAACAATGTTTGAAATAAAAGTTGTGGGTTTTCTAATTTTCTACAATTTTCATTATATAGGCTACGCTTTTACCCAAAATGCATATTAAGGTCGAAATCTTA
Source organism: Catonia carolina (assembly GCA_035578175.1). Taxonomy (NCBI): domain Eukaryota; kingdom Metazoa; phylum Arthropoda; class Insecta; order Hemiptera; family Achilidae; genus Catonia; species Catonia carolina. The sequence goes on along the minus strand of JAQMRL010000006.1, from coordinate 43,683,312 downwards.
ATTAAAATATTTTTTCTACCATGGGAACACAACCTCCCAATAATTTAAGTAGACATGACGCTTACTTTATCTTGTAGAACATAAAAAATTTAGTACTTAAATGAAAAAACCGACCGGGTTGGTCTAGGGGTAACGTCGTCGCCGCTAGTCAGCTGTTACACAGTTGATTTTCGGAGACGAAGGTTCCTGCTTCAAATCCTAGTAAAGATAGTTACTTTTATACGGATTTGAATACTTGACAGTGGTTACCGGTGAACTTTGATGGTTGGGTTCAATGAACCATACTCTCTCAGGAATGGTCGGCCTGAATCTGTACAAGACCTCATTTACACGTCATACATATATATCATCATCATCTATTTTGGGTCATGGGGTTGTTTATTGTTCTAAATTGAACAGATTGCAACGTACACAAATTAGGAATAAAAAAAATTAAGAAATTTTTGACAAAATCGTACGAGCCGTTTTTGAGAAAATCGCAAAAAGTGAAAAATTGCACGAATAAACTATTACTTCCAATTGGTCGATTTTGGCACCTAACTTATTCATATTTTCGTAATTCATTTCTATTCCGTTTATGAGTTATTTTGTTCACACATAGACAAACAGACCAAACGCTAAAATATGTTTTTTTTTTTTGGAATCAAAGATCCTGAAAACATGTACTTCCGTTGAAAACTCGATTTCAAAAAATTCGGCATGAAAAATATATTTTCGTTCCCTGTATAAATTCAAATAGGACAAGAGAAAGTTAAAATGTACCATAAAACATCTTGAAAATACCATAACATGTTGAAAAACATTCCGGAAATTTCTTCAACAATACTCAGACACCACAGAAAGTTAATGAATTATGTAACTAACACGAAAAACATAATAAATAAAAAATAATCATAAAACATTCCAAGGTAAATAATTATTGTATAAAATAAAAATATGACATACGCTGAAATAATGTAAAAATGGCAACAGTTTAAGGAAGAGTTAAAGAAAGTAGTTAGTGTTACTAAGTGAAAGCCAAAAATTATTTTAAAACTGGTGTTAGATTCGTAAAGTTTATATTAATATTAGCCTAAACATGTATGAAGAAGATATGTCAAAGAAAGATTCAAATACTTGACCCTGGGGTTTTATGTCACTTTTACCTTATAAGCCATGTCAACGACATAACGAGTTATTATTATACATTTTAACACATAACTCTCTCTGTACTTTTAGATTCTTACAGTTTAATGACAGGATATCTTCTCTAATATTGTAATAGTTAATTAAATAACATAATTTTTTCCTTTTGAGCCGCAGTGGATCACTTGAGTCAATTTCTGGGCACTCTCTTCTGGTTCTTTTCTTTGATTTTCCTCCAGTATTCTTTCATTCTGGCAGATCTTCTTTGCCTTTCTCCTTCCAAAAAGATCTCTTTCCTGCTTTGTCTTATATCTACTTTTCTTTGGAATCTAATATTTTTATCTTAGTTTCAGCTGTTCGGTTTTATTTTCTAGATCTTCGAAGGTGATGCCTAATTCTTCCATATCTTTCTTGATTTCTCTTTACCACATTATTTCTGTCTTTTCTGGTAGAGTTTTCTGACTGTTTAGTTTGTGATTCTATCTTTGGCTGTTCTGATTGTATGTCCAAAGAAGGATATACTCATTTTCTTCATCGTTTCTATTACCGATTCGATCTCCTGGTAGACATTTTCCATTTGGTAGTAATCTCCACTCTCCATCTACTTGGTGTCTCTTTCCGATGCAGGTCCTAAGGATCCTCCTTTCAAGTTTTTGGATTTTATCTATTCTGTTTTCCTGGTTTAATTTATAATCATAATTTATAATATAGTTTATTATGTTTCATGTAATTTAATTTAATATTTTAATGAACTATTTAGCTTGTTATGGATTTTAATAGTTCCAGGACGTAACTGGAAAGTTACAACAGTTATAAATCAGAGTTTACAATACGAATTAATTTACTGCAAAATGTGTTTTTCTTCATAGCGGACAGGCCTTCGAGGACCATGCAAATATCACCTCATGCAGCCTCCTTCTTTCTCCTCCAGAAGTTCCTCATTCTCTCCGACTGTTCAGCTCTCCTTTTAATAGTCCATTCTCCCCTGTTAAAATTCCTCCCTTCATCCACAAGAACTATCAGTTCAAACATTTTGGTTCTGTATTCTTCTCGATCTAAGCAATCTTTTTCTGTACTGTTGAAATTATTGAGTTCTCCCTTCATTTGTTTAACATAGCCTGACCCTTGTATAGATACTAAAGTCACGATATTGCCTTTTGTGTATGGATTGGCTGTGAAGAAGGGAAGTGAAAATTTGACAGTGCTACCAACCTCAACAGTGAGACTCCACTACCGTGCAGTTTCTGCATATATTTTGTACACTGTGGTTTATTCCGAGAAAATGTTTTCTTCATAAAACTTATAAGAAATAAATGTGACCTGTAATATTGCCTACAGCTTAATTACATGACTAGAAATGTTTGATTTACTGTAATTACCAGCTACCTTATTCCATCGGAACAAAATTTTATACGAATGAAAATCGTAAAAAAAACAAAAATACTTATTTAAAATGTACGGAAAATCATTAATAGACGCTTACCTATGCTCTGTAGAAAGAAATGCTTGAAATAAAAGTTGTTAATTTTTTATAACTTTAATTATATACACTTTTTTTCTCTAGTGATACCTAACTAAAGTTTCAAGTTTCAACTTTATATTCTGTCTGTTCTTGAGATATTTTGTTCAAACTTTGTTTCTAAGTATAATTTCAATATAAAAAATTGTCCTTCTATATAAAAACATATTATGTATTCGATGTGTATGAACTACATTATCTATAGAATTTTTATTTCAGAACAGTATACAACTTTTAATAAAGGAATTAAGTGGATAAAATTATAGTAAAATACCAGTTCAGACAAGTAAACCGACGAGAAAAAAATTTAATATCAGTATAAAAGAAGAATGTTCTATACAATTACATCTACTACTTTTTCAATTAATTTCTAAAGATCTGATTCAGGATTTAAACTCAAAAAATTGAGATGAAGATTAAATATAAATTTACATGATTTTACTTAAACAATTTGAATGTAATTTTAAGGTTAAACCATATCATACATTTACTTTTCTTTAGGATATCATACGATACTATAATCATCTTAATCATCCAAGAGAGAAAGTCCTTAAGTAAAAACCATATGAATTTTTTATAATTTAATTTTACCAAGAAATATAATGCAAAAATTTTCTAGATTTTAATTTTATGTCTTGTTATAAATAATATTTAATAGTTTGGTTATAGTGACAAATATTAACAGGTTTTATACGTATTACTGTTTAACAGTGTTTTATCGGTAAGGAAATCGAAAGTAAAATGAAAATAATTCTATTCTGGAATATAATAGCCGGTAGAAGGAAGTACTACTTATTATTTGCTCGTAAAATAAGTACATAATTATTACTACATTATTTTTCCAACCTATTAATAAATTATTATCTATTAAGCCTTTTTAAATAGATAAAAATCTGTTTAATGTAATGTGTTTCAAATGAACGCTTTCATGAATTCCATATGAAAGCTCTACTAGGATTGAACTTTATAAAAATAATTTAAAAAAAAAATTAATTAATAATATATTAAGAAGTATCTGGTTACCTCTTTGGCAAAGTACATGAGTACAAAGCGGAGTTTACCGGGATTGATTACCGGTTAAATTAAACAATTTTTTTGACACATTTTTATTGAAAATTTAGTATCTGTTATTACAATATTATAACATTTCTATATATCACACTAAATGTTCTAAAACTTGTATTGCTTGCAGTCATCAAAGTCTAAAGTCCTACAATTGGCCAAGAAGATCCCTTGGCTAGAGGCGTTTTAAACGTCTGTGCAGAGTACCCGGTATCGCCCTAGTGTACAGTTCCGTATGAGAGGATTGTCATGTAATTCAAATTTGTCGTACATCATCTTCTATAGTTGCTTAGTGACGTCATTTACGTATGGGATTTGTAAGTCTTTGTACAAAATTAAGTTTGTGACGTAAAAGGGGCAGTGCGTTATCGCTAGTAGAATCTTGTTTTCAATCGCTTGTATACGTTACGTTTTTTTGGGTATGGTTTCTTCAGGTCGTTTCCATGCGTAGTTCTTCTGACCATGGTGTTGGAGATTTGTTTGCACCTTGTGCTGCAGCCCCTGAATGTTTCAGTTTTGAAGTATTTAATTTCAGCTAGCTGGTGTAATACGACAGATTTGTTTGCACCTTGTGCTACAGCCCCCGAATGTATCAGTTTTAAATTATTTAATTTCAGCTGGCTGGTGTAATATGTCCTAACTGACACAATTAAATAGTTTATTTTATTTTTCAAAAATACTTCGAAACATCATGGACTCGCCTTGGTACATATCCAACACTATATTGCACAGAGACACGAACACTCCCACGGTACACGAAGCTATACAGAAATTTTGCACCAGTTACCAAACAAGACTTGAAAATCATCAGAATCCAGAAGCCATCAATCTCCTAGACAACAGTAAAACACACAGAAGACTATACAGACTACCCCTACAGATTTATTTTAATATGTGATTGTGTAATTTATTTTACATTCTAGGCAAGATCAATCCAACAAAATGGGAAATTTTATAGAGTGATACCAAGGGGTATTACTTACTCATGATTTATACTTACAACACATCTACTCATTGTTCTATGAGAGCAGATCGTAAATTTACAGTTTTCAAAAAAAAAATATATTTTTTTTTATTTGGTGTCTGGCACGGTGTTTTTACCTTATGTAATTGGGTTAATACCTCATATAAATTGGTGAAGGTTTAGCAGATACCCAAAGTTGAACTCCATATGTCCAGATTGGTCTTAAGACTGTCTTGTAGATTGTTAATTTGTGTGACATGTTTAATTTAGAACGTCTATCAAGTAAGCGCTTCAGTTGGTAGAAGCGTATTTTGAGTTTGTGGCGTGTGTTTGTAACATGTGCGTTTCATGTAAGTTTTCTGTCTGAGTGTAAGCCTAAATAGCGTGTTTGAGTAGTGTGAGACAGCGGAATATTATTAATGTAAACGGTAGGGCAATATTGTCAACTAAAAGTAAACGTTACGATATGTTTTCATTACTTTTTAATTTAACATATTTTAACTACATTAACATGATTTTTTACAATACCTAGACCTACAATTCATGATTTTTTACTTTTCTTGAAAAAAATCATATAAGCCCAGAATTTATTGTTTATTCACCAAAAAATTATTTAAAAAATATTAAATATTTTAATTGTTTTTTAACAAAGTGTAGCCTAATTCTTTTTCAATTAATTTTTTAAATTTAAATAAAAATTTTAAGCAAAGACGATAAAAGTATAAATAACAACGTTCTTAAAATGAATATATAAAACACACTCAGTAGTGTGTTTCGAAAAAAAATACTAAATTCTGAATAAAAAACTAAACTTGACTCTAAACTGTACATTAATATCTTGTAAAATGAAGTAGATGTAGTTAGTTACTAAGGTTAAGTTACTAAGTTAGTAACTAAGGTTAATGAAGTAGATGACGATGACCATGGAGATGATAATGAGACAACTAATGAAGAGAAGATAATGATATCTAACAAAACAGAAACTAGAATACAGAAACTAGAATAACTCTACAGAAGTAAAACTCCTAAAGAAATTCACATATTCTCAAATTAAATTTGTTGTTGTTGTTGTTGTTGTTGTTGTTGTTTAGGTCAGCCGAAAGGCTAGTTTGAATCTCTAGAGGTTTTATTTAGTAAAACGAGGAGTAAGTAAAGTAATACAATTGCCTTCCTCACTGAGTTGAAAAGTACTCTTATCAGTATGCTAGGCCCTCCAAAATGCACACATTTTCCATCCAGCCAATGACACTTTCACTTTATTCACCACAAGCTGTATAATGAAGTTCATTACTTTCAGAGGAGATAACTCTGATTAGTGTCTTTTACATCTTTGCCTCTTCTGTTCTTAAATGATTCAGTCATGTAATTGTCTAACCATAAGATAAAAAACAGAACTACTTTTTTGTAGCCCTGAAACTAACAGATTGTGTGCAAGTAATGCAACACGCCACCTGCCTGTTAAGGCCAGGAATTAAATTTAAAAATGAAAATAAAAATCTTCAAATAAAATGATCAATACAAAACTTACCACCCGTTGATTTTCTTATTCTTTCCTGTTGTTTTCTCCGATTGAAGATACTTTCTTTCCATCCGCTTTTCCTAAATTCCTGAGTAAATTACCTATTAAGAAATAATAATGAAAAAATATTTTTTTAAATTCGACAAACATTTATAATTCATTCATCCTTTAATGACACCTCTAATCAAATTATTAAGAATGATATCAAATTATTACATCGGTTAGTTTATAAAACTTCATTTTATTGTACAATATTATGGTTGTTACGTGTCAATTGTATATTAAAGGAACACTGTCACGGAATGTAATAGTACAAGCATTGTATTTTTAAGGACGTATTGAATTACAGTCATATGAGTAATTTGATAAATTTTCTCTCGATCATTGACGCTTATTCCATGATAATTTAATTGGCCTTTTCTAATCCGCATTACTTCTTGACATACGATTATCTTATCTTTTCATGTAATAATCCTATCAAATGTCATTCTTTAGCAAAGACTTTTTGTATTATTCTCATACAAGAAAGCTAGTAGTTTGTTCAGATGTTTTTTTCTTATGCTCCTTATTTTATTTTTTATTTATTATTTTCTGATGCGATCAAGCAAGAAGAAGAAATCAATCAAGACGAAGGAATGTTTTTATATTTTTAAGAAAATTATTAAGTATTTTATTTATAGAAGAAGACATTAGAAATTACATTGTAAAGTAATGTATATTACAGTACAGCCAGACCTTGAAGACAATAAAATAAAGATGTCAATTTTAGGAAAGGAAATTCAGAACTTTACGGAGTACTTATAAGTTGTCATTTTTCAATCCACTGAGAAATGAATGGTAAATCATTTCACAACTTGTATATACCCAGATTTCTATTAAATGACCACCAAACTTTAAGTTTGCCGGCCGCATTGGCGTAGTTGGTAACGTGCTTGCCTCTCGTGCGGTCTTGGGTTCGAATCCCATTCAGGCACGGCATATTTTCATACGTTACAGAAAAATCATTTCATCCTTCACCGTCTGCATTAGCAGTAATTGCAGAACAGTCGGACGGTAAACCAGAAAAAATTAACGAATTTTTTTTTAACAGGGAAATTTTACTAATTTTTTTACTGTTTTTATTGAAACCTTGCAGGGTTCAAACCTTACTTTTTGTTGAAACCCTTAACATTTTAAAAGTTTAGTAAATTTTTTAAACATATCAGGTTTTAAATGAGTTAACAATTTATTATAATACGTTAAGTTGTTAACCTAGTGTTCGTACCGTTTAATCTAGTTTGAATTATGAAATTTGACCGTCATGTATTTTTTATTGTTTCTTTTTGAAAGTAGAAAGTTTTAACAATTAAATTCAATAAAATTGTAAAAATGTACTTTATTATCACAGTACATTACTAAAACAATTACATTCTGATTAAATGGAGTAATTATTCTTACTAAACTTTAGAGTTTAATATTCTATAAATATACATATACGTTAAAACTAGTTACAGTTTTTTTTATAATTGATTCATTTTGTCCTTTCATTTTATGTTGAAATTTAGAATGTTCTGGGAAAAAAAGTTGTGCAAAATTACTTTATTAACACGTATATGGCATGCTCAAGTTTAGCAAACTTTATTTTTTGCGAACGATTTAAAGTAATTGCAAACTGTGTGGATTAAATTGTGAAATTCACTGACTAGTATCCTTTTACGTAATAACGAAAATAAATAAATATATTTAGATCATTACATGAGATTTATTAATTTAATTTTTAAGAGGGAAGTCAAGTCAAAAGGTTAGTTTAAAATTTGTTATGTAAGTATACAGTAAAATTTCCGATAATCCGGTACGTTCGGGGCTTGAGTATACCGGATCACAATACATTTCGGATTAAAAGAAGAAAGTTTGAAAAAAGGGGGAAAATTAGAAACTAAACAAAAAATTACAATAAAATATAATTTTTGTACTTTAAAAAGCATAAATAGCATTAAATATAATAGCAAAATTCAAACGTGCCCGATACTTTTAAAGTAAAGTGAAAATTAGAGTCATTGGCACTGTTGTTGTTTCGGTAATCAAGCAAAAGGCTAGTTTGAACCTCTAGAGACTTTACTAAGTGAAACGAGGAGTGAGATGGTTTACCACTGCCTTCCTCACTGAGTACAAAAGTATGTTTATCATACCAAACAAGCTATCTTAAAATCATCTGCTTTCCATCCTGCAAATGACACCTTCACTTCATTCACCACAAAGTGTGGCTGTATAATGAAATACATTAATCTCAGAGGAGATAACTCTGACTAGTGACTTTTACACCTCTACCTCTTTTGTTCTTAAATGATTCAGTCATATAATTGGCTGACCATGTGATAAGAAAGAGAACTATTTTTTGTAGCCCTGTAACTAACAGAATGAGTGCTAATAAGTAAATACTCTACTTATCTTTTATGGGCATAATCTATCTATAAACTCTGAACAATTTTTATTACGAATTGACTTGTTGAAAGATTTCTATGAGGACATCGTTATTACAGTATGGTTGCGGTAATGCGAACCCCCGGTAATTCACCGAAACCTCCGGTAATTCGAACGATCATCATAATTTTTTTAGAATTTAGAAAAATTGTTTAAAAAGTCTAAGAAGTGGAGTGCGGGCCATTAAAAAAAAAATTATTGAAAGCAACAACTGATGCCGAGCGGGCTTTATACTTTTGCAAGAAAGAGCAAGACAATCTATAGTCAGTGGAAAACAAAGTAGATAGTCAGTGGAAATATTCTCATCCAAAAGCGAAGTTTTTTTACAAGGAAATAACCAGGAAAGATGATTTTCAAGCCAGTAATGGCTGGCTAGACAAATTTAAACAACGGTACGGTATTAGACTGTTAACTGTTACCGGTGAAAAAAATTCTAGTGATACGACGATTTTATGGACTTTAAACAAAATTCCAGGATGAAGTAGAAAAACGGGGTTTAACAGCAGATCGAGGTTACAATGGAGATGAGTCGGCATTGTACTGAAAAATGTTTCCAGGAAAAACCTTAGTTCATAAGGGGGAAAAGACTACGGCTGGATTCAAAGTTAAAAAAGATCGTATAACATTTTTCCCGTGGAGTAACGACACTGGCAATCACAATTTACCATTGTTTGTTTAAAAATTTTGTTTCGTTTTAAAATAATAGGTAACAGGTTTCAAATAAAGGTGTTATTTATAATTTGTTATCGTATTTTGTTAAATCTGTATTTTTTATCCTACAGTGTATCGTTTTGTAATTTGATTGCCGAAATCTAAGACTGTAGACATCGATAATCCGCAAAGGTCGGACATCTTACGTGTTCGGATTACCGCGAATATACTTTACTTCAATATAAATTTTATGGGAATATTGTAATTAAGACACGGATAGAAGTTTAAGATAGCTGAATTATTATTATTACTAAAAATTCCTTTTTTATTGAAAACCAAAAACTAATAATAAAACTACTTAATAAAAATTATAGCTGCCGCTAAAATTTGAACTGTCATTTGTAGTGGATGATGTCATTTGTAATTCATTTGTAAACTTGTTTTTATGTATTTTTATATATATATATAACCACCGTTTACTTGAGTTGGTGGTTATTTATTCCTAGTAGATAAGATAATATAATTTTGTATTTGTATAAAGTGGAATAAAATAAATATATTATTATTATAAATTATATAATTGGATAGACAGGTAACAAAAAGATAAATTGAATATAAATTTCAGTATATGTAATGATAAAATATGTTTTTATTTTTGAAAAATTATGTTATGCGGATTACGTATAATCGTTATTACCCATGACCCCTCAAATTTGTTTACAGCACGGTTATCCGTGTCATCAAACTCCAACCTACACGTTTTAAATAACTAAATTTTTACATATAAAAAGAAAACAATACATCAACATAATCTTATTATACTAATATATTAAGCGTTCATTCATTGTAGGTTATGTTCATTACGTAACAATCAAGGTTAGACTGACTCTTCATCACCGTTTTCTTTTATAAGATTCATTCATTAAAACTTCTTACCTTTTCCGTTTAATTTTTGACCTTGTTTATTATTTTTATTCATATAATTGTACATTTAAAAAACAATCTATTCCGTTATTTATATTTATTACATTTCTCTTTTATTATTAATATTTATTTTGTATTTTCTTTTTAACTTAATTCGTGACTTGTTTTATACACTGATATAACAGTTATCGATATTTCATATAGTTACACTATAATGTTATAGATTTAACGTGTAATGAATGTATTTATTTATTTATTGGCTCTTTTATTGTAAATATATTTCAACATTTTATGTTTTGAATTAGTATTATAAAAAATCATAGCCTTGTCCTACTGTAACAACTAGAATAATAATAAAAAATTTAAGTCAGTTCTTCTTTTGTATAATACAAGTGGAAGAGGCGTTGTCCGTTTCGATTAATACAAGGTTCTTATATTGGTCACTTTTAACTTTATTTTTAAATGCCTTAGTTGAATTATTAGTTTGGTTGTTAAATCATTTATTATACCAATAGGTTGTTATTAAGGTATATTCTTAAAATCTGAAAGGTTATCAATGTGGAACAATTAAGTAACGTTGAAAGAAGAGATTATTGATAAAACTAAAATGTCAAATATATTATCTCATAAATTTTAAGGGTTAAAAATGTATATGATATCAGACTTTTTTTTAAGTCTGATTGTTCTGAACACAATGCAGACGGATGCAGACGGTGAAGGATGAAATGAGTTTTTGTAACGTATGAAAATATTCCATGCCTGAATCGGATTCGAACCCAAGACCGCATCGTATATCAGATAATCTGAATATTTGAGTCAAATTAAAAAAAAAATGTTATCCCTAAATGTGTGTAGAATGCAATATGTTCAATTTAAAAACAATAAGCAACGCCATGATTTAATGAGATAATGTATGATGTGTAAATGAGGTGAAGTCTTGTACATACTCAAGCTTACCATTCCTGAGTGATTACAGTTAATTGAACCCCAACCATCAAAGTACATCGGTAATCAACGACTACCGACTTTTACTAATTCTTCAGATTGCTTTATTACTCAACCAACGATCCTGGCCAGTGGTGTTCAGTATCATATCGTATCCATTTAAACAAATGCGCGGATTACGCAGTATTCATTTCTCTTGAAGGAAATATATAAGCTCTTTCCTTATTAGAAATATTAGGAGACAATTCCAAAAGATTCGTTATGTATTCAACAGAACACGTGCGAAGCAAACAAGCAACTTACGTGTATTATACGTGTAATAAACTTGCAAACAATATCTACAATTAATTCTAGTGAGTGGGAGTCATCAGTAATAATAGTAAAGATGCGTTTACACGAGACGACTTTAAGGTTATAGATGATTTTTTTTTTGTTTGTTTGTTTAACGTCCGGCTGTTTTGCAAATTGCTGCTAATGCAGACGGTGAAGGATGAAATGAATTTTTTTGTAACGTATGAAAAAATGCCATGCCCGAGTGGGATTCGAACTAGATGATATGATGTGAAATAACGGAATAGGTCCGAGGTCTCTACCCTATTTCCGTTTTAGACGTCCGAAATTTGGGAAGTTCCTTGTAGCTATATCACGGGTAAGTTGATCGGATGGTCATCTAGTCATTCGTGAAATTTACAACAGATCATCATACTGCTTCATTTCAAAACTCAAAACACTGGTTACAATCATCATGGCGCGTCTTAGTTAGGTTTCTCTACCCTTTCTACTTTACAATTTTGAAAACTGATTTACGCATGTAATTCTTACTATAACTCGATAAATAAGCTAAGTTAATTTTAGTAAATCTCTACCATGAAGTGATGTTCAATCGGGCACTTGTAACTTATTAAGAATTTACTGTTAATACAGGAATTATTTATTTTTATGGAACTTCATTGAATTTCCGATTTCCTGAACAATAATACTGAATACATTAACAGCGATAAAGTTTATAACTTCAAGAACTAAAGACTTATGTAATGACTTCTACTATCACGGTAATTTTTTGTACAGTTAAAATGTATAAATAATATTTCACCGAACTAGTTTTTAAATTATTAAAAAATACATTTTTTTGTAATTTTTATCATACAGATAATTACAATCAAATGCATGCAAAAAGTAAATTATATTTTTATTATGTAGTTTTTCTTTATTAGAAAAATATTTTAAAAAATAATATTCTTTTTTAATAGTAGAATAAAGGAACCGTTTATACTGTAGGAAAAAACTAAGAGAAAAAATCCGGTGAAAGACAAATGACTGATTACAAAGCAATTAAACAAGAGCAAGTGAAAGTGCTTCGCAAGATTTACTATTAATGTAATAACGTTACCATGTCCTTCAATGTTCTAAAATTTAATTATTATTTTATACGTCCTTCTATGTTATTTAGGCTACTGTTTTATAAATTAAATTATACGTTTGTAATTATAATTAATAAATTATAAACTCATTAAATGAATTATTTCAATTTAATTTATAATTGCAATCTAAAATTTTTGTAACTGCAGATTGTACGAAACCTTGTTGTCCGAGTTTGTGCTGTGAATTTATATAAAAGGTTACAGTAATAAAAAGTCATATGGTGGTTAGTCTTGAGAGACAACAAAGCGAAAAATCCCTAGTTCGATTCCCAGATAAGGTTTGTAAAGTTTAATATGTTAAACCCATCGTTCATTTAGTGCAATGTAGTCGCTAATAACTGAGCTGTTTTTTTTCTACATCCGAGGCGGCGAGAAAAACTCATGTTCACTCTCTCACGATGGGGGAAGTAGTGTTGGACTTAATTGAGGCGTCCTCGTCCAGCCCCAAGGAGACCGCAACCGCCTACCAACCAAAAACCCGCCGCCTGGCCACTTGATCCAACATCAGTAAAGAACCTTCCACCTCCCTCGGAACTGTTTATATAATACTACAAGAGAAATGTCGGGTTAAAAATAAATTTACATACTGTCAGCGGAGCGTGGAAGGGAACCGTAGCCTAATTTCCCTCTCGCTGTCACTGAACAAAAACTCACTCTCTCACTTCCATTCATCTCTTTCGTCTGCGGATTCTTTCGGTTTTAGCCAACGCCTCAAAAGTATGCAACCGAAAGTTTCTTCCAGAGTTCTACCACACTCCGAGGAACTTCAATCTCTTTCCAGGCACCACCTCGACATTAACCACCTTGAACTTAATAGGGCTAAGCCTCCGTCTTCCGGCAATTATTATCACCGATTTCGTCTTTTCAGGGGCTAGTTGTAACTTCCTCCTACGAAGCCACTGATTTATATCCTCCACTGAGCTCTTAATGTAACTTTAAAAAAAATAACCTTTTTTTTTTTTTTTTTTTTTTAGCTTTTATTTGTTATCGGGAACTGTTGACAACTACCCAATTTAATCGCTGCTTTTGCTGTAATTTTTTTGACGTAGATCAGACATAGTTTGAACAGGGACCCCCAATAGAGTTTGTTCATAGATGGCTGTCAACTGGTCACCATACAAAGTCGCTTGCCCAACCGGTGTTACTTAACAAGTAATAGCGACTTTCTACCAGCTGACTGGGCTGGCCCGAAGGCCTAAATAACCTTAAAACAAGTTTACATCTTCTGTTAAAAATTTTAAATGAATTTTTACTTTCTCTTGCCTATATGGATATATAGGAAGGAAAGTATTGTTTCATATCGATTTTAGAAATCGAGTTTTCACCGGATCTACACGTTTTCAGACCCCCTGAACCAAAAAAAAACATGTTTTGAACGATTGGTGTGTGTGTGTGTGTGTGTGTGTGTGTGCGTGCGTGTGTGTGTGTGTGTGAAAAATAATCTCAAGAACGGAACATCGTACGAACTTTAAACTTAAATCTTAAGTTAGGTACCACTAGAGGACCCGACACGAAATTCAGCCATCTACTCGTCCGGAACTTTTAAATAAGGTGTATTGATTTAAGGGTTGGACATCCTTTTCAAAATTATCGGGTACATTTTAAAAATTGTTGAGTAATTTTTTTAGTTGCAATATAAAAACCATCACCAAATTTCAGCCGTCTAACTCGTCTAGAATACAGTAAACAATAAAGTATATGTTTAAGGGTTGAACACCATTTTCATCCCCATAAGGATACATTTTGGAAATCGTTAAGATAATTTTTGTAGTTGAACTATAAGTTACATCTCCACCGAGTTTCAGCCATCTATCTCCTCCGGAACGTTTTTAATTTTCTGTAATTATATAATTTAATTTATAATAAGTTTATAATTTAATTATATACACTTTTGTCGTAAAATACTTGCACCTAAGGCCACCATATTTAAAAATTCCCATTTTTACTGATTTTTATGAGCAAAATACAGAAAATATGAGGAAATACAGAATATTCCATATTAAATTTTAAAAAACATTTTTTCCACAAAAACACAGCTCTCCAAGAGTCTCAGCAGACTTTTTTTGCATCCAGGGGACTCCAAAAGGGAGTATAGAACATGTCAAGATAAAACTGATAAACAAAAAGTTAATCACAATGATAAATTCATCACTTATCACTAAAAATTTGTTTCTGCTACTGCTTACTTCAGTAGGCTTGTCATGAACCCCTTTATATCAAATAGCACACAAAATTAAAAATTTAAACACAATGATAAATTCATCACTTAGCAATAATTTGTTTCCGCTACTGCTTAACTCAGTAGGCTTGTCATGAACCCCTTTGTATCAAATAGTACACAATATTTGTTTAATTAGAAGTTAAATAGGTACTTTTCAACCAAAAACTATTTAGAAAGGAATTCGTGTACACTGTAAAATGTTTCATCAATCAAGTATTGTTTTAGCTTTTTTAAAAATGACTTAAATTGTCACAACTTTTTAAACCTTGTGGGCAATTTATTGATGTATTTTTTACCTGCATAAGTTGGTTTTTGTTCAAACAATTTAAAGTTGTGATTAGCAACATAATAATCGATTCTGTTTCTTGTGAAGTGGTTGTGAACATCTAAATTCTGTAAAAAGGTATTTTGCTTTACGTACATTATCACTTCAAAAATGTACAAAGAAGGAACTGTAAGCAATTGCAGCTCTTTAAATTGTGATCTGCATGAGGTAAGGTGGTTGACTCCCATCATACACCTGACAGCTTTTTTCTGTATTTTGAAAACTCTTTCCATGTTACACTGTGATGAATTACCCCATACTAATATGGCATACCTGATATTTTTTTAATAACATTATTTGCAATCAGTTTTTTTTAAAAATAAACTATAAACAAATCTTTTGAATTTACAAATCACAAGTTGAGGCCTCATTAGGCCTACCCTGAGTACCTCTCATTATATCAATTACTAATGTGTTAAAAGAGAAAATTAATATGTACAAAGATATTTTACATTTACAATATGATATACTTTCCACTATAATTTTTTTGTTCATTTAAACTCTTTCAGACAAGTTCAAAACATGGTAACGTTTCAGGCGCCTAACTTCTTCTGCATTGTTTAGAAGATTATGGCTAATTCATTTTCATGACTTTCAAGTCTTGCGTGATATTTTACTATTTACCCTATCTTATAGAGCATAAAAGATGTAGTAAATAAAGCGATTTTAACGAAGGTAGTAGGAGCCGTTTTTTGAGAAAATTTGCACGTATAAACTACAACTTCTGGTTGACCGATTTTTATGAAAATGTTTGTGTTGATTCCGCTTATGGCATGTAACTTAAGTTCCAACTTCTAATTCTTACGATATTCTGTTGTTGAGATATTTTGTTCACATACAGACCCACACACTCACACATAGACAAAAAACAAGTTGTTCGAGTTCAGGGGGGCCTCAAAACGTGGATTCCTGTGCATACTTGATTTCGAAAAATCGGTTTGAAACCAATAATTTCCTTCTTTATACGTTCATAAAGGGCAATAGATCCCCATTCTGCCCATAACAAACAGGTGGAGTGTCAAATTATTTACACTCAATCTGTTAGTTGCAGAGCTAAAATAAATAGTTCTGTTTCTTATCATATGGTAAGCCAATTAAATGACTGAAACATTTAAGAACAGAAGAGGCAAAGGTGTAAAAGACACTAATCAGAGTTATCTCCTCTGAGAGTAATGAATTTGATTTTACAGCCAGAATTGTGGTGAATGAAGTTAAGTTGTCTTTTGCAGGGTGGAAAATAGATGCTTTTCAGATAGCTTGGCATGCTAATAAACATACTTTTCCACTCAGTGAGGAAGGTATGGTAAACCACTCGTTTTACTTAGTAAAGCCTCTAGAGGTTCAAACCAATCTTTCGGGTGATGACCTAATCAACAACAAAGGGCAAGAGAAAGTAAAAATATGTGGTAAGATTATTTGAAGGTCATTTTATGAGAACCTTAAAACTAATTTTTAAATAAATAATTTTCTTCCAAAAAAAGTTTCATGTAGTAAGATTTTTTAATATTATTTTATTACATTTGATGAAGAAATTGATGAAACTTAATAGCTTCCATGTTTTAATTATGGATACTTCTTACTGATTACATTAACCAATTCTTATCATTTACATTGTAACTTAACTTACCAGAATTTTAATTAGTTTCAGTTCAGATTAATCTTAAATCCCAAACTTATTACATTACTACTGTAACCCCAAAGATTATCCATTGTAATTAAACCAAAAATGTTTGTGACATCACTTAAGCAACCCTGCTGAACAATAGTAATTGTAAGTTCATATAAATTATGTTGTATTTAAAAATAATTATGTCGTAATTAACCGTGTTGATATAACAATTAAAGGTAATATAATGTACTTAACTTATTTTGTAATAATACCTTGAAATAATTACTTTTCTTATGCGTTATGAAATACATAATTATTTTATACATTTAAACTATTGTTATTTGTGTATTATTTGCCTTAAAGATATAAAATAAATTGAAATTAATACAAGATTTCCTGTAATAATAAACCAGAAAAATTACATAAAAATTTTTATCCGGAATTGCATCGAGAACTTATGTGAAATGAAAATTTTATTGGCCGTAAATTATAATTACTTTAAAGTAATTATGCTAACTAGTTTATAATTTGAAAACCTACAATTTTAATTGAAATTACATTTTACTGTTTAATTTTATAGTTTTGTAGCTAGTTGTTTTTAAACAATCATATTTGTCATTACAACACATTATTTTTGTATAGGTCATCAGCTGAAAGGCTTGTGTGAACCTCTTGAGGCTTTACTAGGTAAAACGAGGAGCAAAGTGTCTACAATTGCCTTCCTCACTAAATGGAAAAGTATGCTTATCAGCATGTCAGGCCCTCTGAAAAGCATCTACTTTCCACCCTGCAAATGACACCTTCATCCACCACAGTTCTAGCTGTACATTGAAATTCATTACTCTCAGAGGAGATAACTCAGAAAAGTAACTTATCTTTTACACCTCTACTTCTTCTATTCTTAAATGTATCAGTCATTTAATTGGCAGACCATGTGATGAGAAACAGAACTATTTTTGGTAGCAGTGGAACTAAAAGATCGAAAGCAAATAATTTTACACTCCACCGCCTGTTATGGACAAATGCAACACTTAAAAAATAAAGTGATGATTTTGAAGCGTTTCTACTAGAGAACTGTAAATATAGTAAATAAATAAACGTAAAGATGCATACCATTTTTTGAACATCACGTTTAATTAAAAAAAAAACAAATAACACCGCTAATACATAAGTATATAAATACTGTGTAACTAATAACGAAATTTCTTTAACTTATTTTTAAAATAGTCATCAAATTAAAGCGCGTATTAGACGGGATTGAATGCGTATTAAGCGGAAAAATATACACGTGTGTTACCTTATTAATCAAGGGACTTCACGAAAACCGCGTTTGAAGCAGAAAATCGTTTTAGCCGTGAGCGTATTAAACGGATACTACTGTTATATATAGTCTATAAATATAACTGAAATACATAATGCTTATATACTATACGTATACTTATATATTAATACTTATATGCGTATACTTATATTTTTGCTTTTTCTTCTATAGCTTTTACCCTTTCTACCTTGAAGCGTCGGGCCCGGTACAAATATAATGGCTTCAATGTGCTTAGAACAGCTCACCATAAAAGTTCTTATTGTTATTTATTTAATTTTGAGCAGATTTTATTTGGGAAATCTTAACTATTAAGGTTTCCACCATGACGCGATTTTCCGAAATCTCCATCGATTCACATGCTGTAAATAAAAAAAAAACACGAAAATTGATTTTGGTTGAGCAGTATTTAGTGGAAATTTTGTATTTTGAATATTACGTTGAAAATCCTTTAATATTGAAGCTCCACAGGTTAATTTAAAAAATTTAGGTATATTTTTAAGTATCAAACGGATGTTTTTCAATCAACATTAACACATCACTGGTAGTTGATGCCCTATAACAACAAAAGTACGAGTGCATAATTACAAACGGTCATCATTCAAAACCCTAATTTTTAATTTAATGAAGTCCTGAAATTTTAAAATCTCTCACAACTAAATTTTCATTAAGATAGTTTCTATTATAGTAATTTAAGTTATAAGTTTTTAATCTATGTTTAAAAGTAGAACTGGATAATAAAAGCTGTCACAAACTCTCCTAACGACTTCTAATTTTAAGCCGAACTTTGATTCTTTGTTAGGGTAAGTTTTTAACTTTAACAATTAGTGATCGTACCTTACTTTAATATAAACATTAATAAAAGAAGCTGGATGAAAAAATTATAAAATAAACTAAAGAAATCTAACAAACAATCATTTTAATTTTTTATAACATCATTTTTTATAAGATGAAAACAACATCCTACTAATTTTTATTATATACATTAATAAGTGTTTTAAATCCTGCACTTAAATATTTTAAGTATTAAAACTTAAAGTACTTCTTTATATAAATGTTTAGATACTTAAAGTTCGTTTATTGATTGTTAAGTACAGCGACGAAATTGGAAAGTCAAGAACTTAGAATAGTTAATTTTTTCATTTAACCTTTCAAATGACAAAGAATTTCTATAAGTAGATTAAATGACTTTGTAGGACTTATTTAGCAAAATTAAATAGCTCAAAAATAAATTATCCTAATTACGTAATCTTATTATTTATTTGTAGATAAGTCAATAAAAAATTTGTATTAGGAACAAATGGAAAAATTATAAATAAATATTTTAATGATTTGGTAGCCTGTAACAAAGCAAAATTAAATAAAATCGTCTTTTGGAAGAATTAAATGTACAAATGTAGGCCTAATGAAAATCCGACCTGAAATATTTCCAATTCTACGGTAGATTTTATCTGATAAAATGAAACAGCATCTTCCACACCAATATTACTCAGTTATACTAGTTAACATGAAATTGCGAGCCGGGATCTAATTAGACAGTAATGCAGTGTTGCCGTATTTGGCAGAGTAGGAACAAACTTTTTGTCTTTTATTATTATCTTATTACCATAAAAATTAGAAATTTAACGTTGTTCTTCGGGATTGTTAGCCAAATTTTGAAAAAAAACTTATAAACATTACTAAAACAAAGAAAAACATTAGAAACAAAACATTAGAAAACAAAGTAAAGAAATAATCATTTCTTTACTTTGTTTTCTAAGGTCTCTCTTTCGATAACGAAGATTCGGAGTCGATTTACCAGGTTGTTCGTCAAAATCATTGAATTCATTCATATTTACAAATAAAAATACATTTAATCACTGAAAAATAACAAACAAAATTATAAAACCTTTTAACGAAAGACTGTATCAAAAAATTAAACGGCAGACCTATAAAATAAACAAATTTTTAAAACGAAAAATATTTAAAAAACAAACCACAAACGTTACGAAACGTGTGTCACGCTTGCATTGAATTGACTGAGTGAAGCAATTCCAATGCCACAGGCAGTGGGCAGGTGGAGTGGTAACACTGTAAGTCAGGATGGGTGGAGGTACTCCACTGCTTGGTTTACTAGGAAGTTCGCAATTACGTGACTAATAGTTTAACATAAAGTTAAAGTACGTCTTATTTGAAGGGTCCGGCTGTATAATGAAATTCATTACTCACAGAGGAGATAACTCTGACTAATGTTTTTTACACCTCTACCTCTTCTATTCTTAAATGCTTCAGTCATATATAATTGGCTGGCCATGTGATAAGAAACAGAACTATTTTTGTAGCCCTAGAACTAACGGACTGAGTGCAAATAATGTAACACTCCACCTCTTTGTTATGAGAAAATTCAAATAGGTACTAATAAATTTGGAACGATTACAGTGATGACATCTTTGACATTTATTCTTCTTAAAGAACGAAACGTAATCTATACAAAATGACAGATAAAACCAACAACCTCTTCTTACTATAATTAATATTTTAGGTCACCTTAAATGTTAGTAAGATTATAAAATGTATAAAAAAAGAACCCAGAATGCAATGCTACAAAAAAACCTAATAAGATGTCTGATTGTAACAACAACCTTGCTCTGATACAAACTGGATTTCGATGCTTTAAACTACTGGGTGTTATCAAGTTATTTCATAATTTGGCAAATCAACGTATAACTTAGTTATGCAATCAAACAAGTTGTTGAAGAAGGAAGAAATAAATAAATTCCAGTCGGCTGCTGATATCTAAAAGAACTAACAGAGCGTAGGATGTACCTATCTATAGACATATAAAATTGTTTGTGAATTATGCATCAAACTAACTAAGAGAGATAGAAAATTAAATTTATGTACGTGTTATACAATCATAATTTCATTTTTATCCCTAATGTGTGTACTTTGCAATCTGATCAATTTCAGAGCATTAAGCAACTCCATGACCCAATTAGATGAGGATGATGTGTTAGACGTGTAAATGAGGTGTAGTCTTGTTTAGACCCAGGCCAATCATTCCTGAGACTATATAGTTAATTGATCCTCAACCATCAAAGTACACTGGTAACCACTGTCTAGTATTCAAATTCTTATAACAAGTAATTACCTTTACTAGGATTTGAACCAAGGACGACTTTGCCGCTAAACCAACCCAGTGGGTTGAATTGTAAATAAATAATTTTATTTTCAATATTTTTTCACTAATTTACAGAAAGTTAAATAGATTTCTTACAGAACATAATTAAACATTTTTAAACCGAGTTTCTTCGTTCTCAAATCCCTTTTAATACCAACGTCCGGAAAACAGGACGTTGATATTTTACGTAGTGATAACATACGGTTTACTGGACGTCTGTAAGTCATGTATAAAGTGCCAACGTCCGGATAACCGAACATTTACAAAAAAAATTTGAAACAAAAATTAATGGAATAATGTATTTTTAAACCGCCTCCGTGGCGTAGTGACTAGCGCGCTAGCCTACAAAGCGAAAGGTCGCGGGTTCGATTCTGGGCTAGGGTCTGAAAATTTTAACACGTTAAAACCACTGTTAAGGTACTAAAACCCACAGTAGGTGCTAATGACCAAGCTGTCGATGCCAACGTTAAACAAACTAAAAAAAACCTATTTTGAATGGCATTTTTTAGTGTTAGAACGATTTCTATTTTTTATGAACACAATAAAAATTAATTTTTAATAGGAAATTTTATTTTTTGTAACGTTGAAATTTTGGTTGGCAATGTTAGGCTTCCGCTGGCAAGTTTTCGAAAAAATCAATAAGCTGTTTTTCATTTCAAAGGCTTTTCTAGCTTGAGCAATTATACTTTTGATAACACTTGTGCTTCTATCATCATTTGTTATTTTACTCCATTAGGTAGCAGAATTCCCCAACTTCCTGTATGTTTTTATTGCCTACTTTTAAATTTCCCATCTCTTCTAAACCACTCTTGCTGCTGCACAACACTTTCGTTTACATTGATTACTACTGATTTAACATAAGTTATATGATTCATTATTTACAATGATAAGAGAAAGTCGTGTGGTGAGTGTTTCACACCAGATTTTTACAATTGCAATACTTACATTACGATTCATCCGACTTATAATAATTTTAAAAATTGATGGAAATTAATTTGCAAACAAAACCATACGCAAAATCGTTTACAGGAACCTGTTTGTACTGAATTAATTTCTTTATAATCATAACAAAAGGTCATTTATAATTAATGCTGCAACGTAACCATTATTTTAAAACTATAATAAAAATAAATAATAAATAAGAGTACTAGTGGGTCACGCATTATATATCAAAATTTTGCACGATTATGAAATTTGACTACTTTCCTTCATCATTTTAAAAATGACAGCATCATTTTTTTTTACTGCACGTTCCGACATGCCGGAAAGATTACTATTTGTAGTGTTATTAATAATCCCTTAAACGTATGATTATTATATATTTCATCTTTATTACACGCAGTAATTATGAAGTTATGTTAGGTTAGTAAACGTAAAAGGAGTGATGATATTTGTCTTAATAATAACTAAATGTTACAGTAGATTATTTCGTTATAATTATTTTAAATAATTATAAAATGTTAACTTTTCTTCTCAATTCTTTTATTACGGTCATATGAATAGAGTAATGACGTATTTTGAGAGAGAAAACAGTACATTATATATTATGTGATCAAAAGAAGAAACTATTTTTCCGCCTTCATTGAGTACTGGTAGATTGCAATGAATAGCAAAGTTCAAGATTCTGGGTTCATATCCTAAACAAGATCTGGAAACTTTTAACATGTTTAAATCCATAAAAAGTATTTCTCAATCCACTGCAGTCACTAATCATTAAATTGATGATACGACTTTTAAAAAAAATGAGCTACTAGAAAACTAAAATTTCGTAAGTTTTTGAAATACGAGTATAAAGTAAATATTTTTTCGGAAAGTTTTTTAGTTTATTTTGTCACACCAAAATCTTTCCCGTTATCGACTACTGTGGGTTATGGAACGGTTGGTTTCGACATGTAATAATTTTTGGACCCTAGCCCGGAATTGAGGCGGTGTCTTGAAATGTACAGTCAAATTTTGTGATTTATTAACTTTTTATTTGTGACCGGAAACATTTTTACAGGTATTTTCAAAGAATAACCCAATCGAAAGCTCCTCGTATCTGTGCGTTTTTTTGGCGTGAATTTTAAAACTTACAACCACAGGCGTATGTTCAAGTATCATTGTGTTAGTTACTAACAATAGGTGTCCAAATTCGATCCCGCAACCGGTGTTACTTAAAATTTCTGTGAAGTTTGATAATATAAAGAGCTTGAATCAAAAATTACCGATTGTTTTCTTTATTATTGAGTCTTAAATTAGATGCAGTATTTATCATTGTTTTAATGTAGGTCATGAAGTGTTGTAATAGGTAAACCAAAGAAACTCACCAATTTTTATCAAGTTGTCAAAATTTATTTGAAATAATTTCCAATTTTCTCTACAGAAACATGTAAGTTTTGACTTAAATCTCTTACACCAAAGTCAATAAAATTGAAAGCTTCTTTCTGCACCTTACTGACTTGGCCGGCCTGAAAGCAAGTTTTCTGATTAACTTAATTCATTAAATAACGTTTCTCCAACGGAATTTTGGAAAAAATTCACAATACATTTCTCGTGTTATTTTAATTTACTAAACTGTATTAAAAAAATCACGTTTTTATTCTGTAAAAAAATATTTTTGTTTGCAATAAGAACAAAAATTTAATTCTGGTTGTTAAGTAGTAAAATTCACTGTAATTTTCAAACCAAAGATAACAGGAAGAGAAATGTTCAGTTGTATTGTCTAAAAACACACTTATTTATCAATCAATCTAACCCAAAACCGCAGTAGCTCATATTTAGATCAGACCCCGTACCTAAATCTACAGCAGGAAAATGTAATATTGTTCCAGAGAAATATTCCATTCTAATGAAGGTAGTTACTTTTATATGGATTTGAATACTAGACAGTGGTTACCGGTGTACTTTGATGGTTGGGGTTCAATTAACCATACGCTCTCATGAATGGTCGGTTTAAGTCTGTACAAGACTACACCTCATCATTGATTCATGGGTTCGCTTATTGTTCTAAATAAAACAGATTACAACGGATACACATTAGGGATAAAAAAATTATATATAGACTAATATTCTCTTCTGAGAGGTAATCTACACAATTTAACAACTTTTTTGCTTCTACATTCATAATAAAATTTTAATTATTTTAGTGAGCCTTCATAATATACAACATTAATCTTAAAACACTTGCTTGCATAAATATTTACAAGAAAAATTTACGTTATAAAAGCACATATTTAAATATACAAAAAATTTAAGAATGCAGAAAAAAACAGTATAACATTTTGTCAAATTTTTATAAGAAATAGATTTATAAAATTTTAATTAATAATAAATATTATGTTGTTATATAAGACCTTTAATGTTATGTTTTGTATTACCTTGTTCAAAATTAATAAAATATTAATTTTAAATACAACTTTTTTAATAACTGGTTTGTATTATCGATTTACATTCATGAAACTGATATTTTGTGAGAGCCTACTTTTTAAATAATCCCATAATTTAACAATGTCCTACATAACTGAAATTTTTAATATTTCAAATTAAAAATCTAGTCGTTTAGATGGTTCAGTTGTTAATAATTTCAAACAGAGGGTCCTGGGGTCAAGTTCTGGGAGTATTCCTTTGTTATTATAATATATAATCCAATGTATACTATTTTTCAGGGATGATGCGCTCTGAACGTATGCATTGCCCCCAACCCTCTTCATAGCTCTATTATAATATTTTGTCAGCCATTTTTTTAATCTACCCACCGGGTTGGTCTAGAGGTGAAGTTGTCGCCAAAATCAGCTGTTTAACAGCTGATTTTCGGAGACGAAGGTTCCTGGTTCAAATCCTAGTAAAGGTAGTTACTTTTATACGGATTTGAATACTAGACCGTGGTTGCCGGTGTACTTTGATGGTTGGGTTTCAATTAACCATACTCTCTCAGGAGTGGTCGACCTGGGTCTGTACAAGACTACACCTCATTTACACGTCACACACATCATCCTCATCTCATTGGGTCATGGGGTTGCTTATTGTTCTAAAATTGAACAGATTGCAACGTACACATATTAGAAATTAAAAAAAAAAAAAAAATTTTTTAATCTTTCAATAGCAGTTTTATAACCTATGAACATACAATCAGCTGATTATATTATAAAGTATTGCATGTAAGCGCGCTCTATAATCGATGTGTTCAGTACGAGATGCGAGACACGAGTGCACAACTGCGGCTTTCATACGCACGCGCGCGTAATGTTTCTCAGGCTTAAACATTCGTTCAATCTGACAACCCTGGCAAACGTTCTGATTGGTCTAAACGCGTGGAACAGCAGAGCTCATCAACTTTGAAAAGCAGTATAGTTAATAGTTACCTAGTGGTTAATGTAAATTCAGAAACAAAATTTGGAATTTATGTTCTTTAATAAAAATTATAAAATTCAAAAGTAACTAAGAATGCATAAGCAAAATCTTTTCTACGCAAAATAAAATTCCTAACCTGCCTTTCCATTAAAGCCATTTTTACACATATGTGATCCTAATTGCTAGTTATCATTTGTTACAGTTGAAAAACTAGATTAAACGAGTTACAAAAAATTCAGAAAGATTTTCTCTTTTAGAAAGAAACTAAATCAAAATATTTGAGTTAAATGTAATTGTTCCCTGTGTGCGTGTAAGTGTGTGTGTGTGTGCGCGCGCGCGCGCGCGCGTGTGTATGCGAACAGAATATCTCAAGAACGAACCATCGTACGAACTTGAAACTTAAATCTTAAATTATTAAATACTACTATCGAACCCAACACGAACATTTTCATCAAAATCGGTCAACCGGAAGTAGTAGTTTATTCGTGTAATTTTTCACTTTTTTGCGATTTTCTCAAAAACGGGTCCTACGATTTTTTTAAAATCGCCTGGTTTACTAAATTTTGTACGCTCTACACGATAGGGTAGGCGCCATGTTTGTTGAAATTCTTGGTGAGGCTGTTTTCACGAAAAAAATTTGTTTTTTTTTTAAGATTGCGGCCTTAATATGCATTTTAAAGCAAAAATGTATATAATAAAAGTTGAAGGGAATTTAAAAACGTACAAATTTTATTTAAAAAATTTTCTTTTATAACGCTTAGTTTAGCTGTAATTAGTGATTTTCTGTTTTTGTCATGAAAATCTGTAAAAAATATATTTTTTAAGATTTCGGCCGTAGTATTCATTTACGACAAAATTCATATAATTAAATTTATAGGAAATTAAAAGATCTACAACTTTCATTTAGAGCATTTTTCTCTATAGAGTCTAGTTTAGCGTGAAAGAGTGATTTTCCTTATTATTAAGCCAAACTACTGTTGGGTTTCATTTTGTATCTTTCACTCATGATTAAAATTAGTTTGTTTTTTGAGGTCGGTTAGTTTCTTTGTTTATTTCAAATGTTTTATTACTAATGTTAGGTTACATTGGTCATTATTTGCATTGGCAAGAGAAAGTCGTATGAGTGTTTCACACTAGATTTTTTTCAATATAACGCGCGCACCATTTTATCGGATCGATTTCGTTCGAGAAAGGTGCGTGGTATATTCGAGTAAATACGGTAAAACATAATCATAAACATAATTTTTGTATGTAATAGTAGTTGCTAAAATTATTTGTAACTTTAAATTTATTATATAATTTAAGAAAAAATATTTATTTTATTGTATTATACTCGTATGTTCCTTTTGAATTTCTAGGAAGAATTACATTGATAAATTGATAAGTACATGATATAATTTTTCAACGATACAAAAGATTATATTATTTATTATTACTAAAATGTAAATCACATTATATTTATGTTTGTCGGCAACACAAATTTAATGACATCATAACCTTTTATAGAGTTGATTCGGTCACCACAAATGGTTTGCTTTCTCTTATATTAGTGCAAGACAAATCTTTCACGATCGATCTTACTGCAGTACTTTTTTTAAATAAGAAGAAACGGGAAGTTAGTTGTAATAATGGGAAGTACATATTCTCTATTTATCCACGAATATATTAAAGTTACAATAACTTATCCTAAATAGATTTAAATCATTATTCAATATAAAATAAACACTAGAAATTTATATTTATTAAACAAGAATTGATTTCTTTAAATCTATCAGTTCGTGCAATCTCAAGTAATATTTTTTCATTTATAAACGATAATTATAAAGATTATAATTTCAAAATCACGTTGACACTAAAATACATAAACGATTTTGATTTTAATTATAAAAATGAAATCTCATGATTTGTGAACACCATATGTTATTATTTATGATATATACTGAAATGTTTAAATGATTTCTATAAAAATATAAATCAGTTTAGTATCAAATGCTTCATGATCTACTACATTTTTATATAGATAAGGTAGTACATAAATAGAAGTTTAAAAGAGAAAGGTACCAAATAAGTCAGTTAATATACTGTCTGGGACAGTTCTGATTTAAATGGTCGAGCTCCACCCAAGCGAACGGCAAACAAAAAAAAACGCAGAATTGAAAGTTTTTGAATAATGCAACGCAGAAATATCTTCTCGTCTTACATTTAGCACTTCATGAACTATTGACGGATATATCCGCCAAAAAATGTTTCCTATAGATTGGATGTATCCGCATACGGTTTTGAACGGAAATTTTGACTAAAATTTGTCTTAACAATCATCAAAATTATGCCAAAATATATAAATATTCCAGAAATTTTCACCGGCAGGAGCTGGGTTGACAGTACTGCCCGCCAAATATTCCTGGATGCCACGAGATCATTGTTCCAGATTAGTCTCGCTTCCTCTGTCCGTTATTACTTAAACGAGTGCTACGTTTGTCCAATTTAATTATAATATTTCTTTTAACAGTCTTTGTAAAATTGTAGATTAGTTTTCTCCTTTACCTATTCAACGTACAAATAATTTCTCCAACTATTTCAATGTACCAATAATTTTTTAGTCATCTGTTAAAAATAACAGTAATTTCAAATTAATCTACTGGTTTTTAAAATGCATTCTTCAAAACAGGAAATGTAAAATTTATGATTACTTTTTTTAGTTTATTTAAAGTCGTATTACTGCTCGGTTATTAGCGACTTCGGTCCGTTATATAACAGTGGGTTTGAATTTGTGAAAATTTCCAAACCCTAGCCGGGAATCGAACCCAGGACCTCCGCGTTGTAGGTTAGCGCGCTACCACTACGCTATTGATGCGGCCAAATTTATTGTTTGTTTTATTCGTTGTTGGGAACTGTGGGTTTTTCGCAAACACTGAAACTATTATCTAATTTTTGTTGATGTCTAAAATGGGTAAGGTTAAATTTGGATAGAGAGAGAGAGAGAGACACCTGATGTAAATGTCAGACTGATCAATTCAGCTGATCACCTTTGATCGGAAAAACAATTTCTCACATTTAGTGATAACATTGTTTCAAACGTAATAGGATCAATGTATCAGTGGATTTTGACGCGTTAGTATTATTTGGACACTAACCGGAAACAAAAACCGGGGCATTTTTCTTTTCAGTACAGTTCGATCTAACAATCTAACAACTGTCTACAAAGTACTTTACTAGACGGTAGGGATCATCAACAATATGCGCAGTGACAAGCCCCGCCTCCTGACGTCACTGGTCACCAGCGACACCCGACGCACGATGCGTACGATGTCGGTCTGTTTTGTTTACTAGTCTTAATACGGTCTGTTATTAGTCTTTAATAATGGTGTGTTGTGCGATTTCCGGTTGTTCTTATCACGATAAACACCAAAAGGAGTTAAGCATTATAGGTTTTACCGGTTTTTAAAGGCCATTGAAACTAGATTGAAGTGGATAAATGCTTGTAAGCGGGACGATAGTGGTCGCGTGTGTTAGTGGAACCTACATTTCGACGAATCGGATTATGTACGCAACTTCTTCGGAAGATAAAAATTATTTCTCAAAGAGATGGGTACTGAATCCGTTTAGTGAAAACGTTAATGCCGCAGCTAAGTTACCAGTTGAAATTCACGACCGGCTCATTGAAATGTCTGCCGACAAAACGCTACAACTGCAATTTGGATCTGAAGATTTAAATACGTTTTGGCTTGCTCAACGACGTGAATACGAAAATTTAGTCACAGAAGTTGCTATATGTTCCATTAAAACGTGTTTTAAAGACGAATTTAGTCCCACATTTAAATTTGCCGATTTGTAGTGCCGTTCTACGTCCGGTAAACCTGACTTGTAGTGAACGTAAAAATCGAGGAGAGAAACGATACGCTCGTAAGGACGTTTATGATATTTTAAACTCATCATCCAATTACAATACATTCAGTTCACAAAATTAAGGGATAACCGTAGAGGAAGGTAGGCTTCGTTTTAATGAAGAACCGCCAAATTTGAATGTTGCACAGTTAGAGGAAACTGACTTCTTAAAACGTGAAAGAAGAATACAAGTAACTTGGTGAAAAACTTCAGGCCGCAAAGAAAGAATTATTAAAATTAAAATCGATTTCCCGTGTAAACATTCCTAAACCGCTATGTTTGTAAAAACAATACAAAAATCCTACCGTCACTATACACCGACCGAGTTGTTGGGGACCAGACTACGTCATCTCATATCTCACAGCAGCTGCGCGTGACCGCTACCGTCTAGTATAGTAACCGTGGTACACCCCGAAGACCGAATGAATAAACAAATGAAGTCTCACTTAAAAATTTGAAAGATTTACATATGATTAAACAAGATTAAGAGTTGAAAATAACAAAAATGGTCACTTGGTGTTTTAATACGTAGTAACCTACCGTACAGTAAGACAATTTATGTTTTGTAGGCACAATAAAGTTAGAAATCTTTAATAACCGAGGATAATAGCCCTTAAAAATACACCAGAAGTTACAACTCACTAGTATATAACATAAAAAAGAAATTTGTAAGCACGTGTTTGTAAGCCATATATAGATGCCCTTTGTACAATATCAGTTGGTCGAAGAACCAGCTTCACTTTCCCTCGTAATTCTATCATCATAATATTACAGGTTAAGAATACAAAGGATACATAACCACGCCTATTTCAACATTTATATAAGTTGGTCATATGAACTTCATTGCAAACAAAATAAAATAAATAATATTTAAATTTCGTAAATCTATATTATTTTGTAATCAGTCTCTCGACTGGTTTGATGCAGTTCTCCAAACTGTCTATCTTGCGCAAGTCGTTTTATATCTACATACTTGTAACACCCCACATCTTTTGTAATTTACTTTATAAATTCTAACCTTTGCCTCCCCCTACAATTCACTCCCTCAATATTACCCTCCATTATTTATAGACCAATACTTGGATATCTTAAGATATTCCTCACTAGCCTAACATTTCTTCTGGTAAGATGTTTCCATATACTTCTTCTTTCATCCACTCGTATAAGAATATCTAAATTATTTATTTTGTCCACCCACCTAATCTTTAACATTTTCCTATAACAGTATATTTCAAAACTTTCTATCCTATTCCTTTCTACAGCCCTTATCACCCACGTTACATTCCTGTATCATTCCAAACATAGTGTTTTTAGAAATTTTTCCTAATCTGTAAATCAATGTTTGTAGTCAGTAAGCTGTGTTTCATTTCAACTGGAGCAATCCTAATTTTGATATCACTTGTGCTTCTACATCTTTTGTTATTTTACTCCCTAGATAGCAGAATTCCCCAACTTTCTGTATGTTTTAATTGCCTAATTTTAAATTTCCCCATCTCTTCTAAACAAATCTTGCTACAGCTCTTTCGGTTTGTTCATATTAATTTTCATGAAGTAATCCTTCCTCATGATCTCATCCATTCCATTTAAGATACCCTCTAGTTGTTTTATTTTCTCGGCAAATGCAACGATATCATCGGCGAATCTCAGTATTTTTATTGTTTTCCTTGAATTTAAATTTAAATTTATACAAGTTAATAATAGGCCTATATTTTGTTAAATTTTCGAAAAGATACAAACAAACCACCTGTCCAGAGAAGAGTTTTTGTGGTCTTCTGTAAAATAGTGATTATGTAATAAATTAATAGTCCGGTTCTAAGTCCTGGATGTCTAATTCCTAAAAGCTATCAGGGATTTGGCAAAAAAACTTATGTTTAAGAATTAGCCCAAAATTATCTTATATAAGATATTTTTATGTGTTGTTGTTGTTTACGTCATCAGCCGAAAGGCTGATTTGAACCTGTAGAGGTTTTACTAAGTAAAACGAGGAGTGAGGTGTTTTACAATTGCCTTCCTCTCTGAGTGGAAACGTACCCTTTTCAGCATACCGGGCCCTCAGAAAGCACATATTTTCCACTCTACAAATGACACCTTCACTTCATTCATCACAGGGTCTGGCTGTATAATGAAATTCATTGCTTTCAGAGAAGATAACTCTGATTTGTGACTTTTACACCTTTGCCTCTTCTGTTCTTAAATGATTCAGTCATTTAATTGGCTGACCATGTGATAAGAAACAGAAGTATTTATTTCAGCCCTGCAATTAACAGACTGGTGTAAAATTTTTATGTAGGTCGATTAATACAAATACATGCTCCCACACACATACATTTAAAAATCCTTCCATAAAATATTTTTTGGCTTCAGAAAATTCATGATACAAAAAGATTAGTTGTAATTCTAATATATAATATTTTGCACAGTTCAATAATTTCTAATATATGTACTTTAAAACAGTCGCGAGAAAGTAAAATGTAAACTACAATAAATACAACCGCTTCACCCAGTGACTCAGTTTTAATATATTCCTTAATGTTATGTAGAAATCGACCATCCGTCCAGTCCTAACCAGCTGTAACTCTGTTTTTAGTTGTTTACGATCATTTATCTAATCCACTCCTTTTTAGTTGTTTATTCTTATGTTATTATGTAACTAAGTTACGAAGAAATGATGATCAAGAAAAGAGGATGTAGATTCTCTATTCATTGATAAAATGTTAGACCGAATAAAAGAAGCGTAAGAGAAAAAACAATCTTGTTTTTAAAATACCACATGATTAAATTACAAGAACTTTCATCTTAACGGTTTTCCTTATAAGGTTAGTATTCTTTTTAAAAAATAAAAAAGAAAATAGTGTGTTATATTTAATTGTTCCACCTTGTGTTGTAATCTAATGGTTAATTTTCAATTACAGTATTCTATCATTAAATTACATAATATTATCTAATGTACTTAAAGTAATCGTTAGTTTTTATACTTTTTCTTTTAATAAAAATTAATATCCTATTGTCAAGTATATAATAATAAAGAAAACCACACATGTTATAAACATGTGTTTGTTGTAAATTAATTAGGTATTACATTGGATGGTAATGTTTCATTTACTGGTTTTTTCTAGTTGTAAAGTCGTCGCCATGAGTCAGCTTTTTGACAAGTGATATCCGGAGAAGAAAGTCCATGGTTCAAATCCTAGTAAAGGTAGTTTTATACGGATTTGAATACTTTTTCTTGTCGTGCCTATCTGGTTCGGATGTTGACGAACACCATGACTATTTTATTGTCCCAATCCGGAACAATTCCGTGGAGCTCTTATCGAACCAGGTCCTCAAATTTATGAGCCAGAAAATTCTTCTTCTACCAGGATTCATTTTTCCTTCTATTTTCTCCTGCAGAATGCGCTGAAGTAGATCATATATGTTTTGATTTTTCATAATATGCTCGAGGTACTGAGCTTACGGCAACTAATAATTATGACCAATTCCAGACCCATGTTCATTCTCATCAAAACTTCAACATAAGTGACTTTCTGCATTCACGAAATTCTCAATATTCTCCTGTACAACCAGAGTTCAAAAGCCTCAAGCCGGTGTATAGTCGTCCTGTTCAAGTGATGTGGAGACTTGGACAGAAGAACAGAGACCGCATAGCATCTGAGGAGCCGTAATTTGGTTCCTAATGTCAGGTCATGGCTCCGAAACACTGATCCCATTGCACTGAAAACCCCTTTGGCCTTTCCAATACGAAACCGTTTCTCATGCGAGTTGTCCTATGCCTCATTAATAATTGCTATTAAAAATTTTTAATTTAAATACTAGATATTGGTATTATACTTTTATGGCTAGGATTCAATTAACCATACTTTCTCAGTAATAGTCGGCCTGAGTGTGTGCTCATTTACACGTTATACATATCCTCATCTCATTGAGAAATGGAGTTGCTTATTGTTCTAAATTGAACAGATTTCAACGTATACAGATTAGGGTTAAACAAATAATTAACTGGGAAGTTTGCCCGCGCATCGCGCATCATAATATTGTTTTCACAGATCAGGAAAACTGTCTTTCTTGTAAATTATTTCTGAATAGATGGTGATGTTGAAGTGATTAGGTGAACAAAAAGCTCTGTATATTTCCATTTCTGAGTTCATAGAAAACCACAATAGGATATTCTTGTTGTTTAGGTCAGGTTTAAACCTCTAGAGGTTTTACTAAGTAAACACGAGGAGTGAGGTGGTTTACAATAGTAAACCACCCCTCACTGAGTTAAAAGCGTACGCTTATCAGCATGCCAGGCCTTCCGAAAAGCACCTACTTTCAACCCTGCATATGATATCTTTATTGTATTTACCCCAGGGCCTGGCTGTATAGTGAAATTCATTACTCTCAGAGGCGATAACTCTGACTAGTGTCTTTTACACCTCTACCTGATCTGTTCTTAAATAATTCAGTCATATATTTGGCTGAATATGTGATAAGAAACAGAACCATTTTTTGTAGCCCTAAAACGAGCAGATCGAGTGCAATTAATTTAACACTCCACCTGCTCGTTATGGGCAAAGGCTATTCTTAAGGTGCCTATTCGATCCGAACGATGGCGATCATTCTGGCTAAGACAACCTTATTGACGCCTGTTCTAAATAACTAGAGTTGTTTTGGAGAACTACAATCGAAGGTTCGTGAGCCAGGAAGTCTACCTTGTATCCGGTCCATGTCTCCCCTTGATTTTACTTTGAAGAATGGACTGATGAAACCGGTGCTTATTCCCGTTTCTCATTACAAGTCCCAGTTAGTAGACGATATTTTTTTTTATAATAACATTATTTGCAATCAGTTTTAAAAATAAACTTTAAACAAATCTTTTGAATTAAAAAATGACAAGTTGAGTTCTCATTACCCCAAGCACCTCTCATTATTACAATTATTCATTTTTAAAAGAAAATTAGCTAGTACAAAGATAGCCTATTTACATTTTACAGTATGGAATACTTTTCACTATAATTTTAATGTACATTTAAACTCTTATCAGACAAGTACAAAAAATGGTAACGTTTCAGGCGTCTAAGTTGTTCTTAATAACATTGACTCACGCTGTGAAAATAAAAGTTTATCTTATTTTAGGCTATTTTATACTTATGATATTGAAACAAAATACGTTTACGATTAAAAATGTTTACGTTGTTATCTGAAATATTTATAATTATGTGACAGAATTGTTATTACATTTGTAATTGAATGTAACTATTTATAGGGTAATGCACAGCAGTTTGTGTGTAAAACCATAAAATTTTATGAAAAGAAATAAAATAAAATATTTTTTTATTCATTCAAAATCTATATTTATCCATTTAATCGCCATATGCCTACAAATTCTGTAAATATTCTGTTGTTGTTTAGGTCATCAGCCGAAAGGCTGGTTTGAACCTGTAGAGGTTATACTAAGTAAAACGAGGAGTGAGGTGGTTTACCATTGCCTTCCTCACTGAGTGGGAAAGTACGCTTATCAGCATGCCGAGTCCTCTGAAAAGCACATATTTTCCACTCTGCAAATGACACCTTCACTTCATTCACCACAGGGTCTGGCTGTATAATGAAATTCATTACTTTCAGAGGAGATAACTCTGATTAGTGTATTTTACACCTCTACCTCCTCTGTTCTTAAATGATTCAGTCATTTAATTGGCTGACCATGTGTTAAGAAACAGAACTATTTATTTTAGCCCTGCAACGAACAGATTGAGTGTAAAACATTTGACACTCCACCTGTCTGTTATAAATATTCTATAAATTTTTATTCTGTATATGTAACTACTATTCACATATATTTAAAAGTTTTTCATTTTGTTTTAATTTTAGGTAGCCAATGTAGAAAATACTGCGTCTTTTAATCAAATATTGGGGCCGAATATTATTATTTAAATAATAGTCACTTATCATTTTAACGTTAGTTTAAATTAGAATTACAACTAAAACTTATAAATTATAAATTAAATACTAGGTATATTTGTAGGACAGTTAGTAGCGGAGAGCGTATTGCACTACACAATCAATGTTAAATTGGAATCGCACATCTTTCCCACAGTCTCAAGTGACTGTTGGATATAGTTTAGTAGAAGATACGAAGGTAAAATTGCTGAAAATTGAATAACTTACTATCTTCACTACAATATCACTGAGTTATGATACTATATTACTTATCATATTTTCTATATCTATTGTATTTTTTATACCAAAATAATAAGAAAACACATTACTTATAATTATTTACATTTGACTAATGAGATGCAAATAACAATAAACCTTATTTTCTTATTATATTCCAATAAAGATTACCAATAGAAATAAACAAGAGTAGGCGAATTTCAATGACAAATTAGACAAAAGATGACACGAAGTATTTTTTTTTATAACAATTGTTAACAACCTTGTTACGCCTTGTTATTGTTACGTTTTATAGTATTCATAAAAATTAAATATTAATGAAATGTGGAAGACCTCACATCATTAAATTACAGACAAAATAAAAAAAGAAACAAAATGAAAATCCTTTTATTAGAGGTTATAAAATATATTGCAAAAGACCACAGGAATTTTTAAGTAAGGATTTTTTATGACCTTCGCAATTTTTAATCGGCTAAATCAAAAGATTCTTATAAGTATATAATCCAGTAGATCAATCAACCCATTAAATTAATCACCCTGAAATATTTACTTTAGACACGCAATCAATTTACAGATTCTTTGATCAGTGGGTGGTTAATCTATAATAAATTAAATTCGTGATAAATCTTGAGAAACCTGTCACTTCTTGGTAATTTACCTATACGTGGTCAGATAGTTGGCAGAGGAGGACAAGTAGGTTATGAAGAAAAATATTGAAAAGAAATGGATATATAGGTATTTGGTTGAAGGAAATAAAGAACGTGTCTTTAAAATAAAAATGTAGAGGTTGAAATTGTATTAAACCTCTTTTCTAGGGTGTTCTCTATCCAATGCTGAATATAGATCTCTTCTGATTTCATACTATAAATTTTTCTCATCTACTCCTTACCAGCCGTCCCTTTAACACCATTCGCCTATCTCATCTGAGGTCTTCCAACACCTCTGCTGGTCCCGCAAGGTCTCCTTGGAATAATCTGTGTTTCCATCTGTCATTGCTCTTATTTTCATATGTCCGGCTCATTTACAATTTCAAACACGTGAGACGTTCCATAACATCAGTTATCTCTGTTTTAAACTTACGACTAATAAAATTACTATACCCCAACGAACTAAAGACTGCAGCTGAGATCTAGCCAATAACAGCCAAGGTCGGATGTCAGGTTTTCCCTTTGGTGAGTCACACTCTGTTCCACCGAACTCCAGCTGACTTTTTGTTAGGCTGTCATCCACAGCGGGACCACAACGTGACAACGCAGGATACGATTAACGAAAGTCAATTTTGGCTCTGTGCTGTGATCTAGGTCACTATGCTCCGCCTTCATCTGCAGTCTCTAGTTCGTTTAGGTTTAATTGTCTAATTGTCAAGTAAAATAGGTTACGTTGAAATAAATTGCGTAGTCAAAATTTCAGAAAGGAAATGGGAATGTAAGGTAATCCATGGGAAGCAAATGAAAACCTTTTTCACCAAAACCATTGGGAAAACTTTACATAAAAGAAACCAATTTATAGGAATTTGTACGAGAGAAAATGTGATAAAAGAATCCCTGATGGTTTTACTTTCTCTTGCCTATATGAATATACGAGAATATACAAATTGGGTTAAATCATATATACCAGAAATCAAAAGACCAACGAATATGACCTCAAAACGACAGAAAGAAAGTTGATTATTAGAGTCACAAGAAGCATAATTTTTTAGAATAAACAGGGCATAGTTCTTTCTGAAAGAAGAGGAGGTGGAGTAGGAGGTGATGATGGTAGAAGAGGAGGAGAAGAGGCAAAGAACAGAAGAAGAAGGAGAAGGAAAAGGAGAAGGAGAAGAAGAATGAGAAGGAGAAGGAGAAGAAGAAGGAGAAGAAGGAGAAGGAGAAGGAAGAGAAGGAGAAAAAGAAGGAGAAGGAGGAGACGAAGCAGAACAAGAAGAAGAAGGAACAGAAGAAGGAGGAGGAGGAGAAGGAAGAGAAGGAGAAGAAGAAGGAGAAGGAGGAGAAGAAGCAGAAGAAGAACAAGAACAAGAAGAAGGAGGAGGAGGAGGAGGAGGAGGAGGAGAAGGAGGAGGAGAAGGATAAGAGGAATCATGAGTATTACAAAGAAACTGACACCATAGTGCTACAGTTTCCTTCTACTCACCACGCTACGAGTATTCTACTTAATTTTGTTACACAATCATTACACGTTAAGGTAAACTGTTGTAATTCGTAATCTTGACTAAACCAACTGTTTATTTACTTTAGTAAAAGTATAAAATGAACTTCATGCGCACATAATTTATAAAGTCGTGTATGCATGTTCAACACGCACTTGTTTAGGTTCATTCATATTTGTACACAACTCTAGTAGCAATGTGGGTGTAAATGTAGGAAATATTATTATGGAGTATAGAGTATGTCACGATTTAGAGCAACGACACGTATACCTGTATAGCACTACATATTAATGGACAAACATCCTATAATTCACCTCAATCACACGTTCAAATTTGTTGTAACAGTTTTTTTTTAATCTTGCCAAAAATCAGTTCATCATTTCAAAACAAATTTTCTCGTAATTTACTTTACATGAAATAATCATTATTGTAATAAAATTATTTGAAAAAAGCACCTTAATCACATTCAATAAACGATTTTGTAATTTTATTGAAGTGTGTTATAATACAGTTTATATTATATTATATAAGACTGATTTTAAACTCTAGAGGTTTTAATAAGTAAAACGAGGAGTGAGGTGGTTTACCAGTGTCTTCCTCACTGAGTAGAAAAATATGCGTATCAGCACAACGGACCCTCTGAAGAGCATCTACTTTCCACCTTGCAAATGACAACCTTCACTTCATTCATCACAGGGTCTGGTTGTATAGTGAAATTCATTAATATCAGAGGAGATAACTCTAACCAGTGTCTTTTATTTTATTTTAAGTTTTTCATTTTACATTAGCTACTCATGATTAAACGTAGGTTATATTGTTCATTTACATTGGCACGAGTTACTCAAGATTTTTTTTTGAAATTATACATAATAACTGAGCTACCTTTAACAAACCAGCCGGCTGCATTGGCATAGTTGGTAACGTCCTACCATCTCATCATGCGGTCTTGGGTCTGAATCCCATTCAGGCACGGCATATTTTCATACGTTACAAAAAATCATTTTATCCTTCACCGTCTGCATTAGCAGTAATTGCAGAACAGTCGGACATTAAACAAAAAAAATCTATCAAACCAATCAAATGACTGATAACAAAAACTCGGTGCTTTTTATACATGTATGAGTATTCATTTTTGATTTTAAAAAACTAATAATTGTTTTTGCTATTTTGTTTGTTTTAGGTAAGTGCTACACCATTTTCTTATAAATCGCAGAAATAAAGTTTATCGTAAGTAGTAGCTATTAAACATAATACCATCTTTCTATTATATTTTCATTACATTTTAGACTCATTTACGTTTTAGATTAGATTTTTTACTTTCTCTTGCCTATGTGAATTTATACGCAAATTTGTGTGTGAACAAATATCTCAAGAACGGAACATCGCACGTAGTTTAAACTTGAAACTTAAATTAAATACTACAAGAGGACCCGACACAAAGGTTTTCATTAAAATCGATCAACCGGAAGTAGTAGTTTATTCGTGTCATTTTTCTTTTTTTGCGATTTTCTCAAAAATGGCTCCTACAATTTTTTTAAAAATCGCCTCATTTACTAAATTTTTTATGCTCTACTAGTATAAGATAGGGTAGTCGCCATGTCTGCTGAAATTCTTATGGAGACTGTTCTTTCGTAGAAAAAAAACGGTATCTTTTAAGATTTCAGCTCTAATATGCTATTTAGTGCAAAAGTGTAGTCATATAATAATAAAAGTTGTAGACAATTTAAAAATCTACAACTTTTATTTCAAACATTTTTTATAGCGCTTAGTTTAGCGGTAATTAGTGATTTTCTGTTTTTTTTTGTCAAGTAAATTTGTAAAAATATCAAGTTTTTAAGATTTTGGCCGTAGTATCCATTTTACGACAAAAGTGTATGAATCAAATTTATAGGAATTTTAAAGATCTACAACTTTTAATTTAAGCATTTTTATCTACAAAACCTGTCTGTTTTGGGCATTATTGAAGTAGCCTATAAACTTCTCAATCGTTAGTACCGATTAAATAAATATTTGTCCAGTCTGTGGGATTGGTAGCCGTTACCTGAAAAATACCCCGTTTTTTATTTTATATATCGCGCGGTTTTATCAATATTATTTTTGACGAGTTTCGAATCGAAGTCATAAATTTCATGCCATGCTTTTGTTTAAAATAGAACGATTACATTCAGCATAAGGATCTGGGATGACCGACGGAGATTTTAAGCATAGCCCAAAATGAATTTTTTGATACAATTGAAAACCAGGATTATTTCAGTTGCCTGGTCACACTCGGTTTTCTATTCGGCCGTTTAAGCAGTACAAGTAAGCAGTCTTACCACTGATATAGACTTTAATGTTTTTTCTGTCTCTTTATTCCATTTTTTTTTTTTTTTTTTTTTTTGGCTTAACGTCCGACTGTTTTGCAATTACTACTAATGCAGACAGTGAAGGATGAAATGATGTTTTTGTAACGTATGAAAATAGCCGTGCTGAATTGGATTCGAACCCATATTCTATAAGTGAACATGTACAGTTCTGCTATTTATTAATACATTTCTTAAAATTTTCTCTTGTAAAGTTTTTTAAATTATTAATTATTTTATAAAAAAATCTAGACGACTTGTAAAACTGAAAATTTCAATAAATAAATGAGTGATAAAATTTAATCAGACATAGCTTTATTTACTAAATTACAAATTTGGCTGTCCTGGTGTAGGAGTTTGCACAGTTTCTTTTAAGTATTCGAAGCGAAAGCTTCAGTCCTGTTTTTACGTTCTATGATGTAATCTTTCCATTCCCTGTCCAAAAATTTGAAATATAGCCAGTAATATATTATTATATATTACAGAATGTGCATTATTTTACAAGTCAATAAAAGTTCGTTTATTGCCTTTCCATAAACTTAGTAACAATCCAAAGCTCGTTCTCGTAAATAAAATATACTAATATATCTTCAGGTATTTTATTTCTTCCTCTACAACTGGCACATTAACTTGTTCTTCCTAATAAACTTAACATAACCTCAGAACTTCCTCTCGACAAGACTACTTGATTTCCCAATTCCCTTTCACAACTCATTTCCTTTCATTGAACAATTAAGAACAGTTCTTGACATTAACATCCCAACAAATCATATCATTTATGATCCTCATCTCCATAAAATTTCCATCATTTTATGACATGGAGTAGTTAATAGTTTATATACATACCTCCTTATCTGTAAATACGAGTATGTTATAAATATCTAATCCTAATGTATTTATATAGAAGCAAGTTTTTTCTCCAAAAAATTTAAATGTATATCTTTATATCTTATACAAACACATTATTCTTAATCATATTTCGAACACTTAAGTTTGCAGTAGTTGAAAAGAATCAATATTCTTTATCCTAGCATGATAAGAAGGTTTTTGGGTAGTAGATAGGGCATTTAACCCTTCCTCAGGGACAGCTGAGGAGTACTATCTACTTCTTGATGATGTTACATAATATACTGGAAGGGCAGTCCTCATTTAGTTACTACATATTATTCGAATTGTTGCTTTTATTGTTTCCAGTAAATCTAGAACGGGACGTCAATATACTTTCTTGTAAGCCAAAATCTTACATTGAGGGTGAAACGTGGGTGATAGGGGCTGTAGAAAGGTAGAAGATATAAGCTTTAGCAATGCGATGTTATATTAAAATGTTAAAGACAAGGTGAGTGGACAAAAAAAAATTTAGAGGTCCTTAGACGAGTGGATGAAAGAAGAAGTATATGGAAACATCTTACCAGAAGAAGGAATAAGCTAGTGGGGCATATCTTAAGACATCCAGGTATTATTCTATAAATAATGAAGGGTAATATTTAGGGAGTGAATTGTAGGGGGAGGTAAAGGTAGGAATATTTAAAGAAAATTAGAAAATATGTAGGGTATTACAGGTATGTAAATATGAAACAGTACTACTTGGGCAAAGTAGTACAGCTTGGAGAACTGCATCAAACCAGTAGGGAGCCTGATGAAAAAACGAAATCGTTAAAGGAGCCTTTGAGAACCTGGCAACCCCCATACATGCCTACCCAGACCCTAGAACCCACTCCCTAGACATGCTGGTGTGCCTAAATGAACTATCGTTTCTCTAAATCTTTGCAAATTTTGTAAGAGTATTCAAGAAACTATTTCTGCAGAAAATAGTCTTCATGTTATTGTATTTATAAACAGTCTAAGCAATCTCAATAGAAAAAACTTTTCTAGGACCATTAGCAACTGAAATAACAATACCTGATACTACTTTGGAATTCTCTGCCTACTTTGGAAATACCTAACGGTTTAGTCAAAGTCTTGATAGGTTGCAGAGACGAGAAAAGGGTTGCCTTATCGCTACCTTAAACAGCTTTAACTTATGTAAAAACAAAATTTATTGCAAGCAATTTCAATACGTTTTACAGTTTAAATCAACATGTAAAATAATTGCATGTATGAAGTTACTTATGTAAGAAACAATCCATTATTAAATACCACCGATATTGAGAGAAACAAAGAATACTTTTACTGAGTTTAGATTTCACTATTTGAAAAAGGGAATTTACTGACAAAGAAGTAAAGTAACGTGGCATGTTACAATGTCATTTGGTGTCTACCCTATTTGTTAGAAATAGTAAAAACACTACGATGCAGTTACAAAAAAAATATGTAGTATAAACAACTTATACAATTTCAAAGATAAAAGTCACGATGAAATAGACAAATGATAACGAGACAAAATAATGACAAACGTAAAGGTTAACTTTTAAAAAAGTTTGGTCTAACCACAATTGGAATCTCTACAGAATATTTCACCTTTATATCTTATACAAACACATTATTCTTAATCATATTTCGAACACTTACCTCTAATTTAAAAATGAAAAATATTAAAATATATGAAAATTTATCTAAAAGACAAAGAAAAAATAAGGTGTAGGTCTAAATAACGTTAAACGCACAGTTGTTTTGTGGCCGTGAATAATGTACTACGAGGACACGTGTATACCACCTTCACAAAGTATCACTAACGACACGTGGGTGTTTGAATACAACATAAATCAATCGATTGTATTGGACGGCGCCGTACCAGTGTCTGCAAAGGTGTTGGACAATTTTATTATTAATCGATTCCAATTTTATCTAACGTAGGAAAAGTTATCAAACGACATTAATAATTTATTTGTTACTTTAATTCAATAATTTTTATCCGATCAATTGAATTACATCAGATATTTTTTATCCAAAATTAATTTATATCTGTTAGTTTTTCTAGATATTTTACAAATTAACCTCTCCGGAGGCAAGAACCGTCGTTCTTCAAAACTACTTCGTAAATTTTTATCGTTGGATAACTTTTTGTTATAAATCTTTTTATGTCATCGCTTTTGTTATTAGACTCGATATTCCCCTTGCGAGTTAAAAAATTACAATTCAAGTTCATTCATAATAGCTTTCTTAGAAATGTTTAAAAAGAAAATTAGTAAAGCTATGCATCACTGGGATATTTTGAGTGTAGTTTACTAAAAAGTTTAGTTGTTTTAAATTTAAATACTACAGATATTCAAAAAATTCATTATGTACGCTACTAAAGGTATACAACGCCTTAAAAGGTGGAACGTCTTAGATTTACCTTTCCGAAATAATTATTATTACTATTATAGTTTTTCTTTACCCGTTCTTCGTTACTTAATTTCATTTTATTGTTTGTTAAAGTCATCAGCCGAAAGGCTGGTTTGAACCTCTAGAGGTTTTACTAAGTAAAACGAGGAGTGAGGTGGTTTATCATTGTCTTCCTCACTGAGTGGAAAAGTATGCTTATCAGCATGCCAAGCCCTCTGAAAAGCATCTACTTTCCACCCTGCAAATGAAACCTTTACTTCATTCACCACAGGGTCTGACTGTAAAATGATGAAATTAAAAACTCTCAGAGAAGATAACTGTGACTAGTGTCTTTTACACCTTTACTTTATCTATTGTTAAATGCTACAGTCATATAATTGGCTAACCATGTGATAAGAAACAGAACTATTTTTGTAGCCTACATTATTTATCCTTTTGTAAATACTTCATATCATCTAAATGTTGTTAGTTATAATAACTTCTTCTTCTTTTAGTGCGCTATCCGTTTCGGATGTTGGCGACCAGCATGGCAATTTTCACTTTGCTGACAGCAATACGGAAAAGTTCAGCAGATGTCTTTCCGGTCCATTCCCTGAGGTTGTGTAGCCAGGATATTCTTCTTCTTCCTGGTCCTCCAATAATAATAATAACTTAACTTAACAATATAATAATATAATAATAACAATATAATATAATATATAATATAATAATAATATATAATAATATAATAATACAATAAAATATACATAATAATATACATATACATATACATAATAATATATGTAATATACAATATAATAATAACAATAATAACTTAACTGATTAAAAATAAATTCTCATATGTTACTAACAGTTGCGCCTGGGGGTGCATCAAATAAAGTGGTTTGTTCCTTTTTCCAGCAGTTTCATTATGCATTTAAAATTTCTTGGGATTTCTTTGAAAATATTAATTCCAATTGTCGAAGTTAACGCTAATAATAGTAAAGTACTTGAATTTCAGCCACTTTCTCCTGAGAGGAAGAAAAGTAGTAAATTCTTTAAAGTAATAAATATTATTTTTGTAATTTTGTAATTGCTTTAAAGTATTTACCACCTTTCTACCTCTCAGGAACAAGTGGTTGAAATTCAAGTACTCTATCATTCTTATCGTAAGTGTTACAGAATAACTGTGCCGATTTTTATAACTATATCTCTTCGGGAAGGTGTACTTATAACATAATTTATAATTATTGAGGTTATTGAACCCATTTTTACCCCTTAGAAGCAAATTATCGAAATTTAATTAAAATTTTTCTGTGCAACCCCTGAGGAAAATAT
Organism: Catonia carolina; assembly: GCA_035578175.1. Lineage (NCBI taxonomy): Eukaryota > Metazoa > Arthropoda > Insecta > Hemiptera > Achilidae > Catonia > Catonia carolina. The sequence continues at coordinate 43,638,650 of JAQMRL010000006.1, read as the reverse complement.
GATCTGAATTTCAGCTCTCTTGGTGATAGGAAAGTTATTGAATTAGTGATGAATGATTGTGCAAGTAAGCTAGAAACGAATTTTGGATTTTCAAAGATAAAAACACTATTTTGAGTATAAGGCAACTATTTTGTACTAAATATTTACTAATTTGTGTATAAATTTGACAAAATAATTTTAATTTTTCATGGTTATCAGAATTTAGTTGAATTATTAAGGAAATCGGTTTTGATTCTATCAGTTGATTTAACCGGAAATCCTTTAGTAAAAATTAAATTAATATTTTATAAGGTACAATTAAAATCGATAGGAACAGGAAATTCACCTTTTGGGTAAATATCCGTAGCACGAAGTTTCATTCAAGATTATAAAAACAACGATTACCCTCGGGTAAAAATAAATTAAATTTCATCACACCTTATCAATATGCATATAATGAATGGAAAGTTTCATAAATACTCAGAGCATAATATTAAAAATAATAATACATTGTACTACCAACAATAAAAATAAAGTTTTTAAAAAAAAGCGTGTACTTTTACTTCAGATTCGAAAAGGTTAAATCTATTAACGAAATCTAACCGTCTTAAAAAATTATTTACAATAAGTTTTGACCCTGTGATAGTTGACAGATTATCATTATTATTTTATTTTTGTGTTATTAACGATTTTATTTTTTTTTATTCCAATCATTATTACAAAAAAAGTTATTTATCTTATTATCAGGGATAAGAAATGTAAACGTTCACTGTACCTAACTGCTTTAATGTTTTTTTTTAATCCCTAATGTGTGTACGTTGCAATCTGTTCAATTCAGAACAATAAGCAACCCTATGACCCAATGAGATAAGGTTGATGTGTATGACGTTTAAATGAGGTGTAGTCTTGTACAGACTCAGATCGACCATTCCTGAGAAAGTATGGTTAATTGAACCCCAACCATCAAAGGACACCGGTAACCACTGTCTAGCATTCAGATCCGTACAAAAGATCCGTACAAAACTAATTAATTTTTTTAGTTTATTAAATGACCTTCGGACTAGCCCAGTCATTCAGCTGGTAGAAAGTCGCTATTACTTATAAAGTAACACCGTTTGGGCAAGCGACTTTGTATGGTGACCAGCTGACGCCATCCGTAACAAACTCTACTGGAGGGTCCCTGTTCAAACTCATGCCTAATTCACGTGAAATAATGCAGCAAAGCAGCGATTAAATTGGGTAGTTGTCAATTATGCACAGTTCCCGATAACAAAGCTAAAAATAAGAGTTTATTTAAAGTCGCATTAACAGCTTGATCATAAGTAACTACTGTGGGTTTCGGTACTGTAACGGTGAGTTTTAACGTGTTAAAATTTCCAGACCCTAACCGGGAATCGATCCCGGGATTTCCACGTTGTAGGCTAGCGTGCAAACCACTACGCTACAGAGGCGGCCACTGTTTTATTTAATTTATTGTTGGTAAAAGAAATTTTAAATTATGGAACTTAATATTTTCGTTTGTTAAATTTCATAGATTATAAAATATAATACGGTGACGTTTATTTCGGGTTCTTTTAGGATTTGATTATTTTTAAATAACATTTTCGTTTTAAATTAGTAGGCAACAATTACTTAATTTATAAATTAATAACTTAAAATAATTATTTCAGTTATAACAATTAAAAATTACTCTATACTACTTGGACTTAATAACAGACTAAATTTAATAATACAAAATGTTCTGAAACTTAACCCAAACTTAAAAATAAATATGGTCATTTACATTCATATAAGAAATCGATTCCTACTTACAACTTGGTAACAACTTTTCGCTAATTCACGTCACGAAGAAACTGCTTCTATTACTGCTTAGATAAGACTAACTCTATAAAAAATTTCAGGTTCGATTCCCGATCAGGTCTGGCATGTTACATTTGTATAAAATCTCATATCATTACCTACGTTAAGACAAGAATTACGTAGGATTTATCACTAAAAAGCAAAAAAGAGCAGCCGCCCTTTATGTAAAAAAATTCATAGAACTTTCTCGAAGGATGTAGAACAATTTTGATAAATAAAAAAAATAATGAACAATAGAAAATTCTACTCTATATTAGAAAAAACGAGTGACGGGACGCCACGAAGGCAATTAATTACAGTGTCAAAAACGTTAAGATCACACACACAAACGCTATCTAGTCAAAACACCATTATCACGTTCAACAACCATAAGTGACAACTAAACACAATCATGATATGATTGTGTTAAAAAATTAAAATATATTATATATTTTAATTTTTGTATTCCTACTTGTTATAGGTTCTATTATAGGTTCTAAATAGGTTCTATTTTCCTGTCGAATCCCTTTTCGTAAGGAATCATTCATTACGTTTTGGTGATTTAAGGTATATCCCAAGTACTGAAATTTCTTAACTTCTTTAAATGTTTTCGTTCCAATAATTAATTTGTCAGACACTCGATTTAAATACCCAATCATGTACCTTGTTTTGCAAACACTCACAACTAGATCAACATTTCTAGCTTGTCATTCCATTTCCTTTTTAAAAATTTCATTGTGAGTACCAGTAACAGAGTTCCAAATTTAAAAATTTGTAAATTTTGTTCCATTCATTCATAAACACAAAGAGGTTTTAGCAAAAACAACCATAGTCCAAAAAAACGCTAATTTTAGTTATGCATGCCATCTTGTAGTGCACCCTTGCGTCCATTATGTGTATTAATCATTATAGCAAAAATAGTCATAGTTACATTAATACAATGTGTTAAAAGTTAGCTAGTTTTGTAAAAACAACCATAGTCCATCTTGTTTTACACAAAAAATGTTCAAAAAAAGTGTATTCTTTACTTGGTTTCTTTAACTACCGTATAAAATGGAATCACCTGAAAGTGATAAAAATCGAAGTGATTTATTGGTTTTTACCATTTCTTTGTTATAAATTGACTTTACTTTGGAAGTACAAAAATACAGCTGGTAACATTTTTGTCAAAAACAACCTTAGTCCAGGTTTTAATTTTAATTTTGTTACATAAAATACGATTGGCTTTTAATAGACGTTCAAATAATGACTTTTCTTTTCTCAAAAGTGTGCAGAGTAAAGTTACCACATTATCGTGTGTGTAAAACAATAACAACAGACTGGAGGACTTTTATAATTCTCCTGAAAAATTTTCGTTTTTGGACTTGAGTTATTTTTGCTAAAACCTCTTCTATTAAATAAAAAAGAAAAACAATAGAATCTACTTTTAAGATAAACAAAAATTAACGTTTAAATGTCATGAACAACACGATATTGTAATACAATTATTCCAATATCAAAGTCACTAAACTTACTTTCAAAAAATAAAATAAACTATTATTTTATTATTTAATAAATTACACAAAAAAATACCTCATGATAAAAGAGTTATGTAATAAAAATGAATTAGCTATTAGATCATAGACAACAAAAGGAAGGATCCGACAATAAAATAATAAAAAAATCGAGATAATATCAGTTTATTCGTATTTTAGTAATAAAAGGAAACATTTATTACGGAAGGATCTGACAGAAACTGTCAGTAACAGTAAATTAAGATATAGAAAAGAGAAATATAGTTAGAAAAAGAGGTCATTAAGACTATGATAGTAAATGATAAAAAACAAGTTAAAAGACTGTGAAATGGTGTTGCCTATATCACAGGCTAGTGCACTCAAGAGTTCTTGGTCAAATACAGTAATGCCTCACCTACCGTTAAAATGCGTTCCGCATTTGTGAAGCGTTTTAAGTAAATCCGTATTATGAAATGCACAATTCTTTAATTCAAATTCATGATTTGTTATCCTTGTATAATGGAAAGTAAATTTATAGATTAGATCTTCTGTTTGTAAATTTATCAGCTTCAGAAGGGGTGCAAAAATTAATTTATTGTTTTTCTCGGTTTTATTTCAAATATTATTTTTCTAAGAATCACTCAATTTAAGACTAATAAACCCAAACTTCAGAATTATAGCTCTTGGAGACGTTACAGAAATTATAATGCGGGGAGAAAATACATCAATAAATTACTCCAGTTTTTAAAAATGTGATAATTTGCATTCCTTTAAAAAAATCTAAAAAAATTAGTTGATTGGTGAAATTTTTTTATAGTGTACAAGAATTACAAACAAGTGACAGCCGTAAACAAACATTACTGGGTGTTCCAATTCAGTCTCATGTAAACTCACGCCAAACAATTCAGCATAATGAAAATTTCCAATATAAGTAGCCTAATTGTTTAAAACAAAAAAGTTCACAGAAAAAAACGATAATTGAAAATGTTTAAGCCACCCCAGTTAGTCAACTGTTACAAAAAGTTTTCTTTCACAGCCATTGTTGTTGTTTAGGTCATCAGCCGAAAGGCTGGTTTGAACCTGTAGAGGTTTTACTAAGTAAAACGAGGAGTTAGGTGGTTAACCATTGTCTTCCTCACTGAGTGAAAAAGTACACTTATCAGCATGCCATGCCCTCCGAAAAGCACCCACTTTTCACTCTGCAAATGACACCTTTACTTCATTCACCACAGGGTCTGGCTGTATAATGAAATTCATTACGTTCAGAGGAGATAACTCTGATTAGTGTCTTTTACACCTCTACCTCTTCTGTTCTTAAATGATTCAGTCATTTAATTGGCTGACCATGTAATAAGAAACAGAACTATTTATTTTAGCCCTGCAACAAACAGACTGAGTGTAAATAATCTGACACTCCACCTGTCTGTTCTGGGCAGTCACAGCCATTATTAGTCAAAATACCAAATAAAGGTAGTGAAAGATTTAGGTGGTTATCAGTAATGTACAGTTCCTAAAAACAAAAAAATTCGAAAAGAAATTATCAAATTAAAAAATTATTCTCCTCCTCCTTCTTCTTCTTTTTCGTCTTATTCTTCTCCTTCTTCTTCACCATTCAAGGATTAGGTCCGAAGACATGTTCTGGCATCCACCTAGTCACCGGTCGCCCCGTATCGCGTTGTCCAATCGGCCTGTAACTTCTGACCAGTCGAGGGAATCCTATATGGAGGCACTCTTTCAAGATGATCCGTCCATTACTGTCTCCATTATTGGTACTCCATGGTACGCCATTATTGTCTCCTTAAGAAAACACACATCAAAATCTCGCCGTACATCCTTAGCATTATTAGTGATCTAATTCTATGGTTATCAATAGTATACCCAATACAAATAAACGCTAAACACTAAAAACCTGGTATGAAACCCTCACACGACTTTCTCTTGCCAATTCAAATAATTAACAATATAAGCTAACATTAATAATAAAACATTAGAATAAACAAAAAAATAAACTCAATGAACATAGCCTTATTTAAATCAAGAGTGAAAGACGAAAAATGAAAACCACCTACATAGTTCGGTTTAATAATACGGGAAATCACTCTTTCACGCAAAACTAGGCTCTGTAGAGAAAAATGCTCTAAATAAAAGTTGTAAAACTATAAATTTTATTATATACACTTTTGTCGTAAAATACTACGGCCAAAATCTTAAAAAATCTATTTTTTACAGATTTTCATGAAAAAAAAACAAGCAAATAACTAATTACCGCTAAACTAAGCGTTATATAAAAAAAAGGTTTTAAATAAAAGTTGTAGAATTTTAAATTGTCAACAACTTTTATTATGTACAGTTTTGCGCTAAAATCCATATGAAAGCCGCAATCTTAAAAAAACAATTTTTTACGAAAAAAAGCCTTCCCACGAATTTCATCACACGGATTCTACCCTATCTTGTAAAGCATAAAAAATGTAGTAAATGAGGCGATTTTAATCAAAAAACGTAGGAGCCGTTTTTGAGAAAATTGCAAAAAAGTCAAAAATGACACGAATAAACGATTACTTCCGGTTGACCGATTTTAATGAAAATGTTCGTGTCCGGTCCTCTAGTGGTATCTAACAAGTTTTAAGTTTCAAGTTCGTACGATGTTCCGTTCTTGAGATACTTTGTTTACACACACACAGACTAATCGCTAAAAACATGTTTTTTGGGGTTCAGGGGGTCTGAAAACGTGTATATCCGGTGAAAACTCGATTTCGAAAAATCGACATGAAAACAATACTTTCCTTCCTATATATTCGAATAGGCAAAAGAAAGTAAAAATAAATAGCTCACAAAAATTAAAACGGCTTATAAAAATAATGATGGCAAGAGCACAGTTTTAAATATTGTACGAGAAGGAATTCGGTAACTTTATTATTTTACAATTAATTTCTAGGTTATCCAATAAGATTTAAGTACAACAAAAACCAGAAAACATGTACACAGATTTTACTTTAGTGTTATAATGAATCGCGTTATATAGAAATTAGAGAACACACAAATTAAATTAGACAGTAAATCTAATCTATAGTAATTTCATAGGTTACGTAACTGGTAATCGTTGAAGATAATAAGTTAAAAGCATAAATTTGACCTGTCTGTTACCTAGAAACTGACCTATCATGATGAAAACAGTTTTAACCTACTCATTGTGTACTATAATTATTAGAATACTACTTTATCGACTATTTAAAACGGAAATTTGTGGTTAAATGTGAAGGAATAATTCCAGGTGAAAACTTAATGATAGTCTAAGAAGATAGGCTAATTAGATGTAATTCTATATAATTATAGTTCAGTACGTAATGATATTAGATAACAGATCTGAATTCAATTTTACCATTAAACTCATCTGCTAGTGTAGTTTTTGGTATCATGAACCATACCTAAAAGGACGCGTGTTTGAATCTCAACTGTCTTAAATTGTCCCAACACGATTATCTTCTTCACATACAAACTTCACAACAGTTATGTATTTACTTTTTAAAAATTACATGAATTTTTATTTTATTTTATTTGAAAAATTCACAACTGTACATACAAATGAGTGAATGAGATGATTATGAAATGGGATAAAATGCGATTAAGACTTTGAGGAGATTACCACTATACAGTGGGCTCCAGCTGGAAATGTTCTGTGAACAGATTACATAATTGTGTGTAACATCGGAAATTACTTATTACAAAATGATGTCCCTACTCTATCGTCGGCGTAGAAGTCTGCGGGGATTTCCGGGAAGGTACGGTAGGTATAGGTTGCGTACAAGTTTGTTGTTATGATGAGATAATTTCATACGGAATCTTGTGTAAATTTTATAGCAATCTGTCTGGATGTTGAGGCGGAGTAGGACAACGCAGAACATGGGATTTTCGACTGCAGAAGATGGATACCAGAGAGAGAGGTTCTAGAGACCAAGGTGGGGTCACCGATTTCTACAGGTCTCTGTGATTTTATTATTACAGAAGAAGAAAGCTGGAAGGCCATTGAAGAGTTCATCCAGAAGGTGATTAAGAGCAGAGAAGCTCAGCTGCATTAGTCTCAAAAGAAATTACTCAAAACGGGGGAAAATGGGTGATAAGAAGAGAAATTCCTGAGATAACGTTATCCAACTAATAAAGAACCATAAGCTTGTTCCGAAGTTATGCCTTACTGTGATCCCGCGGCAAGTCGGGATGGGTTAGAATGGAACTGAGAGGTTTTGGCGGATAGTTGCCTTCGGCAGAGCTCCACATACCTCAGGGTAAAGACCTACCTGGGAATCGGTAAATTCGTTTTCCTCTCGTAAAAAAATATATATATTTATACCTAAGGTGTCGGATGTATGGTTTAAAGAAGTCAGAAAGGATATTGAGAAAACTTAATGAACCGAACCAAATTTAAACAACTAATTAAGAGCTTCTATGAAGGGCAAAAACAGAACACCGGGTGGACAAGAAGAGAGGAGAAAAGTGTTCAGTGAACGAATTCTGAAAATGTGGGCTGCAAAAAAAGCTTCCACAAACGTTTAAAGTCAACTCCGTAATCTAAAATTAGCTCTACACGAGGGAAAAATCCAAATCATTCTAAAATTTTAGATTCCGAAATCGGCTTGCTCAAATTATTCCGAATAACAGACAATTTACCATCTGGAAAAATTTGTATTTTTTGACGTGTTTTTTTTTAGTTCATACACCCAGATATTATTTATACTAAACATAAAGATCTCTTGACCTTGATATTGTATATAAATATTAAACATCCGCTCTCTTTAAAAGGTTAGATCAACTACCTACGTACGTAAATTAGCTTACTAAACTAAACAGTAACAATCTGAACTTATTATTAACATCATCTTAAACGACAAAGCCTAAGAAACAACTCATACGCGTACGTAAGTGTTTTATTCTAGAGACTATATTTATAAAACGTAATGAAGCTGATGAATACCTTGACAATGAACATGTAAAATATTATGTTAATAATTCTATTGAACGTGTCTATTACATCATAACTTATAAAAATATTGTCATCTTATAACATAACCTTTATTTTGCACACAAATTGTTATATCATTGTGTTATGATTATTGACCTTTAGCTTATATAGTTTTCTCTCTCTAAATAAATGTTTTAAGGAATAATAATTAGCAAAAGATCTATTTTTGGAAACTTATAACGTAATCTTTTTGTTCTGTTATGTATTTTAATAATTGCGTGATGTATGTCTATTATTTAAATGATAAATTTTTGTGTGATTAAGTTTGAATTCCGTATCAATCGTTCAGTTGGTAACGTGATCGAATGTAGAATTAAAAGTTACGAGATCATTACTCTGCTATATTTATAAGGAACACGAAAATTTTTTAGGTTATTTAAAATCGCATCGGCAACTTTTTGTCATTTGTGACTACTGTGGGTTTTGGTATTATAAATGAGGTCTATGCCCATAACAAGCAGGTGGAGTGTTAAATTGATGGCACTCGATCTGTTGGTTCCAGGGCTACAAAAAATAGTTCTGTTTCTTATCACATAGTCAGCCAATTATATGACTGAACTATTTAAGAACACAAGAGGTAAAGGTGTAAAAGACACTAGCCAGAGTTGTCTCCTCTGAGAGTAATGAATTTCACTATACAGCCGGACCATGTGGTGAATGAAGCGAAGGTGTCATTTTCAGAGTAAAAATTGGGTGCTTTACGGAGGCCCTGGCATGCTGCTAAGCATACTCTTTCAACTTTGTGAGGAAGGCACAAGTAAACCACCTCACTCCTTGTTTTTACTTAGTAAAACCTCTAGAGGTTCAAACCAGCCTTTCGGCTGTTGACCTAAACAACGACAACAAATGAGGTCATCGAATCGACAGAATGTACCCTTGTATAAATTCAGTGATTTTAAAAATTTTGGTCGTAACGTTTGTTGTTGTTTAGGTCATCAGCTGAAAGGCTAGTTCGAACCTCTACAGGTTCTAAGTAAAACGAGGAGTAAGGTGGTTTCCTATTGCCTTCCTCACTGAAAGAAAAAGTATGCTTATCAGCATGCCAGGACCTTTGAAAAGCACCTTCACTTCATTCACCACAGGGTCTGGCTGTAAAATTAAATTCATAGTTCTCAGAAAAGATAACTGACTGTGTCTTTTACACTTCTACCTCTTCTGTTTTAAATGCTTCAGTCATATAATTGGCTGAACATGTGATATGAAACAAAACTATTTTTTAAAGCCCTGGAACTAGCAGAGCGAGTGCAAATAATTTAACACTCCATCTGCCCGTTATGGGCAGATCTTATACGTTACGGACTCGAAACATTGGCTTGGCATGCATATTTTAAATTATAGTCCGATTCCCGAAAGAAAATACGTGTCTTTAAACAGCAGTATCTTTTGAACCGTTGTATGTAAAAACATTTCGATACATCAAATTAAAGCTTATTTTATTGTTGGTTACAGGATATATATTAACAATTTTTGGAAATTAATAGTCTATTAAATATAACGAATTACCCATAAAAAGTACTCAGTTTTTAACCACTTTTCCAGTATATTCAACTTCAAGGTACTTTTGAATGTATTGGGCTATATTGTGACAATATCGAAGAAAAGGATGGTTCGCGAAGGTTCTAGAATTTCATTCATGAAAATAGTAAAGAGAGGATAATATAGTGAAATAGTAACAATAACGAAGTAAATAGTAACAGTAACGAAGACTTGAGGCCTTTGAGATGTGGGTTTACAGAAGGATGCACAAAATATCTTGGACAGAGAGAGTCACAAACATGGAAGTCCTAAGGAGGATGCAGAAGGGAATGGAAGTGATGATCGAAATCAAGAAGAGAAAGCTGGTGTACCTCGGCCATGTCTTGAGAGGTCCAAAATATGAAATCCTTCATCTTGTCATCCAGGGAAAGATTATGGGCAAACGATCGGTTGGAAGAAGAAGAACCTCCTGGCTACGGAACCTGCGAGAGTGGTTTAATTTGTCATCCATCGACCTATTTAGAGCTACAGTTTCCAAGGTCAGGATTGCCATGATGCTAGCACACCTTCGTAATGGAGATGCTACATGAAGAAGAAGTAACAATAAGTGACAATAGGACAATAGTGACAATAAAAGTATGCATATTCATGAAAGTTGTTTGAAATAACTGCGCTATTGTGTAGGATAAAAGGTCGGGTATTGTTGTACAACTATTATGAAAGGGACCCGTAACAACTTTTATTCTATTTACAATAAGACCTATTGGTGACTTGTTTACAATAGATTTTTCTAGCACTCATTTATAAAGGGCTATTTTTTGTAGTTTACTATTTGCATGGAGTCTCTCTGCTTCGCTAGAATTACCTTTTTGAATGAGTATTTAAAGAGACCCCCGAGCGCGGTCGAGTTGGTATTCGTTTGATCTTTGACGAGTCCCTATCGGGTGTTGTGCAGGGTGCGTTCCGAGCATTGTGTTGGTCAACGATTGTTATACTGTCTTTGTTTGTGTGTGTATTGTGAAAAGTTAGGTGTAAAATTGGTACAAAATTTCGATAAATTTAAAAATTATAAAAATACTGTTTTTTTTATAGGTAGGTACAGAAATAATTTGTTGAACTGCAACATCCTAAGTCGTGGTTGTCAAGATGATTGCAACCTTCTTAAAGCAAAGGGCACTTAACGAAAAAGATAACATTTAGAAACCTTTTAAAATAATCAATATTTATATAAGTATGTTGAAGTTTTTCAAGATAACCTCGACAGAACTAGGTTTCTTGTGGAGGGTGTTATATATTAAGATTACTCACATCATCTCGAAATTAACAGGAGGGAATCAACTCACCACATATGACTGACGATTCTACTTTTTTTTAAATTTCATACTACTTAAAAAATTATTATGGTGGATCTTAAAAGAAAACATAATTAATGTAAAATACAATTTGAATAACGTAGGTTGTAAAATTGAATTAAAATTTGACATTGAAAATCATAAGAGGCGTTTAAGAATTTTTGAAACATCTGGCAGGAAAATAATAACAAATTATTGCAATAATAATAATTAGATGATTATTTTAAGAAAACCCTACACGAAATTTATTTAGTTTGTTTTGTATTCAGTGATACAATATTTTTATTTACCTAAACGTTTAAATGTTTTAACCATTGAATGTAGATATAATAAAACACTGCAACAAAATATTTGTTGGCTGCGTTCGTAGGGAAGTGGTAACGCTCTAGTCTAATACACGGAGGGTTCGATTCCCGGCTAGGGTCTAGAAATTATAACAAATCACAACCCAACGTTCCATAACCCACTGTATTCGCTAATAACTAAGCTGTTGACGCGAATTTAAAAAATAACCTAAAAAATATTTGTTGTTTCTTACAAATAAACAATAACAATTGGTTTAAATTTTATATCTCCGGATAAAATTTATTTACCTGTAAGCAATCCCTAAATATTCATTATGAGAAAAATTATGTTTTCACGTAAATTTTTTAAAATGAAGTTTTCAGCGGAAACACACGTTTTAGCTCAACAACTAGTTTATACCAATTTGTGCCTGTACGTGTGTGAACAAAATAACTAAAAACAGAACATCATATACGAAGTAGAAACTTGAAAATTTACTTAGTTACCAAAAGTGGACCCGACACGAACAGTTTCATTAAAAATTGGTCAACCGAAAGTAGTTTATTCGTGCAATTTTTCACTTTTTGCAATTTTCTCAAAAATAGTTTCAACGATTTTGATTAAAATCTCATCATTCACTACAGTTTTTTGTGATTTGCAAGGAGTAAGCGGCACGTCTGGGCAAATCTATAATGGGCTGTGGTTTCGTAAGAGAATTCATTTTTTAAACTTTAAACTTAATTTGCAACTTAGGGCAACAACACAATATAAAATCAAAGGTTATACAGTGCTTAGTTTAGTATCAATTAGTGATGTTCCATATTAATTTTGTTTCGCTTAAATTTGTAAAAGATAAGTTTAAAAATAGGAATGTTTTGTAACAAGGTAAAATATTTTTGTTAAAAAATTATTTTGGTCTGAATTTACATTGGTTAAGGTACAGATAATTCAAGTTTTGAAACCCTATGACTTGTTAAACTATTCGTTCTTCTATCTTACTTCTCTGCCCATAACAGACAGGTGGTGTCAAATCATTTACACTCAATCTGTTCGTTGCAGGGCTAAAATAAATAGTTCTGTTTCATATCAAATGGTCAGCCAATTAAATGACTGAATCATTTAAGAACAGAAGAGGTAGAGGTTTAAAAGACACTAATCAGAGTTATCTCCTCTGAAAGTAATGAATTTCATTATACAGCCAGACCCTGTGGTGAATGAAGTAAAGGTATCATTTGCAGAGTGGAAAATATGTGCTTTTCAAAGAGCCCGGGATGCTGATAAGCGTACGTTTCCATTCAGTGAGGAAGGCACTGGTAAACCACCTCACTCTTTATTACTTAGTAAAACCTCTACAGGTTCAAACCAGCCTTTCGGCTGATGACCTAAACAACACAACATCTTGCTCACTATTTGAGACAATAATACTCATCAAAATTGATCCCTTTATACATTGGCAAGATAAATTTGTGATTGTTTCACATAAGATTTTTTACATTGAAATAACACTTTACTCGAGTTAACATGAGTGCTGATTAAACGTAGGTTATATTTTTCACCGGTTTCATTTGTATTCAATAGTTTTTTTATGAGTACGTTTCCAAGGAACTGAAACACGATAGTGACGCATCATAACCTTTACAAGAAATATTGTAAAACAATTTAAAACAAACAAAGTTATTGTTTCAAATCCGTGACGAATAACAGAAGAAATTCTTCAAGGAAGAGACCGAACTATTATACTAATAAAATATTTACCCTTCAATTCATTTCAAAATGAAAGGAAGTTTTTTATTTAAAATTCTTGTAGTTTTTCTCATTCCAGAAATTCCAATGATGATCAAATAAAGCGAAAAAAGTATAGTAGCAAATTAGAGGCAAAAATAATTTAAAAAATTAACCAAATCCATTTATATGCCAAATGTGAACTGTCCTTAATAAAAATTGATGTAGTGACAATAGTTAAAAACTTAATATTTCCTTGATAACTCAGATAAAAAAGAAATTATATTTAAAAATATATATTTTTCTTAAGAATTATTTCTCGTAATAACAGTTATTACTTCACTATAGTCTACCTATAGGAAAATAAAGAGAGAGGACAAAGATTGAGTCGTTATTTCAATAGTTTTTATACAAGTACGAAGGCGTTATTATACGTATTAAGCATCAAATAATAACATTTAGAAAACGCGTTGGTAGAATATCATTCATAAATTTTCTTTGTGTGCTAACTTTTTCCGCTATTATTACACGATTTACTTAAATAAATAACAGCTGTTCAATGATAACTCCGGTCAAGGTTATTCCACCCTCGTGTCAGGAAACCCCAGTAGATTAATTATTACTTATATGGGATTTGCAGAAAGTCGTATAAAAAGGTAAAAAATTACCATTTCCATGACGTAGAAGTCAAGCACTTGAATAGCTGGACTGGAAAACAGAAGGTCTTTGTTTCGATTCCAAGCTAGTCTTGAAATTTGTAACTTTACCCACCGGGTTGGTCTAGTGGTAGAGTGGTCCCCGCGAGTCAGCTGTTACACGGTTCGAATCCTAGTAAAACTATAGTGGAGAGATGATTTGAATGCTAGTGATATCGAAAAGCATAGTGGAGAGATGAATTGAATGCTAGTGTGAGACGAAATGGGGAAAAGGGAATCTTGTCCATAGATAGGACAAATGCCTCAATCGTCAAAGTGATAATATCCAAACGGCTTCAACATCCAAAATGTAATGTGAGCTTACTCATTAGCAAGATGAGTGAAATTTTCTCCCTTTTCCAAATACGGCTACTACGATTGTTTTTTTAAATCACCTCAAGATGACTTGAATGCTAGATGACTTGAGATGACTTGAGTGTGAGACGAAGAGGAGAACAGGAAAGCTTGTCACTAGATAGGACAAATGTCTTAACCGTCAAGGTGATAATATCGGAAAGTAAAGTGGAGAGATGACTTGAATGCTAGTATGAGACGAATGGGGAACAAGGAAGCTTGTCCATAGATAGGACAAATGTCTCAATCGACAAGGTGATATCGAAAAGTATGAAGGAGAGATGACTTGAATGCTAGTAGGAGACGAAATGTGGAACAGGGAATCTTGTCCATAGATAGGACAAATGCCTCAATCGTCAAGGTGATAATATTGAAAAGTATAGTGGAGAGATGACTTGAATGCTAGATGACTTGAGTCTGAGACTAAGTGGAGAACAGGAAAGCTTGTCATTAGATAGGACAAATGTCTTAATCGTCCAGGTGATAATATCGAAAAGTATAGTGGAGAGATGACTTGAATGCTAGTATGAGACGAATGGGGAACAAGGAAACTTGTCCATAGATAGGACAAATGTCTCAATCGACAAGGTGATATCGAAAAGTATAATGGAGAGATGACTTGAATGCTAGTGTGAGACGAATTGGGGAACAGGACAGCATGTCCTATCTATGGACAAGCTTTCCTATTATGACTTTCCTATTATATGACTTGAATGCTACTGTGAGACGAAGTGGGGAACAGGACAGCAAGTCCTATCTATGGACAAGCTTTCCTATCCTCCACTTCGTCTCACACTACCATTCAAGTCATCTCTCCACTATACCTTTCCTACTAAAATGTTTTATGGCTAGTATTGGAGTAATTAGTTACCTACTATCTTCAACAACCAAAATGTAATGTGGGCTTACTCATTAGTAAGATGAGTGAAATTTTCATCTTTTTCCAAATACGGCTACTACGATTGTTTTTTAAATCGTCTCATTTACTACACTTTTTTGGGCTCTACAAGGTAGGATAAGCACCATGTCTGCTAAAATTCGTAGGGCCTGTACTCTCGAGGTAAAAATGTTTGTTTTTAAGATTGCGCCCTTAATATTCATTTTAGGGCAAAAGTGTATGACAATTCGTTGTAGGAAATTAAAAACCCTATAACTTTTATTTCAACATTTTGTTTCTAAAACTTCTTCACTTCACGAAATAGGCTGTATTGCCTGTTACGGAAACCACCTTCTCCTCGGACGACCAACACCCCTTTAACCGTTTATTTATTATTATATTATTATAATTTATTGCCAATCTAGGCAAACGGCTTCCCTTCATGCGTTCCAGATGGCTACTCCAGTTGATTCTGTACTCATTGATCTTCTCCAGGCAAAATATTAGTTAGTGATTTTCTTTATTTTGCTCGTTAAAATCGGTAAAAAATATGATTTTTTTAAGATTGCGGCCTTAGTATACATTTTACTAGAAAAGTGTATATAATAAAAGTTGTAGAAAATTATAAAACCTACAACTTTTACTTAAGTACTTTTTCCACATATCCTAGTTTAAAGTCAATCAGCGATTTCAATATTTATAAGTAGTTAATTTTAATTTTGCGACATTCACTCACGATTAAAATTATTTTTTTCAATTTACATTATTTACTTTCATTTTTTACTAATGATTAAACACAGGTTATATTTTTTATAATTCACATTGGCAAGAGAAAATTGTGCGAGTGGTTTACATCAATTTTTTTAGAAAATTTTATTGGTTAAAACTTATTTTAATCATCACAAAATTTGATGTATACACAATTTTAGTTATATTACTTAAATTACTACTGTTGCGTGTAACGTTATTGAAAATTATTTAACTCTTGTACCTTTTATTTCCTATTTTTGACAGGAAACAATTTGAATTATATTATTGTCAACGCTCTAGACCGATAAGTTTATATAATTTCCGTAAAAATTCTTTTATTGTCAATTTTTACTTATAATAATTAATCGTGAAAGAGATTCTAATTATGTCTATTGAAATAATCACTTCAATTGTACTTGGAAATTTTTGTAAGTTACATGTTTAAATAATAATTCAACTGTGTCTAATGCTAAAAAATGCCTCTTATAAGAGTTAACGTTTTATTAATATCTGGACCTTATTTATATGGCACATTTAATACAAATTTTTTAATTGATCTAGGGAAAGCGCCACTAAGCAATTATAATTTTTATAATTATAATTTTTTTATAATTATAATTTTTGTGTTACATTATAAATTTTAAAAAAAGTAGAACTATACCTTGTAACAGTCTAAAATCTCAGGTTTCACTTATTTTTTCATGAACATAAAGCAATTTTTCGTTTTCTTTTTCAGAAATTTTTTTGTCATAAATTGTAATTCCTGGCTGCCTCCGTGCCGTAGTGGTAGTGCGTTAGACTACAACGCGGAGGTACCGGGTTCAGTTCCCGGCTAGGATCTGTAAATTATTGCGTGCATTATAACTACCCACCGTAGTAATAACCATGCCAAAGTATTAATAACCAAGCTGTTAATGCGACTTCAAATGAACTAAAAAAAGTGTAATTCCTTTACAATCAGTTTTTTAACGAATAATAAACTTTTAAGCAAAGAGAATAAAAATTTGAATAAATTTGAATGAAAAAGTATAAAACTCACTCCGTAAAATGTTTAAAAAAATGACTACTTAAAACAAAAAATTAAACTAAACTTGACTGAATTGTCCATTAATATCTTAAAACATAAAATAGTTGAAGCTGAAGATGACAATGATGCCGATTATAAAATGGCTATTGTTTAGAAGAAATAAAAAATCTAAATAATTAACAAAATCGTAAAGATAAGTCCGATGTTATAAAACGTTACAGTCTGTAAGTTGTTGTTGTAGATGAGGTTAATTGCGAAAGGATTTTTGATGCTCTTCTAATTTTTTTAATGTTTCTCACTACGTTATTCAATTCTTCTTTTATGAAGAGTAGGTTTAGATTGTTGTGAAATATTTATTTCATTAGTAACATACTGCAGTGATCCAGTCTCGGGCATTTTGATTGAAAGCGCTCTTCTTGTTGTTTAGGTCATCAGCCGAAAGGCTGGTTTGAACCTGTAGAGGTTTTACTAAGTAAAACGAGGAGTGAGGTGGTTTACCATTGCCTTCCTCGCTGAATGGAAAAGTACGCTTATCAGCATGCTGGGCCTTCTGAAAAGCATATTTTCCACTCAGCAAATGACACCTTCACTTTATTCATCACAGGGTCTGGCTGTATAATGAAATTCATTACTTTCAGAGGAGATAACTCTGATTAGTGTCTTTTACATCTCTACCTCTTCTGTTCTTAAATGATTCAGTCATTTAATTGGCTGACCATGTGATAAGAAACAGAACTATTTATTTTAGCCCTGCAACGAACAGATTGAGTGTAAATAATTTGACACTCCACCTGTCTTTTATGGGCAGGTAGTCTTTCTGTATTTGATAAACTATCAGTACCCCATAACACTAAACCATTACGGTAAAAAGCAACGTAATTTGTTAGGGTTTCCCCTTCTCTTTTTTATTTCTCTCCTCAACCCGTAAGTTGATGGGCTTAACAATATTCCTCTTTGCATATCCAGTCTTTTCACTTTATTATATTTCCTTTCCATCCAATTCCTTTCCATCCGTGCTTAATCCATATATTTCAGTCTCGATTTTCTCTTCGTGGCCCAACTTTCTATCAGTCCCTCAAGCCGAGCGGTCAAGGAAGTTTAATGTCACAGCAGTGATGTCCAATCATACTGGTTCTTCTTTGATTGTTTTTAGTAGGTTTTTCATTCACCCGCATTGGTCACTCTATCTGTCCATAGAATATTAAGCATTCTCCATCAACACCATATTTCAAAGATTTCCAGTTTTTTCTTATCCACATTTTGCAGAGCTTACATCTCCGAGACTTAAGTTGAAATATTCCAAATGAAATTTCTAACAAAACGCTTTCTAGCCTACTTTCCAGAGAAACACTTTTTGATGCTAATAGTCTTTTGTTATTTAATAATGCTTCTTTGGCTGTGCTATTCGACTTTTTCTTTAATTTTCAATAAATATTAATATAATTATATATTATAATGGAAGAACATTTTTAATATTTTATTTTTATTTTTGTTACAGCTAGCAGTACTGGGAATCAGTAGCGCTAAAATCGGAGGTTGGGATACATCGCCGAATACACAATACCATATTCAAACTGACGAAGGACCTGAAAGGTATTTCAAATACCAGACGATAAGTGGTCAATACCGAAAAGAAAAACGACTTGAAGATGGTACTGTAGTTGGAACATATGGTTGGGTAGACCCAAATGGGTTTTTACGATTACGTGATTATATAGCTGATGATAAAGGGTACAGGATAGTACGTACTAAAATGATACACGTTGGTGTTGAGACTCCAATTGGAAATGCAGTTTCTGCCGCTAAAAAGGTATATTTATTTCTTTTTTTACAAAAATACTACCTATTCCTCTAAAATGGTTGTGAAATGACTCAAATAGACAATTAGTTAAAATTCCCTTAGCTCCAGATGGATTTCATATTTTCTAATTGTCTGTTGTATCAGAGAAAAGTAGACCAGCAGAAGATAAGGTAGCCTACCTATATAACAAAAAATTCCCTGTAACGAAGACGCTGACAAAGTAAGCCTCTTTTTTCTGAAATACTATTTAAATTCCACTATACTGCAACAATGTTTGAATGTGTTATTGTTTAGGTCATCAGCCAAAACGCTGGTTTGAACCTCTAGAGGCTTTACTAAGTAAAACGAGGAGTAAGGTGGTTTACCATATCTTCCTCACTGAGTGGTATGCTTATCAGCATGCTAGGCCCTCTGAAAAGCATATCTATATACTTTCCACCCTCCAAATGACCTTCACTCCATTCACCACAGGGTCTGGCAATAGGCATATGATGCAACTCATCACTCTCAGAGGAGAAAACTCTGACTAGTGTCTTTACACCTCTACCTCTTCTGTTCTTAAATGCTTCAATCATATGATTGGCTGACCATGTGATACCAAACAAAACTATTTTTGTAGATAAAGTGCAAATAATTTAACACTCCACCTGTCTGTTATGGACAATATTTGAATAATTAAGTAAAAATCATTAAGTTAAAATCTAAACAAACAATAAGGTAATCTTGTCTATCAATATTTTATGTTAACGTGATAATATTTAAAAGTTTTTTTTCAACTACATTTTAATCAATTCGGTACTGTTTAATCACCATGAATAACGAATATGAAGTTACTCAAGGTTAACTGAATCTACCTGTCCGTCCAAAATTAAACCAAGCTACACCAAAATAACCACTCATATGTTTAAGCTACATTGAAACGCCCGTATTATAAGAAAAAATACATTAAAAATATAGTTATTTAGTCTTAAATTTAGATTACAGAGGATTTTAAAAATTATTATTTAATATTTTTTAATTTTTGTTGTTTCTTCTGTGTTTTTGTTTAGGTCATCAGCTGAAAGGCTGATTTGAACCTTTAGAGGTTTTACTAAGTAAAACAAGGAGTGATGTGGTTTACAATTCCCTTCCTCACCGAGTGGAAAAGTATGCTTATCAGCATGCTAGACCCTCTGAAAAGCATATAAGTATATACTTCCCTGCAAATGACACCTAACTTCATTCACCACAGGGTCTGGCTGTATAATGAAACTCAACTGCCTTTTACACATTTACCTCTTATGTTCTAAAATGCTTCAATCATTATAATTGGCTGACCATGTGATAAGAAACAGAACTATTTTTTGTAGTCAACTAGGAAATCGAGTGAAAATACAATTACAATTACAATTATTGTAATCGTTGCAATAATTCCTATTAAACTTTGGTCTATCTCATGCCGATAAACTGCACTGTTCAACCTCGTCCAGGGTTTAGTAACCAACCCACTAATATTTTTATTTTTATTTTATTTTTTAATCCCTAATGTGTGTACTGCCCGACTCCAAGCTTTGTGCAGCTGCGGGATGAAGGGGAAAGACGAAGTACCAGACTGCTGTTACGTCATAACACTCTACTAATCATCTCATTGCTCTTCGCTGGGCAGTAGCTGCCTAGTGCGTGACATACGTGGGTGTTGTTTTGACTATTCGCTGTAGAAGGCGATACAGAATATAATACATGTAGTTTGGATAGTACCCTTGACTACTACAAACATAATACAAGTAAAACGTTGCTACTACTAACGCAATCTCTCACAGTAGTAGTGACGTAACGCATACCTCTCAGCTGCACAAAGCTTGGCAACGGGCAGTACTGTACGCGCGCCAGCTCATGATCTCTGTCGCCTGGGGAAGTGGGGCGGGTGGCGAAATAGAATATGAGTAATATATTTGTCTTATCGTGCAGTACAAAAACATTAGTCATCATGTAAATATTATTATTATGTCTATGTTTTAATTTATTATAGGCCTACTTATTATTGCTTTTCACAACGGATACACGTGTCACAATATACAGTTGTATAATATTTGTGCTTGTGCGTCTCGGATGTGTCAATCATTATTCATGATTTTTCATCACTAAAGTGATTTTTATTTTGAAATTTAAAGTGTGTTAAAAGTGCCAAAAGTTATTTGATTTGTGTGTTTTGTGTTAAGTAAATTTCAACGTGTATTTTTCATATCTTTTGTTTTATTTTATTATGATAAATGTTTTTTTTGTGAATAGTATAAACTTTCACTGCATGCCGTAACAGAAATTCCTCACACGGATCACGAGCTGACGCGCTTATAGTACGTTACAATATGTTCAAGTCCCTTTAAATTGTCGGCTGTCGAAATACAATTTACCGCTTAAAGAGTAAATTTAGCAAATTTACTAATTTTCTTTACTAAATCCAGTAATTTTTCCTGTAGAATTTCTTAAAGTGTATTTAATTAAATGAAAATTTAAAAATATTTCAGGTACCAAGTCAAGGAGGAGTTGGTGTTGAAAATGCAAAGATTTATGAGAAACCACGTCCACAGCAAATAATATCGATACCAACTACAACCGAATATCCATCGACTACACCACGACCAATTTCATTACAAGAATATTTAGATTCAACGACTCCAACAACTCCAATTACAGCTCCACAGCCTATATCGTTAAGTGATTATCTTAAAGAACAACAAGTTGAAATCACTCCACATTCATACAGGACGAAACCGACACCACCACCACCTGCATCGGCGTATATTCGACCACAAACTTTCCGACCATATTATAATTTAAATTCAATAAATAATCAACAAGAATCAACAGACAGACGTCATTATGAATACGATGGAGTAGCTTTAACTCATAATGGTTTCCGTTATTATTTACCAAGACAATATCATGAAGAAGAAGGACTAGCTGAACAACGCGCAGGAAGTTTTGGTTATATTGACCCATTTGGTATCAGAAGGGTTGTTTATTATAACACAGCTCCTGGTACAGGGTTTGTTCATAGAAAAAATAATAGATATGTAGGTTTCAATGCAACACCTTATGATCCTAGATTTAAGTGATGAATTTTAAATAAGATTTAGTATTTAGGACAAATAATGTACTTGTTAGATATTCTGTTCTTGTTGGAACAATATCAAGATGTATAGGGGAGAGGAACCAAATATGGAATATCATTTTCATTTTTTCATTTTTCTGGATTTCTATGACTTTTTGAAATTACGAATTTTATATCAATAGTAGAAATAGAAAAATGTGGACAATTTTAATAATTATTTGATAACTAGGGTGATTCAAAAAGAGCGCCGGTTTTGATATATCAAATTAAGAGATTTATTTTATTGAAAAACTGAAAATAAATACATCAACAAGTTCATCTTACCTTCCGATTTTATGTATGAAAAATGATGTCATGCATGTGTCCTCCTCTACTGCGCTGGCGCGCATCAACTCTGTCCATGAAATTGGATATAACTGCGCGACAAGTTTCGACTTCCATTTACCCGATAACCCGTCGAATTTCCTCCTTCAAGTCATTGATGTTTCGGGGTTTATTGGCATACACCAATGACTTCAGATGACCCCAAAGATGAAAGTCACAAGGCGTCAAGTCACACGACCTTGGTGGCCATTGATGGTCGGAATTACGAGAAATGATGCGATCCTGGAACCGTTCACGGAGCAACAACATTGTTTCTCGTGCAGCGTGACAGGTGGCACCATCCTGCTGAAACCACAACTCGTCAATGTCCATTCCATTCAAATAACGCCACAAAAACTCCCTAATCATCGTACGGTATCGATCTCCATTTACTGTCACGGCTTGACCTTCTTGATTTTCAAAAAAGTAAGGGCCGATGCCACCAAACTGTAACTCGCTGTGCATACATTTCCCTTTCATTAACCACGCGAGGGTTTTCTAAACCCCACATACGGCAGTTCTGTTTATTAACAAAACCGTTTAAGTGGAAGTGCGCCTCATCACTGAAAATGATTTTGTTTGCGAAGGTGTCATCATCCTGCCGTTTTCTCAATACCCAGTCAACAAACTGTCGTCTCTTCTGGTGGTCTGCCACTTTCAAATGTTGCGTCAACTGAATTTTATACGGGTGATATTGGAGATCGTACCGAAGAATTCTCCGCACAGAAGAACATCGTAAACCCAATTGTTGAGAACGGCAACGTATTGATTTTGCTGGGCTAACAGCCACACTGTCACGAACCAACGCAACGTTCTGCTCAGTTCGGCCAGAACGACGACGTCCAGAACTTTTAAGGTCGACTGTTGAACCCGTCTCAAAAAACTTTTTCATGAGCCTGCGAACTGTTGATTCATTCGGTGCTTCATTACGTCCTAGAGTACCGCGAAGTCGCCTGACAGTAGCCGCATAACTCTCTCCACTCTGGTAAAATGTTTTGACGATTAACACTCGTTGTGCAATAGTAAACTTCTCCATGGTTAGACACAGACTGCGAGAGTACTACACTGCGAACAAGAGAAACTACAACTGAATCGTCAATCGGAATGTTCTCCGAAATAGAAATGAGGTCTAACAATGTTGCCAACCGATAAACAAAAATTTACCAGCCGTTTAAAAACCGGCGCTCTTTTTGAATCACCCGTTATAAACTACACGGCTCATAAAATTATTTTTAAGTTTAAATTTTTCAACAATTGAGTTTGGGTGTAATCAAATAAGCTAGACAATGCCAAACTAGAATAGAATCGTAGATAAATGAAAATTTAATAAATTTTTTCTAATACCATGGATAAAGTGGTAATGTGTCCGCAAATTTAAAGGTCTCGAGTTCAATTTTTTTTTAGGGTCTAAAAATCACATATTTTAAACCCCCACAATCATACTGATCCATCAACCTCCGTAATTGTTAATTACTATGCAGTGTGTGGTTTTAAAATCAAGAAAAAAAATTGTTTAATGAATCATTTAGCTAAAAATGTATTATCTTTTTATTAATTTAATTTTTTATTATCCATATGATATTGTCCAACAATAAATACACAGAATATTGTACAATTACATTATTTGAAAAGTTAATTTAAACATTATACTACAAAAAATTAAATTTCACATGGAGAAATTTTTTACTAATAATTATTTAGTAAGTACTAGGATTAAAACTGGTTGCTAATTATATGTATTATTAGAAATCATCTAAAAAACAAATCTTGATCAGGAAATAAATATTTTTTGTTAAGATAAAAACAGTACTTTTTTAACATTATAAAGATTTAAATTAACTAAATTTATCTATTTTAGAGTATGAATCTAGTTAATAACTTTAAAGTGAATTAATTTCTTTAACTAAGCCTACTACAACTTGATTTTACTTACACAAGTATTTTTTCCGTATTTTTACTTACAGTAAACAAAAAACTAATTGCACTAAAATGAGATCAAATAAGATATATTTGTTCATTGAAAAGTGCAAAACAATTTATGTAAAACACAATACTTAATACTATTAATTTCTTCATAATTTATAAAATTGTTTAAATTATTTTGTAAATATAACTTATAACAAAAATGTAATAATGCTTGTTTACCAGTAATTAATTTATTTAATAAAAAATAATATTTATTATTATAGACTTAAATTTGTAAGATGTAAATATCGTAATGTTTAATTTAATAAAATTAGTAGTTAGTTGTTGACAAGATTTTCACGGGTTAATTAGAAGTTTAAAATTGTGAGAAGGGGAATTAATTAAAATGGATTTTTCACATCGCTTGGGTTAAATCAAAAATCAGGAACCTCTTGAGGATTTGATGAATTTAATAACTTCATATAATGTCGCGTACATATTCGAATAAAAAAACAATATAGTTTTAACGGTTGTAAGGGAATTTCATTGAAGTGGTGAATTCGAAAAAATTTACATAAAACAACGTCCGAATAAATTTGTCCGTAATTTTTTGTTACCAACCATTAAGTTATTCATTTGGATCTTTTTAATATTACTTCTTACAATGAAACCATTCAATTAACCCGTGAGAATTTTTTAATGTACCGTAGTAACTCTACACTTTGTGTAAAAGTTTTACTTATTTTAAAAGAAATCTATTTTATTATTGTTTTAATGTGACAACCATCTCATTCTTGTACACAAATTGTTTATGAATGTTCTTTTTATTAAAATTAACAAGTGTTCTATGCTTAAAATCAAACAAATATTAATAGTAAAATCATTAAAATTCTTAAAAATAGGTAAATTCCTGACCGAAAAATGTTTGTTTTAATAATGCGATAGATGGCTTTGTTTATAGCTATCTGCTATTGATTAAAAACTAATTCTTTCTCGCAGGTACAGAAAGAAAGATCGAATTTATTCTAAGGATGTTACAGATAACTTTATATAGTGATTTCATATAGTGACATATACATGTCACTTCATTATAGTGATTTTTTAGTCCTGTTACTCAATTGTTAATGTCTGGTAACTATTTTCCAAGAAAGCAATATTTTGTTTTGTGGCACGAAGTTGGTAGCCCTAATCAACCGATTTAGATACGGCAGAGTGAGTTTATTCTCCTTGAGCTATGTAAAATTTTGTGCTGTTTCCGGTTGTGTTACGAACAGAATGTCTTTTACCCTAGAAAAACTGGTTTTCATTCTTTAACAATATTCTGCTACGAAATCGTGCGTTAATGTAAAAGAATAATTTCAAATTAAATTTTTTGGGGTTCCATTACCAGAAGAAATGTCAATTTTTAGGCTAACAAACCGATTTCGAGAGACAGGTAGTGTTTGCGACAGAAAACGTAGTGGTCGACCAACTCTCTTGACAGATGACGTTTTAGAGAATGTGAAAACAAGATTGCTCAATTCTCCACGGTGAAGTTTACGAAAACTTTCCTCGTAAGTTAGTTTGTCATATTCGAGTGTTCAGAAAGCTGCTAAATAATTGAAATTGTATCCGTATCCCTTACGATTAGTCAAAGAGCTTCAGCCTCTAGATTTAAACATACGGTTGTTCAAGGGTAAAAGACGGTTGTTCTAGGGTATGGTCGTAACAGGACCGAAAACGGGACAAAATTTTACACAGCTCAAGGAGAATCAACGCATACTGCCATATCTATACCGGTTAAGTACGGTTACCAACTTCGTGTCATAAAACAAAATTTCCCTTTCTTAGAAAAAGATTACCAGAAATTAACAATTGGGTAACGGGACTAAAAAAAATCACTGTAGAAGAGTACAATAGTGAAATCACAGGTAAAAGAACTTTGTACCCTCTACTCCATTGTAGATCGCAGTTACCTATCGAAAACTAAATTGTTACAACTATCTAATTCGTCCGATATGGATGTATATGGAGCTTTCTTCTATGGTACGGGGAAAAATAAAACGTAAACAGGATACAAACTTTTCAAATCAATTTTTTACGTTTAATCACATGTAGTCCCTGCAAGGTACGAAACTCATACATCGAGACATCAACGTAGACACAGGATACTCAACCATTAACAAATTATACATTCTTTTCCATTCAAAATTAATAAATCACACGAATCCAGAGATATAAACATTGACCAAAAAAGATATCCATAAAGGAGATTAAAAAGATTCTGGAGAAGTAATCTTATATAAAACAGCGATGACGGTTTGCCACTAGGTGATTTCCTCAATCAAGACGAAAATAGTACATTACATACGTACGGTCATAATACTACAGTTTTGTATTTGATACTAAATAAAGTCAAAAAAAACAATAGTGAAAGAGAAGTCACGAATTCACCCAGGAGCAGATCTAGAGTTTTCCCGAGGGAGGCACAAATGTCTAAAAAGAAAGTCATTTTGTAATACTGCACCTTGAAGCTATTTAACAATCTGAAAATTCTGTTAATGATAAAAATGTTTTATGATAATAATGAATGTACGTCCATAATCTGTCACATTAAAAAAATAATAAATAGGATAATATTTGTATGAATGAAAAGTAAAAATGAAGTATATTAACCAATCAAAAAAAAGTTGTAGTATAACGGATTTCTGATTGGTTGGCCAATCAAAGACTGTTAATTGGTGGAAACTGAACAACTCCTCCCATCGTGATTGTATTCATTAAGTTAGTTCTTCTTCTTCCGCCGGCCGCATTGGCGCAGTTGGTAACGTGCTCGCCTCTCATCATGCGGTCTTGGGTTCGAATCCCATTCAGGCACGACATATTTTCATACGTTACAAAAATCATTTCATCCTTCACCGTCTGCATTAGCAGTAATTGCAGAACAGTCGGACGTTAAACCAAAAAAAAAAAAAAAAAAAAAAAAAAAAAAAAAAAAAATCTTCTTCTTCTTTTTAACGTGCCCTTTCCGACCGGAGGTAGGCAATCATGATGGCTATTGGACATCGCAGCTCTGAAAAACTCCGCTGAGGTACAACGAAACCACTCACAAAGATTCTTCAATTAACAAATTCTTCGTCCCACATCTCTCTTCCCCTGAATCTTGCCTGCGAATCATTTCATATTTTGGTCCACACATAATATGATCCAGATATTCCATTTTCCTTTTTTGGGTGGTGTAAACCAGCTTTTTCTGTTCCTATTCTCCGTAAGACTGTCTCGTTGGGTACTTTATCCGTCCAGGGTATTTTTAGCATGCGCCTGTACAACTATTCTCTGACACCGCAGCTCTGAACAGCTCCGCTGAGGTATAACTAAACCAGTCACAAAGATTCTTCAACTAAAAAATGTTTCTTCCCACATCTCTCTTTCCCTGAATCTTGCCTGCGAATCATTTCATATCTTGGTCTACGCATAATATGTCCCAGATATTCCATTTTCTAAAATAAGCTCATTTTCTGTTCTTATTCTCTGCAAGACTGTCTCGTTGGGTACTTTATCCGACCAGGGTATTTTTAGTATGCACCTGTACAACTAAAGCTCAAACGCATCTATTCTCCTGATATTCATCTTCTTTAACGTCCAAGCTTTCGCGCCATATAACACTGTTGAGAAGATGTACATCGAACCATACTCAATCTTAGCTCAAGGAATCTTATCTATTTATCTATTGTAACGAGCCAAAACAAATTGACAGATAGTTGTGTTTATGTTTTGGTTTGTTAAAGTATGAAATGTAAATAAAAACAGCTGGTTGAAATTAGATATTAAAAAGTATTTAAAATTAATATATTTAATAAACAAAAGCCTTGTTGCTAAGCGACTATGAAAAAAGGTGATTTTATAAAATTATTTCTTCAGTGTGGGGCTGAAAGCCAATGGAAGCAGAAAGTCCTGCATTCAACTCAATCAATTTCTTTTGATAATTTAAAACAAAAAATGTACGTCAATACAAAATAAGTCAGTAAAATATATAAATATAAATAGAAAACTGTCAAAATATGTTAAATAATAATCATTTTAAGAAACAACAAATTAAAAAGTGAAATTGTCAACTAGATAAAAGAATGCATTAAATATAGAAAATTAATAATAATAATTGAATAAAAGAAAAAACAATCATCTATCAGAGTATTCATTGTTTCTATTAATTTGTGTTGAATATTATAAATCATCGAATTATCATCACAATCTGGGACATAAATAACATTTACAAATTGGCATTTCCTTGTGTGGAATTATTGATTCATGTTAAAATAAACGCCTACAAATTGGCATTTCCCTTCTGGGAAAATAATTCCACAACACTATTAAAAGTTTTTCATTTTAACAAATGAAGAACGAGCCATCTCTATCCTTCTGTTTATTTAGGCTGTGTGATGCACTATTGTACCTAAATATTGATACTTGCTAACTCTCTCAATTGCCGTATCGTTGAGCAGCAATTGTAAAACTTTGGTATTTTACGGACCACCATGTATAAGTAACTAAATTAGTTACTAAAAAGAAAATGAGAAATAAAATTAAAAATTTTCTTCGTTAAATTTTATACATATCTTAATTATTAAATTTACACAACGTAATCAGAATTATTGTTTTGTTTTTATTATCTTCATAAAACGTGGAAACTGGCACCGTAACGAAATAAATTGGTCCTTTTGACATAATTTATAGATAAACATAAAATTTAAGTATAAATTAATTTATTACTCACAAATTTTATGATATTATATAACAAGTTATATTACAAGAAATAGTATAGTTTCTAATATAGACAACCATAACATGTTATGTAGGATTTTTTGCAAGGTTTCATAAATTATATTTGTCAACCATTTTCTATTATTATAGTAAAAGCAAATGAAAAATTATAATACGGAATAAATTTTAAGATAAAATAAATTTTGTAATGAAATAATTTGTTACAGTTTTATATTTAGGTCAGTCTCATATATAGTTAATAACAAACTAATCTAAGTACCGTCTTGTATATATGATACATAAAAGATATTACTGTTGTTATAAAACGTGGGTTGTAAAAGGGATAGTTATAGGTACACAAAAACACGGCGAACATAGATAAATAAAGCAGTTGTAACTGCCCACAATGATTTAAAATAGCCAACAGAATGTCAGCCAATAATTCTTACCTTGAGTGTTCAGTTAAAAAAGTTAAATTACAAAACATTCTTCTAAGAACGTAAAGTTTTGAAATTAAATCTACTTCAGGTTTTTTTCCATGCTACATTCAAGAAAAGCAAAATTTTATTACAACTATACAAAAGTTACTTGTAATCTTGTTGAACAATATGTTACTAAATCTTGTTATTTATTTAAACATGAAAGAATTTAGAAAATTACTAGTTCCTTTACTTTATGCTTAGGACAATTTCTTTCTACAATTACGTCATGTACAAGATGCATTGTTTTCTTAATAAGTACCAGTATTTCAAAACATTTTGACCGACTCAATCAAATCAATCTCGTTCTCATGAAAAAATATACTTGAATTGAACTTGATTAAGGGGAGTGTGGATCCCTATCCTAATTTATTTATTTTATTTAGTAAAATATAGCTACATTAAAATTACTATTCATGACTATACTAAGCTATGTACAATATTTTAAACTAAATATACTTATACGCAAAACCTCTTCTTCACAAAGAGTTCTGTCCGCGCATAGGAGTATACAGAACAAAAATATTAATTCACTTAATACTTATAACTACTATAAATTACTAAGTTAAATACTTAGTTAAATTACTACAGTTAAACAGGTTACAAAGATTGCGTTAAACAGAATTAAAAAAAGACATAAAATAGATAAATTCAATTACATTTTACATAAAATATCAATATTATATTTTAATTTTAATAACAAAAGAAATTTTTAAAAAACCTTTAAGTTTATGTTAGTGTATTTTTTTAATTTTTTTAATTCATTTATTTAACGTCGCATCAACTACAACGGTCATTAGCGACGACGTTGGGGTGTAACTATATACAATGGAGGATGAAATTATTTTTTTGTAACGTATGAAAATATGCCATGCCCGAGTGGGATTCGAACCCAGGACCGCATGATGAGAGGCGAGCACGTTACCAACTGCGCCAATGCGGCCGGCATTAGTGTATTTTGTAAAAGAGAGGGAAAAAAATATATAACTTATATTATAATTTTTATTTTATTACTATAACTAAGCAATGTTAATGTTTGTACCTTTTTCTCAGCAACCATTACAGCTAGAGCTACAATTTTTTTTTTTTTTTTTTTTTTTTTTTTTGTATGAAAGGCCACTCTTTGTTACATAATTAAAATGTTTAGCATTTAATTCTGGTAGGAATTTTGATTTTCACAATTTTTTTAAAGAGACCATTTTTTTTTCAAAAAATCACCGAAAAAAATTTTTTCCTCCCACAATTTTCAATATTTTTAAAAAACGACACATTCAATCAATAGAACAAAACGATCAACATACTCCATAAAAGGTACTTTTTTTGGTTTAAAAAACAGACGCTATTACTAAAATGGCATCATGGGTATCAGTCAATCGACTTTGGAAACAATCAAGGAGTTTTGTAAATACTTATTTACTTACTTTTTTATGTTGTGCACGATTCAGGACAGGATTGTTTAGTCTTATCACTTGAAAGTATAAATTGAAGGAGCCTACCGCATTGGCGTAGTTGGTAACGTGCTCGCCTCTCATCATGCGGTCCTGGGTTCGAATCCCACTCAGGCACGGCATATTTTCATACGTTACAAAAAATCATTTCATCCTTATTACGCATAGTTACGCCCCAACGTCATCGCTAATGACCTTGCAGTTGATGCGACGTTAAATAAATAAATTTTAAAAAAATTGAAGGGGTCGGCAGAAGAAAGTGCCAACCCACAAAATTTCCAGCATGATTTTTCTATATTCTGTAAAAATAAAATATACAGAACATTTTAAACAGGATGATATATTTACGATCTTAAGAACCTAGATTAACAGAAAGTAACAAATGTTTAATAAAAATTCAAAAACATGATTTTTGTAAATTTCAGTAAACTTTTAAAATGACGCATATAATTATGTTGATATGTGTTAGCATTTTTTTCTCCCGACCACTTCAATTAAAGTTCATTGAATCGAACTGTAATGCACTCATTGATGTCTGCGTCATGTTTAATAAAATTTCTTGGAATTTTTACGTTCTTTTTGTGGAAAGGAAACAAAGGGAAAACACCACCGATCATATTAGATGAATTTCGGTAAAGTTGTTCTGTTGTTTTAGGGAACAAATTTGTTTTATTTTCTGTGATTGAACCGCTGCATTGACGATAATGAACAATACAGTCCAACATAAAAATAAAATTCTGATTCAACAATAAACTTTCAAAATATTACATAATTTTTTTTAGCTTTTATTTGTTATCGGGAACTGTACATTGTTGACAACTACCAATTTGATCGCTGCTTTTTGTTGTATTTTTTTTTTTGACGTGGATTAGACATGAGTTTGAACAGGGACCCTCAGTAGAGTTTGTTCATGGATGGCTGTCATCTGATCACCATACAAAGTCGCTTGCCCAACCGGTGTTACTTAACAAATAATAGCGACTTTCTACCAGCTGACTGACTGGGAATAATATAATCTAAATTAGTTTTAAAAGGAAAACCCAATAACATCATTCACTACTCATTTACATCGAGTTTAAAACAAATTTGTCAATATATTATTTTTGTCAATTTAATTGTAGAAACGGAACGTGATTTCTAATAATGAATTAACAGTACCTGAAAACTACATTAAGTACATACGCTTGCTATTACAACACAACATATGATCTACTATCATCACAGCGTGAACATTTTATTAATTTCTTTCCTACACTATCGTTAGTTTCACCGGAAACCGCTACAGCTATAGCCTAATATTGCTAGTAGATACAATTTCCGATTAAGAAAATAACTTTAAAAAAAGGAAATACGGAGTAACTAAATCAAATAACTTTCATTTATTTACTTAATGAATTTGTTAGATCTTTAAATATTCATTTAAAATGTCTGTCAACACGATTAAGTAAAATCACAAAATAAGGTAATTACCGTCTAATACTTATCATATAAAAACAAGGACTCGTGTTAAATGTGTGTGTTAAAACACAAATCAGTACATGATAATCTCGTAAGTAAATGAACACTCATAATTATGTCTGTTTAAGTGTTTTATATTGTTAAAATTTATTTAACCAAATAAATTCTTCAATTATCACAAAATGTACTTTTGAACAATGTTCTCATAATATCGTTTCTATCGGTTTTACTTTCTCTTGCCTCTATGAATATATAGGAAGGGAAGTATTGTTTTCATTTCGATTTTTCGAAATGAGTTTTCACCGGATATACACGTTTTCAGACCCCCCCTAAACCCAAAAACCATGTTTTTAGCGATTGGTCTGTGTGTTTCCCCCACATTTTCGCTCATATCCTTAACTAAAGTTACTTAAATCCTTAACTAAAAATTACAACTATTGTAGAATTTTTAATTTTTATAAATATTACAATTGAGAGGGCATTGGAAAAATACCTAAAAAGGGGTTCGCGGTAACTGAAAGCTTGAGAACCATTATATAGAGTATTGAAAAAAAATTATTTATTTAAATTTACCCAAGTTATAACAACAAAAATTCAATTTTTAAAAAGATTTGTTGTAGTAATGATGATTAATTCGGAACAGCGACCTTCAGAAAACGATTTTTAGGTTAATCTATTGTATCAAATCCAAAATCTCAACATTAAAATCCTTGATAAATTATGGCAAAATTAAATTGCCAATGAGAAATCATTGAAATGGATGATCAAAATTATGATTTAATAAGAAAATACAGCTCATCCAACAATTTCATAATTCTATTATAGCTTACTTCAAAAATTAAATATTGATGAATCAATCGGTTACAAAATTCAAGATAATCAAACCATGGAAAATAATGCCAAACTTAAACGCGATATTAGAAAGGGTTAGGTAACAATATACAGTCGAACTTCTATGACTCGAATTTTCTATATCTCGAATTGAACTTCAGTTCCCTTTAACCATCCATGTAAAAATTCATGTAAAAATCCATTCATATTCGAATTCATGTAAAAATCCATTCGTATTCGAATTCTGTCACTTCTTTAAGTCGAACTTTTAATTTATTTTCTTTTGACGAAATTATGTTCATAGTTCTCAAAGTACCATTTTTGGTCTTTTGAAAACTGTAGGTACAGTGCTGCTTCTTTCATTTTAAGAGGAAATGTTCGACCATAAAAGGGTACAGACCCTCAAAGTCATCTGGTTGCCTTTGTAGGCCTAACAAGCGTAAACTAAAACAATGAATTTCTTTGAATCGACTAATCTTTGGTGGACCGCAGAACAATAGAACCGTAGTCTGTCGGTACAATGTACCATATTCAGCATGTACTATAATCGAAATAGCGTAATTTTGGAATACTATTTAGTGTATAAAATATGTACAGTACTTAACATTGTAGCTTATAGCTAAGCTAAATGCAACGGCAGTACTGCATTGCGAAATTACGCATGTTCATATATATGCCTACATATTATTTTACATATTGTAGGCTACTGTATTAGCCTATGTGGAATGTTCTGTGTTTGTTATTTTTTAATAGATGATTTGTTATTTTCCCATAACTCGAAATTTTTGTAACTTAAATTTTTTTCCTCACCCCTTAAGGATTCGAGTTACAGAAGTTCGACTGTATAATAAAATCAAAAAAATCAAGGATAATATTTTGATGAAACTTGATTTAAAAGAAATATGATGAAAACCTAATAAAGAAATGATTTATTGTAACAAAAATCGTTTTATTTCTTATATTTGCATATTTATAAAAGTATTTTTGCAATACTTTTTGTAACTTGAATATATTTTAAATGAATTGCTCACTATGTTTTTTATTAAAAATAAAAAGAAGTTTGATTTTTGATTAGTTAACACGATACTAAAATAGATTTTTAATTCAGATATAATTTAGATTAATATTATTGGCATAAATATAACTATTGTTTATTATTTTCTTAAAAGATAGCACTAGTAAAACCAGTTTACAAGGAATGATACAATACTATGTGGAAGATTTCCTTAAATGGGAATTGCAACAGTGGCTGGCAGGCAGACAACTCGACCGTCACCGTCCACGCATGTATACCACCTACAATGTACTACGTCATCTTAGTTAACAAAACAAACAAAAATTTTAAGTTTTTATCAAATAAAATAGATTATGTTACATTTATTTTTAAAAAAAAACATAAAACTCTAAAAAAAATCAAACAAAATTTTGTTTAGGCGGTGCAGTGTTTAATCAATCTCTTCCAGTTTACGGTCATAAATTCTTACTAAATGTATCACAGACTCAGAGCCGGAGTTAGGCAGGGGCGATCTAGACAACCGCCCCGGGCCCCGCGCATGTAAAAATTTGAATACAATAACTAACTCTCCTTTAACTTTAACAAGTTAAGTAACACGTTTTGGACGAAAGACTTGGTAAAGTAAACACCTGACCAAAATACCATAAAACCACATTTAACTGGGTGTCCCATTTGAAATTCAAGCTTACACCTAAAAAATATCAACGAAAAATAATGAGAAAACTTGAATGGTTGTAAAAAGTATGTTCTTTGATAAAAAATACTTATATTACAGTAGAATCCGACTAATCCGGACTCCGCTTGTTGGATAGCTGGTTAATTCGAACGGGATTTTAAAAAATTAAATGTAACGGGATTTATTAATTTTATCTTTTATTTTTATTAAGTCAACTTCTGTTCAACTTGAAAAAAATATGGAGTTTTCGTAAAAAAATAAATTTTTGACAGTTCCGGCCGTAAAAGCCGTTTACCGTTGCGGTCACCCTGCCCTTGATGAAGTAAACGGTGAAAAAAGAAGAGGTATTTTATTTCTCCCAGAAAGCCTCCGCGAGAAAAGATTTTCCCCGGGCCCCGTTTTGACTAAGGTTGTCACTGCACCGACTTTCCTATAATGCACCAAATACTTAATTAATTACCGAATCATGATTCACAATTTCGGTTGAATTTTATCACTTTTTGACAAATTGCTTTGTTGTGTAAAAAGATTTTTTAAGTCTGAGGCGGCGAGAAAAACATGTTCTCTCCCCCACAAAGGAGAAGTTATGTTGAACGAGGACGTCTCAATTACCCGATTGAGACGTCCTCGTCCAACCTCTTACCAACCAAAAACCCGCCTCTTGATCCAGCAGCAAAAATTCTCCAACGTCCTCGGAACTGTTAATATAATACTGCAAGGAAAATGGAGGGTTAAAATTTACCACACAGCGGGGTTTGGAAGGGAATCGTAGCCTAATTCCCCCCTCGCTGTCACCGACCAACACTCAGAAAATAGATTTTCTTTTTTCTTTTTCATTTTTTAAAAACAATACAAGATGTAAATGTCATCTGCCCTTAGGCAGGTTCTTTGTACCGCATTTGTCTCAAACTTGTTATGTTTTCGCATGTACCTTAGATTTTTTAATAGCTAATACCCCCCCTATTTAAATATCCATACAGTTTTCTTCAAATTCTTCGTTTCATTTCGCCTTTTATTATAAACGCAAAACGACCTGTATGAAAGATTTTTTGGAGAATATAACCGTCAATAGTCCGCGAAGGGTTAAAACAGCGTTTAGATAGCGGACGTGTTGGGTATAGGTGTATCAGAAATAAGATACCCCGCCGAGACTTAGATGGTGCGTAATAGATTTTTAAATTAAAGGTTCACGTTCATTACCCGGTCGAGAATATTAAGCGCCCAGTTTTTCATTTTAAGCGCGTTTCGTTAGCCTGTAAAGGAGTGTTCGCTTTTGTTTAAACGCTGACAGAGCTAAGAAGACATAACGGGTTTTAAGGATGATTGGATTAAAGGAAAATATAATATAATTACCAATGTTGTTCCAGTGATTATGGTACATTGTATTTTTCCATATAGCATACATAACTCAACGCGATTTTAAAAAAGGGGAAATATTGTATGGTTGAGTATAAAATTATTTGATACCTAAACAAAATAACTTTACTTAAATAAACAAATTTTATGTATTTCTTTAAATGTATTCACAAATGAAATATAAAGACAAAAATCAAAATAATTTTAACACCTATAACTTAAAAACTACGATGATTTAAAAATGATTCGACCTACAGATATAATAAATTACATAAACAAATTATATAATTCAATGAATATAAAGGATGCTGCCAAAATTACCAAACATAATTTTGGTATACATTTTTATAAAACTCATAGTTATATAATAACAATATTTCTAAAACAAATCACTAAACTTAACTTCAGCTTAACAGGAAAAAATTTTAAATCATAATTAAAAATAAATACTGAATAAAAATCAATTAAGAAAGTACGGTGCGCTATTACGATCTGCTTTATTTATTAACAATATTTCTGTTCAATTGAAATTATCCAATGAATGGATTCAATAAAAAAAATGAATAAATTGATGACAGACAAAAATACTTTCTCTTTTTAATAAAACATTAATAATTATTTTTATAAAATTGTGCAATCGGTAAAAAGGATTCATGATTCTTTAGTCACTGAATATTTGTTTGAGCAACCTTGAGTTGTCATCTATATTATATTTCTATCTATTGGGGAATCTATTTTCAAAAAGTTTTTTTATATTTTAAATTTTTTAATCCATAATTGTACATTGAAATCTGTTCAATTCAGAACAATAAGCAATCCCATGATCCAATGAGATGAGGATGATGTGTATGACGTGTAAATGAGGTGTAGTCTTGTACAGATCCAGGTTGCTCATTCCTGAGAGAGTATGGTTAATTGAATCCTAATCATCAAAGTATATCGTTGACCACTGACTAGTATTCAAATTCATATAAAAGTAACTACCTTTACTAAGATTTGAACCAAGAACCTTCATCTCTAAAAATCAGCTGTTAAACAGTTGACTTGCACCAACGACTTTACCTCTAGACCAACCCAGTGGGTCAATATTTCAAACTAGTAAAAAACATTTTATGCTTGAAAAGTAGCTATTCTTTGTGTTAAATCTTGAATGAAAATATTTTTAAATTTTACCCTCGTCCCCTAAAATCAAGGTTGGGGGATTGAAAATAAGCCACTAGTTTCAGAAATCATAAATTGGGTATACTTTAACCAATTTGTATGAAATTGTTGTAAAATTGAAGGGGAAATCCCATTTTAGAACATTATGCATGGAGTGGCAATATATCCCTTTTTGTACATATTTTTTTAAATTTATTTAAAGTCGCATCAACAGCTTGTTCATTAGCGACTACTGTGGGTTTTAATTTGTTAAAATTTCTAGACCCAGGAATTGAACCTGGGACCTTCCATTATGTAGGCTAGCACATTAGTCACTATGCCGAAGTATAGAAGCACAACTAGCTTCTACGCCGAGGTCCCGCGTTCGATTCCTGGTCAGGTTTGGCACTTTTCATCACTCATCTTCATCTATCATTTTTCTCACAGTCTGCATTAGTAGTAATTACAAAACACTCGGACACAAACAAAAAATGTCACAGAGGCGGCTTTTTTTGTATTTGTTTCTTTTAAAAAAATATTTAACAATAGCAAAAATTTTGATGAACAAAGAAGTAAAATAATTTCTACAAATTTTCAAAACGCAATATTATCATTTTGCATTATGGCTCTAGAAAACTAGAGTCTAAGTTTTAACTGGGGTTATTTAACTGTGTTATTTAAAAACCCAGATCTTGGGAATTGGCTTAGCAGATCAAAAGTATAATTTATGAAAAATGGTTAATATACTATCTCAATTCTTTAACACAGCTTTTATATCTGTAATTTTCTGTACTGTGGCGTAGTGTTCAGCACAACTGATTCAAATGCTAAGGGTCCTAGGTTGGATTACCAATCAGGTCTGGTATTCTTTCATCACTCATTTTCATCTATCCCTCTTAAAAGTCTGTCTTAACCTTCTAATATGCATTACAATCAGATATAAAAACAAAAGAAAAATCAGAAACCAAACTTTTCTTTTTAAGCAACTTTGACATCAAATTATTTAAATTAAACGGGCTTTCGAAAAATAAAATTACACCCAAACCTCATGTTTTACATCAGGATAAAATAATCTCTTCACTACTACAAAGTTTAAAAACAATAATGTATTACATGAATACAATCATGATTTACGAATTGTTCCAAAAAAATCTAAATATTTTAAGGCCAACCATTTAAAAAATATTAGTACATTCGATTGGTGAAATATTGTGTGTATGTAATTAATATAACTTAATTATAAAGTGCCTCAATTCATAAAATAAATTAATTATAGTGAGATATTAATGTAAATTTATTATTATTAATTATAAAATTTAGT
Source organism: Catonia carolina (assembly GCA_035578175.1). Lineage (NCBI taxonomy): Eukaryota > Metazoa > Arthropoda > Insecta > Hemiptera > Achilidae > Catonia > Catonia carolina. The sequence continues at coordinate 43,600,163 of JAQMRL010000006.1, read as the reverse complement.
AATTATTAGTAATAAAGAAATAACAATTTAGTTTTTCTTAGTTTATAATATAATTAATAATAAAATTTATTGGACATTTATTTGTAATAATATTATAATATTAATTGAATTACTTAATAATTACCATATTATTATATAAAAAGACAGTAATAATAGCGTAATCTTTGTGCCATTTGATATTGACAATCACTGCTCATTATTATGTATTGAAAACACGATGTAAATTAGTATTAAAATAATTAATTAATGTAAATATTATCATGAAAATATGTTTAAGTTTGTTCATTTATTTTAAAATACAGTACGTACCATAAAAATGAATTACCTGTAAAGATTTCTTCTTAAATTACCTACAATCTGTATTTGACAAATTGTATGTTCTTAAAAATAAATTTTTTATTACCACAAAATTGAAATTATTTCAAAATACATATATTATTTCAATAAGTACATAATCACTCTTCCTTATGTGTTCCAATCCTTTTTTCAGTTGTGTTGTTGACAACCAGTAGCACTATGTGTGCGTTTTTTTGACAATATAGTGAACTATGATTCATGCTCCTGTTATTAGTTCTACAAGATTTTCTAATAGATTGAAAGATATCAGTTTCCAGTGGTACTAAAACTAAAATAATTACATTATAGTGCAGTACATAAAACTACATATTTCAAAAGGAATTTAAAAAATCCATAGCATAATTTTATATATTATGGTTCCTTAATGTGAAGTTATGCCCAAAACGGGCAGGTGGAGTGTTATTTTAATTGCACTCTATCTGTTTGGTCCAGGGCTAAAAAAAAATAGTTCTGTTTCTTATCACATAGTCAGCCACTTATATGACTGAACTATTTAAGAACAGAAGAGGTAGAGGTGTAAAAGACACTAGTCAGAGTTATCTCCTCTGAGAGTAATGAATTTCACTATGCAGCCAGACCCTGTGGTGAATGAAGTGAAGGTGTCATTTGCAGGGTGGAAAGTGAGTGCTTTTCGGAGGGCCTGGCATGCTGATAAGCATACTCTTTCAACTCAGTGAGGAAGGCAATTGTAAACCACCTTACTCCTCGTTTTTACTTAGTAAAACCTCTAGAGGTTCAAACCAGCCTTTCGGCTGTTGCCCTAAAAAAAAAAAAAAAAAAAAAAAATGTGAAGTTAATTTGGAATGAATAAAATCATGAGAAAGGCTTACTTCCTGAAAATTAATAACAAAACAAAAGTGTTGTGCAGCAGCAAGAGTGGTGGTTTAGAAGAGATGGGAAATTTAAAAGTAGGCAACGAAAACTAACAGGAAGTTGGGGAATTCTGCTATCTAGGGAGTAAAATAACAAAGGATGGTAGAAGCACAAGTGATATCAAAAGTAGAATTGCTCAAGCTAGAAAAACCTTTGAAATGAAAAACAGCTTACTGACTAGAAACATTGACTAACAGGTTAGGAAAAATTTCTTAGAACACTATGTTTGGAGTGTAGTGTATTATACGGGTGTGAAACGTGGGTGATAGGGGCTGTAGAAAGGAAGAGGATAGAAGCTTTTGAAATGTGATGTTATAAGAAAATGTTGAAGATTAGGCGGGTGGACAAAATAAGTAATTTAGAGGTTCTTAGGCGAGTGAATGAAAAAAAAGTATATGGAAGCATCTTACCAGAAGAAGGGATAGGCTAGTGAGGCATATCTTAAAACATCCAGGTATTGGTCTATCAATAATGAAGGGTAATATTGAGGGAGTGAATTGTAGAGGGAGGCAAAAGTTAAAGCAAATTACAAAAGATGTAGGGTGTTACAGGTACGTAGATTTGAATCGACTTGTGCAAGATTGAACAGCTTGGAGAACTGCATCAAACCAGTCGAGAGACTGATGACCAAAAAAAAGAAAAAATGTGAAGTTCTTTGAATTATGAAATATCCTGAATTATGAAATTTTACTAATCTATATCATAATGAAACAACTGTAAGTTACAAAATGAATGAGGATGAAGCAAGAGATCTATATCATTTGTAATGCAGCTGACTTGAGCTGTCAGACAAGCTCTATGGTCCTTGTAAATTCAATACAAGGGTGAGTATATGATTAATTAATCCTGGTAGCAATTTGTTTGACACAACATCTCATCATTTTTGAGTTTTTATGGAATAAGTACACCGAATTTGCCACAAAGATCGTGCTCACCATAAATTAAATATTTCGCACTAATAACTCCTACATGATTTTAATAAGAAAAATCAATCTTTGGAGTTCTTATTTTAAGCTGTTTTTCTCTTTGCCAGTATCTTATCATATTTTCAGATTTTGCTTTTCTTTCCTCATCTGAATAAACCCTCTTTCCTGTTGTTTCCTTTTTAAATTTAAATCTTGTATTTTTATTGATAAGGATTTTGATTTTTCCGGTTTTATTTCTGAGATCTTCTGTTATTTATAATCCCTGTATATTTTATTTTATTTTTTTTATCCAGCTTGGTAGGGTTGTTAGTGTGCTTTGCTTTTCAATTATTATTTGTCTTAAAATTTGTGTTTTTGGTGTTCTTAGTAAATGACCATAGTATGAAACTCTCTTTTTTCTCATCATATCTGATATTGGGTCAATATCTTTATAAACTTGGTTATTAGGTATTAACACATTCCGATCGGATGTGGTATACCTACCTCGTAAGGATTTTTGTGAGTGACGGGCGTGATAGGGATACCACGGCAGTCCTTTTCATAAACTGTCTGTCCTTACTAACCAATTCAATGTATCAAGGAATGACTTTCACACACTCTCAACTCAATATATTATTTTAACTATTACTACTGAACTACGATTCTAAAAAATCAGATCTACCAACCCTACTGACAAAAAACTTGAATAGTGTTTTTCAAATATCCAAATGGTAGTCCTACCACATCTATCAGTCACAAAAATCTCTGCATGGTAGTCCAACCACATTTGTAATTCGGTGAAGCCGTTTTACATCTCATTTAATTCTGTCGTAGTCGATAGTTGTCACGTATATTGACACTGCACTGAATGTGTTAATAGCCGAACTTATGTACATTAATTTCTCTTCTTCTTCTTATGGTGCCTATCCGGTTCGGATGTTGGCTATCATGATGGCTATTCTGACATTAATTTAGAATTAAATTATTTTGTACATTAATTTAGAATTAAATAATTATTTTTATTCCTAATATGTGTACGTTCCAATCTATTCAATTCAGAACAATAAGCAACACCATGACCCAATGAGATGAGAATGAAATGTATGACGTGTAAATAAGGTGTAGTCTTATACAAACCCGGGCCGACCATTCCTGAGAGAGTATGATTAATTGAACCCCAACCATCAAAGTACAACGGTAACCTCTGTCTAGTATTCAAATCGGTATAAAAATAACTACCTGTATTATAACAAGCACGATAAATTTAGGCGGGTGGGAGTTTTCTGTGTACTTCGCCACTTCCTCACCTCGCCACTCCCAACAGTCGAGTAATTTCTGCTCTCTTACTGCTCCTATTGACTTAAAAATTATACCTAACTTTAAAATTTACTTCACCCTTTACGCTCAAAAAATGTACTCTGCCGATAATATCTAATCGTTTAAAAATTTAAAAAAATTAAAAAAAGAAAAATTTAAAACTTCTATTTTCGTGTTTAAAAATCAGCTTATCGTATTTGATTGTACAGGACTACTGTATATAGGTTTTTTTTACCTTTAAAGTTTATACTTTGTACAAAAATTAGAACGATGTAAATTACATTACAATTTATATGTAAATACATTACAATTCTATTTATACTTTATTTATATTAATAATAATATATTATTGTCCAACTGCAGTAAATAAATACAATAAATAACAAATACAGTAAATGAAAAATTACAGTGAATAAATTACTTTTATCTAATCTAACACGTAAAAACAGTGTACCTCTTATAACACTGCAAAGAGCGTAAGGGGAGTAATATGAGTACATAGAAGGTTGTGGAAGGGGTACACGAGCGAGAACTCGACTCGCCTAAATCTTTCTTCCTTCGAGTAGGATTTGAACCAAGAATCTTCGTCTCCAAAAATCAGCTGTTACACAGCTGACTCACAGCGACGACTTTACCTCTAGACCAACCCAGTGGGTCAGAATTCAATTAACGAAATAAAAACCAAGGAGTTCAATTAATGGGTTCCTCATGTCACTCATGTTATCATTTGTATCATCACCTTCAGCACATTTGTAATTGTAATTCATTGTATAGATCTAGTGCCGTGCGGGAGGGAAGAGCAGCAAGCTGGTGCTGATAAAGAGCAATGTTGGAGTCTATTACTCAGCAGGTGGCAGAGGAGATGGAGCGAAGCTAGGGTCGGGGAGTGGACAAGGAGGTTCATTCCGAATGTTGAGGTGTGGATAAGGAGACATTTGGTGATGCCACCCACGAACTGACTCAGTTACTAACAAGGCATGGTTGCTTTGGGGCATAATTGACGAGGTTCAAACTTAATGAAGTACCGAAATGTCGACTGCGCGACAGTGAAGAGAAGTCCATTGCACATATTTTTGAAAGATGTCCCTATTTTGGCCTCGACAGAATGGAGACATCTGAGAAGATAGGGGTTGCACAGTGGATCCCAGAGAGAGTAGGGGCAGCAATGCTGAGAGGTAAGGAGAGCTGGAAGTTGGTCGCTTGGTTTGCGGAGAGGGTGGTCGGGAGACTGCAGAGAGAGGAGACATCTGGAGATCAGCGGGATCGCCCTCTCCCACAGTAAATCAATCCTGTCCCGATCTCAGAAGGTAGGCAAACTATTTCCTGAGCTGGTTATGAAAGAGATGAATGAAAGTGAGTGTTGGTCAGTGACAGTGAAAGGGGAATTAGGTTTCCTTCCACGCCCCGCTGATATATGTAAATTTTTTAACCCGACATTTCCCTTGCAGTTTTATATAAACAGTTTTGAGGGAGATGGAGGTTCTTTGCTGATGGCGGTTCAAGTGGTAGGCGGTTGCGGCCTCCTTGGGGCTGGACGAGGACGCCTTAATTGAGTCTAACACTACTTCCCCATCAAGAGGGAGTGGAGTGAACATGAGTTTTTCTTACTGCCTCAGATAAAAAAAAGAAAAATCTGTTCATTTTATAGACACAAATAAATAAAATGTTTAAAGAAAATGTACAGATTTTTCTCAATACACACTCCAACAATTAGAATTTTTTTTAAAATAATGTATAAAATTTAATAAACATAACATTTTTAAATTATTTCATAAAACAAGCCTTAGGCATTAACATTAAATAATTAAGATAATGTATTACTATATTATTATCAAAAGAAAATAACTTACAAAACCGGACAAGGAAATTTACATACCACTTTGCAATTTAATACTATTACAAGTTACTGAATTACGGAAAGTATTAAATAATACTGTATTAATCAGATACATCTATTACATAATTTGTGTACTAACAAATGAAGAATCAAGTTTTAATGTGGTCAGGTTTTATCCATTATTATATTAATATTACTAATATAATGGCCACAATATGTAAAATATTAATGCAAATCAATTTTATTCTTAATGTTGATTTCATTTTATAAATATTCAGTTTCATTCTCAGTATACTGTAAGTTAATCAAAACTATTATTAAATTTTCTCAAAATTCTGAAATAAAAATACATGTTAAAAATTTATATAAATTTTAAATTTATAAGAGTAAGACCCCTTTTTTTGGACTTCTGAAATTTGGAATTGCAATAATTTGGACTGCTTTTAGATTAAATAAGTATACCTAATATGGATGCAATATAAAATTTAAAAAAATCTGGTGTGAAACACTCACACAACGTTTTCTTTCCAATGCAAATAATAAACAATATAACCTAACATTAGTAATAAAACATTAGAAATAAATAAAAAAATTAATCTCAAAAACATAACCTAATTTTACTATTGTTTAATTTTTATTGTCAAAATTAAAAAATAAATATTTTTTTAAATATTTCCAATACTTTTTGAACAATAAAAAAATTTTACCGCTTATGGGTTTGACCCACCTATCTTTACATCTCCGGACCATAACGTTACCAATACTCCAAACATAACAATGTGTAAAGTGGATAACATTTACAATACTTAAGATGGGAAACAGTTACAAATTTGTGTATTTCGGTATTTAAGCTAAAATACAGCTTAAAATGTATCAAAATTAATATTTTTGAAAAGGTCTAAACATTTTGTAATGATTCCCTGACTATAACAAGTCTTCATTTATTCGTGGGAAGAAAATATTAATAAACTAATGAAAATCAATGCTACGAGGGTAGGCTGATAAGTAATGCACACATGCTTGTAGAAGACAACTAAATAAACTTCAGTAGCGCGCCTGGTGGCATGTGGAAGTACTATTTCTCCTCTACAAGCCTGCGCAGTTTGAAGGCGTTGCTTTCATTCAGTTTGTTTTGAGTAGTGGAAGTATGGCGTCGTGTTCTGGTGCTATGTCAACTGGAATGCTGTGAACAACTTTTGAAGCGCTACCGTGACGAAGGAGACGACTTTCTTTTGAATATTGTGACGGGGGACGAGTCATGGGTTCATCATTACGATCCCGAAGAAAAAAGGCAGAGCGCTGAATATCGTCATCCACATTCTCCTGTTGTGAAAAAGTTCAAAACACAACCGTCCGCAAAAAAAATTCTTTTGACTGTGTTTTGGGATGCTCGCCGAGTTTATGTGACTGATTATCTGGAACGAGGGGCAACGGTAAATTCTGCTCAGTATATACAGACTCTGAAACACCTCCGACGTCGAGTTTGTCGTGTTAGAGGCAACCTGGCGCCAATAATTTTGCAACACGACAATGCTCGTCCACACACTTCGCGTGCAACTGGAGAGGCTCTGAGAAACCTGAAGTTTCAACCAATTTTACACCCTCCGTATTCTCCCGACCTTGCGCCTTGCGATTTTTATTTTTTTCCTCTACTGAAGAGAGACCTTAAGGGTAATCATTACAGCTCGGACAATGAGGTGAAGGCAGCTATTGCGTCCTGGGTTCGAGGAAAGTCGGAAGAATTTTTCAGTGACGGAATGAAAAAACTTGTTAAACGTTGGGAGAAATGTGTAATGCTTAACGGTGACTATATTGAAAAATAAATAGATAATTTGGTAGGTTAAGATTTGTACTTTAATTTGTTATTTACCCCATCTTGCTATTTCTTTTTGTTCGTCTTCTACAAGCATGTGTGCATTACTTATCAGCCTACCCTCGTATTTCCGTGTTTCAAATTCTGTGAGACACCCAGTATAGAATTACACACAATATCAGGTAAAAGAATATTATGTTTTTGTTGATAATATTATTATCAACAAAAAACAATATTTTTCTTCACTTTTATCAGAAGTGCTTCCCTTAAGACACTTAACATACATTTTTTACTTATGTATTTTGGAAAATTTAACAAAATACAATATACAAGAAGAATATAAATAGAATAGAAGTAAGAATGAGCTTTGGTTTCAAAGTCAACAAAATGCATGGTGTATAACAAACAAATGGAATTGTATAAAAAATAAACCTTACTTTCTAAAAACTGCCAGTTTATTTTTGTTCACGCCCTAATCAAAATCCTACACCTTGTAACAATATATTTGAATATTTATAATTACACATTACAAGTAATTGACTTCAGGGCTTCCATAAAGAATAAATGCAGACAGAAGATGAATGGAAATAACGAGGAATTACCAGTGTTTGACTTTCATTAGTAAGTAAAAAATACCAGAGTATATCACATCATGAGCTTGAAGTTTAATGGAGCTACATTACAACAATATGTAACTATAAAATACAATATGTTTCCAATATATTATGGTTCTGTTTTGAATTTGTTAATATTATATACTTTGTTTATTGCATGACATAACCTCACATTACTTTTAGTTTGCTGTATTTGCAGCAACACTGAAAGATGAGGGGCAATGTGAAGCTGTTAGTAACGAAAGCTGTTAGAAGCTCACAATGATGATACACACTCAAATAGTAACAAACACACAGTTGTATTTGGAACAGGTTTGTTTTGTGTTAATCCTTTTTTTGGTTGTAACTTAACCAAACTTTTGTGAAAGTACTGGGTGATTCATTTAAAAGTAGCCCGCCGCACGAGTAATTTAATTTGTAGCCAGTCGAGTAATTTTCATATGCTGTATTGGCAGCACTGCTCACGATGTGATCGACTGGCCTTTATAGTACAATTTATATTATTATTTAATTATTATATTATTATAGAGTACAATTTTTTCCAGCAAGATGGTGCAACATGTCACATGTCTCGCCAGTCCCTATCTCGTATCAATCAGGCTTTTCCCATGCGAGTTGTTAGTAAAGATTTGTGGCCTCCTCGTTCACCCGATTTGAGTATGTGCGATTTTTTTCTATGGGGTTATTTAAAAGGAACTGTTTACCAAACAAACCCCCACAGTATACATGAGCTAAAGAATAACATCATGGCAGCCATTCAAGCTATAGACGTTTCCGTATTGCGTCGTGTGTGCATTAATAACATTGAACGAGCGCAAAAATATGTAAGCGTTCAAGGACGCCACTTTCAGCATCTACTGTAAAGGTGAAGTTGAAATTTGTATATAAATTTTAAATAAATATGTAAAATTATGTATTAAGTAAATTCTATTTATTCATTTACTATTTGAACCAATTGAGTGCCGAAGGCCGCTGTTAAATGTAGCGGGCTACTTTTAAATGAATCAACCTGTATAATCGGTGGTTTGTAACTGATAAAAAATATACTATGTAGATGTGCTGCATAATGAGTCCATATTCCTTAATATCTGGTGATAAGTATCAGTACCAAGCATTACTACTTCATACCTCATTCGTTATAAAATAAAGCCAGAAAAATAATAAATAACACTACCCACTCAACTTGCAATGTTTAAAAGTGATCTGGAAATTTATACATAAAGATTTTTGTACCAAAGTATTCACCACATTTAATACACCTCCCTCTAAAGTATGAGACTCATACGCCTGTTATGACATGTATGCTTTTTATGGTTGATGAGCTCTTCTGTTTTACGTGTTTAGACCAATCAGAACGTTTACCAGCATTGTCATATATTGTACGAATATTTCAGCCTGACCAACATTGTGCGCGCATGCGTATAAGAGCCGCAGTATTTCACTCGTGTCTTGTATCTCATACTGAACAAATCGATTATAGAGCACGTTAACATGCAATAATTTATAATATAAACAGCAGATTGTACATAATAAGTTATAATTGTTGTTGAAAGACCAAAATAAATGGCTGACAAAATATATAACAGAGCTAAGAGAGCAAGTGTTGGCAAGTCTTTGGCTAGCTATGAATTGGGTAGGGGGCAATGCGTACGTTCAGACCTCATCAGCCCTGAAAAATAGTATAATTAGTACACCCATCTCTTTCAGTCATTCAACTCTTCAGATACCATCAGGATTGTAAGCATATTGACAGTTGACTTTCTTCTATTCTTTAGACATTGTCAAATTAATTCTGACGATGTTCAGTTTTGCCCATAACAGGCAGGTGGAGTGTTAAATTATTTGCACTCGATCTGCTAGTTCCAGGGCTACAAAAAATAGTTCTTTCTTATCACAAATGGTCAGCCAATTATATGACTAAAGCATTTAAGAACAGAAGAGATTGAGGTGTAAAGACACTACTCAAGAGTTATCTCCTCCGAGAGTAATGAATTTCATTATACACCTGGACCCTGAGGTGAATGAAGTGAGGAAGGCAATATTTAACCACCTTTCTCCTCGTTTTACTTAGTAAAGCCTCTAGAGGTTCAAACCGGCCTTTTGGCTGATGACCTAATCAACAACATATGTTTAGTTATTCTTAAATTTAAACCAGATACAACAAGCCTGTTTATTATACTTATACCTGTTTTTTTTTTAAATGGTCCCTTTTTGGATTACGGGTGTCGTATTTTTAAAAAGCACATCACTGCTGCTTCCAATCTGCTAAAACCTTTGGATGTGAAACCCCATATTTTTCTTTCAAAGAGCTACAGAGGCAGCTATTGATGTACAGAACTTAATAAAAACTAAATATAATTCCACAAATACATTTAAATATTACAAACTTGTGGTCTACATCCATTTCAGTGTACATCAGACAATCAAGAAATTTTAATTCTCTGAGATGTTCAATACAATGACCAATGCAATGACTTGTTAATTTTAATTCTCTGAGATGTTCAATACAATGACCAATACAATGACTTGTTAACTGCTATGTGACCCCAATATGTGTCACACTTGTCTTTAAAAATGGGCCACATCCATAAAAAATAAGTCACAGTACTTTTTTAATCACTTTTACTCGTGTATTACTATTGTGGTTTGAGAGAGTGACATTGTACACTTAGCCTGTTCAAATAGTTGACCTTTTTAAATAATAAGATATATTGCGTACACAGGTAATTTTTCTTGTTGTCCTGTACTAGAATGCTGCTATTATTTTTAATTTTATTATTTCTTTTGCTTATTTTGGTTGAAAGAGATAGTCTAGAAAACTTGGCAACTAAACCCATTTGTCTATTACATTTTTTATTGTGACACAAAAATGGGTCATGTGGCTCTGAAATGTAAAATCATTCCAACAGGCCATGTGATCCAGAAGTGTGTCACAACTTTATTTTACAAAAAAATTTAGTATTTGTTATTGAATAAAATAAGTGAAAAAAAAGTACGATGGCCCCGCTGCGTCACAAAATTTAATGTGGCAGTCAACGTGTTACGCATCAAAAGTGGCAGAAGAGGAAAAAATTTTCAACTGTAATGAAGGTGGAAGAACCTAGAAGGTGGGTCTCTGAAGGAAACTCATAACTAGTCTAGGTGCAGCCCCATAACTTGTCACATATTGCTTAGCTATTGTAAGACAGTCAGGGAAGTAATCTCACTAAATTAATTTTTAAAAGATTTTTGATGATCAAGAAATTATTTACCACCATGATTTAAAAGTTATTAAATGCTATTAAGTGTATGATGCAAGCTTTTTTTTGTTTTACGTCTGACTGTTTTGTAATTTCTGCTAATGCAGATGGTGGATAATGAAAATGAGTGATAAAAAAAATACCAGACCTGACCAGGAATCAAATGGTCCCCAGGAATGGGGCCCGGCATAGAAGCCAGTTCCACTAACCATTATGCCAACGGGCCGGCTGTATGGTGCGAGTTAACCACTTAACCTCTCGCACGTTATCATTTACTTTGTATATATTTTTTATAAATACATTTATGTTATCTACAATATCACTTCAAAGATGTACAAAGAAGGAACTGAAAGCAATTGCGTAAGCTCCTGTACTGTACTGTACTATACCGTTACTGTAAGCTCCTAAAACCATTATTTAAGAAGCTTCAATTTCTTACAGTTCCTTCTTTGTACATCTTTGAAGTGATAACGTACGTAAATCAAAATACTTTTTACACAATTTAAATGTCCACAATCGTAACACAAGAAACAGAATATATTACTATGTTGCTAATCACAACACTAAATTGTTTGACAAAAACGTACTAATGCAGATAGAAAATACATACAATAAATTACCAAAAAGCTGTAAAAAGTTGTGGTAATCTAAATTTATTTAAAATAGTACTTGATTGATGAAACATTTTCAGTGAACAAAAATTTCTTTCTAAATAGTTTTTTTAGTGGAAAAATAAATAAATTTCTAAGTGTACACTGAAGAAAATTGTGTATTATTTAATAAAATGATCGGATGATACCCTTGAAGTAAGCAAGTAAGTTGGGCAATAAATAATTTGCATTCCTTTAAAAAAAATCTGAAAAATTACTTGACAGGTGAAACTTTTTCTAATATACAAAAATTTCTTAAATAATATCATACGAAAATAAAAAAGAGAATAAACTTAAAATAAACACCCAAAGCATTGAAGCAAATGCTAAGAAAACTGTGTACCATTGTGTAAATATTAGAAGCTGACACACTTATTGTAGTAAGTAAGCTTGTACTAATAGATCAAAGTGTGATTGTTATGTATTAACGTATAACTTCTTGATACATCCTATACTCCCTCAGGAGTCTCAAGGATGCAATAAAAAAGCAGCTTATCTTCTAGCCCACAATTTATGCACTTAAACTTCTAGACTTACTTACATATGTAGAATACATGGGTGCTAAATCAATTACACAATAAATCTAACACAAAAGCCGTCATATTTTTTGACAACAGTGAAAGTTAAGTAAGTTTCATCACGAAAAGCTACAACCAAATACATATAGTAAAGAAAGAAGATGTCAATATTCAAATGATACGAGAAAAGAAGAATTTGAATATAAAGAAGAATGGTAAGAATATAAAGAAAGTATCCAGCAGTCTTTTTCTCATAGTAATATATAGCTGAAGAAAAACTTTGTAATTTTACGTTAATTGCAGTAAATTTGAAAAATCTGGTGTGAAACACTCACACAACTTTAGCTTCTCAATGTAAATAATGTAAAATATAACCTAACATTAGTAAAAACGTAAAATGAAAAATGGCTACTCCGTGACATAGTGAATAGCCCACTAGCCTACTAAGCAGAGGTCCTGGGTTTGATTGCCAGCTAGGGTCTCAAAATTATTATGTGCCAAAACCCATCATTACAATTTCTTAACCCACCGTAATCACAAATGATCATACTGCTTATGATGAGACCTTAAATAAACAAAAAACTGAAAAACATAACCTAATTTTAATCAAGATTGATTGATGCAAAATGAAAACCTACCACAGTTTAGCTCAATAATATGGAAAGTCACTCGTTGATGCTAAACTAGGCTCTGTAGAGAAAAATTCTTGAAATAAAAGTTGTAGGTTTTTTAATTTCCTATAAATTTGATTATATACACTTTTATCATAAAGTACATACTAAGGCCAAAATTGTACATTTTTTTACGGATTTTGATGAAAAAACCAGAATATCACTAATTACTGCTAAACTAAACATTATAAAAAAAATAATACAACCAAAAGTTGTAGGTTTCATACATTTATCCCCTAAAATGCACATAAGGCTGCAATCATTAAAAAACACGTTTTTTTCTACGAGAGCACAGCCTCCCCAGAAATTTCAGCCGACATGGCGCTTCATTTATCTTCTAGAGCATAAAAAAATATAGTACATGAGGCTTTTTAAAACAAAAACGTAGGACCCATTTTTGAGAAAACGCAAAAAAGTAAAAAAATTACACGAATAAACTACTACTTCCGGTTGACAGATTTTGATGAAAATATTCATGTAGGGTCCTCTAGTGATACCTAATTCAAGTTCTAATATTCAACTTCGTACAATATGCCGTTTTTAAGATATTTTGTTCACACACCAATCGCTAAAACATGTTTTTTTGGGTTCAGGGGGTCTGAAAACGTGTATAATCGGTGAAAACTCAATTTCGAATAATCAACATGAAAACAAAACTTCCTTCTTAAATATTCATATAGGGCTAGAGAAAGTAATAAAAAAAATTTGGTGTGAAACACTCACACAACTTTCACTTGCCAATGCAAATAAATAACAATAAAACCTAACATTAATAATAAAACATCAGAAATAAACAAAAAACTAACCTCAAAAAAACCTTATTTTAATCATAAGTGAAAGACACAAAAGAAAAATCAACCTCAGTTTGGCTTTAAAAATACAGAAAATCACTCTTTCACGCTAAATTAGGCTCTGTAGAGAAAAATGTTTTAAATAAAAGTTGTAGATCTTTCAATTTCCTATAAATTTGATTATATACATTTTTGTCGTTAAATGCATACTAAGCCCGAAATCTTAAAAAAATCGATTTTTCACACGTTTTCGTGAGAAAAACAGAAAATTGCTAATTACCGCTAAACTAAGCGTTATACAAAAAAATGTTTGAAATTAAAGTTGTAGGATTTTAAATTCTTTACAACTTTTCTTACGTAAATTTTTGCCCTAAAATGCATATTAAAGCCGTAATCTTAAAAACACAATTTCTTTACATGAAAACAGCCTCACCAAGAATTTCAGCAAACATGGCGCCTACCCTATCTTGTAGAGCATAAAAAATTGAATAAACCAGGCGATTTTTAAAGATATCGTAAGACCAGTTTTTGAGAAAATCGCAAAAAAGTGAAAAATTACACGAATAAACTACTACTTCCGGTTGACCGATTTTTATGAAAATGTTCGTGTCGGGTCCGGTAGTGGTATGTAACTTAAGTTTCAAGTTTGAAGTTCATACGATGTTTCGTTCTTGAGATATTTTGTTCACACACACACACACACCAATCGCTAAAAACATGTTTTTTTGGTTCAGGGGTCTGAAAACGTGTATAATCGGTGAAAACTCAATTTCAAAAAATCGACATGAAAACGATACTTCCTTCTTAAATATTCATTTAGGGCTAGAGAAAGTAATAAAAAAAAACATCACACTTCATCCACTCACCTCTTCAATAATTAAATATACCAAACACTAAATCAAAATTCGTTAAAGGTTGATCAGATCACAGAGGATAAGTAGTGGATTTGGTATAAGAATGAAACGATAAAGTTTTTTTAAATAAAAATTTATTTTTAAGTATAAATATTATTTATGACCTTTATGTTTAACAACTGTCCATCCTGGATCAGGGTCATCCTGATCCATATCATCATCTTCATCACCATCAGTAGAAGAATCCTCATCGATTTGAAGCGGTACATTTCTTACAGGGCGAGAAAGTATTGATGTCTTATTTGGTAACTTATCTAACTTTATTAAAAGTTCGTCATCTGTACCAGAGATAATTAATTCATAAAAATCACAAACTTCTTGAACAACTTGTATTTGTGAATCATCTTCTAAAACGATATCAAACTCATCATCCATGAAATCACCTAAATAATCACTGATATCACTAGAATCAGCATTATGAGACAAAGACATAACCATGGATGTAATCGAATTTAAAAGTGATTCGATCTTACCATGCTGAACAGCAGGTGGTCCTCCTTGTCCATGATCTAAAGCAACTTTTAATGCATACCAATTATTTAGAATTATTCCAGTTGCTGATTTTAATTTACTTTCAGCTGTATTACAATTATCCATTTTTGTTTAATTTTTGATAGTTTACACATCAATCACATACGAACCTATTTTCCCATCTGTAAAGAACAAAAGAAAACAGTTAAATAAATCAAAATAGGCTAATTCTGGTTAATCAATAATTTTTTTTTATAATCCTAATGTGTGTACATTGCAATCTGTTGTTCAATTCAGAACAATAAGCAATCCCATGACCCAATGAGATGAGGATGATATTTATGTATGACTTGTAAATGAGGTGTAGTCTTGTACAGACTCAGGTCGACCATTCCTGAGAGAGTATGGTTAATGAACCCCAACCATCAAAGTACACCGGTAACTGCCGTCTAGCATTCGAATCCGTATAAAAGTAACTACCTTTACTAGGATTTGAACCTTCATCTCCGAAAATCAGCTGTTAAACAGCTAATTTTGGTGACGACTTTACCTCTAGACCAACCCGGTGGGTCAATCAATAAATTAAATTATATTTTGTTGGGGCATCAGAATGTAATTCTTTTCAAACTAAGTATTTGTAAATTTACATTGAGTTGATCACATTTAAAGGTGAGGAACACATTAAAAAGTATTATGAATTAGCAATCCATAAAATTTACACTATGAATTATAAAGTTTACCAGTTAGGTTAGATTTTCACATCTTTGATTATCTATATAATATAAAAAAGAATGTTTCTTCGTTTTCCATGTATTCATTCCTATACAATTCATCCAATTGTGATGAAACTTTGGTGAGTTGTTGTGCACATGCCCACAAAGGTTTCTAAACGAGTACAATCATTTTACAATAAATGGCACACTAAGTGTAGTTTTGGGAAAATGACAATCGATGAATCCATACAATATATTACATTACCAACAAACTTCTGTAAAATCAGAGCAACCACGGATGAACTGATTCACTAATTTTCCCAAATATCACGTAAAATTACAAAAACCATCAGTGGCTCAGTGCTAGCATATGCTATATTAGCAGCCAAAAATGACGATAATGCCATCAATTTCAGCATTTATAACGAAATACCAGGCAAAGCGACCTCGTAAGAGTCCATCAATAATGTATTGATCAAGACAAAGTTGTTAATAATCCAACTGAGTTCTTCAAGTCGGTTGATTTACCAGGCATTCCACCGCATGTTTTAACATTGAAAATTGGTGTACCTATCATTCTTCTCTGAAACATTAATCTACTAGACTATGCCATAGTACCAGCCTTACAGTGAGAAAGATGATTAACAATATAACTGAAACTACAACTTCATATGGGAAATTTAATAAAGATTTACTGTTGCCACACTTCCCAATGATTCCAAAAGAATTGCCATTCGAATTCAAATATCTGCAGTTTCTGATGTGAGTTGCATTTGTAATGCATGTAGCAATTGTACAGGAAGCAACTGCTACAAATACGTGGACTAAATTTGGAAAATCTATGCTTCTCACACAGACAGTTGTATGTGGTCTGCTCATGCATCAGTAAACCTTCTGATTTATTCATGTACACACCAGGCAGAAAACAAAGAATATTGTGTATCCAAAAGCACTTCAATAACCATAATTAAACACAAACACTTTCTTCAATTGAGTGGCATTGCAACGCATGCCAGGTACTAGTTAATTCAGGTAATATACATATGCTAAATAAGAGTTTTAAGGGCTATATTTTCATGCTAACAATTATTTCTTCTCTTACCAATATCTAAAAAACTTTGAGAAAAGCAATGTACAAGTTTCACGCATTGTTACATAATTACAGATTTACCAAATAAGCAAAAGAGGTAATCACAAAATACTTCATTACGCAGGTTGCTAACTCCGTGTAAGTTTAATTAGTTACAAAACGCTGTTCCTACTTCAGTCCATTTGTTGCAAATATGCGAGTTAGCAACAGTGTCAAAATTAATAATAAAAAAGGGTATAGAAAATACATTTCCAACGAAACATAACCTCACATCAAACAAGCAATGATCTTATCCGCCTTTTGCAACAATGTCTATATTTAATTCACACTGTCGTTCACTGTATCATAAAAACATTGATACTAACCAACTCTTAACAAATATTTAAATTACATTCATAGTAAACTTACCAATGAAAACATTAAAAATCATGATAATTCATTCCAAACACGTGCATTGAACGTTGCGCAAAAAATCTACAAAATGACAGCAAGTACCTACTGTATAACAAACGAAACGAAACTCTCAATGTATTTTCATTAAAGTTCTGTATAGCTTAATGAAATCGTTTAACTTACAAAGTAAACGATAATTCATTCAATAACCAACAAAAACAACCCTTTCGAAACTTTCAAATTTACACATAAATGAATAACCTCTACACACACAAAACGTCCGTAAGGTCTGATACTACGAGATATCGAATGCCATTTTTATTCATTCAGAATATATAATAGTTCTATATTAATTAATGTAGATTACAATTTGGTAATGACGAAAGAATAAAAAAAAACAGAAAATAAGGTAATTGAATTAATATGTATTGTGTAGATAATAATAATCATTAAATTACAAAAGTAAATTAATTTTAATAGTTTATGTATCGATATTTTAAACTGACATCTGATGTTATCGATAGTTGTTATTGTCTTCTGCTGTACGTGAACACGTACTGTACTCTGTAGTCGATATTCTAAACTAATTCTTCAAAACGTAATGCAGCACTATTTTCAAATAGTACTACAGCACCACCATTTGCAACAATCCACCATCTGCCAATTACTCCGAGTTGTTACTGTCATTCTAGAAGCCACTAACCTCATGAGTCACAGCACGGTGGTGCTGCTGGACTTTAGGGTAGGATTCGACAAGGTTCGGCATTTGGAGCTCCTATATAAACCATTCCTGATCTTCCCTCCTTCAATCATCAGATTTATGCACTCCTACCTCACAAACAGAACCTTCTTCGTCTCTTCTCCTTCACAATACTTTAATTCGATCACCTGCTCAACCAAACCTATCCACACTGGTGCCCCTCAAGGTTCTGTCCTTAGCCCTATCCTGTACCTCATTTAAGCCAACGATTTCCTCTCCTTCCTTTCATCCGTGTAAGTATTTATGCAGATGACATCATCCTCTACTGACACAGCCGAGCCTTACATCTTAATATATCCCGCCTCCAAGATCAATTGACCCTGATCACCGCATGGTATACCTTGTGGAAACTTACCTTCAATCCCCAAAAGTGCAAAGCTATCAACTTTACAAGGAAACTTAAATAACCTGCACTACTTACCATCGACGACCACCAGGTCAATCGGGCATTCAGGGTAAAGTACCTTGGAGTACGTTGGATAAGAGGCTTACCTTCGCCGACCACGCCAATAACGAAATCCGTAAGGGCAGGATCCTTCTATACAAACTTACCCCCATTCTCTGTTGTAAATCTATCGCCACTTCTGTAAAACTCCTCATATATTCTGCCATTATCCGTTCCTTCCTTCGAAATGGGTCGCCGGTCTGGTGGCCACTCCTAGCCAATACTCATAAAAAGTCCTTTCACACCTTTCAAAATTGCATCCTACGCCTCATTGCAAATTTCCACTATCTAATTCCCAACTCCATCATCCATGATCACCTTTTCTTTCCCTCCATCCAGGTTTACATCCAAAACACCTCAAGGAATCTCCACCATGCCGGAATCGCTTCAGAAATTGAAGCCATCCGGGACATCTATACTAGACCGCACCCACTAGCGATGATCCAATGACTGCCATTCCATGACTTTCTGTAGTAATAACACGCCTTTCAGCGTAAGTTGAACATATAATTGTATATATCAACGATAGCCTTTACCGCACAGCCAGATTTTTGTGATTTTGATTTATATTACGAGGGTAGGCTGATAAGTAATGCACACATGCTTGTAGAAGACAACTAAATAAACTTCAGTAGCGCGCCTGGTGGCATGTGGAAGTACTATTTCTCCTCTACAAGCCTGCGCAGTTTGAAGGCGTTGCTTTCATTCAGTTTGTTTTGAGTAGTGGAAGTATGGCGTCGTGTTCTGGTGCTATGTCAACGAGAATTAAACAACGCGCTGTTATCGAATTTTTAACTGCTGAGAAAGTGAATCCTAGTGAGATTTATCGTCGTTTAAAGGCTGTTTATTGTGACGATACTGTTGATAGGTCTACTGTGAATCGTTGGGTAATAAAATTTCGTGATTGCCAACCTGGAAAAGCCTTAATTGTTGACAAAACACGCAGTGGACGACCAATCACTGCCTCAGACGATAATCGTCGCAAACTCATCGATGATTTGATTCAAAATGACCGGCGAATCACTCAACAGCGTATCGCAAACCAAATTGGAATATCTAAGGAACGTGTTGGCTTCATTATTGAACAATTGGGATACCGTAAAATCTGTGCACGATGGGTACCACGCCGTCTGACAGACGAGAATAAACAGCGTCGATTGGAATGCTGTGAACAACTTTTGAAGCGCTACCGTGACGAAGGAGACGACTTTCTTTTGAATATTGTGACGGGGGACGAGTCATGGGTTCATCATTACGATCCCGAAGAAAAAAGGCAGAGCGCTGAATATCGTCATCCACATTCTCCTGTTGTGAAAAAGTTCAAAACACAACCGTCCGCAAAAAAAATTCTTTTGACTGTGTTTTGGGATGCTCGCCGAGTTTATGTGACTGATTATCTGGAACGAGGGGCAACGGTAAATTCTGCTCAGTATATACAGACTCTGAAACACCTCCGACGTCGAGTTTGTCGTGTTAGAGGCAACCTGGCGCCAATAATTTTGCAACACGACAATGCTCGTCCACACACTTCGCGTGCAACTGGAGAGGCTCTGAGAAACCTGAAGTTTCAACCAATTTTACACCCTCCGTATTCTCCCGACCTTGCGCCTTGCGATTTTTATTTTTTTCCTCTACTGAAGAGAGACCTTAAGGGTAATCATTACAGCTCGGACAATGAGGTGAAGGCAGCTATTGCGTCCTGGGTTCGAGGAAAGTCGGAAGAATTTTTCAGTGACGGAATGAAAAAACTTGTTAAACGTTGGGAGAAATGTGTAATGCTTAACGGTGACTATATTGAAAAATAAATAGATAATTTGGTAGGTTAAGATTTGTACTTTAATTTGTTATTTACCCCATCTTGCTATTTCTTTTTGTTCGTCTTCTACAAGCATGTGTGCATTACTTATCAGCCTACCCTCGTATTATTATTATTATTATTATTATTATTATTATTATTATGGAAAATCTGGTAATTATTTTGTAATACAAATGTTAATAATATTATCGATCTATATATGGGATTTAGTTTATGTGGTTTTATACAGGCTGCAAAGAGAAAGGTCCCATTTTTGATTATCAGCTAGGGTCTGGAAATTTATTGCGTGTTAAAAAACCCAATAATAATTAAAGATAATTTACCACAAGCTGCAAGCTCTAATTATCAAGCAGTTGATGTAGTTCTTTTTAGCTTTTATTATTTTTATTGTGGAAATGTACATTATTAACAACCACCCAATTTGCTCGCTTCTTTGTTCTGTATTCTTGACGTGGATTGCAAATGATAAAATGTCACAAAATGTGTGTAGAATAAAAATAAAATCTGGTGTGAATCATTCACTCGACTTTCTCTTGCCAATACAAATAATGAACAAAGTAACCTAAAATTAGTAATAAAACATTAGAAATAAACAAAAAACTAACCTCAAAAACATAACCTTATTTTGATCATGAGTGAATGTTGCAAAATGAAAATCAACCTTAGCTTAGCTTAAAACGGAAAATCACTTTTTCACACTAAACTGGGCTATGTAGAGAAAAATGCTTGAAATAACGTAGATGTAGATCTTTTAATTTCCTATGAATTTGATTATATATACTTTTTTGTCGTAAAATGCATACTAAGCCCAATATCTTAAAATAAATCATTTCTTTTCAAATTTCCATTAAAAAACCAGAAAATCACGAATTGCCGCTAAACTAAGATAATGCGTTATACAAAAAAATGTTTGAAATAAAAGTTGCAGATTTTTAAATTGCCTACAACTTTTATTATACATTTTTGCGCTAAAATGCATATTAAGGTTCCAATCTAAAAAAAAAAATTTTCTACGAGAGAACAGCCTCCCTAAGAATTTCAGCAGACATGGCGCCTACCCTTTCATGTAGAGCATAAAAAGTGTAGTAAATGAGGCGATTTTTAAAAAAATCGTAAGAATCGCTTTTGAGAAAACGCAAAAAAGTGAAAAATGACACGAATAAACTACTACTTCCGGTTGACCGATTTTGATTAAAATGTTCGTGTCGGGTCCTCTGATGGTACCTAACTTAAGTTCTAAAATTCAACTTCGTACAACATGCCGTTCTTGAGATATTTTTTCACACACACACACACACACAGACCAATCGCTAAAAAAAACATGTTTTTGGGTTCAGGGGGTCTGAAAACGTGTAGATCCAGTGAAAACTCGATTTCGAAAAATCGACATGAAAACAATACTTTTCTTCCTACTTATTCATAAAGGCAAGGAAAAGTAAAAAACATGTTTTTAGCGATTAGTCTGCGTAGACCTAGGACCCGACACAGAAAAATCGCTTCTACGATTTTTTAAAAATCTCATTTACTACAGTTTTTATTTTCTAGAGTTTTTGAAGTTCTTGGGGGTGGTTGTACTTTTTTTCAAAAATTGTTTTTTTTTGTAGATTGTGGTCTTAATATATGCTGTTACGATAGCATAGACAGACATGCTGTTACAACCATTTTTGCAGAATTACAAACCGTTTATTTTGACGCAAACAATCTTGCGATACGTTATTTTACAATTCCAAAAAGCGCAATTTCAAAAAGCGGCTTTTTTACAATTCCATCGGCAGAGATCGGTTAATTTACACAAAATATTTTATACCTAAACATTTCTCGGGAAAAGTAAATCAATTTAGCCTATGCATTGTTGAAAACTGTGGTAAAATATTTTCAAAAACGAGAAAATTTTGTTTACTTACACCAACACTTGAGTAAAGAATCATTATTTTACACTGTAATAAATTCAGGATATTGTTTTAAATTCTAAAACTATGCGTCAGTTTTATTCATCCGTTTTGTTTACCTTGAATTTAATTTACATCTTCGTTATACAAACGTTATTTATAGGCCTATAATAAATATACCGTTATTTTTTGGGAAAATACATCTATTTTGTACAATATTTATTTTTAGGTTATTACAGTACATTGTTAGTACGCAGAAATCTTAAGATTTTGAGCGCCAATAAATATGTTTATGAAATTGATACAAATTATTTAAACTTTAAGCGGAAAGTTACAAAATATTTTGTGGACGATATAATTTTGTTATGCCAATAACCTATAGGTAGGTAGTAAACAGAGTAGTTGACGCGTCAAGAGTGATTAGAGCTTATCCATAAGGTCTCAAGTTCATAAACTTCAGACTTAGTAGGCTGCGCCCTAACCAGTAGGCCTACGCCGCGAAATCGGCTTCCAAATTTTATAATTTTGGAAAAATTAGAAAATTTTTAATTAACTCATAACCTTATTGAATGTCTGCTTTTCTTGTTCTCTGATTTGGAAGAATGATTATCTAAATGTAATGGGTATTGATGTACAATTATTTTTTGAGCAAGGTTTACATTGATTTCCAAGAACTAGGAATTTTTCTTTTTAGTTTTTTACTTTTCTTGCCTATATGAATAGTCTATATATTAAGAAAAGTAGATATTGTTTTCATGTCGATTTTTCGAAATCGAGTTTTTACCGGATGTAGACGTTTTCAGACGTTTCTGAACCCAAAAACACGTTTTTAGCGATTGGTCTGTGTGTGTGTGAACAAAATATCTCAAGTACGGAATATTTTACGAAGTTGAAACTTAGTACCTACTTAAGTTAGGTACCACTAAAGGACCCAACACGAACATTTTCATCAAAATTGGTCAACCGGAAGTATTAGTTTATTCGTGTAATTTTTTACTTTTTTGCAATTTTCTCAAAAACGCGTCCTACGATTTTGTTTTAAATAGCCTCATTTACTACATTTCTTATGCTCTACAAGATAGGGTAGGTGCCATGTCTGCTGAAATTCTTGGGGAGGCTGTGCTCTCGTAGAAAAAAAATGTTTTTTTAAATTGCGGCCTCAGTATGCATTTTAGCGCAAAAATGTATATAATAAAACTTGTAGACAATTTAAAAACTTACAATTTTTATTTCAAATACTTTTTTATAACGCTTATTTAATTAGCAATTTTTTGTTTTTTCTCACGAAAACTTGTAAAAAATTGATTTTTAAAGATTTCAGACTTAATATGCATTTTATGAAGAAAGTGTAAAATCAAATTTATAGAAAATTAAAAGATCTACAAGTTTTATTTTAAGCATTTTCTCTACAGAGCCTAGTTTAGCTTGAAAGAGCGATTTTCCGTATTATTAAGCCATACTGAGGTTGATTTTCATTTTGCGTCATTCACTCATGATTAAAGTAAGGTTATGTTTCTTGAGGTGAGTTTTTTTTTATTTCTAATGTTTTATTACTAATGTTAGGTTATATTGTTCATTGTTTGCATTGACAAGAGAAAGTTGTGTGAGTGTTTCACACCATATTTTTTCAGTAAGTTTGTTGTACAATCATACTGCACACCACAAAAGATGTCTGCTGTAAATACCAGTTGCTCCTCAATCAATTAAATAGAATTTTCTACTTAGACCTGCTTCACTTTCTCATTTGTTTTTTTTTTGTTTGTTATAAATGCAAAAGTCCAGACTTGTGAACCGGCTGATCAACCATTTTTGGAATAAGGTGTCGAGACCTAGGTGGCTGATGGAGGAACAGCAGGATGTGGAGGAACTTGGAATCACTAAACAAGACCTGCTAACAAAATCAGCTAAGTACAACCAACTACTCAAGACTAATAAGGTAACATTCGAACCAAAAAAACCAGAAGAGTGAACAACAGCGTGTTTACCGAAGAAGACCGGAAACAGAGATCGAAACGTTTTAAGACAATTTGGGCCAAACGAAAGGAAGCCACGTTTAGGAGAGCGCGCTTTTCAAAGAAACCCAATACTGGAACAGACCTAAACTTGAACTAGAGTGATCCTATGAGGTCTCAAAAGTAAAAAAAAAAAAATTCAAAAGGCAATATTTGGCAGAACACGTTTTCTGTCGAAAATCATTTCCCTATCATCAGGTGGAGCCATAGCACATTTTAAAATGCCCGCTTTATTAAAACGGAACATCGGATTTTGTTTTTTAAATATTCACATTGTAGAGAAAACTGTGATCTTTAACATACTTAAACCCCAGTTTTTAATGTAAAGATTGGATAAAGAAACACTCGTTTAAAAAACATACTAACAGAAAACCGGCTAACAACTGGGTACTTTTTATGCGTAAATTGCTGTATCTCCGATAAATTTTAAATAAATAATTTTAAGTCAAACGAATCAACGTAGAAAGAACAGGCTTTATAATTTACTGTAGCGTAAAAAATTTTCCTTTCGGTCGTTTTTGAAATAGAGCTCTTCAACAATTGGGTAACAGGACTAAAAAATCACTCGGTATAAATTCGGAAGCTTTCTTTGACTGCCTTACTCAACGCTAATTCTTTACATTTCGATCAATTAGAATTCGACAAATTTGTTCCTTAGGGGGTTAAACAAAAAAACTAAAGCATTTACATTTGAACCACTTACACCTAAGGAGTAAAAAGAGGGTGAAAATTCACATATATTCCATTTTAATGCTACTTGCTTGTCTCTTAAAATTCTCTAAAATCGACTATTTGAATGCTAAATTTAAAAAGCGGGGGTCTCGGAACCCCCGCTTACCTGGAACCCAGAAATCTCTGCCACCCCAATAAAATTCTGAATTTACGCCTATGGTTATAGCTAATTTTCCGGAACTAGACCGGAAATCAAATCTGGAACCATCTGTTTTCCTATTCAGCATAATCTAATGCTCCAAACAACCGACTCGGAGGCAGCCATTTACTTGTATTTATTTATATTTACATATTTTGTAAAAACTTATCATTTACTTTGTTTATTAAATTATAAACATAGCAATTAATCAACATTAATGCGTAGTTAAATATACGTTATTAACAATAAGATGCCCTTGAATTCGTTTTCTTATAACAAAAGAACAGTATCAAAAATGCCTGAAAGGCATTTGAATAAATTAAGGGAAAGTGCAAAATTAAAGTAATGATTTGGACCGGAGTTTGTTTACAAGTTTATTTACAATTTTATACCGAGTGATTTCGTTTATCAATTCATTCGTTATCCTAAGAAACAACTTTCTCGATAACAAAATTAAGATTAAAAATGCGTTATAGTTTTGAAATAAATTTATCATTGTCTAAGATCTTTTACCTATTAAGCTTTTACAGTTTCCGGCAAAATAGATTACGAAATTTATTTTTTACTTGAATCAAATATTGTTGAGTGACTAAAATTATAACAAAATTTGTGGTAAATTTCTAGAATATGGATTTCGATGCATCATCGTCCTTGAATACAGAACTAGACTAATGACAAACAGCAAAAGTTGATCGTCTTTTTCTTAGTACTTGAACTTCAATTTCATACCCTCACAAAATAGAGTTCATCTTTCCCAATTCGTCAATTATTTTCTTAATGGTTCTTAACTTTTTAGGATTTATTTAATTCCCAGTTTATTAAAATGTATATAATGTTTCGTTCAAAACTTTGTTTTACTGTTTCCAAATCCACCTGGTAAATTCACTTATAGGCTACATTGTATTTCTTTGTATGCTTTGATAAAGTTATCGTACGAATATTTTTTTAAATTCAGGTATTTTTCCAGATTTATAATAGAAAAATAAACCAATCGAACAATTCATTTTTGTGATTTATTCTAAGATCCTGTGATCAAAAAATAACTAATTTTTTTCTGTAAAAATGTTACTACAATGAATTTATGAAGTATTTTCCCTTTAAAATAAATTAATAAGAAATTTTGAGATTAATAACGGAATACTCATCAAAATCGGTTCATTAATTTCAGAGGAAAATTCTATATAAATAAATTTAAAAAATTAATTTGATAAAAATGTTTCTTTTAAAACACTTATCCCGGATATAACCTAATTAAGAAGTTGTATAAATTGAGATACGTTAAACTCAAAAAATCCTACTAATTTTAGAAAAAAAAATATTCGGAAAAAAGTTTTCAGCTTTGTCAGGAATATATAAAGTATTCTGTACATTGTTTACGTCCAAAATAGTTAAAATTACTTTATATATTGTTCAAATATCGCTTCAAATCCGAACCGTTAGTTATAAATTCATATTTAATGTACAGTACATTTTTGATTTCATTTTGAAGAAATCTGTATTAATCTACTGGAAACAGCACAATGACACGAAATTTAATTTTATAACCGACTTTTAAGATTTATTTTAAAATATTAATCATAGTTCTAAAATGTAAAACACGGTTTTACATTAAAATTAGATAGTACCGAATTTTAAAAGTGTCTAATTGTAAAATGAAAATCAACAAGTAAGTTACTTGTATTTTTCTAATTATTCTCAAAGTTCCCCTTTTAGTAAAAATAAACAATTTGGTTATCATTAACATCTAAAACCTACTATAACAGTATTGTTAATTGATCTAAATTATTTAAATTACCTTCCACAATTTTAATCTATTTATTAGAGTAACTTTCCCTTTGTTTAATGAGTTAGTGGTGGAGGAAAGTAAACTACATCTTGCCTCAAGATACAAGATTCATCGACCTTGTGTCATTGGTAATCCCGTAATTTAATTATACTATGGAGTTTGAACTTCAGCCGATCGTTGCTTAAGGGTAGTTTTTTTATAAACAAAAATCAGACGACGCGTGCATTTTTAAAGTAAAGTTGTACAAGGTAAAATAATAGTAAACATAGAGCTTAAAAATGTAAACAATAAAAGTATGATGACAAATCAACCTTTTAATTTTACAACTATAAAAGAAGTCGATAAGATTCAAATAAAAGTTCACGATAATACAGTGATTTTTTAGTCCTGTTACCCAATTATTGTTAATGTCTTGTAATTTTTTCTAAGAAAGCGAAATTTTGTTTTGTGATACGAAGTTGGTAGCCCTACTCAACCGGTATTGATACGGCAGTGTGAGTTGATTCTCCTTAAGCTGTGTAAAATTTTGCGCCGTTTCCGGTCGTGTTCCGAACCGAATGTCTTTTACCCTAGTCCAATCGCTTGTTGACGCTCTTGGACTAATCGTACGCGTTACAGATACAATTTCAATTTTTTAGCAGCTTTCTGAACAATCGAATTTGACAAACCAACTTGCGAGGAAATTTTTCGTAAACTTTTCCGCGGAGAATTGAGAAATCTTCTTTTCACATTCTCTAAAACGTCATCTGCCAAGAGAGTTGGTCGAGCACTACGTTTTCTGTCGCAAACACTACCTGTCTCTCGGAATCGGTTGTTAGCCTAGAAACTGACATTTTTTCTGGTGGAGGAACACCAACAAATTTAATTTGAAATGATTCTTTTATACACTCGCGTACGGTTTTTAGCAAAATATTGTTCAAGAACGAAAACCCGTTGTTCTAGGGTAAAAGACAATCTGTTCGTAACACAACCGGAAACGGCACAAAATTTTACACAGCTCAAGGAGAATCAACTCACACTCCGTATCTATACCGGTTGAGTAGGACTACCAACTTCGTGTCACAAAACAAAATTTCCCTTTCTTAGAAAAAAATAACCAGATATTAACAATTGGGTAACAGGAGTAAAAAAATCACTTTGTATTATCCTTATAAAAATGTTTAAATCAGAAATATCCGTCAGGCAACTCACGACTAACGTACGAGTAATCCTTTCTCAATTCGTCGAAAATAGGGTTTACAGTCAAGTTTGTTAAATAGTAGGAAAATAAATATAATTTTTTTTTGCATAATTACCATTGATTCATACTGCAAAGGCTGTCGCTTGCATTCCTTGTCGCTGCAACCATGAGTTACTTTCAATAATTTTCATGTGCACCTAATTTTTCTTCTAATTAAGTTTATCGGATGCCCATAACAGCAAATGGAGTGTTAAATTATTTGCACTCGATCTGCTAGTTCCAAGGCTACAAAAAATAGTTATGTTTCTTGCCACATGGTCAGCCAAGGTGTTATATGACAACCATTTAAAAGCAGAAGAAGTAGAAGTCTAAAAGACAGTATTCAGAGTTATCTCCCCTGAAAGTAATGTATTTCATTATACAGCCAGACCCTTTGGTGAATGAAGGGAAGGTGTCATTTGCTGAGTGGAAAGTAGATGCTTATCAGAGGACCTGGTATGCTGATAAGCATATTTCTCCACTCTTTGAGGAAGGCAATGGTAAACCACCTCACTCCTCATTTTACTTGGTAAAGCCTCTAGAGGTTCAAACCAATCTTTCAGCTGATGACCTAAACAACAACACTGCAGCTGCTTGACCATATCATTGTGCTGAAGAAAATATTACGGCTCCCGCACACCAACGATGTCTAATTGACAACTCCATGGGAAAAGAAGAAAAATGTTTTCGTTGCGGCCATACCATGTACCGCCTCACCCATGCGTTTACCCTAAACTGTTCTTCTCGTTACACTGATCTGCTTGTCCCAGCATAGCAACATATAAAAGTCCCTTTTTATACTTATACCATCCAAACATATTTCGACGTGTTGCATTTATGTATTTTAATTTTCTTGATTAGAAATATTTTTAATTTCTTAAAGGGCTTTTGTCATTACCTGGAAGGAGACCCCTTAATTATTTTTACAAAAGGCTTAAGAGAACCGGCCGGGATAGAAGGAACCATAAATCCTCACATTTACGTTACATGGCCTGTTGGTAGCCGTGTGACCGCTCATCACCATGATGACATCTCATGGTGAACGGAACTGGAAGGGCTGCCCATACCACCCCGGCAGACGGTGGCGTGGGGAATTCAATCTACCAAGCTATGATTCTGGTTAGACTTACTTAGTACATGGTGATCTTCAAGAGCTTTGAGAACTTCAAAATATGAAAAAGGATGGCGTCCTCTCTCGTAAAACACTCCGGAAGTAAACTAGTTCTTCGCTCGGATCTTCGGGTTGAAAAGATGTAGGCTGTTGCAGGTATGTAGATATGTAACCACTTGCGCAAGATATAACAGCTTGGTGAACTGCATCAAACCAGTCGAGAGACTGATGACAAAAGACTGTATTTTAATGTTTCACAAGAAGGGCCAAGAATGCAAATACAAAATTAATATATGATAGACATCTCCGATCATTATCAGAATAGATTTCTACTTAGGCTACCTAATCTACAGGATGCAATAAATAACTAAAAATAGATCACTTTATAGGCTGTAGTTGAATAACCTGGACATATTTTTTTATTTAATTTAACTTTAAATTTAATCTCGTTGGAATTCTATAATTAGCAAATACTACTTCATCTTAGTATCATTCCTAACACATCCTATTAATAACTGAATTTGTCCTTGAACAGAAATTCCATTTTGATTTAAGATTTTTAAATGTAAAGTAATAAGTTTCGTTGTTTAGGTCATCAGCCAAAAGGTTGGTTTGAACCTCTTTACTAAGTAAAACAAGGAGTGAGGTGGTTTACAATTGCTTTCCTCACTGAGTGATAAAGTATGCTTATCAGCATGCCAGGTCCTCTGAAAAGCATCTACTTCCACCCTGCAAATGACATCTTCACTTCATTTACCACAACGTCTGGCTGTTTAATGAAATTTATTACGTTCAGAGGAAATAAATCTGACTAGTGTCTTTTACACCGTTACCTTTTCTGTTCTTAAATAACAGAAAAATACGTATGGGGTTTAACACCCAAAGATTTTAGCAGATTGCAAGCAGCAGAGATGTGCTTTTTATGTATAATACTGGTACTCCAAAAAAGGATCTGAAAAATTTTGACTCAAGAAACAGGCTTTTTGTATCTGGTTTAAATGTAAGAATAACTAAACATCTATTGTTGTTTAGGTCATCAGCTGAAAGGCTGTTTTGAGCCTCTAGAGGCTTTACTGAGTAAAACGAGGAGTGAGGTGGTTAAATATTGCCTTACTCACTTCATTCACCTCAGGGTCTGGATATATAATGAAATTTATTACTCTCAGAGGAGATAACTCTTAAATAGTGTCTTTTACACCTCAACCTTATCTGTTCTTAAATACTTCAGTCTTATAGTTGACTGACCATGTGATAAGAAACAGAACTGTTTTTTGTAACTCTGGAACTAGCTGATCGAGTGCAAATACTTCAATACTCCAACTGCCTGTTATGGGCAAAAATAATAAAATAAAAATTATCTTGCACAGAATATTTCTCTCAAATATCTCTACTTTTCTTTGACTATTATTTATAAATAATTACATCGCTATTAATAAATTAAATAAACAATTTTGAAAATATACTGAAGATTCAATTCTCCACTTCATTTAACTATAATTTCTCATAGTTTTCTGCATTTAGGCTACATTGGGCTAACCAATGTGCATTAGATTTTAAAGTTCTGTTTTCTATTTTTCATAGAGTTATGTCAGTTTGAATCCTTTAACAGAAGATTCAATCTTAATTCAAGCAAAACGTTGTATTCTCATCCATTATTCCGTTTTTTACGATTTTGACGACTTCTCGTCTTTCTATACAGATACCAAATTTCCGGACAATATTATTTAAACATTCTGAAGCAATGATCGTCAAATATAATATATATGATAACCCAATGGAAATATTATTTTAAATACTGTTTTTTGTTTTTTGGTTTATAAAATACGAAGCTCATTATGCAAAATATATACATTAAACCAAGTAATTAGCAAAGACGTTTAAAACATCCTTGGCCAAGAGAACTTCTTTTGATGACCCAATTGTAATTGATGACTGCAAGCTCTAGCAAGTAAACCAAGGTTTGAAAACAGATAACAATTTTACTTACTGTTAAAAATATGTCAATAATCAATCGATCGTCTCAAAAAAGGCGTTTATCTCTTTAAAACCTTCCCCTTGAAGTTACACGAAACTACACCTGTTTGAATGAAATAAAAAAAAACAGCTTCAACCTATTTTCACGCAAAAGAATTAAAATAAAAAAATAAAAAATTAAGTGATTAAATTTGATATATTTCAGAACAGTTTTATTACAGTCAAGCAAAAACCAATTACTAAAAAATTATGGATAATTTCACAATTCTCCTTAGCTAAATATGTAATATGGCAATAAATTTTGACCCCAGGTTAACAGATACAATTTATTATACAAAAAAATAAATCATTTTTAGGTTAATTGTATTACATGTAAGCAAAAGTTCCTAATTTTTCTGAGATAATTTTATTGAAATTATGTATCAACTGGCGTTCGTAACGTACGAGTAATTTTTTACACTTAACGTCGTGTCGTGTCTTGTTAAAAAAATAAAGGAAAAGAACAAAAATTTTGTTCTTCAGAATTAAAATTTAATAGTTTCTGAATCTTTAGCAATTTTTTTACGCCTGCAGTCCGTAAGGAAAATGTTGCCAAAAATGAGAAACATACCGACGAAAATTCCTGGATTTTCTGATTTTCCAAAATGTAAAAAATGAAATAGGTTATAAAAATATATTTTCTTGCAGTTGTCTACAACACAAACCAAAATGTGTTTGCCTCTATATATCTCGCGATTAAAGCATAAATCTTTCCAACATTTTCAAATTACTTAAAATAAGTTCTTTTCTTGGCAGTGTTCTCATACAAAAAAATTATTGGCAACAAATCTCAATTTGTTTATTAATTAATCTCAATTTACTGCTGCAAAATCGCAGCATGTTACGTTTACAATGCGGAGAAATACTTATCCACCAGTAAAACTTGGAGGTGTTGATTTACCTCAAAGTGAAGTTGTGAAGTACATGGGTGTGCATCTTGACAGGCGGTTAACTTGGAAAACACATGTGAGAATGAAGAGGAATGAATTAAATTTAAAATACAAAAGGATGTACTGGCTGATTGGCGGGAACTTTCCACTCTCTCTTGAGAATAAGTTGCTGCTTTACAAAATGTTACTTAAACCAGTTTGGTTGTACGGCGTTCAACTTTGGGAAACTACCTGCAGAAGTAACATAGAGGTAATTCAAAGGTTCCAGAATAAGGTTCTTCGGGCTATAACAAGGGCGCCGTGGTTTGCAAGGAATGCAGAAATACAACATTATTGCAACCTTCCTGACGTAATGGATGAAGTCAGGCGTTTTAATAGAAAATATCAGGCAAGACTTCTAAACAATAAAAAAGACAACAGAAGAAGTTAGGCGCCTGAAACGTTACCATGTTTTGGACTTGTCTGAAAGAGTTTAAATGTACAAAAATTATAGTGAAAAGTATTCCATATTGTAAAATGTAAATATCTTTGTTCGTAGTAATTTTCTCTTTACACATGAGTAACTGATGTAATGAGAGGTACTCAGGGTAGTGAGGCCTCAACTTGTGATTTGTAAATTCAAAAGATTTGTTTATAGTTTACTTTTTAAAAAAAACTGATTGCAAATAATATTAATTTAAAAAAAATCTCAATTTCTTAAATTTGAAGAATAAGGAGTTATTTATTCTAAATTTTCATGAATATTTTTGGTTTTCAGACAATAATGAGTTATCAAAAATGTTTTTAAAAGTCATCTACTTCACAAAAGAAAAACATCCTTATCAAATGTTTGATTTTCTAGGATCGGCAATG
This sequence comes from Catonia carolina, assembly GCA_035578175.1. Classification (NCBI taxonomy): domain Eukaryota; kingdom Metazoa; phylum Arthropoda; class Insecta; order Hemiptera; family Achilidae; genus Catonia; species Catonia carolina. Next base: position 43,567,333 of record JAQMRL010000006.1, on the reverse strand, counting down.
AAAGAGCTGTGAAAGATCTCCCGGTATTATTTATGTTATTTTAACGTCTATATATTTTGAGCATCGGCGTAGATAGGGAACCCAGGGTGTCCAGACACCCCAAAATGTAAAAAAAGAAAAAAATATTATAAAGATTAGAATTTTTTTTTTACCAATATCAGGAAACCTAACAAGGTAATTAAAATAATTTAAACTAGCGTCGCTTAACGAATTTCTTTAATATTAATTTTATTCAGATCATTGTAAAATCACCCCTTGTTATAAAATCGTTTTGGTTTGGATACGCTCGGCTCTTTAGGTCATGTATAAAGATACTCACCACTGTCTACTGGGTGGAAGGGGCTCGTTCTCCTGCACCGAAAAGAGCTTGGAGCGATCAAAACCGGCAAATGCTTCTGCCAGGGATGTTTGGTAGCTCCGGCAGGAAATGGATGACATCCGGTTTACAAAACTAATTTTTAAGACACTAAGTAAACCTATGGTGTCGGATAAATGGTTTGAAGAAGTCAGAAAGGACACTGGAAAATCTGGTGTGAAACAATCACACAACTTTCTCTTGCCAATGCAAATAATTAACAATATAACCTAACATTAGAAATAAACAAAAAACTAACCTCAATGAACATAACCTCATTTTAATCATGAGTGAAAGACGCAAAATGAAAATCAACCTCAGTTTGGTTTAAGAATACGGAAAATCACTCTTTCACGCTAAACTAGGCTCTGTAGAGAAAAATTCTCTAAAAAAAGTTGTAGATCTTTTAATTTCCTATAAATTTTATTAAACACTTTTGTCGTAAATTGCATACTAAGGCTGAAATCGTTAAACAATCGATTTATTTTACTCATTTTCCTGAAAAAAAAAACAGAAAATCGCTGATTTACCGCTAAACTAAGCGTTATACAGAAAAAAATGTTTAAATAAAAGTTGTAGGATTATACATTTTTGCGCTTAAATGCATATTAAAGCCACAATCTTAAATAACCATTTTTTTCTACGAGAGCACAGCTTCCCCAAGAACACACAGAAAATCGGAAAAACATGTTTTTGGGGTTGAGGGGTCTGAAAACGTGTAGATCCGGTGAAAACTCGATTTCGAAAAATCAACATGAAAACAATACTTTCCTTCCTAAATTTTCATACAGGCAAGAGAAAGTTAAAAACCGGAATAAATCGAGAAAACTTAATGAACGGAACCAAATTCAGGCAATTAATTATAGACATTAAGGTTTCCATGTAGAGTAAAACCGGAATCCCAGGTGGACAGAAGAAGGAGAAAAGCCTACAGTGAACGAAAGCTGAGAATGTGAGCTGTCAAAACAGCTTCCAGAAACATCTAAAGTCACCTCACGTGGTCTAAAATTGACCCTATACGAGGGAAAAAAATACTGGGTGGAAATTATAAGTTGAAATTTCCCTTGAAAAATGACGGATTTTCATTTTTAAGCACTTTGAGGAAATACAACTATTTCCTTACATTTCCTTACATTACGTCAAAACCGACAACCCCAAATATCTACGCCACTAATTTTGAGGGTTTCCGTTGTACCTTTCCATTTTTCCGCATTTAGAAGCCTCTGAAAATTCAACGAGAAACAAATTTTAACAAGGACTTTCAATTTATACTCATTTATCGACTTTAAATTCTGTGAAGCTCCAGTAGGATCATAAAATATGATCTATTTGTTTTCTTATACTAAACGACCCGTGACACAATGAGGTTTATTAGATTTACAAGATCGTTGAAGTTTATACACGGATTATTGTCGGAAAAGGAAAAAAATGACATCAGTATTGTTCACAGAGAATATCTTAACAAATTAACATAAAGTTCATTATGTTCATCCCCTCTATTCTTAACAAACGTTAATTATTGTTTTCTTCTAATATTCTTGTAGCAAACAGGTTGGTTGTCTTTACTACCCCCTCAAGATATTTTAGGCACATTTCATACCCCTATATAAGACTAAAACTCTGATTTCAACATCACACTCGAAGATAGACGATATACACCTCAACATGGTAAGTTAAGAAATTACTATAACAATAAAATACTATAATTACAATATTTTAATTATTAATTGTTTTGTAAAAAATACATAAATAATTTAATAATTTTTTATTGATCGAATCAGAGTAATTAATTAATATTTATACGAAAATCTTTTAATTTTTTAAGAAAATTTTAAGTTTTTCTTTCTGAAATTATCTCCCACTCTAAAAATTTTATCAAATGAATTATATAATCATTACTTTTGGAGAAAGATGCCTAATGTTTCATCCCTTCCATTTTACAACGAAATCAATAAAAATTTATTAAATCTATTATATAAAATTTATTTTTATATTTTCCAATATTATTTTTGAAAATAAATTACATATAATTATTCTGAGGATGATTGAACAAAAAATTAACGATGTAGATTTGTTTCAAATTATAAAAATAGTAACTTTTCCCCTTAGGGATATTTTAGATTTTTTTTTAATAATTTCTCTGTTTGAAATTAAAAAATTCCCTTTGCAATTTTTGTAATTGTTTCTATTACAATTTTTAATTTATTTTCATTGTAATTCATAGTATAATGTTACATCAAAAGTTTATTCATCTCGCATAAAGTATTTTACATTTATTAATATTTATTTAAGAATAAAATTTTCAGAACGATTTAAACAGACTATATTTTACGATTATGTCCTAAAAATTTGAAGTAAAAATTGTAAAAATAGTATTTTAGATATGTGTACCTGAAATTTAAAAAAACAGGTTTTAGAAAACTAGCGTTAAAGTACAGATGGAAAAATATAGATTAAACCAACACACCATTAAACAATAAAATATCAGCTGTAAAAGCACGGACTAACGTTGACCAACACGTATAAAAATACTTTTTTTAATCTCTTATGTGTGTACGTTGCAATTTGCTAAATATAAGAACAATAAGCAACCCCATGACCCAATGAAATGAGGATGATAAGTATAACGTATAAATGAGATGCAGTGTTGTACAGACTCAGGCCGACCATTTCTGAGAGAGTATGGTTAACTAAACACCAACCATCAAAGTAAACAGGTAACCACTGTCTAATATTCAAATCCATTTAAAAGTAACCACCTTTACTAAGATTCGAACCAGGAACCTTCATCTACAAAAATAACCCAGCTGACTCGCGGTGACGACTTTACCACTACACCAACTCGGTGGGTAAAAGAAAGATAAAAAATATTTTTTAACGAATGACAAAATACGAGATGTAACAAAACTCGTAGATGTCAAATACTACTGAAATATACAAAAAAAAATGTGAGTTACATGTATATAAAATGGAAAATTCAAGAAGAATTTTTTATCTCAGAAAATATTTTTTTTTTTATAATTACTATTAGATTGTCAGATTTTCACAATTGAAGAGGTTTTAGAAAAAACAATCATAATCCAAAAAACACCAATTTTAGTTATGCATGCCATCTTGTAATGCACCCTGGCGTCCATTATGTGTATTAATCATTATAGCAAAAACATCCATAGTTGCATTAATACAATGTGTTAAAAATTGGCCGGCCGCATTGGCGTAGTTGGTAACGTGCTCGCCTTTCATCATGCGGTCTTGGGTTCGAAACCCATTCAGGCACGGCATATTTTCATACGTTACAAAAAATAGTTTTTATCCTTCACCCTCTACATTAGCAGTAATTGCAGAAAAGTCGGACGTTAAACCAAAAAAATATATAAAAAAATAAATGTGTTAAAAATTAGCTAGGTTTGCAAAACAACTATAGGTCTATCTTATTTCATACAAAATGTGCCATAGTCCTTGGACTGAGGTTGTTTTTTGATCAAAATTAATATATTGTTCAAAATAGTGTATTCTTTACTTGGTTTCTTTAACTACCGTATAAAATGGAATCACCTAAAAGTGATAGTAATCGAAGTGATTTGTAGTTTTTTTTACCATTTCTTTGTTTTAAATTGACATATTTGGAAGTACAAAAATTCAGCTGGTAAAATATTTGTCAAAAACAACCTTAGTCCGGATTTTAATTTTAATTTTATTACATAACATACTATTGGATTTTAATAGACGTTCAAATAATGACTGTTCTTTTCTCAAAAAAATATGCAGAATAAAGTTCCCACAGTATCATGTGTGTAAAACAACAACAACAGACTGGAGGACATTTTTAATCCTCCTGAAAAATTTCCATTTTTGGACTTAAGTTGTTTTTGCTTCAATTTTAAAGAGGTAATTTCTCACTGTAAGTTCGTGTTAATACCTAAAAATTTGTATGTTCGTACTTTTTCATGCACTAAAGCCCTTAATAAAACTGAAAAAAACGGAGTAATAAATTTTAGTTAAGTTGTAAATATATTTGAATATAATTTTAATAAAATATTTGTTTGTTATTTCAGAGGCAGTTCATCGTCTTGGCCTGCCTATTGGCAGTGGCCAGTGCCATATCCAAAGGACTTCCACCACCCCCAGTACCACCTCCACCACCCTCAAGATTTTTATTTAATGAACCATCAGCTGTAATCGATTTACCGGTCGTTAAATCGAAATTATATGCGCCTCCGGTTGATGTATTAGATGCACCTTATGCGCCGCCAGTTCTTGCACCTTATCCTGCAGAGGCACCTTACCCTGCCGCTGCACCACCTCCACCTCCTCCTCCTCCTCCTCCCCCACCACCACCTCCACCACCGCCGCCACTAGCACCAGTAGCAGTAAGTAACTTATTTATTAAAATAATAATAATATTAATGAAATTATTATTATTAATAATAATAAAAAATCACAAGAGATTATATTAAAATTCTTACTAGCCACATTAAATGAAATTTATCAGAAGCTACCTTCATGGCGCAGTAATTAGCGTGTTACAGTGCAAAGTGGAAAGTCTCGTCTTTAAATCCCAGCAAACGTCTGGAAATATTAACACGATAAAAACTACCGTTTAATAGTCCATATTAATACGAAATGACCTAACACTTTGAACAACCATTTTGCGTTTTGACAACTAAGGATCACGTTTACATAATTCATATTTATTTTTTTAAGACCTTCATTTTTATATTCTATTGTTTCTTCTTTTCTCCCACCTACTTTTACAATTCAGTTTCTTACGATTTTAGTTTACTCAGTTCAGTTGTAACTAAACTAAACAATTTTATTGTAGTGTACTCAACTTTAGTTGTAATTCAGTTACAACTTTAGTTTCTTTTCTTTTCTGTAAATGTTTATATGAGACTCTCATCAAGTTTTTTCCTTAAATTTTTCGTTATTGATTAGTTTTTGAAATATTCAATACTTTTTTATTAAGTTTATTGAGTCTTGAGAGTAAGTAGTTGATGTGAACAACTGTCTTACCCAATGCTAAAGTTTTGTTAACGTAATCAACTGACTCCCGGCATTCCAGTTCACATACCATTCACAGCGTTTGTTGATGTATTATGTATGTAATAATGCGCTACAAATAAATTGTTCATTAAACAGCCGCCTGTGAACCGATACTTCCGTTCTAACAACATAAATGCATTAAGGCGCATTTACACGTGCAATGATTTGCTGGCGCCAGTACTGATGCCAGTTTAATTTCCATGCTAGTTGAGGTTTACACATTAAACGCTTTTTGTCGCGCCAGTTTCATTTTATTTTTCTGTTGTGTAGTGTCAAGCTTGTGAGAGCTTGCAGAACAGAGATTTGTTACATTGGTTTTGATAGTTTAGAGGTCTGATTTTATAAGACGAACAGTGTACATCCTACGAACAAGGAAGTTGTTCATATTTTTCCAAAAATTTAATGGTTTCATCACTACTCCACTTCTTATTTTTCAAAATGTCGCTCATTTTAGTTACCGTTTAAAGATACAGTAAAATAAAAAGCTATCTATATGAAAATATATAATAATAGATAACGGATGATAGAGAAAAATCAATTCGAAATTTAACCACCTTCTGTAAGCCAATAGCCTACTGGCGAGTTGAAGGTTTATTTATGCAAATGTTTGTTTAGTAGCGCGCCAGTCACTTACTGGCGAAAAATATTTCAGAAGGCTGCAGAAAATTCCATGCAAGTTTCTTTCTGTGCATGCATGTTGAAACTTGCACGACAACATCGGTTTACATATACATGCATCGTTTACTGGGGCGCCAGTTTTCACTGGCGCTAGCAAATCATTGCACGTGTAAATGCACCTTTACTATAATTCTGGAAGCGCCGGCCCTATACAATACTTTGTCGAACAGTTGGAAATTACCATTGATTATGTGGCCGGAGCACTGTTACATACTGTGTTAAAACATTAACTGTCGCTATGAAAATAAAACTTTATTTTATTGTAGGCTATATTATACTTGTTGTTGTTTAGGTCATCAGCCGAAAGGCTGGTTTGAACCTGTAGAGGTTTTACTAAGTAAAACGAGGAGTTAGGTGGTTTACCATTGCCTTCCTCACTGAGTGGAAAAGTACGCTTATCAGCATGCCGGGCCCTCTGAAAAGCACATATTTTCCACTCTGCAAATGACACCTTCACTTCATTCACCACAGGGTCTGGCTGTACAATAAAATTCATTACTTTCAGAGGAGATAACTCTGATTAGTGTCTTTTACACCTCTACCTCTTCTGCTCTTAAATGATTCAGTCATTCAATTGGCTGACCATGTGATAAGAAACAGAACTATTTATTTTAGCCCTGCAACAAACAGATTGAGTGTAAATAATTTGACACTCCACCTGTCTGTTATGGGCAGATATTATACTTATGATAATGAAACTAGCCTAATTACGTTTACGATTAAAAATGTTTACGTTATTATCTGAAATATATGTGATAAAATTGTTATTACATTTGTAATTGAATATAACTATTATAGTGTAATATACATCATTTTGTTTGTAAAACCATTAAATGTTATGAAAAGTTAATATTAAATTAAACATATTTTTTTTATTCTTTCAAAATATATGTTTATCCATTTCATCGCCATAGGCCTATGAATTAGTTCAATAGATTTTTATTCTATAAATGTAACTTTTACATTTATTTTAAAGTATTTCATTTCTTTTTGATTTTAGGTAGTAAAACCTAAGGTAGGAAATATTGCGTTTTTTAATCGAATATTGGGGCCGAACGTTATTCTTTAAATAATAATCACTTATAATTTTTACTTTAGTTTAAATTACAATTACAACTAATAAGTTATTAATTAAATACTACGTATGTATGTAGGACAGATAGTAGCGGAGAGCGTATTGCTCTATACAGTCAATGTTAAATTGGAATCGCCTCTTTCCCACAGTCTTAAGTGAATTTGGATATAGTATAGCAGTTGCGGGGCCCAGGGCAAATATTGGACGCGAGGCTTTTAAGCCCGGTGTGGTGTCACAATATGCCAGAAGCCCACTCCTGTCCGAAGTTGCGCACAATTTGGATTAATTCATTACTCAAGTGGCAGTAAAATTACAAATAGATAAAAGAAAAAAAACACTTCGTCACTTTAAATAATATTGATTTCCGCTTTTTGATGTTTTCTGTTGTTATAGTATTTTGTAATTTTTAATTTTTGCGGGTGCGGGGCTCCCGGAAGAATGGGGTCCGAGGCGGTTTCTCCTCTCGCCCTTCTTAAGACTAGCCCTGAATTCTGGATGAATGAACTAAGAGTATTCTTCAATTTTCTTAAACCAATTTTATATGTTTTAAATACCCCCTTTTACTGCAGTGGAATATACATATTTGAGCACAATTTGGATTAATTCATTACTCAAGTGACAGTAAAATTACAAATAGATAAAAGAAAAAAGATAAACACTTGTTCACTACAAATAATGTTTATTTTAATCATTTATATTAAAACATTAGAAATGAACAAAAACTAACCTCAAAAACATAACCTTATTTTAATCATGAGTGAATGACGCAAAATGACAATCGAACTCAGTTTGGCGTAAAAATACGGAAAATCACGCTTTCACGCTAAACTAGGCTCTGTAGAGAAAAATGCTCTAAACAAAAGTTGTAGATCTTTTAATTTTCTATAAATTTAATTATATACACTTTTGTCGTAAAATGCATACTAAGGCCGAAATGTTAAAAAAATCAATTTTTCTCACGTTTTCGTGAGAAAAAAAACAGAAAATCGCAAATTACCGCTAAACTAAGCGTTATACAAAAAAATGTTTGAAACAGAAGTTGTAGGTTTTTAAATTCTCTACAACTTTCATTATATAAGTTTTTGCGCTAAAATTTATATTAAAGCCGTAATCTTAAAAAAACAACGTTTTTACGTGAAAACAGCCTCACCGAGAATTTCAGCAAACATGGCGCCTACCCTATCTTGTAGAGAATAAAAAATTGAGTAAAATAGGCGATTTTAAAAAAAATCGTAGGACCAGTTTTTGAGAAAATCGTAAAAAACTAAAAAATTATACGAATAAACTACTACTTCCGGTTGACCGATTTTGATGAAAATGTTCGTGTCGCGTCCGGTAGTGGTATGTAACTTAAGTTTCAAGTTTCAAGTTCGTACGATGTTCCGTTCTTGAGATATTCTGTTCACACACAGACACACAGACACACAGACACACACACAGACACACACACACACACAGACACACACACACACAGACACACACACACAGACCAATCGCTAAAAACATGTTTTTTGGGTTCAGGGGGTCTGAAAACGTATAGATCCGGTGAAAACTCGATTTCGAAAAATCGACATGAAAACAATACTTTCCTTCTTATATATTCATATAGGCAAGAGAAAGTAAAAAAGATAAACACTTGTTCACTATAAATAATGTTGATTTTCGCTTTCTTGATGTTTTCTGTTGTTATAGTATTTTGTAATTTTTTTTTATTTTTGCGGGTGCGGGGCTCCCGGAAGAGTGAGGTCCGGGGCGGTTTCTCTACTCGCCCCTGCTTAAGACCAGCCCTGAATTCTGGATGAATGAACTAATAGTTTTCTTCAATTTTCTTAAACCAATTTTATATTTTTTAAATACCCCCTTTTATTGCAGTAGAATATATTAACTTTACAAATCGGTAATCGAAACCCGGCTATTCAAAATAATTTTAATACTACCATATTTTATATATTTGTTGAAATAGTGTTAATAGTCTATTAACAATTAACAAATTAAATATTCAAATTTAGTTAGGGTATTTTTATTGTAGTTTATTATAGAGTAATATTATTGTTATGCGTTATTGACAAATACTACGGCCTAGGTTATATGAGTTGTTAATGAAATACAACACTACACACGTTTATTATGTCAACAAAAACATCTTTATTATTTTTGTAATAGCTTACGTAAATTACCCTAATAACTTAAACAAATTTATTAACAGTTTCATAATAAAGTTTTAAATGAAATTCACTTTCATTCAATAACTATTTTTATTTATAACGAACGTCAAGGTATTAATGAATAAAATAATAAATAAAGTATTATTATCACGTAAAAATTACCTAATTACATATTAATTTTACAAGTCAGGGTTTGTTGCACGATGTGGCAAGGCCACACGTTAAGAACATAGGATGTAAAAAAAGGACCGTTCAAACACATTTTGAGGTAGACAAGGAAAACCGAGCAGTAACGCTGATCAGAACATTAAAATTCTGAATATTAAAAATAAAGTGGACCTCCGTAGCGAAGTGGTAACGCGCTAGCCTACAACGCGGGGGTCCCGAGTTTGATTCCCAGCGAGGGTCTGGAAATTTTCACAAGTTAAAACCCACCGTAGTCGCTAATAACCAAGCTGTTGATGCAACTTTAAATACCTAAATAAAAAATAATAAATAAAGTACAAATTTACAAATATCCTGATAAGTTATCTGCTGATTTTTTAGTCCAGGAACTTAAAAATAGGGATATTCTAAATTTTAAATTAAATTAAGTATGGGGTTTGCGAATGAAGGAAGCTGTACTGGAAGGGTCGGCCTGCGAAAAGAGAAAAATTTTATAATAGAAACAGAACGGATTCTAATCTGTAAACTTTTAGTAAGATACTTCAACAATTTATTGGATGTATTATGATTTCTAAAATTGTGCTTTACAAAATTCATTGTACGTGTTACTGAGCGGTTTCAGATACCGAAAGCTATGCGTGGACTTAGACCAAGAAGCACACTGTTCAAGGCGTTTATTTTTTATTCCTAATGTGTGGATGTTGCAATTTGTTGCAAACAGACGCTCAAAAATGTAACTTTTGTAACCGTAATCTTTTGACTAGAACATCTACTGATGGAATGCAGTGGTTAACAAATCTTTAGATCTAAATTTAAACTTCCTATTGATATGCACAAGTGCGTAAATGAACCAACTTCTGCATTTCAATTTTGTTTTTTTAAAAAAATTGTTTCATTTAATCAACTCTTATAATGTCATCAGTTTTTTCTTTTTTTTTGTGTTTTAATTTTTGTTAAATTTTGTATTTTAATATTTTGTAGTCACTAAATAACCTTAAATGTTGATGTGACTTTAAAATTTTAAATTTAATTTATGTTTTTTTGTTATCAGTCTCTCGACTTGTTTAATGTAGTTCTTCAAGCTGTCTATCTTGTTCAAGTCATTTCATATCTTCACCCTACATCTTTTGTAATTTGCTTTAAATATTCTAACCTTTTCTTTCCCCTACAATTCACTCCCTCAATATTACCCTTCATTATTGATAAAGCAATACCTGGGTGTCTTAAGATATGCCCCACTAGCCTATTCCTTCTTTTGGTAAGATGTTTCCATATACTTCTTTCATTCACTCATCCAAGAACCTCTAAATTACTTATTTTGTCCAACCACATAATCTTTAACATTTTCCTATGACATTATGTTCCAAAATTTTCTATTCTCTTCTTTCTGTAACCCTTATTATCCTTGTTTCACTCCCATGTAATGCTACACTCCAAATATAATGTTTTAAGAAATTCTTCCTAATCTGTAAATTAAAGTTTGCAGTTAGTAAGCTGTTTTTCATTTCAAAGGCCCTTCTAGTTTGAGCAATCCTACTTTTGATATCACTTGTGCTTCTACCATCCTTTGTTATTTTACTTCCTAGGTAGCAGAATTCCAAAACTTCCTGTATGTTTTCATTGCCTACTTTTAAATTTTCCATCTCTTCTAAACCACTCTTGCTACTGCACTACACTTTCATATTTATATACACATGGTATATCAAACAAAAAATGTTTACTGCTATTGTAAGAATATATTAAATTAAACTCATCACCTTACTTCATTACTTAAGCACAAAACAAAGCTTATATAGGCATAATCACGTAATAAAAATAAATAAATACTAAAAATCAAAACTCTTCCACAAATTTTTCTAACAAAATATTTTGTTTAATTTTTTTTATTTATTTATTTATTTAACATTGCATCAACTGCAATGGTCATTAGTGACGACATTGGGGTGTAACTGTGAGCAATTGAGAATGAAATGATTTTTTTTGTAACGAATGAAAATATGCCGTGCCTGAGTGGGATTAGAACCCATGATTGTTTAATTTTGAATTTTGTTTCTATGTCTTATTTAATACAAGAGGGAATACTGACATAAAACATGTCAGCATTGGCATAAGTTATTTTAATTATTTTTAAATTTACAGAAAAATATTAATAATAAAGTATTTACAATTAACAGAATTCCTAAATTAATTAATTATTTATTTGCGCTTATTAATAAATTAATGACAATATTTTAATACCTGTAAATAATAAATTGACCTTGACAGGTTATATAGTAAGATCAATAACTTAAAAGAACATTAAATTTACTAAAAATAAATAATAACCTAAAGGTAAATTTGTTTCATTTGATAGTTAGATAGATAAATATTCCATCTTTGTTTTATGTTTTATTTTTCCATAATTATTCTTGATGTTATTGGAAATCACATAAAGATTTAATTAAAATTTATGTACTACTGTATAATTTCTTAAATTTCAGATAATAATAATATAATCTCTTAATGTGACAAATTTTATTTATCTTGAAAATCTTGAAAAATTTAAGAAAATTTTGAAGTTATTTTTTACCTGTCCTGAGTAAATAAACCAGTGGGTTTCATGGAATTATTCAGTTATTAATAAAAAGTATTTTATTTTAAATTTAATTCATTGCACTTTTATTTACTAATAATAGTTCAATAATTTTTAATTTTTATTTTGTTTATTAGCAAAGTTTTTGTTTTAAAATGTCACCCAATTTTATAACAGCATTATACTAAATATTTCTTTTAAGTTGATATGAATTTTAACATGAACAGCCTGTGGTTTGTTAATGAATTATGTATGAATAATTCCAGTTGGTCAGTGTACAAAGTTGTACACCCAACTGATGTCATCAGCTGACTCATGATGACACGACTTTACCACAAGACCAACCCGTTGGCATAGTAGTTAGCGCAACTGGCTTCTACAACAAGATCCCAGATTCGATTCCCAGTCAGATGTTGCATTTTTTCATCAGTCATTTTCATATATATCATCATTCTCCACCATCTGCATTGGCAGAAATTGCAAAACAGTCAGACGTAAAACAAAAACAAAAACTAGACCACCTTGGTGGGTTAATTAATAATTAAGGGATAGATTGTGTAACTAAATGACAATGTATAAGAGCCTTGCTTCAGTTAGCTAATTTTTTTTCAATGGATAAAAAAATTATAGTCCACTACAATTTTACAAACACCATTGAAATGCAAGATCGTAACAATCAGTAAATTTATAGAGAAAATAGTCGTAAATTAGTTCATAGTTTTAAAAATGGTGTACAATTATCATAATAAATACTGTTTTTATTTTTTTTAGGAATATGGTCCACCAGCTCCATATGCACCACCTGTACTCGCTCCATATGCACCACCTGTACTCGCTCCATATGCTCCTCCTCCACCACCACCACCACCACCACCGCCACCACCACCGCCACCACCACCGCCACCACCACCACCTCCTCCAGTGAAAGTAAGTTTAAATAAAGTCTACAAGTAATTTTACTTTCTTATGTGATTCGTTGTTGTTCAGGTCATCAGCCAAAAGATTGGTTTGAACCTCTAGAGGCTTTACTAAGTAAAACAAGGAAAAAGGTAATTTACTACCTTCCTAACTGAGTGAAAACGTGTGCTTATTAGCATGCCAGACTCTCTGAAAAACATCTACTTTCCACCCTGCAAATCACACCTTCACTTCATTCACCACAGGGTCTGGCTGTCTAATGAAATTCATTACTCTCAGAAGAGATAACTCTGACTAGTGTCGTTTGCACCTCTACCTCTTCTGTTCTTAAATGCTTCAGTCATATAATTGGCTGACCGTGTGATAAGAAACAGATTTATTTTTTGTAGCCCTGGAATTAGCAGATTGAGGGCAAATAATTTAACACTCTACTTGCCTGTTAAGGGAATAAATAATGTGATGTGATTTATACAAGAATAATAATTAGAACTGACAAGTGCCAGATTACCAAAAATACTGAATACTAAATTCACTTGTTTTTAAAAATTAATTCTAAAAAGGAAAAAGAAATAATTAAAAATTTAAAAAATGTTTGAAAAATAACAAATGTCTAACACACACTAATTTATTTTATTCAGTATATTAAAATTAATCACTAATTCATTACAAAAATTTTGTAATAATGAATTAATAAGTAATAATGAATTTCTATTTTTAAATATTTTTAACGATTATTTTATCAAAAAAGTGAGTAAGTTTTTATATCACGAATGATTCCTTTAAAACTTACAAGTGCATTAATAAGTTCAGATATTTTTGAACAAAAATATTTTATTTTTTGATCGACTTGAAAGTTTTTGATCGACACTACCTTAAGTTTTTTCTGAGTTTGATCAACTGTTGCTACTTCATAGCTCCATGGGTTTCTAAAATATACGTGATTTTTCATTGTAAAAAAGGTTCATTTACCTTTGTACAAGAGTGAAGACCATAATAAATATATTCCTTTAACTTTATAACCATTACCCGCAGTTTTATTAGAGCACGTGAGTTCTGTCAGGAGTCCTGGGTTTAATTCCTCGTTAGGTCTGGCATTTATTAATTTTTATTATATCACCTCATATCACTACCTCCACACTTGCTAAGTAGGGATCACCACCAAATTTATATTAAAGAATTTATATAAGAATCATGAATCATTGTAGTCAAGATATTAAAAAGGGTAATATAATATATATAATAATATATAATATAGGTATATATAATATAATATAGGTAATATATATAATATATTTCAGGTGACTAGAAATTGAACATCTATTTACCAAAGTGTATGATATACAATGGTTGTTAAAATGTTTATAATTTTAACCAAACTTAAATAAATGGTGATTGCATTTAAATGAAAATAAATTTTTCTTTAATACACATAAATGGAAAGTTTTTTTAAAATTTTGTAAAATATATTTAATATATTTAAATATATATTTATTATATATCTTCTTCTTCTTCATGTAGCTCTCCATTACGAAGGTGTGCTAGCATCATGGCAATCCTGACCTTGGAAACTGTAGCTCTAAATAGGTCGATGGATGACAAATTAAACCACTCTCGCAGGTTCCGTAGCCAGGAGGTTCTTCTTCTTCCAACCGATCGTTCGCCCATAATCTTTCCCTGGATGACAAGATGAAGGATTTCATATTTTGGACCTCTCAAGACATGGCCGAGGTACACCAGCTTTCTCTTCTTGATTTCGATCATCACTTCCATTCCCTTCTACATCCTCCTTAGGACTTCCATGTTTGTGACTCTCTCTGTCCAAGATATTTTGTGCATCCTTCTGTAAACCCACACCTCAAAGACCTCAAGTCTTCGTTCACATTGCCTATTGGTAGTCCAGGCCTCTGCACCATAGTACAGCACCGGAAAGATGTAACACCTCAGCACCTCAGCATATATCATATTATATATATTTTATCGTAACATTGATACTATTTTGTTAAATTCTATTTCAGGTGTACGGACCTCCAATTGCGGTCTATGCACCACCCCCACCACCACCACCACCGCCACCACCTCCTCCACCACCCCCACCACCAGCACCTGTACCAGTAAGTTTTTAATTATATACTCTACTATTATACACAAATATTTTGCATGTTAATTATAAATTATATTAAAAAACATGTATATAAATGAATGGCTCTTTCCAGAAACGTTCCAGCGACAAATTAAATTTTTTTCAGGAGATGATAAAAATGAATTATTGCAATAATACTGTTGTTTAGGTCAACAGCCGAAAGGCTGGTTTGAACCTCCAGAGGTTAAGTAAAAAACTTTGTCTAAGTAAAAACGAGGACTGAGGTGGTTTACTATTGCCATTCTCACTGAGTTGAAAGAGTATGCTTATCAGCATGCCAGGACCTCCGAAAAGCACCCACTTTCCACCCTGCAAATGACTTCACTCACCATATGGTCTGGTTGTATAGTGAAATTCATTACTCTCAGAGGAGATAACTCTGACTAGTGTATTTTACACCTCTACCTCCTCTGTTCTTAAATAGTTCAGTCATATAATTGGTTGACTATATAATAAGAAACAAAATTATTTTTTGTAGTCCTGAACCAACAGATCAAGTGCAATTTGTTTAACACTCCACCTCCCTGTCATGAGCATAGCAATAATAATAAAAATACCTAATAGATTAATTTTTTTTTATTAAAGTATGTAGGAAATGGTTTTCTTAGTCATGAAATAAAATAATACAATGTTACTAAATGTAATAAGACAGTTATTACAAAAATCGGGAATTTAAAATTGCAACAACGTTATAAATGACAGTCGTTTGCAATGTTTTTACAACTTTAAAAGGGTGAGCCGAGTTATATCAGACAGTGACAGACTAAAGTGTGGTGAAGTGGACATCTTTGGACACTTAGAACGTTACTCCTCCAAGAGGCCCAAAACTGGCGGTATTCTACCGGTCCTAGTGCTTCCAACTTGAGAGATTTCAATATATAAAATACCCTACACTAGTTCAGGATGTTGATTCAAACGTTTCTCCATAAAACGTATGGAGAAACTTCACTTCAGAGACAAAATTGATTGATAAACTGATGATACTAAAGGTTCAGGATTTTATTTCCAATAAGAGTATATGAGTAATTTATATTCATCAGTTTAGTCATTATAATATTCCAAAATTATGAAGTCACATATAATAAAATGAGTTCTACTTAATCAAAAAATTAAAGTGTAATTAAACAAAAAGTGAAATACTGCTTTGATTTCAATGGATTTGCATTTTAGTCATGTGAACAAAAGAAATAAAATTATGGGTAATCATGTTCAAGTCATAATGAAATTTGAAATAATTCATGTCATGATAATACTGTTTATGACACAAAATTAATAATTATGAACTGTTGTTTAGGTCATCAGCCGAAAGGCTTGTTTGGATCTGTAGAGGTTTTATTAAGTAAAACGAGGAGTGAGGTGGTTTACCATTGCCTTCCTCACTGAGTGGAAAAGTATGCTTATCAGCATGCCGAGCCCTCTAAAAAGCACATATTTTCCACTCTCCAAATGACACCTTCACTTCATTCACCACAGGGTCTGGCTGTAAAATGAAATTCATTACTTTCAGAGGAGATAACTCTGATTAGTGTCTTTTACACCTCTACCTCTTCTGTTCTTAAATGAATCAGTCATTTAATTGGCTGACCATGTGTTAAGAAACAGAACTATTTATTTTAGCCCTGCAATGAACAGATTGAGTGTAAATAATTTGACACTCCTCCTGTCTGTTATGGGCAGAACTATGAACTATTAAACAAATATGTACACTTAATGGCATTTTCATATCAATATGATGTACTTATATACATAAATTTTATTTATTTAAAACTTTTTATTTTATTTATTTATTTTAGTATATTTTATTTATTAGGTGTTACATTGTTACTTGTTAGTATTTTATTAATAATTATGTGTTATTTTCATTAGGTTTATGGACCACCACCAGTAGCTGTCTATGCACCACCTCCTCCACCTCCACCACCTCCTCCACCACCACCGCCACCACCCCCTCCACCACCACCACCGGTACGTAGTTGAAAATTAAACTTAGAATATTATTTTATTTTGTTTAGGGTATGTAAATTATTTCATGTTAGAATATATAAGTTTGTAAAATTGAACAGTACAGGAAGTCAACATCTATATTGCTTTTGATATTACAACATGGTGAGGAAGGCACGGTAAACCACCTCACTCTTTGTTTTACTTTGTAAAGCCTCTAGAGGTTCTAACCAGTCTTTCGGCTGATGACCTAAATAACACATTACAACATTAGCTTCAAGGTTGAAGTTCTTTTTATTCTTTCTTCACACCTCAGCCAGCATGGTTATCATGTTGTGCAAAGACATTCACAACATTGTACATGTTGAAAAGTAACAGCAGCAACTTTTTTTTTAGCTTTTATTTGTTGTCAGGAACTGTACATTGTTGACAACTACCCAATTTGATCGCTGCTTTTTACTGTATTTTTTTATGTAGATTAGACATGAGTTTGAACAGGGACGCCCAATAGAGTTTGTTCATGGATGGCTGTCAACTGGTCACCACACAAAGTCCCTTGCCCAACCGGTGTTACTAAACAAATAATAGCGACTTTCTACCAGCTGACTGACTGGGCTGGCCCGAAGGCCTCAGCAACTTAGACAAGAAAGTTTTTGAACTTGAATTCCATTTTGATATGACTACAAGTATAGCATTGTAAAAGAGTAAAACTATGTACGAAAACTTTATGTATTATAAATTCCTTTTATTTTATTCTATCATAATCAAATTCATTTACAAAAAACTTAAAAAATTTGAATACTACCAAAGACATTACTTGAAGTTTAAATAATTAAAATTCAGTCAAAACTATTCATTCAAATTATCAAAAAATTCAAACTCTGTACTTACTACAATATTTTTTATTTATTTATTTAAAGTCACATCAACTACTCTGTCATTAGCGACTACAGTGGGTTTTTAACTTTGAGAAAAATTCTAGACCCTGGCCGGGAATCGAACCCGAGACCTCCACATGGTAGGCTAGCGTGCTACCACTATGCTACGGAGGCGGCCTTATAATTTTTAATTAGTATTAAATATGTATAGAGTAATTTATGCTTTGTTTAATAAAATATTTGTAATTTTTTACAATTATAGTTTTATTAAGTAAGTTATATGAAGTCTTTATTGCATTTAGAATCCAACGTGATGAAAATTTTAGTCAATACAGAATATTTAGCTACCGTAATCATTTTCTTTGTATTAACCTGTAATTTATTATTAAATGGCCGGCCCGTGGTGTAGTGGTCAGCGCAACTGGCTACTATGCCGGGGTCCTGGGTTCGATTCCTGGTCAGGTCTGGCATTTTTTTCATCTGTAAATCACCACACATCATTACCTACGCACAAGCCCAAGGCTTATGTAAGCATCATCACTCAATAAAAAAAAAAATATATATATATATATACTGGCTTATCTAGTATTACAACAGTACAACAGTATGTGTATTACAGAAATAGAGATAAAACTGCAGAATATTAATTCAGTTAAATGTTTCTCATAAATTGAGATATGTAGCAATAAAAACAGCAGCGACAGACATAAATTGTGATAAGTTTAGGTTTAATTCCAGCTAAGAGATCAGTAAAATGTTACTAATAGGTAGTAATTTATATCAAATGTACTAAAATACTTCAATATCTCAAAAAACTAATTTATATTTTATAATTTCTTTTTAGGTATATGGACCACCAGTAATACCAGTATATGCTCCACCACCCCCACCACCACCACCTCCTCCACCTCCTCCACCTCCACCTCCACCACCACCACCACCACCACCACCACCACCACCTAAGGTGAGACATTTTATTTTATAGTTTATATAATTAATTAATTAATATGCTAATATTTTTTGTTTTTAATTCCTGATGCGTGTATTATTGTATGTTGCAATTTTCAATTTAAGAACTAAAAGTAACCCTAAGACCCAATGAGATGAGAATGCTTTATATCATGTGTAAATGAGGTGTAGTCTTGTACAGACTCAGGCCGACCATTTTTTACAGAGTATTAAACCTCAAACATCAAAGCACTCCAGTAACCATTGTCTAGTATTCAAATCCATACAAAAGCATCTACTTTTACTAGGATTTGAACCAAGAACCTTTGTCTTCAAAAATCAGCTGTTAAACAGCTGATTCATGGCAACGACTTTACTAATAGACCACCCCAATGAGTTACACTAACATAACAGCTAAACCATGTGCGTTGTACTGGTTAGAATTTCAGCTTTCTATGATTTTTTTCATTTATTTAAAGCTGCATCAACATTTTTGGTTATTATTTGGTTGTTAGTGATGGCTGTGGGTTATGAAACGGTGGGTTTTGACTTGCAGTAATTTCTAAACTTTAGCCAGGAATTAAACTGGAACCCTTTTGCTTTATAGGCTAGCCCACTAACTACTGCATTTTTGATATCGCTTGGGTAGTTTCTGAGATAACCTCATACAAATGAATAAATTTGACTCTTTATAATATGAATATGGACAATCATTATAATCACAATTACCAAATGTTTTATAAGAAAACAATATATTTAAATAAAAATTAAGATGGATTTTAATTATTAGTTTTTAACATAAAGTATTATTTTATCTGAAAGACCTGACATTTTAAAGGTAGTTTAAGACATCAAAATTGCATATTCTGTTTCAGGTATATGGACCACCAGTTGCTGTCTATGCACCACCCCCACCACCACCTCCACCTCCTCCTCCACCACCACCTCCTCCTCCACCACCACCTCCTCCACCTCCCCCACCTCCACCTCCACCACCACCACCACCACCCCCAGTGAAAGTAAGTAAATCTTAAAATATATATATACATAGATTCTTTACGTAAAAATTAAGCATAAATGATACCGTCGTTGTTTAGGTCATCAGCCGAAAGGCTGGTTTGAACCTGTAGGGGTTTTACTAAGTAAAACGAGGAGTAAGGTGGTTTACCCTTGCCTTCCTCACTGAATGGAAAAGTACGCTTATTATCAGTATACCGGGCCCTCTGAAAAGCACACATTTTGTATTTTGCAAATGACACCTTCACTTTATTTACCACAGTGTCTGGCTGTATAATGAAATTCATTAATTTCAGAGGAGATATCTCTGATTAGTGTCTTTTACACCTCTACATCTTCTGTTCTTAAATGATTCAGTCATTTAATTGGCTGACCAAGTGATAAGAAACAGAACTATTTATTTTAGCTCTGCAACGAACAGATTGAGTGTAAATAATTTGACACTCCACCTATCTGTTAATGGGCAGAAATGATACCAATGTAAAATATTTTCAATTATCAGGAAAACAACGGTTTTTAAAACAATAATTGCACACTAACTTTCAAAAAACATTCATATTAAACTAACTGCTTTAGCAGCTCAATCAATATCATAATTAACTAAAGATTTCAATTCCCAGTTATGATATACAAAAATTTTAACTCAGTTAATTTTTTTTCTTGAGTTCTTTCTCCTAATGAAGGTTGGCAATCATAATGGCAATTTTGACCTTGGATATAGTTGCTCTGAATAGTTCTATAAAGGAGCAGCTATACCATTCTCTTTGGTTTTTCATTGTTTCCTGGATTTCCTTTTCACAGTATTTTCCCCTATACAAACAGTTGGAATAACAGACAGGTGGAGTGTCAAATTATTTACACCCAATCTGTTAGTTGCAGGGCTAAAATAAATAGTTCTGTTTCTTATCGCATGGTCAGCCAATTAAATGACTGAATCATTTAAGAACAGAAGAGGTAGAGGTGTAAAAGACACTAATCAGAGTTATCTCCTCTGAAAGTAATGAATTTCATTATACAGCCAGACCCTGTGATGAATGAAGTGAAGGTGTCATTTGCAGAGTGGAAAATTTGTGCTTTTCAGAGGGCCCGGCATGCTGATAAGCGTACTTTTCCACTCAGTGAGGAAGGCAATTGTAAACCACCTCACTCCTCGTTTTACTTAGTAAAGCCTCTAGAGGTTCAAACCAGCTTTTCAGCTGATGACCTAAACACAAACAGTTGGAGCTAATGAAATTTTACAGTTTATTTTTTATTTTTATAGTCTTAATAACTTCTCTTTCTTCATTCATAAGATACAGGACTTTTTCTTAGTTTTCTTCTCTTATAAAATTAATTTTATAATAGTTTAAAAACTTAATATTCTTCTAAAAATTATTATTTAATTTCAGGAATATGGACCACCAATAATTCCAGCTAAAGAATACGGACCACCTCCAGTGGTTCCAGTTGTAAGTAAAGAAAAATTTTAATATTATTAGTTTAGAAATATGGTGAATAAAGATGAAAATTATTATTTAATTATTTGTATTATGAAGAATAACTGGTCACTGAACTTTAATTTAATATTGAAGGCTGAGTAATATTAAATTTCTGTCACACAACTCAACTAAAGTCCACCATCCTAAGTTTTCTCCTACTCTCAGATAATGATGTCACTGAGAATGTGCATTATTTACAAATGTGTACACACTGATTAAAAAGTAACTACAAATTCATTTAAAAAATATTTAAATACAAAATGCTTTTAAAAATTTTTTTAGTATTTTTATAAATTTATAAAACTGTTATATATCATATCATGACTGATGTTTAAGTACTGAACAATTAATTTATAAAACCAGTATACTTTATTTCCATTCTTCTACATAAATAAACATGGTTACAAGTTATGTATTACCTCTGACCTCTGAACCCGGGACCCCGGCATGGAACCCAGTTGCACTAACCACTACCCCAAAGGGCCAGTAATATCAACCAGTAAGAATTAGTGTGATGAATTCATAAAAACTGTCATTAACCTAAAAGTACACAATTTTTTCGAAGTAATGAGCCTACCACATTATCAAAAATTCTGTGCACGATAAATGATGACTCAGATTTGCCAAATTTTATAAGAAGAACTTTTCAAAGAGTTTTACAATCTTTAGGTTTTAAATATTTAAAAAGAAATGTAAAAACTATTGATACTGAAAAACAAGGTATAGCCTATACTAAATTAGAGTTATCCGACGAAGAATGTTAAAAAAGTAAGTAGGTTCTTGTAGTTTAATAAATTACATTATATACATTATATTTTTTAAATTTAGGTCAATAAAATTAATCAAATTAAAGACAAACTAAACTTAATAGGAATACATCCATAAAGTCGTGGACCCTAGCCTGTAGTAGCTGACTTTGGTTTGTCAACAGAAGAAGCATAATAAGGACAGCTGAACTATACAATATTCAGTTTTAATACTTTTCTGTTGACAATTGTATTTAAAAACCTATCGATACTTTCCTTCCTGATTATTCATATAGGCAAGAGAAAGTAAAAATAAATATTGGTTAATAAGTTTGAACGGGACTAATAGCAAAAGCTACATTAAAAACTTGACTGGAGCTACAAGACATTTTATTGATCACCAATTACGTTATTCAGTATTATATTCTCCTCGCCAATCCCTAAGATTTTCCATCTTTGTAAGCAGCGCTGGAAATCCACTACTGTCACCATTTCAGAATCTCCATCAATTTTACTTTCATCGTTTCCACACTGTCAAATTTTGTCCCCTTAAGCTTCAATTTTACCTTAGGAAATAAAAATTGTCACAGGGGGCCAGATCGGCCGAGTACAGTGGTCCAACAAGGTGATGCTGTAATTCACAAAGAACGCCTTCACTGACAAGGCAAAATGGGCTGGCGTATTTGTCTTGGTAATCCAGGAATTGCTCTTCTACAAATCAGATCTTCATCTTTACACTTGTTCACGAAGTTAGAAACTTGACTATATCACAATTCCACGTGTCATCTGTTTTTGATGATGAGAATCGTTCAGGGTGCGAATCATCTTCGGTCATTTCACGACCCTCTTTAAAATTTTTAGACCACTCAAAAACTTATGTGCTTGAAAAACATTCACTTTCATACAATTCCTTTAACACAGAATGAGCTTCTGTAGCAGTTTTTCCCAGTTTGTCAGGAAACTTGTGGTTAACTTGTTACTCCATCTCAACATTCTGCATTTTATCGATGAGATGCTAGCGCAAAGACTTGAACGGGTGATTGCTGCAGCGAGATTGAGCAACTCACACCACGCCCATCAAGATCAGGGTTGGGGAAGCATCAACAGGCAAAGACATGTTCAAACCTGCCGCAGCATGCTCCCTATTTTCCAATAGCAGCAATAATCCAGTTATTTAATTGTCACACCTCATATTTTAAAATGCATTAAACTCTATTCTATCATCCATCGATTTTATTTCCATATTTTTTTTATATTTCTAATTTTTAAATATGTTGGTCTACTTTTATTTTTATTTATTTATTTTAAATAAAATACTGTTGTACTGACGCTTATTGCAATGTTGCAGGGTCCATATCCATGAACTAACTAAGCAAATTGTGAAAAATACGTGATCTGCCGTTGCAATAAAATGTAAGTATGACATTATTTTATTTATATTTTTATATTTTTAAAATACTGTAACGACAGATGAGATATCAAGTCAATGAAAATTAAGTAATAGCCAAGAAAACAACCTGTGTCATTTGTCTAAAAGTGTTATGAATTATCATAAATAATCTTCAAAAAAGGTAAATCTATTTTTGAACTAGTAAATTTTAATAAATTATTATTTATTATTAAAATCATATTAAAGAGGAATTTATGCAATGCTTGTAATATCATGAAGTGTTCTAAATCATAATACTATTTCTGAAAAGATTTACACATCCTTTAATCAAGTATTATGAATGAAAACTTTTACAGATGTTTTATTTTACTATTTCCAAAAATTAATTTCTAATACAATGATTTTTCTACATTTTCCCATAATACAAATTATGTGAATTAACAGATGTACAGAAATTCAACCTAAATTATTGTTACATTTTATGACCACATATATGATCAATTTACTCAGTCCATTATTCAAGTTTCTTTGAAGGGACTATTTGTGCCTTGCTACCCTCCCAGTACTTTCTCATACATTTTGGTCTTCAAGCCCTTTCTGGTGTTGAAAAAGTTCATGTTGTGAGTTTCCATTTTGTGAGAGTGAATCAGGAGTTTTTTTGTCCTGGATCTTTCATTTTATATTTTTTAGTCTTTGGTAAGGTGAATTTTCTCCGCATCCTCTCCTATTTTTCTGATCCATCTGCATTCTTTCTTGGTATTTTTGAGTCGAAATTGTACTGTACCAAATGTTTCAGATGTCTTATACGAGGTAGGGTCAAAAAGTTCCCGGAATGGTTACATGTAGTCAAGTATTTGTTTGCTGGGAGGGAGATTTTTGTTTGAGAGGTTGGTATCACTACTAGGGAAAGTGTTGTGCCATTCAACAGGCAGTTAGAGTTGATTTCTTGCGTGTGGTGTATGATATTTTAGACGTAGTTTTTCTTCTTTCGTCTGATTGTGAAATGTCATCATCATAGAAGCGTGCCAATATCAAATTGTATGTGTTGCTGGAGAAACCACTCTTGAGTGCTGAAGAAAGTATACGGAAATGATGCAATGAAGAAAACGGCCGTTTACGAGTGGTAGGTACAAGCATTTTCGTAACTGTTGCACAACAATTAATAATGACGTTCGGACTGAGTGGCCTCCCGTTTCTACCACAGATGAGAATGTTGAGCGCGTTCGACAATTTATCCGTGCAAACAGGCGACAACAGAGAAAACAATGAACAAAGAATTGTACACAGAGATCTTAAAACGGTTAAAAGATGCAATTCGACATAAACGGCCTGAAAAATGGGCAAATGAGCAGGGAATGATTCGGTTTTGTTTCATGACAATGCCCTGTCACATCGATCCCTTATGGTGAAATAATACCTGGCAAAGAACAATGTCACCCCTCTGAAACACCCTCTAATATTCTTCCGATCTTGCACCACCGGATTTTGACCTGTTTCAACAACTGAAAATGACATTGAAGGGACATCGTTTTGCTGATTCATCAGAGGTGATAGAAAATGCGACGAAACAGCTGATAGAACTTTTGAAAAATGGTTTTCAGGAGTGTTTCCAACGATTGTATGAACGGTGGGATAAGTCCATAGATACAAGAGGAGAGTATTCTGAATCAAAATAGGGTTAAAATGTTATACATACTTTCAATCAATTTCTATTAACCAATTCCAGGAACTTTTTGACCCTACCTCGTAGATGGTATCAATAATGTGTTCTAGCTCCCTGTACAAAATCTAATTATAGAAATAATTTGTAAGAATTTTGGCATTTTGAGAAAGTGAGCAAGTAATTTTTTCTGGTGAATTTGTCAAGTTTGCTAAATTAATCATAGAACATAATAAGAATTTTTTTAATTTTATGCAATTTATGCAATTTGTTCAATTTAAGAACAATAAGCAAACCTAAATGACTTTTGATGAGGATGATGTGTATGGCTTGTAAATGAGGTGTATTCTTGTGCAGACTCAGGCAGACCATTCTTGACAGAGTATGATTAATTGAACCCCAAACATCAAAGTACACCAGTAACCATTCATTGTCTAGTATTCAAATCCGTATAAAAGTAACTATCTTTATTAGGGTTTGAACCAGGAACCTTCATTTCCAAAAATCAGTTACAAGAAACTTAACATCAAGATGTAAAGAACTCCAAAACCAACTGGTTTAATGAGAATAGTACAGATGACTGTCTTGAAAATAACTTTTTTCTCAGAGAATGAAACGAATATTATTTTACATAAAAATAACTATTACAGTTAGTAAAGTAATAACACATTTAAAAAAAATTAATTATACCATTAAAAGAATTTTGTACTTAATTTTCAGCCTGTTAGTAAAACACAGCGAACAAATTACATCATACCTTCAACGAAATATGGAATACCTCATAGAATTTAAAAAAATGCTGCGCATAAAAGTGTTATAGATAATACAGAGACTGACAATGTAAAAACAAATACATTTTCTGCATCCCCTCACCTAACTGTTGCAACATTTAATGGTGTACCACTTGAAAAACGTGAGATAAATATAAAATAAAGTAATATTATAGATTATGTGTCATTTGTAAATTAATGTTATTTAATAAGTAATGTAGTTGTGTATTTGTAAATTATGTAAAACTAAATTGCTTAACTGTAAATTACCGTATTAATTATAATTTTTATAATAATAAAGTGTGAAGTATTACAGGAAATTAATTCAATTTTCTTTCTGTTTTGTTATGTACGTACAAAAATTTAATAAATCCTTTTCCTATATCACATTAAATTTAAAAGTAGACAAACTGAAACATTTGAATTTATTGAATTAATCTTAAAAAAATTTGGTGTGAAACACTCACACAACTTTCTCTTGCCAATGCAAATAATTAACAATAAACCTAACATTAGTAATAAAACATTAGAAATAAACAAAAAACTAACCTCAATAAACATAACCTAATTTTAATCATGAGTGAAAGATGCAAAATGAAAATCAACCTCAGTTTGGCTTAAAAATACGGAAAATCACTCTTTCACACTAAACTACTCTCTGCAGAGAAAAATCCTCTAAATAAAAGTTGTAGTCTTTTAATTTTCTATAAATTTGATTACATACACTTTTGTCATAAAATGCATACTAAGGCCTAAATCTTTAAAAAAATCGATTTTTCACTCGTTTTCATGAGAAAAAACAGAAAATCGCTAATTACCGCTAAACTAAGCGTTATACAAAAAAATGTTTGAAATAAAAGTTGTAGATTTTAAATTTTCTACATTTTTTATTATATTAATTTTTGCGCTATAGGCCTAATACATATCAAAGCCGTAATCTTAAAAAAACAATTTTTTTACGTGAAAACAGCCTCACCAAGAATTTCAGCAAACATGGCGCCTACCCTATCTTGTAGAGAATAAAAAATTGAGTAAACCAGGCGATTTTAGCAAAAATCGTAGGACCAGTTTTTGAGAAAATCGCAAAAAAGTGAAAAATTATACGAATAAACTACTACTTCCGGTTGACCGATTTTGATGAAAATGTTCGTGCCGGGTCCGATAGTGGTATTATGTAACTTAAGTTTCAAGTTTCAAGTTCGTACGATGTTCTGTGTTTGAGATATTTTGTACACACACACAGACCAATCGCTAAAAACATGTTTTCTGGGTTCAGGGGGTCTGAAAACATGTAGATCCGGTGAAAACTCGATTTCGAAAAATCGACATGAAAACAATACTTTCCTTCCTATATATATTAATATAGGAAAGAGAAAGTAAAAATATGCAGTCGTAGAAACGTTCATTGAATTCTAAACAACCCAAAAATTAGGTGAACAGATCTTTTTAAAAATATAATACAATAAAACCTGTCAAGTTGACCACCTTACAACATGACCTGTCTTAAGTTGACTGTTTCAGACAGAAACCAAATATTTTATAGAGTAATTAAAGGGAATAATGGTTCTATAAGTTGACCACCTGTCTATGTTGTACATTGACCATTAGTTTTTCCTAATTTTATGAAACTTTCCCAGTATAGATTGATCACTTACTGCACTGAACAGTATCTTGGTAGTTTCTTCGATCTCACTGCAGCTATGTTTCAATAGATAAACAATGTGTTGTTTACGTCCGGGGTCTCCAACCTTTTTTACTCAAGGGCCACATTGTAAATTTTTGGAGTAAAGGCGGGCCAGCAATATTTCAGGGCAGAAAGTCTAGCCCCCCCCCCCATACACCGTCGAAGTTTTTTCTAATTACGAGCTCAGTGGTGGTTTTTGAGATTTTCTTGCTTAGTTTTTTAAGTTGCTATATTTCCTTATAATATCTTTGTTGTTGGCTAACTAAAATTTTTTACGTGATTGTAAAAAAAAAGCTGTGACCAAACAAATAATTATTATATTTGCTATAAAATAATATTTGTTCTGTAAAAGGAGTTTTCAAGTACGCTTAACGAAAACACAGGATGATACAAAACCAAATCTTTTCAATTTACTACAAAATGTACTTCATTGAATTTTAAAGAAAACTTGACAATACATGAGTTTACAGCAAGTGTAAAGCTTAAAAGGAACAATTATTTTTTAGTGAGAACATTGCATTTGTTTGCCACTTAAAATTTCAGCCCATTTAGGGTCAAACAATGGTTGATCACTACTTGTTTACAGCTAGTTTTACACTTATTGAGAAAAGAAGTGGCAAGTGAGAGACGACTACTGTACTCATATTTAATGGTAAAAATGCTTAAAAGGAAATATATTATCAAATAAAAATTTTTTTTCAGTATTTTCCGCGGGCCGGATGTGGCCCGCGGGCCGTAGGTTGGAGACCCCTGGTTTAAGTCATCAGCTAAATGGCTGGTTTGAACCTGCAAAGGTTTTACTAAGTAAATCAAAGAGTGAGGTGTTTTAAAATTGCCTACCTCACTGAGTGGAAAAGTATGCTTATCAGCATACCGGGCCCTCTGAAAAGCACATATTTTCCACTCTGCAAATGACACCTTCACTTCATTCACCACAGGGTCTGGCTGTATAATGAAATCCATTACTTTCAGAGGAGACGACTCTGATTAGTAGATATACAATAGTACAATGTATAATGCGTACAAGGCACACGTATACCATTCTAATTGTACCCAAATTATTATTACTCCTATTCTTATATCATGTGGTCTCAACACATTCTTTATTTAATAACAACATTTTTACTTTCTCTTGCCTGTATGATTATATAGGAAGGAAAGTATTGTTTTCATGTTGATTTTTCAAAATCGAGTTTTCACCGGATCTACACATTTTCAGACCTCCTGAATCCAAAAAAACATGTTTTTAGCGATTGGTCTATGTATGTGAACTAAATATCTCAAGAACGGAACATCGTACGAACTTGAAACTTAACCCTCAACTGGTATCATGCGGTCTGTGAGACCGCTGTAAGTTTTTACTCCTCCAACACTTCCCTCCCAATTGCCCGACATCACATGTATTTTGTATACCTTTCAATTGTTGTTTGAACTATGCGTGATCAAGATCGTTTTCGGTACGAGCTAACAAGTTGTGAGTTATTTGTATTTTGTTTTCTACTGGCGGTCTCCTGGACCTATGATACCAGTTGTGTAACTTTTTAACAACTTTAAAACCAAGTAGTACATGGATTGTTTAAAGTTTTAATGAATATATAATAATTTTTCATACATCATTTCTTTGTTTAGTAGCTACTTTTATAAAATATTTTCTTATGTAATTTTATAAAATTTTCATTATGCATGATACATTTAAAATTTCTAAAGCGGCTTCAACACAACCAGGTCCATCACGTAAACAAGTTGTACGTGTTAATTATGTGAATTTTTATTAACATAAAAATCTTAAAATTTTATTGTAAATTATCAAAAAGTTAAAAAACGAATAAATTTTAATAAATGTTTGTCAGCGTACTGCCCAACAATAGATATAAATAGCAAAACTTGGAACCAAAATATAAGTTGTATTTCATAATTTTGTAAATAAATTTGTCTTTATCAAATTAATTACTTATTTCTTTATAATTATTAGACCACAGAATGTTTCTAGGGCCCAAAAATTTTATTGTTCTGTTCAAAATGGAAGTAAAAGTCAAAAAAATGCACAGTGTTCGTTTTTTTACTTTTATAAATAGTAATTTTGCATTTACGCAAAGTATTTTACATTTACATATTCGATTATAGATGGTTTTATAAGTATAAAATTAAAACAAATTAATTAAATAAGTATGAAGAACTTAAATATAAAAAACAAATTTGGAGGTCTGTCAGACCTCTGATACCAGTTATGTCACAAAAAATGATGATACTAGTTGAGAGTTAAGTTAAGTACTACTACCGACCCGATGCGAACATTTTCATCAAAATCGGTCAACCAGAAGTAGTAGTTTATTCATGTCATTTTTCACTTTTTTGCAATTTTCTCAAAAACGACTCCTACAATTTTTTTTTAAAATCACCTCACTTACTAAATTTTTTATGCTCTACAAATAGGGTAGTCGCCATATCTGCTGAAATTCTTGGAAAGGCTGTTTTCTTTTTAGAAAAATTGTTTTTTTAAGATTGCGGCTTTAATATGCATTTTAGCACAAACATTCTTTGTATAACACTTAGTTTAGCGGTAATTAGTGATATTGATTTTTTCATGAAAATCTGTAAAAATATCGCTGTAGTATCCATTTTATGACAAAAATGCATATAATCAAATTTATAGGAAATTAAAAGTTTAGCATCAAAAAGTAATTTTCCGTATTAAGCCAAACAAACAAAGGTTGGTTAAAATAAGGTTATGTTTTGAGGTTAGATTTTTTTGTATAAATCTAATGTTAGATTATATTGGTCATTATTTGAATTGGCAAGAGAAAGTCGTGTGAGTGTTTCACACCAGATTTTTCAAAGTAAGTTGACATAAAGAGATACGTAGTGTTAACAAATTTTTCATTTGAAGCAAAGTGCAGCTGTAATTTTAATAAGATTAAATAAGTAAGTGCAATTAGTTTGTTTTAATGTATTTATTTTAATTAAAAAAGTACAGTAGTACTTAGAAATATTAAATTAACATTAAACGTATCGGGTGTTAAAACGGAAAATATGTAATGAGCTGATTTAATGTAAAACTTTTTTCTATCATTAAAATAATAGAAGTTATTCAGTGGTGAAGAACATTTGTTTGTTTGTATAAGGTAATCTCAGAAACTAACCAACTTATTTTAAAAATCCTTTCACTGCTGGAAAACTTACAACTTCCTGAGTAATATGCAACGGGATCATTTTGTTTGATACATTAGCAGCTAAGTTCACAGTGTCACAAATAACATTCCTTTGTTTACAATATTAATACTGATTTTTCTGTCGTTTATCTCCACATATTAATGTTTTGCAGTGTCTCAAAATTTTCACTAAAGAGCAATGAATTAACACACTATAAAGTTATGGTAGAAACATCATAAAAATACTTCTGAAGTTCATAATAAATTTTGTGCTGAGTTCTCATGAAACATTTGTTGTTTGTTTAGGTCATCAGCCAAAAGGCTGGTTTAAACCTGTAGAGGTTTTACTAAGTAAATCTAAGAGTGAGGTGGTTTACCAATGCCTTCCTCACTGAGTGGAAAAGTATACTTATCAGTATGCCAGGCCCTCTGAAAAGCATATATTTTCCACTCTGCAAATGACACTTTCACTTCATTCACCACAGGGTCTGGCTGTAAAATGATATCCATTACTTTCAGAGGAGATAACTCTGATTAGTGTCTTTTACACCTCTACCTCTTCTGTACTTAAATGATTCAGTCATTTAATTGGCTTACCATGTGATAAGAAACAGAACTATTTATTTTAGCCCTGCAACTAACAGATTGAGTGTAAATAATTTGACACTCCACCTGTCTGTTATGGGCAAATGAAACATTTACAAAACTAAATAAGAAATTTGAAACAACAGGAACCATTGAAAATTCACAAGAGACTGATCGGCCACCATCAGTTCATTATGAAGACACCCTACCACAAAAGGTTGCTGAAGCTTTTGTAGCCAGTCCTAGTAAGTTGATTTTGAAGGCTTCTTCTAAACTAAGTTCACCACAAAGAATTCTACAATCTTTAAAAAACTTAAGCCTTACCATCCATCCCATCTTTACTAGACACTCTTCACAAAGGACGATCATAATAAGCAGTTGCAATTCTGTGAGATAGTCGTTATCGGTAATGAAGCCAATCCAAACTTTTGCAATTTGTGATTAAAACTTTTTGTTAACTGGCATAATTCCATGTATTGGTTGAACAAAAATCCTCATAACATAATCCAAGGATTGCTGTATACACTTGGATGTTTGATAGGGATTTCAATTGCTACATTAATAGAACCTTTTTTTTTGGGGAAACGGGAAATCAGAAATGTACTTAGAGCTGCTGAGGGATGTAGTGGTACTGTACTGGAACTTGAAAAAAGTCCGTTTTATAATTTTCAGTTGCTCATATTTGGCAACAAGATATGTCCCTTGTGACTTTGGGTACGAGAAAGTAAATTTAAAGGATAACAAAAAAATTATACAAATTCGGTTAATCACAGTTCAATTTTATTTTCCTATACATTGCATTAAGCATTCTCATAATGCTTACAAACCCAAAAAATTATTCATCAAATAAGTATAAAATTTAAGTATTTATTGCTAGTCAATTTGCACCATTAATAAAAAAATTAAATAAATAAACATAAAATGACATTATCGTCTTAAATAAATAAAACAAATTACATTTCGACAGAATGTATTCCAATACCATTTAAATATATTAAAAATTTTTTAAATGATAATATACAAATAAATAAAAAATATAAATATTCATACAAAAATCAAATACTTTAAGATTTTTTGAAATGATAGAACAAAAAAAAATCATTTTTATACAACAATCCAACAATTTTTTCTCATTTTTTAACCTAATGAATACCAGAAAATTATGCAAGCTGGTAAAATTTTGATTAAAAAAATACCTATTATAAAAATATTTAATAATTAAATTAATTATTGCAATGATATGATATAGTGAAAGAATTTCAAAGAAAATCTACAAAATACACTAAGAAAGTAATTCATGTACTGATCTTCGAAGTTATTTGTGTATAATATTTGAGATTTCACATGATTTTTATTTATTTATATACGATGAATGAATAATTACAAAAATATCAACCATAAGGTTTAATATCAGTTATAAAAAAAGAAAAACAATTTGTTTACTTACTAAAGTAACAAAAAAAAGAGAATACTTCATTGATTCTGTGATAAAGAAAACATCATTTTATTCAAGCAATGTTTAATTTAAAAAAAGAAGTCATTTTTAAATAATTATTTACAAGAAAATTTACATTATTTAATTGGTGCGTTTTTCAGTGATTTACATGTTAATTTACCAAGATTTGTTTGTAAACTAATTCCTTGCCATTGAGCTTCGCAATTTGAGGACGTTTTTAAATCCACCTGCAAAATAAAAGAATTTTATTAAATTGATTACTAAATATTCTCTAAAACCCACCAGGTTGGTCTAGAGGTAGAGTCATCGCCAAATCAGCTGTTTAACAGCTGATTTTCGGAGACGAAGGTTCCTGGTTCAAATCCTAGTAAAGGTAGTTACTTTTATATGGATTTGAATGCTAGACAGTGGCTACCGGTGTACTTTGATGGTTGGGGTTCAATTAACCATACTCTCTCAGGAATGATCGACCTGAGTCTGTACAAGATTACACCTCATTTACACGTCATACACATCATCCTCATCTCATTGGGTCATGGGGTTGCTTATTGTTCTGAATTGAACAGATTGCAACGTACACACGTTAGGGATTACAAAAAAAAAATTCTTTAAGGGTAAGCCCACAGTGGGAACATGTAATTACGTGCTTAACCTTCATTCAGTTGTGGGTATTCAACATGAGTTCCAGTAGCAGCAGTAATGATGAGTTACTTCTAATGGAAAACGTTTACACGAAATTATTATCATTTAAAGACGATACCGTTAGTGACATTGATAAGAACAGAAAATTGTACGCCGAGTATAATCATCTTTTACCGCAATTAAAAAAAGATAGAGAAAGGTTTTTTAAATACATGAGAATGACTCTGGAAATGTTTAATTATATATTGTCAAAAGTAGAACTTCGTTTACAGAAACAATTGTGCAACTTGCACAAGCAACCAATATTATCAGAAGAAAGACTTGCGATTACTTTGAGGTACATATTTTGAACATTTTGATTACCGATATTCAATATTATAAAGCATTGTTTGCCCAGTAATAATCTTTTAAAATTATTATTATAAACCTGTTATAATTAATTAACAAGTTGTTATTATTTATGAATACATATTATACAACGCCAAGTACACTTAACAACCTGCAAGCAAGCAGCATGCTTATACAAAACAGGTTTATACAAAACAAACCAATGAGCTGATATGCGCAGATGACCAGCATGCAGCTTTCTCCATCAGCGTTTACTGTGAGACAGCCAATTAAAATAAAATGGGATATTCCTACTAGCAGGCTCCTGCTTGTAAGCGACCAGCGTTCACTGTGCGCTTACCCTAAAACAAGACAAGACACGATCAAATTCTACAATACCACAGCCATTCCTACTCTCCAACATAGCAGCGAATCTTGAAGATACATACAAAGAACATGATAGCAAGATCCAAGCTGCAGAGATCAGATTTTGTGTAATGTATTGGGATGCTCTAGAACAGACAGGACAAGAAATTATGAAATAAGAAGAGTTCTGCCTGTTCCACCACTACAAGATAAGATCTTACAGAATCGAAGAAACTGGTTCAGTCACAAGTACAGAATACCCATAGAGGCTCAAAATTATAAACCTATTGGTACAAGAGATGTGGGAAGACCGAGGAAGAGAAGGGTACCTGAACAGGTTCACTAAACCTAGACCTTGAAGTAGAGAAGAAGAAGAGATTACTAAAATAACCTACTATAAACGTAATACCTTTTTTGTAAATTAGATAGAGTACTGTTTTATTTATAATATACCATTAATAAAATACTATACTTTTAACTCATTGAGAATGGACGATGCCTCTGTGGCCTCAAATAAACTTTATGTGATAGATGATATGTCTCTAAGAAATTACTGTTCTTTTGTATCTCCATGGATAATATTTCTTTGCTAGTAACTGGGGAGTTTTTTATTCTGCCGTGCAGTGCCTCAGAACCATTTACAATACTCTGTGGTGTAGACCATCTTAAGATTATCTCATTCGTTCACTTTTTTGCAATTTTGTAAATGTTAGTTCGTTCGTAATAACTGTTAACAGTTTTACACAAAGTTCATTTTATAAATAATTAATCACCTGAAGCCTTTATTTTAACACAAAATGAAAGCACATTAGGATATTTCTATTTAATTTTCAATTAAGTAGTGTTCAAAGGTACAGCTATTCCACGAAGACCACAGAATTGTACAAGATCGGTAATTTATAAGTAACACACACATTTAAACCTAAAATAAATTAATTAAAAAGTTATAATTCATACATAAAAATGAATTAAACAATTAATAAAATCCCATGTAATAGTTTTGATTTGATTGTGATGACCAGGTCCAACAGGTGAAAGACTTCGTAATTGGCATAAGTTTGTCACAGCATAACTTTTTTAATAAAAACATTGCTTTCAATATGTCATTTAATTTTTTTAATTTCAAATAGTTTCCAATACTTATAAAACATCAAAAGTGAAGCTCTGTTGTATCTGAAATAAATTTACTAACCCAAAATAATGAATTGAAAAAGGTGAAAATAATAAACCAACCTGAAGTTGCTCCCAAACTTTCTTTTTTGGATTAAGAACTACATCGGGAGTGCCTGATTCATATCCTTCAACAGTAACACGATCTCCTGGCGCACTTCCAGCTGGAGGATCTAATGGTTCCACTCGTTTACTTTCACCATCTTCACTGCAATATTAATTTAAATCATTAACCAAATATTTTAGAATAAAGACATAAATTAATAGATTGAAAACTTCTTAATATAAAGTAATTAAATATTAGTACAAATTATAAGTTTTCAAGTTTTTCCATGAATGGATGTTTAAAAAAAACCTCCTTTAGATCCTTGGATATTTATTACAATTGACAAATGGTACAAAAAAAATCATGCCTTTATCTATTTTTATTATTATTACTTTTTCATCTATTTCATGAAAAGTGTAATAGTACATAAACTACAACTTGTAAAAGTTTAGAATAGTCTACACATACGATGCGCAGTAGACCAAGGGCATGTCCTCGCTTTTAAGCTTGGCAACTGAAGAAGTAGAAGGGGAAGCATTTTAAATTGGTGGACAAAACTCCAAGTAGTACTTGGAGGTAGACGAGAGAGGCTACACACGTAACGGTAGACCATTCTCAACTTTTACAAGCTGTACTAGTAATAAAAATATGGATAAAACCAACATGTGGGTGAAATGTTTTTTTATTGAATAACTGTTTATTTAATTTATTACATAAACAGAAAATTACTAGTATTCTGGTTAGAAACATACTTAACTCAGTTCAAACTGTTGTGCTAATTTTAGGCCATGCACAATTGATGGTGGTGAAGGCGATGAAACGAGCTCCAGCTAGTTATGTATAAGTCGGAAACCAGTAAATATTGTTCTTTTCTATTAGGAAATTCTTCAACGCATCTAATAGTGTTTACAGAAATAGAATATAATAAAAGGGAAAATTTTTATTCCCTCTATAGTGTGTAGGTAGGATTGATGGTTTAGGAATTGTTTGTTTTGAATGGAAGTCCATCCAGCTCATGTGTAAGTCAACGTACATGCATGTTCTTTAGTTTTTGTTGAAGCTATGACATTTCTATAATGGAATTTGCCCTTGAAAAGGGAAGACAAGTCCATTTTACTGCTCAGGAGAGGGTTTACCATCACAGAGGCAAAAAAATTCGAACTTTTGCAAGGTTGCAATGGACGTGTAACGGCTTCCTTCTAACTGCACCTACAGAATTTTTCAAAACACGTGGTTGTAGGGAAAAATATTTTCTACATTGCTTTGCTTACAGCTGTAACCTAAATATAATAGTGGCTCTGTGACATCACCGTAAAGAATGTAAAATACCATCCCTTCATGCTCCCCTGTGATGTAAAAATGGACTCATGTTGAACGTTTTGTAACTTCATCAAATATTAACGGAAATTTAAATAAAAATAACATTTATTCCAGTAAACTCTTGTTAACTAAATATGTTTTATAAATTTTTTTGCTAAACTAAAATTTAAGCTCGTTATAGTAAAATATCTAAAGTACAAAAATTTTTGCAGATGAAAATCTTGCTCGCCTAAACGCAAAGAATTATGAAACGATTTTCTTGTAATTATACTCAAAAGGTGCGTACGTATTATATGAATCAACTGTAATTTTTTCAGAATTTTTGATCAGTAATGACGTTAGCTGCCCATAACAGACAGGTGGAGTGTCAAATTATTTACACTCAATCTGTTTGTTGCAGGGCTAAAATAAATAGTTCTGTTTCTTATCACATGGTCAGCCAATTAAATGACTGAATCATTTAAGAACAGAAGAGGTAGAGGTGTAAAAGACACTAGTCAGAGTTATCTTCTCTGAAAGTAATGAATTTCACTATACAGTCAGACCCTGTGGTGAATGAAGTGAAGGTGTCATTTGCAGAGTGGAAAATATGTGCTTTTCAGAGGGCCCGGCATGCTGTTAAGCGTACTTTTCCACTCAGTGAGGAAGGCAATGGTAAACCACCTCACTCCTCGTTTTACTTAGTAAAACCTCTACAGTTTCAAACCAGCGTTTCGGCTGTTGACCTAAACAACAACAATGACGTTAGATAAAACAGTTGTTTTGAGAGCGCGTTTTGATTTTTGCAATTCTTCTGGTTTACAAGTAACAATGCGTCGTAAGGGTTAACTTTATAACCTGTACAACCAAGAAAGTAAAATATTCAGTTACTAACAGGTGTTACAACGATTTTACTATTTTTATCAACTTTAAATTTTCTTTCCTCTCATACTTTGTAATTAGAAATCAAAAAACTTACACTGAAGCACATAGTACCATTCCACATGATTCAACACCTCTCATTTTTGCTGGTTTTAAATTACAAAGAACAGCAACAAACCGATCTTGCATTTCTTCTTGAGGCACATATTGAACTAAACCACTAACGATTGTTCTTGGTGTTTCTTCACCTGAAAAAATTTTTAAAAAAATAGTTTACATCAAAAAAATTAAGAATTTTTCTATATATTTTACTTAAATTCTTAGGTCATTTTTTGACCCAATGATTCGAGTTTGTGACGTTTGTTACTTAGTCCCTATTTTGCGTAATGCGTGCATTTCATTACCGAGCATGTGTGTTTGTTTCACGTCATTTCGTTTTTGCAGGTTTTTCAACAATCCTGCAATAACCATTAAGATGAGCAGGAGTCCTTCAGTAGCCACGGTAGTGAATGGCAGGACATCATTTACTAATACCAAGTTTATGTATTTGAACATAACATTTTTTAGTGAAGGTTATCATGAGAATAGTATGTACACTAATACAACACGACTGAAGTGAAAAGTTATTATTTTGATTTTTTGATATTAAACTGAAGTTTCTAAAAGTTAAAGTTGTGACTGAACTGCACATTTTTATAACTATATTATTTTATACATATAAGTATCAGACGAACTAATGTCCCATAGCCGAGCGAGTGAGAGGGAGATATGTGGCATAACTACGCAAGCGCCCAAAGGTCTTTACCGTTATAATCCAAATCTGAAAACAT
This sequence comes from Catonia carolina, assembly GCA_035578175.1. Taxonomy (NCBI): domain Eukaryota; kingdom Metazoa; phylum Arthropoda; class Insecta; order Hemiptera; family Achilidae; genus Catonia; species Catonia carolina. Next base: position 43,528,958 of record JAQMRL010000006.1, on the reverse strand, counting down.
ACTACAGTCGTTATATTGCTTGTTAGTTTACTGCACGCATAAACATTTGTTCACAACAATGATTAAATTATACGACAATGTTATTGTAACGGCGCGTACGGCTTGTGCGAGTAAGAGCGTTATGCTTTCTCTCACTCCCACGGCTACGGGACATTAGTTCATCTGAATACTGTACATATTTTTTTTTATTTTACTCAGTGCTTATTTTAAGTCAACATTTTTTATATCTATTTAAATAACGCAAGTACTTACAACTTCTTTTTTACGAGCGGAAACCAAATTTACCGGTACCCAGGTAGTCTTTACGTGGGGTATGCAGAGCTCTGGCGAAGGCAACTATCCGCCAAAACCTCTCAGTTCCTTTCTATCCCATCCCAACTTACTGCGGGATCACTGTTAGACATAATGTTCTTTATTAGCTGGATAATTTCTCTTCTTATCACCCATTTTCCCCCCTTTTTGCGTGATTTCTTTTGGGACTAACGCAGCTGGGCTTCTCTGATCTTCATCACCTTCTAACTTATAACTTAGTACTTGTTGCTGTTGTTGTTTAGGTCAACAGTCGAAAGGCTGGTTTGAACCTCTAGAGGTTTTACTAAGTAAAAACAAGGGGTGAGGTGGTTTACTATTGCCTTCCTCATTGAGTTCAAAGAATATGATTATCAGCATGCCAGGACCTCAGAAAAGCACTCACTGTCCACCCTGCAAAGGACAACTTCACTTAATTCACCACAGGGTCTGGCTCTATAGTGAAATTCATTACTCTCACAGGAGACAACTGTGACTAGTGTCTTTTACTCCTCTACCACTTCTGTTCTTAAATAGTTCAGTCATATCATTGGCTGACTATGTGATAAGAAACACAAATATTTTTTGTACCCCTGGAACCAACAGATTGAGTGCAATTAATTTAACACTCCACCTCCACCTCCCCGTTATGGGCAATACTTAGTACTTATAACTTACCAAACTTATTTTCAATTTTCCAAAAACAGTGAATTTCCTTGTAATGTTTCAATGTTATAACGCAAGTTTCCTTTCAATGTATTTTTTTATGTTATTTTAATTATTTCTTTATATTATCGATGAATTTATTATTTTTTGATTTTTATTTCATTTTTTATATTACATTTTTGATAAAAATCACAAAATTAATTTCTACATGAACTGAGTTCATTCTTATTTATAGGAACACCTATTTCCTTAAATTTTTTTTTATTTATTTTATTTAACTTGCATCAACTGCAACGATCATTAGCGACGACATTGGGGTGTAACTGTATAATGGATAATGAAATGATTTTTATGTAACATATGAAAATATGCGAGTGGGATTCGAACCCACGGCCGCATGATGAGAGACGAGCACGTTACCAACTACACCAATGTGATCGGCATTACATTTACTAACGCTCATTGAGTCAAGTTTAATTTCAATAGAATGATTTTAAACACGTTAACAAAATACAAAATTTTTATTTTAAATTATCTTTTTTCTTATTTTGTGCATGTCACAACTCTTTTCATATAACGTAAAATCACTTTTAACATTTATGTAACATAACATTAACATTTATGGTGATACACATATTAAAAATATCCTGCTGTAAAACTATTTAATTTTTCACCGACCTGTTATATCACTGCTGCTGTATCACTTGTTTTTTTACCTTTTTTTGTACATCCTACTTTCTACTGACATATTTCAGAGAATCCACCATCATCAAAGTACACAAAATTGAAACTAAATTATTTTTTAAATTTATAAAAATTTTCAGATGTTTCTTCAGTCATTCATATAAAACTGTTGAATTATTCAAATTCAACTTTATTCATATTCTGTGCAGACAGCAGCAGCAGTCAATATTATTTCATAATTTTTAAATTTATGTAATAATAAAAACAAAAGTGAAATTGAAAAATAAGATATCAATGTATACAAACATTTAAATAAACAGAGGCAAAACATTTTAAATGAACCTAGACTAAATTCAAAAAGATAAAATAATATTGCCCACCTCTGTAGCGTAGTGGTTAGCACATTGGTCTGCCATGCGGAGGTCCTGGTTCGATTCCCAGCCAGGGTCTGGAAATTTTCACATGGCAAATCCCACAGTTAATGTTACATAATCCACTGTAATCCCTAATGACCAAGCAGTTGATGTGACTTTAAATAAATAAATTTAAAAAATAATAATCTTGACTGCTGATAATTGAATATAGGCTGTAGGATGCATTATAAATATTTATTCATATTAAAAATGTATTTCTACAGTTGTGAGGGCTGAACATATTAAGACCCACAAAACTTTATTTTTTGATATATATATAAATATATATTTTTAATTCCATTGGAAATTTCTGGCGTAGTTGGTAACATGCTCGCCTCTCATCATGCAGTCTTGGGTTCAAATCCCATTCAGGAACGGCATATTTTCATGTGTTACAAAATATCATTTCATCCTTCACCATCTGCATTAGCAGTAACTGCAGAACAGCCGGACGTTAAACAAAAAAAAAATTGAAAATTTCAGCGATCTTCTCTTTAGTAAACCAAATGTTTACTCCACTGATGTTGCCAATATGCGCAATTAAAGGATATTAGTTACACAGAATATTAATGACATTAGACTTAGAAACATAACATAAAAACATGTACTAACCTAAATCTATTTTTTCGACGTACAAAGCATCTGCACCTGGATGTTTTCCAACCTCAACAATTTTTCCAATTCTAATATCAAGTCTGTGTGGTTCAATTACATCGTTAACAGGGACTGCACCACCTGCGGCTAAAACAAATAATAAAGAATTACTTTTATAACACAAAATATTGCAGAAAAACAAACTACATTGATAAAAATAGTTTTTATTAGTGCACTGTAGAAAGTACACTGTAAAAAGTGCACAGTGAAAGTGTACTGTAGAAAGAATTACTTTTATAATACAAAATATCGCAGAAAAACAAACTACATTGATAAAAATAGTTTTTAATAGTGCACTGTAGAAAGTACAACAGTGAATTACGATATCATTCCACATCAAACAATTTTGGCAAGTTTTCATTTGTTGAAATACAAAAAAAGTCCCTTCACAAATATGAACTATGAAAATGTTAAATGACTGTTATTCACTAATCACAACATAACAAAAAAAAATATTACAACAAAATATAATTGATTAGAAATTTAAATTTTTGTACAATAGGGAAAATATCCACACTACATTTTTGTTTCATATAAAATGAAAACACGAATTGAAAGGGAATTAAGGAGACCAACCACTGGAGGTGAAGTTTCTGATTAGTATAATACAGTACAAGTGTGCTAATCCGAACTAATAAAAGCTGCGACTGTCCGGATTACCGAAAAGTTCGGATTAGGGAATTTTTGTTTAAAAGGGAATATTCATGTTTAAAATGAGTAAAATACAAATTTGTTTATTTTGGAATAAACTAATTTAATAATAACATATGTACAATAAACTGATTACTTGTCTTTTCCACAAAAAAGTCAAATTAAAAGAAATAAATTAACAATAAAATAAATTTGTAAATATAGTACAAAACTTACAACTGCCACTTTCATGGTTTATTTTATTTTCCGGTAGTTTTTCGTCATCATCATCATCATTCTGCAGTCATGTTTACCACATTAAGACATTAAAAAAATAACCGTATTATAAGAAAACATTATCGCTACGTAAAAACAAACTTTTTTTATAGTTCAGATTACTGGAGGGTTCGGATTAAATAGGTTCGGATTTGTGAGCTTGTACTGTACAAAGAACTGAAACGGATCATTCAAGTTGTAAGGAATGATAAAGGAGATATACTAGAAATCATCTCAAAGAATCAAATATAAATGGTTTCAGCACATCATGGAGATGACTAATGAAAGAATGAAGAGAAAAATACTAAAACAGAGAAGAAATGGAGAAGATGGATACTAGATACGCCTAAATGTATGATGGACAAACAAGGCAAAGGTTGGTCCTGAGCCACCATGCACCTTAATATAGTTGCCCAAACAAAAAGATCTATAATACATTTTCTTTACAAACTTAGTATGTATTATATATAATGTAATAAAGATTAACACATGAATTGAAGGGGTCGGGTGAAGACAGTGCTAACCCACATCAACATAATTTTACGCAATGTCATTTTAAAAGTTTACTGAAATCTACAAATCATGATTTTGAATTTTTTTTAAGCATTTGTTATTTTCTCTTACTGCCCATAACAGACAGGTGGAGAGTCAAATTATTTACACTCAATCTGTTCGTTGCAGGGCTAAAATAAATAGTTCTGTTTCTTATCACATGGTCAGTCAATTAAATGACTGAATCATTTAAGAACAGAAGAGGTAGAGGTGTAAAAGACACTAATCAGAGTTATCTCCTCTGAAAGTAATGAATTTCATTATACAGCCAGACCCTGTGATGAATGAAGTGAAGGTGTCATTTGCAGAGTGGAAAATATGTGCTGTTCAGAGGGCCCGGCATGCTGATAAGCTTACTTTTCCAGTCAGTGAGGAAGGCAATGGTAAACCACCTCACTCCTCGTTTTACTTAGTAAAACCTCTAGAGGTTCAAACCAGCCTTTTGGCTGTTGACCTAAACAACATTTTCTCTTAATCTAGGTTCTTAAGATCGTAAATATAGCATCCTGTTTAAAACGTGTTGTACATTTTATTTTAACAGAATATTTAAGAACGATTACGCTGGAAATTTTGTGGGTTAGCACTTTCTTCTGCCGACCCCTTCAATTCAAAAATGAAATAAATATAATTATAATCCTACCTTGTTTTGGTGCCTGTTTTTTAGGGGGTGGTGGATAAGCACCTGCAACAAGTTTCTTTAATTCAGCACTTTCAAAAGTTTTACGAATTGGTTCGAGTAGTTTGTTAATATATACTTCAACAGCAGCTTTTAAATCAGCAGGATGTAATTCTTGATTTCCAAATGCTTTTTCTAATTCTTCATAAGTTGGAAATTCTAAATTACCACCATTCTTTTCATCACGAGGCACCACAAACTCTGAAAACAAATAATTGGAAATATATTATAATATTCAAGTTATAAACATATGAAAATATGAAAAATTAAAAATAATCATACAATGTCAAATTTATCTTCATATATGATATGAATGCACAGTAACACAGCTCATGGAATTGGTAGGCAGAGTGTTCGCGTAGGGGGACTATGGCACGAAAAAGACTAGCCTAGCCCAAATCAGTTACGTTGCCAACTTTTTTCCATTCATAATGGTTGAATGATGCAAGTTAAACTTTACTAATACTTACCATACAATTACTAACAATATTTTTCAATACTACCCTCATCAAGACATTATTTGATAAAATGTCTCAGCTGAGATCTGCTTGCAGACTAGATTAATGTGTTATAAATAATAATAAGACAAAAACTATCAAAAAATTAAAAAACTCTAATTCTGATAACAAATTGTCTTTGAAGATTATTTGAAAAAATTGGGATGGTAATAAATGAAGGGAACTTGGCAAGATTGCCAAGTTGTAGAATTTTAAATTCTCTACAACTTTAATTATATACATTTTTGCAGTAAAATGCATATTAAAGCCGTAATCTTAAAAAAACAATTTCTTTACGTGAAAACAGCCTCACCAAGAATTTCAGCAAACATGGCGCCTACTCTATCTTGTAGAGCATAAAAAATTTAGTAAACCAGGCGATTTAAAAAAAAATTGTACGACCAGTTTTTGAGAAAATCGAAAAAAAGTGAAAAATTACACGAATAAACTACTACTTCCGGTTGACCGATTTTAATGAAAATGTTCGTGTCGGGTTCAGTAGTGGTATGTAACTTAAGTTTCAAGTTTCTACAATGTGTAGATCCGGTGAAAACTCGATTTCGAAAAATCGACATGAAAACAATACTTTCCTTCCGATATATTCATATAGGCAAGAGAAAGTAAAAAACAAGCCACTATATCCTTCCAAGAAACTACTAAAAGATTTCAAGAATTAGTCAACTGTATGCCTAAAAATAATTATATAATTTCTAGTGTGCAAGAAAACACAACAAACTTCTCAAAACAAATCCACAAATACATTATAAGAAATAAGCATTATTAATTCCTTTACAGAGGTACAAAGACATTTCTGACATCTGGACTCCAAATTATACAACCTGCTTCCCCAAAATTTGAAGTAAAAGTAAACTGAATATCATACAGTTGAAAGCAGATATGCAGACATCTTTAGAATCAGTAGACAAAAAATTGAGAGAAATGATTAAATCTTAAATCACGAACAAACAAGCTGATATCTTGTTCTAGAAAATGTGGTGTTTGAAGAAAATGTATTAGCTTGACCAATTTAAGATAGGAGAAACCACTGTTGACATGGAATAGAATTATTGGCAGTTGAATAGATAAATTTCCCAACTCATACATAATTTATAAGTATAAATAAATGTAGGGTACATGTAAATTTAATATAGAGTAGCCTATATGAAATGTAAACCATGTAGGTATAAAAATTTTAGAAATGAAATATAATACAAATTACTTAAAAAAAATTAAAAATAATAAGATAAAAACTTACGTTCACCATCTTTAAATAAGCTGAACACAACATGTTTAGCAAATGCTAATACACCATTGTCCTCAATATTTCCAGGTTCACAAAAAGCTTTCTTTAATTTTTTCTTAACAGCAGCAGGCGAATCTAAAAGATCAATTTTACTGTCCTCTTCAGAAGAAGACATTTTACCACCAGCCAAACCAGGAACTGAAATTAGAGAAATATTTCATAACAAAATCCTAAAATCCATAAGTAATACAGAGTGGCTAATACGAAACTCTGAAATACAAAACCATTTTAGTATCCATACCATTTCAGAAAAGATAAGAGAGTTGAGCCTCCGTTATTAAATGATCACCAGAACCACTTACCATTAAATTTTCTGGACAACAGTCAGAAAAAGAAGCACCTCAAAATATAAATCCTAGATTTACACCAATGTTTTTAAACCGTACTCAAAATAAAATGCCGGCCGCATTGGCGCAGTTGGTAACGTGCTCGCCTCTCATCATGCAGTCTTGGGTTCGAATCCCATTCAGGCACGGCATATTTTCATACGTTACAAAAAATCATTTCATCCTTCACCGTCTGCATTAGCAGTAATTGCAGAACAGTCGGACGTTAAACAAAAAAAAAAATCAAAATAAAATGTATACCATTTATATTCACCACTCATCTTTAATCTAAGTAGAAATTTTTAAATTAAAATTTTTACTCTTCTTTTAAATCACACTATTATTATTAATTTTGTATATATTATTCTTTGCTATTAACTCTATATATTTACCAAGATGAAGTGATAGCAAAGGCTGCCATCTTCACTCATGCTACTTTTGTTTTTCATAATGATTTGCTTAAAGCCTGATTGTAAATAAATAATTTTAATAAAATGAATACGGAAGTTTGTACCTTCAACCATTTATAGTAAAAAAAATATCAAACAATGTATTCTAAATGAAATTACAATAGTTCCAATATTTTAGCCAATATGTTATTTTCCAGATCAATCTCTTGAAAAATTTAGGAAAAATTAGTTTTCTTAGTAGTCGATTAATTTCGTCAGAAGATTACGAATATACAAGGCAACAGTAACAAAATAAAAATAATAATGATAACCTTTTACTTTAAATTTCATTTTACTTTTTTACAGTTCTTGTCCTCATTAAATTTCTAATATTCTTCATCCCCAGGTATTTAAATACCTAGGAGTCATCTTTGGTAAGAGCGGAACAAGTGCAGCAGAAGTAAACAGCAAGATTTCACAAGGGTAAAGAATTATAGGGTAGTTAAATTCTGTCCTTTAGAATGATAAAGTACAGAAGGAGACGAAGATTAATATTTACCGTGCTATCCTGGAAAGTGTGTGTACCTATGGCGTGGAAGTGTGAGTATTGACTAAAAGGCAGAAGAATTGCCTAAAAGCAGTGGAGATGGATTTCTGGAGGCAGAGCTGTGGTGTGTGGCACATCAATCGAATTCCAAATTTTGAAATTAGGAGAAGAATTGGCATTCAAGGAAATATCATGGATACCATATCCTAAAAGCAATTTAAATGGTTTGGCCATTTGCAGAGAATGTAGAATGGTAGCTGACAACAGAGGGTACGGGAGTGGATACCAGCCGGTAAAAGAAGGAGGGGTAGGTAGGAGGTGACTTGGTTGGATGGTGTGCAGAAGACAATGTCTTTGTGGCGGCGCTTAAGAAGCGAGATACAGCTGAGGCTGTAAATCTTGGCATGAACATTTATATAATATTCTTCATTAACATAAAGTACACAATACTTGTAATTTAAAACTTCCCACATTACAAAAAAAATTACAAGAATCCAATACACCATAAATTATATCACCAAAAGTATTTTGGTTTATTTTTTTACCTAAAAAGATCAACTCTATAAAAAAAAACTCACCCATGGGATTCATTAAATGTATTCTCTTTGCGTATCCCAATTGCGGCAAATATTTTTCAGACATCGTAAAGATTTTACGTTGATCAACACCTCCAAATTGAGCATCAACTTTTAAATATTCTTCATCTAACGCTTGAAGTCCTATAAAAGAAATTCCAAAAATTATAAAAACGGCACGCTTAAAGAAGGAAGAAAACTTTTATTAGTTTTTACTTTAAATTGCAAATAATAATACATTAAGGGGCTCAGAAATCTTAGGACTGGAATCTATAACAGTAATCAGTAATATGAGATCAACATTAATTAGTTGATTAACATCAACTAGTGAATTTTTGGTATTTTAAAGTCCAACAGAAGTTAATTTTAATTTTGATATTCAACATAGGTTATATTTTCAATAATTTACAATGGCGAGAGAAAGTCGTGAGAGTGTTTCATATTGGACTTTTTTTTTAATAAGTATAGTACAATTCTTAACATGTTGAGGATGGATGACGGCGCTGCGGCGTCAAATGAACTTCACTGTGCTCACTGATGATGTCTCTAAGACATCAAAACATTTGTCAAAAATAAATTTTCTATATTCTAACCTCTAACCTGGGTAAAGTAATCCTGAGAGCAAAGGATGTTCTACTTGTTTTACAACTTCAGCACCAGCTTTCTTAGCATCATGTTCAGTAATTACAGAACTAAGTCGATACACATCTAATGTGTATTCCCTAAACAAAAAGAGCGAAATATTAATATCAAACAAAGTAAACAATTAATAAGAAAGAACATATTCATTAATGAATAAGAAGAATTCAGAACAGTTCAGTTCATAACAGACAGGAGTGGAGTATCAAATTATTTACACTCAATCTGTTCGTTGCAAGGTTAAAATAAATAGTTCTGTTTCTTATTGCACGGTCAGCCAATAAAATGACTGAATCATTTAAGAACAGAAGAGGTAGAGGTGTATTACTAATGGCAGCTTATTATGGCCCTAGTTTATTATGGCTTATTATTATAAAAAAAAAAAAAAAAAAAAAAAAAAAAACACTAATCAGAGTTATCTCCTCTGAAAGTAATGTAATTCATATACAGCCAGACCCTGTGGTGAATGAAGTAAAGGTGTCATTTGCAAAGTGGACAATATGTGCTTTTCAGAGGGCCCGGAATGCTGATAAGCTTACTTTTCCGTTCAGTGAGGAAGGCAATTGTAACCACCTCACTCTTTGTTTTACTTAGTAAAGCCTCTAGAGGTTCAAATCAGTCTTTTGGCGGATGACCTAAACAATATAACATGTACACTAAGGTCGCAATTTTGCCGATTTCACTGAGCAAAACACAGAAAATCACTAACTGACATTTAACTAAGTGTTGTAGAAAAAAATGTTTGAAATAAACATTGTAGTAGGTTTCTTAATTTCCTATAACTCTTATTACAAACGCTTTTGCCCTAAAATGCATATTAAGGCTGCAATCTTAAAAGAAAAAGATATTTTACCACAAGAGCACAGCTCCAGACAAAGTTCAGCAGACACGCTGCTTACCCTATTTTGTAGAGGACAAAAAATGTAGTAAATGAGGTGATTTTGAAGAAAATTGTAGAAGCAATTTTGAGAACATTACAAAAAGTGTAATAAACTATTACTTCCAGTTGACTGAATGTGAAGAAAATGTTTGTGCCAGGTTCCTTCATGGTATTTAAAAGTTCCAAGTTTCAACTCTGTACAAATTCCGTTCTTCAATATTTTGTTCACACACACACGCGCGCACGCGCACACACACACACGCACGCACGCATTTGTGCAAGCACGCACAAACGGAAGAACCAGTAAAAAAATATTTTTTTTGGTTCAGGTAGCCTGAAAGTGTGTATATCTAACTGAAACTCGATTTTGAAAAACCAACATGAAACAATACTTTCTCTTACCCTGTATATTCATACAGGGCAACAGAAAGTAAAAATATCTCAACTACATATCTACAACTTCCTTCATTATTGTTGTTGTTGTTGTTGTTGTTTAGGCCATCAGCCAAAAGGCTGGTTTGAACCTGTAGAGGTTTTACTAAGTAAATCGAGGAGTGAGGTGGTTTACCATTGCCTTCCTCACTGAGTGGAAAAGTACACTTATCAGCATGCCAGGCCCTCTGAAAAGCATATATTTTCCACTCTGCAAATGACACTTTCACTTCATTCACCACAGGGTCTGGCTGTATAATGAAATCCATTACTTTCAGACGAGATAACTCTGATTAGTGTCTTTTACACCTCTACCTCTTCTGTTCTTAAATGATTCAGTCATTTAATTAGCTGACCATGTGATAAGAAACAGAACTATTTATTTTAGCCCTGCAACTAACAGATTGAGTGTAAATAATTTGACACTCCACCTGTCTGTTACGGGCAAATTATTATTAACTATCATTATTATTAACTATTTTAAACAATTACACTGTTCCACAATTAGTGGAATGAAAAGAATAGTAAACAAATGGAGGAAAGATGTAAAGTAATGGATTTCTGAAATATGGATGTTAACAAGCTTTCAAAAATGTTTAACATTACTTATCATGATTTAAACTGTCCCAAAATTATACAAAAATATGAACTCTTCTTTAGCATTTGTAAACCACTAATTACTAAAATATATAAGTACAGTAGACTCTCAGAAATCCGGACTAATGTGGCGGACGGCCGGTCCGGATTTCGAAAAATCCGCATTTCCTGGAGGTTGGCAATTTCATCTTTATAGTGAATAATTAAGACAATAAGCATTAACGTTTATCTGCTAAGATAAACTAAGCTAAGATAAGAGTGAGCTTCTGAAAAAACTTTAAAACACTTTAGGCCTAATAAATTACAGTAGGCTACTGGTACTGTAATTATTCAATATACGAAGCACAAATATTGACTAAACTTAACGCTACTGTACCGTAATAAGATTCAATTGCACTTTTTGTAAGATTTGTAAGTTACGGATTTCAAACATGTAATAAAATGTGTCATATATGTCTCAATTATAGAGTAATTATAATAGAGTAATTATAGTAGGTACAAATTCATTAAAAAACCAAGTCTTAAAAATTGTAGAATTCATCCATGCTTTTTGTTGGTTTGTATACCAAAGTGGCAACACATCGTCTTTCTTTAAATTTTTAAAAGCTCTGGGTTTTCTTGGTTTTCCTATTAATGTTAACCTAAGTTTATGACTGCCGGTCACATTGCTACAAGCCAACACCGTAACCCGTTCCTTGCTTTTTTTATAGCCCGACGCTGAAGCTTCTTTTTTGGATGCGAGAGTTTTCGTGGGCAACATTTTATAGTTCAGACCAGTCTTGTCGCAATTATACAGCTGGTCACCGGAAATTCCTTCTTCGTCAAGGATTTTAAAAAGTAAGTTCATTTACTCTGATGATGGTGGATCCACCGAAATACGTGTAAGTAGGAATAAAATAAAGGTGACGCAGTTTAAAAAGAAGGTTAGTGAAATTATTATATTAATTCATTATATGAAATTAAAAAGTAAGGTCTTAAATTTAGGAACAGCGTCTTTGTTCGCCGATAAAGCCTCTCCACTGATTTCATCGGGCCAATCCCATGAAAACTTTTTACTGGTTGTTAATTTAAAAGTTGTAAATTTTCAGAAAATAAAGTAAAAAAAAATCATTGTCCGGACTAGCGCGATCCGGATTTTTGAGAGTCTACTGTATATTATAAAAGATTACAAATTAATATACTAGAAAGTACTAACTTTGAAAGTTGATATTCAGTTCCACGAACAAATTTTAACTTTTCAATTGGAACGCCAATTGACAACAACATTGCTTTTATAGCTTTTTCATAATATTGTGTCCGTAAAGCTAATAATTCCCATGGTGCTTTCATATTATCTAGATAAGCATGAAGGTCTGCAAACAGGATAGTTACCTAAAACAAGATTTAAAAAATAATTAACATTTTAACAAAATGTCATTAGCCTAATTGAAAGACACTTATACATTGAGGAAATTTGTTCACCAAAACTTTGGAAAACTAATTCTATGCCAGGTATCCCAGATTCGATTCTTCATTAACCCTTTAACTGCTACCTTAGGAATCGTCATGTGTAACCTCCTGTGCTAAATTAGGAATGACTTTTTTGGTGTCATCTTAAATCATTGCTTATTTCTTTTAAGTTTAAAATAAAATCAAAATTTTTACAAAAAAAATAATATTAATTTAAATTTAAACTTAAATTAAAATTTGTGTAAAGCTGACAGCTGTTCGAACAGCTGTTTCGAAAAAATACTTATTTATTTATTTACTATTTTCATTGTAAATGCAATATTTTATTTATTTTTATAATAAAAAAATGAAGAAAATGATATAACCGAAATATAACTTGAAAATAATCTAATAAATTAGACACCAAAATACCACGGCAACACATCTGACAATATGCGATGTAGCTAGCTAATAAATACAGGACACTGTCAAAAAGTTTCACGTAATAACAAGTAGATGGTGTAACATGTCCATTATGTAGTGTTATGATTTCCCAATGATTTAACATTAGAACGTACAAATGCGGAAGTAGCACGTGCGTTTGATTTTCAATAACGTAAAAGTACGTTAGTAGCACAGTAAGTGTCGCGAGCTCCGAACGTATATATACGTCAATAGCAGTTAAAGGGTTAAGGGGGTAGTCAATCCAGAAAATGAAAATCAAAACTACTGGCTATAATTTATCATTATATATTTTTAATGAAAGAGTAATTTACTAGTAATGATCTACCACTTGACCAGGCCAAAAAATTAATTACAGCTCCTAATATAAGGGTGGGGGTGGAAAAGCGAGCTTTTACGGGGAATCGAATATCTCAGGAACCAAGAAAGACATCAACATGACTCTTGTACTGAAAAATACAGAAAATTGTTGTCTATTATTTGTTGTATGCTCTTGTATTTATTTTTTCTTACAAGAAATTAATTGAAAAAATACCATATTTTCAAAAACATTTATATTATGTATTCACAAATTATTTTATGACCAAGTCCCTAATAAGTTTTTTGTAATAACCATTCGACTGATAATAGAGCACAAAATTGTGAACATTTAAAAAAACAATTCATCCAAATATCTCCAATACAAACCAAAATATTAAATTCCCAAGAAGGTACAATCATGCAAAAACACATTTCCGGAAAACTGAAAAGTTAAATGAATAATTTCACTCTCCTTGCCAATGAGCTTTATTTTAAACAGTCGTTTATATAACTTTTTGTCAACATACAGACAAAGTAAACACATGCTATGATTCAGATAAGTGAATAAATTCAAATAAGTGAAAAAATTGTAATTTAAAAAAAATCATCTTCTCGAGTTGACTACCCCTTAAGTCTATAATTTATTTCATCACCTACTTTAACTGGCTTTACCGCTATAAGTTGACGATTACTACGATTGTGCAGAAAACAGTATACTATCCATCCTACTAACATCAGCTAACATGAAAACAAAAGTACAAATAGCATAAGATGTACCAAGCATGTAACTCAAAATGTAACTGACGGGCTAACTAGTCTATCACTACAAATGTCAGTGTACAGTAATTCAGTTTCTGCTGATAACTAATAAAGAATACTAAAATATAGCTTATATTTAGTAGCATATGTAGAATGAAAGTTTATTAAGGATTCATAAATAATGCAATGAGATGTTTATAAAATGACACAGCTCTAAACACACAAATCAATCTATGAGTACATAACTACATTATGATTTTATTAAACATCCTATGTAGGATTTTTAAACAGCCGTATTATTTAAAATTGAAATATATATTTTCTAACCACCAGAATACGGTAACATAAAACACTTAAAAATAAATCTTTATAATGCATCCTGCAGTTTGAAATATTTCTATTTCATATAATGAATTAATATAATAATTTCACTAACCTTCTTTTTAAACTGCGTCACCTTTATTTTATTCTATTCCTACTTACACGTGTTTCGGTGGATCCACCATCATCAGAGTAAATGAAAAATTGAAACTAAAAATTTTTTTCATTTATTTAAAATTTACAGAAGATGATACATCTTCAGTCACTTGTATAAAACTGTATACAAGTTGTATAAAACTTTTATACAAGTGACTGAAGATGTATCATCTTCTGTAAATTTTAAATAAATGAAAAAAATTTTTAGTTTCAATTTTTCATTTATTCTGATGATGGTGGATCCACCGAAACACGTGTAAGTAGGAATAGAATAAAATAAAGGTGACGCAGTTTAAAAAGAAGGTTAGTGAAATTATTATATTAATTCATTATATGAAATAGAAATAAAACACTTAACAATGTTTATAGCGCTTTCGTGTATCTTGTACACATCTTCAGTAAATTAACATTTATTACAAGTCAAAATTTAAAACTTCCTGCTCCTACCATGGTAGATAAGGAATCACATTATGATGTTATGGTTAGAGCTGTTGTTATAAATGTATTTAGAAAAGCACACATAAAAGCCAAATAGTCCACTCTACACTTGCTGACGACTGTCAACTTATAGCGCGTTACCAGTATATATCACCATTTACAAGCTGCATTTGTCTTAATGCTCATAACAATCTGACATAAAATGAAAAAACCAAAACTTTGAGGACTGTAGGCCGCTGAATAAAAATTTTAGTAGATCTAATGTAATGAATTTTACTTTCTCTTGCCTATATGAATATATAGGAAGGAAAGTATTGTTTTCATGTCGATTTTTCGAAATCGAGTTTTCACCGGATCTATACGTTTTCAGACCCCCTGAACCCAAAAAACATGTTTTTAGCGATTGGTCTGTGTGTGTGTCTGTGTGTGTGTGCGTCTGTGTGTGTGTCTGTGTGTGAACAGAATATCTCAAGAACGGAACATTGTACGAACTTGAAACTTGAAACTTAAGTTACATACCACTACAGGACGCGACACGAACATTTTCATCAAAATCGGTCAACCGGAAGTAGTAGTTTATTCGTATAATTTTTCAGTTTTTGCGATTTTCTCAAAAACTGGTCCTACGATCTTTTTAAAAATCGCCTATATTACTCAATTTTTTATTCTCTACAAGATAGGGTAGGCGCCATGTTTGCTGAAATTCTCGGTGAGGCTGTTTTCACGTAAAAACGTTGTTTTTTTAAGATTACGGCTTTAATATAAATTTTAGCGCAAAAACTTATATAATAAAAGTTGTAGAGAATTTAAAAACCTACAACTTTTATTTCAAACATTTTTTTGTAGCGGTAATTTGCGATTTTCTGTTTTTTTTCTCACGAAAACGTGAGAAAAATCGATTTTTTTAACATTTCGGTCTTAGTATGCATTTTACGACAAAAGTGTATATAATTAAATTTATAGAAAATTAAAAGATCTACAACTTTTGTTTAGAGCATTTTTCTCTACAGAGCCTAGTTTAGCGTGAAAGCGTGATTTTCCGTATTTTTAAGCCAAACTGAGTTCGATTGTCATTTTGCGTCATTCACTCATGATTAAAATAAGGTTATGTTTTTGAGGTTAGTTTTTTTTCATTTCTATTGTTTTAATACTAATGTTAGGTTTATTGTTAATTATTTGCATTGGCAAGAGAAAGTTGTGTGAGTGTTTCACACCAGATTTTTTATTTTTTAAGTTCTGTTACGAAAGGTTATATAAAATGAAACAATTACAAAATTATGAAATTAATAATCATTTAACACAGAATGATCTTTTAGTCCCGTTACCCA
This sequence comes from Catonia carolina, assembly GCA_035578175.1. Taxonomy (NCBI): domain Eukaryota; kingdom Metazoa; phylum Arthropoda; class Insecta; order Hemiptera; family Achilidae; genus Catonia; species Catonia carolina. The sequence continues at coordinate 43,512,742 of JAQMRL010000006.1, read as the reverse complement.
ATAGTTAATGTCTGGTAATTTTTTTCTAAGAAACGGAAATTTTGTTTTGCGATTACGAAGTTGGTAGCCCAACTCAATCGGTATAGATACGATAGTGTGAGTTGATTCTCCTTGAGTTGATTTCCAGTCGTGTTACAAATAGAATGTCTTTTACCCTAGAACAACGGGTTTTTGTTCTTGAACAATATTTTGCTATGAAATCGTACGCGATACGGATACAATTTCAATTTTTTAGCAGCTTTCTGAACACTCAAATATGACAAACCAACTTGCAAGAAAAGTTTTTGTAAACCATGGAGAATTAAGCAATCTCGTTTTCACATTCTCTAAAACGTCATCTGTCAAGAGAGTTGGTCGACCACTACGTTTTCTGTCGCAAACACTACCTGTCTCTCAAAATCGGTTTGTTAGCCTAAAAATTGACATTTCTTCTGGTGGTGGAACACCAACAAATTTAATTTGAAATGATTCTTTTAAACTCGTGTATGATTTTGTAGTAAAATATTTTTAAGAATGAAAACCCGTTGTTCTAGGGTAAAAGACATTATGTTCGTAATACGACCGAAAACGGCACAAAATTTTACACAGCTCAAGGAAAATCAACTCACACTCCCGTATCTATACCAGTTGAGTAGGGATATCAACTTTATGTCACAAAATAAATTTCCCTTTCTTAGAAAAAAATTACCAGACATTTACAATTGAGTAACAGTACTAAAACATCACTCTGTATATGTATTATAGTAATCATTAGATTAAAATGATTACAGTGAATTTTTTTCAATAAACTGTTTTTTTATAGTTTGAATATTCAAAGATTGCATAACAATAACAATAAAAATTTATACTCCAGTGATAAATTTGGCTATGATACCAAATTAAAATTAAATTAACTTTTATTATTATTTCAACTAACGTGTTGAAACTTAAAAATTATTAAGTAAAGTTTATTTGTTAAAATTGTTAATTTTATACTCAAATTATTAACTAACAGATATTTTTTAAATGAACATCAAACTGTTGTTTATTATACTAAATTTACCTCACAGCCAGCTCTCAGGAAGTCCCCAATTTTTGACATTGCTACAAAATATGCAATATGGGGTCGACCAGTTGTCGCAGTACCCCAGTATATTTTAAGATCTCGTTCTTTTAGAATCGGAGTCATTCGATCTTCTCCTAAAACTTCTTGTAAATTTCTAGTTATCAATTCCATTTTTGATTCCCAAGACATGACATCTCCATTGTATAATGCCATTGTGAATTTTTCTTTAACTGTGAAAGGCATAAAGAACAAAAAATGTATTATTAAAACAAACCTCATGGTGTTATCAATATTACAAGGTTTCAATAAAAAAAAACATGACAAAGGGAAATTAATTGAATGAGACAAACTGAAAATTACCAAAATCACAAAAAAAACTAGTGCAGTTGTACATGAACATAGGGATCAAGAAAGTTGTATATATGATTTGTGCTGTCATAAGTGTGCAGGTAAACAAATTGTAGTGTAATGGGCCCAAAAATGATGACATGGAAAAATCTCTTTTCCAAAAATCTGGAATCTATACCGACCTAAAATTGGATATATTTCATGACAACTATAATAACACTTTCTTTAGATAATATATTTAAGGTTATTTTATACTACTTTATAAATGAAACAGACAATATTAGTTCTAGACACTTAAATATCAGTTCCAAATTTTGAAGATGACAAGCCTGTACTAAAATTTTACAAACCTTAAAAACCTATAAGAATAAAGTTATATAACTTTCCAAGTATTATACTCAGAACTCAAACAACCTATTAATATATGTAGAAACTATTAATTGGTAAATTCGATAGTTTTTCTTCATGTATTGCCTTTTGATGTGAGATGTTTCATCATTTGTTACTAGACAAGATAAGGATTTTTATAACAGCTTATCTTATTTGACTAGTTTTTCACGTACATAAAAAAATCAAACCCCGTAACCATTTAATTCATAATTTTAAAAATATTCGAACAACTTGATCCAGATTTCACTCGATCATGTGTAAATGAACTAGGTTATGTCAAAGAAACTTTTTGATTTCGCGTCACTAAAGCAAAAATTTTATCAAATTTGTATAAGATGCAAATTATCTACAATAACACTACACTTTCTTCCTCATAAAAATAAAATAATAAACACTAAAAATAACAAATTCTAATCACATATGTATACACAAACCTTCACAATGTGGCACTGACGTCAAAATGGAAGATGCCTACGCTATCTGTAGGTAAACAACTCTAACTAACTGAAGAACGCAAAGTGAAACAACCTCAAACGTGCGCTACCTATCGGTGTTTTGTGGATTCGTAATTTGTAATCATTTTTAAATTTTGTTTTCGTTGTACTGAATAAACATTTACAGTAAGAAGTTTTGGAAACAGAAAATAATTCTTTCAGTAAGTAAGACACTGAAGTAAAAATATATTTTTAGGTTTTAACACCCATCATTCAAACTCGGATTTTCTGCTTCATACCAGTTTCTCATGACAATTATTTCAGAAAGTGGGAAGCTGAAAATGCTGACACATTGGGAGTATAACCAACTGCTAAATTTTTTAACAAGCCAGCTTCTAATCCAAGAAAAGCCTATGCATTCTATTCCCAGTATGACACTCTTTTTTTTTTTTAATTTACGCCCCAATTGGAGCACTCAAGTCACTCATGGACATGCGTTCCTTGAGGAGTTAGTTGTGGCACCACACTGTTGTTTTCTTCGTTCCCACATCAATTTCATATTCCTTGACCTGGTGGCTCTCAATCTTTCTGCTACAGCTGCATTCGGCTGTCTTTTCTCTCTGAAAGGCAGTTGGGTTATCCTCTTTTCCCTTAGGATGGTCTTCTCTTCTCGTCTCTGGATCATTTCTTCATTTATATTCAAGTTCCTCATGTCTGACATGACTTCCTGTATCCATTTGTTTTGGATCTTATTCTTCATTTGGTAGTCAAGGAGCTGTTTAATGAGTCTTTTACACTTACTAAATTATTTTTTGTAGGTATTTTATAAAAAAACCTTAATCTCTGGAAACTTTGAATGCCATTTTTGTTTTTTATGACCACAATGGATCACTTTAGTCAAATTTAGAAAGCTTCTTCCTTTTCATATTCTTTAGCTTGATGTTCTGCCAGTACGCCTTCATTCAGGTTGATCTTGCTTGCCGAACTTCCTCTGAAACGACTGGTTTCTTCCTGCTTGGGTTTGTTCTTCCATCTGATTTTGTTTCAAATGTACTGTCCTTATTTCTTAAGATTTTTAATATTTCTGTTTTGTTTTCTAAATTATCGAAAGTTAATCCGAGTTTTCTCCACTGGTTGGTTGTTCCAGATGCTCCAATACATCTAACCCTTTTACGTGGCTGCCCATCGTATCCGAGTGCAGCCTTTCCTGTAACTGAATATCTATTTATTATAATTAAAGATAATTTTTGGCCATGAATTGTTCTTTATGAAATTTTAATTGCATGAGAGTTAATTAAAACCATGATTTAATTATCAACTATTAGTAATGTCTCCCTTACATAATATTTTGAGTTCCAAATATCTTAATTCGTGTCAAAACTTTAATAATTAATGGCAGGCATTATCCGCTGTCAATTTTGTTAGGGAAATTTTATTTCATTAACAACTTTAATTGTTGCTGCTGCAGTTAATATCAAAACATTTGAACACAAATCTTTCTGTAATATTGTCTTCAACCACTGTAGATGAATACATAACAGCACTGTGTTTGATTTCCATGAGGGAACAGTGGAACATAACTATTATTTTTATGAAATGCAAAGGAGGTTGGAATTTTAGTTTGGTATTAAAAATCATGAATCGTTAAGGAACTTTTAGGAGCTTCATCAACAGTGTACTTAAACACTTCCAAAAGTCTCTAACAGAATTGCTATTAGGATAAGAAAGATTTTTGTTTGGCTTCTACGCCGGAGGTCCTGGGTTCAATCTATGGCCAAGTCAGACATGTTTTAATCTATATCAACTGACATCATTACCAATTCACAATTAGGCTTACGCAGGCATCGTTGTTGTTATTTAGGCCATCACCCAAAAGGCTGGTTTGAACCTCTAGAGGCTTTACTAAGTAAAACGAGGAGCGAGATAGTTTACAATGGCCATCCTCACTAAGAGGAAAAATATGCTTATCAGCATGTCAGGCCCTCTAAAAAGCATCAACTTTCCGCCCTGCAAATGACACTTTCACTTCATTCACCACAGGGTCTGGTGTATAATGAAATTCATTACTCTCAGAGGAGATAACTTCGAATTAAATGTTTCAGTCATATAATTGGGTTGACTGTGATAAAAACAACTATTTTTTGTAAACCTGGAACTAGCTGATAAAGTGCAAATAATTTAACACTTAACTGGCCTGTTAAGTTATCTACCAGATTAATAACCAGTGGATTTAAATGGCATTCAATACAATTAAAGCACTTCTGAGTCTTTTGTTTACTTCTTTACTCACTGTAGTTACAGAAAAATATGTTTACAAACTTGGATTAATGAACTTTTGATGAATTTTTTTAGTGGTGATTTCATGATTTTGAATAAAATCATAGAATTAGATATATGACTGAATATTTTATTCTGAAACCTTTGATGTTACATCCAAACAGGTTTCAATAAATTTTACTTCCTCTTGCCTATATAAATATATAGGAAGGTAAGTATTAATTTCATGTTGATTCATAATTTCATGTTGTTTTCGAAATCAAGTTTTCACCAGATCTACACGTTTTTAGACCTCCTGAACCCAAAAAAACATGTTTTTAGCGATTGGTCTGTGTGTGTGAACAAAATATTTCAAGAACGGAACATCATACAAACTTGAAACTTAAGTTAGGTACTTTTAGAGGATCCGACACAAACATTTTCATCAAAATCTGTTACTCAGAAGTAGTACTTTATAAGTGTCATTTTTCACTTTTTTGCGATTTTCTCAGAAACAGCTCAAACAATTGTTTTTAAAATCGCCTCATTTACTACATTTTTTATGTTTTATAAGATAGGGTAGGTGCCATTTCTGCTGAAATTCTTGGAGAGGCTTTCTCGTAGAAAAAATTGGTTTTTTTAAGATTGCGGCCTAAATATGCATTTTAGCGCAAAAAATTATACAATGAAAGTTGTAGACAATTTAAAAACCTGCAACTTTTATTTCAAACATTTTTTTGAATAATGCTGAGTTTAGCTATAATTAGTGATTTTATGTTTTTTTTTTCACAAAAATGTGTAAAAAATTGATTTTTTTAAGGTTTCAGTCTTTGTATGCATTTTACGACAAAAGTATATAATCTAATCAAATTTATAAGAAATTAAAAGATCTACAACTTTTATGAAGAACATTTTTCCCTACAGCCTAGTTAAGCGTGAAAGAGTGATTTACCATATTGTAAAGCCAAACTGAGGTTGATTTTCATTTTACATCATTCACTCAAGATTAAAATAAGGTTATGTTTTTTGTTTATTTCTAATGATTTATTACTAATATAAATGCATCACATTGGCAAGAGAAAGTTGTGTGAGTGTTTCACTACCGTTTTTTAGATTGGGGCCTTAGTATGCAATGTACGACAAGTGTATATAATTAAAATTACATGAAATAAAAAACCTACAACTTTTATTCAAACATTTTTTTCTACAGAGCTTAGTTTAGTGTCAATTAATCAGGTTTTTTATTTTTACGTACAGTACTATAGAAGGTTGATTTTCATTTAGTGTCATTCATTATTTACACTGGCAAGAGAGTCGTGTGAGTGTTTTACACCAGATTTTTTAAGGGACATTTTCATTACCAAGATGAACAGATTGGCAGTTAGTTACCTTGTTCCAGAGTAAACACAACATAAAAAGACTTTTCTGAGTAACATTTAATTAATAAATAAAAAAAAACAATAATTTTATAAAATTCTTTTTATTTTAACATAATTTTATATATTAATATATAAAAATACATACCACAAGATTATACAAAATCTTATGTATTAATGTTCCAGTACAAAGATTATTTTATAATACAATATATTTATGTATTACTATTAATTAGTCTTGATAAAATACATTATTATAGAATACAATAACATAACGTAGGCCTAGCTTCTGTTTAAGTAACAAATACATAACATCTTACCTTAAAATACGAGGCGTATTTTTAAAGTAAGTACCGTTTGAAAATAAAAAAAAAATAAAAGGAAATTTGCAAAAACTAATTTTATTTTCGGAATCTACATACTTTTATCTATTTTTCTACATAGTTTCCAAGTTTTTGTAAACACTTATCATATCGCACAACTAAATTTTGGAAACCTTCTTCATAAAAACTTGCCGCCTGCTGTGATTTGACCTTTGGCTTTGACCTTTACGGGAGAGTGCGTGTGTCTCCAATCCATGCTTTGTTGTTTCGATTCGGGAGTGAAATGCGAAATCCACGTTTCGTCTCCAGTTACGATCCGACTCAGCATATCGTCACCGTTTTCGTCATAACGTGTCAGAAAATTCAAGGAACTGTCGAGTCTTTTGAACTCTCTCGAGCGGCCTCACACTGCCGCTCAGACCCGAGCTGCATTGGACTCTTTTGGCTGGGAAGTTTTGGACCACCCACCCTACAGCCCTGACCTTGCGCCGAGCGACTTTCATCTCTTCCGTCATCTGAAACATCACTTGGGCGGCAGCCGTTATGTCGATGACGACGAATTGAAAACGGCCGTGAATTCTTGGTTATCACAGCAGGCGGCAAGTTTTTATGAAGAAGGTTTCCAAAATTTAGTTGTGCGATATGATAAGTGTTTACAAAAACTTGGAAACTATGTAGAAAAATAGATAAAAGTATGTAGATTCCGAAAATAAAATTAGTTTTTGCAAATTTCCTTTTATTTTTTTTTTATTTTCAAACGGTACTTACTTTAAAAATACGCCTCGTACATTCCAGAATAATAAATAAGATTGATAAGGCAACTACTTGTTAACTAAATCTACATTATTATTGCACTATTCATTATTTAGTCATACATACATTTTTAACTTAATAAAACCATCACCGGGATATTGGTAACACTATAATTACTAAAAAATTTATTTATTTTAAAGCTCATACAAATAAAATATATATATATATATATTTTTAAATACAGAAGACTCCCTCTATAATTCAGACACCTCAGGATTGGACCCTTGTCCGAATGAACAGAAGTCATAGCAAAAAAAATACCGGTTATGTGTAGTACTAAACTGTAAAATGGAAGGCTGTTTGCAAAAATGAGCAAAAAGGTTGTTTAAGTTACGTTATTAGACATTTTACAGTACAAAAACAAAACTAGACTGCACCTACGTTTAGTGGTTAGAGCGGATACCAAATATTTTTGCCGATTTTCTGAAGTGCACAGAAGGTTTATTTTGGTAATGGCACGCTCAGTTGCCTCAGCAAGTGGTGGGGGTCAGTGCTGTACCAGATGTGATCAGAATCATGTCGCTCTTGCAACGTTATATATCAGTTAACCTAAAAACAGTTGTCTGTAATGTGTTGTATAACTCAACTCAAAATAAGTGGCCCGTCAATGGTGGATGCGCAGAAGTTTAGTCTGACCTTGAACGACCATGGAGTCATCCGGTACAGTCTGCACTCCAATTACAAGCCTCAATGTTGCTGAATATCTCAGCAGCAACAATGCTCTTTTGTATATTCCTTCGGCACAATTGTTAACTTGGAGTGTCATAAGTTTTAGTTCAATATCATCTTAAATATTACGTTGATTTCTCGTAAATATTAACATTAATTTTCCGAGTAGTTTAATTTTTAGTGCAGTGAATAAAATATATTTTCCAAAACTTAGTTTAAATTTTCAATCAGACTGTACCGAGCGTGTCACAGTATTTCCATCTCTTTCTAAATAGCTCTTTCTCACACAGCCGGTGTGCGCATCTCAGAGGCCACTTGGTTTGATTTTTTTTTTAACATCCGACTGTTCTGCAATTATTGCTAATCCAGACGGTGAAAAATGAAATAATTTTTTTGTAACGTATGAAAATATGCCGTGCCTGAATGGGATTCGAACCCAAGACCGCATGATGAGAGACGAGCACGTTACCAACTACACCAATGCGGCCGGCCACACACACTTGGTTTGAGTTCGGTTATATGTGATAGGTGTTAATTGTTTTATACACTGTTTACAATGGAATGTTTTTAACGTCACTAATAAATGATAATTTCATTGTTCAGCGCCTGTGATTTAGTAGGTTCAGTACTAAGACACGAAATCTATTGACTGAATCTGAACTGTTCGTGCAGCTACACCAGCAAGCTCATTTGGCGTCCATATTACTAAAAACCTGGTATTTTTGTTGTTATCTTCTCTTCAACTCCTTTCATTAATCCCAGGCTGCTACAATGAGTCGTTTGATTATGGTACAGTAAAAAAAAAAAAAAAACACAAAACTTTTAAGTGCTTTATCACCTTCAATTTGCGTATAAAAATCTTGCATGGCTTTTCTGTACTTACCACAGATTCACCTTTGTCTTAACATTTTAACGCATTTAACATTCAATATACACCAATAATATGTTTTCATTTTTCACTTATCTTAATGAACAAAGCACTAGAAAAAGAAAATTGTGCAGTCACAGTAATGTACTGTACAAAAAACGACAATTATGTACATCAGCACGGTAGCAAAAACTACATTATACAACTGCAGACTAAACAAAAAAGGCACTATGTTTACAACGCTAGAGAAACAGCATGTGACTTATAGCTTGTTAACGCTGGCGACGGGCAATGTGGTGTGTATGAGTGAGCGCATGACTTATGCACAAGTGGCCGTCCAAACCATCCAAAATCTGAACCAAAAAAATTCGAATCAGAGGGAGTCTAATGTAATATCAATATTTAAAATATATTTTAATAAGAAACATCTTAAAAAAAAATTTTAATGCTTATATGAAGAAAAATAATTGAAAATCCCAAACATGCCTTCATATACTTTTCATCTGGTTTCTCGAAAAATTATATTTCTCCCTATTCTTCTAATTGACATCTTTCGTTGCATATTCTATAAAAATAATGGCACAGTACAAACTGTATTACTAATTAATTTTTTTATCTATAGATACCTTTTTATTTTGTGTTAAAATAATAAAACAATAATGATTATAGTTAAATACAGTAAAATCTCCCTAATAGTCGAAGAGAATTTTCAAGAAAATTCTCCAGTTTTGTTTATGGGTGTATTTTGTACAGTTTTCACTTTTATATTTATTCAGAAAATAAATACAATGAAGCAGCTGCTTTGTAGGTATATTTTATAGATAGGTTTTTTATTTTTCATTTTTTTCACAGCCATATTTTATTCTCTATGATTACACAACCAATTAAAATTAAATTTAACCCATCATCAATTTACTGATTGATATATCTGGCAAATTTTCTTTCTTACATATCATTTTGTGGATATGCGATGTTTGATAAAAAAAAACGGAATTTCTTAATTTCGCGGGTTTTGTAAATCCTGATTTCCAAATTTTTTTTATCTTGTTGGTACACCTTTTTCTAGCATATGTTCACATTTGCAACCATTTTGAACATACAGTTTATTGTTAGTGGTTGAAAAGAGCACACGTGTTTGCATTCGCTCGGCAATTAGTTACTTCCGAAAAAATGGATAAAAGAGTTTACATTAAATTTTGTGTGAAAAATGTTATCAAGTGTAGTACCACATTCAAAATATTGACTGGCTTTTGGTGAATCTACTATGAGTAAAACAAGTCTACGAGTGATACAAACAGTTCAAAAAAGGCCGTGAAAACGTTGAAAATGACGACCGCCCTGGACGCCCTAGCACATCAATAACCAACAACAGCGTCGTGGAAGTGAGGAAAATGATTTTGAAAGACTGAAGAATCACTATCAGAAAAGTTGCTGATGAGGTCGTGTATCACTTGGATCACATCAAGCAATTTTTCCGGATGTTTTGGATATGAAATGCGTGGCAGTAAAGTTCATTCTGAAATTCGTGAATTTTGAACAAAAAGAATGTTGAGTGGATATCACCCAAAAATTAGTGAATGAAGTCAACAATGATTCAGCATTTCTACAATCGGTCATAAGATGTTATGAAACATGGGTATATGGGTATGATGTCGAAACATGCTTTCGATGTTTCAAGAAAACCATGAAAGGACGACGTTTTGCCACCATTGATGGCATAAAAACAGAATCACTAAAGGAGCTGAAAGCTATACCAAAAAGTGAGTTCCAGAAGTTCTTCCTGTATTGAAAAAAACGCTGGCGCAAGTGTATTGTATCTGAGGAGGATTACTTTGAAGGCGACAAAATTGACATAGATGAATAAATAAATTTTTAAAAAGAAAAACTAAAATTCCAGTTATTTTTTGATCAATCCTCGTATCTCACATTTACAAATTCAATCAAAGATTTTTACCAAAATTTGTTTTAATAGCCATCAAAATTATGCCAAAATATCTAAATATTCCAGAATTTCTATCTGCAACAGCTGGTTCAACAGCACTGCTCGTCAAGTGTTTTTGGGCTGCCATGAGGTCGGTGTTCCATATTAGTCGTGCTTTCTTTGTTCATTAATTCTTACATCTGTTACGTTTGTTCAATTTAATTATAATATTTCTTTAAATAATCTTTGTACCTGTAGATTTGTTTTCTCCTTTTACTCAGAAATTATTTTTTGGTCAGTTCTATTTATATATATAACCGCATAAGTGACGTCACTCAGGAGTAAAGATAGATATATCTGTATCCACTATTATCGAGAAAAATATCTGATGTAATTTTTCGTGGATGCTGAGCCTTTAAAAAACAGTTTTCTATCCAGAAAACCACATTTTTCTGAAATTTTTGTTGGCCCAAACTGTATTTAAACGCATGCGTAACATGAAACTAATTCTGTCATGAAGGATTAAATTTAATTTCTCTGTATTTAAGTTCCTTCACTCATATTATTTTCCAATCTTCTAATAAGTATTCCAAACCTTTCATTCTTGTTGTTGTTTAGGTCATCAGCTGAAAAGCTGGTTTGAACCTGTAGAGGTTTTACTAAGTAAAACGAGGAGTGAGTTGGTTTACCATTGCCTTCCTCACTGAATGGAAAAGTACGCTTATCAGCAGCCGGGCTTTCTGAAAAGCACATATTTTCCATTTTTGCAAATGACATCTTCACTTCATTCACCACAGGGTCTGGCTGTATAATGAAATTCATTACTTTCAGAGGAGATAACTCTGATTAGTGTCTTTTACACCTCTACCTCTTCTGTTCTTAAATGATTCAGTCATTTAATTGGCTGACCATGTGATAAGAAACAGAACTATTTATTTTAGCCCTGCAACGAACAGATTGAGAGTAAATAATTTGACTCTCCGCCTGCCTGTTATAGGCAGCTTTCATTCTTATTACTCATAATTATGCTAATTTTTTTTTACAAATTATGCCTGTAATCCAACTTAGCAAATTTTTAAAATAATTCTACTTGTCTTATCTCTTTATTACTTTATAACAGGTCTTTTCATTTTAAATGAAAATCTGGTAAGTTTGATACCAGCACTAAAAACATTAAAAAAATTAGAGATTCTACTGTATTCCAAACACTGACATTGTTTAATAATGGTCAAGGATGTTAGACTTTCTACAACTTAAAATTGTAATGACTATTTCTCCCACCACCTTTCAAATACTAATAAAATAATAATAAAACAAAAATCTATTCTAATCAGGGTACAATAATAATGGTAAATAAATATTGGTGCAAACTTAATAATTAAATAATAAAAAATATATAACTCAAATTAATAATATATACAAAATATTAGGGTATAACAATAATGTGAATATACTATGGAAGAAAAATATCATGATTTAAGTAATAAAAAAAGATGCCTAATTATATATTCTAATATAAATACAATAGAATATTGCACATGATCAACAAATCTGGCAGAAATACAATTTTAAAGAGGGGATAAAGCGTCCTGTCTTGAAGTTATGTTTAAGTTATACATGACAAATATATCTTTTACATCCTGTATTCTCTACATACCTCATCACAATACTTATGCATAATACATAATAATGTAATAATATATCAATGAAGGAATTTTATAATTTGCTAATTAGCATTTTACTTTTCAGTTAGATCACATCGCTGTATATCAACGTTTCTCATTTCATTAACTGAATCATTCTATGCGACTAGAATTAACAAAAAATGATTTTTTATAATAAACAAATTTATAAATTTACGCTGGTAATGCATACATGTGGCACAAAGAATCAAAAGGGATCTACAAGAACTTGGACTAACTCACAAAGATCTCACGGAAAAATCACCCAAATACAAACAGGTCATCAAAGACCATAACCATCGGCTTACAACACAGAAAAGAGAGTATAAGAAGAGGTAATTTTTAGAAGCAGCCAAACAGAAGCGTGCTCAGAACATGAGAGAACATCACGCCAAAAAGACTGTAAGCTTCCAAACTGACTAAAGTGGTCCATTGTGGCTAAAGAAGCACTAAAAAAATCACACAAACGACAATAAATGGTTGTCAATCCACACTAAAATCAAACATTATAAAATGGTAGAACAACCAGAAATTATGTATGGGTGTGAAACAGTATTTAAGCTTAACCAGAAAAATAGAACAGATAAAATCCAAAAACTGGAATAAAAATCCTTAGAACCTGTATAGGGGAAAAACACAACGTAGAGGGTGAATGGAGACTGTTACCCAATGAACAAATCTACCAAGAAATGAGCCAATAATAGACTCAATGAAGAATAGAATATTGTTCTTTGGCCACTTAATTAGAATACCGGAAGATAGAATAACCAACAGAATAATAAGAAATCTTTATGGCAAAAAAGCAGCACCATTTGGATCAATGAGATTAAAGAGGATATATGGAAGAATTGGGAATAACGTTGTAAGATCTAGAGAACAAGACAGAAAAGTTAAAGATACTACAGGAGAAATACATCAGATGAAGAAAGACGAGCACAATCAGTCAGAATGAAGAGATGCTGGGAAAAACCAAGGAAAAGAACCGGAGAAGAAATTCCAGTAACCTGACTTAAGAGTTCCATTGCCGTCTCAAAAGATAAAAAAAAAACAATTTACTTCTTCCATTTTGTTATTATAAGTAATAATTTATGATACAACATATCTTATTTATTGTTTTTTATATAATATGAACGTAATTTCAGTCAAGTAATTCTACTATGCACTTATGAACATAATTCTCTATCAATTTGACTACCTCAGTATTGAAATATTACTTTAATAATGACTAAAACTAGTAAAAATTACTAGTAAAGCTTTACACTACCAATAAAAACGTCAGAGAGTTCAATTTATAACATTTCAAACCTAAACGTGATAATCTTAGCAACTGATGTAACAATAAACTCTTAAATAAGTCAATTTATAACAACATTTTTAAAAGTTTTTCTAACCACAAATCGACATTTTACATTATGTAATCTGTTTTAACAGATCAACAATACATAAGCCAAAATAATTTTAAACTTTATATTAAACAATATTTTTTATAAAAATATAATGTGAATTATTATAGTACTAAATACTTAACAAAACAATTCCATTCATTGTATTAAAAAAATTTGTTAATTCAACAATTAAGATTTTAAGTTACAAAGTATTCACAGCAGATTCAAACTGATCTTATTGTCAGCACAAAGCACATTTGCAAACAAAAATGACAACAGCATCATATTTAATTAACAAAATTATCTTTGTTATTTTGGTATTCAAATAAATTAATATTAATAATCAAATGTGTATTTTTATTCATAAATAATAAATATATTTATTACAAAAAAGTTAACGACTAAAACTGAATACATGTTAAAATCTGTAATTTTTAATAATTTATAAAAAAAATATACAAATTTGATTGTCAACGACCCAACAGAAAAACCATTATACAGAAACAACATACCTGTAGACTTTTCAATTCAGAGATATTTCAAATTTTAAAATCTCTCTTGGCGGCAATTTTAATTGCCATCTTTCACTTTCCTAAACCCGTTGGTGTAATGATCAGAGCAACTGGTTTCTGTATCACGGGTTCTGGGTTCAATTTCCGATTAGGTCTGAAATTCTTTTATCACTCATTGGTGGCAATTTTAAAAATTGTCATCTATCTTTTCCTTTGTTCATCTGTCACACCCAGATGTCACAAACTACAAGAGATAGCAAGAAACGGTTTTTGGATTTGTAATCTACACAAAACGTTAGTGGGCCTGGATTTGGTTTGAAGTTCAGGTTTCAACTGGAAGTGGCTCAAAACTGGAAGTCAAGAAATCCAAATCAGAATTTGGAAACAAAAATAGTGTCAATCATTTCCTCGTAAAGAGTAAATACAGGAATCATTGGGTTTGAAATTCCGGTTTCGACCGAAAGTGGCCCAAAACTGGAAGTCAAGAAATCAAAATCAGAATAATTTAGAAACAAAAATAGTGTCATTCGATTTCTGTTAAAGAGTAGCTTTTGAAAGCTAAGTGGGCTTGATAAGGGAGGACAACCCCAAGAAAAGTGAACACGCAATGTGACTTCTCAGGTCGACTACTTTTCTTTAGAAAAAATTGCCACGAGACACGTCATCTCGAAACAAAGGATTTTTAAAAATAATTAATAGCTACCACAGATAATGGATATTGTAGTACCATCAACTGGAAGATCTATCCATCTTTAAAATTTATGGAGGATATCACTACATTAAATTTTACTACGCGATCTATAAAAACAAAGATATGAACTTATGAAGTTTTATCAATACAATTGACTTATACCATAACAATATAGTTATAATATTATGAGTTTAACATAGAGGAACTTTAGTCCATAGCACATTGAATTATCAGAACATTAGAAGCTTAAGACAAAAAACTATAGTACGATGTATTTTAGGTAACAAAGTGGACTAAAAACAGGTAACCAAAAAATAAATAATGTCA
Organism: Catonia carolina; assembly: GCA_035578175.1. NCBI lineage: Eukaryota > Metazoa > Arthropoda > Insecta > Hemiptera > Achilidae > Catonia > Catonia carolina. The sequence goes on along the minus strand of JAQMRL010000006.1, from coordinate 43,497,702 downwards.
GACATTCTTTTAGAGTAACTAAAAAAAACCATTACCAAAATAACAAAAAATTTTAATAAAATTATACATATTCTAATTAAAATTTTATTTAAAAAATTATAATTAAAATAAATCTATAATAAAATATATAATAATAACAATATATTTTAAAAAATGACAAAATACTAATGAGTATTATTGATTAAGGCACTTTCTGGTTGAACAATATTAAAAGGCCCTTAAAGTTCGCCCATAGCAACGATAATATTCGATAAAGCTGTTCTTGCATCGCTGTCTTGAAACACCTCTAATACTTCCATCGCTTTTTGTGAGTGTTCTTTTTGTAACTGTTTCGTTAATGATATTCCTGGGCCTTTTGAAACAATACTGTGTACCTATAACATTAATTTATTTAATTATAAACAAGAAATTTTAATTAATGTAATTTATAACAACAGTATAAATAAAAATATTTTCTGAAAAATTTCAAATGATTTACCGGTGTGGAGTGCATTTGATCTTTATACATGAATCAGATCTAATAACAAATTTAACATTTTTTTAGTTTATTTAAAGTCGCATTGACAGGTTGGTCATTAGCGACTACTGTAGGTTTTTGGTACTGTAACGGTGGGCTTTAATGTATTAAAATTTCCAGACCCTAGCCACGAACTGAACTTGGGACCTTTCACTTTGTAAGCTAGCGCGCTAGTCACTACGCCATGGAGGCGGTCAACAATTCAATTATTTTGTTCTGAGTGAAATAAAACAATCACGCAAGCCTATATCAATGGGTTTACAAATTAAGGTCTGAAAAAATACAAAAATAATGGCTCCTCAATCTCATACACGCCACAGTAATAGAGCTAGAGTTTAGGCTTTGTATGGGAATAATTATTGGTGTAATCAACAATGATCTGAAGCTATTCAATGAGCGGCATTATTTATGACTTTTAAAAAGATTTTAAAACCAATAAAACTACTGTGTTGGAGTGTAGCATTATACAGGAGAGAAACGTGGGTGATAGGGGCTGTAAAAAGGCAGAGGATAGAAGCTTTTGAAATGTGGTGTAATAGGAAAATGTTAAAGGTTAGATGGGTGGAAAAAAGTAATTTAGAGGTTCTTAGACGAGTGGATGAAAGAAGTATATGGAAACATCTTACCAGAAGAAGGGATAGGCTTGTGGGGCATGTCTTAAGACATCCAGGTATTGGTCTATCAATAATGAAGGGTAGTATAGTGGGAATGAATTGTAGAGGGAGGCAAAGGTTAGAATATTTAAAGCAAATTACAAAAGTTGTACGGTGTTGCAGGTATGTAGATAAGTAACGACTTGAGCAAAATAGAACAGCTTGGAGAATGGGATCAAACCAGTCGAGAGACTGATGACAAAAAAACGACTGTATCTACTAATATTTTATTTATATTACTTATGCAGTAACTACTACTAGTTACTTATACACTGTAATAATGCATACATACTACTGCCAAGAGTAAGCAAAAGGCACCTACAAAACCAAAGGATGGACGTTTTCCAATTAGAGATCTCAATCTTCTTCATGACAACACCAGACTTCACATGGCTACTTTTACAAAGAAAAAATTGGTTGAAATGCAATGGGAAACCCTTGAACACTCTCTTTACAGTTCAGATTTATCACCCTGTGACTCCTTTTTGTCTGAGCCTTTGAAAGAAGCACTTGGAAGAGAATGGTTTGAAAACGATCAAGCTGTCAAAGACCTTGAGCACTATTGGCTGATAAGTTAACTTTGAAACTTCTTTAAAGAAGGGATCTTCTAGCACCCAAAACACTGACAAAAAAACTGTAGAGCGTAAAAAAAACTATGTTGAATTTTATTAAAAACATTGTTGGCAATATCTTATCAAAAATAAATTTATATAACAAATATTTATTGTTTATATTTTATTTATGGTTTATATTTGACTAACCCTTGTGGTTCAAAAACTGAACATAGAAACTGTACTGCCAAACACAAAACTATTTACTCACCAAACAAGTATTTTATTTTATATATTTTTTAGATTAAGACTTACATACAATATCCAGTTTTGGTAAAGAACTTAAACTATACTAAATTAAATAATACAAACCTTTTCATAATCAACATTTTGAACAGATTCAAGCCCTTTATCAATTTCATTTAATAATGAAGGATCCTGTTCTAAATGGAACATAACTGGTGCTGATGTTAAACTAAACATTTGTCCACTAATGTATTGTGAACCAACTGTAAATGGTTCCAGATCCAAACACGCCTGTAAAACAAAATTGAAAATTGTAATTGAAATCTATTTAAATACCATTTCAAATTCAGTTAATCGAAAAAAAAACAGAGTAATTGTTCTAGGTAAAAAATCGAGAAAACTAATACAAGTGTACAAAGTTTTCTGTAATTTAATACCAAGAGAAGATTTTTAGGAAATTTAAAAAAGTAATTTTGTTTTATAAATTGATTAACACAAAAGTGAAAAGTCAAATCTCTACCCAACCTATAAAACCTACCACATTAGATGTGACAGCATATACCACAGGATGGGGATTACTCTTTAAGAGTACTTTCATTCAAAAAAATTTTTTAATTTTTTATAAGAATTTATAAATCTTTGGAATAAATTAATATAGATTCTTGACTGTTTGATCATAATTCTTATATATGTTATTGTTTCCACATATCTCTACTCTTTCATTAGGAATGTTGTTTAATGTTAAGTTCACATCATTCTTAGTTTTGGAGAAATCCATAAATTTTGTATTATTTAAATGTACGCATAAACTATATGATTCAATAACTCTATTCAGTAGTGTTCCATCATCCTTTGAAGATCTCAGATGTTATTTATTAGCTACATAAAATACTGTTAATATTTTGAAAATATTGAATGTTAAACAATACAGGGTCTGAGGAGCATACCTGCATCTCATTTTAAAAGTAATTACCGCTTTCAAATTCAGCAACTGGAGTGCTCTGGTCGGCATTTGGCGCATGTACCTACATCTATTAGAAAGCCACAGATGCCATCACAAAAATGTTTGACTGTGTTTACATTTGTTTGTGAGTATTTAAAATGCCTCCACCGACTATGAAATATGCGCTAATTCATTTTCTTAGTGCTAAAGGCATAAAAGCGGCTGAAATTCATTATGAGATCAGTGAGGTTAATGGAGAAAACATTATGAGCAATGTAATGGTATGGAAATAGGTTAAAGCTTTTAGAAATGGCTAAATGTTCATGATGAGGAATGAAGTGGGCGACATTCAGTCATTACTGAAGATTCAGCGCAGAAAATTGATGAAAAATGGAAAGAGAACATATATGCTTTATGATTTTATCGTTATTGATGAGTTTCCTTAAATGTCACGAAATGTTCTGTATGATATGTGACCGAACGTTTAAATTATTGAAAGTTATGTTCAGACGGCAGACTTCCATAAGGATGGGATTCAAAAGCTGGTAATACGACAATACGATAAATGCCTTAATATTATTGGAAATTATGTAGTAAAGTAGATTAATGTACAGGCTTTCATGTAAAAAATAAAATTGTAAAGAAAAGTAGGCTATACTAGTTTTTGTTTTTATATTTAAAAACAGTACTTACTTTACAGATAATAACTTATTGAAAAACTTTGAAAACTTACCTGCCACGCAAGAGCAAGATGTTTACCAAATTTATATCCCTCATTCTGAAGGTGAGTACCATGACCCGCTAATTTTAATGTACCTTGGCACGATTTACCTAATAAACTACCAGCTGAAAGAACATTCCTTTGTGTCCAGTCTTCTATAGCTCCCGTTTGTAAAAATAATGATGGTAAAGGATTATTCTGTTTGTCTCTACGCCCTAAAAATTCACCTTCTGCCAAATCACGAACAGCACTACTCATTAGTTCTACAAGCTGAAAAAGTAAATAAATTAATATGATATTACAAGATACGTATGTTAAAAAAACCACAAAATATAATATTATATTCCATAATAAATTTAAATAATTTGTTAAATTAGAATTTCAATTTAGGAAATCTAAATTGACAATTTAACCATAGTTTTATTTAATTCGGTGAAGTTCAATTCGTAGACATTAATTACCTATCTTATTTTTGCTTATTAAATTTAAGGAAAACTTTGAGTTCCCAGCATTAGGAATTGCTGAAATACTCAAATCAGAAACAATCATTATGTACAGATGGTGCCATTTCATACAGTGCATGAACCTGCCTCCTTTATTCCGCAGGAATACTGCCACAACCCATCTTGCCTTGAGTCTACAGTCTGTTTATTGGCTCACCGTTGATCGTGTACATAGAATAAATAGTACATTGTAGAATAGCACCTTCCAACGACTACAAACAACTCTTAATCTCCATGTGCCATATGGACTGGCAACATCAGTAGTCTTATTAAATCCATAGTATTAAATCCTAGTATTTTGATTTTGAATGTACCCAAAATAGATTTTTAAAAAAATCATTTAGAAATCCTAATATCTTATAAAGAGTGTATAAAATGTGTTTGGGGATTTCCCTCCAAAAAAAGTCAGTAGCTAAAACAATAATGTAACAGTAAAATAAAATCCCTCAGAGGAACAACTGACTATTAAGCCAAAAGCTGAGGTTTAATTCTCAGCGGGCAAACACCAAGAATCAGAAAGGTTTTAGAGTTCCATTTACTAATTCACTACTATTTTACTATTGCCTAATATAACTATTTTACTTACCAACACCTGAATTTGGTAAAACATTGGTTTTAAAGGACTTAGTCCCAAATGTGTGTACGTTGCAATCTGTTCAATTTAAAAACAATAAGCAACCTGTGACCCAATAGCTATGTCCACACTCGTGTGATGTAGCATGCCATTTAGAGAGGCAAGCCATTTCACCTATCCGCACTCGTTTGAAGAGCTTTATCTCAAAAAAACATAACGAATATTTTTGAACAATACACTAAATTAAAGCCTGTTCTTTCCTGGGTTGATTGGTTTGACTTAGATTATTTTATTTTGAAACTAGTCGGAAATACAGCAATTTACGCATAAAGAGTACTCAAGATTTTAGCTGGTTTTCCATTAATGTGGTTTTTAAACGTCCGTTACTCCGTCCAGGCTTTTCATAAAAGAACGGCGTTTAAGTACGTTGAAGATCAGAGTTTTCTCAATATGAACATTTATAAATAGAAGTCCAATGTTCCATTTTAAAATGCCGACCATATTTTTTTTAATAAAGTGTATTTTTGGCTTCACGTAAAGATAGGGAAATGATTTTTGGACTGAACCATGCATTTTTACAGCAGTATTGTCCCATGTATCGTATTTTGCATTTGTAATTAAAAATAGATATGTGGTGTTAACAGAAAATTCTATTAGCCTCTAAACTTCTTGAGGGGAAACTAAGCACTATAGCGGTATCCGCTCCAAGTACAGTCGTTTAGAAAAACGAACTGTAGTGTTTTTCCTGCTGCAACTCATTCTGAATTTTATAACAATGTCTTTATTTAAAAAAAATAAACGCTTTGCTTGACATAATATTGTTGCGAAAATGCATGGGTCAGTCCAAAAATCATTTCCCTACCTTTACGTGGAGCCAAAAAAACACTTTTTTAAAAAATGGCCAGCATATTAAAACGGAACAAGAGATTTAACTTTTAAAACTTTTTTATTCATATTATAGAAAAAAAACTCTGATCTTCAACATACTTAACCCTCTTGCAGCGGACTGTTTCGCGTAAAACAGTAAAACCGGTTTCGTATAGCCGCGACCTTATTTAAAATGTTTTATCTAGCGTCATTACTAACGAAAAATTATGAAAAAATTACAGCTAATTCATATAAAACATACGCACATTTTGAATATAATAACATGAAAATCGCTTTATTATTCTTTGCGTTTAGAGCGAGCGAAATATTCACCCGCGAAAATTTGGTGTTTACTTTAGATTTTTTACTATAACGGGCTTAAATTTCAGTTTAACAAAAATTTGTATAAAACATGTTTTGTAGGTAAGAGTTTACTGAATAAATTGGTATTTTTCATTTTATTTTCCATAAATATTTCACGGAGTTACAGAGTTTTCAAATTATTTACTAGATCAAGAATTGAACGTGCGAGCAGTAAACATATATTTCACAACTTTTGAAGTGACGTCACACAAACAAAATTATCTTTAGGGTGCAGCTATTATATAAGATATATATAGGAAATTGTTTTATCTACAAAAACCTGTTTTCAAAAGGTTTGTAACGAGCCAGACAAGGAAGAACATACAATTTACTTTTATCTCTGTTTTTACGATTATTTTTTGTTCCTGGAACTGATAAACCCCTCCACAGAATAACATTGACCTCTCCGCCTGTCAGAAAGAGCACGTTCCTATTCAGAAATGTCCCTTCTACAAGCCAGACCAATCAGAATTCATCTACGTTCTTTTTTTCACGTACACCACATGAATGAATCGAAAAAGGGAAATTCTATAACCTTGGCTCTTAACATCGCACTGTACAGGGAATAAAAAATTTCCCTTTTATGATATCCTTATTCTGAAATGCGTAAAACACGCGTTAAGAAATCTACTACAAGATTCATACCATATTTTTTGTTCTACGATGTATACTGACTGTGATGTCATGCATTTAGTGAATGACCGCGCGATTCAACCGGTTTGCCACAATTGTGGTGTTTCGGTGTATAAGGGTTAAACACCAATTTTTTTAAAAATCCTGGATGAAGTAACGGACGTTTAAAAGTCACATTAACGGAAAACCGACTAAAAACTGAGTACTTTTTTGCGTAAATTCCTGGAGTTATCTCCGATTAATTTTTAAATAAAACAATCTAAATCAAACCAATCAATGCAGGAAAGAACAGGCTTTAATTTAGTGTATTGTTCAAAAATATTCGTTAAGTTTTTTTTTGAGATAAAGCTCTTCAAACGAGTACGGGAAAGTGGTATGCCTCTAAGCGTATGTGACATCGCAAGTCGAATCGCAAGTTGCAAAAGAAAGCGCACGAGTGTGGACATACCTAATGAGATGAGGATGATATGTATGACATTGTAAATGAGATGTAGTCATGTACAGACTCAGGCTGACAATTCCTGAGAAAGTATGGTTTATTGAACCCCAACCATCAAAGTACACTGGTAACCAATATCTAGTACATTCAAATTTGTATAAAAGTAACTACGTTTACTAGGATTTGAACCAAGGAACCTTTGTCTCAGCTGTAACAGCTGATCAGCGGCAACAACTTTACATTTAGACCAATCTGGTGGGTTAAAAGGAAATTAAGAAAAATTTAATGAACATTAATTAACATAAAAATAAAAATATAAACCTTGAATAAAATTTGAACAAAACTACAACCTTTTATTTTCACAGAATTAAGATTTGGGAATTACGAGTTAAATTCTCAAATTACGAATTTGAGAATTACACACTCGTATTAAAACAAAATTCATTAGTAACTTACATCTTGATTTCTAAGAGCTGCCAATTCCGCACAAGAATTACCTAATAGATAATCACCACTTAATAAAGCAATTTTATTTCCAAAAGTCATATCATTTAATACTGCTGGTTCTGGGTATAAATTCGGATAAATATTTACCAATCCTTTATGCACAAGATGGCTTGTTCTTATCATTTCTGTAACTTCAGCTAATGCTCTTTGGCTGAAAAAAATAAAAATACAGTATTCAATAACTATTTAACTTTATATTATATTTTATTTACATAATAAAAGTGCTATACACTTTTTGTCTTTTTTGCTAATAAAAATAAAATAATGTTTCAATAAAATTACTTACTGTAATAACAATAACTCCAGTAAATTAATAATAATAATAATAAAAATTAATAAAAATAAAAAACAAAAATTCCAACGAAAAAAAATTTAGGCAAAACTTGATCAAAAATAATATTCCTTATTATTAAATTAAGAAAAAGAAAAAGGAAAAAGAAACAGTAGAAGAAAAGAAAGAAAAAAATATGTGTCTGTTCTATGAATTAATGTCATTTATTAATTGGTGAGCATCTGATAACATTTTTACTTTCTCTTGCCTATATGAATATATAGGAAGGAAAGTATTGTTTTCATGTCGATTTTTCGAAATCGAGTTTTCACCGGATCTATACGTTTTCAGACCCCCTGAACCCAAAAAACATGTTTTTAGCGATTGGTCTGTGTGTGTGTCTGTGTGTGTGTGTGTGTGTGTGTCTGTGTGTCTGTGTGTGAACAGAATATCTCAAGAACGGAACATCGTACGAACTTGAAACTTGAAACTTAAGTTACATACCACTACCGGACGCGACACGAACATTTTCATCAAAATCGGTCAACCGGAAGTAGTAGTTTATTCGTATAATTTTTCAGTTTTTTGCGATTTTCTCAAAAACTGGTCCTACAATTTTTTTTAAAATCGCCTATTTTACTCAATTTTTTATTCTCTACAAGATAGGGTAGGCGCCATGTTTGCTGAAATTCTCGGTGAGGCTGTTTTCACGTAAAAACGTTGTTTTTTTAAGATTACGGCTTTAATATAAATTTTAACGCAAAAACTTGTATAATAAAAGTTGTAGAGAATTTAAAAACCTACAACTTCTGTTTCAAACATTTTTTTGTATAACGCTTAGTTTAGCGGTAATTAGCGATTTTCTGTTTTTTTCTCACGAAAACGTGAGAAAAATTGATTTTTTAAACATTTCGGCCTTATTATGCATTTTACGACAAAAGTGTATATAATTAAATTTATAGAAAATTAAAAGATCTACAACTTTTATTTAGAGCATTTTTCTCTACAGAGCCTAGTTTAGAGAGAAAGAGTGATTTTCCGTATTTCTAAGCCAAAATGAGGTTGATTTTCATTTTGCGTCTTTCACTCATGATTAAAATTAGGTTATGTTTGTTGAGGTTAGTTTTTTGTTTATTTCTTATGGTTTATTACTAATGTTAGGTTAATTGTTAATTATTTGCATTGGCAAGAGAAAGTTATGTGAGTGTTTCACACCAGATTTTTATAAGAATTGTTCGTAATTATCAAAAAATGGATCGGGTTCCAAATTAAATTTATTGAAAAAGGATAATGTCCGTATTTTTTTTTTTTTTTTTTTTTTTTTATTCCTAATGTGTGTACGTTGCAATCTGTTCAATTCAGAACAATAAGCAACCCCATGACCCAATGAGATGAGGATGATGTGTATGACGTGTAAATGAGGTGTAGTCTTGTACAGACTCAGGTCGACCATTCCTGAGAGAGTATGATTAATTGAACCCCAACCATCAAAGTACACCGGTAACCACTGTCTAGCATTCAAATCTGTATAAAAGTAACTACCTTTACTAGGATTTGAACCTGGAACCTTCGTCTCCGATAATCAGCTGTTAAACAGCTGATTTTGGCGACGACTTTACCTCTAGACCAACCCGGTGGGTTATGTCCGTATTAAGAAAGTATTATTGTATTGCACAGTATCCACTCTACGCAAATAAAACAGATATAATCTGTTTTATTTGCATGATTTTATTTGTATGTTCTGACAAAGGTACATAATAAAAAATATTTTTAACAATATCATCTCGGTCAACATTATTATTTAATATTTTATATAAAAATTTCAAACAAAGGTGAATCATGCAGAATAGATAAGTTATTTAAACTAAAACGGAGTTTTATAAAAGTGATTGAAGAGACAACATTTTTAAAAGGATTTTAATGAAATAACTCAATTTAGATATCTAATTCTACGAGTATTTCATGTCATAAATTTCATTATACTAGTAACCACAAAATTGTGAGCTTCCTAGTACACCAAGCAGTCATGTACCCCTGCCTATCCTACCTTACAATGTTGTCAATTCCACCCACCCTGAATAAGTTTGTAATCTTATAATGTTTATGATAATAAGATAATAATAAAAGATAAAAAGTTTGTTCCCACTCTGCCAAATATGGCAACACTGCATTACTGTCTAACTAGTTTAGGCTCGCAATTTCTTGGTTACTAGTAAAACCATTTTTAAGCTGCCTTGATTTCTTTTTATTTCTGACTCAGTACAGTAATAAATAAAAGGAAATCAAGGCAGCTTAAAAAAAGGTTAGTGAAATTTATTGATATGAAAAAGAATTAATTTCAAGCTGCAGGATACATAAGGATTTATTTTTGAATTAGATATCTAAATTTAATTTAATTACTAAAATACTTCAAAGTAAATTTAAATTGAATTTAATAAAATCATTAAATGTTTTTTAATGAATTATGACACATGCAAAGATGAGTAAATTAAAAACGTTAATAACATTTAAAAAAATATTATCAATTAGGTAGATTACAAGAGGCATTTTAAATATTTATGAAGAAAATTAACTTAAAAATTTAAGATCCAGTATGATTTACCTATGGAGAACACCAGCTGCTTTATCTTCTTCCATTTCATCCACATTCAGATGTCCAGCTGCTTTTGATATTAGAAGAACTATTAAACCCCAAGCTTGCATATTGTTTCTTCCATTATATAATAAGCTCCTGTTAACAAATTAATTAATTTTTAATTTAACTCCAAAATGTTGATGGAACAGCATATGAAAACAAAAATTTAAAATACCGCAGATAAATCTTATTACTTTCTCTTGCCTGCATGAATACAAAGGAAGGAAAGTATTGTTTTCATGTTGATTTTTCGAAATCGAATTTTCACCGGATCTACACGTTTTCAGACCCCCTGAACCCAAAAAAAACATGTTTTTAGCAATTGGTCCGTGTGTGTGTGTGTGTGTGTGTGTGTGTGTGTGTGTGCGCGCGCGCGCGCGCGCGCGTGTGAACAGAATATCTTAAAAACGGAACATTGTACGAACTTGAAATTTAAGTTACATACCACTACCAGACCCGACACGAACATTTTCATCAAAATTGGTCAACCGGAAGTAGTAGTTTATTTGTGTCATTTAAACTTTTATTTAAAGAATTTTTCTCTACAGAGCCTAGTTTAGCGTGAAAGTGATTTTCCGTATTTTTAGCCAAACTGAGGTCGATTTTCATTTTGCGTCTTTTACTCATGATTAAAATAAGGTTATGTTTTTCGAGGTTAGTTTTTTTGTTTATTTCTAATGTTTTATTACTAATGTTAGGTTATATTGGTCATTATTTACATTGGCAAGAGAAAGCTGTGCGAGTGTTTCACACCAGATTTTTTTTAGTTTACTTTAAGGTTGTATTAAAAGTTGTCATAAGTGCCTATTGTGGGTTCTGGAACAGTAGGTTATAATTTACAATAGCTTTTAGAACTAACCAGCAATTGAACTTGGAACCTCCACTTTGTAATCAAAACTACCGCACCAGAGAAATAGCCACTTTATTATTTTGTAGTAAATAAATAAACTTTTACAATGAACTTTCCTTTTTGCATGGTTTTTATTTTTGGAAAGAGCCAAATTAAAAGTCGAATGGTGCTAAATCCAGAAAAAAGGTATACATGGACAGACAGGAATCTTTGAAATGTGCAATACACTTTTTCGCTAGCCATTTTGAAAATCCCGATGATTAATCATTAATTATTATTATTATTATTCTATTTTTGCTCCAACAATAAACTGAACTTAACTGCCCATTTTTATGCTTAAAAATTTATTCCAATTTCCTCTTACACGCCAAGAAATTTGATTGTATTTCAGGTGAGAGTAAATATATATGCATAATATCAAGGAGTATACTTGCAAAGTGTTTTTAACCAGTTATTTTTTTAATTATGAATTTAATTAAGTTAATATAATTGAGCACACCTATTTAACAAGTGTCTTGTATAATTTAGAACAGGTTGTGAGATTAAAATAATATACTTTTTAATGTAATTAATGTAATAACTGAGCAGCTTAAATGAGAACGACGACAAATTAATTAAAACGGAAATAAAATTGTGAACAATTACCTATATTAGTTTTAAATCCAGTAATAATTTGACATATTATTTTTTATTATAATTTCTTTTTGAATCTTAAACAATCTAACAGAAAAGCTACTAAATAAAGTTCTGATTCTTTCCATTTTCAAACTTTGTTTTATTTATTTATTCACTGAATCAATTAGTAATTAGTTATGGAATACTGGGATGGCTCAGTACTTGTTAATTTTATTTCGAACCTCTGGGGCAAGTGGAAAAGCTCATTTGACGAGTAATCAACAAAAACCACTCGCTCCATCCTTCTGAGCAATATTGTTTAAGGACTTTTAAGTATGCTAAAAGTTCATAAACTTTAAGCTCAGGAACTAACTATACAAGCACACAAGATACAGCGAACTTCCCAAGATGAGTTCAAAACTACATCATCAAGAAACAACCATTTGATTTCTTTGCGTATAACTACTAAAATTCTATTACAAAGACATTTTTGTTACCTCACTTTCAAACTGTACAACCTAAGTTACTATCCCAAAATTATACAAGTAGGCCTATATGGAACATCATAAAGTTTGAAACTGAATTAAAGAAAGTACTATCTAGCATATTTTTTTAGGTTTTACATCTGACTGTTTTGCAATTACTGCTAATGCAAAAGTTGAGAAGGATGATACATGAAGATGAGAAATGAAAAAATGCCAGACCTGACTGGGAATCGAACCTGGAACCCTGGCATAGAAGCCAGTTGTCTAGCATCTAGCATCTGTAGGCAGTACAAGAAGGAAATTATGACCTTTAAATCTGTGAGCTCGTACACTAATATTTTGATTTTAAAAATAAATGTACAACTTAAGGTTATTCATGTACACAAATTTGTTTTTTTTTTTTTAAGGAATTGTTACTTATTTTTTGTTCTAAGCTTGACTGTTATGCACATTAAGGCAAATGCAAAAAATGATACACAAAAAATGAAAAAATGCATAAATCAAGAAAATGGAATCAAACCTGGAACGGCTGCCATAGAACCCAGTTGCCATGACCACTACACCAATGGGCCAGATATTTTGTTAACATTTAATGAATAAATATTAAAAAATTCAAAAACCCCTATCAAAAATTTTAAAAATAACAGTAAAAAATCTTAATGTCTTAAAATTATCCTTTATATTTTCTTTATATTTCACATCTTAAAATGTTGTTCATAACAGACAGGTGAAGAGTTAAATTATTTGCAATCAATCTGTTAGTTCCAGAGCTACAAAAAATAGTTATGTTTCTTATCACATGATCAGCTAATTAAATGATTGACTCGTTTATGAACAAAAAAGATAGAGGTGTAAAAGACACTAGAGTTTTCTCCTCTGAAAGTAATGAGTATCATTATAGCCAGAACCTGTGGTGAATGAAGTAAAGGTGTCATTTGCAGGGCGGAAAGTAAGTGATTTTCAAAGGGCCTGGCATGGTGATAATCATACTTTTCCATCAGTGAGGAAGACAATGGTAAACCAACTCACTCCTTGTTTTACTTAGTAAAACCTCTAGAGGTTCAAACCAGCCTTTCGGCTGATGACCTAACCAACAACAAAAAAACCGTAATGTCATTAACATACCTTTATATTTTTTCAATACTATTTCATATCTTAAATGAACAAATGTTTAAAAACAACATTAGCTTATTTCGATAAATTTTGATACATGGGCAAGCCCCTTTAATAAATTTGTTTTTAACATAAATGAATAAATAGATTGATTTATGAAGCAGAAAATAAATATATTACAAAATAAATATAAATTAATGAGACAATAGACATTTTTTAATGTGTTTTTATTTTAAGGTAGGCCTAACAGATTAATATCTTTCTTGTACAACTTACAAAATATTTTACAAAGTTTTATCAGTGAAAGTAGAAGATTTCTAACAACCTCCGTACCGATTTGGCCAAATATACCAACATCTAATTAAAAATTATTAATATCTATATATATATATTTAACAACAAATTAGTACTTGGACAGCGTGCCAGTTGATTTGGCATCGTTCCATCAAACCTACTAATAATTGCTTTCAATTTTTCTTGTTCTCATATACATTGTAATAAAAAACTCATTTCACCTTTAAATTTTCCTTTTTTCATCCTCTTATCAGTATGCCCTTTAATATTTTTGCAGCTGGCAATCACAGTTATTTTAACACAGTAGAATCATAATTTAAAAGTTTGTTGGTCATTTTATTTTGTGTTAATGAAATCGGAAAAATCAATCGTGTTATAGTTAATGTCATCAGCTGAAAGACTGGTTTGAACCTCTAAAGACTTTACTAAGTATAACGAGGAGTGAGGTGGTTTGCAATATTGCCTTCCTCACTGAGTGGAAAAGTATACTTATCAGCATGCCAGGCCCTCTGAAAATCATCTACTTTCCACCGTGAAAATGACACCTTCACTTCATTCACCACAGGGGCTGTATAATGATGAAATTGATACTCTCAGAGGAGATAACTCTGATTAATGTCTTTTACACCTCTACCTCTTCTGTTCTTAAATGCTTTAGTCATACGAGGTAGGGTCAAAAAGTTCCCGGAATGGTCACATGCAGTCAAGCATTTGTTTGCTGGAAGGGAAAGTTTTGTTTGGAAGGTTGGTATCACTCTAGGGAGGTCCTGTGCCTTCAGCAGGCAGTTAGAGTTGGTTTTCTACGTGCGGTGTATGATATTTTAGACGTAGTTTTTTTCCTTTCGTCGTATTGTGAAATGCCATCATCAGAGTAGCGTGCCAATATCAAATTCTATGTGTTGCTAGAGAAATCACCCTCGGAGACTCTTGAGATGCTGAAGAAAGCATACAAAAATGATGCAATGAAAAAAACGGCAGTTTACGAGTGGCACAAGCATTTTCGTGACAGTCGCACAACAATAAAGATGATGTTCGGACTGAGTAGCCTTCCACTTCTACCACAGATGAGAATGTTGAGCTCGTTCGACAACTTGCCAGTGCAAACAGGGAAAACAATCAACAAAGAATTGCACACAGAGATCTTAAAACGGTTACGAGATACAATTCGACGAAAACGGCGTGAAAAATGGGAAAATGGGCAGGGAATGATTTGTTTTTGTTGCATGATAATGCCTAGTCACATCGCTCCCTAATGGCGAAACAATGCCTTGCAAAGAACAATGTCACCACTCTGGAACACCCTCCAATATTCTTCCGATCTTGCACCACCGGATTTTTACCTGTTTCCACAAGTCCACAACTGAAAATGATATTGAAGTGACATCGTTTTGCTGATTCATCAGAGGTGATGGAAAATGCGACGAAACAGCTGATAGAACTTTCGAAAAATGGCTTTCAGGAGTGTTTTCAACGATTGTATGAATGGTGTAATAAGTGCTTAGATGCAGGAAGAGAGTATTTTGAAGAAAAATAGGATTAAAATGTTATACATACTTTCAATCAATTTCTATTAACCGATTCCGGGAACTTTTTGACCCAACCTCGTATAATTGGCTGACCATGTAATAAGAAATAGAACTATTTTTTGCAGCTCTGGAACTAGCAGAGCGAGTGCTAATAATTTAACACTCAACCAGCCCGTTATGGGCACACAAAAGCAGTGTAATATTTATATAAAAAAATAAAGAGCAAAGTATAAAAAATAGTATGAAATAAAGTTGGGAGTATATAAACACACATACTAAAGTAATATGGTACAGGAAATTAAAAATAAATCACTGGAGATTTAACAAAGAAGAAAATTGTCTAATTTTTTTTAAGCAATTCCCATAGAATATAATATACCAAAGAAAAATGTTTTCAAACAATATAGGCCTCTACATGACCATGAATTTTTTTTTGAATAATGGATGAATAACTTAATTTGAATTAAGAAGGACTTTTCAAGGGGATAACATAAATATTCAATTAATGGAGTATTTCAAACATAGAGATTCAAATTAGAGAAGTCCAACTGAATTATAAAAAACCGACATTTGTTTGTTTGTACAAGGTTATCTCAGAAACTACCCAAATGGTTTCAACAATGTTTTTCCTGTTTCAATACTTAGAGCTTCCTGAGTAATAGAGCATTAATTTTTTTTTAATTTTGTCATCCTTAATTTTATCTCTTTGAGTTAAGATTAGTTATTTTATTTATCTAACAAGCAAGTATCATAACTGTCAAGTTATGATACTTGCTTAAGTCAGATTAAATTGTTTTTTTTTTTAATTTATTCAAGAAGCACTGATAGCTTGGTCATTAGCGACTACTGTGGGTTTTGGAACTGTGTTGGTGGGTTTTTACACGTTAAAATTTCCAGATCCTATCCAGGAATCGAACCCAGAACCTTTCACTTTGTATGTTAGTGCGCTAGTCACTATGCCACAGAGGTGGTCAAAGTGAGTTTTTATTTAATACAATCAGTAAACAAACTTTTTAGCATGAAAGATTTAACCCTTTCAGTACCAACCTCCAGAAAACGGACTTCGATATATTCTACAGTTTAGCAGTTCTTAGTTTGCTCCTACTGACAACAAATCTAAGCCAGCTACTACAGGGTCCACGCTAGAGTCCGCGACTTTATGGACGTCATATTCGTATTAAGTTAACTATGTTTTAAATTATAAATACTTTAAGTACTTAAAACATCAGTCATGATATGATGTAGGCCTAACAAATTCATTTATAAAAATACTCTAAAAGTATTTTGTATTTAAATACTTTTGAAAGTCGTTTTACTTTCTCTTGCCTACATGAATATATAGGAAGGAAAGTATAGTTTTCATGTCGATTTTTTGAAATCGAGTTTTCACCGGATCTACACGTGTTCAGACCTCCTGAATCCAAAAAACATGTTTTTAGCGATTGGTCTGTGTGTGTTGTGAACAGAATATCTCAAGAGCGGAACATCGTACGAACTTGAAACTTAAGTTACATACCACTACCAGACCCGACACAAACATTTTCATCAAAATCGGTCAACCAGAAGTAGTAGTTTATTCGTGTCATTTTTCACTTTTTTGCGATTTTCTTAAAAACTGGTCCTACGATTTTTTTTAAAATCGCCTGGTTCACTAAATTTTTATGCTCTACAAGATAGGGTAGGCACCATGTTTGCTGAAATTCTTGGTGAGGCTTTTTTCACGTAAAAAAATTATTTTTTTAAGATTACGGCCTTAATATGTATTTTAGCGCAAAAATTTATAAAATAAAAGTAGTAGAGAATTTAAAATCCTACAACTTTTATTTCAAACATTTTTTTGTAGAACGCTTAGTTTAGTGGTAATTAGCAATTTTCTGTTTTTTTTCTCACGAAAACCAGTGAAAAATCAATTTTCTTTCGGCCTTAGTATGCATTTTACGACAAAAGTGTATATAATCAAATTTATAAGAAATTAAAAGATCTACAACTTTTATCCATAGCAATTTTCTCTACAAAGCCTAGTTTAGCATGAAAGAGTGATTTTCCGTATTTTTAAGCTTAACTGAGGTCGATTTTAATTTTGCGTCTTTCACTCATGTTTTTTGAGGTTAGTTTTTTGTTTATTTCTAATGTTTTATTACTAATGTTAGGTTTATTGTTAATTATTTGCATTGACAAGAGAAAGTTGTGTGAGTGTTTCACACCAGATTTTTTTTGTTACTTTTTTTATCAACGTGTACTCATTTTTATATAATGCACACGCTCAGTGACGTCATTATTTGTTTACATTAGGAGCAAACTAAGAAAGGCTGGACTTTATGTAGTTATTACATCCGGTTTACCGGACGTCCATAAATTACGCATAAAGTGCCAACGTCCGGATAACCGAACATTTCCAAAAAAACTTTTTAACAAAAATTAATGGAATAATATATTTTGAAACCGCCTCCGTGGTGTAGTGACTAGAGCACTAACCTACAAAGTGAAAGGTCCCAGGTTTAGTTCACGGCTAGAGTCTGGAAATTTTAACACGTTAAAACCCCCGTTATGATACCAAAACCCACAGTAGTCGCTAACGACCAAGCTGTCGATGCGACTTTAAATAAACTAAAAAAAAATATTTTGAATATTTTTATTGTTACAATTCCTTTTCTTTACGAACACAATAATAATTAATTTTTAACAGGATGTTTTTTTCTGTAACAAAATTTTGGTCCGCAGTGGCAGGCTTACACAAGTTTTTGAAATAAGGGCTGGCACTTTTTGTACACCCTTATTCAAATTAAATGGCACTTTAGATCAAACTTTTAAATATTGTTTCGGCACTGAAAGGGTTAATGCACTTAAAAAACCATTAATCTGAAATTATGTAAGAAAAATATTTGGCATTTGTTAATAAGGTAATTTTACAGAAAATAGTTTAAACTTTTTATAAGTAACCAAGATTTAGAAAAAATTATATTTTAAATTTTGTATTGTGATAGTAGATAAAGAAAATCCTTTCTACGTAAAAACAAAGTATAAAATTTTAAATGACTAACAATAAAAGCACACATATTTTTTCAATGCCACGGCTTAAATTGTACCTTTTGAGTAATATTCTTAGATAAGATATCATAGCACACAATGCGTTTTATTTTAATTATTCAGGCTTAAAAGTGTATATGAAAGTCAAATAAAAATTGAAGTGATAAACAGGAAGTGTATGAATTACATGTTCAGAGACTACCTGAAGATAGAGCAGGAAATTTTATTATTTTACCACATAAAAAACTGTGTTCAAGAACTAATTTTCTTATGATTAAAAGTGTATCATTTAAGTTAAGTTTATGAAACTTAATTTTCCACTTACTTGGCAGTTTTTAGGAGAGGATGATTTGAACCAACCAACTTCCTCAAATGTAAAGCAACATTTGCTATCTCATCACTCAGCAGCCAGCGTAAACTTAAAAATGAAGTTGGATACCCTACAACTTTTTCAGCTTCGGAAACAGCTCTATTCCAATCAGGCCTTTGATTCTGAGCTAACTTTCCAGCTACATTGTAATCCTTATTACTACAATGAAACTGTCTGTTGGAACACAATACAACACTATTTTTCTTTAAATAATCCTTCAAGACAGTAGTAAACACTGAATTATATCTTTTCATTAAAGTACTACACATAACACTCCCGGACACTGCCATCGTATTTTTTTTAGATAAAAAATAAAACACTATTTTAACGGGAAATGAACATTACTGCATCAAACCAACAAAAGTGAAACGGAGAAAGTGTTTTACGCAGTGGCCATGTACTGAATTCAACGTTACATACCATTGACTATCCTAACCCCACTACCATAAAAAGTGAAAGCAGATAGAACCAACTTTTACTGTCAAATAACATGTTAATTCTGTAATAACTATTACAAGATTTTATAATCAGTTATTTAATTCAATACTACACAAATTTCACTTTCAAGATCACGAAATATATTTTAATAACAAATACATAACCTAAAATAAAACCCACAATAAAATATCTCACATATTTAGCAATTAGCTAATTATATATTTCTCAATTGGCTTCATGTTCCTAATTTGCTCGAAAAATATTTTTTTTACTTATTAACATACAGTTTTGAATTATAACTCGCGCAGAAAATCAACAAACCAAAACACGATCCTGT
The DNA here is from genome assembly GCA_035578175.1 of Catonia carolina. Lineage (NCBI taxonomy): Eukaryota > Metazoa > Arthropoda > Insecta > Hemiptera > Achilidae > Catonia > Catonia carolina. The sequence goes on along the minus strand of JAQMRL010000006.1, from coordinate 43,478,224 downwards.
CAAGGTAAACTACAGTTACGCAATTTGAAGGTCATTTGTGATTTGTTCTTTCATTCAAAAAACTGAACTATACTGAACAGGTCGTTCTCGAGGATCTCCTTATCGATGTTGATGACCCACTTCTAACCGATAATTATAATGTTGAAAAATTTTACAAAATATTGAAATAGCGTTTGCAAAATATCTTTTATCATGATACTTAAAAGATATGAAATAGTTTATATTTTACGCAGTATACTATATTATACGGATGACTACACGTTAAACTACTAACAATAAATTTAAAAAATTATTTGTGTTTTTCATATTCGGTATTTAAACCTATTTCAACTCATAAACAGAAAAATTTGTCTCCATTTTAAATTAAACACCGTATCTGAAACGTGTTTTTATCGCGCCATTAGAATATTTATGAGCATGCGCTTTGACGCCCAAAATAAATTCCCGGTAAGGGTTCAATTGGCATTGCCCAAGAAATTATATAGTTATTTAATTTTTACTTCTAGTTTTTAATATGCTTACTCGTTATAATTTTGACACTTGGATTAATCTATCGAGTATTTAATTTTTTTATCCCTAATTTGTGTACGTTCTTGCAGTATACTCAAAGGTGGACGTTGCAATCAGCTCAATTTAGAACAATAATCAACTCCCATGAACTAATGAAATTAGGTTGGGTATGGCGTGTAAATAAGATAGATGTAGTCTAGTACAGACTTCAGGCCGACTGTCCCTGAAAGAGTATGGGTAATTGAACCCCAATCATCAAGTCGCCACTGTCTGGTATTCAAATACGCATAAACGTAACAAGTCTTTTTCTTAGATTTGAACCACGGAACCTTCGTATCCGAAAATCAGATGTTAAACAACTGACTGGCAGCGACGTCTTTACTTTTCACTTTCTCTTGCATATATGAATATACAGGAAGGAAAGTATTGTTTTCATGTCGATTTTTCGAAATCGAGTTTTCACCGGATCTATACGTTTTCAGACCCCCTGAACCCAAAAAACATGTTTTTAGAGATTGGTCTGTCTGTGTGTGTGTGTGTACAAAATATCTCAAGAACGGAACATTGTACGAACTTGAAACTTAAGTTACATACCCTTACCGGACCCGACACGAACATTTTCATCAAAATCGGTCAACCGGAATTAGTAGTTTATTCGTATAATTTTTCACTTTTTTGTGATTTTCTCAAAAACTGGTCCTACGATTTTTTTTAAAATTGCACTGTTTGTTAAATTTTTTATGCTGTACAAGATAGGGTAGGTGTCATGTTTGCTGAAATGGTGCGGCTGTTTTCACGTAAAAAAAAATTGTTTTTCTAAGATTACGGTTTTAATGTGGATTTTAGCGCAAAAATTTATATAATGAAAAATGTAGAGAATTAAAAATTCTACAATTTTTATTTCAAACATTTTTTTGTATAACGCTTAGTTTAGCGGTAATTAGCGATTTTCTGTTTTTTCTCACGAAAACGTGTGAAAAATCGATTTTTTTAAAGATTTCGGCCTTAGTATTCATTTTATGACAAAAGTATTTATAATTAAATTTATATAAAATTAAAAGATCTACAACTTTTATTTAGAGAATTTTTCTCTACAGAGAGTAGTTTAGTGTGAAAGAGCGATTTTCCGTATTTTTAAGCCTAACTGAGGTTGATTTTCATTTTGTGTCTTTCACTCATGAATAAAATTAGGTTATGTTTTTTGAGGTTAGTTTTTGTTTATTTCTAATGTTTTATTGCTATTAATAGGTTTATTGTTAATTATTTGCATTGGCAAGAGAAAGTCGTGTGTTTCACACAAGATTTTTTTTTTATAACTAACTTAACCGGTGGTTCAAAAATGTTCTCTTCTAAGATCAAGTAGTTTTTATTTTAATCACTTAACCAAGGAGAAGAAAAAGTATTAAACAAAAATAGAGGTTATGATGTTCACTAACGAAGATTTTGGTATGTTAATTAATAATATTATTGAATATATAATAATTATTTTCTCATTAAGAAAAATACTGGGGGTGATTTTTAGAGGTTTTAAAATAAATTTGTGAAAAGTGTGTGGATTAGAAAATGATACAGCCAGATAAAATTTTTTTGCATTAGAAAAGTTTTTTTTTGGAAACAGTTCAATTCCACTGTGCTCCTAAAATCAATTCTATAGTCAGATTCTTATATAAATATACACTAAACTTATTTCTGCCCTAAAGTGTGAACATTGGAGTCTGTAAGAACAATAATCTACCCTATGACTCAATGAGACAATTTGTAGTCTTGTACTGACTCATGCTGACCATTCCTGAAATGTATAGTTAATTGAACCTCAGCCATCAAAGTACACCAGTAAACCACCTACCAAGTAATACAGTACACCAGTAATGACTTGCCATCAACGTTGCCAATACTTGCTCTCATACCTCTATTATGTATTTCGTCAGCCATTTTTTAATCTTTCAATAAAAATTTATAATCTATGAACATATAACCAGCTGATTATACAGGATGATTCACGAAGATATGCAGAAACTTTTGGAGCTCATTGTACATGTAAAAATCTGGTGTGAAACACTCACACAACTTTCTCTTGCCAGTGCAAATAATTAACAATAAACCTAACATTAGTAATAAAACATAAGAAATAAACAAAAAACTAACCTCAACAAACATAACCTAATTTTAATCATGAGTGAAAGACGCAAAATGAAAATCAACCTCAGTTAGGCTTAGAAATACGGAAAATCACTCTTTCTCTCTAAACTAGGCTCTGTAGAGAAAAATGCTTTAAATAAAAGTTGTAGATCTTTTAATTTTCTATAAATTTAATTATATACACTTTTGTCGTAAAATGCATACTAAGGCCGAAATGTTAAAAAAATCGATTTTTCTCACATTTTCGTGAGAAAAAAAACAGAAAATCGCAAATTACCGCTAAACTAAGCGTTATACAAAAAAATGTTTGAAATAAAAGTTGTAGGTTTTTAAATTCTCTACAACTTTTATTATATAAGTTTTTGCGCTAAAATTTATATTAAAGCCGTAATCTTAAAAAAAACAACGTTTTTACGTGAAAACAGCCTCACCGAGAATTTCAGCAAACATGGCGCCTACCCTATCTTGTAGAGAATAAAAAATTGAGTAAAATAGGCGATTTTAAAAAAAATCGTAGGACCAGTTTTTGAGAAAATCGCAAAAAACTGAAAAATTATACGAATAAACTACTACTTCCGGTTGACCGATTTTGATGAAAATGTTCGTGTCGCGTCCGGTAGTGGTATGTAACTTAAGTTTCAAGTTTCAAGTTCGTACGACGTTCCGTTCTTGAGATATTCTGTTCACACACAGACACACACACACACACACAGACCAATCGCTAAAAACATGTTTTTTAGGTTCAGGGGGTCTGAAAACGTATAGATCCAGTGAAAACTCGATTTCGAAAAATCGACATAAAAACAATACTTTCCTTCCTATATATTCATATAGGCAAGAGAAAGTAAAAATAATGAAAAAAGTTTATATAAACATGGGTTCGGAAATGCTTCGTTACCAAGTTATGGCTAGCGAAAGATTTCGCCCAGATTTCCACTCACCTGGTGAAATGAGGTCTTCTTGAAATTCTGGTAAAGTACATTAAGGAGCGAATTCAATCGTTTCCTATAGTTTTTGACCTGATAAATTGAATAAAACAGATTGCAGAACTGTAAGTTAAGTAGTTTTTGAGAAAACCAGTGTCAAATGCAAAAAATGGAGTGAAAAAACACATTTTTTCATCTTAGGGCAACAATAACTTTGTTATTTCATTAAGAAACAGATAACAATTTTGAATAAACCTTGTAGAAAATTTTATTGTTAACAAAACGGTGTAAATAAAGTACACAGAAAGCGAAAAAATGTTTGATTAAATGAATTTTTATTCATAACAGTACAAAGTAAAATTACCTGGAAAAACATTAATCTAAACCTATTCAACCAAATTGCAGTAAATTTTCAAAAGTGTCTCCGCCGACTTCAATGCATTTTTCTGCTCATTTAAGGATGGCTCTTGTTGCTTTCCGTAGTTCAACAGGGCTTTCCTTTAAGTGCGTAAAAGCTTCATCAATACGTCTAAGTACTAATGTTGTTTTAATAAAATGTTTTTTCACTCCATTTTTTGCATTTGACACTGGTTTTCTCAAAAACTACTTAACTTACAGTTCTGGAACCTATTTTATTCAATTTATCAGGTCAGAAACCATAAGTAACAAGTGAATTCGCCCCTTAATCTATCTTACCAGAATTTCAGAAAGACCTCATTTCACCTGGTGAGCTGAAATCCGGGCGAAATCTTTCGCTAGCCGTAACTCGGTAACAAAGCATTTCCGGACCCATGTTTATATAAACTTTTTTCATTATTTTTACATGTACAATGAGCTCCCAAAGTTTCTGTATATCTTCGTGAATCACCCTGTATTATCAAGTATTTCATGTTAACACACCTGATTGACATGAAATAAAACAATCATCATTGCTTTAAGTTTTGACTTGCTCATTCGAGCTTTTCTGGCTCTCGGTGAAGTTCAGCTCTTACAGTGCATGGATTGGCGCTTTGTTTCCTGATCATAAGTAAAAAACCACGTTTCATCACATGTTATTGTCTTCTTCTACCTGTTCCCTAAGGTGAAATCTGCAATAAAAGGGACAAGATATGAGTCAGTGGAAGCTGTAAAAGAGAAAGCGGCATGTGTCCTGAAGGAGCTGACAGAAGATGACTTCCAGCACTGTTTCCAACAATGGAAAATTCGCATGGAGCGTTGTAGGGATAGAGAAGGAGTGTATATTGAAGGTGACAATAAGTTATTATGTATAAAATTAAAATAAAATTTTTTACAATGTCAGTCTCGTTATTTAATAGCCACACCTCATACTCCTCTTATATTTAATTTCTGATGCCTAGACTCTACTCTCTGCCTTCCTTCCACCTACACATGTTTCTACAACACATTTATAGTGTTATTGGTCTAGAGGTAAAGTTGTCGCCTCAAGTCAGCTGTTTAACAGCTGATTTTCAGAGACAAAGGTTCCTGGTTCAAAACCTAGAAAAGATAGGTACTTTTATATGGATTTGAATACTAGACAGTGGTTACCAGTGTACTTTTATGGTTGGGGTTTAATTAACCATACTCTCCCAGGAATGGTCAGCCTGGGTCTGTACAAGACTACACCTCATTTACACATCAGAGACATCATCCTCATTTCATTGGGTCATGGGGTTGCTTATTGATCTAAATTGAACAGATTGCAACGACACACATTAGGGATAACAAAAAAAATTCAGCATTGTTGTTGTTTAGGTCAACACCCGAAAGGCTGGTTTAAACCTCTAGAGGTTTTACTAAGTAAAAACAGAACTATTTTTTGTAGTCCTTGAATTAGCAGAGTGCAATTAATTTAACCCTCCACCTGCCACAAGTCTGTATCGGCAAAGAAATTTCCATTGTACAAAATTTTCTCGCAATACATAAAGAATTTTTATGAAAAACGGATGCTAGTAACGTATACATGCGGCACAAAGAAATCAAAAGGGATTTACAAGAATTTGGACTTACTCATGAAGATGTAACGGAAAAATTACCCAAATACAAACAGGTCATCAAGGACCACAACCATCAGCTTACAACACAGAAAAGAGAATACAAGAAGAAGGAATTTTCAGAAGCAGCCAAATAGAAGCGTGCTCATAACATGAGAGAATATCATGCCAAAGCTTCCAAATTGACTTAAGTGTTCCATTGTGGTTATACAAGCACTAAAAAAAAGAAAAGAATTCTTACATTCTGGAAGATACCACTTAACTTTTTGCATCCTTTTACTTCACATCTTTTCTAGTTTTCAATCTGATAAGAAAACAAGTGATTAAGAAATAAATCAAATAGTTATTTTTTTTGTAAAAATATTTATTTTAAAATATTTGCACTTATGGTAAATGCAAACAAGTACAGTTCTGTTAACATACAGTTATACTTTAGTGAAATTTACATTCTGTTTTATTAATCAAAATTTACAGTGATAATTATTTAAAAGAAAACAAAATTTAAGTTAAATTTAATTGGTGTTCAATAAAATAAAATAATTTTCATTACTTCAACTACAACTAGTTTATTCTTAAACGGAGTTAACTACAACTAGTTTATTCTTAAACGGAGTTAATTTAAGACTACAATTTTTATTTAATTAATATACTTAAATTAATGACTAGATATATAAATTTACAGACTAGATAAAATCTCACAGCCAAGTGGACGGAATGAGTTAATGCATTCAACAAAATGTAAAATTTAACACGATATTTTATGATAACAAAGAAGTACAACATCTCAAAAATATTATACGCCTACATAAATCTAAAAAATAAATTTTCTGAGTAATTTTTAACAGGAATATTCTTTAAATTTTTATTACACTATAATATCTATCGATATCTTGTGCATCTAGAAAATTTAACATTTTATTAGTTTAAATTAGTGGAATATTTATTTTTTAAATTTAATTAATATTAAATTAAAGTCTAATTAATAAAATTATAGTCATGCATTATAATAGTCTTCTACATTTACGGAATTAACGTTTAAAATACCCGTTAGATAAATTGAATTTAATATCATTTCATTATTTAATAACTGAAAAATTATTCAAATTTGAGCTTGTTTATAAAATTATTATTATTATAAATAATAAAATAATCACTCAGTATTTTACTACGATGAAAAAAATTATAAATAAGTTCTACGATTTTCCTAAATCATTAGTTGTCGTTTCTTGCGCATTTTTATATGCACTTCCAAATATTTCTTCCATTACTTCAGCTTTACTTTTAACAAAATCATCGTCAAATTTTGGAGAATATTCAGCATCATCGATATTATTAATATTTTGTAAACTAGGAAATTCATAATTATACGAAGAATTAACATTATGATTTTCGGTTGCGGCAAAATCAAATTGATAATTTAACGAATTACGTCGTTCTTTTGTTTCACTGTCAGTGCTATCTTTACGACCTAATGTTTGTCGATCGATATCTTTTAATGCTTTTAATAATTTCTCCTTTTCATCTTCCCCAAGTCTTAAATCTGATTCATTAGTATCATTTTTATCGTCTGTTTCCTCGTTATCATTAATCATCATTTTTTTATAATAATCATCCAGTAGAGATTCTGTGTTTTCTCTTTCACGTTGAAATTTTTCCCGCATTTCATTCCATGAAGATGTAACATCTTTGAATCCAAATTTCTTTCGTAATTTACTTTCATCATCACTATCAACACAATCTTCATCACCATAATCTTCATCTACATTATTCGGTAACAAATCCAAACCCGCTGTCATTTTTCTAACAACTTCGTCCGCTTTTTCCTCAAATGTTTTACTGATCGAATCAGAATAAGAATTTAAATCATTTTGATTTAATAATCTAGTTTCAAATTCTTTTAACTCATCTTTCACCGACTGAGTTTTTCTTTCTAATAATTTATCAAACGACTCTTCAGGATCTTCCAAAGAATACTTCCTGTTATTATTTTTCAATCGTTCTTCCAGTTCTTTCAATTCATCTTTTATTGATTGTTGCCTTTGTAATTTATCTTTCGCTTTTGCTTTAGCTAATGATTCAGAAATACTTTCCAACGGACCATCCGATTCGTAATTTGACATTGAATTACGTCGATTTCTTTCTTTTTTGATATTGTTTGATTTATTATTATAATTATTTTCTTCTTTGGTATTATTTTTATCATTATCCTTACTTTTCATAATGTTGTCATCATCATCATCATCATCTTCATCCTCATTGTTTGTAAAATTATCAGATATTATTGTATGCGCAGAATCAATTGAAACTCTTCGTCGGCCTTTAATAGTTGAACTAATTCGTGTAACCGTATCAGATTCCGAGGTATTATATTTTGAACTATTATCAACTGATGGAAAACTCGACGAGTAATGTGTTTCCGCATCGTTTTCATTTTCTTCTTCGTTTTCAGGTTGTAATTGTACATTTGAGCGATTCGTATTTTTTGTTCTTAATTTTCTGCTAGTCAATCGTTTTCTAAGATTTAAATTATTAGGTTCTATTTGGATTTTTTGTGTATTTTTAACCGTTCTATTTCCAGATGACATATCTGATGTGACATCCGTGTCTTGACCGTTCTGCTCTATACTTGTCTGAAAACATAACAAACAGTATTAATAATTTTTACTTTCTCTTGCCTATATGAATATATAGGAAGGAAAGTATTGTTTTCATGTCGATTTTCAAAATTGAGTTTTTACCGGATCTACACGTTTTCAGACCCCCTGAACCCAAAAAACATGTTTTTAGCGATTGGTCTGTCTGTGTGTGAACAGAATATCTCAAGAACGGAACATCGTATGAACTTGAAACTTGAAACTCAAGTTACATACCACTACCGGACTCGACACGAACATTTTCATCAAAATTGGTCAAGAACGGAACATCGTACGAACTTGAAACTTAAGTTACATACCACTACCGGACCCGACACGAATATTTTCATCAAAATCGGTCAACCGGAAGTAGTAGTTTATTCGTGTAATTTTTCACTTTTTGCGATTTTCTCAAAAACTGGTCCTACAATTTTTTTTAAAATCGCCTCATTTACTTAATTTTTTATGCTCTACAAGATAGGGTAGGCGCCATGTTTGCTGAAATTCTCGGTGAGGCTATTTTCACGTAAAAAAATTGTTTTTTTAAGATTGCGGCTTTATTATACATTTTACCGCAAAAATGTATATAATTAAAAGTGTAGAGAATTTTAAATTCTACAACTTTTATTTCAAACATTTTTTGTGTAACGCTTAGTTCAGCGGTAATTAGCAATTTTATGTTTTTTTTCTCACAAAAACGTGTGAAAAATCTATTTTTTTAAGATTTCGGCTTTAGTATGCATTTTACGACAAAAGTGTATATAATAAAATTCATAGAAAATTAAAAGATCTACAACTTTTAATAAGAGCATCATTTTTTTGTACAGTGCCTAGTTTAGTGTGAAAGAGCGATTTTCCGTATTTTTAAGCCAAACTAAGGTCGATTTTCATTTTGCGTTTTTCACTCATGATGAAATTAGGTTATGTTTATTGAGGTTAGTTTTTTGTTTATTTCTAATGTTTTATTAATAATTTTAGGACTATTGTTAATTATTTGCATTGGCAAGAGAAAGTTGTGTGAGTGTTTCACACCAGATTTTTAACTTTATTGATAAAGAAAACATAGCGTAGGAAGAGAGATGGAAAAAATTATCTAAATCACAACAACTAACCAAAAACGTATACAACAAAAAATGCTTACCTATACCAACAAAAATTAAACACTAAAAAACAGTCATACAACCACAGGTTACATATGGCAGTGAAACAATAGCAATGTAAACTTAGGGCATTTAAAGCTAATCATAAAAGATGTAGGGTGTTACAAATATGTAGATATGAAACGACTTGTGCAAGGTAGAACAGCTTGGAGAACTGCATCAAGCCAGTCAAGAGACTAATGACAAAAAGTTTAAACTGTGTAATATTTACACATAACTAATAATAGACATAAAAGGGATTTTTATTTTCGTTGTTAAGTAGAAAACAAAACAAAAGTATAACAAATTATAAAAACAATTTTTGGAAAAGACAATTGCAAAAACTATCCTTAAATAATAAAAAATATACAAATTATACTGTCTCAAATTTTTATTTGCTTCTTCTGAAAAGTTACTATTTTCAAGTTAAGACCTTCATACCTATCACTACAGATATTATATGACCACATGAAGAAACTTTTGTCACTCCATTATCCAAAACTGTTTGAAGAGACTGTTTGGGTCTTAAAGTTCTCCCAGTACTTCCTCTTAAGTTCCAATTTTTGTGTTTTTGTGCCCTTTCTGGTGTTGAAAATGTTCGCGTTGTGATTTTCTCCTTGTGAGAGTAAAAAAGGAATTTTTGTCCTGGATCTTTTCATACATTTTTTCACCTTTATTTCTTCTGATGTAAGGCCAATAATTTCCTTCAGATTCTCTCTTATTTATCTGCATCTTATCTTGGTTCTTTTTGAGTCAAGATTGTAGTGTACCAGTTGTTTCAGAAGTCTCAAATCTTGCATTCAAAATATGTGTCCAAAGAATTATAATCTCCTCTTATCCCAGATATCGGTAAATGGGTTCTAGCTCAAGCTACACAACTTTGTTTAGCAATTTCAATACATTACAAAACACTTTTAAAAAATCTGGTGTGAAACACTCACACAACTTTCTCTTGCCAATGCAATTAATTAACAATAAACCTAACATTATTAATAAAATATTAGAAATAAACAAAAAACTAACTTTAATAACAAACCTAATTTTAATCATGAGTGAAAGACACAAAATGAAAATCAACCTCAGTTTGGCTTAAGAATACGGAAAATCACTCTTTCACGCTAACTAGGCGTGAAAGAGCTAACTACTGGGTTATTCTGTAAGTCTATCTGACATTGTTCTGCCTCATCGCATGCTCGACCTAACCTCACTTGAGACCCTTAATACATTCCTTGATATCAGTTACTTTTGTTTTGGCTCAGATTACTTCATTTCTCAAATGATTACAAATACTGAAGAACACCAATTGTCTAACAGAAATAAGGGAAAGCCAACATAGAGACAAATGGAAGACTGCTGCAAACCAGCAACTTCTTTTAATTTAACACACAAAAAGAATAAGGTTCAAAATGAACTATAATGACTACATTTTTCATTGTTGTTGTTTGGGTCATCAGCTGAAAGGCTGGTTTGAACCTCTAGGGGCTTTATTGAGCATCACGTCCAAGAGCGCACACCTGCTCCCTTACTTGTTGTAGCAGTTTTTCGTGCCCGTGCCTCTGGAAACTCCTCGGCCTTATTATGGCTACTCATCAGCCAAGCATTGGTCTCGCCGAGGTGAGCTGAGATGCTGGGCTTCAGTCTGTCCTTCCCTATCCTTGTCCTTGGCATCTAGCACTTTTTCTATCCGTGCTAGAGGCAACTTCTCCTACTGTAGCTTTGCCCAACCCAGTGGTGTTATGCGTTTACCGTGCCGAAGGGTGGATGGCACTGGGGCTTTAGTCAGTGTCTTTAACGGTGCCTGTAGGATACCTGGCTAACTCCTACAGTAATTGTGCCTTACCCCTGCATGCGGGGCTCTGCAGGGGCGGACCGAATATTTCCCTAGCTTCTCGTGGGACCGCATATGGAACCGAATTCAAAAAAAATATATTCAAAAGAACAGGGGGATGAACGTCCCCAAATGGAGGCCCAACCAGAAATGGGGGGGCCAGAAGAAGGTGATGGGAATGAAAGTCCCATGGTCATCGACGACCTAGGGGAACAGCAGGCGAGGGTGGAAACATCTGAGCGCCTGGGTTCTCCGAAGGCGACGTCAAAGGAAGAGGTGGAGCTCCCTAAGGATGAGGGAGAAACTTCGAAGTTACCCAAGGAGGTGGGTAAAAATGTTACTAGGCTGAGTGGGGCGGCTAAGAAGCGACTACGATGGCTCCTAGTAAAGGGTGTTCCATACGAGGAAGCGAGGGAGGAGGCCGTTCGGCCTTTGTCTCCGAAGGGGGGTGAAAAACCCCTTAAGAGGCAGAGGTCGGATGGGTCGACTCCTGAGCCGACTCGGGTGAGAGATCCCCCCAAGAAGAGGGCAAAAGGTCCTCCAACGGGAGAGAAAGAGGTGGCTGGTCCTGGTATGGAGTACAGCCGGGTGGTCGCGGGTTCCAGGGTTGGTATCCTGGCGGTCGGCTACCCGGGGGTGCTTCTGTCCAGGGAGCAACTGAAGGCCACAGAGAAGGCGATCCTGGAGAGGGTGAGGGGACTCGAAGTTGAGGGGGAGATTTCCCCGAAATTCGTGGGCTCCACATTCAAACCGGGATACCTGGTCCTGACCTGCAAGGACGAAGGGACTGCGGATTGGGTCAGGAAGATAGGGGGTGCTCTGCAACCATGGAAGGGGGCTAGGCTCAAGGTGGTGGGGGAGAAGGACCTTCCCCGGCCTGTGGTTGTGGTAGGGTACTTCCCTAACAGCAAGGAGGATAAATCGGAGGAGATCCTCAAGATGGTAGCTGTTCAAAACCATGATCTGCTGGTGGACCAGTGGAGAGTGATGCAGAGGCTAGAGAATAACCTCATGGTCCAGTTGACCTTGGCTGTGGACGACCGGTCGGCGGTCAGGCTTCGGAGAAATCCGGAGGTTGACTTTAAGTTCGGTCAGATACGGCTGAGGTTGAAGGGACCAAGAAGTGAGGAAGGAGCGACTACTGATGTGGTGGGGGGGCAAGGGACGGAGGTGAGGAAGTGTCCTGATGTCCCCAAGAAAGCATCAGTAAAGGAAGGAGGGGCTAGGGAGGAGGCCCCGGCTTCGATGGAAGGAGTGGAGATGGAGGAGCCGCCAGTGGAGGAGGGGTGTCCGAATCTGGTGGTGGCAAGTCCATCTCAAGCGGAGGTGGAAGGACCTGAGAAGAAGGGGGAGTCTCCTCGGGCGGGGGGTAGTCCACCGCAGAGGAGAGACCCCAAGAAGGGAGGAAAGGGTCCTTCAAAGAAATCTGGTGGAGGAAGGAGGGATGTCAGTCCCGTTGCCGGTTCGTCGAGGACGGGGCGGCAGGTGCTCCATCCAGGAGGAAAAGCTCGTGGGCCAAAATTCCTGCAGAAGCAGGATAAGAAGGACCACGGGAAACACAGACGACACTGAAGAACAACGTCGTCCAGGTGAACCTTCACCACTCCAAGGCAGCGTCAGCGGCGCTGGGTGAAAGGTTCTGTAGGGAGTCGCTGGATATGGTGCTTGTCCAGGAACCATGGAGTAGAGGTGGACGGATCTGCGGACTCTCCTCCATAAATGGTAAGTTGATATATGATATTAGTATATCCAACCCTAGATCATGTATAGTGATCAGAAATGATTTAAAGTGTTTCCCTTTGTGTGTCACTAGGGACCTTGTAGCAATCTCTGTGGAGTTGCAGAGGGGGAGTAGGAGGGAAGAGGCTGTTGTGGCCTCCGCCTACTTCCCGGGGGATTGCGACGAGATGCCCCCTGCGGAGTTTCGTCGGCTGGTGGAAGGCTGCCGGAGACGAGGCCAGGAGTTGGTGGTTGGATGTGACTCAAACGCACACCATACCGTTTGGGGATCTACCAACACCAACAGGAGAGGTGAGTACCTACTTGAATATTTAATTAGTAATGATTTATATTTGAGTAATATAGGTAATGAGCCTACCTTTGTGACTGCTAGGAGGAGGGAGGTCTTGGACCTCACTATAACTAGCGAGCTCACGAGGTATGTAATCAGAGACTGGAGAGTCTCTGAGAAGGCATCTCTTTCTGACCACAGGTATGTGGATTTTGCTATGTGCCTGGGGGTCGGAAGGAGTGAGAGTAGAAGGGTACCGAAGTTGACAGACTGGGAGGGCTTTAAAGAACAGGTGCAGTCTGAAATGGAGGACGTCTGTGGCACCCCTAGGTCGGTAATAGAACTAGAAAGGGTGGCAGACAATGTAAGAGAGCGTCTTAACAGGGCCTTCTGTGATAACTGCCCTGAGAAAAGACGAAATATGGTAAGAAGGGTGCCATGGTGGAATAGTCGGCTGGAGAAGTTGAAATCCAGGACTAGGAAACTGTTTAATAGAGCCAAGTATAATGGGGAGTGGGGAGAATACAAAGTGGCTCTAACCGACTATAATAAAGAGTTGAGGAGGTCCAAGAGAAGAGCCTGGAGGTCGTTCTGCGAGGGGGTGAATGAAACCCCTGCTGTTGCGCGACTTCGGAAGGTTCTGAGCAAAGACCACTCAAATCCAATCGGACAGTTAAGGAGGGAAGATGGAACCCTGACTGAAAGTATGGAACAAACGGTGGAGGTGTTGTTAGAGACACACTTTCCCGGCTCGCTAGTGGACCGCCCTGATGAGGAGGAGAGGGAGAATTGGGGCGGTCGTGGAAGGGAGCTGGCCTTGGCGAGAAGGGAGGCCTGTGAGGTCTTTACGTTTGCCAAGGTCAAGTGGGCTGTAAGTATGTTTAGACCATACAAATCGGCTGCCCCTGATGGGATTTTCCCTGCTATGTTGCAAAATGGGGGCAACAAGCTAATTAAGAATTTGCTACATATCTTTAGGGCCAGTTGTGCACTTGGATATGTACCGAGGAGCTGGAGGGAGACTGAGGTGGTCTTTATACCGAAGGCTGGGAAACCCCCAATAGAGCCTAAGTCATATAGACCTATCAGCCTGACCTCCTTTGTGCTCAAAGTGATGGAGAAGGTGGTAGACAGACACATCAGGGGTGGGGCCCTACAGGAAAGGCCCCTGCATGGGTGTCAGCATGCCTACCAGACTGGGAAATCTACCATTACGGCCCTTCATGATGTGGTAACACGGATTGAGGGGAGCTTGAGGGATCAAGAAATTGCCCTGTGTGCCTTCTTAGATGTGGAAGGGGCGTTTAACAACACCCTGTTCATGTCGATTGAGAGGGCTGCAAGAAGGAAGGGTATCCAATCTAGTGTGATTAGATGGGTCGGGTCTGTTCTTAGGGATAGAAAAATAAGGACTCGCCTGGGGGGCAAGTCGGTGACTGGTAGGGCTAGAAAGGGCTGTCCGCAGGGTGGGGTGCTATCACCCCTCCTGTGGTCACTGGTCATTGATGAGCTGCTCATTCAGCTGACGGAGGAAGGATTTGAGGTGGTCAGCTATGCTGATGACCTGGTGATCCTGGTCAGAGGTAAGCATGCGACGACCATCCGGGAGCGTATGCAGGTTGCCCTTAACCTTGTCCACACATGGTGTGGACAGGAGGGACTGCGTATTAACCCGGGAAAAGTGGTTGTTGTTCCGTTTACCAGAAAGAGGACAATGACCCTGGGTGCTTTGACTCTGGAAGGAGCGGAGATTAACTACTCCCCAGAGGTGAAGTACCTGGGGGTTGTCCTGGACAAAGGCCTGTCTTGGAAGGGCCATATGTCCAGAACTATAGAGAAGGCTACAAAGGCCTTATGGATATGCAAGAGTCTGTTTGGAAGGACTTGGGGGCTTAGGCCTCATATGGTAAAATGGGCTTATGTGAGCATCATTTTGCCAATGGTCACATATGCAGCGTTTGTATGGTGGCCAAGAACTAATCTGAGGACGGCGCAGGATCGGCTGAAGAAGCTACAGAGACTGGCCTGCCTGGGGATATGTGGTGCTATGGGCACCTGCCCGACGGCTGCGATGGAGGCGATGCTTGATTTGCCTCCTCTTCACATTCAAGTGAAGAAAGAGGCGATAAGAACTGCCTTGAGGCTTGAGGGCAAGATAGGGGTCCCATCAAAGGAGATGGGCCACACCAGGATCTTCAAAGTGATTGAGGGGATGGGTGTGGTGGGTGGTCCTCGGGACCGTATGAACAAAACATACGACTTCTCCAACACTCTGAAGGTGGAAATTTTCGATCGGCAGGAGTGGGCGGAGGAACAACCAGGTATACCGGAAGGAGGTACCGTTTGGTATACTGACGGCTCAGTGATGAGCGGAAGAGCGGGATTGGGGGTCTGGGGGGCTGGTGGGAAGATTTCCATGGCCCTTGGATGTACCGTAACCATCTTCCAAGCAGAAATATTGGCCATAAAGGTCTGTGCGGAGAGGTGCATTGAGAGGCGCCTCAAGGGGTCGCACATTTTTATACTTTCCGATAGTCAGGCGGCCATCAAGGCTCTGAGTTCTTGTACTTTTGAGTCGAGGTTGGCCTACGACTGTCGGGAAGTTTTGAATGCCGTGGCAAGGCGTAACGTTGTGACGCTGCGTTGGGTGCCGGGGCACCAGGGAGTGTCTGGAAACGAGAGAGCGGATGCCTTAGCTAAGAAGGGTGCAGCCTCTCACTTCATAGGCCCAGAGCCATTCTGTGGAATTGGGGAGGGCTACTATAGAAGTATAGTTAGGGCCTGGGTAGAGGAGGCTAAAACCTCCTATTGGAAGAAGGTGCCAGGCTGTGTACAGGCAAAGAAATTTATTGCCTATTCCAGCAAGAAGGCTGGAATATATAATAGACTAGGAAGGCAGGACTTGAGGAGGGTAGTGGGCCTGATGACTGGTCACTGTAATCTTGGGTATCATCTATCCAAGATAGGAATTGCTGGAGACAGCCTATGTAGATTCTGTCATGAGGCAGAAGAGAAGGCTGAGCATATTTTATGCAGCTGCGAAGTGGTTGGCTGCAAAAGAAGAGCGCTGATGGGTGAGGATGTGTTGACACCCTCCCAGGTAAGTGCACTAGATCCCAGGCAGATCCTGCGCTTTATTGAAAGTGTGGGTCTGGCCTAAATAAGGGATGGGGGCAATCACAAAAGATCTTTTAGGTCGCGGTGAGGAGAGGCTGTTTTGGCCTGAACGCCCCGATGGTAATAATAATAATAATAATAGGGGCTTTATTAAGTAAAACAAGGAGTGATGTGGTTTACCACCGATTTCTCACCGAGTGGAAAAGTGTGCTTATCAGCATGCCAGGTCATCTGAAATGGATTTACTTTCCACCCTGCAAATGATACCTTCACTTCATTCACCACAGGGTCTGGCTGTATAATGAATGAAATGCATTACTCTCAAAAGAGATAATTCTGACTTGCGTCTTTTATACCTGTACCTATTCTATTCTTAAATGCTCTAGTCATATAATTGGCTGAACATGTGTTAAGAAACAACTATTTTTTTGTAGCCCTGGAACTAGCAGATCGAGTGCAAATAATTTAACACTCCACCTGCCTGTTATGGGCTTATCTTTCACTACAAATATTTAATAGTTGGAATGATGTATAAACCACTAAAATGGTGTATTCTTGATACGACACCAAATCCATTAACTTCATCATCAAGTTGGCAAATAACAATACCTTCTTTACACAAGTTGCTGACAACATGAAAACTGCACCAAGTGTACAGTTGATAATGCATTTTATAGGATTTGGCTCGCACATATTAAATTACTCTTTTCAAACAAGTAAGGCATGGTTTGATACATTGCTTTTCAATTCCTTAGAAATGTTACTATACAATACTTACAGTGTTCATTGTTTCTTCAGACTCTTGTTTTCCATGCACCATTATTGAACTTGTACTTTTCGGTAAGTTTCTAAACCTGAATACAAATAATTCAAAGATATAGTTAATTAGAAAAAAAAGATACAATAAGATAAATATCAATAACTTAAGGCATGTATTAATATATTTAGAGATTAAGAGCTGGTGGGAATCATTTAAAAATATTATAAAATACCATTAAATGTTAACATCCATTTACTGATTACAAAATAATTCAAAAGTTTTTTTAGTTTATTAAAAGTTGTATCAACAGCTCGATTTTTAGCGACTACCGTGATTTATGTAACGGTGGGTTCTAACTAAAGAAAATTTTCAGACCCTAGCTGGGAATTGAACTTAGGACCTCCACATTGTAGGCTAGCACGCTACCACTACGCTAAAATACATACATATTTTATTTCTATTTAAAAGAATATGCACTCATGTGTTATTATGTAAAGATTACATCATTTCTAAAATTTAATAACATTATTTATTTATTTCTGGAACAAAATTCTATCTTTGAGACTCTTTTTAAAGGTTTATTACTTTTTCTTCAATTCATTTACTACATTAATCACCATTACTCATTTAGAATTCAACCAAGATATTTAATTTTATAGTTTCAATTTTATGTACCCTGATTGATGATGGTGGATCCACTGAAACAACAAAGTTTGTTGTTAGTAGAAAGTAGGATTATACAAAAAAAAAAACAAGTGATATAGCAGCTGTAAAGGTCAATGAAAATTAAATATTTTTACAATAGGATTGAATATAGGCAGCAGGATGCATTATAAAGATTTATTTATATTTTTGAATAAAATTTAATATTCAAGGTGAGAGAATATATTGTAGTATGTTGTACATTCCATTTTCACAATAAACTATTATTATCTTTCCTTTTGTCAGGGAGAAAAATATGCCTTTACATGTACATATTTTTAGTTTTGTTATGGTGAAGGGTAATTCATAAAAATGAGCGATAAAAAAATTTCAAACCTCATCGGGAATTGAATCCACAACCCCTAGCACAGAAACCAGTTGCTCTGACCATTACACAAGCAAGCTATGTATGTATTTGTAATTAAATTCAGTAATATATTATAGCAACAGTGGTATAGATAAGAGGCGGGGGGGTCCAGGGTGTCCAGACAATCCCCAAAATGTAAAAAAAAGAAAAAATTATAAATATTAGTAAATTTTAACAATAGGAGGAAACCTAACAAGTTAAATTAAATAACTAACTGAAATAATTTAAACTTGCGTCGCTTAATAAACTTCTTTAATATTGGTTATTTATTCAAATCATTGTAAAATCACCTTTTGTTTAAGATTGTTTGGGTTCGGCTGTGCTCGGCTCTTTAGGTCATGTATAAAAACACCCACCACTGTATACTAGGTGGAAGAACTCAGTCGCCTGCACTGAAAAGAGTTTCGAGCGATCAAAACCGGCAAATGCTTCTGCGAGGGATGGTTGGTAAAGTCTGATAGGGAATGGATGACAACCGGTTCACAAAAAATATTTTTAAGACATTAAACAGTAGACCTATGGTGGCGGATAAATGATTTAAAGAAGTCAGAAAGGATATTGAAAAAACGGAATAAACCGAGAAAACTTAATGAACCAAACCAAATTCAGACAACTAATGACGGACTCTAAGGGCTTCCTTGAAGAGTAAAAATGTCACAACAGATGGAAAGACAAAAGGAGAAAAGCCAACAGTGAGCGAATGCTGAGAATGCGAGCTCCAAAATGAGCCTCCAGAAACATCTAAAGTCACTTTGCATGGTCTAAAATTGGTCCTATATGAGGGAAAAAATTCTGGGTGGGAATTATAAGTTTTAACCCTTTCAGTACCAATGTCCAGAAAACAGGACATCGATATATTTTATGTAGTGACAACATTCGGTTTAACAGACGTCCGTAAGTTATGCATAAAGTGCCAATGTCTGGTTAACCGAACATTTACGAAAAGAACTTTTAAATAAAAATTAATGGAATAATGTATTTTGAAACCGCCTCCATGGCATAGTGACTAGCACACTGGCCTGCAAAGCGAAAGGTCCCGGGTTCGATTCCCGGTTAAGGTCTGGAAATTTTAACACGTTAAACCCACAATAGTCGTTAATGACCAAGCTTTTGATGCGACTTGAAATAAACTAAAAAAAAATTAATTTGAATATTTTTAGTGGTAGAAAGATTTATTTTTTTCATGAACAGAATAAAAATTAATTTTTAACAGGAAATTTTATTTTTCTGTAATGCTGAAATTTTGGTTGGCAATAGCGAGGCTCACGCCTGTAAGTTGTCAAAATAAGGGCTGGCACTTTTTGTACACCCTTATTTAAATTAAATGGCTTTAGATCAAACTTTTAAATATTGTTTCGGCACTGAAAGGGTTAAGTTTCCTTTAAAAAAACAAAAATTTTAATTTTTTAAGCACTTTGAGGAGTAGAGGTATTAGTACATTATGTCAAGACCGACACCTCCCAACAAAATTTTTGTCTATGTCACTGTATAGCAATATAATAGTTACAAATAAATAACAGAAATATTTTAAGTTAATTCTAATACTAAATTACAAGAACAAAATCTTAGTATGTTTATTTATCAATAATTTATCATGAAGATTACCTTGTATTACCAGCACACATAATGTGCCCAGTAGGTTGTTTATAAAATCTATTAGGAACAGTGTTGTTAATATATTTGTCTTTAGCCTGGAAAACAAAACAAAAAATATGTTAAAATAATGATAAAATAAAAAATAGATTGACAGACGATACTGAAATTATGTAGATCAATTAATTAATCAATCATTTAATTTAAAAAATCTGGTGCAAAACACTCATACTACGACTTTCTCTTGCCAATGTAAATATTGAAAAATATAACCTACGTTTAATCATGAGTAAACAATGGATATGGAAAGCATAACCTAATTTTAATCATGAGTGAACGATGCAAAATGAAAATCAACCTCTGTTAGACTTAAAAATATGGAAAATCACTAATTGACTCTAAACTAAGCTCTGTATAAAAAAGTTTGAAATAAAAATTGTAGGTTTTTTAATTTCCTGTGGCGCTAAAAAGCTCACAAGGCCTCAATTTAAAAAACAAATTTACCACAATAGCACAACGCCAAAAATTTCAGCAGACATGGCGCTTATCCTATCTTGTACAGAATAAAAAATGTGGTAAAATAGGTAATTTTTAAAGAAATCGTAGGAGCTGTTTTTTGAGAAATTGCATAAATAAACAACTACTTCTGGTTGACCAATTTTGATGAAAATATTTGCCCCTTGTGGGTCCTAACTAAAATTCTAAGTTTCAACATCTATGATATTCCGTTCTTCAGATATTTTGTTCATACTCACACACAGACCAATCACTTAAACATGTTTTTTGGGTTCAAGGGACCTGAAAATGTGTATTGCTCGTGAAAACTTGACATGAAAACAATAATTTCTTTCCCTGTATATTCATATAGGGCAAATGAAAGTAAAAATATAAATTAAGTTGATTAATATAAATTAATTAGTATAAATAAACTTAATATTAGTAATAAAACATTAAAAATAAACAAAAAAATTTATCTAAAATATAACCTCATTTTAATTATGAGTGAATGATGCAAAATGAAAATCAATCTCAATTTGGCTTAAAAATACGGAAAAATCACTCTTTCACACTAAACTAGACTCTGTAGAGAAAAATGCTCTAAATAAAAGTTGTAGATCATTTAATTTCCTACAAATCTGATTACATACACTACACTTTTGTCATAAAATCCATACTAAGGCCAAAATCTTAAAACATTTTTTTACAGATTTTCATGAAAATAAACAGAAAATTACTAATTACCGCTGAACTAAGCGTTATACAAAAAAATGTTTAAAATAAAAGTTGTAGGTTTTTAAATTTTCTACAACTTTTATTATATACATTTTTGGGCTAAAATGCATGTTAAAGCAGCAATCTTAAAAAAATAATTTTTTACGAGAAAACAGGCTCCCCAAGAATTTCAGCAGACATGGCGCCTACCCTATCTTGCAGAGCATAAAAAATATAATACATAAGGCGATTTTAAAAAAAATTGTATGAACTGTTTTTGAGAAAATCACAAAAAAGTGAAAATGACACGAATAAATTACTACTTCTGGTTGACCGATATAGATGAAAATGTTCGTGTCGGGTCCTCTAGTGGTATCTAACTTAAGTTTCACGTTTCAAGTTCGTACGATGTTCCGTTTTTGAGATATTCTGTTCACACACACACACACAAACAGAAACACACAGATCAATGGCTAAAAACATGTTTTTTGTCAGGGGTCTGAAAACGTGTAGATCTGGTGTAAACTCAATTTCAGAAAATCGACATGAAAACAATACTTCCCTTCCTATATATTCATATAGGCAAGAGAAAGTAAAAAATAATGCACTTTAGTTCATAAAAACAAAACCAACTGTACCTCAACAAAATATTCTTAAATCCAATATTTAAACTTATTAATTATAAAGAAATTGCGTGGCTTCGCACGTGAAACATTTGTAGGACCTAATCATTTTTTTTAAAATAAATAATATGTAACAGAAATTGTCTAGCTGCTAGATCGACGTATATATACTTCAACGTACATACACACGCACACGCACGCACGCGCACATGCACACACACACACACACACACACAACATTTTGATAAATTCCCCCACATACATCCCTCGTCTTCATTAACCCCTTCATCTACTCCAACAGCAATACCTACTCTCATGTACATACAAACACACACACATACTTATGGAAATCTTCATTAGGGCCCTTAGGGTTATCATTTTTGAAAATTTAAAAATAAAATGTTGCTGTTAATAATAAATATGAATATGGTGTCAAAATTTCATGAAAATCCATCGAGTAGTTTTGGAAATTAGCCAGCACAAAAAAAACACGCTTTGTCTTTATTTATAATATTAGTATAGACGACAACAGTAATTTTCTAATGTAACTTAACTCATAAATATTTTCAAGTGCCTACCTCAATTAAATTCTTTAGACTATCTATAGTTGCATGAGCCATTGCTAATTCAGCCTGTGTGTCTTTATGGTGTACCATTTCTGTATTTAATTGGTGTTTATAATTCTTACTTTCTAATTCACAGCGTCTCGTTAGCATCTAAAGAAAAATTAAAACCATTACAAGTTATTTCAATTACATCAAATTATTATATTGTACATGATACAAAATTTAATCACACGCTGAATAAATAAATAATGCTTGAAGCGTGTCAAACAATATTTTATACAACGAAAGGACAGAGAATTGTCCAAGAGTCTGATTCATAGAAATTTGGGCCTTTATAAATACAATACAATACAATTAAACCTCATCAGAATTTTAATTTCAAGGGACGATTTTATTTTTGGGGAGGTTTCAATTTAGAGGTAAAATAATGAAACTCAAAAAATGGTTATCAAAATTTCATGATTTAAAAAAACTCTCTTCAAAGTGTTCTCTTCAAATTAATACAAGGTAGGGTCAAAAAGTTTCCAGAATTGGTTAACAGAAATTGATTGAAAGTATATATAATGAATGTTATTTTCATTCAAGATAATTTCCTCCTGCATCTACGCACTTGTTCCACTGTTTATACAATCGTTGGAAACACTCCTGAAAGCCATTTTTCAAAAGTTCTATCAGCTGTTTCGTCACCTCTGATGAATCAGCAAAACGATGTCCCTTCAATGTCATTTTCAGTTGTGAAAACAGGTAAAAATCCGATGGTGCAAGATCGGAAGAATATTGGAGGGTGTTCCAGAGTGGTGACATTTTTTTGCAAGGTATTGTTGCACTATTAGGGATCGATGTGGCGGGGCATTGTCATGCAACTAAAAGAAATCATTCACTGCCCATTTGCCCATTTTTCAGGCTGTTTTTGTCGAATTGCATCTTCTAACCGTTTTAAGAACTCTGTATACAATTCTTTGTTGATCGTTTTTCCTGTTGTCACCTGTTTGCAAGGACAAGTTGTCGAACGCGCTCAACATTCTCATCTGTGATAGAAGTGGAAGGCCACTCAGTCCGAATGTCATCTTTAATTTTTGTGCGACTGTCATGAAAATGCTTGTGCCACTTGTAAACTGCCATTTTCTTCATTGCATCATTTCTGTATGCTTTCTTCAGCATCTCAAGAGTCTCAGAGTGTGATTTCTCCAGCAACACATAGAGTTTGATATTGGCACGCTTCTCTGATGATGACATTTCACAATCTGACGAAAGAAACAAAACTACGTCTAGAATATCATACACCACACGCAAAAAACCAACTCTAACTGCCTACTGAATGGCACAGCACTCTAGTAGTGATACCAACCTCCCAAACAAATATTTCCCTTCCAGCAAACAAATGCTTGACTGCATGTGACCATTCCGGGAACTTTTTAACCCTACCTTGTAAATCATTACAAAATGTGTAAACATTTTTCTGAAATACTCAGTATATCATGGAAAATATTACTGCAGACCAATTAAATAAAATGTAGGCTATACACCATATCTAAAGATTTCAAAAGAGAACTGCACTTATGTGATTGTGGGAAGGGATTTATTGACATTTATCATCAAAGTTAAACACATTTAAAAAAATTTTTCTTTTATTTAAATCCTCACAATATTTATACTCACTTGTATTCTATCATTTTGTTCTTTAACAATTTCTTTTAAATCTTCAACTTGTTTTGTAAGTCTTTCTCTATGACCCAGATGCTTATCTCTAGATAATTTAATGAGGTGTCTATATTGTTCTTTCAGGTTTTCAAATTCCGAATCACGCTGTCGTAACTTCAGTTCTAGTTCACGGTTACTTGCTTTTAACTGCAATATGAAAAAGGAAAATAAACTTATTGTACATAAAATGTATTTATGTACTCATATTTTGTTGTACTTATTACAATCAAATTACATATTACAAAAAAAATATCAAAATTTATTACCCACATTCAAACTTCTACAACTTGAACGTCTATAACTCGAATTTTCTATATCTCGAATTGAATTTTAGTCCCCTTCAACCTTCCATGCATTTACCATGTAAAAAGTCATCTATAACTCAAATTCTGCCATTTTTCTAAATCGAACTATTTATTTCGTTTCTTTTGTCAAAATTCGTACATAGTACTAAAAATAGCGGTTTTGATATTTTGAGAAATGTAGGTACAGTGCTGCTTCTTTCATTAATTATACTAGGAAATGTTTGACCATAAAAGGGTACAGACCCTCAAAGTCATCTGGTTGCCTTTGTATAGGCCTTAACAGGCGTAAACAAACATAATGAATTTCTTTGAATCGACGAATCTTTGGTCGACCACAGAAGAATATAACCATAGTCTTTCGGTACAATGTACCATATTCAGCATGTACTGCGTAATTTTTGAATTCTGTAAACAATATGTACAGTACTTAACACTGCAGTCAATAGCTAAGCTAAATGCAACGTACAATACTGTATTACGAAATTACGCATATGCAGTAGGCCTACATATTCCACATCTTTGAGGGTACTGTATTAGTCTATGTAAAATGTTCTGCTTTTGTTTTTTTTTTATTAATTGCTTTGTTTTCTTTTTCCATAACTCATATTGCTTTCGCCATCCTTTGAGGATTCGAGTTGTAGAAGTTCAACTGTACAATGTTAAAAATGTTTATATTTTTTTTAAATACAAACAAAAGAAATAAATTTAAACAATCTTGGATAGAAACTTTTGAAATGTGGTGTTGTAGGAAAATGTTAAAGATTAGGTGGGTGGACAAAATAAGTAATTTAGACTTTCTTAGACAAGTGGATGAAAGAAGCAGTATGTAGAAACATATTACCAAAAGAAGGGATGGGCTATTGTGGCATGTCTTAAGACATCCAGGTATTGCTCTATCAATAATGGAGAATAATATTGAGGGAGTGAATTGTATAGGGGAGGCAAAGGTTAGAATATTTAAAGAAAATTAGAAAATATGTAGGGTGTTATAGGTATGTAGATATGCAACAACTTGCGCAAGATAGAATAGCTTAGAGAACTGCATCAAACCAGACGAGAGACTCATGACAAAAAAAAATGTTTATTTAGGGAACAATATCTACAGAAGCTGGTACTCTTCTAATTTTAACAAATAAAAAGGGTAAACAGGATAATTTAAAACAACTATTTCAGGTGTTTAAGCAGCTTCAGGAACTGATGCATATCATACACTTCATGAAGAGTTTAAATCTGAACTGGGAATAACGTAATATGATTGCACAATGATGAAACCATATTGCCTAGCTTTCCCTTACGTAACCTCTGGCATATCTTTTAAAAAAAAGCTTTTATTCGTACATGACTGACCTGTTTATACTGGGTAGTTATCACACGAAGTTCTTCATTATGTGACTTAATTAACTGAGGTAATTGTGCTTGATCTCCATCATATTTCTTTAATGCATTATCTTGTCTTTTTTGTAGCGTTTTTAAAACTCTATTTTCATTTATTGCTTCCTGAAATAAATTTCCAAAATGATCTACTGAATAATGTATACATAACATACAGCTTTGCAATAATTATCAATTTTTTACACCTGTTATTCATAATCAAAAATTTTCATGGACAATGGTTACTTGCATAAACCAAAACAATGAATTTTTTCATAAAAGCATAAATAGTCAATAAGCCTGCAGGCGTTGACAATGAACAACTCTGCATTTTAAATATTTTTCACTGATGTTTTTGTTAAATTAGGTCATTTTATATGCATTTTTCATGCTGAATCCAAAAACGTTATTAGATTTTTTCCATCACGTCAGGTTTTTTTACAAATGACAGTAATAAAATTTGGCATTTTTACTTTTTTCATATTTATCAGATTATACTTAC
The DNA here is from genome assembly GCA_035578175.1 of Catonia carolina. NCBI lineage: Eukaryota > Metazoa > Arthropoda > Insecta > Hemiptera > Achilidae > Catonia > Catonia carolina. Next base: position 43,452,225 of record JAQMRL010000006.1, on the reverse strand, counting down.
TGATTTACATACCCTTATAATAGCGATTACATCATTGGAGAATCTTAAACTATGTGATTTAATTGAATTTGTTTCTAACAATGCAACAAGGAATGGTAAAAAAAGCTATTTTTAGTAAAAAATTTCACTTTTTTGCAATTTTTTCTAAAATGGCTCCTACAATTTTTTTAAAAATCACCTTATGTACTATATTTGTTATGCACTACAAGATAGGGTGGGTGTTATGTCAGCTAAAACTCTTGAGGAGGCTGTGCTCTCGTAGAAAAAAATGGTTTTTTTACAATTGCAGCCTTAATATTTATTTTAGTGGTTGTAGAAAATTTAAAAACCTACAAATTTTATTTCTTTTTTTTATAACGCTTAGTTTAACAGTAATTAACGATTTTCTGTTTTGTATCATGAAAATCTGTTAAAAAAATGGTTTTTTAAGATTTTAGCCTTAGTATGCATTTTACAAAAAAAGTGCATAATTAGATTTATAGGAAAGTAAAAGATCTACAACTGTTTTGAGAATTTTTCTCTACAGAGCCTAGTTTAGCATGAAAGAGTGATTGTCCGTATTGTTAAGCCAAACTGAGGTTAATTTTTATTTCGCATCATTCACTTATGATTAAAATAAGGTTACGTTTTTTGAGGTTAGTTATTTCATTTATTTCTAATGTTTTATTACTAATATTAGATTTCATTGTTCATTCTTGCATTGGCAAGAGAAAGTTCTGTGAATGTTTCACACCAGATTTTTTTTTCTATCCTTTGAGGTACTTCCCCAAAAGTTTTTTTTGGTTTCTTTTATTTTTAATTTTAGACAAAATTAATACTGCAAAATTATAATACCATTTTGATGCATAACCAGAGGAATTTTATAACTGAATAATATGATTCATATGAATTATATGGAAATACCGCAAATTTCAATAGCTGGCACTCACCAACTGAGTATAAGGCTAACACTTTACAATCAATAAATTATACAGACACATTAAATCTTATCGTAATATAAAAATGACAACTCATAAACTTACATGAAGTTGAACCTGAGTTTCTTTGAGTTCATTTTGTAACTGTTTAACTCGTAACAGTTTTGCAGACATAATGCGCTGCGTAAATGCACTGACATTTGATTTTGAATTAGGATGAATTGTATAGGCACTAGTGGCGTAATAACTACTTGAACGATATGGATTAGGTGAGCCTGTAAAAAATTACATCAGAAAAATACAATTTAGCAACTATCAGTATAAGTATAGCTGACAATTTTCCATTGTTAATTTTTTTTGTTTTGTTTTAGGTCCAACTGTTTTACATATTATTGCTAATTTAGGTATTGAAGGTATAGATGAAATAATTCAAGACCTGACCAGGAATTGAACTCGTGACCCCTGGTGCAGAGACTGGTTGTGTTGACCACTATACCATGGGCTGGCAATAAGGAATTTAAAAATAAATAATTTAAACAAATTTCTTGATACATTTAAGCACAATGATTTTGTGTAGTAGTCAGTGCAATTGCCTTTTATGCCGCGGGTATCAGGTTTGATTCCTGGTCAGATTTGGTACTTTCCATCTGTCACCTTTCACCATCTGCACTGGCAAAGCAGTCAAAACATAAAATTTTAAAAAACCCGGTGACTTTGGAGCTTTATTTATAGAAAGAGCTGCTTCTGAAAAAATTTCATATTAATTATAATATAACTTAACACTCCAAATGCCTGTTATGGGAAAAATTATATTGTTATCTTCCATTTTAAACCAACTGAAACCAAAATTTAAACCATTTTTACCCCAGATAAAGGCTCTGGAATTTTTAGAATCTGGGATAAATGATGCAGTTTACATTTTCCTATTAAAAATAAAGGACTGAACCACAGTTTTGAATTTGAAGGAGTCACCAAAAAATTATAACAGGTTGCAATACAACTTCATTATAAGGATACAAATAAAAAAAACTAACACCAAAACTTAGAATTAAAAAATGCATTACCTTTAAAAAAATGTTAGTTTACTTACAAATTACAGAAACTTTAATAATAAATTTCTTTCTTTATAAAAATACACTTGGTCTGTAAATATTCAAAGTAAATTGATATATAATGTAATTGGTAACACAAATGACCTTCATTAAAAATTGATTTAATTACAATATATTGCTCAGGCAATTAACATTATTTGATTTGTTAATTATTTATAGCTAACTTTTTTATCAGCTGATGTTTCATGATAGTGATTTAAATTAAGTATGAGTAATATCAAAATTCAAGTATTTTATGTTCATACACAGAAAAAAATACATGATTAATTTAACCAGTAGATAAAATATTTTAAGAGAATGACATAGCAATATTGCTATGTAAAAAAGGAAAATATCAATCTAGTTTCCTGTAATATTACAAATAACTGACGAAAGTAAATTTTTATAGATTAATAAGTAAATCTGAATCTGATCAAAATGAGTAAGTTAAAAAATAACAATAATGAATCATAACACAAGAAACAATAATTACGTGGCTAATGACAACGCTAAATTGTTTGAACAAAAACCTACTTACACTGGTAGAAAATACATCAATAAATTACCCTAATTTTTAAAATGTGATAATTTGCATTCCTTTTACAAAAAATCAGAAAAATTACTTGATTAGTGAAACTTTACATAGCGCACAAGAATTTCTTTCTAAATAATACCATATAAAAATAAAAAAAGGATAAATTCAAAATAAATAAACACCCAGAGCATCGAAGAAAAAGCTAAGAAAACTGTTTACTGTTGTATAAATAATAGAAGCTGACACACTTATTGTAGTAAGTAAGCGCTTGTAGTAGTAGATCAATGAGTAATTGAAATACGTATTTCAGGTATTATGTATTAACTTATACTCTTATAATCTTGACGTGTCATACTCCCTCAGTCTCCACAATTACAAAAAAAAATAAAGTATTTTAGACAAACTGAGTATGAGGCAAAAAAAAACCCTATGTTTATACGAGGTAGGGTCAAAAAGTTCCCGGAATTGGTTATTAAAAATTTATTAAAAATATTTATAACATTCTTACATTATTTCCCTTCAAAATACTCTCCTCCTGCATCTACACATTTATTCCACCGTTCATATAATTGTTGGAAACACTCTTGAAAGCCATTTTTTGAAAGTTCCTTCAGCCGCTCCGTCGCATTTTCAATCACCTCTGACGAATCAGCAAAACGATGTCCCTTCAATGCCATTTTTAACCTTGGAAACAGGTAGAAATCTGGTGGTGCGAGATCGGGAGAATATGGAGGATGTTCCAGAGTGGTAACATTATTCTTGGCAAGGTATTGTTTCACCATTAGGGATCGATGTGCTGGGGCATTGTCGTGCAACAAATACCAGTCATTCTCTGCCCATTTTTCAGGTCGTTTTCGTCGAATTGCATCTCGTAGCCGTTTTAAGATCTCTGTGTACAATTCTTTATTTACTGTTCTCCCTTCAGGAATAAATTCATAATGAATCACTCCACGGTAATCAAAAAACACCTCCAACATCACCTTACCCCGGCTTCTGTCCAAGCGAAATTTTTGTTTTCTTGGTGAAGTTTTTGACTTCCATTCAGCGGACTGCCGTTTTGTCTGAGGGTCGTAAAGAAAGCACCATGTCTCATCACCTGTAACAATTTTGCGCAGGAAGCTGTCATCTGCATCAGCCATTTCAATCAAGTCCCTGGACATGGTCACTCTCATTTCCTTTTGCTCAGGGGATAACATTTTTGGAACAATGTGCAAGCAAACACGGTGCATGTTCAAGTCATTATGAAGAATGCTGTGAACACTCCCATGTGAAATACCAACTTCAGAGGCAATAGTATTGATGGTTGTTCGCCTGTCCGCACGCACAATTTGTCGAACGCGCTCAACATTGTCGTCTGTAGTGGAAGTGGAAGGCCGCCCAGTCCGAACGTCATCTTCAATTGTTGTGCGACCGTCGCGAAAACGCTTATGCCACTCGTAAACTGCTGTTTTCTTCATCGCAGAATTTCCGTATGCTTTTTTTAGCATCTCAAGAGTCTCCGAGGGTGATTTCTCCAGCAACACACAGAATTTAATATTGCCACGCTGCTCTAATGACGACATTGCACAATCCGACAAAGACAGAAACTACGATCTACAATATTAAACACCGAACGCACGGAACCAACTACAACTGCCTGCTAACCTCAAAAGCACATTCACTACCAGTTATGCCAACCTCACAAACAAAAATTTCCCTTTCAGCTTACAAATACGTGACTGTAAGCGACCATTCCGGGAAATTTTTGACCCTACCTCGTATAACAGCAACCCTATTAAAAGTAGTTATAGTTACTTAAGTCACGAGTTTGCCCTTGTTTGCAACGAGGGGTAAAGGGGGAAAAGTATAAGTGTGCATGCGCGACTGCTTTATTTTCAGTACAACAAACATAACTTATACTATACCCAGAGCATAGACAGTATATCGCAGAACCTTTTGTAGTTTAACTGTACGAATATAATTGTTTGTTACCGTAAACAGAAATGTTAGTTTCTCGAAAACGCAGGCAGACTATATTTACAGTGCTGAACGAAATCTAATATGCAGTGTAATAATGCTGTAAAGTTGAAGCTAAACAAAAATGCCTTCCCTGCCTCTTAACAAAAGCCACGAGCAAGTGGCTAACTACTGTGATGTTTCTCTTTCCACAATTTGAAAAATAAAGAGGAAATTAAAGACAAGAAGAAGCTATTCTTAAAATGTTTTGTTAACCCCTGGTAAAAAAAGGAAACGCTTAGGTAAATTACTAGTGAGACTGATAGTGAAGACGCCGGAGACAGCACTAGTAAAGAAGGCGATTCATTCATAGAAAATTTAGTTCCAATGGAATAAGGTTGCTGGTAATTACAGTGAATCAAACATTTCTAGTCATGTAATTAAGCTATAGGTAATATTACAGGTCACATTTATTTATCATAAGGTTTATGAAGAAAACATTTTCTCGGAATAAACCACAGCTTACAAAATGTATGTAGAAACTAACTGCATGGTAGTGAAATGTACGAGTAGTGTCTGACTGTTGAGGTTGGCAGCACTGCCAAATTTTCTCTTCCCTTCCTCACAGCCCATCCATACGCAAAAAGCAATCTCGTGACTTCAGTATCTATACTTTTACTAGGATTTGAATACTATAATGCTTTTCACAGTTGATGAGCTCTGCTGTTCCACACATTTACACCAGTCAGAGTGTTTTCCAGCGTTTTTAGATTGTACGAATGTATCAGCCTGATAAACATTACATGCCCATGCATATAAAAGCCGCAGTAGTTCACTGTTGTCTTGCATCTCGTTGTTGTTGTTTAGGTCATCAGCCAAAAGGCTGGTTTGAACCTGTAGAGGTTTTACTAAGTAAATCGAGGAGTGAGGTGGTTTACCATTGCCTTCCTCACTGAGTGGAAAAGTACACTTATCAGCATGCCAGGCCCTCTGAAAAGCATATTTTACACTCTGCAAATGACACTTTCACTTCATTCACCACAGCGTCTGGCTGTATAATGAAATCCATTACTTTCAGACGAGATAACTCTGATTAGTGTCTTTTACACCTCTACCTCTTCTGTTCTTAAATGATTCAGTCATTTAATTGGCTGACCATGTGATAATAAACAGAACTAAGAAACACTACTTGCATCTCGTACTGAACACATCAATTATGGAGCTAGTTAACATGCTTTATAATATAATCAGCTGGTTGCATGTTCATAGGTTATAATTGTTATTGAAAGACCAAAATAATGGCTGACAAAATATATAAAAGAGCTATGAGAGCACGTATTGGTGTTGCTGGGAAGTCATTGGCTAGCTATGAAGTGGGTACAGGGCAATGCGTATGTTCAGAGCTCATCAACTTTCAAAAATAGAATAGATACTGGTTACGTGTATTTTGATGATGGGTTTAATTCACCACACTTTCTCATGAATGGTCGACCTGAATCTGTATAAGACTACAACTCATTTACAAGTTTTACATATCATTCGCATCTCGTTTGGTCATGGGGTTGCTTATTGTCCTTCATTGTGCAGATTTCAATAAACATAAGAGCACATAAGGGTTAAAAAAATAATCGAAAATTGCACAAGTAACTCATCACAAAACATTCACAACTATTAATTGATTTCACTTGTAAATAATATTTTTAATCACAACACTCAGAGGTAATAATAAAAAATAAGGGTCTTTTCCGTTATCCCTGAAGGGTTGTACACTTCTCCCACTCCTGCGTCTAGCGCACCAGTCTGACTACAGTACTTTACCCTATGGAACCATGTAGTCTAAACATAATGTATTAAAATTGTGATTGAACTTAGCGCCATCCATTCAAGTAACAAAAAATGGTTTTTGCTTGGCATATGCAACTTACTTATACAGAAGGCCAGTTACAAAACATCCGGTCTGTCGACGGTTGTTTTGACTGAACGCGCCGGTAAAATGAAACTCGATTAGGCATCCTTTTTACTGACTTTCAACCCGTAGTCTTTTATATCTGCCGCACGGTTCGGTGAGATAATCTACATCAATATTTCAGCGTAATGTCAACTCCAATTAATTTCATATAGGTATCTTATCATTTGTATTTGTATCATTGTATGTGTATTTGTATTTGTAATGTAATAATAATTGAATATAAAACGTGATGTAAATAATTAGAATAAGTTTATTAATAAGTTATAAGTAACCTGTAAATAAAAATATATACATAATAATAAAAAACTCAGAATAAACAATCAAAATAAGAAATAAAACAACAGAACGTGGTAACATAGTACTATATTATAAGTGTGTGTGTGTGTGTGTGTGGAAGTGCAGTTGTGTGTCTGTTCTCAGTAGAGTAAGTATTCAGTAAGACAGGGAGTGGGAGAAATGAACACTAGTGCAACCCTTCAGGGAATACGGATTTGATAGTGGCATACAGAAAACGGAAAAGACTCAAAAATAAGATTCAATACTTACTATATATTGGACGGAGCTGTTTCTTTTTCTGTAATAAACTAGATGCATGTCTCAGGTTTGACTCTCCACTACGACCACTCCTACTGGTTTCAGAAGCCCTAAACCATCAAAACATTTTGATAGTTTTTAAGTAGTAGTCATTAGTGCAACAAAAAAAAACAATTGAAAAATACATTAACCTTAATTAACAATTTATTAGAAGCGGTAAAACCTCCCATCAAAAAATAAATTCCATCCTTAACATTTCATTATTTTACTCGTTGATTTGAAATGAATTTAAAAATAATTACATGGAGTAGGATATCAAGTCCCAATTGTTTTTTTTTTTTAGTTTATTTAAAGTTGCATCAACAGCTTGGTTCTTAGCGACTACAGTGTTTAACTAACTTTAACTGTAAGTTTTACTTGTAATAATTTTCAGACCTTAACTGGGAATTGAATCTAGGATCTCCGCGTTGTAGACTAGCGTGCTACCACTATGCTAGGGAGGTGGCACACCCCAAAAATTATTAATGGCAAAAGATAGGATAGGTTTCTTTGTAGATACATTATCAATGTGTTGAGACCAACATTCAATTAGGAGCAATAGTAAGAGTAACAAATTAATAACGCTAAAAAAATAAAATTTATAATTACATTTCCACAACAAAATCACATGAAGTACCTTGGCTTGCACCTTGACAGGAGATGAACTTGGCGACATCACACAGTATGTAAACGAAGCGAGATTAATTAAAAAATACACGAAGTTTAACTAATTAGGAAGAAAATCAAAATTATCTGTACAAAATAAGGTCTTAATCTAAAACGCAATTTTCAAGTCTGTTTGGAAGCACTCAGCTTTGGGATACACCAAATCCAATTTAGAAATAATATGCTTCCAAAATAAAGTTTTAGGATCGATGAGTAATGCTGGATGGTTTATAAGAAACTCAGAAATACGTGACCATCTTTGAATCCGTACCACAATAGAAAATATAAAAGATCTAAGCCTCTAGTACCAGCTAAGGTAAAACGATTACCAGAACTACCTAGCATTAAATTTTTTGGACAACAGTGAGGAAACGAAGCACCTCAAAAATTATCACATCCTCAATTTAGACCAACGTTTTTAATCCATGCATGAAATTAAATTCACTATTCCTCTTCACATGCATGAAATTAAATTCACTATTCCTCTTCGTCACTACTTTTTAATCTAAAGTGAAATTTCAAAATTTAATATTTTGATTTCTCTTTTATTTACACTGTTATTGTTAATTTTGTACATATTTTTTGCAACTTTTCTTTTTTTGTTATTAACTTTATTTTATAATATTATTTAGTTGAAATAACAGCAAAGGCTGTCTATTTCACTCATGTTACTTTAATTTTGTTATAATGATTTACTTAAAGCTAGATTGTAAATAAAAAAAATTACATACCTTGTATCATACTTTTGTTCTCTTGGCTTTAATTCAGAAATATCTGTAGTCACCCTAAGAATGGGCGAAGTTCTTTGCACTTGTGTTTCAACAACATCCATTTCTACTTCTCTGAAGCATCCTTAAAAAAAATCCATCAATGTTATAATTTATTTCTACAAAATTCTGAACTACTTTTAACAAGATGGATTAATTCTTAAGATAGTCATTACAAAAAAATTTTAGCTACATACATGTTAGTCTAAATCATAATTTATTTTAATTTATTGTACCTCTTAAGGTGCACACCACAGATCAAGTATTAGAACTTAGTATAGATACTGAGTCACAAGAATGTCTTTTATGTATGGATTGGCTGTGAGGAAAGGAAGAGAAATCTGATAGTGCTGCCAACCTCAACAGTAAGAACACTATATTTTACTAACGTGCAATTGCACTGTTTGTTAACCACATGTTGCCTTTCAATTAATATACTTAGTTGTGACTGACACTTTTTCCACTTAAATCTCATTTCCTTTAAAATTTTTCTTAACATACAAAGTTTCCAACTAAAATTTTGCCTTTCTTCCAAAACCTTTTATAGTTTACATTGTTGTGTTGGCAAACTGATACCAAGGCAGTTGCGCATGCGCACTGATGCTTTCCCCCTTTACCCCTCGTTAAAACCAAAGGCAAACTCGTGACTCAAGTAACCATTAAAACATCTACACCAATTATACCGGTTGTCCCACGAAGAGGTTGCTATTTTTGAATTAATATGTCAGACTTATCGCACACTCTACAGACTGGACACTTTACAGTTATAATAAAGATATGTAAAAAGTACCTCCAAGTTTCATTTGCATAACCATTTCAAATAGGTGATTTGTTACAATGTTACTTAAGTAATAAAATGAAAGAAATATGAAAGTGATAAATTATTAATGAACACAATTTGTTTCATTAACCTTTATTCAAACTGATGATCAATAATTATACACCGATAGCAACGAAACAAAAATGAGTCATAAGTGTTTTTGAAAAATTGCCGAGGTATCAACAGCAGTTTCTCTTCAATCAGCGTCATTAATTCATCATCTGTTGCAATGGTGTGAGAATAAAATTTTTCCTTTAAAAAGCCCCATAGGAAAAAATCACAAACAGATAAGTCTGGTGATCTTTGAGACCAGTCCATGAGGCCGCTGCCACGACCTGTCCAATAGTTTGGAAGATTTTTGTTTAAAACCGCTTTGGCCATATTAGCATTATGTGGAGGAGCTCATTTTATTTTGATTAATCATAAGCAAATGAAACTCGAGGGTACTTTTTTTACATATCTATTTATTATAATTATTATTAATTCAAAAATAGCAACCTCTTTGTGGAACACCTGGTATAATACAGGAACAAAATCATATCTTAAATATTCACAGAAGGGGCTATTATATTCAAACATTCAGTTGCACAATACCTGTCTTAGAGAGGTGGAGGGTTAAATAACTTGAGATTGACCTACTATTTCTAGAGTAGAAATAAAAAATGAAAATAGTTCTACTTCTTACTTGTCTAGTTAACTTATGTACTGAAGAACAGAAGATAATAGATGTAATACTAATCACATTTACCTCCTCTGAAAGTAATAAATTTATATATAGAAAACCCAGTAGTGAATAATATGAAGTTATATCTTAAGGTAAAAAATAAGTGCTTTTCAGGAGGCTTAGCTTACTACAAGATAAGTAATGCTTTTCAACTCTACAAGGGAAAGAATTGTATATTAACTTGCTCTTTGTAAAGCCTCTAGGGGTTCAAACCAAGCTCATGGTAATTGGTCAGCCCATTGGCATAGCGGTTAGTGCAACTGGCTTCTACGCCGGGATCCTGAGTTCGATTCCCGGTCAGGTCTGGCATTTTCATCACTCATTTTCATATATCATCATTCTCCACCTTCTGCATTAGCAGAAAATTCAAAACAGTCAGACGTAAAATAAACAGTACGCCGATTAAACATTATAAACACATCACAAAACACAATGTAACATGATTGATTTGTAAAACAGTTATTTTGGTAGATAGGTATTCCATGTACAAAGTCAAAAAGTTTATCATACAAAGTTAACAATTCCAACAAGATATCACAGCCAATTTTGATAGAAATTGTACTTTTGCGCACAATCTCCGTAATTACTAATAAAATATATAATAAGTATGTACAAACAATTAAGTTCAAATTATATTATTCCATTCGTTTTACACAAAAAAATGTTTTATAAAATCCACCACCATACATATTCAGGGACAAATCAAAATTTCACTATAAATTTTCACAGAAAGGTTATAATTTGCAATTCAATAATAACGATAATTTCAGTAACAACTTACAATGATTGTTCTTGATTTCTGCTGGAAATTCAAACAGAACAGAAAATTTGTTACTATTTTTAACATTTTAAAATATTATTATAGAATCGTTAAGTATAAAATACATAACATTCAATAATCTAACTGAATTAAATTGTAGTTTTAAAAACTAAATACGTGAATGAAACTAATAGCACAAAATTTTAAACTTAGTATAAAATAAAACAATTAAATCTTTGCTACTTTACTGTTGTTTACATTCACGTCAAACAAATCTTGTCTTCTGCTACAATTCGCAGTGACGACAACATTGACTCAATACTACAAATGAAGAATATCGTATGTGTACCAGAACAATTAATTAGCTTAAAATGGTTAATTAATAAATTGAATGTAATAACGTTGTAAAATAATACTACTGCTGAGAAAGTTTTAAAGAAAGACGTTCAGTTTTCTATTTTAAATATTTAAATCCCATTCGCTGTACAGTTTACAGTATACTGTAGGAAAGGTGTACTGGCATTTTCGAGCCTTTTCTAAGAGAATCATTTAAAATATACTTAATTATTACTGTAAAGATTAGTCACGCAATGCTTCATTTTCGTTAACTAATACTTAATTAAGAATGCAACATTTTAATAAAGTTTTTCAGTTTTTCTAGAGTATTCCAGAACGTTCGTAACAATCTCAATGTTATGTTGGAGTGGTAATAATACCACAATATTAATTGTGTCATTTATTGGTTAGAATTCCAAAATAGTAAATTTAAGCGATTTTTTTCAAACTCTAACTTTAAAATTTATAATAATTTACCCTCATTTTATAATAAAATAAGCCTTCTGGGGAGTTTGGAAGTTGCAACACTGTTGCCTTGAATTCACGACTATAAAATTAGCGACATCGCCGAGTGAGGGATTATTTGAAGTTCATGTGTTAGTCGCTACGACTACCAGTAGAATTGAAACTACAAGAACTGTACTGGTTTTAGTGAATATTATATTCGTTGCCATCGTGATTTCTTTTTGTTTCATGTTCGACCGTTTTGTAGATTACTGCTAATGCAAACGATGAAGGGTGACAAATGAAAATGACTGATGAAAAATACCAGACCTGATTGGGATCTCTGGCGAAGCCAGGTTGCGCTGACTGATACACCAAAAGTTCACTCACTCTAAGCCCCTTTGCACACAATGCAATATGAAAGCGATAAAGTCGTTGGCGTTGTTCCCGATATCGACAAAGGTGATATGTGCAACAGGGCATCCGTACACAAAGCGAGTACACTACTATCTGTCAATAACTTGATGGCCTCCCGCAGAGAGGAGCAGAATCGGCCCGCTACTAGCCTTCTCAATAAATGACATGTCATTTAACATGACATGTCAACACTTCATTGTGTACCAATTCCAGTGTACTAGTTAGTAGTACAACTTACAGTTATAGTTTATAGTTTTTCATTTCATTATATGTATGTAGTCATTATATGTATATATGTATATAGTTCATAATGAAATGTTATTGAAAATGCTAGTAGCTGGCCGATTCTGCTCCTCTCTGCAGGAGGCTATCAAGTTATAGACAAACAGTATTCAACTCGTACCATAAAAAGACAGATTATCTTACGTAATGTACTAGTAATTATGTTGTGGATTTTTTTTTATAGTTGTTAATTTATATTTATAGTTGATTTATTAAGTTTACGATTCATGGTATTTTGTAGTAAAACATAATAGTAATTAAGATTATTATTATTTTAACTATTATCAGTACTGTTATTAACCAGTAAACTTATAAATTATTCTGTTATAAATAGAGTAGTTGAATAGAAACTGAAAAAGTATTAATAATATATTTATGATTATTTGAACGTTTTTATTAGCAGACAAAACACAACCTAAATAGACCAGTAAAGCGTGGATATTTTTTTTGTTTTACCTCTGACTTTTTACAATTTCTGTTAATACAGAAGGTGAGAAGGGTGATAAATGAAATGAGTGATGAAAAAATGCCAGACCTGACCGGGAATCGAAACCGGGACCCCGGCGTAGAAGCTAGTTGCGCTAACCACTACGCTATGGGGCGGCCAGTACAGCACGAGAACAATAATAAATATTTTTGACGTCTTGCAAAGATATAATCAGTACTTTTATTTTTTTATAGTGTACTGCCTTTGAATATACTCAAGGTATAGAATACTCAAAGTGTATCGCTAACAAGTTAATTTTTAGTGCCTAATTACATGCAAAAGTATGAAATTTTTTTATATATTTTGTAACGTTTACTTGTAGATTAGACTGTAATTTATACAATTTCTTCGTGCAGGTCAATATTTTTAGTTACCTATTTTCTATACAGAAATTTTTATGAATTTAATACCAAGTATGACTGTGTGCAGCTCTTTGTATGGGACAATGCCTCAAATGCAAATAAGAAATAAATTTAAAGCAATATATAGTTAATTATTATAATAAAACCACTACATAACTGTTTAAATGACTTCTGCTACCATACTTTGTCTGTCACGTCTTTTCAGGAATACCCGTGGTAGTCAAAACGTACAAAATACAACGTTTTCCTACAATACCCTACGAATTTAACTTTAAACGCCTCCATATCAACAAGCGACATGAATGTGAAATACGATTTGAAAGCGACTTGCACTACAGGTCGCAGGGAACGCGCGCTTCGTGTGGTTCGACGACCGATCGCTTTCATTTCACCTTGCGCTAGTGGGTCCCTTACCTTTGAATTTTCTAAAGGTCCCTATTGCTCTACATAGGAAGCGACGGGCCAGGATTTCGTGTCGGGGCAAACGCACACTGAACGCTGATCGAAGGTTACTAACCACACTGGCGAGTGCGCACAGTAAATAGATAGCGCTTAAACCTTCATTCTGTTGTCGGTATTTGAATATGACTTCCAGTAGCAGCAGTCATGATGAATGGATCTTGTGGAAAGTTTTCATACAAAATTGTTATCTTTTAAAGATAATAGCGTGAATGACATTTGATAAGGACAGAAAATTGTACGGCGGGTTTCGTAATCTTTTTTTCTCAATAAAAAAAGATAAGACAGGTTTTTTAAATACATAAGAATGACTCGGGAATTTCATATTGTCAAAAGTAGAACTTAGCTTATAAAAACAACGGTGCAACTTACATAAGCAACTAATATGGCCAGAAGACTTGTGACGCCAAGAACACTTAGCAACCTGCCAGCTGAGCAACGCACAGGACTGAACAAAACATACTGCATGCTGATTTGCGCGGAGACCAGCGCGCAGGTTCCCTCACCAACGGGCGGACGGCCACTGCTAGCGGAGTTGAGTGAAGTTGTGCTAAGTTGTTAAGGGATGGCAACTAGGAGCATAACGTTGCTAAGTCCGTATAGAAGAAACACGTTGTGCACATCTCGTAAGAAGCTTGGATTTGTGTTGTTAAGTTCTGATTCGGACAAATCCGATACCGAATCAAAGTACTTTACTGCAAGCCTTCTGATAAACGGTAGAAAAGAGTGGGAAAGTTTGTATCGATGTGGAAGGTAACCCGCATGCTGCTGTTACCTTAATCCAAATAGATCCTTAAAATTGGGCGTCCATGATTTTTTTATTGGGTACATCGTACAGGATCTTCCGCTGTCTAACGCATTCAATTAGTTTCTCTTCTATCTCCATTTCTAAGAAACTAGATTACCTCGTATGCAACAGAATATACAGTACGCCACAGATACACTAAAACCATACGAGCGGCAGAAATTTTGTCGGAAAGCATACAGAGTCGATTGGTGGGGGAAGCGTAGTCAGCTTTTAAAACGGACAAGACAGCAACGATCTGAGTGGAGTTGAGCCCAGCGACGCTGCTCCCTTCCGTCACGCATCATGTGGCCGCCCAGACATAGAAACACACGGGTTTGTTTTTTTCAGCTGAGTCCGCTTTACTCACTTAACTCCGCTCGCCACTGTGAGAGTTCTGATTGAAATACTTTTCTTTTCTTTTTTTTAAGGGCGAACAACCAGGACGGTTATCATCGCCCGTTGTTCTACACACGGGTGTAAAGGGCCCGAGTGTAGAACGTATAGTACAATACATTTGTACATTAAATGTACAAATGTATAAATTTTATACATTTGTTTTAGGAAGAAGCTTGTAAGGGGAGGGCGAGTAGGTAGAGTAGGGATAGTTTCAAGGGGCAAGTGTTGTCTCCTTCTCACTTAATGATCATTTCCTCTCTTTCTACCTGTATCTATCTACCTGTACTGTTACAACTACGAGGTGCTTCCCCCACCACTAAACAGAACAGCTCAGCGGCACAGAGCGTTGGAGGGAAAGCTTCTAGCTAGAACAAATGACCTGTACTCTTCTTATTACAATATAAATATTAAAACTAGAAATATCACAGAAAATGAACTAATAAATGAAATTTCCATAAAAAGAAAATTTATATTAAAAACTTATAAGATAAACGTTACATCACAGACAAAATAGGCTAAAAACCGCTAAAAAACACAAAAAAACATACACACATAAACTTAATATCACAGTTAGAATAAATAACAATAATGACATTGACACTTACTTAATTAAAATCTTAAAAACTAGTATCACAACCAAAAAATTCAAAATTACATTAAAAATAAATAATATCACAGACATAAAATGATTGAAATACAATGACATATTTCTGTTAGCAGTTCCCCACATGTAGCGACCTGACATCACCATCCTGTTGCCAGTGTTCACTGTGGGCTTACCCGCGTGTGGATTGGCCTTAGTTATATTAAACGATTGTAACGGCCGCAACGATTTATTTTGTCATTCTCAAAAATTTAAATTTTTCTCGTAATTGATTCTATGTAATACTATATTAAATCTGTCATACTGAATTACAAAAAATTATTATAGTATATTTTTTAGCCTTTTGTTTTTTTATTAGCGAGTTTGTTTTACAGCTGTCGCCATCTCTCGCATCCTAATAACCTCCACATTTGTCTGTCCAAGCAGTCACTGTCTGTCAGCCCTCTCGCCTGCATCGCCACCTCCATGCCATACTGCCAGGAGTGCTTCGGCCTTCCTCTTTTCCGGCTTGACTCAGGGACCCAGTCCAATAATATCTTTGGCCATCTCTCAGGAGGCATTCTTTTCACATGTCCATACCACTTCAAACTCTTTGCCTCTATCCAATCGGCAATATTCTCAGTCAGACCCATCTTCCTTCGAATATCATCATTTCTCACTCTGTCCATTCTTGTATATCCACACATCGCCTCCAATAATCCATTTCCAAAGCCTTGAGCTTAGCTTCATACCTTTTATTCACCTCCCAAGTTTCTGCACCGTATGTTCCAATGGTTTCAATGACTGTGCTGTAAATGCGAATCTTATTTTTCTTTGTTATTTTTCCATTCCATAGGACACTGTTCAACTGCCTTATTGCTGACCGCGCTTGACCAATTCTTGCATTTATTTCCTCATTGCTTCCCCCATTTGACGATAGCACAACTCCGAGGTATTTGAATCTTCTTGTTGCCTTTATGATTTCACCTCCAAGACTCAAATCCTTAGCATTTCCTCCAACAACCATATACTCCGTTTTCATTCTGCTTATTGATAGACCCCAGTTTGTGTACTCCTCATCCAGTTTCCGTAGCATGTAGTCAATGTCTTGTTCATCTTCAGCTATAATAACCTGATCATCAGCAAAGTGCAATGAGTACAACCTTTTATCTCCAACAAGGATACCCATGTTGCAACATTTCCTTCTCCAGGCTTTCAATGCTTCATTCAAATATATTTTGAACAGTGTAGGAGCAATGCAACATCCTTGTCTTAATCCTTTACTAATGGGAATTTCATCTGTGATTTTTCCTGCACTTTGATATTATTTGATGTCATATTCTTATATAGTTGCTGGACAGCATGAATGTATTTCACACTTATGCCCTGATTCTTCATGGCCATCCATAACTTTGAGAGAGGGACACTATTGTATTAGTCTATTGTATTATTGTACTATTGTATTATTTCTATTTCATGTAATGAATTAATACAATAATTTCACTAACCTTCTTTTTAAACTGTGTCACCTTTATTTCAATTTTCACTTACACGTGTTTCGGTGGATCCACCATCATCAGAGTAAATAACATATAATTGAAACTAAAAACATTATTTATTAAAAATCTATAGAAGATGATACATCTTCAGTCACTTGTATAAAACTCCACCGAACTTGATGGTGGATCCACCGAAACACGTGTAAGTGAAAATTGAAATAAAGGTGACGCAGTATAAAAAGAAGGTTAGTGAAATTATTGTATTAATTCATTACATGAAATAGAAATATTTAAAACTGCAGGATGCATTATAAAGATTTATTATTGTATTATTGTATATTCTAGCCTTTTGTATTTTTAAATAAACAGAGCTTTACTTATTTACAGAAATATTATTGTTGTCGGTAAATCGTAAATCTCATAATTGGAGCCTAATAAAAATATTGTTTTATTTAGTTTTGAAGTCTATTAGTGTCTATTCCCCTCTTAACTTTCCGAAAGTAAAAACTAAGATAATATCACAATAATTTAAGCAGAATTTACCTATTAATCAATATGCTGGTATTAACAATCATTCAAAATATAAGACGAATGATACCACCCTTTGGGTTTCAGAAACTTTTAAGTATTGAAAATTTCTCAAAAAGTTTTATTATTGATGTCACTACAGGTTTATTAAGCAGTATTAAGCTGTACTACAGGTTTATATGAAAGTAAAACATACCTCTGTCTGCAGATTTGTATCTCATTGTTTAATTGATTTAATTCTGTAACTGTTTAATAGAATTTTCTATGTTGCATATCATTCCACAAAAATTTTTGTCAGCCAATAAAATTCTTAATATCTCAACCTTCCTGTAACCAAATGTTTATTTCAGTTTGGGTAAATGCATCATCAAAGTCAGTTATAGTCCTGTATTTTAGTAGATTCTGTCAGCCTCTTACGTTATATGAGATATTAAAAACATTTGAAGAAGATTTGAAGATATGTAAGATAAGAACCTGAGGTTTTTTCTAATAATGAACTTTTTACTTTCTCTTGCCTATATTATTTATACAGGAAGGAAAGTATTTTTTTCATGTCGATTTTCCGAAATCGAGTTTTCTCTGAATATACATATTTTCAGATCCCCTGAGCCCAAAAAACATGTTTTTAGCGATTGGTCTGTGTGTGTGTGTGTGTGAACAAAATCTCTCATAAACGGAACAACGAACGAAGTTGAAACTTGAAAATTAAGTTAGATACCACTACCGGGACCCAACAGAAACTTTTTTTAATCAAAATCGGTCAACCGGAAGTAGTAGTTTATTCATGTCATTTTTCACTTTTTTGAGATTTTCTCAAAAACGAATTATACGATTTTTTTTAAATCGCCTCATTTATTACATATATTACGTTCTACATGAAATAGTAGGCGCCATGTCTACTGAAATTCTTGGGGAGGCTGTGCTCTCGTTTCTACGAGAGCACAAAACATTTTCAGAAGAAAGTGTTTTTTTTAAGATTGCAGCCTTAATATGCATTTTAGTGCATAAGTGTACATAATCAGAGTTGTAGAAAATTTAAAAACCTACAACTTTTATTCTAAACATTACTTTCTATTAGTTTAGCAGTAACTTCTGATTTTCTGTATTTTTCATGAAAATCTGTAAACATGGAATTTTAAAAATTTCCGCCTTAGTGCATGTACGACAAAAGTGTATATAATAAAATTTATAGAAAATTAAAAGATCTACAGGCCAGCCGCATTGGCGCAGTTGGTACCGTGCTCGCCTCTCATCATGCGGTCCTGGGTTCGAATCTAATTCAGGCATGGCATATTTTCATACGTTACAAAAATAAAATCATTTCATCTTCCATTGTACAATAGTTACACCCCAACGTCGTCGCTAATGACCCTTGTAGTTGATGCGACGTTAAATAAATGAATTAAAAAAAAAAAAAAGATCTACAGCTTTTATTTTAAGAATTTTTCTCTACATAACCTAGTTTAGCGTGAAAGAGTGATTTTCCGTATTAAGCTAGACTGAGGTTGATTTTCATTTTGCATCATTCTCTCATGATTAAAATAGGGTTATGTTTTTTTGAGGTTAGTTTTTTTTCTAATGTTAGGTTATATTGTTCATTATTTGCATTGGCGAGACATTCGTGTGAGTGTTCACACCAGATTTTTTTTAATAAGATAGCAGATGTCTAATTTATTTTTTAAGGCGGCTGTTGATGGAGATAATATTACACCGATAAAGTAAGGAAAATTCCAGTTATAATAGATGTTTAATTTTCCAATAGTTTATAGCTGCCTCATCTGACAGGATCCAAAACTTTATTTAGCTTATTTACTTCAAGTAATATGTGAAATATAACACATGTAGTACCTTATACAACAAACGCAATAAATAAATAACTCTTGTAAAGTTGTTTATTTTTCAGCTCCTTAGCTGAAGCCGAAAACCCTAAATCCTTAGCAAATTTGCCTACTGATATCAATAAATGTTATACTCTGGCACAAACTAACTTGCGCGCACGTTTATTTGCATTAGTTAATGGTATTTTAAAACAGCTTGAAAAGGCCCTCCGTCACAATCCATCAAAAGTAATGTCATTTTGGTCTAATTTTTTTTTTTGGTTTAACGTCCGACTTTTCTGCAATAATTACTGCTAATGCAGACGGTGAAGGATAAAATGATTTTTTTGTAACGTATGAAAATATGACATGCCTGAATGGGATTCGAACCCAAGACCGCATGATGAGAGGCGAGCATGAATTTGGTCTAAGATTTAGGGTAAAACAAAAGCGGTTAGCCCTTTATTTATTAAGGATTGAAACTATTTAACTTTCTGAACTACGATTTTTAACCCAAATTACTGAAAAAATTCTACTGACTGATCAGGAAAGTACTTCGAAGGACAGTTCGGATTTCAGAAAACCACTTAGTAATTTAATTCTCTCATTATCACCCTTACCCGAACTCTAGCGGTAAAATTGTGATATTCTACCCTCGCGACAATGTTGGCTCTAGCCGCATGTCTGAATATTATGTGACCGAGTAGTGGCTTTCTATCGTGTTGTACGTTTGCAATTTGCGGCATGGCTGGAAATAAACCTAACGAAGGACAGGTACATTATTTAATTTTATTTATGTGATTAAGAATTTAATACCTATTTTCATAAGAAAACTTATTGTGATTAAAGTGTAATATTATAGCATATTGCTATCGGTATTTATAGGATCAGATGACATCTGGTGGCCTTTGGTCTCTTGGGGTTAAAAGAAAAGTAACTTTTTTAATCAAGAATTTTTATTGTAAATATATTAATATACTTACGTACTTAAACTTTTGTACCGGATTCGTGAAAGGCAAGGCACATTAGACTTACTGTAATGCGAGTTAAGATTATCAATACTTTATAATACCCAAAACTGGTTATTTCGGTATCCTGCAGTTGTAGATATGTTGGTCTGTATTGTTGAATATTCACACGTATTTAGTTTCTCATTATTTAAGTTGTTTAATTTAATACATTTTTTATACAATTGTTTTCATTCGCATTTATATAATATGCTTGATTAAATATATTACAGCATGTATGTTGACATAAAATTGAGATTCCATTGCATAAAGTTTAGTCGGTTTTCCCCTGCCATAACCTTTATTGAACATATTGTAAAAATTAATTTACCAATTAATTACCTGATGACATTTTAAGCAATCTTGTTGACTAGTTTTGATTTAGGATGTTTTACTTTCAGGCTTATTCTGCAATGAGCTAATAATAGATTAGGTTATAGGATTGGAGTTAGGAACAGATGATTTGGAATTATTATTAGGCCTGCTACAAAATTTATATTTTTATTCAGTATGTAGGATTTTATAAATTCTAATATTTGTTGCATTATAAATTTTAACCTATTTACATGTTCATTCCAATTGAAGATTATTTCATATTTGTATTTTCCTATTACTCTCATGTCATATTCTGTCTCATTCATTTGGACCAACAAATAAGCTTTTGGCTTAGTTAACAATTAAGTAAAAATTATTTTCAATTTTTTAATCTGTTTCAACTCAACACAAGTTTAGATTTTCATCTTATGTAAATCCATGTATTATACTAAATTAATATTTTAAAATCAATTCTAATCAGTTACTATAAAGGACAGGTTATTCAAATTTGTACCCAGGCTGTTATCGGCTGCCATATCTAGAATAATACCTATTTTCTTAAGAATATTGGTGTGATGAATCATTGTGTTTCTTGAGCCTTTGGACATTTATTGAATAATTTTTTTCATTTCTTTTATTAACCTTGCTTAAATCAATCTGCGTACTAATTTATTTATTTAATAGAACTGTTTTAGATAAGTGTTAATTTATAGTATCACCTATTTTCAGTTAAAAAATATTTGGTGTGAAACACACAACTTTGTCATGCCAATGCGAATAATGAAAATATAACCTAATATTAGTAATAAAACATTTAAAATAAACAAAAAAATTAGTCTAAAAACATAACCTCATTTTAATCATGAGTTTTGTAGATGCAAAATTAAAATTAACCCTCAGTTTGGCTTAATACAATAAATCACTCTTTGACGCTAAAATAGGTTCTGCAGAAAAAAACGATCAAATGAAAGTTGTAGATCTTTTAATTTTCTATAAATTTTATAATGTACTTTTTTGTCGTAAAATGCATACTAAGGCCGAAATCTTAAGAAAATCCATTTTTACAGATTTTCATGAAAAAATTACAAAAATCACTAATTACTGCTAAACTATTAGAAAGTAATGTTTGGAATAAAAGTTTTAGGTTTTTAAATTTTCTACAACTCTGATTATGTACACTTTTGCGCTAAAATGCATATTAAGGCCGCAATCTTAAAAAAAAATTTCTTCTAACGAGAGCACAGCCTCCCCAAGAATTTTACAGACATGGCGCCTATTTTTTCATGTAGAGCGTAATAAATGTAGTAAATGAGGTGATTTTAAAAGAAATCGTAGCTAAGCCGTTTTTCAGAAAATCGCAAAAAAGTGAAAAATGACATGAATAAATTATTACTTCTGGTTGACCGATTTTGATGAAAATGTTCATGTCAGGTCCGCTAGTGGTACCTAACTTATGTTTGACGTTTCTACTTCTACGATGCTCTTGTGATACTTTGTAGACTTTCAATAAACTAAAAAAAGTCTGATCTCTTTGGGGACAATTGCCCCCGGTGCCCTTGCCTTAATTAACACCACAGTGTTATCTGAAATTGGTTGTGTAGCTTGAAAATTATCGGTAACTTTATTTCAGTGCCAAAATTCAATGTTTTCTTAACCCGTTCAGTGACAAAACAATATTTAATAGTTTGATGTAAAGTGCCATTTAATTTAAGTAAGGGTGTACAAAAAGTGCCAGCCCTTATTTTAAAAAATTTCAGGCGCAAGCCGGCCATTGACGACCAAAATTTGAATGTTACAGGAAAATTAAATTTCCTGTTAAAAATTAATTTTTATTGTGTTCATTAAAAAAAATTGTTCTAACACTAAAAATACTTAGTTTTTTTAGTTTATTTAAAGTCGCATCGACAGCTTGGTCATTAGCAATTACTGTGGGTTTTGGTACCTTAACAGTGGTTTAAACGTGTTAAAATTTCCAGACCTTAGCCAGGAATCGAACCCAGGACCTTTCGCTTTGTAGGCTAGGAA
This sequence comes from Catonia carolina, assembly GCA_035578175.1. Taxonomy (NCBI): domain Eukaryota; kingdom Metazoa; phylum Arthropoda; class Insecta; order Hemiptera; family Achilidae; genus Catonia; species Catonia carolina. The sequence goes on along the minus strand of JAQMRL010000006.1, from coordinate 43,429,724 downwards.
ATGTTCAGTAATCCGGACGTTAGCTTTTTATGCATAACTTACGGACACCCGGTTAGCCGGATGTTATCACTACGTAAAAGATATCAGCGTCCTATTTTCCGAATGTTGGTATTAAAAGGGTTAAAGATTTTGTTTATAAACTTCCCTCATTTTACTACATTTGCTGGTTCATTTAGATGATTTAGCTAAGTGGTAACCATGGGAAAATTCGTGGGTCTCTGCTCTCATTTAAAACAATTTTGAGTGTATCGATTAAGTCCCAAATTACTGATAATTATATTTATGGTTTTGTTGTAGGACGCTGAAAAGAATGAAAATGTAGATTACAATGAAGAAGTGCCACTTGGCGACATTGATCCACTCACCGGAGAATTAATTATTAAACATCCATTACATAATACATGGACATTGTGGTATTATGAAAATGACAGAAAGAAGACGTGGGAGAAAAATCAATGTGAAGTTACAAGTTTTGACACTGTTGAAGACTTTTGGAGGTTAGTTACAAACAAGTTTTTAATTACAGTTACGTTAATTTATTTTCGTCTAAAAATCTTGAAATTAAAACGATTGATTATAAATTTTGACTTTGTTTAAGATTAATGCATGGTTTATGAACCGTAGTTAAGTGTTGCTTGTCCATTATTCCAGATGTCTGTAAATGAATGTCCCAGTTTCAATTTGATATTATAACAGTTTAATTTTTAGTATTTTTATGATTAATACATCAAATTAAAGGCAAATTTATCAAGTTTTTCTTATAAATGTTCAGTATGTGTACCTTTAGTTATACAGCACACTTCCAACCTAAAATCCAATTCTTCCCAAACTTTGGTTAACATGTCCTGTGTAATGGAAGCGATAGCTTGTTAAATTCTTTTGAATCAACTCTGGCAAATTATTAGGTAGTGGCAGAACGAAACCATTATCTTTTATAAAGCCTCAAGGAAAAAACGCATGTTGTGATGTCAGGTGAACATGGCGGCCAGCGGAAAAGAGTTCTCTATAATTTTGACCATTATGACCAATCCAACGATCTGGGACTTGGATGTTCAACCACTTTCATACAAAGAGATGCCAGTAGGGAGGAGCTCCATCTTGTTACCAAATGAAGTTTTCGGGTTCACATTCAAATTTGAGAAAGAGCCATTCTTGCGACATATCCAGATAAGCCACCCCTGTTATGGTAGCTTCCACGGAAAAAAATGGTCCGTACACATTACATCGGGACGCGGTACAGAAAAACGTTTAATTTGGAGGAATCTCTTTGATAATGCACAGTTTCTTGTGGATGTTCTGTTCCCTGTATTAGAACATTATGGGTATTTACTGTCCCACTTAGATGAAAAGTTAACTCATTACTGAATACCATATGTTCAAGAAAGTCAAACCGCTGTTTGGTCAGGAGTCACCATTTTGTGTACGTAGCACTGCAAGTGAGAAAACAACTATGGAGAACTCGTGCATGCGCTTTTCTAAAATTGTTTGAGTTATTCTTTAATTTGATGTATGATTTGTTGTAAATAGTCAAAATTAAACTGTTATAATATACACTTGAAAATGGGACATTCATGTACGGACACCCAGTATTTCTTATACAATGTTTTTTTATTTTATTGAGTGATGATGCCTATATAAGCCTTAGGCTTGTGCGTAGGTAATGATATGTGGTGATTTACAGATGAAAAAATTCCAGACCTGACCGGGAATCGAACCCGGACGATCCTTAGGCTTGTGCGTAGGTAATGATATGTGGTGATTTACAGATGAAAAAATTCCAGACCTGACCGGGAATCGAACCCGGGACCCCGGCATAGTAGCCAGTTGTGCTGACCACTACACCACGGGCCGGCCTATGAACAGTGAAACAGGCCTGCCTGTTTTTATGAACAGACCATTTAAGTTTTAGTTGACTTAGTTGTTCCCTTAAAAAAATTTGGGATATTGATTTATTAATTTTTTTTTCTTTGTGTTTGCAGTTTGTTTAACCATATTAAGGCTGCTAGTGAATTAAGACAAGGATGTGATTATTCATTATTTAAGAAAGGTATCCGCCCCATGTGGGAAGATGAAGCAAATAAACAAGGTGGACGATGGTTAATAAGTCTGGAAAAGAAACAACGAGACAATGACTTAGACACATTTTGGTTAGAAATTGTAAGTTATTTTTAGTCGTCTTGTTTCTCAGTAGTACAGTATGTTTTTGCTATGTTTTACATTGTTATTCTTATCATAAAATTGATAATTTTTGTAGTACATTATAAATATTTTACATTAAAAATCGATGTGTAAAAAAAAAATTATCAATTGCAGTTTATTATTTTCATTTTTTTATGTTAATAGTTATAGGAATAATCATAATTTAATTTTACTATACAATTTTTTTTAATAAAATTGTATTAATTTAGTTTTAAGTTGTTATTAGTGAAATGCTAATGTATGTACAGTAAAAAAGTAGGTAACAAAATAAATTAAAAAGTAATGTAATAACAATGGGATGCGTGTGCATTAAATGATTCTTGTATTATAATCTCGTAAAAGTTTTGTGAATTAAAGCCGTCTTTATAAGTTATCAATACTAATCCTTTATACTTTAAGAGTATGGCAGTATTGATTTTTTTTTAATATATTGTTTTAACATTTCAGTGAAGTTAGATTTTTAGTATCTTGTAAAGTAGAAGTTTATTTTAATTGTGTTGATTTTTGTTAATTTGTGGATACAACCGTTAGCTTGTTTCATGCTATTTATCTTGTTCTATTTGAAATATAGGTAAGGAAACTTTTATGTTCATGTAAATTTTTTGAAATAAAAGTTTTTGTTGGACAGGTCCTAAAAAAGCATGTATTTTTCTTATTTGTATGTGTCTGCGTGTGAACAAAATAATTCAAAAACGGGAAATTGTGTGAAGTTGAAATTTTAAACTTAAGTGGGTATCTTAAGCAGACCTGAAATAAAAATTTTCATCAAATTTACTGGTTACCGGTTCAATTCCTGAAAATAGCATCGTTAATTTTGTTAAAAATCACTTTATTTATGACATTTTTTATTGTTCTACAAAATGGACAAGAGGCACATCTGCTGAAATGCATGAGGCAGTGCTCTTGTGATAAAAAAATGAGTTTTTTAAGATTGTGGCATTAATATATGAATTTTGCGGCAAGATTATATGTAATCAAAAAATTAAAAAAATTATGTATTTTATTACTAGCATTTTTCTCTACAGTGCGTATACTCAATGACATGTTTAGTTAAGACTACTGTTCAAATGGACATAAGTAGAATTACTAACTGTTCTGAACACATTACAGTAAAATTTTAAGGGCAATTCTCTCCTTCACATTCTTTTCTTATCTTTGCTTTTATACTATTTCTGTTGATCTTATGACTTTTATCGCTCGGTATAAAAACAGTATGACATAATGTTCTAAATTTAGACATACTCTATTATTATAATTATACTCAAACTTATCTGTTTAATAATAATCGTAATAACATGCTGGTTAGTTTTCGCTGATCTATTGTATAGATTATGGTATAACAATAGTAATCACAAAATAAATTAGTTAATATACGAGGGCAGTCCAGAAAGTCTGTCACATTTTGATATAAAAAAAAACTAAGTACTAGAAAAAATTTTTATTATATACATTTGAAAGTGCAACTAAAATTCTATTTTTCTACATAATCACCAAACAAATTAAGAAACTTATCATAGCGGTGAACTAATTTTAAAATGCCAGCAGCATAAAAGTCTACCGCTTGTGATTTTAACCAGTTAGTCACACCCTCCGGCAGCTCCGCGGAAAAACCTAATTTTTCTGTAACATTTCGTGTAATAAACTTTTTGAAATTTGTGGGGGAAAAAGCGATAGCTCTCTTATGGTGAATCGACGGTCTTCTCTAATCTTCTCATTGACTTTATTCACAATGTCATCAGTCACGAAGCTTGGTCGTCCACTTCGTTCTTCCTCGTGAACATTAGTTTGGCCTTTTTTGAACTGAATGCACAAACGCCGTACTCCACTTTCAGTGTAAACCGAGTTCCCATAAACTTCACAGATTTGGCAATAAATCTCAATTGGTTTATTGTTTTTAGCCAACAAAAACCGTATTACCGACCGTACTTCACAACTGGCGGGATTTTGAATTGCGGCACACATTTTAAATTTTGTTGAAAAACAACAAAGAGCGAACACAGACCTCTCGCTAGCACGGCTGGATAGCCACTGAACGGAGAAACGCCACGGCACCAAAATGGCCACGATAGCTCCGCCGCTAGCGGCTACAATGCAAAACGTGACAGACTTTCTGGACTGCCCTCGTATTACACAATTTACTGGTTTGCAAAGGCAGTAGTACAATAGATAAATATTTTTATCATGAATAGTAGTTCCAAACTCTCATAAGAAATGCATGGCCAATACTACTCAGTAATCTCAACTAACTATGTCATCAAAGATAGTTTAATGTCCGTTAGTGATTTTCCATATTTTGCTCATCTAAATCAAAATTTTACGAGAGATTGATTTTCATTTATTGTTGCCCACTTACGATTAAAATTAGGTTTTGTTTTTCATTATTTACATTTGCAAGAGAAAGTTGTGTGAGTATTTTACACCAGACTTTTTCAGTAAACTCTTATTTAAAATACCCAGTAAATATTTTAAAAAAATTTATTTTAAATGTTGATTTCTGGGCTATAATTTAAAATTTAATCTTTTGCAGATGCTCTGCATGATTGGAGAAGCATTTGATGAGTACAGTGATGAAATTTGTGGTGCTGTTGTTAATGTTAGATCAAAAGGTGATAAGATTGGTGTTTGGACAGCAGATGCGTGTAAAGGAAAAGGTGAAGGAGTAATTGCTATTGGGTAAGTGTTCTGATTTTTGCTTGTTGATTGTTTTACTTTATTCTGTCTACTTTATTTATTTTGTCCAGTCATCAATCTTGTGTTAAATATGTAAAACATACCTGATTCCAGATTTGTGAAATCCTGGATTTTCTCAAAATTAGCGTTTTGTTCAATTCGGAGACATATTTTTATTGCAAGAATTTCAATTAAATTAAACAATTTTATTTGTCAATGTTAAATAAAAATGAACTTTAACCCTTAAGGCCCGGACTGTTTCGTAACTGTAGCTACGAATGTGTTTAGCCGACAGTAGGAGGGGATCATATTTAAATTCCTTTCCCATGACATCACACACACGTTCTTATAGTTAGATATACTTGTGAAAAACCATTTGTAAAGCATAATTTTATCTAGACATATGTATATTTCACAATTGTATGCATTGCAGGAGAATGATCCGGGGGGGGGGGGAGTGACTTGTTGGGCAACACTGCAGGTGGTATTTTTTTGTGAGCCACTCCCTCCCCCCTTTACTACACCGTACAATAGACCCAACCATTTCTAACGAGGGCAAACTAAAAGTTGTTTATTTATTTATCTATATTAATAAAATTGTGATTTCGTCTGTACAATTTTTCAAAATGCTCCAAATTTTGTTTCTACGACAAATCTAAGTAATCACCGAAAATAAGTTCAGCTGAATTTTTGTCTGTTCATCTGTTTGTACGTTACGGCATCACCCAAGAACCGCTGAACCAAATTTAATGAATTTCGGTATTTAGGTTCTGGACATTATCGAAATGTAAATAGGCTATAATTTTTTTTAATATCACAAAGGAATGGGGGAGTTCAGAGGGAGAGGTAAACAAAAAACTGTGAATATCTCCGTTAAAAGTTAGTCTATCAGAAATGTTATATAATCAAAATTACGAAACGTTTAAAGACAAATAAGTTTGATTATGTAAAGTTTTTAATTTTTATCCATAATATCGGAGATATTACCAATTTTATAAAAATAAACAGCAATATTTTAGAAAACAAAATAAACAGAACTATAAACATAGGTCTACGTGCTGCTGGTATTCATTCCGAAGCTCTGTACCCTACCCCTTCCACCACTGCCTAACCTTACACGACACACCCGTTCTCAGTCACATTGTCAAAAATGAAAGACAGTCACCTTAGTAGTTAACCATCGTGGAGTGTTCCAATTTTAATTTACCTTTTATTTCAATTTTTATTGCTCTGTAGCGAATAATTAAATTACCTACAGTTACATTACACGCAGATTTGTGTGAGTTAAACTTCAAAACATCAATTTTCATTGCTCTATAAATTGTAAATTTATTTATTTATGTAAAATAATTAACTATGCTTTTGAAAACAATAATACGCTGCGTATCTTGATTTAGAAACACGTAGATCTTGCTTTTATTTTTCACCCAACTATTTTGTTTTTTGTCATTAATAATATTGCTGACGTTTAAAGGAGATACGAATATATAACAATGAATGATTTAAGGAATATCAGACCTGACAGGGATCAAACTTGGTACACCAACAGACTGTACACAGCACCAAGAAAAACGTTTGAAGAACGGGCATTTTAGCTAGTATCTAAATAAAATTTTAATTTTAGATCTAGATTTTGTGAAATGTTGATTTAAACTTAATTCCTGATTTGTGTTTTATATTTTTTTTAGTGGTAATAAATTAAACAAGTAAGTTTTGTGAAATTAATTTTTAAGAATACATATTTTTACATTGTGGTATTAATGGCTTGTTACAATTTTTCATGTTTGCTCCAAATTTTTTTTAGATCATCGAATTTTGCAGCTTTTCTTTGTTCCAAACCTTTATATATCCTCTCCTTAATAATTTATTATCAGTTTATTAATAGAGTTCTTTTTTCCAGGAAAAAATTAAAAGAGCGTCTTAAAATAACAAACCAGACGATTGGTTATCAGATCCATAAAGATACAATGGTGAAAGCCGGTTCAGTAACTAAAAATACATACACCGTATAACGCTGTGTTAAATTAATTATATAGTTTCTTTTTTTATGTGTTAAACAATTAATTTGTAATTAAAACGGACAATTATATTTATAAAGAATCTACAAAAAAAAAACTCTTCTAAGATAACTTGTGGAAGTGCTCAAGAAAGTTTATTTATTGTATTTTTTTTCTCTTATTTCGGAAATGAGCCAGGAAACATCAATTATTTTTCAAAAATAGATACAGTTTTATTATTTCAAATTCATTTAAGTTCTCACATCAGTTTATTATTACTTTTTATTTAGTTAGCTTATTGTTATGCATTATTATTATTATTATTATTATATTATTATTATTATTGATTATTGTAATTGTAATGTGTAAAAAATGTACATGATAGAAAAATAATTATAACATATTTATTGTACTACAATTTAAATTTTCTTTTCTTTTTTTATTTTAATTATTTTTAATGTACAATGAAATCTTGCTAATTTGAAATCGTAGAACGATTAAAAGTTGTTGTTGTTGTTGTTATTGTGAATTTATTGATAGTAGTTGATTTGATATTACATTGTTTTCTTAATGCATGATTTGTCATTAAACTTTAGAAGTTTTGATTTTGTACAAAGTTAATATTGTAGGGTATCTGTTCTGTAAAATTTTAAATTAAGTTGTGATAGTTCATTGTCCTTTTTGGATAATATTGTTATTTCTCGGTTTATTTTTTAAAATATTTCTGTTGGTTTTTTCCAAAAAACCATTTGTATAGTTTCATTTAATATCAGAATTGAAAGGAAGTTAATATTGTGGTCTTGTTTATTTCCCTGTGATGTATAGTTCATACAGAACTGTGTGGAAGCGTGGTGTGGCTAAATGGGGACTGTAATTCATTGCCAGAAAGGAGCGATTATGTTAGACAAAAACATAATTCTAATTGGCCTTATTTTGGAATTTCCACTCCAATTTTTTTTGTGATGTAGAAAAATCCTGATTTATATCTTAATTGGGTTTTTTTTCTAAAAACCCACTGAATAATATTTAGGAAAACACCTCTACTTTGCACTTAGTAGGTTTTTTTTTACTTAGTACACTTTTAAGTTGTAGGTTGATAAACTGACTTATTTAGTTTTTTAATTTTCTTCGTTTGGAAATATAATTTTTTCAAATTAGCTGTATGTTGATCAGTAGGATCTTCATACCTACATTAGTACTTAATACATCTTGACTAAAGGCCATTCCATGTACGTGGCGTGCTTATCTGGATGGTACGCCACATGTCAATTCACATAACAGCAACTTGTTGCGATGTTATACCGGGCTTGGTTTTTGTCAGCATTCTTCTGAATACTGAGATTTCGGCTGACAGTCCAGTGGTGTGAATCTGGGTTTTTGTGCGGGCTTACCATGGTTTGATGACTCCAGCAGCAGCAGTAGTGGTAATAAGCTGGTTTTGTTCTGTTCTTTGGGATCGAGAAACGAGTGGGTATCCAATCAATAGGATAAGAAAGTTTATGGCGATTATCTTCACTTAATGCGGACAATGACAAATTCATGGTTGATGGTGTCTTAAAGAAAAATGACACCAGCTACAGAAAGTGCAGTACTTGGCGTTGCCACAAGGTCTAGCCTTCGTTCTGCACAAGCGCAGGCTAAAAACGTGTCCGCCATGTTTAAAAAGATCACTCAGGGAGCGAACGTAGCCATGTGTGTCCATTGTAGCTGACGTGGCGTGTGGTCATGGTCCTACAATTTGAACAGTCTCATTTGATTAGCAGGGAAACAATGTTTTTAAAAGTGGCTAGCGTACGTCCAGACACACATGCCACGTGTTGTGTGGAATGGTCTTAAGGGCTAAGATATTATTCTGACTATTGTACTGTGTACACATGAGTAACTTGTTTTTTTTTTTACATTGTACCCAAATGAATTAATGTTATCTAAATAAAAAGCATTTAATCACTCATAATACATTATATAATTTAATTTGAATGTATTGTTGCATTATTAATTTCTTAATAATTAGATCAGGATATTATTCATAAATTTCTTTTGACTTGGATTTCAAAATAGTAAAATTTCATTGTATAAATTAAAAACCTTTGTAAAAATTGTTAATTCAATTAACCACTGGTCGTATGTTTAGTACTATAAATTTATTAATTAAGTTGATTAGTTCTAGTTTTTATTATAATTATTAGTTTATTTATTTTTAGACATTGTTATTTATTTTATTAATTTCAATATTTTGTTTATTTATTATTATGCATGTAGATTTTTTTAAAAGTAATTTTAACATTAGCAATGTCGGTTAATTTTTTTTTTAATTTGTAATTTTTGATAGGATTTCTGTCGGGGTTTTATTTATTGTTTAACATAATTTTTATGTAATTGTGTTTAGGATGTATTTATGTTCCAACTTACTTATCATGGTGGAGGCATTTTTTCTTTGTTCAGGTGATGTTTTTTTTTGTTTTGTTTTATTATTCTGTTGCAGTTTTATTTTGAAATTTTTTGAAATTTCTGTATTATGTCATTGTTAATTAACATATTCATGATTAGTTATTATAAATTTTAATGATTTTTTTTAATTTAACACGTTCGCTACCAAATGGCCCATGTATGCGCCGCTCAGTTCATTCCCACGTACCGGCGGTCAAAACAAGGGTGATGTCTACCGACCAGTAGTAACTCTGCACAGACCATCGCTTACTTCATTAGTTGATTCATCGTAATTATCAGAAGGACAATACTCACTTTCTCTGATAGAAGAAAACGAATTCCCATAGTCACTAAGCTCACTATCAATTTTGTTATCAGTATGCAGAATCTTTGATTTTCGACCACGCTCCATAATAAATTATGGATTATTACAATTATTGAAAACTATCGAATGACGTAACTTACAAAACACGTGCTGCTGTGCAGATAAACACACAGAACCGTACTGGTTTACGACAGCAGTGAGGCAGTTCCACGGACAAATAGTGTACCAACTGTGAAACAATAAAATACATCACCTATCAACAAACTAAGAGACCAAGTGTCCCAAGAGTGCTCCAGACTTCTCTATAGACCGATACAAAATTGAGTGAATAAAATAGACCAGGATTTTGTTATGGATAATACTGCAACAGAAAGACACTGGTGCAAATATGAGCTGTAGGTCTATTTTAAAGAGACCAAGCGGTGCATATATGGGACGCTGGTCTACGGATAGAGAGACTGGTTGACAAATATATGACCCACCCGGTCTATTTTAACCAACTATTTTTTTAATGTTGGTAGCAAAGGTGTTAAATGTAATGGTAATCAAAATGGTTATTTGATTTGTGAAATCCATTAAGTACCAAAAATCTGAAACTGGATTGTTGATTACCGGTATTTGATACACTTATCTGGATAAAGGACAATTTAAATTCTTCATGAAAAACGCTGAGAATAAAAAAAGTTTATAACAAGACCCAATTTAATCACAACTAGATATATAAAATCGATTGTTTTATTTATATCTTTTTATTAGTAATTATTTTTGTTGAAATAATATGATCTTTCATATAATGAAATGTTCCGAAAATGCGAACTAGATTTAAGTTTGTGAATGACTTAAGGAAATTATTGGTAATGTAAGTAATAGTATCCTTGAATTAGTAATTGGGTTTACAAGTTCTGACAGGTCTGGTGTTTTAGGTTTTTGCTGCATAAAGACTTGAGACAGTTTGCCACCTCTTGGTTCTGCATTGAGATTAGTTATGTAGAAAATATCTATTATTTGTTAAATTTTTTTTATGTTTGACTGTTTTGCAATTACTGCTAATGCACTGTAAGAAGGATGATGAAGTTGATTAATGAAAAAGTGCCATGAAAATTGATGAAAATCTTAATTATGATATCTCCATATAAAAGTGTTTTGGCTGTGTTTTATCAAATAAATTAACTTTTTCACATAAAATAACGTCCAGTATGTATGAAAAATATTTAGATTGGGAAATGGGAAGGTTATATTACTGCTCAAAATTCAAAAAGGAGTCATGACAAGGCATTCAACTGTGACCAAGAAAATCTGTGAAATTCCTTGACCAGGACAGGCACTTGTAACTTGTTGATTAATTTGTACAAATTAATTCTAAACATACAGTATTCATTTTCAGAGTTTGTAGTAACACAAGATGAACAAATTGATACTAGCGGAACGGTACTTGCTTTGCTTCAACTAAAAATGTTGTACCACTGCACTGGCGTAGTTGGTAATGTGCTCGCCTCTCATCATGTGGTCGTGGGTTCGAATACCACTCAGGCACGGCATATTTTTATACGTTACAAAAAATCATTTCATCCTCCATTGTAATAAGTTACACCCCAATGTCTTTGCTAATGACTGTTGCAGTTGTTGATGCGATGTTAAATAAATAAAAAAAACCAAATAAATTTTGTACCTACAATAAAAGAATAATATAAATATAAGTAACGGCCCTCCGTCTCAGCTTCAGTAGCTATACACAACTGAAAAGAAATGAAAATTCCTCTTTAATTAATATATTGCCATGCAATGGGGTTTAAAACAATAAAAATGTCATTAAAATAATAGAGTTGAAGACACTTTAAGTATTAACTGAGTTCACTGGTTTAAATAATATATTTGCGTGAAGAAGCAGAGTAATACTGGGTACACTTACTTAACTATACTGAGTTGATGAACTGGACTGAAGCCAGTGTGGTACAGAAATATTGCGAAACGCGCATACAGTAGTGGTGGAAGAACGCAACGGCATTTTGACTGGCAGTGTCTCTTTGTTCTGTTTTATAATAATTATTTTTCAAATGGAAAAAATGTGCTGGGATCAGTTAGTTTAAAACTGAAATTCTTTAGTTTCTGAGTATAGGAGTTCATTGGTGAAGGTTACGATTCATTAACTTCAACTGTTATGGAGGTACCTATTTTTCTTTAATTTTCCGATAAAATCAAATATTTGGGGATTTTTAGGAAAGCTGTATGGCAATAGCTTACAAACAACTCCAGAATCATTAAAATTGGGCTAGTATAACTCCAGAAATAGAAATAGAGAAATAAAATTCTCTCTACATAACATTTTATGTAGTAGTATAGAAAAGGAACTAAAACAAAATATATAGAGAAATTGTAAAATGACAGCCTACATTCTGAATTATATACCATGTATTATTCTAAAATTGTAGCCTTTTTAGAACTCTAGCCCTGAATCTTAGTCATTTGATCAAATCTCTTCTACTAAAATAATTACAGATTTTAATTTGGTAAAATAAAGTAATTTGGTAAAAGATCAAAATATTGTGATATTTTACAATCATATTGTTTAAACTCCTCCGTTAGTTTATAAATTTTGATTCAGTATATGGTTTTCAGGTAATCAACAATCCACTTTATGTAGATTTTTAATTTTTTTTAGTAAGGAACAAGTTCTAATTCTATGATTTTTTTCAAATTAATTTCTTGTGTTGGTTTTTATGTTTCAAGATAAGTAAGCGTACCTATTTTTATTTTATGAAAGATGTTCTTCCTTAGCTCTTTTAAATTATACCACCTTCAGTTGTTCAGTTAGTTAAATTTCAATTGTTTAGCGATTAAAAATTGTGTGTTAATATTTTTTATTGAATATATATATTACGGAAATTTTCAGTGTGTTTTTTCATTTAAAGTTTTTGTTAAAACAAATATTTATTTGAGTTCATTTATATACTTATTGTAATTATAAATAAAACTAATGAAATTATATTTGACCAGAGAAAAATGTGGTTAATTTTTATTGTAACCATTTTTAATGTTTGAATACATTAATATTTTTATTTAAATGTCATATGTTAAGGTTTTACTCTGTGATTGTTGGTTTTTTCTTATAAAAAGAAACTTATGGAGATTTATTCACCATGGTAAAAATCAGATGTTTTCTGTGAGCATATAGACAACAAAACAAACATTTAAACTGTAATTTTTGAGTTTTATTTTAATTCTATGTTTTACAACTTACTCTTATGTTTGTATTCTTTTCCTTGTTTCCAAAAAAAATAATTGTATAAAAATAACATAACCTACAACGTAATATTTTGAGTTATATAATTTTTTTAAATTTTATGTGTAGTGTTGCAGAAAATTTTAAATTTTTTGTATTTTAATTAATTATTTAAATGAAATTAGAATTAATGTAATAATAATGGTTTATTATTAATTTAACACAAAAATACACACATTTTCTACTTGATTCCACAAACACACTTGGCATGGTCAAAGCCACCTCCTGATTATGGAAATTAAGATTATATTAAACAATAGTTTAAAAATAAATTCCACTATAAAATAAAAATTATAATTTTCAATGCAGAACTTTTGAATCTGGAAAATAAAATTCTTAATACATTACGTCTATGTGGTAAGTACCTTATGGAACTAATTCCTTTTCCATTATTGGTATTTAAAAAATTAAGATCAAAAAATGTATACTTTATTATTTTTATGGTTATATTTTATAGAAAAACACTTCAGAAGTTGATGTAATCTAGACAAAATGTTAATCGCTTCTCAAATATTATACCACAAATTATTTGTTCATTGTTTGTTTTTAACTCATCTTATATTTTAATTACAGTAATGAAACCTATTAAAAAATGTATTTCATAAAAAGTAAAAAATAAGAACCAATCAGCATTCATTCCTGTGGAACTATAACAGACATTTAAATAATTGTCTCCTGCCAGTTAGAAATTCATTGTATTGTAAAAATTGTTCGTATAATTGTATTGAATTTTAGAATTATTTTTGTATTTATTTAAGCGGCCCTTAGACGTTCAATGTTATTGTGCAATGTGGGTTGCACAATATTTTGATGGTGGCCCTAAATAGTCAATATTATTGTACAATATTTTAATTTGTGCAAAAGATTGTACCGTATGGAGGCGATATTGAAGGTTGTGCAATCGCGAGCGCAGACGTACAACCATATTTGGCAAACAGTCCCTGCCAGAATTTCTTCAAGTCAATATGTTAAGTGAAAGTGAATAGTGTTGCATGATAATAGCTGTGGCCGCAAGTCGTAAAAAAGGCTCGCAGAAAGGTAGAAAATGGGCCAAACAGTGGTTTATTAATAGAGAGAAGTTCACCCACGACAAATTACTCGCTTATAGCAAGACGAAAATTGAGACGACTAGTTAAAATGAGCGCTAGAGACCAACTGATAGAATATTGCCAACAGACTGCACAATATATTTTCAAGATTTTGAAAATCACACAATATATTGCACAACCTTTCAATATTGCCCATATATGATCAATTATATTGCACAAACCATAATATTGATAGTCTAGGGGCCGCTTTAAGGATTTTTTTCTGAATTTTTTGTAATATAAATTTGAGTTACTGTCCGTATCAGTTGATTTTGTAATAAAAATATTGGTGCAGGTCTGCAATTAGTTTGCTTCAGTTCCCAGTCCTGTATTGTTTGGTTCTTATAATTTATAAAATATCAGTTTGTCTTTGGTTGGAATATTTTTTTGTTTGTTGTACAATTATGTACTACACCTAATACTTATGGTACCAATACTAACGGAGTGAAGAAAACTTATTATTCTTATTAAACTTGGATCTATTGGAACTAGTAATAAAACAAGCATTAAAGACGTATATTTTAAACCAGGCATAAATAAGAACGGACAAGTGTCTTTCTTTCAATTTTAGTGCACTAAATAGTCCAATACCCTAAAATGTTCATGTAATCTGTAACTTCTTCCTGATACATCACTTTTTTGGTATAAAGTATCAATCTTGTATAACCCCGTCATTACATTCAATTGATATAACTTTCTGTACTAATGAATTTTTCTTTTAAATGATGAAATTCACATGACAGCTAATTTGTTTTGTAAAAGACTTTTTAAATAAATTAGTTCTTTTTTTGATGTTATATTCGTTTTTATGTATAACATTTTAAAAGTAATTTTATCTATTTAGTAGATTTTAATTAATAATGTATGTGTACTAATTATTTATCCTTTTATTGAATTAGTTTTTTTTTGCCAATTGTAGATTCTTTTTTTAAATTGTGTATTATTAATTTTTTTAAATTGTTATTATACAATCATAAAATATTGGTATTCTTATACAGGGCATGAATTTTATTTAGTTTTTTAATATTTTTGAAGCAATATTATTGTCATGTAAGTTTTTCAAAGTTAATTTTGGTTTTCAATGACGCCATAAATTTCAGTTTGTAATTTTTTGTATGTTTTGTATGGGCTGTTCCTATCCTCTTTTATATCAAGCGATTAAATATCACTAGAATAACTAGTTTAATTGCTTTAAATCATTTTGCGTGAATTAGGGTGGGATTGTGGGAACACAGTGGATTACAGCTGGATTTTAACTTGTCACTATTTTTAATCAATCATTGATAAATTGATTGGTTCTCGGTGAATTCTTGTACGATTAAAATTAACGCTACGTTTAGATTATAAAAGAGTTGTTATAAATAAAACGTTGGGCATTAATTAATGGATTTATTCAATTATGGAATACTACATTTAGCATTGAAAATTAGTGAAAGGCTTAAACAGTTACTGTCATTTCTTGTTTATTCATTGTCCACAAAGAATAAACAGTTGTCCTGCTGTTAAAACATTGTTATTGTAATATTGTATAGAGAGGTGTGGGAAATAAGTAACTTTCACGTAGGTTTGCTGGCTTCAAGTTTTCTATTAATAAATTTACTGTGGTACTCAATTTTTTTCACTGTAGGTTTGTTGATTGCTAGATATCACTTGCTACTGTGTTAGTAATTCTTTTATAATATTTTTTTGGCCATTACAGACAGGTGGAGTGTTACATTATTTGTACTGAATCTGCTGAATCCAGGGCTACAAAAATATAGTTCTGTTTCTTATCCCATGGTCAGCCAATTAAATGACTGAATCGTTTAAGAACAGAAGAGGTAGAGGTGTAAAAGACATTAATCAGAGTTATCTCCTCTGAAAGTAGTGAATTTCATTATTTTCAGGGTGGAAAATATGTGCTTTTCAGTGGGCCTGGCATGCTGATACGCACACTTTTCCACTCGGTGAGGATTGTAAACCACCTCACTCCTCATTTTACTTAGTACAACCTGTAGAGGTTTAAATCAGCCTTTCGGCTGATGACCTAAACATCAACATGTAAAGTAATATATATATAAATTATATTACGAAATGTCAAAATTTAAGGAATAGCGATTGGGAAGGTTTTGTTACTGCCAGAAAACAAAAGGGGGCTGACCAGGACAGCTGTATCTATCACAAACTGTAAAAAAATATTTGATTTTCTTTACAAAATGTTCACTTTCACAAGTCATCTTAACGTGTTACCGATCACCCTTTATGATATCCAATGTATTTCTTTCTGGATTTTGGCAACCTAAACATAAAATTATTCTATCATATCAATAAAAAGATAAACATCAAAATTTATTTAGAAAATAATTTTTGTATAAAATGAACTAACTGCAATAATAATATTAAGGTTCTGTTATTTTCTTAATTTAATGAATAAATACACATTTCTAACTGATAAAATTCTAACCTAAAAATAAATTTTATGAAGGTCGTTACATATGCCTTGTAAGAAAATAGATTGGATAAAACGAATAAAAATAGGTAATAAATTTGAATGAATAAATAATGTATTATAGTACTAAATATTAATAAATTTACAAAAGAATGGTATAATTTAGAGATTGTTTGGCTAGATTAGTATAATGGTTTTGTAATTTTCTATAAAGAGTGTATTTTGTAGTAGAATAACGCTAGTGAAAAATGTGAGATCTAATAAGCAGAGTTACTGCTTATTACTAGAGTAGCAGAGTTACTAATATAAATTATTTTTTAAAAGTATTTAAATTAATGCGTGAATTTAATTTTTATAAATTTATTTGGTATTTTTTATGTAATTCTATGTGTTGCTGTATTAAAAATTTGTGGTTTTCATTTATTATTCGGATATTGGTTTTTTAAATTATAAATTTTTATATGAAGAAAGAATGCTTTCATTGGCAGCTTTATCGAGAGACTAGTCAACAGTTTTTCTTAATTTTTTTTCAATGATTCAAAAACGTTTTATTGAAATTTAGTTTTTATTCAAAAATAAAGATGTTTTTTTTTAATTTGTTATGCAGTCAAAGAATCAGTTGTTGATTTTTCTTTTTAAAGTTGCTCAAACTTTTGTCTTAGTTGTTTACCAAATATGGTGGGTTTGGAACGTTTTGCAATGTTGTGGTAGATCTTGTCTGATGGTTTGAGTCGGCTGAAGGAAGTAGTGGAAAATTGTCTGTTTGTTAATCTACACACTAAAGTAATGTTCTAAAGTGGCAGCAACTTACAAAATTTTGCCATTACTTAAATATTCCTATATATTATTATAAAATTGCTGACAGTGGTGTTGTATATTTATATCGTAATGACCAGAAAAGAGATTACAGTGTGCGTCATATCATTGTGAGCTTCAATGTCTTAGCATTGCTTCATCTCAACCCTCATCTTTCAGCGTTGCCACATATACATGTAAGTAGAAGTGATATAAAGTAAAAAATTCTTTAGCTTCAATTGTTAAATATCAAAACAATTCTGGAATTACAATTTTTTCCAACTTCGGTAGTAGCACTTTTTCTTTACCATATAATAAGCTATGTTATTCTTGACCTAAGACATCCAGTAAAAGTTAATCAAGATCAGTCAAGTATATTTTGAGATTATCTCTAATTTGTACTACTTTATCTTTCTAAATATTTGTAAATAGATTAAAATCCTTAAATGATTATCTGTGTTATAATCATTGAGAGCTTCAACTACTAACATTGCTAACAGTTCAATCTCTTCCAGCATTGATTGCAACGTATATAGATAAACCAAGTAATTTAACGTTATTTTTTTGTAATAAATATGCAAAGCATGGTTCAAACCAAACCAACGTGGTTCATAATAACATTGAATTACCTTAAAGATGCAAAAATCGACATAAGACATACAGAATAGGGAAATTTTTATAAAAAAAACCCAGAGCGTGATCTTTGTGGGAGAGAATGAAAAGAAGGGATTTGAACCCCGCAACATTGAAAAACTTAAGAAAAAAAGTTTCAAAAGAATGGAAAGATTGTGGGAGAAAAGGAAATGTGAGCTAAACGTGAAGTAATTAAAATATTGATTTGGTGTGCTTTCTATTTCTTACGGGCTATTCGGAAAATATAGACAAAGTAAATTATTTAGCAAACTGAAAATCAAAATAGTGATGTATCATTTTATAGATACATACTGTGATTTTAGTGTTTGTGTGAATGAGATAATCGTACAAGTACCACATTGAAAAATGCGATGCAACATTACTATTTGATCAATCTTCAAGCTCGAAGTGATAAGACGTGTGGTATATTGTACTGCTATTTTAAATGAATAAAACTGTATTGAACACTCCCAACAATTTTATAATTTTGTTTAAACTAACAATTACAGGATCATAGTTTGTTTATATAAAATTAAATAACGTTTAGAGAGATGATCCACAAATAAAAGAAAATTAACCATGTAGTTGGACTACTGATTCATAGTGGAGACACAGTCAATAATACACTATTGTGCTTTATAATGAAGTGACTAAACTGAATTGCAGAGGGTTGAAGAGAAGTGTAATCTCATTCATAATGCTGCCGACTTAAACCTTGAAGACAAGTTTTATATAACGAATATTCGAGGAATCAAACCCAGAACCATTCGGTCATCCAAATCCAGTTTTTAATAAATCAGCTTCGATATAGTCCATTACCATTACCTGCTTAATTGCTTGGTACATAATACTCATTCTTTGTTACTTGATGGTTAAATATGGTTAAAAAAAGTAATTCCTTTATGTAGTCATATTCTTTCAAGAACCTTTTCTAAAAGGACATGAAAAATGTTCTTTTGTTTATTTCCAGTTTCTCATGTCGACATTCCTGGCCTTAATAGGAAAAAGTTATTTAAAAATATGCCTCTTAAAAAGTGGCCAAATATTACTCGAGTCTTAGTTTTATTTTATAATATTTATAAATTTTCTTTCGTGTTCATGGATAATCCTAGGAAGATGGAAGTAAATTTATTAAAATTTAAATACAGTGAACCAAAATTTATAGTTCTATCAAACGAAAAAAGACTTAATATAATGTTAATATGAAATATTTTAAACGTTTATTATAAAATTTATTGTATTTTTAATCTTGTAAATCTTTTCTTACTGTAGAAGATTTTTCACAATTTTTTAAACATTTAAAAATTATTATTTTTAAATGATGAGTAAATTAACAGTATAAATGACTGCATTGAAAAAATGTACTTTAAATTTTGTGTACGTCATCTATTTTTGTTTGTGTTTTCATTCAGTGGAAATATATTTAAATTAAGAAACTTTGTACATTAATAAATAAATACTTGTTTATAATATTAGTGTTAATACTATTACAATGTGTTTAATATAAATATAATTAAAAGGTTTATGAATATATTTTGTTTTTTTTTTATTTCAAATCTTTGTGCTAGTAAATTCATGCGTATTTATTATACAAAACTCATCTATATAATAATAGTATCAGCACAATCTGAACATTTAAAAAAACTTTTTTCTAAATTATTTTAGTACTGAATAAGCTGGTGTGAAACACGACTTTCTCTAGCATATGTAAATAACTTTCTCTTGCCGGCTGCATTGGCGTAGTTGGTAATGTGCTTGCCTCTCATCATGCGGTCTTGGGTTCGAATCCCATTCAGGCACGGCATATTTTCATATGTTACAAAAAATCATTTCATCCTTCTCCGTCTGCATCAGCAGTAATTGCAGAACAAACAGTTGGACATTAAACAAAAAAAAAAATGTAAATAATAAAATATGTAACCTTATTTTAATCATCAGTGAATGACGCAAAATGAAAATCAACCTCTGTTAAATATGGAAAATTACGCTAAATTAAGCTCTGTAGAAGAAAATGCTTAAAATAAAAGTTGTAGATTTGTTTATTTCCTATAACTTTGATTATATACTCATTTATCGTAAAATGTATACTCAGACCACAATATTAAAAAAATCCATTTTTTTACAAATTTAGATGAAAAAAATATAGAAAATCACTAATATTGATGCTAAAGTACCCATTGTACAAAAACCGTTTTGGGTTTAGGTGCACCATAAAAAAAGAGTATTTTTTTACTGTATTTTCTTTTTGGTTTAACGTCCGACTGTTTTACAATTACTGTTAATGCAGACGGTGAAGGATGAAATGATTTTTTGTAATGTATGAAAATATTCTGTGCCTGAGTGGGATTCGAACCCAAGACTGCATGTTGAGAGGTGAGCACGTTACCAACTACGCCAATGCAGCCGGCGTAGTTGATAACTGTAGTTTATGAGCCGAGTGTTTCGCATCAGATTTTCTTTACTATAGAATGGATTGTCAATAGAATGTTTGCTACAATTACCAAGATTTATGTGTATGTCAACTAATTTGTTTGAATTGCAAAATATATCTAGACAGAGGTATTTTGATTGCAGAGCTGAATAGATTAACCCTTCTGACTGAAATTTCCATTCACTTAGTTGTCTTTTGAATATTTATAATCAAAATGGTTTGGTCATCAGTAATATTTTAGATTCTTCATCTTCATTTATTTTTTTACAAACTAATTTTTATCGTAGAATACCCCTTTGATATCTGAAGCTTTAAGTAATCCTGCTAGCCAGCATTTCCTGACTGGACTTCAGCTGTACATCAAGAGAAACTAACTCATTCAGAGGCATCGCTAATACGAGGTGTGATTGGAAAGTTTTAAGAATGGGCTTGTAATGGTACAATGGTGGTACTTACATGCTACCGTGATGCATCTCCTTCAAAATAGTCCCCTTCCGACTGAACACACCGACTCAAACGGTGTTTCCACTTTTGGAAACATTCCTGGAGTGTATTAAGAACGCTCTCCGTATTTGCTTGGATGTCTTCAATCGAGACAAATCGCTTCCCTTTTAGTGAAAATTTCAGTTTAGGAAACAGGTAGAAGTCCGCAGGGGCCATATCAGGGGAATATGGCGGTTGTGGAAGCACAGGAATGTTGAATTTGGTCAAAAATTCAACGATGGAGAAGGCACGATGAGCCGGAGCATTGTCATGGTTTAGAACCCAACTCCTGTCTTTCCACAATGCAGGCCTTTTCTTCCGCACCTTTTCGCGCAAACACTGAAGGACACATTTGTAGTATTCATGGTTAATTGTCTGTCCTCCAGGCGTAAATTCATGATGCACAATACCGGTAGAATCGAAAAAAATCACCAACATTGTCTTCACCTTCGACCGACTTTGCCGTGCTTTTTTCGGTCATGGTGAACCAAACAAAAACATTTGACTGGCTCATACATTATCTTCAAAAGCTGTTTTTAATAGTTTGTAAGTCTCAGAAGCTGATTTCCCGGTTTTGAAACAAAATTTCACACAAACTCA
This sequence comes from Catonia carolina, assembly GCA_035578175.1. Classification (NCBI taxonomy): domain Eukaryota; kingdom Metazoa; phylum Arthropoda; class Insecta; order Hemiptera; family Achilidae; genus Catonia; species Catonia carolina. Next base: position 43,408,368 of record JAQMRL010000006.1, on the reverse strand, counting down.
TTGCTCCGTTTTTACGTCCATTTTCACGCAGACAGAATCCGGCAACAAGCGCTAACAGACCTGCACTCAACCAGCTGCCACAGCGAACTGAATAAAGGAAATGCAGTTTCCTGTCAGAGGGCATTCAAGGACAAGGCAATGACTTACTCCCCACTCTCCGTGTACCCACCCGCCAAACAAATAAGCAGTAGCAAATCCATTCTTAAAACTTTCCAATCACACCTCGTACATCAATGATCTTGCCATCTGATATTCTATTTTTAATAATTTTTAAAAACTCTCCATTGTTTAATAGAAGACAAATTTTTTGTACCAATTAACTTTTTGTTCTTTTTTGAAGGATTTATTAAAAATCTTAACTTTCTGCTTTATTTATTCAAACAGAAAAATGTAGAAGCATTTGCTTTGAGTATAACCATAAAGTTAGTTTTTTATTTTCGTTCTTAAGTTTTGAAAGGTTAGCTTCAAAAACATGGAACAAAAGAATTTGCTTTATACTACCAAAGGAAATGTAAATAAAAATAAATTCAGTGTAAAAAAAATAAAATTTATTTTCCTAAAATTATTAATAAAAAAATTTGGTCTAATAAATAGTTTTCCAAAAATTTAAAAATCAGACATTAAATTAACAAAACACTTTAGTTAAACAGTTTATTTATTTAGTTAAACAGTTTATAAATAAAATTTATTATACAACATTCTTTTACAATTTTAGGCTCTAGCCAAAATTAATATCGTGTAAAAAAATTAAATTGAAATGTTCAGAGTTTTTGTAACTGACCTTTCTATTAATTCCAAACTATTTGGCATTTAATATTATTATCTAATGATATTAATATTAAAATTACTAATGTCAAGTTTCATGAGGTAGATTAATATGTAGCTGAAATTTTTTTTATAGTACAACTTCACACTAAACGACATGAGTTTGCAGTTGGTTTTAACGAGAGATAAAGGGGGAAACGCATCAGTGCACATGCCCTATTGCTATAATTTCAGTACAACATCCACAACAACTTATACTATACCCAGAGCACATACATTATATATCTGAACCTTTTGTAGGTTAACTGTACGAATATAACTGTTTGTTACTGTGAACAGAAATGTTGGTTTCTCAAAAACAAGGTCAGACTATTAACAGTGCTGAACAAAATCTTATATGCAGTGTAATTAAATGTTGTGAAGTTGAAGCTAAACAAAAATGCCTTTCCTCGCCTCTTAACAAAAGCCATGAGCAAGTGGCTAACTACTGATGTTTATCTTTCCAGAATTCAAAAAATAAAGAACGGGATTACAAATGTTTAGAAGCTATTCTTCTTCAACAGTTTTGTTGACACCTGGTAAAAAAGGAAACGGGGTTAGGTAGATACTAGTGAGACAGATAGTGAAGATGAAGGTAATAGCGATAGTAAAGGTGATTCATTCGTAGAAGATTTTCTTCCAATAGAGTAAAGTAATTGGTAATTACAGTAAATCAATTCTAGTCATATAATTAAGCTATCGGAATTATTACAGGTCAGATTTTTCTTATAAGATTTATGAAGAAAACATATTCTCGGAATAAACCAGAGCTTACAAAATGTATATAGAAACTGTACGGTAGTGAAATTTAGTGCCTGACTGTTGAGGTTGGCAGTACTGTCAGCTTTTTACTTTCCTTCCTCATAGTCCATCTATACGCAAAAGGCAATCTCATGACTAAAATATCTATACCTGCATTGGTTTTTTTTTTTTTTGGTAGATTGCTAGGTTTTATTCAACATGCAATTGGTCATCGAAAAGTTCAAGAGCACTACGGTTGGTATCACTAGTTTCTTAACACTTCGTGAATACAACAGTTTTTGAAAATTCTCTATAACCTTGTCTGTTCGTATGGTACTCATTTTCTTGTTTGGCAATTTTATAATGAATTCTAAAGAGCAACACGTTTGTGTGAAGTTGGGTAAAATATTTACAGAAACTTTTCAAATGTTGCAAGAGGACTATTTTGGGGATGAATGTCTGCCAATGATGAGGCCACGAAAGGTACAAGAGGTTAAAGAAGGCCATGTATAGTTAAAAGATAATTCTCACTAAGGACGCCCATCCGCAGTAACTGACAACAATCATATTGCGGGAGTGAATAATATCGTGCGATCCAACCGTTGACTAACCATTCGTAAAATGTCAGAGAAAGGCAAAATTTTATTTCCCATTTCAAGAAGTTCCTGATAAACCTAAACTCTGCAGTTACTTTCTCAGTTAACTGTCACGGGACAAACTTTGCTGTCAATTGGCCCATTTGCAGGTTATCAGTAAAAATTTTAAGACGAGTCAAATAAAATCTTGCATTTCTTGATCCAATTAATTATTTCCCAACTGTACACAAACTCTTCTTTAGAATTCAACACAAAATCACCAACCACCAAAAATTTGTTTTACAAGAAAATGTGTTGTACCACACAATCAAGGTAATAGAAACTTTTCAAAAACAGTACAGAAACCAGTGATGCCAACTGTAGCGATCTTTGATGGTTCATTGGTGCGCAATTCAAACAGAACTTTTTGATCTACCTTCATACTTATAATTAAGAATGTGTGATCAATACTTAGTCCACCATTGTGATTTACATAATAAAATAAAAAATCATTAACAAATTATTTAATAGATAGTTCAATTTTCAGATGCATAAGCATTTCAATTATATAAATATGTATTAGACAACAACCAAATCTGATCGCTGCTTTTCGCTGTATTTTTCTTTTTTGAACAGAGATCCCTAGTGGAGTTTGTCTAGGAATGGCTGTCAGCTGGTCACCATACAAGGTTGCTTGCCCAACCAGTGTTGCTTAACAATTAATAGCGACTTTCTACCAGCTGACTGACTGGGCTGGCCCAAAGGTCCATATATTAAAAAAATTATGATTAAAAATTGAGCATTGTCATATACTAACATATTAATACTTTATGTACTAAAGCATTAAGGTAGTTTGTACTTATTTTATAAAATTAATTCAACTTTTTTTCTAATATTATTTTTTCCAACTTTACTTAAAGCATCACAGATCATTTGTTTTGTAGCAACTGGTTCTTCTCTATTTAATACAGTACATAAGACCTGAAACATAATTACAAAATAAAAACACTGCATGTTCATGCTAAAAATAGCACATATTATTTTGTGTATGGGTTTACCACTAGCATCTATGTTCATAAAAGCTATTACAGATTACAGAAACACACTGGCCAGCCTGTTGGCGCAGTGGTTAGCACAACTGGCTTGTATACCCAGGTCCCGGGTTCAATTCCCGGTCATGTCTGGCATTTTTTCGTCACTCATTTTCATATATCATCAATCTCCACCGTCTGCATTAGCAAAAATTGCAAAATAGCCAAGACGTAAAAAAAAAACTAATGCATTAGCAAAAATTGCAAAATAGCCAAGACGTAAAAAAAAAACTAACACACTGATAATAACCTACAATAATCAGCTTCAGTCATAATGTAGTATAAACTTTAAAGTAAATATATTATCAATAAATGCTTTAAAAAAATACAGCTTTATCAGACTGACACAGCAACATTAATGCCAAAACTATTCTGTTTATTAGTAGAGAAATGAAAGACTGCAGTTGTCATGGTTTCCTTTTTCTTAATTCATAAAACCAATTTTTATACATTATCAAGAATGACTAACCAAACAACATCCTGTACAAATATTTCCTCAAGTAATTTTAATGATATCAATTTCCTTCTTGATTGTAATGCCATTTTGTGAGTAGGTTTTATCTGCTAAACTCCAATAATTTCTTTTTTTAAATCAGCCAAACCTTTAACATCTTCAAATACTTTCTGATGATTACTCTGACAGAAACAATGAAAACAAAAATAATATTCCTAAAGTTCTGTGAAAGTATTTTTGACAAGTAGTACCCTTAGACATCTACCAATTTTAGCCACTTGGCTGAAAAATGTCAAAGTACTGATTTTTTTTTGTCTGAACTACAATAAATCTCGCAACCATTTTTCCTGGGAAGTTCATTCTGTTTAAATTTTCTTTAGGAACATTAATAAAATATTTTCTTAAAAATATTTAGGGGGAACCAATACAGGATTAAGGAGAACAAAACATGGGATTCCAGGACAGCTGCAATGAAAAAAGCACAACATCTCACACACTCCACGTACAATAAGAAATCCATGACCATAAGAACAAAAATTAGACACTACAAGACAGTAGTACAACCTAGTGCAACTTATTGTTGTGAAACACTTTTCTCACTAAGACCCAACAAATCTAAAATAAACAATGCACTTAAAGTCGAAAGGAGGATCCTAAGAACGTGCATAGGAAGAAAACACCAAAGAGAGGGAATTTGGACACTGTTGCCAAATAAAGAAGTCTATAAACAAATGGATAACATGTTAGACACAATGAGAAAAAAGAGGGTATCTTTTTTCGGACATGTACTCGGAACACCAGAGAAACCAGGATCTTAAGACAGTTAACGGAAAAAAACACGTCAAGGTGGATCTCAGAGATTAAAGAAGACATGGACAAGCTTGGACTTACACTACTCGACCTAAGAAACAAAACTGAAAAACTCAAACTTCTTCACACCTCTAACACCAGATTTGAAGAACCACAAAAATCCACTAGAGTCTGTTCAGAGGCCACAAGACTAGCAAGATCCCAGAATATGACAAACTACTGGGAAAAAAGGAGACTGCAGCAATAATGCAGAAACTGAGACTACATTTATTTGATTCAAGTGATCTACTAAGGTCTCAAAAGCAAAAAAAAAATTCCTTAAAGCTTAAAATAAAATACCAACAAATATTTATTATAAAAAACTTACTTTTCTGGCTTTTTCACTCAGAGTTGTTAAATTTCTATTATAATCTATTTCTTCAATTTCTTCCTCTTTTAATTTTAAATATCTTGCTAAATCTTTCCATTTCCTTCCTATTTCAATGGATATACAATCTGTTGCTGATAAAATAAGTAAAAAAACATATTAGAGTAATAATTTTGTAAAAATCCTTTTACATACAAAAAGAATAAGAATTAAAATTATAAAAATTTCAATAGTGCACATCCTTATCAATCCTTTTCGATGTTAAAGTTATTACATCACTGAATTTTTTTTAAAACCATATAAATTTAAAATTTAAAAACCCTCATAAAGAAAACCTTTAAAAAGTAAAAAAATAATATATATTGGTCCAGGTTTGATATCCAGGGACCGCTAATTAACGGAATAGAAATTAGTTGTATAACTTAGCGGTAACCCGCCGCAACGACATCAAACAAGAATAAAGTTCTTTTTGTCGGGGATTATTTTAATTTCATGTTTCTTTTAAATTTATACATTACTAGTTTTATGTTATAAAATTTTAATAGGCCTACTTTTTTTAGACTAAATCATAGCTAAGAACGTTCTTGATCATATCACCTTTTAAAGAAAAAAATCATCAGTCGCGAGACTGACTGATAAAAGTGACTACTTCTTTAAATTGAAACTTCAGTTGCAGGAAGTGAGATATTTGACAGCATATTCGTATTTATATTCCCAGTAACATTTTCTTTTTAAATTAAAAAAAAAGATAACCCTAAGGGCCCTAATGAAGATTTTTATAAATATGTAATTGTGTGTGTGTGTACATGTGACTAAATTTTGGTGTTGAAGCAGATGAAAGGGTTTGATGATGATGAGAGACGTACGCACACCGGTAATTATCAAAATCTTTTTTGTCTGCGTGTGTGTATACCTATTGTTGAAGTACAAGTACATAGTTGAAAGGAGAGATGAGCGAGAGACGTACATGGGAGGAATCATTATCATTATATGATTTTTTTTTTTTTTTTTTTGTTTAAGGTCCGACTCTTCTGCAATTACTGCTAATGCAGACCGTGAATGATGAAATGATTTTTTGTAACGATGAAAAAATGCCGTACCTGAATGGGATTCGAACCCAAGACCGCATGATGAGAGGCGAGCACGTTACCAACTTCGCCAATGCGGCCGGCATCATTATATGAGGGGGGAGAATTATCAAAACGTTGTGTGCGTGTGTGTAATGTTGGAGTATACAGTATACTAACCTTCCTCCCACTGAAGATAACCCAGCATGACATAATGGCAAACCAAAGATTTTTCCCATGCAAAAGACACAGTTTAAGTGCGCCAAAAGAAGTAATCACTTCAAAAACTAAATTGAAATCGGTTCATCCGTTTGGGAGCTACGATGTCACAGACAGGTGTACAAATACACACATTTAACTAATAACACCTCTATTTTTCCAACAGGGGTTAAAAAGAAGAATTACTCAAACTTAGCTAAACATAGTAAATCTTAAATTTGATATTTTTAGTTTGTTCGATTTAACAGGAGGAGAGAAGAATTATTGAACAATAGGTTTTGTTAAAATTTTCATAACCTAACAAGAATTAACCTTGTGACCTACCACGTAAGTTTTTATTTCTCTATATTATCAATATACATAGTCTATATTGGAATCATGATAACTGCAGCAAAATTACTGGTCACCATCTTTCTGTGTAGACATTCTATACCGAAAACCAGAAACCGTGAGAAAAATATTTTCTTAAATTTTTCTGATCTATTCAAGGGATCATCTATCAACAGAAAAGTATACAATGAACAAGATACTCAGCAGATGGCAGAATACCTTCTTGTTCTTCTTCAGGTACCTATCCGTTTCAAATGTAGGCGACCCATATAGCAATTCTCACTTTGTTCGTAGCACTGCGAAATAGCTCTTTCCAAACGAAGTTCTCAGATTTCGAGGAAATGACACCCTTCTTTTGCCAGGTCCACGTTTTCTATATATTTTTTCCTGCAGAATGGCTTGTAGTAAAGAATATTGTGAGTCATTCCGCGTAATGTCCAAAATATTGGAGCTTCCCACTTTTGATGATTGAAATGACTTCCACATTTTTCTTCATTCTCCTGAGAACCTCTATATTTGGCATCCGAGCAGTCCATGGAACCAGAATACCTTAGAAACTAGTAAATAAATTATGTCGCTCTTTAAATGAATAACTATTAATTAAACATACATCACACATTTTTCGGACAAATAAAAAATTATATGGGCTACTTAACTTACCTTCCTCAAAAGCAGAAATAGAAAAATCATGTTTACATTCTGCTCTGTCAGTTGAATTCGAATGTGTAGATGATTTTTGTTGCTTTACAGTTTGTTTACGTTCAACATTTTCAAATGTTTTGTTAAGATTAGTAGTACTGCGAGTCTCGGATCTTGTATTCAAAATTTCTTGGGCTGTAAAATGTTAAAATAATATAATTAATAAATGTCTTAATCTACTGGGTAGCCCATGTGTCGGTTTCCCCATGAAATGGGACATTTCATTTTGAAAAGTTGGTAATAGTGTAATGTAGATATTGTACATCACGTACAACATTCATTAGTTGTCTGTAACAGTGGTTAGTATGAGGTACGTCTCCGTATAGTTACTATTTTTTTCCTTTATAACAGTACTTTTAAAATGTTTACAAATGTTAACAACGAGTTTATATGCTTCAGTTGTGATGGAAGATCATAAAACTACTGCTAAAGTACTGGAAGAATTTAGTGATAAGTATCGAGGTGTGTCGTTACCGACTCGCCAACATTTACGAAAGTTAAATAAGAAATTTGAAAACACAGGAAGCGTATTAAATGCCCCGAATTGTGGTCGTCCACGATCAATTTGTAATGACAATAACCTACAAAAGGTTTTTGAAGTGTTTGTATCCAGTCCTGTCATCAACTCGTAAGGCATATTCTGAACTAAGGTTTGCATGAAATAGTGTGCAAAGGGTGATGAAGGAATTAAAATTGAAGCCATTTCGTCCATCTTTACTCCAAGCGCTTCATGAGGACTATAGTGACAAGCGGTTGGAATTCTGCGCGACAGTCGCTATCCTTGCAGAAGCCGATCCAAACTTTTTGCGATCAATTTTATGGTCAGATAAGGCATGTTCAAACTCAATGGACTTGTTAATCAACATAACTGCATTTACTGGTCAGATACAAATCCTCATATTGTAATTCAAAAAGAGCTTAATGTGCCAGGTAGGTGTTATGGTATGGCAAGGTATTTCAAGTACTGCACTGATAGGTCCTTATTTTTTTGAGGGAAATTACTTACAAATGGTGCAGGAAGTAGTATTTCCAGAACTTTAAAACAATCCTGTTAACAATATCTAATCGATGCTCATCTGGCAACAAGATGGCACCCCAGCACATTTCAGAATCGAAGTTCGTGAGTTTTTAAATTCCAAAGTTGATGAATGGATTGGTCATCGTGGTACAATCGAATGGCTTGCATGCTTGCCAGACTTAACGCTGCGTGATTTTTCACTGTGGGGCATTGTAAAGGAACTAGTGTATTCTTCCAACCTTAAAACCTGCACAAACTAAAAAGTTCAGTTAGAATTGCATTTTATTATCATTTACATAGACATATGAAAATGTTACTGTTGAAAATTTGTGAATCAGTTTTAAGTCGCTGTATAAAGTGTATAGAGAATCACGGTGGACATTTTGAACACCTGCTATAACATTTCACTACAATAAGAAATGCATCTCCACAGCTGCAAAGTTACGACACTACAATACGGTGGTCCTACCAGAAGCCTTATGTGCATCAGAAACCACAAGTACCAGGGGAATGGCAAAAATTTAAGACATTGAAAAGCAAGAAAGGAAAATTCTGAGGAAAATACACGGGGCAGTTTTCAGAGAAAAATCTGGCAAAAAAGACCCACAGAAGAACTATACAGGCACACTGAAACCATCACGACCTTCATCAGAAAACGCAGAGTGAGGTTTTTTACACATATAGCCAGAATGAATGACACCAGACTGACAAAGAGAATATTAAACATAATTTCCACTTCAAAGTTGGGCACCTCTTGGTACAAAGAAACTATGGAAGACCTGCAAAAATTATGCATCAAAATGGAAGACATTCACGACCGCAAAATTTGTAGAGAAAAAATCAGAAACCAGGAAATTCAGTTCAGATCACAAGCCAAAAGAAGTGGGCGAAAATGGACAGACGAAGAAAAGAAGGCGCAAAGTGAGAGGATGAAAGGTTTTTGGGAAGCTAAAAGGAGGAAAAGAGCTACCACCAAGAGCTAGATTTTTGTGTTTTTAGCGCTTTCCTGAAGGGGAATATATGCAAATAATAATAATTTTTATTTGTTTAACGTCTGACTCTTCTGCAATTACTGCTAATGCAGATGGTGAAGGATGAAATGATTTTTTTGTAATGTATGAAAATATGCCATGCCTGAATGGGATTCGAACCCAAGATCGCATGATGAGAGGCGAGCACATTACCAACTACACCAATGCGACCGGGGCTTTTAAATTTTAGTTTTATTTCATGTTTTTTAATATATAGGCCTATGCGGGTTTTTTTTATTGAGTTATAGCTAAGAACACTCTAGATCAAGTCACCTTTCAAACAACACTAAATCAAACACGTTCAAAGTCACTAGCACGCTAGTGAATACTAGCGCTTTAACTAAACTAGCTGCTAGTTGTTCGTTCCCATTACGCTATTTTGCTACCTGCTAGTCAACTAGCATCAGAGGAATAGCCTTTAGATACCACAATAACCATTAAAATTACATGTATCTTGTACCACTTATCAGTTACAATTAGGAAACACAACTAAACTGATACACAAGAATTTATAATGCTGTGCAAAAATATTGAAAAACCAACAGTGAGGTAATATTTTTATTGCTTAATCTCCTTCCGAGCGCAATTGTAGCACACAATACTACTGCAGTGTGACATAAGTAGTTATGTTCAAGCTTGCATTATCTTAAGTTTTGTTCTTAAGTCACACCATCAACCATATCTTTATCATTCATTTTTATTATTCATCAAATGATAAAAATTAACAGAAACTAATCCAAAAAAGCTACAAATTATCTGGCAAATACCCGAGCATTAAGAAGAATGCAATAAAGTTAAAAAGAATGTCTTTTCAGTATTAGCTCCTGCAAAAGTACACCTGTACAGGAATATCTAAGCAGTGTAGTGTATAACAGTGCCTTAAAGTAAAAAAACAAAATTTAAGCCACTATAGATGATAGAAATTGAACGGTTATAAATAAATGAAAAATTGTGGTAGGAAAGTTAACACGTCTGATATGAGTTTATTCATTTCTTATGTAAACAAACTGCCCATAACAGACAGGTGGAGTGTCAAATTATTTACACTCAATCTGTTCGTTGCAGGGCTAAAATAAATAGTTCTGTTTATCACATGGTCAGTCAATTAAATGACTGAATCATTTAAGAACAGAAGAGGTAGAGGTGTAAAAGACACTAATCAGAGTTATCTTCTCTGAAAGTAATGAATTTCATTGTACAGCCAGACCCTGTGGTGAATGAAGTGAAGTTGTCATTTACAGAGTGGAAAATATGTGCTTTTCAGAGGGCCCGGCATGCTGATAAGCGTACTTTTCCACTCAGTGAGGAAGGCAATGGTAAACCACCTTACTCCTTGTTTTACTTAGTAAAACCTCTAGAGGTTCAAACCAGCCTTTCGGCTGTTGACCTAAACAACAACATGTAAAAAAATGGGCTAAATAAATAGTTATGTTTCTTTTCCCATGGTCAGCCAATTAAATGACTGAATCATTTAAGAACAGGAAGACGTAGCGGTGTAAATAACAGTAATCAGAGTTATCTCCTCTGAAAGTAATGAATTGCATTATACAGCCAGACCCTGAGGTGAATGAAGTGAGGTGTCATTTACAGAGAGGAAAATATGTGCTTTTCAGAGCACTCAACATGCTGATAAGCGTACTTTTCCACTCAGTGAGGAAGGCATAGGTAAACCACCTCACTCCTCGTTTTACTTAGTAAAACCTCTACAGGTTCAAACCAGCCTTTCGGCTGATGACCTAAACAAAAACATAATTTAAACATAAGTTAAATATAATTCAAGGTCTATAATTTTAAAGAATCTATACAACATAAGTGTGTTCTGTAAATTTTAACAAATGTATAACTCAAACTTGGTGGTAGCCTCAAATCTTTAGACATAAAAATACTTGAATGTCTTATCCTACATGGATTATTTATAAACTTAATCTTACCATACTGATTGTATACAGGTACTTCAATGGTATCACAATTAGTTATAAGTGTTTTATGTATTCTAATAAGATTCTGTAAATCGGTTTTTAGTGGATCACTTAAAGATTCAGAAATTATTTCTACTGGTCGTATATTGAACGCATCCAACTCCCCCAGTTTTTCTAACACGGATATTAAATTTTGAGCATTTGTAATGAAATCTAACCTCCTTCGAGATATTCTGAAATGTAATTTGATTGTGTCAACATTAATGTCATTTGAACTTAAAACAAAACATTTTAAATTTTTGAAGTTATTGTAAACTTGTTTTACTCGTATGTCTTGCATTTTTAACTTTTGCACAATACACTAAAAATGTTAAATCAGTTTGGTACTTTTTTATTACAACGTTCACATAAGTTCGGCTTATCACTACACAAAATGTAAATTACCGCACAACAGATATTTAATCACTTTCCCGCGGGTGTCGTGTAAACTATACTTCATCTAACTGACGTACAACTACTTACATAATGAAACACGTTTGTAATTATTATTTAAAAACAAATAAACTACTTGTTAAATGAATTACATAACACGGTGGGCTAATTACATTCTTTCAGTTCGGTGGGCTAAGTAGATAATAACAAATTTAATTCAAGAAAGTTAGGTAATTTAAAAATAATATTGGCATAATTTGCCTTTCCATGACCTAATTGTCTGACAATGCATGCAATCCTAATAATTTTAAAATTATTACCATTCCCAATTTAATTCATTAAAAATATTGTATATTTGCGTCTTATTTATAGATAACGATATATTTTAAAGTAAATATTAGTAAATTAAAACGATTTCTTTCCCGTTTAAGCAGATAATAAAAAAATTTAAAGTAAATGTTGGCTACCTTGGGTGTAAATTTATATTTTTTAAATGGCGCCTGGATATTTGCCAGGTGATTCGTAGTCATATGACTAGACTTGCACGTGACAGTTTTTATTTACTTTTGACTAAGCTATTATAAATATTATTTGTTTCTGGTTGAGGTAATTTCTTGTGTGAAGTAATAAAAAAACCTTTTGCGTTATTAAAATTCATTATAACGTGATACGTAACGGTGATAAGCGATGAAGTCTGTATTGAAATGCTTATGCAAGTCATATATAGAAAAATAGTAAAATGGCTTTACTGGCACGTTTCTTTTCACCAAGGAGAAATCAGAAAAAAGATAGTAATGTTCATCAAACTCTCCCGAATAAAATTTCTTTAAGGTAAGTTAACATTTTTATTTGGCTTTCAAGTTTTAAAATTTAATTTGTATCGGTTGATCAAGGTCTGCAACCTAATTTTTGAAGTCCAGGAAGTAATCGTTTATAACAATTCTTCAATTAAAATAACTAGTTTTAGAATTAACTGTACTATATAAATATAATGTACATAAAGGTATTCTAAGAGTAGATTTAGTTCTTTGATGAATTATTTCTGTTAAGTTTACTGTTTTAAAAAGAGTTTAACAATTTCATTGACTTCAAATAAATTCTAAAGTGACTAGTTTTTGTTACTGCAGTGCTTGTAACTGCTAAAATAGTATGAATGTACAGATAAACTGTGTTTAATTTAATATTTGATTTGATAATTGTCATATTCAGTATAGTGTGTACATTTTCAAAATATGATAGAGCAAGCATATATGTTTGTTATGATATAGTTAATTATTATTTGTTATATCTTGGTTCCAAATAAAAAGATAATTTTAATAATGTTTCCTTCAGCAATTAATATTGATGCCAAATTTTTATCAAAAATGTTTATTATTAATGCGTACTGAAAAGATGTTGACACTGACACCTAAATATCATTAGCATTATGATCAGCTTGATTTGATGACATATCAATATAATACATTTGGTATTTTCAGCTATATGCATTTATTTTTACATTTTTATTTTAATTACATTAATATACTAATGTTTGGGAACGTAACAGTTTGTGTTTGGCTACAGCTTTCTTAAATTAATAAACTTGTGAACGTAGTTAAAATTGGAAAATTCAAGAGAAATAAACTGTCATCTGTAAAAAGGAAATTAAATTATTGATAGGTAGAATTATCTGACTTTTTAATAATATCATAATCTAGTATTCATCTGAGAAGTTGTTTATAAACGATTCCTACTTCAATGTTTTTGAAGTATGGACTGTCAGCCCTCATGAAGATTGTCTGTTTTATCTGTTTACATTGTAAAAAAAATTAGAAGCTTCAGTTAACAACACATGAAATTATTATGCCCAGCGGAACCAAAATTTCAGTTTGATCTTATTCGAGTTCCAATGTAACACTAAATTAAATCCATGTTTCTAAATGACAAGATTCTGTCAAAATTAACCTCTTGAGGGACAAGTTAATTTGGAAAATTAACCATAATCTTGCTCTGAAAATCATGCAATAACTTATGAATAACAGCTGATGATGTGACAAGAGAGTGTGCAACCAACAAAGGTTTTTGGCAACATATGTAACAATTGGGCGTTAAAAGTATTTAAAAAATCTGGTGTGAAACACTCACACAACTTTCTCTTGCCAATGCAAATAATTAACAATAAACCTAACATTAATAATAAAATATTAGAAATAAACAAAAAACTAACCTCAAAAACATAACCTTATTTTAATCATGAGTGAATGATGCAAAATGAAAATCAACCTGTTTGGCTTAGAAATACGGAAAATCACTCTTTCTCTCTAAACTAGGCTCTGTAGAGAAAAATGCTTTAAATAAAAGTTGTAGATCTTTTAATTTTCTATAAATTAAATTATATACACTTTTGTCGTAAAATGCATACTAAGGCCGAAATCTTAAAAAAATCAATTTTTCACACATTTTCGTGAGAAAAAAAACAGAAAATCGCAAATTACCGCTAAACTAAGCGTTATACAAAAAATTGTTTGAAATAAAAGTTGTAGAATTTTCAATTGTCTACAACTTTTATTATATAAAGTTTTGCGCTAAAATGCATATTAAAGCTGTAATCTTAAAAAAACAACGTTTTTACGTGAAAACAGCCTCACCCAGAATTTCAGCAAACATGACGCCTACCCTATCTTGTAGAGAATAAAAAATTGAGTAAACCAGGCGGTTTTAAAAAAAATCGTATGACCAGTTTTTGAGAAAATCGCAAAAAAGTGAAAAATTACACAAATAAACTACCACTTCCGGTTGACCGATTTTGATGAAAATGTTCGTGTCGAGTCCGGTAGTGGTACTTAACTTAAGTTTCAAGTTTCAAGTTTGTACGATGTTCCGTTCTTGAGATATTCTGTTCACACACACACACACACAAACCAATCGCTAAAAACATGTTTTTTGGGTTCAGGGGGTCTGAAAACGTATAGATCCGGTGAAAACTCGATTTCTTAAAATCGACATGAAAACAATACTTTCCTTCCTATATATTCATATAGGCAAGAGAAAGTAAAAATATCAAGCTGTGGTGTTAATGTCCACATATATGTCGATGTGCTTCAAGAGGTTAAATTTCTCAAATTTTAGATCTCATTCCCTGTTAGCATCATCAAGTCTACGAACATGTTTTTCCTGTCATGAAACTTCATAAAGGTTATGTTAGAAAGAGATCGATTCATTTACAGTTCAGCTGTTCTAAGTTTGCTCCTAATGTAAACAAATAATGACGTCACTGAGCATGCGCATTATATCTAAATGTGTACACGCTGATTAAAAAGTAACAACTAAATAATTTCAAAAGTATTTAAATGCAAAATACTTTTTAAAGTATTTTTCTAAATTAAATTGTTTAGAAAAATACTATATCATATCGTATATCATATCGAAATAGGCCTATATCATATCACGACTGATTTTTTTAGTACTTTAAGTACTTATAATTTAAAAAATAGTTAACTTAATAGGAATACAACATCCATAAAGTCACGGACTCTAGCGTGCACCCTGTAGTAGCTGGTTTTGGTTTGTTGACAGTAGGAGCAAACTTAGAGCGGCTGAACTATAGCTTCACTTTACAGCACATCTCAGTTAAATCAGATTTTGAGAAAATTTTAGATGTGTAGTCACAAATTCGTTCATTTCACACTCCTTTATACTAATTCAATCATTAAGCCAAATTTAGTTTTGTATCAATGTCATAAAGGCCACCTCCATGGCGTAGTGGTTAGCACGCTACTAAGCGATGGTCCTGGGTTTGATTCCCGATTAGGGTCTGGAAATTATTACGTGCCAAAACCCACCGTAATCGTTAATGACCAAGCTGTTGTTGTTGTTTAGCTGAAAGGGTGGTTTAAACCTTTTGAGGTTTTACTAAGTAAAATGAAGAGTGAGGTGGTTTACAATTGTCCTTCTCACTGAGTTGCTTATCAGCATGCCAATCCCTTTAAAAAGCACATATTTTTCACCCTGCAAATGACACCTTCACTTTCTTCACCACAGGGTCTGGCTGTATAATGATGAAATTGATTACTCTCAGAGGAAATAACTCTGATTAATGTTTTTACACCTCTACCTTTTCTGTTCTTAAATGATTGTCATTTAATTGGCTGACCATGTGATAAGAAACAGAATTATTTTTTATAGCCCTGGAACTAACAGATTAAGTGCAAATAATTGAACACTCAATCTGCTGTTATGGGCTTGTAAGCTGTTGATGCGACTTTAAATAAACTAAAAAAAGTATGTCAAGATTCAATAAGAAATTGTAAAGTAGGTACATATGTTTTTTGTAATAAATTTTTTTGACTCACATAGCTCTTTTTTGTTTTTCCATTCTTGTGCCAACTACATTGTTGACTGAATACAGTTGTAGCTTTTGAGCATATGTGAGAAGGTTATTGGAGTTTGGCTACCGTATTTGGTTATATTCTAAACATTATAAACATTTTTTTACAGATCGTCCTTTAGAATTGAACATGATCAAGTACGGATATTATTATTCCGAGAATGTGATTGGAGAGGCAGAAAATTACTTTTTGATTCGTCTTGCGTTCAGAAAGTTCCAGTTAATAACCTACAAGTAAATGGTGGTGGGCAGTCTAGACGAAACTCTAAAGATCTGATTTTTGAAATATCAAATGGTTTTGGATATCAGGTATTGTAACAATATTTTATTAAATTTTACATCTTAATAATAACCAAATATTTTTTTAAATATTTTGTGTAATTTTGTTTGTATAATTCGCTTCTAAATATAAACAAGTTGATAAGTGTGGCTCAACTTTATACAGTAGAAACCTTATTATCTGTAATTAATTAATACATAATACTTTTCCACTGTGAGGGGCATTTTACCTTCTTTTGGTTACATAAACAGTAGAGTCCTAGTTAACCAAAATTTGGTTTATCTGGAAATAATGGAAAAACTATATTTAATGAATTAATATAATAATTTCACTAACCTTCTTTTTAAACTGCGTCACCTTTATTTCAATTTTTACTTACACGTGTTTCGGTGGATCCACCATCATCAGAGTAAATGAAAAATAGAAACTAAAAATTTTTTTTTTCATTTATTTAAAATTGACAGAAGATGATTCATCTTCTTTTATACAAGTGACTGAAGATGTATCATCTTCTGTAAATTTTAAATAAATGAAAAAATTTTTTAGTTTCTATTTAAAATTTACAGAAGATGATTCATCTTCTTTTATACAAGTGACTGAAGATGTATCATCTTCTGTAAATTTTAAATAAATGAAAAAAATTTTTAGTTTATATTTTTCATTTACTCTGATGATGGTGGATCCACCGAAACACATGTAAGTAAAAATTGAAATAAAGGTGACGCAGTTTAAAAAGAAGGTTAGTGAAATTATTATATTAATTCATTATATGAAATAGAAATATTTCAAACTGCAGGATGCATTATAAAGATTTATTTTTGAACTATATTTAAGATACACGTAACTTGTATTTTGACCAATAATTTATAATAAAAACAATTGGTACTTTTACATTAACAGAGGCCCACTCTCATTTCAGTTGGAAATTCACTGAAATGCATACTCATTTATTAAACACTGATACACAGACATTATAAGTTGATTTTTGGAGGAAAATCGCAGTAAAGCGATTGTCTCCTGCTGTTAGTCGCCACTGGAACTCGGCCAGGTATGACTCCAAGTTGTGTCTAGTTGTCCCACGATATCAATTTAGCATTGCCCCACAACCGCTTGATGGCCTGCGTGTGCGTTCCGGTTTCTGGATTAACAAAATTGTGTTCATGATTCACTTAAAAGTGATGAAAACCGACTTTCCTTAAAGTTGTAGTGCTATACGAATGCCATGAGTGAGTAAATTACGGACCCTTCAGCGATATTGTTTACTATTAACATTTGTGATTGTGTTTAAGCTTCAGTCGGAAATTAGTTTAGATTAGTAATCAGAGTGGCCTCCGTTAATGTAAAAGTACCGAACAATAAACAATATTTACTAGAAATACTGTTACGTCAATACCATGTTATTATTGGTTTCTACATTCCATGAACTTACTGTCAGTAGCAAACCATACCTATGATAATGAGGTTTATGTTAATTAAATAGGTAATATTAAAAACATTTTTAATAATTTTAGCATGCCTACAAAATGATTATACAGAGTGATTTTTTAGTCCTGTTACCCAATTGTTAATGTCTGGTAATATTTTTCTAAAAAAAATAAATTTTGTTTTGTGACACTAAGTTGGTAGCCCTTCTCAACCAGTATGGATATGGCAGTGTGAGTTGATTCTCCTTGAGCTGTGTAAAATTTTGTGCCATTTCCGGTCGTGCTACGAACAGAATGTCTTTTATCCTAAAACAATCTCTTGTTTAAATCTGGAGGCTGAAGCTCTAGAACTAATTGTATGTGATACGGATACAATTTCAATTTTTTAGCAGCTTTCTGAGCACTCGAACATGACAAATCAACATGCGAGGAAAGTTTTTGTAAACTTTTCCATGGAGAATTGAGCAATCTTGTTTTCACATTCTCTTAACGTCATCTGTCAAGAGAGTTGGTCGACCACTACGTTTTCTGCTGCAAACAATACCTGCCTCTAAAAATCAGTTAGTTAGCCTAGAAATTGACTAGAATAGAGTGGAGGAACACCAAAAAATTTAATTTTAAATGATTCTTTTACACTCGCATACGATTTTGTAGCAAAATATTGTTCAAGAATGAAAACCCGTTGTTCTAGGGTAAAAGACATTCTGTTCATAACACAACTGGAAACAGCACAAAATTTTACGCAACTCAAGGAGAATCAACTCAAACTGTCGTATCTATACTGGTTGAGTAGGGCTACCAACTTTGTGTCACAAAACAAAATATCCCTTTCTTAGAAAAAAATTACCAGACATTAACAATTGGGTAACAGGGCTAAAAAATCACCCCGTACTATTTTTCAAGGCTGATGAGCTCTGAACGTTTGCGTTGCACCCTCCCCACTTTATAGCTAGCCAGTGACTTGCCAGCAACGTCACCAATACTTCGTTTTGTAGCTCTGTTAAATATTTCATCGGCCATTTTTTTGGTCTTTCAATAATAATTATAACCTACAAACATACAATCAGCTGATTATATTATAAAGTATTCCATGTTAACACGCTCTCTAATCGATGTGTTCAGTATGAGATGCAAGACGAGAGTGAACTATTGCAGCTCTTATACGCATGCACACGTAATGTTTGTCAGATACAATCTGGCAATGCTGGCAAATGTTCTGATTGGTCTAAATGTGTGGAACAGTAGAGCTCATTAACCGTGAAAAGCATATTAATTTACAAAAGTGCAGGTCTGTTACTGAAAATACTTTTTCCATCTCCGTGAACAGAATGAACATAAATATGCTTTTTCTTGAATTAGAACGAAAGAGATACCTTTTCTATGAGTTCTTTCCAAATATTTAAAACATCTGTTTTCTCTGTAAATCATATTTCATAGTTTTTCTTTTGATTATGATCAACAGGTGTAACTTTACTGATTACAGTGTGCTTCCTTGAATTTTCTCTTTGTTTTTAAATGTATTGAACTGTTGATTAATTTACTGTTGAACCCTTGCCAATATCGCTACTTTTAAGTTTATCAAGAAGTTCAATTTTTTAAATTAAATATTCAAATATTATGCGTCCACTCATGCGTTTGTGCTTCTGTAGGGATGTCATGTGCATTGTTAAATTTTATTTTTTGTTTTATTTCGGTAATTGAGTGTTCTGTTATCAAATACTCTTGACGAATTGATAATTTTTTAATGTTTTCTCATTATGTATTTATTTTTGAATTTTGATACTATTGTTTTGAAAAAATACAGTACCAAAATTCAAGTTCTTTATTCAATCTTGTGTGTTCGCATCTTGAAAAGATCAAAATCCATTTTACAAATTATTTTTGAAGAAGTTGGGTTGGGTATGAAAGCATTTTCATTTGATTTATTTTTTAGTACATTACTTGTAAATTCATAAAATTGTGTGCTTGTATATTAGTATTTATAACATTACTTCGTAAAATAAGTCATTGTCCTGGTTGAATAGCTACTAAGGCCAAAATCATTAAAAAATCCATATTTTTTTACAGGTTTTTGTGAAAAAACACATAAAATCACTAATTACCGTTAAACTAAGTGTTATACAAAGAAATGTTTGAAATAAAAGTTGTAGATTTTTTAATTGTCTACAACTTTTCATACATACACTTTTGCGCTAAAATGCATATTAAGGCCGCAATCTTAATAAAACCTTTTTTTTATGAGAGCACAGCCTCCCCAAGAATTTCAGCAGACATGGTACCTACCCTATCTTATAGAAAATAAAAAATGTAGTAAACGAGGCGATTTTAAAAAAACCGTAGGAGCCATTTTTGAGAAAATCACTAAAAAGTGAAAAATGACACGAAAATACTATTACTTCTGGTTTACCAATTTTGATGAAAATATTTGTGTAGGGTCCGGTAGTAATTCCTAACTTAAGTTTCAAGTTGGTACAATGTTCTGTTCTTGAGCTATTTTGTTCACACACACACGCACAGAGAGACCAAATGCTAAAAACATGTTTTTTGGGTTTAAGGGTCTGAAAATGAGTATATCCGGTGAAAACTTGACCGATTTTGATGAAAATGTTTGTGTCTGGTCCTCTAGTGTTATCCAACTTAAATTTCAAGTTTGTACGATTTGTCGTTCTTGAGATTTTTTTGTTCACGCACACACAGACCAATTGCTAAAACAATGTTTTTTTGGTGAAAACTCGATTTTGAAAAATTGACATGAAAACAATACTTTCCTTCCTGTACATTCTTATAGGCAAGAGAAAGTAAAAATTACAATACCATAAATTGAAAAATGAGTACATCTGCTATTTGAAATACTGATAAATTTTAAAAACATAAACAAAATTATAAATGAAGTAGTATGGTTAACAGTATACTGAGAATCCAATTTTTTGTGTTAAAATTTTTAAAATAAACAGTTAATTTACTGATAACAAAACCTACTACTCATTATGTTTGCTGTAATGTTGACATTTATAAATTACATTTTTTTATCAATAGGTAGTTTTCGTTGTTTTTTTTTATCACGATTTAATACACTTTACGACTAACACACCTATTTTCATTAATTATAGTAATAATACTTTTCTTTGTCACGCTTTTGTAACTGGTTACAAAAATTAAATTACTGTGAATTTTTTATTTTTTTTTATTTTAAAAATTACTATAATTATATTCATGTAAATTTTCAGTTTTATTAATTTTTCTAAATCTAATATTTATTACTTTCTCTTGCCTATATTAATATATAGGAAGGAAAGTATTGTTTTCATGTTGATTTTTCAAAATCGAGTTTTCACCGGGTGTACAGTTTTCAGACCCTTAAACCCAAGAAACATGCTTTTAGCATTTGGTCTGTGTGTGTGTGTGTATGTGTGTGCGCGCGCATGCTTGTGTGTGTGTGTGTGTGTGTGTGAACAAAATGTCTCAAGAACAGAACATCGTATGAAATTGTAACTTGAAACTTAAGTAAGGTATTACTACCGGCCCCGACATGAACATTTTCATCAAAATCGGTCAATCGGAAGTAATAGTTTATTCGTATCATTTTTCGCTTTTTTGTGATTTTCTCAAAAATGGCTCTTACGATTTTTTTAAAAAATCGCCTCTTTTACTACATTTCTTATGCTCTATAAGATAGGGTAGGCGCCATGTCTGCTGAACTTCTTGGGGAGGCTGTTTTCTCGTAAAAAAATTGTTTTTTTAAGATTGCAACTTAAATATGTATTTTAGCTCAAAAATGTTTATAACGGAAGTTGTAGAGAATATAAAATCCTACAATTTTTATTTCTAACATTTTTTGTATAATGCTTAATTTAATGGTAATTAGCGATTTTATGTTTTTTTTCTCACGAAAACATGTAAAAAATCGATTTTTTTAGATTTCAGCCTTAATGCATTTTACGACAAAAGTGTATTGAATCAAATTTTTAGAAAATTAAAAGCTCTAGAACTTTTATTTAAAGCATATTTCTCTACAGAGCCTAGTTAGCGTGAAAGAGTGATTTTCCGTATTCTTAAGCCAAACTGAGGTTGATTTTTATTTTGTGTCTTTCACTCATGATTAAAATTAGGTTATGATTATTGAGGTTAGGTTTTTTTGTTTATTTCTAATGTTTTATTACTAATGTTAGGCTATATTGTTTATCATTTGTATTGGCAAGAGAAAGTTGTGTGAGTGTTTCACACCAGATTTTTTTTATATTTATATAAACATTTGCAATGATCAGTTGAAAATTTAAATTATCCTCAAAGAAGAATAGAAAAAGATTCTAAAAAATCTGGTGTGAAACACTCACACAACTTTCTCTTGCCAATGCAAATAATTAACAATAAACCTAATATTAGTAATAAAATATTAGAAGTACACAAAAAACTAACCTCAAAAATCATAACCTTATTTTAATCATGAGTGAAACACGCAAAATGAAAATCGACCTGTTTTGCTTAAAAATACGGAAAATCGCTCTTTCACGCTGAACTAGGCACTGTACAAAAAAATCGCTTTAAATAAAAGTTGTACATCTTTTAATTTCCTATAAATTTAATTATATACGCTTTTGTCATAAAATGTATACTAAGCCCGAAATCTTAAAAAAATCGACTTTTCACACGTTTTCGTGAGAAAAAACCAGAAAATCACTAATTACCGCTAAACGAGGCGTTATACAAAAAAATGTTTCAACTAAAAGTTGTAGATTTTTAAATTATCTACATTTTTTGTTATATAAATTTTTGCGCTATAATACATATTAAAGCCGTAATCTTAAAAATACACTTTTTTTTATGTAAAAACAGCCTCACCCAGAATTTCAGCAAACATGGCGCCTACCCTATCTTGTAGAGAATATAAAATTGAGTAAACCAGGCGATTTTTAAAAAAATCGTAGGACCAGTTTTTGACAAAATCGCAAAAAAGTGGGAAATTACACGAATAAACTACTACTTCCGGTTGACCGATTTTAATGAAAATGTTCGTGTCGTGTCTGGTAGTGGTATGCAACTTAAATTTTAAGTTTCAAGTTCGTACGATGTTCCGATCTTGAGATATTCTGTTCACACACACACACACACACACACACAGACCAATTGCTAAAAACATGTTTTTTGGGTTCAGGGGGTCTGAAAACGTGTAGATCCAGTGAAAACTCGATTTCGAAAAATCGACATGAAAACAATACTTTCCTTCCTTTATATTCGTAATCTTAAAAATACACTTTTTTTATGTAAAAACAGCCTCACCCAGAATTTCAGCAAACATGGCGCCTACCCTATCTTGTAGAGAATATAAAATTGAGTAAACCAGGCGATTTTTAAAAAAATCGTAGGACCAGTTTTTGACAAAATCGCAAAAAAGTGGGAAATTACACGAATAAACTACTACTTCCGGTTGATTCATTCATATTTATTTATTCATATTTATTATTATTCATATAGGGAAGTGAAAGTAAAAATTGGAAAATCGGATTTTAAATTTAAAATTTTTTTCTATTATTATTGTTTAAATGTTGTATTATCTTGCATCTTCATTGTTCTTGAAAACAGCTATATCTTTTTCATTTTTTTAATTGTAAATAACACAATTTGCTGTTATGTGAAGGCACAGTAAGATTTATTATTATGTTTAAAAATGCTCGTCATCATTTCATCTCAATAATTTATGTAAATTAGTTTCATCTAATAGAATTTAAATTCCATATAAGTTGAAGCAGAAACACATTATTTAATTATGGGTTTAATCACTAGAAATTACAATGAGTTGTACAATATTTTGTTTGAAAAAATCACATGACAATTATCAAGGACTTTTGTAGTCTTTGTTATAGAATTAGTTTAGTATACTATTTATTATTTTCTTGCAATTGTATAAATTATGATGTAAAGTTAAAAAGTATTGTGGTAGTGGAGAAAATTGGTTACTTGGATTTCCCCTTGTAGCCAAAAAAAAAAATGTAAAAGCGTGTTAATCTGTATAGGCCATTTATCCTAATGCAAAATTTATTCAAATTTGGCAGAAACTCCAAAACTAATCTTTAAGGGTATTTTACTGTAATCCAAAATTAACAAATTAAGATTTTCTCAAAAATGATTGTAATGATTTTTATTAAATTTTTATTTTTTACTGGGTAGTTAGTTAGTTAGGCACTTTCATCATTGTCGGCGAGATTTCTTGGAAATTTAGTTTAGATTTCGGTTCACTTTTTTACTTTCTCTTGCCTGTATGAATGTATAGGAAGGAAAGTATTGTTTTCATGTCGATTTTTTGAAATCGAATTTTCACCAGATCTACATGTTTTCAGACCCCCTGAACCCAAAAAAATATGTTTTTAGTGATTGGTGTGTGTGTGTGTGTGTGTGTGTGTGTGTGTGTGTGTGTGTGTGTGTATACAAAATATCTCAAGAACGGAACATCATACAAACTTGAAACTTGAAACTTAAGTTACATACCACTACCAGACCCGACACAAACATTTTCATCAAAATCGGTCAACCGGAAGTCGTAGTTTATTCGTGTAATTTTTCACTTTTTTGTGATTTTCTCAAAAACTGGTCCTACGATTTTTTTAAAAATCGCCTCATTTAATTTTTTATGCTCTACAAGATAGGGTAGACGCCATGTTTGCTGAAATTCTTGGTGAGGCTGTTTTCACGTAAAAACGTTGTTTTTTTAAGATTACAGCTTTGATATACATTTTAGCGCAAAAATTTATATAATTAAATTAAAGTTGTAGAGAATTTAAAATCCTACAACTTTAATTTCAAACTTTTTTTGTATAATGCTTAGTTTAGCGGTAATTAGCAATTTTCTGTTTTTTTCTCACAAAAACGTGTGAAAAATCAATTTTTTTAAGATTTCGGCCTTAGTATGCATTTTACGACAAAAGTATATATAATCAAATTTATAGGAAATCAAAAGATCTACAAATTTTATGAATAGAATTTTTCTCTACAGAGCCTAGTTTAGCGTGAAAGAGTGATTTTCCGTATTTTTAAGCCAAACTGAGGTTAATTTTCATTTTGCTTCTTTCACTCATGATTAAAATTAGGTTATGTTTATTGAGGTTAGTTTTTTGTGTATTTCTAATGTTAGGTTTATTGTTAATTATTTGCATTGGCAAGAGAAAGTCGTGTGAGTGTTTCACACCAGATTTTTTTTTTTTGTTTATGTTTGTTTTACAATTACTGCTAATGCAGATGGTAAGAAAGATGGTAGATGAAGATAAGTGATGAAAAAATGCCAGACCTGATCAGGAATCGAACCCTGGAACCCCGACATTAAAGCTTGTTGCTCTGACCACTGAACCACGGGCCGGTCATGGTGTAGATTCAATATAGTTTCAATTATTAGATGGAAGTTTAATTAATTAGTTATTAATTAATTAATTAATTAAATAATTAGATTAATTTAATTAGATTCGGTTCACTAGAGTTCAATAACTGTTACATGGACCTTTTTAAAAAAGAGTGCACTCGTTGATATGTTGTAATGTTGTACACGGTATTCTTGACTCACACAGACTACTAAGAATCTTGAACCTCACTCGTATGCTGTGTGAAGTAAGAAACCAGTGTGATAGGGATGATAACGATATCTTTTAAACATCTTAAATAATAATGTAAATAATAGGTTTGGTCATTTAACATATTAGAATGATTTTTATTTTTATGTTTTATTTATTATTTTAATTTTTATATTTTACATTTCATTAGTTTTTTAATGTCTAGCATAAATTGAAATATAATTTCATACACATATTTTATGGATTTATGGCATAAATTTTTGTGAATTTTTATTTTCAGTTATAAGCCTGGTAAGTTTTATGCTGATAATGTTTGTCTATACTAGGCAGGTGGAGTGTTAAATTATTTACACTCGATCTGCTAGTTCCAGGGCTACAAAAAATAGTTCTGTTTTTTATTACATGATCAGCTAATTGAAATATATATTTATAACCACCAGAATACGGTAACAGAAAACGCTTACCAATGTTTATAGCGCTTTCGTTTATCTTGTAAACATCTTCAGTAAATTAAAATTTACTTTAAATCTTTTTCACATCAAAATTTTGAAGTTTTAAAAAAAATCGTAGGACCAGTTTTTGAGAAAATCACAAAAAAGTAAAACATTACACGAATAAACTACTACTTCCAGTTGACTGATTTTGATGAAAATGTTCGTGTCGGGTCCGGTTGTGGTATGTAACTAAAGTTTCAAGTTCGTATGATGTTTCGTTATTGAGATATTCTGTTCACACGCACACACAGACCAATTGCTAAAAACATGTTTTTTTGGGTTCAGGGGGTCTGAAAATGTGTAGATTCGGTGAAAACTTGATTTCAAAAAATCGACATGAAAACAATACTTTCCTTCCTATATATTCATATAGGCAAGAGAAAGTAAAAAATCTACCAGTACTGACGAATTAATTTTTGAGTTTTTTTTGTACAGTGACTTGACTACAAAATTAAAATACTGGAAATTGTACAGAAGTGTAGTTTTTTTTACTAGGTGGTATAATGTATTGTAATTTTTCAGTATACAAGACCTAGTCGAGATGCAACATCCTTGGGTGAAACTATCTTCGGATCAGTAGCACTATCGCAAAAACGGTCTTCAATTAAAGTACACTCATTACATGGTCCACGTCGACTTATGCTATCTAGTGTTATATATTCTCCTCGTCCTTATCGGAGACGACAAATCAGGTAAAATTTTATATATTTAATTTAAGCTGACAAGCAATAACGAGTGTGTTGCTCAGTTATGTTTTTTTGTATTGTGCCGGAGAATGCTTAATTTAAAAATAGAACAATGTGTTAATTATAAATTTTTATATAAACTGAATTAAACGGCTACAGGATGTTTTCAAATGCTTACTTTTGCGAAGGATGTGAAAATGTCGAAGATACTAAACATCTAGGACTACCTTGTACTTCAAGAACTGAAGAAAATGTGGAAAACAAATTAATGAATTTGTTAGAATAGATCACTGATTCAGTGTTAGAATGATACTCTGAATTGTTAACATTGATAGACACTCCATGTAAAATTTTGCGCTAGGATCTTAGCATAACAAAAATTTGTGCTAACATAGTCACAAGGGCTCTCACACCAGAGCAAAAAGATACCACTAGCAATATTTTGTTGACATTTTGATGCAACTTGAAGCATGTCATTAATCAGATGGACCAAACTTGTTTCATATAGTAATCTTTTGTAATGAAACTTGAATCTTTCTGAAAATTAAATCAGTCCTAAAAGGGACACATTTTAGGTCAGTAAATGCTGTTAAGAAATTGGCTTGTAGAAAGTTATTTGAGTTTTTAAGTAACACAGTTAAAAAAATGATTTTGTCTCCCTATGAATTTCGGCAGATATCGCTTACTTTATCTTATATCGCACAAAAATTTACTAAATTAGACGATCTTAAACAAAATCAAAGGAGCCATTTTTTTAAAAAAATTACAAAATAAAAATCGCACGAATAAATTACTACTTCTGGTTGACCAATTTTTATGGAAATGTTCGTGTTTGGTCCTCTCACGGTACCTAAATTGAATTCCAAAGTTCAATTCATTTAATTTTCCATTTTTGAGATATTTTGTTCGCACATACACAGACCAATCGGTTAAAATATATTTTTTGAGGCTCAAGGGATCTGATAACATGTACTTCCAGTGTAAATCCAATTTCAAAAAATTGAATTGAAAACAATACTTTTCTTACCTATAATATTCATTTATGGTTAGAGAAAGTAAAAAAAATTAGTCTTTTACTTTGACTCAATCATGTATGTTTGAAACTATCATCCACATTAATTAGTTTTCGAAAGTAATAAGAAATAATTAGCTGTATCTAAAAAGTAAAGGAAGTTAACCCAATTTTTGTAATTTTTCGGAAGAACCAAAAACATGAAATTTTTCTTTTTAAAAAATTTCTGTAATTGTTAGAAGTTTTTAAAAATGTACCAAATATAGCCTTTGATACAGAGATTTAAATGACTAAACAACTTTCTTAACTTCTACAACTCTCTGACCACCCACAAAACTTGAGTTAATCAAACGAAAACAAAACTTAGACAAAACATATATTATGCTAATTCTATTCTGATAAAGAAATAGCATTTTATTCACAACAATGTTTGAAAAAAAATACAGAATTCAAGCAAATTCTGAGGCCTATCAGTAGGATAATAAAGCCAAAATAATTCAAAATAAAATAACTTATTGTAAATAACAAGTATAGGCCTACATTCAATTAGAGTTAAAAATAGTAGTCATTTTGAAAATCTTCCGCATCATATGCAAAAATGAAGTTAATGTGCTTACTGCAACTTTTAAAAAATGAAGCAAGTCAAATAAGAGATAATAATGTAAACCATTAGATACAGCATTTCATGTTGATTTTCAAATTTAATTTTTCTAAAATTGGAGTTAACACTCTTTACCTCTAAGGCACAGTTAGTGATACTGAAAAATATAATTAAATATGCTGTCATTTCCTTTGTGCAATTTATATGTCTCTCTTCTTTATCTGCCCCTTCTGCCTCTCAGCGTAGGGTGTGCCATTGCCTCGATCCATCCTCTCCAGACACCTCGGTCCATCATCATATTCCTACAGCATTTCCGTTTATTATTCCGAGTATCCAGTCCTGTTCCGAGGCTTTGTGTTGTGCTTTGAATCCGTTTTTAACCAACGTGTGGGGGATTAGCCCAACACGCTGGGTTGGAGTACTTCTTAGTCTGGCTCCTACCCTTTGACCTGTCCGGCTTGGGTGGCCCTACCAGTAGTTACACTACCGCCGGCATAGCTCGCAGGGTCATAGGAACACGCTAGCCCCTCCACCAACGACAAGGTCTTGTACTCCCCAGGAGGGGCAATTTATATGTAATTTTGTTTAATAAAATATTTTTCTTATGTTTCAGTGACAGAAGTTTAGATGATTCATATGGCAGTTCTTTTAATTCAGCGAGTGATTATTTCAGTGGAAGTTCTAGTGATGCTAAATCAAGTGAGTTGTAAAACCGTTATCTCATTGATGCTAATTATTTAATTTTTGAATTTAATATTCATTTAAATATTTTAGTATATTATAATTTTACAAAAAAAAACCTAATTCAATGTTGTCTTAAAACTATTCTGATAAAAGCTTATCGAATGTTGAATACATTAATTTATTTAATCTTTTTTAAAGTAAGTTTTATGTTCTTTGAATAATAAATAATCAACTGAATCATGTGACTTGTTTTACTATACTATTTATTATAGAATGTGATGTCACATGATAAACAAGTTATACATCATACTAGTTGACTATTTATTATAATTTTGTTCTTTTATGATAGTAACATTTTTAACATCTCAAGCTTCAGTTAATTAATGCTTAAATAATCTTCGTGAATATAATAATTTTTTATAAGTTGTTTCAGTTATCAAGGTTATTAAAAACTATTACACATTTGGAATATGTTCAAAATTGTATTTTGTGATATTTCCTGACCCGAATTTTTGGAATTGAACCTGGAATGATAGTTTCCTTTGTTATTGATGTTTTATCTTTATAATTTTTCTTGGAGATCCTTTTCTTAATAATATTTGGCTATCATAATGTTAATTTCGACCTTGGACTCTGCTGCTTGGAATAGAACTTCAGAGGATCAGCAGTACCATCTTCGTTAAGTTCTTCAGCAATCCTTGTCTTCCCAGCCAGTGTCTTTTTGCTGGCAATTTTTAAAATTGTCATCTATTATTTTCCTTTATCCGACTGTCCGCCACATCTAGATGTCAGAAACTACAAGAGATGGTTTTCAGATACGTAATATACTCAAAAAGTTAGTGGGCCTACATTGGGTTTGAAGTTCTGGTTTCGACCAGAAGTCAATAATTCAGTCAGATACTACAAGAGATACCAACAAACAGTTTTCGGATTCGTATTCACACAAAAAATTAGTGTGCCTAAATTGGGTTTGAAGTTCCAGTTTCGACTGAAAGTGGGCCAAAACTAGAAGTCAAGAAATTAAAGTTGAAATTAGGAAACAAAAATAGGGTCATTCAATTCTTGTTAAAGAGTCGATACAAAAATCACTAATGGTTTTTGCCATAAGTCAAAGGTAATTTTTTTTTAAAATTTGCAAATGAGCTTGAGCTTACACTTAATAATCGACGTATTGACGTTGCACTACTCTGCGAAACCCACCTTACCCCTAGACAACGATTTTACATTCCTAACTTTACAACGTATCGCTCTGACCATCCGGATGGCACTGCCCATGGCGGAACGGCTGTACTCGTCCGTAACAAGGTTTCACATACCTTATTACCTACCGAGTCATACAACTATTTACAGGTATCTGCTATTTCCATTTCTTCAACTGGTTCTCAATTCACTCTCGCTGCTGTATACTGTCCCCCAAGGTTTTCAGTTTCTGAACAAACATTTTCTGCCTTTTTTCAAACTCTAGGTCCAAAATTTATAGCCGGAGGTGACTTTAATGCCAAACATCCCCAGTGGGGTTCCCGTTTGATTAACCCTAAAGGTCGTAACCTTCATTCATGTCTTACACATAATAATTTCTCATTTCTTGCGCCCCCAGGATACACGTATTGGCCTGCTTCTGCGACCAAACAACCTGATTTACTAGACTTTTTTGTTGTAAGCAAGATAAATGTATTTAGTAACGTAGAATTTGTGGACGAACTCTCTTCGGACCACTCTAGTATCTTGTTGACTTTAAGTCTCGCACCTATTCTTCGGGTCTCATCTCCATCTCTTACTCGTAATCCAGTTGACTGGGTGTTATTTCAAAATTACGTTAATGATAATCTGGACCTACGTGTTCCTCTAAAGACCCCTTCTGATGTAGAGAATGCTGTTGAATGTTTTGTTACAACAGTGCAACAAGCAGCCTGGTTAAATAGTGTACCCAAATTATTTCCTTCTTGTCATACTCCTTGTTACCCACATTATATACGAACCCTAATAAGAGATAAACGAAGAGCTAGACGAACGTGGCAGTTATCAAGAACCCCTAATGATAAGATTATCTACAACCGACTGAACAACGAATTAAAGAGATTAATAAAACAATTTAAACATCATTCATTCGAAAACCATATCCAAGCATTAAATGTCCGTGATGGCACAATCTGGGAAAAAACTAAGCGTCTTCTTAAACACCACTCATTTTCAGTGCCTCTTCGACATCTGGATGGTACTTGGGCTATTTCTGACGACAGTAAAGCTAACTATTTCGCTAACCATCTCTCACTTGTTTTTCAGCCACATCCCGACATCTTAAATCCTTATCAAATATCTTTTGTACATGAATCATTACTAGCCCCTCTACCCCTTTCACTGCCTCCTGCTCCTTTTAAACCGTCCGAAATCAGTAATCTAATCAGGCGTCTCCCTAAACGAAAGTCTCCGGGTTATGACCTCATTACTGCAGAGGTCTTACAAAATCTCCTAAGAAAAGGTATTCTCTTTTTAACATTTATTTTTAACAGCATACTTAGAACCACTAAAATTCCTATTCAGTGGAAGTTCTCCTACATCAAAATGATACTAAAGCCAAGTAAACCTCCACATGACCCCAGTTCATATCGCCCAATTAGTCTTCTCCCTCTCTGTTCTAAAATGTTCGAAAAATTATTTCTACCAGGAATCCTAACTTACGTAGAAGAATTTCAAGTGGTTCCTCTTCATCAGTTTGGCTTCCGAAATCGACATTCTACAATTCACTAACTGCACAGAGTCGTAGACTTTCTTGCTACAGCCCTAGAGAGAAAACAGTACGCGAGTGGGGTATTTTTTGATGTTAGTCAAGCCTTCGACCGAGTTTGGATTGATGGTTTGCTGTTCAAACTAAGGTTCTTACCTTCCACATACTATCTTATTCTTCAGTCATTTCTTTCGGAACGTCATTTTTCTGTCTCACAAGGTAGTGCTCAGTCTGGCTGTATGCCATTATTGGCTGGGGTTCCACAAGGGTCCATTCTCGCTCCCCTTCTATATAACATCTACACTTCAGACATACCTCTTTGTCCAATGACGACGATGGCCTCTTACGCAGATGATACCGTAATTCTATCTTCTTCTGAGAGTCACGATAATGTTTCTTTAAACTTGCAAAACCATTTGAATACTCTTGAATTGTGGTTTAAAAACTGGAGGATTAAAATTAACGCTACTAAAACTGTACAAGTCACGTTTTCTTTACGAAAACAAGTTTGTCCTCCAGTCTATTTGTATGGTGCGCCACTTCCTCAACATGACAAAATAAAGTATCTTGGTCTCTACATTGACAAAAGACTAACGTGGAACCAACATGTTAACGAAACGCGAAAAACTTTGGACGCTAGACGTAAACAACTGTATTCGTTGATTTCCAGATCTTCTAAACTCCCACTTCATCTAAAACTACTAGTTTATAAGTGTTACCTTAGACTCGTTTGGATGTATAGCAGCCAAATTTACTGTTGTGCCAAACCGTCGGTCATTTTGAAAATACAACGCTTTCAGTCCAAATTACTAAGACAGATAACTAGTGCTCCCTTTTACGTAACGAACGATACACTACACACGAACTTAAACGTCCCATACACCAACGATGTGTTTTTACGCACATACACACGATTTAAAAAGAAATTACCCAATAATCCAAACCAGCTCATTGTTGACCTAGACACACCAGATTTACCAACTGCCCCTATACGAAGACTGAAACGACTCTGGAGTAGAGATATCATGAGACGTCAAAATTAAAGTAAAACAAAATAAAATTAAGTAAATTATGAACTAATTTAATGATAACGGTTGGAGTACTGTCAATGGGCAGCGATCTCCTCAATGTCTTAAAAATTGTCAATATTTGTATCTTTTTTTTCACATTTGCTTGTTGTTAATTTTATACAGTTGCAAATAAAAAAATATCTTGTATAGTCAAAAAAAAAAAAAAATTTGCACCATCCATGAGATGCATTGTTTCATGAAAAATTTTATTATTATGGTTTTTACAATCAACTTCTCGATAACAACATTGACTTTCCTCTTCTTCCCATATTTCTCATCTGGATCTTTATCAAATTTACTTTTCTTAGCTAGCTTTTCCAAATATTGGTTCATCTTTTCTGATCTGAACTTTCTCGTATCTTCTAAAACCAATCGTTTCTCTGTTGGTTTTCTTAATCACTGCAAGAATTACTAAATTATACAATTTGCTTTTGAAGCTTATTTTTGAAATATTCCGTTTCATTAAATCGTGGTTGTTCCATTTTCAGCTGTGGTTAAAAAGTTGTTTTTGTCTTGGCAAATATTGATAATATTTTTTGTTTTAAATGGTGGTTTTTATTCATACATTTCGTGTGTCGAAAAGATTACTTCAATTAAATTATGTAATTGTTTTTAATAATATAACGAGGAAATTAGATCAGAGTTGGGTGTATTTAGCTTGAATGAAAAAAAAGAGGAGTACCGGAATCAATGGAGGCAACATTTGGAACAGATGCCAGAGGAGAGAATACCTCTAAAAGTGATGGAATATGTTCCAGTTGGAAGAAAGGAGGTAGGAAGACCTCGAAGAAGATGGCAGCAGTCGAGATGTTCGGTGTTTGTGTAGACGTACAGGATGGTTTGTGAGTTCAGAACAGGCTTATGCCTAATCCTTGATAGTAAGAAGAAGAAGAAGAAGTTTTTAATAATAGTTATGCCTAATAATTTTTGAAATTGTTGTAGGTTTCGGTGACTGTCAAGATGTATCATTAGATCAATCCCTTGGAAATTGTGACACTGCTGCATACTGCCCAATTCATTGCAGTTCCTTAACACCGAATTGCAACAGTGGCGCATCTAATTGTAGTAAGAATATTTATTTGTTTTGTTTATTCTGGGTGGTTGAAAAGTCTGAATAGCTTAATATTTTGAATGTATGGGAAATTTTGAGATATAATGTGAACCTCACTCAAATACAAAATACTGTTTTATGATGAATCAAAAAATTGTGGCCTCCATCTTGAATACAACTTTATTTTTTTAAGTGGGAAGGTGGTCATATGGCATGATTTTAATCTGAAATTTCATGACAATTTGAATGGTGAAAATCGCACTCCAGTATCTCATATGGTTTGGAAGATACTCACCTTTCTTTACATTTCAGCAATGCCTTATTGAATGTCATCTGTAATTTACTTAGGCTGGGTGAAAAGTTTGAAACTGCTTAAATTGTGAATGATTAATCAAAAAATTGTATCCGCCATCTTGAATGTAGCATTATTTCTTTAAATGGAAAGGTGATCATGTGATACATGATTTCAATGTAAAATGTCAAGAAAATTTTAATGGGGAAAATTGCACATAGATATCTCGTACGGTTTCAAAAATATTCTTTCAATGCCTTTCTTTATATTTCAGCAACACCTTATTGAATATCACGTGTAATTACTTATCATGATGTAATATTTATTTTAAAATTATTCAATTGTATTTTTTAACCTAATAACATTTTTATTACATAAGTTATTTTGTGTTACATAATTAAATATTTACTTTATTACATTCAACAAAAACGTGCTTCTCATTAGACTGTAAATGTTCAAGACAAATATCAAATAACGATACCAAAATAAATATCAAGAAAATTGCACAATAAGAATGTTTACAAATTTAATTTGTAATAATAATAATTATTATTAATTAACAATTTGTTATTTTTAGCGACTTTTTGTCATTGTAGGACAGAAATATTCAATAATAAATGATAATATCTATTTCATATAATGAATTTATATAATAATTTCACCAACCTTCTTTTTAAACTGCGTCAACTTTATTTTTATTCTTACGAACACGTGTTTCGGTGGATCACTTTTTTTATTTCGGTGGTGATAATGGTGAATCCACCGAAACACGTGTAAGTAAGAATAAAAATAAAGTTCACCGAGTTTAAAAAGAAGGTTGGTGAAATTATTATATAAATTCATTATATGAAATAGAAATGATTTCAAACTGCAGTATGCATTATAAAGATTTATTTTTGAATAAATGATAATAAAAACTTCTGATTTGAGAAAACTGCATCATAAACTAGTATAATTCTCAATAAACCGTAACGTAACGTTGAAGCTCACAATGAAATGAAATGAGAATATTAATTATAATTTGGATTTAGGACCTAAATACAATTTAAAAAATTTATTCTAAGTAATGTAATTTTTAGGTAATCAGTCCGGTGGAAGTTTGACTAGTTTAAGAAGGCGTTGGTTAAGAAGCGTAACAACATCAATGAATCTTGATTCATTACATAACCTAATTGATATCGATTCTTCACAAACAACTGAATCTAATTCTTCTGCCGAATCTACACAAAATTCACAAACGTCCACTCCTAAACAACGCACAAAACTTGGAGTTGCTATTTTAATCAATCTTCATGAATCACAAGAAAAGTAAGTGTCATTTATTTTTATATCGTTTATAAACAAAGTTTATTTCAATAAAATATTAAGATGCATGGAGTTGATTCTAAGTACTTTGAATATAAATTTGAAAATAAGTCCTTACTTTGAATATAAGTCCCGGGTTCGATTCCCGGTCAGGTCTGGCATTTTTTTCATCTGTAAATCACCACATATCATTACCTACGCACAAGCACAAGGCTTATGTAGGCATCATCACTCAATTAAAAAAAAATCTGGTGTGAAACACTCACACAACTTTCTCTTGCCAATATAAATAATTAACAATAAACCTAATATTAGTAATAAAACATTAGAAATAAACAAAAAACTAACCTCAAAAAACATAACCTTATTTTAATCATGAGTGAAAGACGCAAAATGAAAATCAAACTCAGTTTAGCTTAAAAATACGGAAAATCACTTTTTCACGCTAAACTAGGCTCTGTAGAGAAAAATGTTTTAAATAAAAGTTGTAGATCTTTTAATTTTCTATCAATTCTATTATATACACTTTTGTCATAAAATGCATACTAAGGCCGAAATCTTAAAAAAATCAATTTTTCACACGTTTTCGTGAGAAAAAATTAGAAAATCGCTAATTACTGCTAAACTAAGCGTTATACAAAAAAAATGTTCAAAATAAAAGTTGTAGGTTTTTAAATTCTCTACAACTTTTATTATATAACATTTTGCGCTAAAATGCATATTAAAGCCGCAATCTTAAAAAGAAAATGTTTTTACGTGAAAACAGCCTCACCAAGAATTTCAGCACACATGACGCCTACCCTATCTTGTAGAGAATAAAAAATTGAGTAAACCAGGCGATTTTTTAAAAAATCTTAGGACCAGTTTTTGAGAAAATCACAAAAAAGTGAAAAATTACACGAATAAACTACTACTTCCGGTTGACCGATTTTGATGAAAATGTTCGTATCGGGTCCGGTAAGGGTATGTAACTTAAGTTTCAAGTTTCAAGTTCGTACGACGTTCCGTTCTTGAGATATTTTGTATACACACACACACACACACACACAGACCAATCGCTAAAAACATGTTTTTTGGGTTCAGGGGGTCTGAAAACATATAGATCCGGTGAAAACTCGATTTCTTAAAATCGACATGAAAATACTTTCCTTCCTTTCATATAGGCAAGAGAAAGTAAAAAATGGTTACATATTTGCAGAATGTTTTCTTACTATATTTGCAGAAAGTTATTCTTACTGGTATCTGCATTAGTTTGTGCTAAAAGATAGATTTTCTAGAATTAGAAATAATTGTTAAGATTTTCATTACCTGTTTATTGAATTTTAATGTTAGTTAAATAAAATAGTGGAAAAGTTAAATAGTTTTAAAAATCACTTCCAGCATATTGAATTGATCATTTTTACCTCTAAAACAAAGTTAATATGTGAATATTTTAACTTTAGCTATTTCATTTTTGTTGTTAAATAACCTCTTTTATCCTTGTTTCCTTTCAAACCAATTGTCTTGAACACCGATATTATTGTAGATTTTTATTGTTTCTGTTTTTAGCATTTTTGTTAAACATTTTCCTGTGTATTGTTTAAAATTATATAACAGAAAGAACCACCAAATATGTAATGAGGATTCAAAATTGATTAAAAAGTACATAGGTTCTTTCGGGTATATGTATCCGAAATACCTATTGACTTTTTTTTATTTTAATCAGATGAGTGTCATCTAATGTGTGTTTGGTGGTTTTTCTATACTATGTAATCAATTTTTTTTAGTTTTGAATCTTGTAACAGTAAGATTTTTGGTATTTTTGTCAAGATTCAATCTAATTTTGAATTATGAATACATTAGTGTTTGTATAAGAATAAAATTTTGAGTTAATATGTAATTTAATGACTTTTTAATATATAATTTTTTGTTTATGTATTGTTTTAAATGGTTTTAAAATAAGTTAAAAGTTATTTCCGTTATATCAGTGCATCCACTGATATATTTATGTATCTATGGTGTATTTGGTAGTTTGTTTTTCTATATTATTTAATTCTAAATAATACTCAGGGAAATGTGTAACAAATAAAAAAAAAGTTTAAATATATGTAAATTACATTTAAACATATAAATATTTGTAAGGAGTCGTGTAACTTTATATTTACAAAATTTATTAATATTCTGAATTATAGTAATTTTCAATTATTTTATTTACAGAGAAATGGAAGAATATCTGTTGCAAAGAATACCACTGTTAGTTCATCTTGTGGCAAGATTACAACAAAACTCAGAAAGAGCTTATGCCCATAAAGATTCTTTTGTTCAACTGATGATGGATGCCACTGCTGATACAGCTCAGGTAAATTTTTATTTATTTTAGGCCTCTATCCTAGTATAAAACTAATTAAAAATTGAAATTTAAAAAAAAATGTATACAGAACTGATATCCACTTATGAAGAACAGAACTTTTTTTATGAAACATTATTTTGAAATTTTAAGTTTTAAAGAAGAATAATGCTCAACATCAGCAAATTTAAAAATAAATTTAAATAGTTGTGTTCAATGTGTTTAAGGAGAAAGACGTGTTTTGTCAGCTTGCTCTGTGCGTTACGTTAATTGAGTTGTTCAACTTTTAGCTTTCAATATTACATAGGCTATTATTATTTGTTTAAAGGTTTCTGCCTATTAGACCGTACCATACTAGGATCGTGCCAGGCACGAAAACAACCGCTCCGGTTTATACTATGCTCACTGCAACGGATCAACTGCGTCCTATACCCCTATACAACGCGTATGATAACCGTTTCATACCCGTTTATGGCCGATCGGCTCCGATCGTTGTATCGTCATTTTTTGGAGAGGAGTCAATGAGATAACTACAACTTGTGAACAGTGTGTGAATTCCAGTTGTCAATTTTCTTAACTAAAATATCCCTATTACAAAATTATCTTTATGAATTGACAATAATTGCCATTATTTTGGACGAGGAAGAGGAAAACGAGAAAAATACTGTAAGACGCTACTGTGTCACAACGGGGGTGGCAACGTCACTTGTCATGCACGCACCGTACCAACACCTACAAAATATTCTCGCCTGCAGATTGTTGACTGAACGAACCTGGCACGTCACTGTGTTGGCCGGTAACGGTATGGTCTAATGGGCGTTTTCCTATGCTAATTGATACAAAGAATTTTTATTTGTATGTTTCGGTACAGTTACGGTCCTAGTATGATACGGTCTAGTGGGCAGAGACCTTTAAACTTAATTGTTACAATTCGATTCTCTATCATATCCAGAAAAAAACATAAAACACGTACCAAACAGGGTCAACAACAATAAAACAACACGCCGATGATTCAGAAGACAGTCAAAAAATGTATCTTACATGACGCTTTCACAGAAAGTTTAATAAACAATATTGCGGAGAGAGTAAGCATCATTGTAATTGCAAAGCTAGAAGACAAGCTCAAAGTCTCAGCGAAGAGTGTCAGCAACTTAAAGAAGAGCTGGCCGACTGTAAACAACAGCTGGCGGTGACAAAAACAGACATTGGTCTTAAATGTGATGATCTGGAAAAATATTCTAGAAGAAGCAACTTATGCGTTTTTGGGATAAAAGAACAAAATGGTGAAAAACTGACGAACAAATAATGAAATTACCAGTTGGCTTTTAAACCTAATTATTTTAACTATCTATTTAATAAAAAACATTTTACAAGGGTTATTTTTTCAACCTCTGATTAGTTATAAAAATAAAACTAATGAGAATGATGAAATAAATTTTAGTATCAAAAGTTACATACATCCTCGGTTACTTTTCAGAGTAATCACCATTTAAATTGAGGTATTTATAATACTGATGTTCAAGCTTTCTGATACCCTCTTCATGAGCGTTGCTGCCAGTGACTTGAAATGAGTCTTCTCGTGTCTTGGAGTGTGTCTTTTCAGTAGCTCTGAAACCGTGCAAAGTTTCACAGAAATCTTCTGAATTTTTATTGTGGTTGTGGAGAGCTATTCAAAACAAAAGGTTTTATTTATTTAGAAGATAATTTTATTACTTTCTTTTCCCTTTATGAATATATAGGAAGGAAAGTATTGTTTTCATGTCAATTTTTCGAAATTGAGTTTTCACTGCATGTACATGTTTTCAAACCCCGTGAACCCAAAAAATATGTTTTTAGCAATTGGTCTGTGTGGTTTTGAACAAAATATCTTAAGAACGTACGACGTTGAAACTTGTAACTTAAGTTAGGTACCACTAGAGGACCCGAATCAAACATTACCATCAAAATCGGTCAACCGGAAGTAGTAGTATATTTGTGTAATATTTCACTTTTTTTGCGATTTTCTCAAAATCTGTTCTTAGGATTTTTTTTTAAATTGCCTCATTTACTAAATTTTTTATGCTCTATGAGATAGAGTAGGCACCATGGCTGCTGAAATTCTTGAGGAGGCTGTTTTCTCGTAAAAAAAATTGTTTTTTTGAGATTGCTGCTTTAATGTGTATTTTAGTGCAAAAAAAAATTATATATATATATATATGTATAATAAAAGTTGTAGAGAATTTAAAAACCTACAACTTTTTTCAAACTTTTTTTGTATACACTAATTTTAGCGGTAATTAGTGATTTTCTGTTTTTTTTTCTACGAAAATGTGTAAAAAAATCATTTTTTTTAAAGATTTCAGCCTTAGAATGCATTTTACAACAAAAGAATGCATTTTATATTCAGATTTATAGGAAATTAAGAGATCTACAACTTTTATTTAAAGCATTTTTTCAACAGAGACTATTTTACTGTGAAAGTGATTTTCTAGATTTTCATTTTGCATCTCACTCATGATTAAAATTAGGTTATGTTTATTGAGGTTAGTTTTTTGTTTATTTCTAAAGTTTTATTACTAATATTAGGTTATATTGTTCATTATTTTTACTTGCAAGAGAAAGTCGTGTGAGTGTTTCACACAAGTTTTTTTTTAACCAATTGGAGGTTGAAAAATATAACCTTCATACTTTAATATTCACCATGTTTTTTACAATTACATTTTTATGGTTTTTATGAAAGTTTAAATATTATTTTTATCTCTTTTTGTTTCAGGCATTGTATGATATGTTGTGTGGTGTGTGCGTTGAAATTCCTTTTTGGATTACTTTGACATCAAAACAATATGAAGATAACATGACTGTACAAAACGAACTCTTTTCTAAATTTGTTAAAGATCTTGGATATTTACTGCAGACTGTTGACACTAAACATACAAATTTGTAAGTTTTTCAGCGTGTTTTTCTTAAATATAAATTTTGTATTTAATTAGTTACATTGAAGTATACATAGATAAGAAAATTTATATTTAATATTTTATACTCTATAATGTTAAAAATAACCTATTATTTGTATTATACATAATAAAATCATGATAAAACTTGTGATATTTTAGTAATGAAATTTTGTGTGCTTTCTAATAAAATAATAGTTTTGATAGAAAGTACTCTAAAATTGTAATTGTTGTTTAGGTCATCAGCCGAAAGGCTGGTTTGAACCTCTAGAGGCTTTACTTAGTAAAACGAGGAGTGAGGTGGTTTACCTTGCCTTCCTCACTGAGAGGAAAACTACACTTATCATAATGCCAGGTTCTCTGAAAAGGATCTACTTTCCACCTTGTAATTGACACCTTCACTTCATTCACTGCAGGGTCTGGCTGTGTAATTATAAAATTCATTACTCTCACAGGAGATAATTCTGATTAATATGTTTTACACCTTTACCTCTTCTGTTCTTAAATGTTTCAGTCATATAATTGGCTGGCCTTGTCATAAGAAACAGTGTAATTTTTTGTAGCCCTGGAACTAGCAGATCGAGTGCAAAAAATTTAACACTCCACCTACCTGGTATGGGCATTAAAAAATTGTAATAAGCTTAAGTAAATATCTTTTTTACAAAGTTAATTATATTATTATAGATACAAAAAAGTATCTTTGATTTTTTCTTGTAAAGTTAAAAAAATAGTGATGAAAGAGTGAAGCTAATGTAGCTAATTATTTTTCTATGTAGCTATTGTAGCTAAATTTTTTCCGAATGGTCCTTCAGAGAGAGCATGCCAAATTTAATATTTTAATTACTTTTTCATGTTTTTCTCACGTTTACTTTTCTCCCACTCTATTCATTCTTTCGGATTCATCCTTATTGTGTTGTTCAATGTTATGGGGTTCAAGTCTTTTCTTTTCATTCTCTCCTCTGAAGATCACTCTGGCTTTTTTCTAAAAATGTCCCTATTCAGTATGTCTTCGATGTCGATATTTGCATCTTTAAGGTCATTCAGTGTTACTGTGAAACAAGCTGGTTTGGTTTT
Source organism: Catonia carolina (assembly GCA_035578175.1). Classification (NCBI taxonomy): domain Eukaryota; kingdom Metazoa; phylum Arthropoda; class Insecta; order Hemiptera; family Achilidae; genus Catonia; species Catonia carolina. The sequence continues at coordinate 43,366,935 of JAQMRL010000006.1, read as the reverse complement.
GAGATTTATTACTTTATCGAAAATTTGTTTTATCAATGTGCTGTCAATCATTCTTGCCACATGTCTGAAAAATTAAACTCTCCATTTTCTCATTACATGGATTATGTTCACAGTTTTTTCGTATATCTCTTTATTTGAACGGGCTCTATTGTAATTGTCTTCTTCTGTCACCGGATGGCAACATTAAGTGGCGAGTTGAAACCTTTACATTTTGGTGGCCCTGAAAAAGGCCGTTTAAGCAGTGGTTGTCTTAATGGAAAGCGTCGGTCGTAGTCGTTGTGGCGGTTGAGGAGATGGGCGACGTGGCATGTCGTCGTCCAGCGAAGATGTTTTATTTTTCCCTTGTAGAAGTGTGTAGATGACTGCTTCGCCGGGTCCGGTTGGCGTAAGGCTTGATCATGGGACTGCTGTGGGCATCAGTGGGCGATGACGGTCTGGTCGACGGCTTACGTTGACAGGTTGGCGAGTGGGAGCATCATCTTCTCTCTTGCGGGGTCATCGATTAGTCTTCGCTGGAGTCCGGTAGCCGTGTGCCGATGGTGGATGTCTTGTCGATGCTGTCTGGATTGGAATTGAATTCTCTCGGCTCAGTGTAGCGCTCTTTATATAGTTGCAGAGAGCTTGATGACAAAGGTCTCTGTCGGTACGCCGCCACAAACATACCGCCCCTTTCGGAACTATTGGCGGCTCCCTCTGTCGCTATGTCGGAAGCTTTGATAGCCGGCAGCACAGTACTTAATCAAAGGGGATGACGGTGACACTTCCTTCTTTGGTTCTACGATATTCCGAATTATTCTCCTTTCTATCCTCGATATTGTATTGATACCGCCTTTCAACATAATTTTAAGTGTTTCTACTCCATACAGTGCTTCCGGTCTTAACGATCATCTGATAGTGCCTGATTTTGATGATTGTGTCCCATGACGAAGCTTTTTTGTTACATAGAAATCTTGTAGATATTTTTATTATTAACAGAAGTATAATTTATTACTTTATTTCCTAAATCACATGACTCATGGATTCTTCACAACAAGTAATGCAAACAACGTTACATAAAAAAAAAAATTGTTAATTCATTTATTCAACTTGCGTAGTGTGTTTGCATGATAAATCTACTGAACGGGGGTGGGGGGTATAGGGTATTTAAAATGTCTGTAGTAGGAACTGTGCGTAATTAATAAAATACAATGATAACAAATAAATTCAGTGAACTGTAATTACCTATAAACTTTATTTAATAATTGTTAAAATATTTAAGTCATGGATTATCATTATCTTATCAGTTTTTTAAATATTTGTATTTATTTTTGTCATTAAGAACACATTGGAAAGAATTATATTTAAATCAGTTCAAATGCAGTAGTTATTATTAAATAAATTACGTCTATTTACATTATTTTACATTTCTCTATCTTTATTGCGTCGTGTTTTTTATTATATAATTTTTTATTCTGTTATAAACATTATTCGTGAGGTCGTAATAAAGTAACAACTTTTAAAACGTCGCATATTTTTATTAAATTATGTGGCATCACATGATGATGCCGTGATGAATTCGATTTAGATTATTAATGTTATTCGTTATAATTACATCATTTATTTAAGCTAGATTAGCTATCGTAAAGTTTTCTACTGAATTTGTTTTACGATTACTTAGTCGATTCGTAAGCTTATTCAAATAAATTTGCTGTGAAACACTCACACAACTCTTTCTCTTGCCAGTGTAAATAATAAAAATCATAATTAATTTTTATCATGAGTGAATGACACTAGTTGAAAATCAACCTCCTGTAGAATTTAAAATACGGAAAATCACTTCAAAGTCCCTCTCCTATCGGATGTCAGAAATCATCATCATTATGCAAACCTTATTTGCAGCTGCACGGAACAGTTCCACATTACTGGAACCAAACCAATCTCTCAGCTTCTTCAACCAAGATCCTCGACATCTGCCCATGTTCTGCTTTATCGTTCCCTATATGATTAATTTGTAAGATTTTATATGTGTTAGTATGTATTGTACTGTCAAGTTTATTTTTATATATATTACAGTAAACTACTTATGTATTATGTCTGTAACATTTTATTTTACAACATTCCATCTTATCTGGATTGGATTCCAGGCACATTAGTCCGTTTAACCAGGGTTGTACTGTACTTAATTAGTTTAATTTAGTACAGATTTTTGAGCTCCACGGTAACTAATGACATACATAACATGGATGCAGGAATACAAATGTATCAGAAACTATCTTGTTGGCTTTGCAATAAACTAGTAAAAATATGCTTAAATATAGCACCTTTTTTAATGCATAACGTTCAAATAATACTCTTAAAATGATGAAATGTTTATTTTTTATTACAGTTTTATGAGTACACTACTTACCGCTGTTTTGACGCACCATTTGGGTTGGGTTCCAACCGTTGTACCAGATAAAGATTCTAACAAAAAACAAAATCAACAAGATATGGTATGTTTAATTTATTGATGATTAATTTTTTTTAAATTTTTTACAAGAAGTAAAAATATCATGCTCAGTTTCTTATCTTCATACTGTTTCTGTTGACCAAAATTGTAAGCTTGATTTTATTTTTTATTGGTGCACCTTGAAGACTATAGAAAATATTTTTTTAAAAGGGAAATAAAGTTCAATTCAGTGTGGCTGACAGATGTTATATCTATCATGATGAAGGATTTAGTGTCCTTTTTCATTCTTAATAGTTTTAGTACATTCTGTTTGGAGTGTAGCAGTGTATGGGAGTGAAACTTGGGTGATTGGGGCTGTAGAAAGGAAGAGGATAGAAGCTTTTGAAATGGGGTGTTATAGAAAAACGTTGACGATTAGTTGGGTAACAAAATAAGTAATTTAGAGGTTCTTAGACCAGTGTATGAAAAAGAAGTATATTGAAACACCTTACCAAAAAAAGGTATAGGCTAGTGGGGCATATCTTCAGACATCCAGGTATTGGTCTATCAATAATGGAGGGTAATATTGAGGGAGTGAATTGTAAGGGGAGGCAAATATTAGATAATTTAAAGCAAATTATGACAGATGTAGGGTGTTGCAGGTAGAGTGGACGCCAAATAAGCTTGCTGGAGTAGCTGCCCGAACAGTTCGGATTTAGTTGGTAGATTTTTTAGCGTAGTACCGAACTGCCTATTAAATTACATGTTCTGAACAATGTATCATCTATTAGCGATGTTAAAAACATTAATTTGTAAATATTGTTTACAACACTATTAATGCTACCACATACAACATATTATAGACTAATGTTTTCAGGTTAGCTGATGTATAACGTTGCGAGAGTGAAGTGACTTTGATCACAGCTATTTTCATATGTTACAAAAAATCATTTCATCCTTCACCGTCTGCTTTAGCAGTAATTGCAGAACAGTCGGACGTTAAAACAAAAAAAAAATGATCACAGCTAGTGCAGCACTGACCCCCACCACTTGTTCAGGACACCGAGCGCGCTATTACCAAAATAAATCTTCCGCGCAATGAAGAAAACCTGCAAGCTTATTTGGCGTCCGCTCTATGTTGATATGAAAAGACTTGCGTAAGATAGAACAGCTTGGAGAACTGCATCAAACCAATCATGATGACAAAAAAATAGTTTTAGTGTCAGTATATAAATTAATGGTTGGTCATAAATTACTGAGCACACTTGTAGGTGAAAAATTAAATAATTGTGTAAAGCATTTACATAAAAGTTGATGTATTGAAAAGGCAATTTCAAAAAGTTTTGTTTACAAGACAAGAAGTTCTTCCTTTTAAACACCTTTCATATGAGTAAAATGTCTAGGTGATGTTAAATTTTTCACTATACAATACAGTTCATTTCTGAAGTTATTTAATTAGTTACATTTTTAAATTATTTATTATTTATTAAATTATTCATTCCCAATTCAAAATTTGCATGACGAATCTATTTATCAGGGCTTCTTGTAGTAGATTCCCTTTCTTGATCAACGACGTTTTTGAAGCCAGGAGCCAGTCTGTTCGCACCTTTCTTATATATTACTCTTAAAGTGTTCTTAAACTGCAGATACTGTTTAATAAAGTCTTTTCTTGGAGGATTAATGCCATACTGTAAACAAAAATGTCTTTGAACTGTAATAACGGACTGGTTTTCATGAAACCATAGGATTTTTAAGAATGGTAGCCATTTTTCTAAACTAATCCTCTCTGTACCTCCACTAATTGTCCTTGTACCTAACTACATGAATGTTTGAAATAACCGTGCTAGTTTTTGTGCTAGTTTTTTATATTATGTATTATTTTCCTAAGAATGAGTTCTATATTTTATAACTAATTTAGGACTTAATTGGATATTAACGTATAGTTGTTTTATCTGTGTTAACAAATTTTAATGACTTTTGATTTTTTTCAGCTGTCTGCATTGTCTCAGTCTCATCCATACAGTCCTCTTTGGGCACAACTTAGTGATCTTCAAGGTGCATTAGGATTTCCGCCAAAAATAACGAAAACAGTAATCGTTGGACAATCTGACGTTCTTGTATCAAAAATTCTTTCAGTTTTGACGTACTTTATAAGGTGTGGATTAGTATATAGTACACCTGAAGAAAGACTTGAAAATTCTGGAGAAGATTGCTTACTCGAAGCTATTGTCAGTTCGAAATCAGATTCACCTATAGATAGTAGTAAAATAGAAGGAAAAATTGAAAACACTCATGACAGAGATTCAGAATTAGTTAAATTACCAAGTTCAGTATTAAGTAAGAGAAAAAGTTTATCAAATTCATATTTATTAAACGAATTAGAAAATAATAAAAATTTTAGTAAAACAATACACAGTGATAATAATTTAATGAAGAATAATTGTAGTAATATAAATTTAGGAAATAATGAAGATAATTTAAAATCGTCTGGATTTAAGAAAACGTCTAGTAGTGCTGCATTGAATAAAATGGTTAATTATATAGAAGAAGAAACGATAAATGAAAGTAACTTTCATCCCGATGTTATTTCAGATAAAGTATCAAAGTTATGTAGAGTACCAAAATCAGCGATTTTATATCACATGAAAATCGATGAAAATAACATCAAAGAAGAGAGCGATAAAGATGTACCTATTGCAATAAAAAACAGTCACACATTTACTAATTTTCATAGTAAAATTGAATCTGAAAAACAAATGGCTTCTGTCGATATTAAAAATCATATAAATAGAACATTATTTCAAAAAGATGGTAAAATATCGTTAGTAAATCAAGGCGATTTAAATCTTTCGCGAAAAGAAAATGAGCAGAATGTTATTTTTGTTCTCGGTGAAAATGAAGAATTGATCGGTTTGAAGTCGAATAGTAATTTGCAAAATAATTGCAAAAATGCGATTACCCCAACAATATGTATCGATAGATGTGACGAAGATGCGACTTATAATGACGATAACCAAAGTTTTATAATAAGTAATAATAATAATAATAATTCTGGAGAGAGATCACTAAAGACTTTATCGAAAGATGATTCAATTAAGACTGACGATAATCGTAAAAATAATAAAGTTTTAATTATTAAACCTACAACTATTGAAGTTGAAGACTGTAAAAAACTTTCATCCATTTTTAATATGCCTCCGCAACGATGTCTTAGCATTCCAGATGAAGCTATGTTAGTCACTGACGAAATCAAAGAAAAACGTAGTCGAGAAACTGTTGAAATCGTCAGACGGTGGTTAAGTGATAGTGAAATATATACTAATAAACATAAACATTGTGGTGTAGATTTTCCCGATGTTAAAAATACATCGAATGAACTAGTAAACGGAAATTCTAGTGAATTTGATATAGGTGTAGACAAAAATGATAGGACTAATGTCGAGTATTGTGTAGAATTAAATTTACCTAGTGTTAGTAACGACTGTGATTCTGTTAAAAGGACTAATAATGATGTTAACGTTAACAATTGTGATAATTTTGAACAAGATAATGACTGTTTTAATCGTGTAAATAAAAATGAAAATAGTGTTATTCCATCCAGTGATATACATTTGCCATTACCTAAGTAAGTATATTTTAATATTTCTTAAGTTAAGTAACTTAAAATTATAAAAATTATTGAAACGTTGTTTTATATTGTAATAATAAAAGTGGCTGCCATTAGCGTCAATTAACTCATGTAAGCCAAATTATAAAGGTTCTCAAAAATGTGTTTTTTCATTAACACGTGGTTAAGACAGTCGTTACAGAACTGCAAACGCCAGCTAGTGCTTCTTCAAGCACCTTGTTGTGTGGTTACAAAACTGCATGTGTTTGCTGCTTCTCTATTGCCATAGATTCTTCACTACATTTTACTAAGCCCAAATGAATTTTTAGTGACAAAATGTTATTTAAAATTCTAATTTAAAATATAATTTTTTGGGTAAACGAAACCAATCGGTACACTCCTTATTTTATAGCAGTGGTCTGCGGACCACTCAGCCTGAAAGTGAGCTACCACGGACCACCCATTACATTATTGCATATATCTTATCAGTTGTAACCAAATTAAAAGGTGATAAAATAAAACAAATTTTCACAAACAAACTATTATTATTAATTAAGAAACTATTATTACAAACACATAATTGTTATTTTCAGAAAGTAGGGTACATCACAAAAGTAAAAATATTTTTATTGTAACTTGTCTTTTAATAAAATAAGGAATACAGAATTTACTTAGTCGAAAATAACAATGAAAATTAAAAAATGAAATGAAAATTTCAATGCAACTTTTGTGCACGAATCTGTCTGACTAGCTGAGGAATTCTAGGTTTTAAGCTCTTGCTAAGAGCTACTCTCAAATCACTGCTTAAACTTAGCCGATTTAGTTGTTTGTTTTTAATTAAATAAATAACTTTTTGTAGTTCACCTACAAAAAGTTAATGTCGGACATTTTTTGAAAATTTGGCATTTAAAGTCCATAATCTCCGTTGGACAAAAAATAAATAAAATTATGAAATTGTACTCGATTAAAGCCCTATGTGAGGAACATATACAATAAAAACTTGATACAGTGAAAACTTGTACAGTGTATGTGGAGATTTTGAAGAACAAATTTTGAGAGAATTAAGTGTAAACCAGTTGTCCATGTCTGCAAACAACTGGATTTTAGAAAACTGAGTGTGATTTGAGCCGTAATAATGTTGTTTGATTTTTGGATCAGAAAAACTACTCCGGGATTTTTTATCAGTTGTATAGCAGATTTTTGTAATATTTGTGTCTTATTGTTTTTAGTTCAAAAATGGAGGATTCAGAGACTGAAATAGATTTAGCGAGAACATTGATCGGTGGCGTTAGCGATCATTACATACCGTCTTTAGTATTACAAGGTATAATACAAAACAGTAATGTTAGTCGTCCGCCTTGGGAATCCGAGTTAAGACGAGATTTACAAATAGAAGCACATTCACCTGTATTAAATCAAGAAATTAGTGAGGCTGTGTGCATTGTTGCCAACATTGATACTTGGTAATTATAAAATTAGTCTCTTATATTATTTAACTTATTTTACAGAAAATATTCTGAATAGATGTTAAATGTTCTGTCACTAATTTATTGTCATATTACCTCGTGTTAAAGAATGTAAGTGAATTTTTTTCCAACATTTTGTATGATGCTGAAACTACAACGTAATGGTGATAACTATTATTAGCTGATTTTTTTTTTTGTGGTATAAGATGTGAAATTGAAGCGGAAATCTATCATATGGTTTCTTAGTGGCTGGCAATCCACTGCTCAACTTTCAAGTAGTTTACCTAACTGCTGCGCCGGCCGTATTGGCGTAGTTGGTAACGTGCTCGCCTCTCATCATGCTTGGTTCGAATCCCATTCAGGCACTGCATATGTTCGTGCTTTACAAAATAAACATTTCATCCTTCACCGTCTGCATTAGCAGTAATTGCAGAACAGTCTGATGTTAAACCAAAAAAAAAAAACTGCTGTAAATGAACTTGCTACTGAACCAAGTGAAGCATTGAATGTTTACCAGCATTGTTTTGTTTTCTTGCTTTAGTGGTAGAAAAAAAAGGAAATAACAACAGTGTTCACTTGCCTTGCATGGTATGAAAGAGGGCATCTTGCGTGACAGAGTCAGGATAAATAAAATTAGATATCCTGACAACTTGTTACTAACTGACAGCCTGGAAGGTTTAAAATTGATTAACAGGATCGCACAGTACAGTCAGTCATTCTGAAGCATTCGATCACTAAAGCAAGATAATTTCCTCTCTATATTTTCTTTACAATTTTTACATTGAACAAATAAATTATGTCAGTTGTTACTGGAATATGTTGAGCTTCATTCAGGATGTATTTAGTACTTTTTGAAATAGACATAAAAATACTCTGATGTGTTTTTGTCCTTTAAAATATATTTACAATCTGAATTTTGAATATGTTTTTGAAATATATATTTTACAATATCAATATATTTGTCTGCTTACTGTTTAAAGGGAAGTGCAGCTTGTATCCAGTCACACATTAGTAGTTGAAAAAATTCTAGAAGGCAGAAGTATGGGTGTTAGAGTCGGAATGTCTCAGCTTGTTGCAAATATGCTAGAAACTGTGCTTACCTTGTGCAAACTTTCCGTTCAACCAAAACATGTAAGTTAAATACACTTTTCTAAGTTCTTTCAGTTTTCCACCTAGGATTGTTGTAGACTACAGATTGGCGGTGTTGGGTCTGATTCCCGAGCAAGGGTACCGAATATGATGCCTACCATTATCTAACTGTACTTTAATGCAGCAGTTCAGTCCCAATACCTCTGGTGTATCATTTTGATCCACTCAGTAATGATCCTAGATATCAATTATTTGCTGACTCCCAGACATTGTTCCGGTGCATCAGATCCACATACAGACCTTTGCCAAGGTAGAGTATGACACCGTACTGTTTCTATGTGGGTCTGTCATTAGTGATTTGCCTACTTTGTTCAGTGCAAGTGGTGAGGTTGCTTCTGCTGCCGCAAGATAGTACAGACTGAAAATTTCTACAGCACTTGTATGATACAAGTGGGTAAGGCATACGGTAGACTTGGCTGGATCATCAGTTCGGTTTCAATTTTCTATATGAGAAGGTCGACATGGCGTTAGCTTAGAATGCTCTTAACATGAGTACACTTTTTGCTCTCCACAACCGACCCCCCCCTTTGCTTCACCAGTGACTGCTCCTCCTAGAGGCAGCGGTAACAGGTGTTCGCCTTGGTCGGCGACCGCTTCTATTCTTTAGGTAGCGGTGTAGACGAGTTCGCCCGTTCAGCGGTTGCATCTCCCCTGAGGCAGTGACAAAGGCCACCTCTAGTCTACCTGCCACAACAGGACCAGACAGCTGCTGGATGCCCCTGCCGCTTCAGTCAGAATGAGAAAACAATCAGTTAGTCATTAATTTGGATTGTTATTTAGGAGGCTAGTCTGTTTAATTGAAAGTCTGGTAAATCGAGCATTGACTGTATCTTCATTTGTCAGAGTTTAAATTGAAACTTACACCTAATGAAGTGGTGTGCACTACGTAAGTACTTGTAAGTTCAGGAAAAAACAAAACAGTATTAAAGAAGAAAGGTAAATATTAAAAAGTTTTTATAAAATTTATTACAATTTTTACTTATGAATTGTACTAGAGTACATTATTCGTAATAAACCGTAATATCTATTGATTTTTTTTTGTATAATTTTTGATTGCAGTGTATATCTCATATCGAAGCCAAATTGGGTGAATTTTGGTTAAAGAGTATCACTTTATCTGAAATGCTTCTCAGCAAAGAATTTTTAGACATGGATACATTAACATCGGCACTAGATCTTGATCCAAACGATGTTCCTCTACTACTGTCAGTTGCTTCTATACATAGTCCTCAAGTGACAAAGAAATATGGGCTCTCTTTCCAATAATTAATAATTATATTAGCTTCAATTTACAAACTATTTTAACGTAAATTACTTTAAAATATTATGTATCTTGCTCTAAGGTTTATGTTCCTTTATTAATAACGTGCATATCTCAATCAAGAAATGTGTATGTATACTTTTTCATTATTATTATTAAATTTTATTTATTTAATATAACTTCTTTGTAAAGAACTTAAATGCAAATGGTTGTATGTAAATTATTAATCTACATTGTTTTTGGGTTTTTTTTAATGTGGTGGAATAGTTGTAACATTTTTGTTGAAGATGCTTTTTCATAGAGAACAGTTTTAACAGGTTGAGTCCCACAAGAGACACATTTATCTCGCAAAATGACATGTGTCACTAATGACACACAAATGTCATTCATCAACATATAAAAAAAATTATTATTTAAAAAATGCCTTTCATGAGACAACACGCCTCATGGCTGGTGGCAATTGTTAAAAAGTTTTACCTTTGACTAATGGCAAAAATCATTAGTGACCTATGTATCTACCCTTTAAAAGGAATCAAAACACTATTTTTGTTTCCAAATGTACTCACCGTAATAAACTTAAATTGTGTTAAAAGAAAATTTTAGATGGTATTCACTATTTGTAAAAGATTTTCAACAATCTATTTACTAGGCATCCATAATATTTCAACATTGTATGTCACCAAAAAAAAGTGCTTCCAAAACGAAAGACCGCCTCCGTAGCGTAGTGGTAGTGTGCTAGCCTATTAACATGGAGGTCCTGGGTTCGATTCCCGGCTAGGGTCTCGAAATTTTAACATGTTAAAATCCACCGTTACAGTACCAAACCCACAGTATTCACTAGTGACCAAGCTAACGATATAACTTTAAATAAACTAAAAAAAAAAAAAACAATTGATTCTTGATAATACTATATTGAAAGATGTAAGAGACAAATGGGTCTCTCTTGAACGAGAGAAACATAAAATGAGAGACTAATTCGACCCTCATTGTCAATTTAGGCTGAAAGATTTGTTTTCTTATATGGCATTTAACCTGTCGAAGATAAAAAATATTTTTTCCAAACATTATCGAGCAAATTAAATTACCTTTTTGTTTGATTGGTTAAGTTTTTTTTATTATCAACCATTCTTCAATGGTTAATTAAAACATTTTTAATTTTTGCAGAGCTTCTTTGTACAAAAAAAATCTTCTCATTCTAAAAAAATTTCTTCATTTTATGATAAAAAAAGATTGTCGAATTAGTTGGAACAAAGTAGATTAGTTTTTGCTCAGTGCGATATAATTTGCATACAATTTTTATTAAACTACTCAAAAGCGTGCAACTTTTAGTCAAATATTTTACTAACATTTTTAATGTAAGAATGTAAATAATTATCTATCGCTTTGTACAGGATATCAGTATCCATTGATCTCGTAAGAAGTATTTTTCTTTGTGATAATTTTTGCTGTCAACAATATAGCGGGTTTATGTTTTTGGCGGGTTATATTCTGTTAAGTTTTGTAATGGTATAATATTTTTTTTAAATGTATTTTTATGTTATCAGTTTATTTAATGTTGATATGAGTTGCAATGGATACAACTCAATTGTATTCTTTAATTTTAATCTTCTGTTTATTTTGTAGTTTTTCTTTATTATTTTAAAGGTGTACTTCATTTACATATTGGTCTCTCTTTAATTGATAAACCAACAAACTGGAGTATTATACTGATAATTTTTTCTTTTTGCTTTGTTTTTCTACTGCAACACGTTGTAATAGACAGTATCATGTTTTGTTATATTGATTGCACACTAATACTGTGTGTACTACACACTTAAGTTTTTATATTTAAGTTTGAATTTCAACTCTCTCAATTTATTCTCCTTTCTGATCAATTTTATTCATTCCACATGTGCTCTGAATATTGTATTACCGGGTGTTTGGAAAAGAACTCCCTAGTTTTAAGTAAAAATTTACGGGTGAAATTAATTAAAAACTATATCAACATGTACATACAATTAAAGAGTGTACCTTCAAGTTTTGTTTAATGTTAGTAGACTTCAACATGGGATCCATTTGTAGCTCTGCACACGTCGAGACGATATTCCATCTCTCTCCACGTATTCAGCAACATAACAGGTGTAACTGCCGCGACGATTCTTTCCCGTAAATGATTGATGTTTTGAATCTTTTCACCATACACTAAATTTTTTATGTGGCCCCAAAAGAAAAAATCCAGTGGGGTTAAGTCTGGGCTTCGTGGTGGCCAAGCGATTGGGCCAGACCTGCCTATCCACCTTCCCGGAAAGCGAGTATCAAGAGCTGCGCGCAGTTGGTTACTGTAATGAGGTGGGGCGCCATCTTGTTGGAAAAACACTAGCCCTTTTTCTGCCTCAATATCGTCTATTTGGGGAAAGACATACTCAGTCAACAGGTCGTGGTAAATGTTCCCGTTTATTGTTCCTTCTATAAAAATGAAAGGACCTATCACACGATCTTCCATCAAACTGAACTGAACTAAGCATTGCTGCGTCTCAAGGTCAAGCAGGCCTGCCAACTGCATGGGAGCAAAACTTGGACAGTTGATGAATCAAACACCACAAACTGCAACAGTGCATGTCGCTTTGTACAGATTTTACGACACATTGAACTAGGGAGTTCTTTTCCAAACACCCGGTATTGTAAAAGTGAGTGGTTCAGAGCTTAAACATATCGGTGACTATTAAAACATGATTTATAAATTTTTTGCTATACTGAAATTTAACCCCGTTATAGTGAAAAATCTTAAGTAAACACTAAAAATTTTGCTCCCCTAACGCAAAGAATTATGACACGATTATGTTATTATATTCAAAAGGCGCGTTTGTATTATATGAATCAGCAGTATTTTTTCAGAATTTTTCATCAGTAATGACGTTAGATAAAACAGTTGTTTTGAGAGTGTTTTGATTTTTACAATTATTTTGTTTTATAAGAAACAGTCTCAGCAGTAGGGGTTAAATTATTGACAACAATTTTAAGCTTACTAATTTTCTGATTGATTGTAAGCCAGTCAAGAGAGAGATCAATATTTATGAATTTTTCATTTCACTACTTAACCATTTAAAAAAATGTAACAATTTTTATTTCTCTTAAGTGCCTAGGATATTGTATTTGTACTTATCTTCAAAACTTTTGAATTTTAGTTTGTTGTCTAATTAATCGTAAATTTTCTCTTTATTTTATTAGCTCATCACTTTTTATCTCATAAATTTTTAATGCACTTCAAGATTGTGTATCGAAAAATTTATTTCAAGAGATATTTCTAAAATTTTAAAAATACAACAGCTGAAATTATAGCAGTTTTTTTAAATTTCTTGCCACATTTTTCTAGTCATAACAATTTTAATTTTTTTGGTTTACTCAATCAATGATATTAATTGGAATACTATTTTTTTAAATTTTTTAAATGGTATCATTTTGTGGAAGAGTGTACTCATACATTTTTAATATTTTATTAAGTCATCAACATGCTTTAATCGGTTTTATAAATTCATTATTAACTAATGTGTATTTTATAATTAGTAGATTTTATATGTTACTTTGGTTAATTAACAGGTTGTAAATTGCTGGTATTAATATTTAACATGAATTTCTATATTTAATACATTTTATAACAGTATGTAGTTAGCAGAAAGTATTTTAAATTAGTAATTTTTTTTTTGTAGTTATTAACTAACTTTTATTTTAGAGCAAGATACAATCTAGAAATTTGATTATAGTTTTTTTTTTAATTTAGTTGATAATATGCCTAGATAACTGTAACTTGTCAGTTTACTTATTGTAAAAAATAATTATATCAATATCTAATGATCATGTTATCAGAGGTTTAATTGCGGGCTTTAAGAATTTTTATCATTATGTGCATTTATCATATTTTGAAAATTAGTAAATCCATTTAATTATACTTGCATATATTCTAAAAAATCTTTAAATGTTTTTATAATTTGCTGTATTCTTAAGATAACATTTTTATTTTGTCTGTGATCCAAATTGTAGGATGTACTGTAGGTTGTGAATTTTTTAAAAACTTTTTTATGAAAGTTTTTCACGTTTTATCTTTCATGGGCATTGACGAGATATCTCACGAAATGCAATTTAAATTTTGGTGATCTGTTCATTGATAGGTAGTGCATTGAAAATTGTAATACATGCTTTCCCTGTTTGTATGTAGTTATCTTAAGATAACAGGATATCACCTTTTAACACGTTCAGCTCGGCAGCCGCATTCATGCGAATTATCGAACACTACCAGGTGACTAACGGATGCATAAATGCAACCAGTCTATATGTTTTATTATCTTTCTACAATCCGGCATGGTGAATAGTATTTCTGTTAACTTGCCAGTTTTAAAAAAGGTTCATTCTAACAGGTAGATTTGCTTGATCAGTTCTTGGATTGACATCGCAGGGTTTTTTGAGAATTTTAAAAACAGATTTCATAATTACACAAATATTGATTATATTATTTCATTTACATTCTTAAAATCACGTAAAAAACTTGGGAAATTACAAGATTTTTTTTCTAGTCATAATAATAACTTTATAAAAAGTTATTATACACAATAAAGTTACAATACATTATGCGATACAGTTACCCAATACGCAAATATAATAATCAGTAAATAAATATTTGTGTATGAATATAATGGCGTCAATCCAGTTTACCATTGACGTATTGCTCCGTCATTGTGAATGACCTTGCACCAGGGCGCATTAAACGTGTTTAATATGTGTATGTAATTCATTACGAGTTAAATTATTCATATCCAGTATAATTTTTGCTTCTTTACCTTCTCAGAACTGTTTCTTATTTTTACAGAAGCATGCAATTGGTGGCTCTGGTTCATACAGATCTAGTTTTATTGATGACCTATGAAAGATTAAAAAAGATTTTTGCTAAAACTAACATCGGTAAATAAATTACAAGAAAAAATTTATTACGATTCAACTTTTTTGTTTCCCAATAATTATTTTAAAAAATCAAATTATTTAAAGGCCTTCTTCATGATTAACAAACTTTGTATACGATAAATGTGCAATCTCATTGTAAAAATCTTTTTTTATTGTTGTTAAATATTTGTTATGTTGTTATTAATTTAAAATCCAGATGGGCAATTTACAGTTATTAATGGTGTAATGATGAAGTCCTAAGTTTGTTTATATTAGTTTTACTAATGTATATTGTGTACAGATAATTTTAGTTAAGTTTATTAATCATAGTTTAGGGAAAAGTATTGTTTTAAAAGTTTTTATTTTATTTTTATACATGTTAATTTATTTTATTTATAGTTATCTATTAGTTTTTTTAATCACAGTTCTTATCAAATTTTACGATAAAAAGTTACCTTCATTTTTTTTTAATATTGAATCTGTCAACATTAGTTCACAGTTAACAGTAAAAGTTGTCTTATTAGCAAAAAAATACAGTAAAACCTCACTAATTGGGGGGGAAGTGAAGTCTGAATTATCGCGAATATTTGTTTACATCTAAAAATTGAATAATTTAGGCAATTAAAATTAAAAAATAAACGTTACTTGTCTGAAATATTGATGTTTAATGAATTTACAGTACAGTATATTGAAAAACAACAAAGTTAAAAGTATAGAAATAAAAATATTTACGGCAGTAAAAATATTGTTAAATAATAAATGTCCAGTGTAAAATGATATTTAATTAAAACACTGTACTTACATACCGATTATTTGGCACTTGTTGAAGTAGAGGGTTGACAAATATCCTCAGGGATCATTTGAGGTTGCTTAGGAAAAAAAATTGTCATTTTTTTCTGTGATTCTTTGCTACACTGTTTTCTTATAACTTGTTGGCGCATCTCTCTTAGGACAAGATAATTAATAGTCATTGAATTCCGGATTGAAGTCTGCAAATTCAATAAGTTCGTCTATGTGGTTTCTCACTTCACTAGCTTAAATTGTGGAACGTTTTCTTCACTGAGTAACCAATAATGTATTACAGGATGAAACAATTTTTATTAGACAGTTAAAAGCTATTATTTTTTGATGAAGCACTTTATTAATTTTTAACTAAAAAACTTCTAAAAAAATTAAAAAATCTGCTCTTCTTTGAGTAGTCCAAAATATCGCGAATTCCGAATTAGTGAGGTTTTACTGTACATTTAAATTAGTTCCAAGAATTATAAAAATTTTGATTTTTAATGGGAAAAATTGCAGCTTAATATTTTCATAGAATTTTAATATTAAAAAGAAAATTTTTGTATTAGTAGTACACTTCTGTAACAACTCTTGATATTTGTGTTGGATCTGCCAAGTGAGCCTAGAACGAATGGTAAATGAGGATATATGCATACTGTAAATTTTGTTATATTTGTACATTTGTACATTTTGTTGTATTTTCAGAGAACAAGCATTTAGTTAAGAAGAGTTGGCACGGGAGAATTCGATTATAGAATAAGAGAAGTAGACAGTCCTTGACATACCGTGTGACGACTATACACTCTCCCCACCTATTTACTTAATCCAGAGTTGTTATGGGCATATTTTACCTCTACTTTTGCTTTTTTGGCAACTTATTACTGTTATTTGCATCAAGCATATTGAATTTTTTGTTAGCTAATTTTCTGATATAAGTTTTTAGTAAATTAAAATTTAAGTTACATTTAAGGTGTTTTGTGTAGAGTGAAACCGTAAGTAAACCGTAAATTTTTTTTGAACATTTATGTTAATGTGCTTTAATCGGTTTTTTTGCATGAAAATAAAATCTGGTGTACACATGTACAAAACAGACCAAGTGAAAATTTTGATTTAAAAAAAAAAAGTTACATTTTTGTTGGAAAAAATTTAATTTAATTTCTGTAGTTGCAATGGATATTGATTTAGACATTCATATCCGGAGTAGACATAGTAAGTTTTGTAAAATCAATTTTTTTGTTTTTGGAAATTTATAATTAATGAATATAAGGGTTTCTTTCAATTGGTTCATGTGTTTATTTACGGTAATTATCTTACAAAAACCTAAAATATTTTTTATAAAGTTTCATCGCAGGTTTATCTTGTACAGCTTACTAATATTGTTCATTACCATGTTGTTCTTTTTTTATTTTATTTGAGATACAACTGAATAAATTGTATTCTGATTATGTCTTTGTATCAGTTTTTGTATTCTGAAACTGTTTCCTTGTTTGCTAAAATTTTATTTGAATTGTATGTGTTACAGGTGGTTCTGAATAATTGAGTGGGCTAATAAGAATTACTCATGTAATCGAACTAACGACAAATTCTGGACACCATTCAATTGGTGAAAAATTTCTGTTTCATCAAAAACCAGCATGAGGTATCACATAATTTTTATTATCTTTTGCATATTATTATAGTTTACTTATACTTATGTTATTAATTAATTATATAATTAACTGGCCTACCGAAAGAAAGCACAATATACATTTATACAGTGTTCGTAATCGTAATAATATTATTAGTACCTAGATTTAGTTTTCTAGGCTTTATAACCTTACTTTTAATATTGATATTAATTAATAACATTGCTGTCAACTTGTTTCTTCCTTTTGTAGTTCTGAGTGTATATCATTACTTATATAACCAGTTATTTGTGGAATGAATGGTACCAAAACTTTTACAGTTTTCAATATTGTAATCTAAAGCAATTTTAATAGTAGACAATATTAACTTGTTTGTGTGTGGCCCGCCCACCCGGATCTGATGGATCCCCTATATGCTCTTTTACTTATATAGCCAATACTAGAGGTAGTACAGTGTTACAACCATTTCAAATTTTACCTACCATCATATAAATTTCCCTTCATTACTTCTCTTCATATCTAACAGTAGACAGCATTAGTGTATTTCAAATTTTACCTACCATCAGATAAAAATTTCCCTTATCACTTTTCTTCATATTGTCTACTAACAGTAGACAAATTAAATGCTGCTGCTGCTGTTATTTGTGTACTAATTATAATTTAACTATTAACCTTAGACATAATAATACATTACGCAGAGAGTGCACGGAAAAGGACACCTACGTAATATTACAACGGTAGTTTTTACCCGGTTTTATTTGGTTTCATGTAAGCTTGCTTATTATACATAATACAGCTATTAGTTACAGCCATTTAGTTTTATTATCTTCAAAAATGACTAAATATTTTTAAATGCCTACATTTCCTGCAGCCTACATTTAATCCTGTTGTAAAAGTTTCAAATTTTTCACTGACCTATTTACAGCTAATTTATCACATGTTTTTTTTTAATCTTTTTTATGAATAATCATTCATGTTCTGATAGATTCCACCACCATGAGAGTTCGTAAAAATGTTTATTGAAACCTTATTCAGTGCTTTTTTTTGGTATTCATTATAGATCGCTTGAAAATTACTTACTACTTGTCTTACCAATATTACAATTCTGTCATTAATTATTACCCTTTTCATTACCACTCTCCATTTTATATAAACCCTTCTAATTATTACCTAATTTATCCCATTGTTAAACAGTATTTATCAGTCCATCTATCTACATGATATTTTAAAAATCTGTTATTTTTTCACCAGAAAATATTTTAAATATTTTCCATTCATCTCATTACATTATAATAGAACGATGACAAACATGTTATACAAAACAATGAACAGATGTTTAAAATATCATGTAGATAGATGGACTGATAAATACTGTTTAACAATGGGATGAATTAGGTAATAATTAGAAGGGTTTATATAAAATGGAGAGCGGTAATGAAAAGGGTAATTAATAATGACAGAATTGTAATATTGGTAAGACAAGTAGTAAGTAATTTTCAAGCGATGTATAATGAACACCAAAAAGCACTGAATAAGATTTCAATAAACATTTCAGAACATTCATAAAAAAGGTAAAAAAACATGTGATAAATTAGCTGTAAATAGGTCAGTGAAAAATTTGAAACTTTTACAACAGGATTAAATGTAGGCATTTAAAAATAT
The DNA here is from genome assembly GCA_035578175.1 of Catonia carolina. Lineage (NCBI taxonomy): Eukaryota > Metazoa > Arthropoda > Insecta > Hemiptera > Achilidae > Catonia > Catonia carolina. Next base: position 43,348,067 of record JAQMRL010000006.1, on the reverse strand, counting down.
TTAGTCATTTTTGAAGATAATAAAACTAAATGGCTGTAACTAATAGCTGTATTATAATAAGCAAGCTTACATGAAACCAAATAAAACCGGGCAAAAACTACCGTTGTAATATTACGTAGGTGTCCTTTTCCGTGCACTCTCTGTGTAATGTATTATTATGTCTAAGGTTAATAGTTAAATTATAATTAGTACACAAATAACATCACACACAAACAAGTTAATATTGTCTACTATTAGATATGAAAAGGGAAATTTATATGATGGTAGGTAAAATTTGAAATGGTTGTAACACTGTACTACCTCTAGTATTGGCTATATAAGTAAAAGAGCATATAGGGGGATCCATCAGATCCGGGTGGGCGGGCCACACACAAACAAGTTAATATTGTCTACTATTAAGATTGCTTTAGATTACAACATTGAAAACTGTAAAAGTTTTGGTACCATTCATTCAACAAATAATTAATTGGTTATGTAAGTAATAATAAACATTAAGAACTACAAAAGCAAACAGCAATGTTAATTAATACCAAAAAGTAAGGTTATAAGCCTAGAAAACAAGTACTAATAATATTATTATGAACACTGTATAAATGTATATTGTGCTTTCTTTCGGTAGGCCAGTTGTAATTATATAATTAATTAATAACATAAGTATAAGTAAACTATAACAATATGCAAAAGATAATAAAAATGATGGGATACCTCATGGTTTTTGATGTGACAGAACAATTTTACAGCAACGGGATAATGTTGTTCTGAAAATAATGTACGTTGTTCGATTACTTCAGTTAATATTAACACCATAGTTTTAAAGAACCACCTGGAAAATCAAGTAATAAATTAATAACAAAAATAAATAAATACAAAATAAACACACAAATTTAGAAATTATTTTTTAATTTTAATTATAATATAATAATATTCAGTACACATTTTTACTTTGTAAGACTAGTCTATAGACAATAATAATAATAAAGAGGTGCTAACATATATATTAAACAATGCTCCCTCCCACATTTTTAAATTTTCATAATATATAATACACATTAAAATATTACATAACAATATATATTACAAAAAAGAAACAATAGTTTTATTTTATATATTATTTATGATACATTTTTTCTTTTCTTAAAATATATTTATTATAATCAGTGCAGCATACCATCATTTTTATCACTTATTAATATTATTAGATTATAGAATAAAACTGAAATGTAATATTCAGTTAATGAGCAATAACAAAATTATATACATTACCTAACAAAATAAAAATCAACAATTTTACATACCCATAAATTAATACATATAGTAAATAGTTTTTTTAAACTATATGAACAACAGTTTTTACAAAAATATATGATCACCGGATGCTAAACAATTTTTTGAAATTAATTTTAAACCTGAATCAACCATAATTAATTAACCCTTTCACTACTAGCATTGCAATTTTAGTTTTCTTAAGTAAGTACTTTCGTCACGTACATGTAATTTATAATTATTTGTATAGATACTGAAATAACGGAAAAGAAAATTATGTTAGTTCATCCAATGGTTGAAATCGTCAGTTAACATACTATTTTATTATATTATCAAATAGCTAACATTGGTGAGTCATTTCAATACTATTACATTATTGGTATTTAATACCATAATGACCTGAAAGGACGTTAAATGTAAACAACTATATAAAGCACTCCCAACTTAAAATTTTTTAATTTTGTTTACACGAACAATTATGGTATCTCACAATTTCTATGATGCATATATGAAATTAAATAATGGTTAATGAAATTATAGAATAATGAAACAAGAGACAAACAACCATATAGTCCTAGATATTAAAATGGAGGAAAATAACCATACAGGTAAACTTTTTCATGGTGCACATACGGTCAATAAAAATGAGGTATATCTCTTTCACAATGCAGTATAGCTGAGCTGTCAGACAAGCTCTATCAACTGCTAAACTGGAATTCATTTTTGGGTTTGAATTCCAATTATGACAGATTAATATTAATGAATGTGAAAATTTGTTAGATCTACATACAGTTCAATGATGATTTTAATGATAGTGAACTTTACATTTTAACTGCCAACTGTCAGAGTATTATTAGTGAAAATACTAATTTTGTCAATCGGTTTGATGTACAGAAATAAAAAAATTAGAATATGCCCATGTAAATTTGTCAGACAAAGTGAAACTAAAAACTAACTGACAAAAAAAGGAATACGTGAGTTATACTTTCTTAGAAAACCTACTCTCAATATGCTGTCCACTGGATAATAATTTAATAGTTCAAAGGTTACAAGAAATCATAAAAATTTGGATAAATATATATTACGGCAAATAATTCTTGTGTTCATATAGCTTAATGTTTCAATATGAATGGTATAATTACCACCGCTGTAATTTTCTAAATAATTGAATAATGAATTTTAATCAAATAATATAAATACAATTATTTTTAATACACAAAGCAAAACATTTTAAAAAAATACTTAGAAAATATTATAATGACATAAATAAAAAATTAAAATATCTAAACTATTAAAATTTATGACTAATGTCGTGGAATAATACAATCGCTTAAAAACTTTTTGCATTGTGCACCCGTACTGTATTTGTATTAAATTATATTTAAATAACAAATATTACTAAAATAAAATATTTATTAATATATATTTTTTTAGAAATATATATGGCTTGTTGCTATTTTTACTGATTAAAATTCTCCAACATTTTATGTTCATTTCATTTTTATGCTGTATAAATGAAACATACACAAATAAAATTAATTAATAATACTTCACAACCTTACAATCAAAATAATTTGTTAATCATTGATCTTTATAAATAAAAAAAAACTATTGGACAATAATTCTGCTTATAAAAATGTTGCCTTTACTTTTGAAGTACATTTTATGAAAATCCACGAGACATTCAGAAACAAAATTATAACGTAAACCGATAGATTCTTGTTGACAAACTATAAACATCAATTTAATCGATCAATAATATGATGCAAATTTTTGACGATTTTGTTGCATGTCATTACAAAAAGAATTATCAAACAAAAACTAAACGCAATAAACACAATATCTGTAATAAAAATTTTTTTAATGGACACTCACCCATAACAAACCCTTCAAAATACCAAACATTATTCAAATGCATGTAATGGGTGAAATGCTTTCAATAATGGCACTTCTTAAAAATGGACACATGATATTGAACTGGCTATTAACAAAATTCTAATAAAAGATCATTTACACTCCATTACACAAATAAAAATTGTAATTGTTACATGCATAGCGGCGATTCCATCAACACTGAGAACAATTTATTTCTAGTACTGTTTGATATTTTCTTTTTCAGATTATGTTGAAGTATTTTATTAAATAATGAAAAGTATTTGTAAATTTTTCCTGATTTCAGAGTCTTTCACCATGGTAAACAGTTTACAAACATAGGTGGAAATTCCCCGCTTAGGTAAATTTACATAGTAAACCATAAAAATAATCAAGAAAAACAATAATACTATAACAGGTATAGCTGGTAAATCCTTGTTTTTTTAATACAAAAATTTAAAAAAAATAACATTGTTACCTGCGTAGGCAGCAAACCCCCGCTTGAAAATAACAAAATATTTGACTGAACATGCACGACAACTATGTTGTTCTACAATTGGAATTGAGCGTGGAAGATATGTCGACGCTAATAATGTCATGTTGGAACGAAAGTATTTTAAAAATTTAACAATGGCGGGAATTCCCCGCTGTTAATGTAATGAGTAAAACTGTTGAATGAGTAAACTGCTTTCCTGGAGGAGTTTTAAAATTCTGAATGTAAACTTATTAGAATTTGATTATTAATAATTATCAAAAATGATTAGACAATGTTGACAAGTTATTACATACATATGTTTTGATTACAAAAGTACAACAAAAGAGTATGGAATTTTATTCGTCGACAATGGCACATGACATCCTGATTTTTTTTGTTTCTTAACAAACATAATTTAGTCAACGAATATGTAGTTTTTAAATGCAACAATTATATAAAAATACATTAGCTTTTAATATGTTCATCAAGAAAAAACAGTAATGGTTCCCATTTCCAAATCAATTTCATTCCCAAGCAGTGTCTGATATTGCGAAGTTTTACTTACACATTAGCTTCAAGTGCTGCCACTCTAAAACCTACTGAATATTAAATTTAATAACACTAACAGAAGTTCTATGAATTTCACAGAAAATAAATATAACAAAATTTCATACATTTACGCCATTCTTTTTCAACAATTCCCATAAAAATTAAAGTCGTCGGATTCAAAACTTTAGCATATACTACAAACAATTTTTTTTAACTCTTTTATGACTACAGTGTTATTTTAGTATAGCAGACAGTGGTTGTAACTTAACGTTGCTGTAAATGCATTTCCATATAACCATAAATACGATTGTCATATTTTCTACAATGTAAATTCTGTAATTCACCGAGATTCTGTAGTTAAATTAGTTTTTACAGGCGTGCCAATTAAGTTCCAGGAATTTAGTTATAACTCAGGAACTGGGAACACTGCGTCATTCGTAACCACATGGCTGGAAATAGGGGACCTTCCTTTTGTTGCAATCAAAATTTGAAGAGGATAGCACATTTGGTTTGTGTTTTATGCGTTTTTCGAAAGTAACTTTATTAGTGGTGTCATGAAAATGAGAGACTCACATTACAAGCAAGGTTAGCGAGGATTTGTTGTCCTGCATTCAGAGCAACGGCAGAGATTAGTCACTGAAGATGAGACCTAGATATTTCAGTATGACCCCAAGACCGATAAACAAAGTCAGGAGTGGATGGAAAAGGGTGGGGAACAGCCAATGACAGCGAGGATGTCCAAGTCACAATTGAAGGCGATGTTGATAGTTTTTTTTGATTGCCATGGCATCATTCATGGTGAATATGTTCCTGCTGGCCACACAGTGACTGGACAGTTCTATGTTGGCATTCTGGATCGGCTGCGAGCAAGCATTTTACATGTGCAGCCTGAACTCACCAAGGATTGCCAAATCTTGCACCGGCTCATTCGTCATTTATTGTCAAGTTTTTGGCAAAAAAGGTATTTCAAAGTTGCCGCACCCACCCTATAAACCCAATATCGCCCCCTATGACTTTCTTATTCCGCAAGATGAAGTTGTACATCAAGGGAACTCATCATGGTGGCATACAGAAGATCAAAGAAGCTGTAACCATGGTATTAATGGAGTAAATTCAGAGGATTACCAAGGGTGCTTCAAATTGCATGAGCAAAGTTGGAATCGTTGTGTAGGGTTAAGAGAAATACTATTGTGAAGGTCGATAATAAATTTTTGCACGTAACTTAATTTGATTATGTTTAATTGACAAATTCCCAGAACTTGATTCCCACACCTCGTATACTGCATGGAAAAATCCCATTATAATTGTTTTGAAAAACGGTGAGATCTATCAGTCTACATTATTAAACAAAATATAAAACTGTAGTCTTGAAAGTGTTAGAAGAATTGTGACTAGAAAATTATTTAATGTCACGCATTACACGATTTTCCAGACACACCATTGAATTATATTTTATAATCTAAACCAATCATTTTTTTTAATGATCAATGATTTATCGTACATCAAATTATAAATAGAATATAAATATCACAAAATACAAAAGCTGCTTTTAATTTCAATATTCGATGGAACTTGCCACCAAACAATTATATATCAATAAAGAAAATTATGTATTTTAATTATATTCATTTTTACAATTTGTGCAAAAACTATATAACATGATAATTTAAAAACCGATCGGTGAATAAATATTTTATTTACTTCACTTTGTATAACAATAATAAATTATTTATTTTTAAAATAAAAATATATACACATATCTGGAAATAATAATATCTTAAGCAACAACGTTTTATAAAATTATACAAATCACAAAATAAATGGTTCAACATACCGTTATCACGATTAAATCTTCGTAAAATAATTACAGTCTATAATTTTACGATTCACTGATTACAGCTTTCTAGTCGTGGCCGATGGTCTGAACCTAGTTTAAAATAACAAAGTAAACATTATTTTATGCATCTGTATAAACTGATCAAATTCTTAGTAACTATACTGAGGTGAACATTGATATTGGAGAGGAGGAAATTATGACATTTTACAATAGTGATGTGTCGAAATCAATAATTTTCGCTTCCCGGTGCAGATACCAAGAAATCAATTCCAATACCAAATATTAGTCCCACAAATAAAATAAAACTGTGGCCGCCTCAATAACGTAGTGATTAGCACGCTAGCCTACCACGTAGAGGTCACAGGTTCGATTCCCAGCAAAGGTCTGGAAATTTTTCACAGTCAAAACCCACTGTAGTCGCCAATAACCAAGCAGTTGATTTGACTTTAAGTGACCACCTCCATAGCGTAGTGGTTAGCATGCTAGCCTACCACGCAGAGGTCACAGGTTCGATGTTCGATTCCCGGCAAACATCTGGAAATTTTCACAGTCAAAACCCACTATTCTTGATGCATTACAATCACTGTAGTCGCCAATAACCAAGCAGTTGATTTGACTTTAAATAAAAATAAAACTGTATAATTAAACTTAAAATCATGAAATATAATCAAACTAAAACTAAAAAATTATTTTTTATATTATAACTTTTACGATATCCACAATGAAACACACGTTAACCTCTTTGAATAACCTTGTGCTCGTAACCATATCCAGAAGTTCTATTTTTACTACGATACAATGCCGGTTGATCAATCAAAAACGCTCTATAGTCCAGCCTCTCTTAGTTTGCTCCTAACGTAAACAAATAATGACGTCACTGAGCATGGGCATTATATCAAAATGTGTACACACTGATTAAAAAGTAACAACAAAATACTTTTAAAAGTATTTTTCTAAATGAAATTGTTAGGCCTACATCATATCATGATTGATGTTTTTAGTACTTTAAGTACTTATAATTTAAAAAATAGTTAACTTAATAGGAATACGACATCCGTAAAGTCGCAGACTCTAGCGCGCACCCTGTAGTAGGTGGCTCTTGTTTGTTGACAGTAGGAGCAAACTAAGAATGGCTGAACTGTAAATAATTGAGTGCACTTTGACAAATTCACTTTTTGTTCATACTTTTACGTTATAAAAAAAAAATTGAAAAAATTAGGAAAACCCAAATGAGCAGAATAAATGTATAATATACAACAATTTGTTCACCATGAAAGCCCAATTTTATGAACTGGTTGTATGGAATCATATTGAATTCTTCCATAGTTTGTTACGTGATTCACTGTGGTTCCTAGATCGGATCACCACATTTGTATTAAAATAAGCAATTGGACTACGGTACATGATTAATATTTGTTACATTAGTAATTATTTAAAACACTTTTCAAATGGTTAAGTTTTTATCACTCCTCCGTGAGAAAATTACCGACGGGTATTAATAGTTTAATATCTTTTATCTTAGAAAATAACTAATTTTTGCCATACTTCAAAAACCAGAAAATCAGTATAGAAGAATCGACATTTGAAATTGACACATCCCAAAAACGACTTACACATCGAAGAGTATAGATTTCCTGACTGCAAGGTAGAAAAGTAGATGAAGAAAATAAAGAAAAAATGCAATTTTTATTCAAGACTAATACAGTTAACCCTTCCAGTACCAACATCCAGAAAACAGGACGTTGATATATTTTACGTAGTGACAACATCTGCTTAACCGGACGTTCGTAAATTATCCATGAAGTGCCAACGTCTGGATAACCGAACATTTACAAAAAAAAACTTTTAAACAAAAATTAAAGGAATAATGTATTTTAAAACCACCTCCGTGGCATAGTGACTACCGCGCTAGCCTGCAAAGCGAAAGGTCCCGGGTTCAATTCCTGGCTAAAGTCTGAAAATTTTAACACGTTAAAACCTCTGTTAAGGTACCAAAACCCACAGTAGTTGTTAATGACCAAGCTGTCCATGCGACTTTAAATAAACTAAAAAAAAATAATTTTCAATATTTTTATTTATAATTTCTTTTTTTTATGAACATAATAAACTTTAATTTTTAACACAAAATATTATTTTTCTGTAACATTGAAATTTTTGTTGCCAATTGCAGGCTTACGCCAGCAAGTTTTTAAAATAAGGGCACACCTTAAATTAGGATTATTTCTTTAGGATCACTTTTTGTACACCCTTATTCAAATTAAATGGTTTTAGATCAAACTTTAAATATTGTTTCGGCACTGAAAGGGTTAAGTAAACTGAACGATGTAAATAATAATCTTTTAGCGACATTAAAAACATTCAATTGTAAACATTGTACACAACAATTAACGCCTACCACATACAATACATTACAGACGTATTTAAGTTAGTAGACATATAATGTTGCGAGAGTGAAGTGATTCTGATCACAGCTAGTACAGCACTAACCCCCACCACTCGCTAAAGCAACCAAGTGTGTGCCATTACCAAAATAAACCTTTAGCGCACTTAACACTTTGAAGCCTAAGCCCGAGTATAGCTCGGGGTGAGTGTAAATCGCGGTTGTCCGAAGCCCGAGTATACCTTGGGCCGCCACATTAAATTCTGTAGCAAGATTCAGACGAGGTTATACTGGGCTCCGGTTGCACAGATTCATTTTATATTTTATTTTATTTAATTTTCTATCCTTGCAGCGAAATCTACCCAATATTTTGTTAACTATGTAGAAAAACATTGAGCCATGTTTGAGGTTACGTTTTTGTTGATGTACGTGTGTACTTTGTCATGATTTTTTGTAATTTTTTCGTAGTTATATGAGGTTTGTAGTTATTCTGTATTTGATATTTGTAAATAATATAGTTATTTATACTTTGTAATAACTGTTTTTCTTTCGTATTTTGTCGGTTATCGTTTTCGCTCGGTAAATTGTTCAGTTATATACGTTGTACTGTTTTGTCTTCTAGATCGCTTTGTTTGTGCGGTTATTTGACAGTAATATTTATAATTTCTTTTTCATTTTATGTTTTTCAAGTGTTGCTGTAAAGTTTGGTCAGAAAAGAGCAAAACTGCAGCTGAAAAGGGTGGATTGAAAGAAACTACCTGGTAATGCCCTGACTGTAATGTTGCATTGTGCTTACCGGTGTGTTTCCGAGTGTTTCGTACATAGGTAATTATGTGTAAAATATTTTAAATTTTAGTCATCAAACATGTTTAGTGTGTAATTTATTTCATTGCATTTCTGTAGAATTAATATAGACTGTTTTTTTAGTAGTGTTTAGGATTGTAAAACTCTAAAATTAGGTAGTCTGTAGCATGTAACAATTTCGTTTTTCATAATTTTTTTGGTGTATATTAAAATAACTCTCATAAATTTATTAAGTATAATAATTTCAATGTAAATTAATAGCAATAAACTTTCTGATTTTTTAATCAATTTGATGCCAAAATCATTAAGATATGATGGAAATTAAATCTTTTAGAATTTTTTGAAGTTTACTCTAAAACCCCCAGTATATAGTGAGATACCATGTTCTTATAGCTCAGGCTTCAAAATGTTAAGAACACCGGCACGCTTATCTGGCATCCGCTCTAAACAGAAAAAACCCTGCCTTTAATTACTTGGTTCCAATAAAAAATTTTCTGGCATTAAAAAATTAAAAAAACAAATTAAAACCTTCCTTACTTTATTCAGAAGTGATGTTCAAATCTAGACGACAACAATAATAATGACATTATTATTATTGTTATAGGTAGATATAATTAATGATGTTATGCTGCACATGTATAACGGTTGGTTGGTCCGTAAAGTTGTAAATAAACGAATTATACATTAATCAACAGACCTTATCATTTCATGAGCACTTTAATACGCTGAAGAAATTCGTAATATGATGTTCCAGCTTCATTTTTATCTTCTATCAAATATTCTAAGAATTTACCTCGGTGGTGACTGTCATCCCTAAACAATAAAAATTAATAATTTTAGCGACTAAATTCATTATTTTAGTCGGCAATTTTTTTTTTAAATTATGTCCAGAAGACTCCCGAGGGAGTATAGGACTTGTCAAGAAGTTAAAACACCTGAAATAAATATTTCAATCACACATTGATCTACTAATTACTGTTTAAAAAGAAATTCTTATACACTAAAGTTTCACTAATCAAGTAATTTTTTTTAAAGAAATGCAAAGTATCCCAATATTTTATAAATTACGGTAACATATTGATATACTTTCTCCTTGCATAAGTAGATTTTTGTTCAAACAATTCTGTGCCCAAGAGGTAAAGGGTGTTAACTCCAATTTTGGCAAAATTAAGTTTGAAAGTCAGCAAGAAATGCTCTATCTAATGGCTCACAGTATTAACTCTTATCTGACTTGCTTCCATTTTTTAAAAGTTGCAGTAAGCATATTAATTCCACTTTTGTACACGATGCTGAAGATTTTTAAAATCACTACTATTTTTAACTCTAATTGAATGTATACTCATTATTGACAATAAGTAATTTTATTTTGAATTATTTTGTTTTTAATATCTTTCTGATAGGCCTCAGAATTTGCTTGAATTCTGTAATTTTTTCAAACATTATTGTGAATAAAATGCTGTTTCTTTTATCAGAATAGAGTTACCACAATATGTTTTGTCTAAGTTTTATTTTTGTTCGATTAACTCAGGTTCTGTGAGTGGTCAGAGAGGTGTAGAAGTTAAGAAAGTTGTTTAGTCATTTAAATCTCTGTATCAGAGGCTATACTTGGTACATTTTTTTTTTAAATTCAAACACCTTCAGAAATTTTTAAAAATGAAAAAACTTCATGTTTTTGGTTCTTCTGAAAAAATACAAAAATGGAGTTAACTTCCGTTACTTCTTAGATACAGAATTTAGTGTTGAGGTTAGTCATATAATAAAATCGTTACAGAGTGTGAGCAACATTGGTTGGTTAGGATCTTACTACACAATGGAATAAGTGCTCTGAAATATCCTGCACAATTATTTTCCAAACACCTGCAATAACACCATAATAATATGGCACTCTCAAGAATTCAACAATTTCAGTTTATCACGTTTTTCATTTTGTGAACTTAAAAAAAATAAGAAAAGTAACATATTAATTACAAATGTATCAAAAACTAAAATATATAAATGTGGAAGTCCTCACTGACTGAATAACCTGCTTATAACTAACCAAACACCTAAACTATTCGTCAAAATTGATGAACATTGCTCCTACCCACTTCATAGCTAGCCTATAACTTGGTCAGTAACGTTACCAATACTTTGTCTCGTAGCTCTGTTATATATTTTGACAGCTATTTGTTTGGCCTTACAATAACAATTTTAACCTATGAACATACAACCAGCTGATTACATTATCAAATATTGCATGTTAACACGCTCTATAATCGACATGTTCAGTATGAGATGTAAGACACAAGTAAACTACAGTGGCTCTTACACGCGTGCGCGCGTAATATTTGTCAGGCTGATACCTTCATAACATCTGACAACGCTGGCAAACATTCTGATTGGTCTAAATGCAAAAACAGCAGAACTCATTAACGGTGAAAAGCATTACAGAGCTAATATTTGACTAATTTGTTCCTTAGGCATTGAACAGAAAAACTAAAACACTTACATTTCAACACTTACACCCTGAATCATATTCAGTCCTGTATTATAACTACAGATTCTCTCATTATTACAATGCTGAGTCACATATCGACCCTTCCAAAGCAGATATTTTCAATGAAAAGATACTGTGTGATCATTTTGCTGAAGGCCTACGCACTTCATTCTTCCGTAATGATTTTGCAACTGACTTCTCATTAGACAACACAATAACCCAGAATTAAGTTTTAAGTTAAATAATATAATCTCCACTTAAATAATTTCATATCAGGTAAAAATCAATTTGTAAGTTTTTGAACATAATAAACAGCGGAATAAAAATACATGATCGTACTAATAAAAGAAACCTAAAAGTTACTTCGTGATTAAATTTCATTTTTACGCATTTGATCTTAAAAAGAGGCCAATCACACTAACCAGTTAAACAATAAGTGGCCGCTTACTGTGTATTTAGTTTTTTTTTCATGAATCTTGCTGACCAAGCTTTTCTATTCCCCAAATATTATCACCATGTGTTCTTAGGAGATTTTTTTTAAATTTACTTTCAGATAAAAGTAAATATTGTAACAAATTTTCTAATAAAATTTATTGTTTTTAAAAACAACTTAACCTTGGGAGTCTTATGCAGGTCCAGCAAGGAGTTAACCAAATCCTACTTACATTAATATTTTTGAAAAATTAGTGTTATCATTGTATACAAAACAATAATGAAAGTAAAATATATATTTACCTGATGATCTGTAAACATGAAGGAACTGGCTTTTCAGATTGTAATATAAATATTAAATCACGCACCTTCATAGATTCAGGTGTATTTAATTCAGGCAGTTCATACTGAAAGCAAAATTACAAACCATCACAGTTATAATAAATAACATTATTGCAATAGAAGTCATAATATTACATTTCTACTTAAAAATCTGTTAAATTACAGAGTGTTTAATGAATTAATACCTAACAGTACAACAAAACTTTATATGAAAAAAAAAAACAACAGATGTATGTGCGCTATACATTTTAAAAACCTCTAATTTAGTAATAAAAGTGTGAAAACCGAAACTGTAAATTTGTGTATGAACATGTAAAGAATGATTTACACTTGACCAAAATTATTCTATACAATAAATACAGTTTAAATAATAATGTTTGAGGTTAATGGACTATATTATTTCAAATATTTTAATTTATATGAATGTACCTTTAAAAAAGTTACTAACATGCCATAGCAACAGAAAGTATGTCACTCTTGATTTATTAATTCCCACTGGCTATTAATGTGTAATATTTCACGAATAAGCTATTTCTTCTGGCTGGCCAGCCTGTTGGCGTAGTGGTTAGCACAACTGGCTTCTACACTGGGGTCCCGGGTTTGGCTACCGGTAAGGTCTGGCATTTTTCCACCACTCACTTTCATATGTTATAATTCTCAACCACAAGCATTAGCAGAAATTGTAAAACAGTCAAGACGTAAAACCAAAAAAAACCAGGGCATTTCATAATGTTCTTTGGGGTTACAAAAATTCAGTACAAAAAAACTATTACCCTAACCTAAATGAAAGTTGGATAGACCGATGGAGCCTATACAAATTTATAAATGTTCAATGTGTGCTCCTTTGGTGACACGGCACACATCAACACGAAAGTCTAGTTCTTGCCAAACACGTTTTAACATGTCCCTTTCGATAGAGTTGATCACTGATTATGCAATCCTTCAGCTCAGCGATATCGTTCGGCACTGGTGGGATAAACACCTTGTCTTTCACATAACCCAGAGTGTTGGTCATCTTCAGACAAGCGTCCTTATCCAGCACAGACATGTTTTATCTCCATCAGATAGATGCTGCATTAATTGAAGATGTTACGGTCTGAATAATAAATGTTTACACAGAGCTCTCCTCATCGTTGTTTTTGGAAGTCTTAACTCTCTACCTACAGACGCAGTCGATTTTGATGGGCCGCGAATAAAACTTGCACGCATATGTTTGACATTGGCATCCGAGGTTGATGGACAACCAGTTGATTTTTCCTTGCAAAAGCAACCAGTTTCACTGAATTGTTAATACCATGCATGAATTGGATAGTCACTTGGTGGATCCTTATTAAATTTCAACTGAAATACACGTTGCACAATAATTACTGACTTGGACACGTGAAATTCTAATGCACAAAATGACTTCTCACTTCCCGTGGCAGCCATTTTCTCTACTGTCTACGCCTAGCGGGCAAACAGTTAACTAACTACCCAGAATACATGGAAAAACTATTTAAGTGCTCTTTCGTACAGTACTTATTTCATTCTTATAAGTGAAATACTTTTTTGTACTGAATTTTCGTAACCCAGAAGTACATTATGAAACGCCCTGTATAAATACTACTTCTGGTTGGCTGATTTTAATGAAAACGTTGTTGGATCCTCTTCTACATTATTCTGAACTTTGTACACTATTCTGTTCACACACAGACCAATCGCTAAAAACATGCTTTTTTGGGTACGGGGGTCTGAAAACACGTATTTCCGGTGAAAACTCAATTTTGCAAAATCAGCATGAAAATAATACTTTACTTCCCTATACATTACAAGACAACATAATAAGAATCCCTATACAAGACAACATAATAAGAATTTTGAAGTGCAATGACGTAAACCTACGGTAAAGTAGTAAAAAAATTACAAAACCACCAACATACCATATCCTGAGGCAAGGCAGTGAAATGAGGCACTCCAAAAATAGCTTGACATATAACAGGACTAACATTATGACCAACATACATTAACAGCGTGGTTCCATTGTCAAGTAAATATATTCCATGTGAATCTAATTTCTCAGAAGATAGATGCAACCTCTGTAGTGACACAGTCACTTGACCATCATCTCCATTAGTGATTTCAGGCTGTAAACAAAATAAACAAAAAAATTATGAATAAATACCATAAATATGTCACACTTATCATAAAAATCTGGTGTGAAATACTCACACAACTTTCTCTTGGCAATGTAAATAATGACCCATATAACCAATGTTAGTGAAAAACATAATCTAATTTAAGCCGAGTGAATGATGAAACATGAAAATCAACCTCTGTTAGGCTTAAAACTACGGGGAAAAATCACTAATTGACGCTAAGCTAGGCTCTGTACAAGAAAATGCTTGAAATATAGTTGTAGATTTTTTAATTTTCATTAACTTTAATTATAGATACTTTTGTCACAAGGCTTCAATATTAAAAATCCCATTTTTTAGCGACTTTGATGAAAAAAAAAATACACAAATCACTAATTGATGCTAAACTAAGCGTTGTACAAAAAATTACTTCAAATAAAAGTTGATGGTTTTTAAAAGTTCTACAATTTTTATTATATATATACTTTTGCCCTAACATGCATATTAAGGCTGCAATATTTAAAAAGAAAATTTTCCTGAGAGCACAGGCCCCCAAGAATTTCAGCAGAGATGTTGCTTTTACCCTATATCATGTAAAACATAAAAAATGTAATAAATGAGCCATTTTTTTAAAAAATCATAGAAGCCAGTATAGAGAAAATCGCAAAAAAGTGAAAATCTGAATGAATAAACTACTTCCGGTTAACAGATTTGAATGAAAATGTTCAGTTTTTTTTTTTGTTTAATGTCTGACTGAAAATGTTCGTGTCAGATCCGGTAGCCTATCTAAGTTCGAGGAGAGCTAGAAGTTGGTCGCTCAGTTTATGAACAGGGTGGTCGGGAAAAGTCTGCGAAGGGAGGAGACATATGGAGATCAGCGAGGTCGCCCTCTCCCACAGTGAATGTCTCCTGTCCCGATTTCAGAAGGTAAGGTAGGCACACCAATTTCCTGAGCTGGCGACAAAAGAGATGAATGAAAGTGAGAGAGTGAGTATCATATACAGTTCCGAGGGAGGTGGAGGGTTGTTTGCTGATGTCAGAAGTGGCCAGGCGGCGGTTTTTTGGTTGGTAGGCGATTGCAGCCTCCTTGGGGCTGTTGAGTCCAACACTACTTCCCCTATGGTGAGGGAGTGAACATGAGTTTTTCTCGCCACCTCGAATATAAAAAAAAGAAATTTAAGTTCAAAGTTTCAGCTTCATACTATCTTCCGTTCTTGAGATATTTTGTTCACACACATATAGACCAATCGCTAAGAACATGTTTTTTTGGTTCAGGGGTTTGATAACATGTATATCCAGTGAAATCTTGATTTTGAAAAATGTGAATTTACAGGGTGGAAACTGCTATTCAAGAGGTTTGGCATACTATTAAGCAGTTGTACTCATCAAACCGGAGAAGAAAACAATTGTAAACCAATGTACCTGTCACATTATATTTTGTAAAACTTCTAGCGGTTAATCAAACGTCCAGCTGTTATAATTCACATAAAATTACTACGAGTAACACAATACACTTATACACTGCATATAAATTAATCACTGAAAATTACCTGTCGGCATAAATTATGTACAGGATATATATCTGGATAAATTGATTGCAATAGCAAAGATAAAGGCAAAGATTTCATCTGGCACATAGCAAACACTCTGTCATCAAGTCGCGTACACTGTCCTGTTCTGAACGCCACCTACGGAAACAAAACAATAATATAAGAAAATACGTTGTTTTCTTACAATAAAGTAAAAAATTACAAAGATTAATTGACACTACTAAACTAAGCGTTGTACAAAACAACACTTTTGACTTAAAAGTTACAATTTTTTAAATTTCTACAACTTTGATTATATATGCTTTTGCCCTAAAATGCATATAAGGCCGTAATTTAAAAATACAGTAAAATCTCTCTATAGCGGAATTGAAGGGACCATGAGATACCGCCGCTATAAAGAGAGTTCCGTTATAGAGAGAGCGAGTAATTAACGGTGGGAGGGAAGTTGGAGTACTAATTTTTCTGTACAAAATAACTTATATACGTATGTAAATGGTGCATGGAATAAGTTTTTGAAAAACTACTGAATAGATAACTTTATGACGAATGTTTAATACAGTAGATTACTTCAATACAGTGAGATATTTAAATTAATTACCTACATAAAGTGTAGGTTATTAACTTAACAAGAAATTTGGATACAAACTGGTTTTATTAGATGTTGTGTTACTAATGTTTAACAATAGAATTTCACTTTTCGTATTGAACTTTTTTCAATAATCATTCATACAGTACATACCGTAATAGATAGCCTAAAATTAATTAGCACTGAAACTCGGTTTTTACTGACCAGTAATAAACATAGGATACATACAATTAAAATCTCCTAACACATAGGCTACACAAACACAAAAAAATACACAGTACAGTATATATTTTTTTGTTATTAAATGACTGTGAAGTACATTTCATTTCGTAAAATAAGTTGTAAATTTTATTTCGTTTTCAATTCATAAAACATGTCTTCAATCTCATTTTCAATGTTTAAAACTTGTAAATTTTCATTTACATATTGGCAGTGACAGTACGTTGAAACAACAAGAATAGCGTCTAGTGCTTGTTTACTTGATGGGACAACATTTCTGTTTCCATTTCATCGTCATTCACTTTCTTGCTCGTTGTTTTGGGCTAAGACAATTTCGATTATTGCATCATTGCCTGCCAACATCTGCTGAAGTGGCTAAGTCATTGTCTGCCCCTACATAGACGTCTAAATCCATATCCTGAAGATATTGTTTTGCCGCTATAAAGAGATTTTTGTGCCGCTATAACGAGAGTTAAATACATTATCGTAGTATACGAAAGGGTCGGGGTCGGCAAATAATGCCGCTAAAGAGAGATTTCCGCTATAGAGAGATTTTACTGTATATATTATATATATTTTTGGGCATGTCTATATTATACACATGCCCATAACACACAGATGGAGTGTCAAATTATTGTCACTCAATCTATTCATTACAGGGTTAAAATAAATAGTTTTGTTTCTTATCACATGGTCAGCCAATTAATTGACTGTATCATTTAAGAATAGAAGAGGTAGAGGTGTAAAAGACACTAGTCAAGAGTTATCTCCTCTGAAAGTAATGAATTTCATTATACAGCCAGACCCTGTGGTGAATGAAGTGAAGGTGTCATTTGCAGGATGGAAAATATGTGCTTTTCAGAGGGCCCAGCATGCTGACAAGCGTACTTTTTCACTCAGTGAGAAAGGCAATAGCAAACCACCTCACTCCTCGTTTTACTTAGTAAAACCTCTACAGGTTCAAACCAGCCTTTCAGCTGATGACCTAAACAACACATATATAGACAGAAGAAAAGATGAAACAACTGAAAGAAGAAAATGAAGTTTTAGTTAAGAAAGAAATCTCTATAAACATCCCACCTAATGGTCAGAATGCAAAAAAGATAAAATTAATACAGCATTTTAGGACAAATTTATATTAATGTAAACTCAATCAAAAAGTAAACAAATACTCATGGGAGTAAAAGTTCCATTAGCTTTCTTTCTAAAACTATAACTTCTTCCATCAAAGTTCTAACCAAGAATGGTAGAAAACTCAACAGTAAAGTTTCAATAAAGAAAAAAGTCTTCATTAGAAGAATTCAAATTATTAAATAAAATTATTTTAAACTTCCTGATCAAAAACTTTCAACTAATAAAATTTTAAGATTTTTTGGTAATATTTGAAACAACAAAAGGAATTTTTAATTCCAACTGAATTTTTAATTCACAACGATATTTGTTTTGTAATACTGTCAATTTCGACAACAAAATAAATCCAGCTCAATAGAAGAAAATAAAAGCATTAAAAAATTTAAATATTTTATACTTACACTTTTTAAAAGAGCTAATATATATAATGGAATCAACCGAAGAGAACTTGCAGCTAGCACACAACCACTAGGACCTGAATTTTGTGTTAATTTGTACGCTGATAAAATATCAGCTACCACATTAACAAAGGCTTCTCTTGCATCGGTTAATGACGATTCAATTGACCTATCAACAGCTGAAAAAAATTTATGTAAGCTTTTTTGAAAAACAATTTATCTTACTATATCAAGCTACTTTTTATTAAAGATTCCACACAAATATTCTGTATTCTTGTAATAAAAAATAAACACAAGAGAAGCAAATACGGTTTTCATTAGCAATTATTATCATTATTTCTCAGGTCGTGGACTGTATAAAAACTATACTATTTTTCAGCATTGATAAGCTCTGAACATACGCATTGCTAGCTACTCACTTTGTTTTGCTACATACTCATTTCATAGCTAGCCAATAACTTGCCAGCAACATTGCCAATACTTTCTTTCATAGCTCTGATAAATATTTCATCAGCCATTTTTTTATTTTTTGGTCCTTCAATAACAATTATAACCTATGAACATATGTAGAGTGATTTGTTAGTCCTGTTACCCAATTGTTAATTTTTGGTAATTTTTTTGTAATAAAGGAAAATTTTGTTGAGACACAAAGTTGGTAGCCCTACTCAACCGGTATAGATACGGCAGTGTGAGTTGATTAACTTTGAGCTGTATAAAATTTTGTGCCGTTTCGGTCGCGTTACGAACAGAATGTCTTTTACCCTAGAACAACGGGTTTTCGTTCTTGAACAATATTTTGCTATAAAATTGTACACGAGCGTAAAAGAATCATTTCAAATTATATTTTTTGGTGTTCCACCACCAGAAAAAAATGTCAATTTCTAGGCTAACAAACCAATTTCGAGAGACAGGTAGTGTTTTCACATTTGTTAAAATGTCATCTGTCAAGAGAGTTGGTCGACCACTATGTTTTCGGTCGTAAACACTACCTGGCTCTCGAAATCGCTTTGTTAGCCTAGAAATTGACAATTTTTCTGGTGGAGGAACACCAAAAAATTTAATTTAAAATGATTCTTTTACACTCACGTACGATTTTGTAGTAAAATATTGTTCAAGAATGAAAACCATTGTTCTCGGGTAAAAGACATTCTGTTCATACCACGACCGAAACGGCACAAAATTTTACACAGCTCAAGGAGAATCAATCACACTGCCGTATCTATACCAGTTGAGTAGGGCTACCAACTTTGTATCTCAACAAAATTTCCCCTTTTTACGAAAAAATTCCCAGAAATTAACAATTGGGTAACAGGACTAAAAAAATCACTCTGCATTATAAAGTATTGCATGTTAACGCACTCTATAACCAGCGTGTTCAGTACAAGATACAAGACACGAGTGAACTACTGTGGCTCTTATATGCATGCGCACATAATGTTTGTCTGGCCGATACATTCATACAATCTGACAACACTGGCAAACGTTCTGATTGGTCTAAAATGTGTGGAACCATAGAGTTCATCAACAGTGAAAAGCATTTTAGTTCAAACTTCTTAGAACTATAATCATAAAGACTTCTGGCTACATTCCATCACTTGAAGATGCCACTTGTAAGTCCCGAATTGTCTGAAAATGTAAAACTTGACACCTCAACTAAGTTTATTCCGAAAGATGCCTTCGCGACTCGCTTATTAAACTGGTAGGAATGCTGGACCATGCGTGTGGAGTCCCAAGGAGATTATTGTGAAGGAGACCACTTGTTAGAACATCTTGAGGAATAAATAAGTGTTTTCCAGATAAGAACTCAATTAATAGTATATAAACTGATGTACTTACCCATTTTAGCTAACAGTCCGATAATACATTGTTGATCAGCACCATTCAATATATCGTTTAAATTTGTTGCTATTGGTAAACATAATGTATGAACACGTATCCTCCTTTCACCTGAAAAAGAATATTACATTATTATTAACTCGCTCACAAAAATTAAATCCTCATAGATTCCCAAATATTTTAAGGATTTCAATTTTTCATAAGGATTTAATAAAATTGTTCTTACTTAATACAATGTGTCCTCTACATGGCTGCTACCTCTATATAATGTACACAACATATAGAGACTAAAGAGGGTGTTTAAAAGAAACACTTTTTGTTTCACTTCAACTGCAATAATAATTTGAATTCTTGAACGAGATAATAAAGTTTAAAAAATTGAAAGTTCAAAAAAATTAGTTAACTTTAATATGACATTACTTTTATTATTATTGATCCATTGATGTAAAACAAAACGTTATTAATAAAATAAATATACTATTTCATTCTGAATAATTATCTCTACAAAAATGTGAATAAGCAATTTTTGCAAAAAAAAATTGAATAATATTTTTTTAATTTAAATATATTTAATTTTCCCTTTCAGTTTTACTGACAGAAAATTTTATAAGAAGAAAACTTAATTGCATACCATTACTAGACGTATATAAGAGAGCTGCCTGGAAACAAACATTTTGAAGTTCAGATAAACTTTCATCTATAGAAACTTGCATGCCAAAACCAGCATCGGGGTTAACATTCGGTAATGATAAGAGATCTGTAGAACGTACAAAGAAATTTCCATGGAACGTATGTATAGATAATCCCCTGCAACATAAAAAGAGAACTTAAATTAAAACACCAAAGCATATTTTTTACAAAACAAATATCCCTTATAAAACAAAGAAAACTATTTACTTTGTCAAATAATTAAGTAAATTTGCCCATAACAGAGGAGAGTTAAATTATTTTTACTCAATCTGTTAGTTCCAGATCTACAAAAAAATAGTTCTGTTCTTATCACAAGATCAGCCAATTAAATCACTGAATCATTTAAAAACAGAAGAGGTGAAGGTGTAAAAGACACTAATCAGAGTTATCTCCTCTGAAAATAATGAATTTCATTATACAGCCAGACCTTGTGGTGAATTAAGTGAAGGTGTCATTTAGAGAGTGGAAATTAGATGCTTTTTAGAGGCCCTGGCATGCTGATAAACATACTTTTCTATCTCAGTGAGGCAAGCAATGGTAAACCCCCTCACTCCTCGTTTTACTTAGTAAAGCCTCTAGAGGTTGAAACCAGCCTTTTGGCTAAACAACAATTAAGTAAATAAAGAAGTCCTTGTTTAAATCTTAAATCAAAACCTAAATTTAATTAACTTAAATAAAGGTCATGGAAAGGGTACTAGAGTACTGGAATGAAGAGTTTGTTAAATACGATTAGGAATTCAAACAGGAAAAAATATGTTAATGTTGATGCACGAGAAATGTGGGAAGCTTCTCTCCTATTCCATATCCCTGACTTCTTTGTAGGGACATGGTTGCTGAAGGAAATTAAAGAATTCATATACTTGGAGAATGTTTTCGCATCACATGGAAAACTGGAAAAGGAGTCAAGTAAGAGTGTAGAATGCAACTGGTTTCTTCTTAAGTACGAGAAGCTTAATTTGGGATTATGAAGTTCTAACATACTGTAAAAATATTATGTACAATGAATATTTTGTACCAATAATGCAGCAAAAAATGGAAGTTTAAGAGGAGTATGCTAGGAAAGATGAGACGAGATAGATTGAGAAATTATGTAATTTGGAAACAATTGGAGGACAGCCTGACACAGAGTTGGGCAGACAAAGTTCTGATGTTTTGATCGTGTCAGTAGAATTGATAGTAAGACTGCATAAAAGGATGCTGTACTTGTATTTAGCGGGAAAAAGACCATGAGTGAAGTGATGGCTTCAGTTATGAATGAACTGGGGAAAAAGGTCCGATGCCACAAGAGCAATAGAAGAGAAATGGTCCAGCAATAGAGATGGAGTAATGAAGTTGTCTTTGGGCTTAATCCGAGGAAATTTAGACGATGGATTAAGAGGGTGGTGATTCAACAACTTACAACTTAAAGACAAATTGGCAACTTAATGCCGGTTTTCCTTATTTTTAAAAACAGATTTTTATAATTCAAACAGTATAAATTACGTAAAATAAAATATTGCACTTACCTTGTACATCTTAGCCTCATAACAGATTCAAAACCAATCTTTCGAGTAAGATACCGCTGGAATGTTCTTTTCAATGAATCAGATTGCATATTATTTACGGCGCGGAAAAGTGGAAAATGATACATACATCCTCCTGAAAATCTTGATACGCCAGCTGTAAAATAATGTACAAGATTAGACATGATATTGAATATGAAATAACGAATATCTTCTCAATGTAATAAAACTTGATTATAAACTGATGTTCTAAAAAACTACTTGCAGACATTATTCACAAAAAAATTAATATCATTATTTTCTATGCTAAAAATGCCTATGTATCATCTTGTTTAGCACAGTTCCTCCCAATTTCAACAATATTTTAAAGCTATTAGTTAGTTTCTTATGATACAAATTCTTATGTATCAAAACGAAAAATATTAACAAATTCAAAACTTCAATGTGCTGTAGTTCTATAAAGCCCGTTTTAACCTACCTACAGTTGTAAGTCAAAATATATCAGTACTTATATTATAAATTCTTGTCCCTTAACCTTTTATGTGACAGGTAATAATTAAATTGCAACTACTTATCGGTTTCATAATCATAGACACCCGAGTTTGAACCCTTTCATCTCCAAAACTACGAGTCGGATTTCAACATATTTTACATCAAAATTTAGCTCGTTTTATTCTGCGTTGACCCATAATAGTCCTATATTTTTAATGGTGTATAAAAATTGTCATACCAAGGTTGGAAGACAAAAAGACCTGGTTTTTTGCTACTGCAACGAATTTCATGCATTTAGATGCGTGTGACTCGATAATTATTTGACCGAAAAATTTGAAATTTTAAAACAAAATAGTCAATTTTGTTCTTACACAGTGTACAAAATTTAAAATTCTTACATTATTTAAATTTTGATTTATTAACAATATTCTGAACCCCTGCTATCTCGGTAACCGCTCAAACTTTCGGCATGGGCAAACTATCATTCTCTTCAGCGTAAAACACTTAGTACAAATAGGATAATAACACGAAATATTGATTGGCCAATGTTGTGGTAGAATTTGTAAAATAGACTGGGTAATGTGGGAGAGCGTTACTATCCATGTTGCCTGAATCTGACTGTCTACCTTGGATTGACAATGCAGTCTGTCAATTCAGGCAGTCAGTCCGACAGGATGTCATGCACACAAACTGGCAACATGGACAATAGTGCCCCCCCCCCCCCCGTATAACCCAGTCTATTTTTCAAAATTTTACAAATTCTAACAAAACATTGACCAATCAATATTTCATGTTATTAACAAATCTGTACAAAGTTTTTTACACTGAATAAAATGATAGTTTGCCTGTGCCAAACGATCGAGCGGTTACCAAGATAACAAGGGTTCAGAATATTGTTAATAAATCAAAATTTAAATAACGTACAAATTTGAAATTTTGTATATACTGTAAGAATATAATTGCCTATGTTTCGTTAAAATTTCAAACTTTTCGGTCAAATAATTATCGAGTTACATATCTCTAATCGCATGAAATGTTTTGCGGTAGCAAAAAAACCGGGTCTTTTGTCTTCCAACCTCGATATGGCTTCTTCAGGTAATAAGATATAGCTTCTAGAATTGTTTATGAAGATTACATCTTTCTTCGTCAAAGGTTTGAATCAAACTTTTTTTTTTACATTTGTGATTTTTGTACACACACAAAAATATTGTTGTTTTCACATTATAACAATAAATACTAAAATTACATAAAAAAACAAATAGAATGTTTATATTAACAACATGAATATATGCCCTTCAAATACTGGAAAGTCCGAAAAAAATACATAATTTTTTCTTCAAAATTTTGTTCAAAATGTTTCCTAAAGATAGCAGCACCCAATTGTACATTAAAGGAACCAAACGAATGAATATCGACAGACTCCTTACAATGGTAAATTTAAAAACAAATATACATGTTCGCTTTGATACACACACTAAAAAAAAAAGTAAATAACTTGTAAAAGCAAGCTATTCAAAAGGTTAAGCAGGAAAAATAGACTTCTAGAGTGTATCTGAACACCAGAGATATTATTTTAAAAATTTCAGCGATAATATAAGACACTCAACTATCCCAGTAAAGAACAAGTATAAGTTGAACATAAATACAGCAAACATTTTAAACAAATAACTTTACAAACTACTACTTATCACTATCTTATTTAAATAATTAATTTACTTACATAATGTAGCGATATCGACGTACTGAGAATTAACAATAAATAGATCAACAGCTATCTGTTGACTTGAACAATCAAGTGCTAATTTCTTATAAAAATCGCGGTGATAGGATTAAGGTGAGGCACACTATCGCTAGCTCTCTGTGAAGGATCCTCACGAGGCGTTAAGGAACCAGGACCTACACTCGGCAGCCGAGATTGGAAAACTGTAACACGTCCACCAGTTGGAGCCTAGAATAGAAAAAATTATTGCTAAAATCAGATAACAGAAGGATATGTTGGAAAACAAGTTACGTTTATTCAATCATGTGTTTCATGTTATGTTAACAAGGATAAGTCCATTTAAGGTATTTTGCTGCCAGCCGCAATGGTGTAGTTGATAACGTGCTAGTCTCTCATCATGCGGTCTTGGGTTCGAATCCCTTTCAGGCACGGCAGATTTTCATACGTTACAAAAATTTATTTCATCCTTCATAGTCTGCATTAGCAGTAATTGCAGAACAGTCGGATGTTAAACAACAACAAAAGAAGAAGGTATTTTGCTCTGCTCTTCCCTCATGCTATTTTGTCGATAGTTCATAGAAAATCAAAATTTTTATTTTTTATTTTCCAAGTATTATTTTATTATTTATTTTTAACTAAACTGTCTTATTTTTTCTCTTTTCAAAGCCATATAGGACTACTAAATAAGTTCATTAAAAAAGAAAAATCTTATTTCGATTTTTGTTGAGCTGGAGTATTTTTCCTGACATTTCTTTCCTTAATTCTCCTCCAGTACTCCTTCAATCTTTATAATCTCTTCTGGCATTTGGTTGGTTTCTGTTGATTTATGTTGTTTGGTTGGTCTTTTCCTTCCTATCTTATAATGTCTTATTTTACTATAGCAAATTTTTGTATATATTTTTTAGGTTACACAACTTTTTCGCTATATAAACCCGAAAAATTTTTGATTCAAATTTAAATATAATTACCTTTAAAATGATAAATATTACTTATTTATTTCCACTTCAAATATGTCAGAAAATATGTTTTTTTATTCAAAATGCCATTATAATGCCCACGATTCTAGGTCTTGTTACATAACTCCCAAAAACTATTCAATTTATTTTATAAATAATTTTACACGTAAATAAATCTGTAACCTTTACAAATGCACTCTGGTGAGTTTATGAACTGATATAAAAGTAAATCAAATGCAAAGGTAAAGAGAATAAAAGAATGGCATGTTTTCATAGTGTTTAAACAACAATAGTACACTAATTTTATTTTATACAATAAATTTCACTTACCTTTTTTAAGCTGCCTTAACTTTTATTTTCACTTACACATGTTTCAGTGGATCCATTATCATCAGAATACACAATACTATTGAAACTAAAATCTTTTTAAAAAATCTGTTGAAGAACAGAGTTTCAATGATATATATACTCTGATGATGATGGATCCACTGAAATATGTGTAAGTAGAAATAAAAGTTGTTGTTTGGTTGTTAGGTCATCAGCCACAAGGCTGGTTTGAACCTGTAGAGGTTTTACTAAGTAAATCGAGGAGTGAGGTGGTTTACCATTGCCTTCCTCACTGAGTGGAAAAGTACACTTATCAGCATGCCGGGCCCTTTGAAAAGCATATATTTTCCACTCTGCAAATGACACATTCACTTCATTCACCACAGGGTCTGGCTGTATAATGAAATCCATTACTTTCAGAGGAGATAACTCCGATTAGTGTCTTTTACACCTCTACCTCTTCTGTTCTTAACTGATTCAGTCATTTAATTGGCTGACCATGTGATAAGAAACAGAACTATTTATTTTAGCTTTGCAACTAACAGATAATATAAATACAAGTTAAGGCAGCTTAATAAAGGTTAGTGAAATCAATTATATAAAATAGAATTAATTTCAAGCTGCAGGATGAATTATAAGGATTTATTTTTGAATGATAATTAACTTACCAATAATTTATACGCAGCCTGGAGAGCAGCACCAAGAGCAGATTCAGTATTGTAGGATTCAGCGTATTGAGTAGGTAACTGTCTTAATAGATCCTTTATTAAATCATAGCATTCGTTTAAGTTCACCAACAGATTATCAGGACATGGGAGGAACATATCTGTTTTCAATAAAGAAAACCACAAACTTAATATACAAAATCTGGTGTGAAACACTCACACAACTTTCTCTTGCCAATGCAAATAATAAACTACATTAACCCTTACAGTGCCAGGAGAATATTGAGAGTTCCTACCAAAAATGCCAGCATACTTTTGTGCGATTTGTAGCATTTTATATATCTATCCATAACATGGCTATTTTTCAAGGTATCTTAATGACTTTTTTGTTCGGTTCATAGTGAACTGATCTTGTATGACATTCAACTTGGAAAACATTTCTTACAATTTAAAAATAAAATATACGTTGTCATTTTTTGTGGAAATTTCCTTTTCAACTTAAAAAAATTGGCCCAAAATATTATTTTACTCAATTTCGCTTACATCAATTTAAAGACAATTTAATTATGCAAAAATTACAAAAAATCATTTATGTATTGTAAAAAATAAAAATACTGCGATTAAAGTTTTTAAAATCCAATTTTCAGTTTTTTTAATCAATATTAACCATAATCAATTACATTCATAAAAAAACTCTAGATACATATTTTTTCAATCTACATTTCTTACCGATTATTTTCATACAAAGTTTTTAAAAATTGAGTGAAAAATAAAAGTTCTATGAACTTTTTATAAGTCTACGTACTATTAAAAGGACGACGCCGGAATTTTTCGGTAAAACTACTGACGTCCTAATAATAGGACACTGGCACTGTAAGGGTTAACTAACATTAGTAATAAAACATTCGAAATAAATACAAAACTAACCTCAATAAACATAACCTAATTTTAATCATGAATGAAAGATGCAAAATGAAAATCAACCTCAGTTTGGCTTAGAAATACAGAAAATCACTCTTTCACGCTAAACTAGGCTCTGTAGAGAAAAATGCTCTTATTAAAAGTTGTAGATCTTTCAGTTTCCTATAAATGTGATTATAATACACTTTTGTCATAAAATGCTAAGGCTGAAATTTTAAAAGAATCAATTTTTTAACACATTTTCATTAAAAAACCAGAAAATAGCTAATTACCACTAAACTAAGCGTTATACAAAAAAAATGTTTCGCCTCTCATCACGCGGTCTTGGGTTCGAATCCCACTCGGGCATGGCATTTTTTCATACGTTACAAAAAATTCATTTCACCCTTCACTGTCTGCATTAGCAGCAATTTGCAAAATAGTCGGACGTTAAACAAAAAAAAAAATATGTTTGAAATTAAAGTTGTACGATTTCTACAACTTTTATTATATACATTTTTGCGCTAAAATGCATATTTACACCGCAATCTTAAAGAAAAATTTTAACAAGAAAACAGCCTCCCCAAGAATTTCAGCAGACATGGCACCTACCCTATCTTGTAGAACATAAAAAATGTAGTAAATAAGGTGATTTTTAAAAAAATCATAGGAGCCGTTTTCGAGAAACTCGCAAAAAAGTGAAAAATTACACGAATAAACTACTACTTCCGGCTGACCAATTTTAATGAAAATGTTCATGTCGAATCCGGTAGTAGTATCTAACTTAAGTTCCAAGTTTCAAGTTCGTATGATGTTCCGTTCTTGAGATATTCTGTTCACACGCACACACACACCAACACTGAACCCACAAAACAAGTTTTTTTGGGTTCAGGGGTGTGAAAACGTGTAGATCCAGTGAAACGATTTCGAAAAATCAACATGGAAACAATACTTTCATTCCTATTTCATATAGGCAAGAGAAAGTAAAAAGCATAGTTTCAACAAAAGAAATGCTAATACGTCATAAAATTGAAAATCAATAAGTTTACAATAGAAATAACAGAAAAAAGAAAATTTACCATCAATATCGACGACAACCATCTGATGCGGCTGACTAAGACCTTCAGCAAGACTATAAAAATGAACGCTACTATCGTAAGTGATAAACCCGACTGACGTTCTAGCATCACCAGGTAAATTTTCTAATTCTTCTAAAAGTGTTTGGCATGCAATTTCTAAATAACCACTTTCTGCACCCAGCCGAGAAACATCAAATAAAAATAAATAAACAGCTGGTTGAGGTGGCCTAACCTGAAAACAAATTAATAACAAAATTTATTAATGACACTCCAACTGTTCCGTATACAGAATGTTTCATAATGTACTTTGGGGGTTACGAAAATTCAGTACAAAAAAAATATTTCACTAATAAGAATGAAACAAGTATTGTACGAAAGAGCACTTCAAATAGTTTTTCCACATATTCTCAGCAGTTTGTTAAATGTTTGCCCACTAGGCGTAGACAGTAGAGAAAATGGCTGCCACGGGAAGCGAGAAGTCGTTTTATGTATTAGAATTTCACATGTCAAAAGTTAATAATTACTGTGCAATGTGTGTTTTGGTTGAAATTTAATAAGGATCCACCAAGTGACAATTCAATTCGTGCATGGTATAAACATTTCAGTGGAACTGGTTGCTTGTGCAAGCGGAAACCAACTGGTTGTCCATCAACCTCAGATGCCAATGTCGAACGTGTGGGGACATGTTAGAACATGTTTGGCAAGAGCTGGACTTTCATGTTGATGTGTGCCGTGTCACCAAAGGAACACATATGGAACATTTATAGATGTTTAAAAATAACTGATTGAGTCCCTACGTCGGCCTGTACAACTTTCATTCATTTAGGTAAGTGAAATAGTTTTTTGTACTGAATTTTAATAACCCCGAAGAATTTTATGAACACCCTGTATATAAATAATTAGTTTACTATACAAAATTAAGTAAATTTTAATTATAAATATTTCCCTTTCACGAGATGACGCGTCTCATGGCTGGTGGCAATTTTTAAAAAGGCTTACCTTTGACATAAGATGACAACCATTAGTGATTTCTGTATCTACTCTTTAAGAGGAATCTAATGACAATATTTTTGTTTTCAAATTCTGACTTTGATTTCCTAACTTCGGTTTTGGGCCATTTCCGGTTGTAACCGGAACTTCAAACCCAACCCACTAACTTTTTCTGTAGATTACGAATCCAAAAACCGGTATCTCTTGTAGTTTTTGACAACTGGGTGTGATGGGCGGACATAAGAAAACTAAAAATGTCAATTTTAAAAACTGCCACCAATTAACATGAACAAATAGTTTTTCGTTAATGAAACTACAAGAAGGAGAAACTTTAGCTATGGGTGTTTCCCAAGTAGTATTGAGAGCATTTTTTTTAAAGAATAGGAAACTAATAATGTTATGATTACTACATCTCAAAAAAATCTGGTGTGAAACACTCACACAACTTTCTCTTGCCAATGAAAATAATTAATAATAAACCTAACATTAGTATTAAAACATTAGAAATGAACAAAAACTAACCTCAAAAACATAACCTTATTTTAATCATGAGTGAATGACGCAAAATGACAATCGAACTCAGTTTGGCTTAAAAATACGGAAAATCACGCTTTCACGCTAAACTAGGCTCTGTAGAGAAAAATGCTCTAAACAAAAGTTGTAGATCTTTTAATTTTCTATAAATTTAATTATATACACTTTTGTCGTAAAATGCATACTAAGACCGAAATGTTAAAAAAATCGATTTTTCTCACGTTTTCGTGAGAAAAAAAACAGAAAATCGCAAATTACCGCTAAACTAAGCGTTATACAAAAAAATGTTTGAAACAGAAGTTGTAGGTTTTTAAATTCTCTACAACTTTTATTATATAAGTTTTTGCGCTAAAATTTATATTAAAGCCGTAATCTTAAAAAAACAACGTTTTTACGTAAAAACAGCCTCACCGAGAATTTCAGCAAACATGGCGCCTATCCTATCTTGTAGAGAATAAAAAATTGAGTAAAATAGGCGATTTTTAAAAAAATCGTAGGACCAGTTTTTGAGAAAATCGCAAAAAACTGAAAAATTATACGAATAAACTACTACTTCCGGTTGACCGATTTTGATGAAAATGTTCGTGTCGCGTCCGGTAGTGGTATGTAACTTAAGTTTCAAGTTTCAAGTTCGTACGATGTTCCGTTCTTGAGATATTCTGTTCACACACAGACACACAGACCAATCGCTAAAAACATGTTTTTTGGGTTCAGGGGGTCTGAAAACGTATAGATCCGGTGAAAACTCGATTTCGAAAAATCGACATGAAAACAATACTTTCCTTCCTATATATTCATATAGGCAAGAGAAAGTAAAAAGCGAAGTGGAAAGTAAAAATGACATGTTAAAATTATTTTTTATCAATTAACCCTTTCAGTACCAACGTCCGGAAAACAGGACATAGATATATTTTATGTAGTTATAACATCCGGTTTACCAGACAACCGTAAGTTATGCATAAAGTGGCAGCGTCCAGATAATCGAACATTTCCAAAAAAACTTTCTAACAAAAATTAATGGAATAAAGTATTTTGGAACTGCCTCCGTGCCGCAGAGACTAGCGTGCTAGCCTACAAAGCGAAAGGTCCCAGGTTCAATGCCCAGCTAGGGTCTGGAAATTTTAACACGTTAAAACCACCATTAAGGTACAAAAACCCACAGTAGTTGCTAATGACCAAGCTGTCAATGCGACTTTAAATAAACTAAATAAAACTATTTTGAATATTTTTAGTGTTAGAATGATTTCTTTTTTTATGAACACAATAAAAATTAATTTTTAACAGGACATTTTATTTTTCTGTAACGTTGAAATTTTGGTCGGCAATGGCACACTTACGCATGCAAGTTTTCAAAATACGGGCTGGTAAACCCTTATTCAAATTAATGGCACTTTAGATCAAATTTTTAAATTATTGTTTCAGCACTGAAAGGGTTAACAATAGAACAGTATTTTCTCGCAGAAGACTGCAGTCTACATTCACCTGCATTATGCTCCTCCAGCAAGGTTCACCATGTTCCACAATTGTACTATATTTATATGATAAACTAATACATCTGAAGAACAGATAAAATAGACCCTCGGGTTCAAGAAAATTGGAAATCAATCCTTCAATTCAAGTATGATTAAAAACTAAGGCAGCTTTTCTACAATATGGAAACCAATAATCTAAACTTCCAGTAATAAAAATTTACTAAATCTCATAAAAATATACATTTACAAGGAAAAATTATATTTTGATATGAAATATCAAAATATACAAGGTTTCATCCAAATTTTTTCAGGTGAATAAAATTTCTTCACCCACAGGAAATACTGTAAAATCTATTGCATTTCATACAATTGATGAATCAAAATATATTGATAATTTCAAATTATTCCTGGTCTCATTTAGTACCGATTACAAAGTTCTACATCAATTTATTACCATCATCTTTATTCATATAAAATATAAAACAGAACTAACCATATATTCTGACGGAGCAATAAATTCAATAGTGGCAAACTTTACTTCAGGCCGTCTTGATGGATCACCGTATGTTTTTGAAACTGGATCAAACTGGAACTCATCTGGCACTGAAAATTTTTAACGTTATGATTAATATTAGTTATATTCACTTATCAATATACAGAACAAGCTTACTAATTAGAACTAATAAAAACCGTGACTGTTCCGATTACCAAAAACATCGGATTAAGAGAATTTTTGTCTAAAAAGCAATATTCATGTTTAAAATGAATAAAATACAACTGTTTATGTTGGAATAAACTAAATTAATAATAATATGAGTAGAATAAACTGACCTTTCTCGTTTTTTCCAAAAAAAAGTCACATTAAAGGAAATAAATAAATAAAAAAATTTGTAAATACAGTAAGTTATTAAAAATATGTATAGTTGTTTACATTGCAATAACATAATTCCATATTAAAATACATACTTTTCACTAACGTCTATTTCTTCACAAAAAAGTCATTTACCTATTTTCTTCAGTTTCTTGGAAGCCAAACTTTGTTTGAAAGCTTCATCTCGAAGCAATAATATTTATGAAATGTTTGGCTATATAATGAATGAAATTCACTGCTCTCAGAGGAGATAACTCTTGACTAATCTATCTCTTCTATTGTTAAATGCTTCAGTCATATAATTGGCTGACTATGTGATAAGAAAAAGAACTATTTTTTGTAGCCCTGGAACTAGCAGATTGAGAGCAAATAATTAATCATTCAACCTGCCTGTTATGGGCCAAATGTTTTTTCTATCCTTTCTAATCTACAATATTAAAAATTGATTAATGGATAAATAATTCATATCATTATTACGAGGACCGTTTTTTTTTCAGGGACCAATCAAATTCAAACACCCACAAATATTTAATGAGCCTTAGTGCAGATGTATTGCGCAGCTTCTCTAATATGGCCGCCAATAGCATTACCTCAGTCTGTTCAGTTCTGAATGTGCAGCGAGTACGTAAACATGGCTACAACAATACAATCTCCCACCAAGTGTGAAGTGCATGCGATAATTCGATTTCTTCAGGCTGAGGGGTCCGAATCAGCCAAAATTCATCGATGAAAAAGTAACGTGTACGATGAGACTTGTATGGGCGAAAGCAATGTGCGACAACGGTGCAGGAACTTTAAAGTAGGACATATGGAAATTCATGATGCAGGCAGCCAGAGAAGGAAGTAAGTGTCAACTGATGACCTTGTTCAGTCAGTGGATCAGGTCGAAAATCGTCGGTTTACAATTTCTGTGTTGTGATTCTTTTCATGAAATTTCAAGGCAGCTCTCTACACAATTGTCAGTGAGAAACTTCAGTATCGCAAACTGTGTGCGAGATGGGTTCCCAAGATGCTGTCCGATCATCACAAAACACAGCGAACAGGCATCGCCTTAACGTTTCTCCAGCACTACTGATGAAGGAAAAGATTTTTTGAACAAAATTGTCACAGGGGACGAGTCTTGTTAAGCTATTTTATTGGCTTTTTACTGTGGAGTCCACATGTAGTGAGTAACTTGTACATGATACTGAATTAACTAGGTAATTATTCTGCATACTTGGCTGTTACCTGTTTCTATTACACACCTGTAACGGTTCTAAGTATCAATTTCCTACAATTAACTGAATAACAAGTTAAGACAACATGTGCTTGATTCAAACCGCATTTACTTTACAATAAAACGTTTGGTACACAATAATTTAATTAGACTTTTAACTTAAGAAGCCTGATGGAAAATATTATAAGTTTACAATGCTACGGGCACTTCCTACATCAGAGGTTCTTCCCCCACTCTTCTTTATTCTTCAAAGAGCCAAGAAGATGATATCACAAACAATAATAATCAAACGCAAAATAATAATAATAATAATAAGAAAACTGTATAAAAAACACTAATATTTTCATGGGTTTTATTTTAAAAATCTAAAAAAGATCATTTAAGAAGAAAATGCAAACGGCAATAAAAAAAACCGTAAAGAAATAATAAATATTTTAACAAATTATTCAATTTCATTTCTTTTTCAATAAAATTAATACCTAGTCATACCTACATTCATTCACTCTGAAGCATAAGTTGCACTTCCATCGTTTGTTATCGACAAAATAGACAAATGGATTAATATACGTCCTGCACGATCTGCATCTTACTATTGTTGAACACTGAACTACTGATAATTGCTGTAACAAAATAAAAATTTTCAATTAATTCAAATAAACTTATTACAACTCGTAAAATAACAAACATAACTTTCACATAACCTGTTAACAATTTATATCCCTTCTTTTATCTAAAAAAAACCTCATTAAAACTTTCAGATCTGCAACACTACGGTACAATTTTCTGATACGAAGGGGGGGACCAAAAAAAACCTGAAATAAGAGTGCGCTGCCATTCGTAGACATAGTGGAAAGTTCTCCTGCTAGATAGAGCTAGTAAAGACCTTCAACAAACAACTGCCCAGATGGTGTCAGTTGGTAGGTTAACGTTTCATCATAGTGGTGTGTTTCTCTTACTGTTACCATGTTCCGTCTGCGACATTGTTAAGGCAGATTTAAAAGAACAAAGTGTGTTTGTTCTCGTTTGAAAAATTGACAAAAAACCCTACCAAATGCTTCAAAAAGCTTTCAAGGAGGATGCCACGAGCCGCACAAAAATTTTTGAGTGGTTTGGGTGCTTTCAACGTGGGGAGATGAGAGTTAAAGGCCATGTTCATTCTGGGCGCCCTTCAACATCCCGAAACAACGAAAACTTAAAAAAATTTGCCAAAAAAATCAACGAGGTAGTTTCACGATCAACAAAATTTCTGACAAGACAGGCATGAGTTGGGGCTCGTCCTAACAGATTTTGACAAAGGATTTGCAAATGAGACATGTTGCCACTAAATTTGTTCCTCACCTTCTTAAATAGGATCAACAAAACATTAATTTGAATTTGAGTCAGGGCTTGAAAAACAAGACAAAGTGATCTAAACTTTTTGACTTAAGTCATTAAAAGGTGATGAGAGGTTGGTGTTATGGGTATGACCCAAAAACCAAGCAAGCGTCAAGCCAGTAGAAGATTGGCTTGATGCTTAATGACGTCGCAGGCGGAACATGACAACATAGTAAGAGAAACACAACACTACGATGAAACGTTAACCTACAAACTGACACCATCTGGGCAGTTGTTTGTTGAAGGTCTCAACTAACCCCATGTAGAGGGAGAACTCTCTTCTACATCGACGAAAGGCAACGCGCTCTCAGTCCGGTAATTTTTGGGTACCCATTGTATATTTTATAAAATTGTTCAAAATATTTGATACATAGCAAAACATAAAAACCTAGGGTGGCAGATGGGTGGATTGAGAGGCTCACTGGCTGTTCTTTCTGATCTGAAGACTAATAAAAGGACAAGGACTAAAAAGTATGCCCAGCAAACTGCTCTTTAGAAAAAAAATTATAACCTCACATTACTACCAATGTAGCTCCATAAAATTAATAGATTTTTGGTGGACAAAGTGCGAAAGATAAATAGATGATTTTGGAAAACTTAAGATACGATCAGTATGTTGAAACAGCTTAATGAACAGTATAGATCAAAAATCAGAATTCGAGAATTGAAAAGATCTACCAGGCAGGTCCATAAAACAAAGTTAAATTTTTTGGTCAATAGTGTCACAATAAGTGAAGGAATAAACAGAACATAGTCCTATTTTTAAAAACATGATGAATAAAAAAAAAATATAAAAACAAAGTTCCACATGTGCAAGTTTCAAACAATGCAATAGATACAAAAACTCAATTCCTCATGTAAAGTAAAAATTATACTGCAATTTTTAGGTTTCCACAAGCTATAAATTAAATAAATTATAAAAGCCCAATAATAATAACACAATTGAAAGATTGGTATATCACCAATATTTTTCAAAAATTGAAAGGAGACGCAACAACATCTGCTAAATCTTTTCACTCTGCTGAAAATAAATTTTCCCAATATTAATCAAAACAATTAACTCTTAATTTTAGTTAATGTAAATTTAAAATGAGTGACTATTTGATTTGATTTATTTATATATTTACTCATGTATTGTGGGCACACACTAAACTAAAAAATCTGGTGTGAAACACTCACACAACTTTCTCTTGCCAATGCAAATAATTAACAATAAACCTAACATTAGTAATAAAACATTAGAAATAAACATAACCTAATTTTAATCATGAGTTAAAGACGCAAAATGAAAATCAACCTCAGTTTGGCTTAGAAATACGGAAAATCACTCTTTCTCTCTAAACTAGGCTCTGTAGAGAAAAATGCTGTAAATAAAAGTTGTAGATCTTTTAATTTTCTATAAATTTAATTATATACACTTTTGTCGTAAAATTCATACTAAGGCCGAAATGTTAAAAAAATTGTTTTTTCTCACGTTTTCGTGAGAAAAAAACTGAAAATCGCAAATTACCGCTAAACTAAGCGTTATACAAAAAAATGTTTGAAATAAAAGTTGTAGGTTTTTAAATTTTCTACAACTTTTATTATATAACGTTTTGCGATAAAATGCATATTAAAGCCGCAATCTTAAAAAGAAAATGTTTTTACGTAAAAACAGCCTCACGCAGAATTTCAGCAAACATGGCGCCTACCCTATCTTGTAGAGAATAAAAAATTGAGTAAACCAGGCGATTTTTAAAAAAATCGTAGGACCAGTTTTTGAGAAAATCGCAAAAAAGTGAAAAATTATACGAATAAACTACTACTTCCGGTTGACCGATTTTGATGAAAATGTTCGTGTCGGGTTCGGTAGTGGTATGTAACTTAAGTTTCAAGTTTCAAGTTCAAACAATGTTCCGTTCTTGAGATATTCTGTTCACACACACACACGCACTCACGCACGCGCGCACACACACACACGCGCATACACACACACACACACACACACACACACACACAGACCAATCGCTAAAAACATGTTTTTTGGGTTCAGGGGGTCTGAAAACGTATAGATCCGGTGAAAACTCGATTTCGAAAAATCAACATGAAAACAATACTTTCCTTCCTAAATAATCATATAGGCAAGAGAAAGTAAAAAATTACAAGAAGTTACTTAATTAAATTACCAAACAAAGAAAGCTTTAACAAGTTAGTTTATAAATATTTTAGATCACATAATTACATTACAATCAATTTTTTACATTGTAGGTTAACGTACCAAAAAACCTTTTCACACTTCCCGATAAATTGATGTAATAAGTGTGCGTTTAATGTAAACTGTTCATTTAATTTGAACAGGGAAAAAAGACAAATTAAATTTTTTGTTGCAAAAATCTCAAAATACGATATTCTTCACCGACATAACATAAGATTTCTTAAACCAATCTAACAAAAAATATAGATTAAATAAAAAATATTATTAAATCAATGAAAAAACTGCAAATTGTTATTACATTTAAATCTTTGAAAGGATGAATAAGAACTCCAAACGGTAGTCTTGATTTATCCAACAACGATTTTGTTTCAGGAATTTTAGATAACGTACAACGAAACAACCTGTAAATAAGAAACACAATAGATTATTATTATGATAAAATAACATAAATTATTTAGTAGATTTATTAACATACCTATTTAAAACTAAAAATATTGGCTGAAAGTCACCTGACAAAAATGAAATATTCTGTGTATATTAGTGTGCAAATATTTAAGCAGCAGAAATGAAGTTCAAGAAGGGTATGTTATGAAAGACAAGAAGAGAGAATGGAACAATTGGGGGTGGAAAGGAAGATTTGACTGTCAAAGCTACGGTGGTTTGGAAATTTTATTAGGATGGAGGAGGGTAAGCTACCTAAAAGGATCCTGAACTGTGAGGTGGTAGGAAAAACCAAGGGGTAGACCACGAGTGAAAGTGATGGATTGAGTTAAAAAATGTAATACCATGAGAGTAATGAATACAAGATGGTTCACTGATAAGAATTGGAGAGGTGTTGTGTTGGTTAAGATCCAAGGAAACTTGGAAAAGGGATAAAGAAAAGGATAATGATGACTATCAAATAAATTACACCCTGCCTACCATTACTTATCTATAAATTTTAAATACAATTCATTTACTATTCATTTAGTAAATTTGGGTATTTTTACTTTCTCTTGCCTATATGAATATACAGAATGATTCAAAACTACACGGCAATCTCTTGGGATCTCATTCTATAGCTAAAAATAAAAAAAAGTTCATATAAACATATGCCTGAAAACGCTTAGTTAGCGAGTTACGGCTAGCGAAAAATTTCACCTAGAACTCTGTACCCTCGGTGAAGTAAGGCCGTATAAAAATGTTAAACGTAGTTACAAAGATACAAATACTACTGTTTCTTATGTTTTTTAATCTGAAAAATTGAATAAAGTTGGTTCCAGAGCTATAAATGCAATACTTTCAGAGATATCTTACATAAAACACAAGAATTGGTGCAAAGAAATAACACATTCTTGTGTTTAACGTAAGATTATTTCCATAAATGGTTAATAAAGGTGTATTTTTTCTTTAATAAATTTGTAGAAAATTTAATTCTGAAAAGATTCATGTAAATTACTCAGGAAAAAATGAAAATACATATGAAATTTCGCTTTATTTAAAATCAAAACAGACGCACATTTTTAACTGCATAAAATATTAACTAATATTATGTAGGTTGGGAGTAACAGCTGATCAATCAGCTGTTATTCCCAACTACGTTTAACATTTTTATACGGCCTTACTTCACCGAGAGTACAGTTCTAGGTGAAATTTTTCGCTAGCCGTAACTCGCTAACTAAGCGTTTTCAGGCATATGTTTATACAAAGTTTTTTTCTTATTTTTAGCTATAGAATGAGATCCCAAGAGATTGCTGTATAGTTTTGAATCCCCCTGTATAGAATGGAAAGTATTGTTTTCATGTCAATTTTTTGAAATTAAGTTTTCACCGGATATACTTGTTTTCAGACCCGCTGAACCGAAACACATGTTGTTAGCGATTGGTCTGTGTGTGAACAGAATATCTCAAGAATGGAACATCGTAAGTAGTTGAAACTTGAAACTTAAGTTACATAACTCTAGAAGACCCGATACAAACATTTTCATTAAAATCGATCAACCAGAAGTAGTAGTTTATTCGTGTAATATTTCACTTTTCTGCGATTCCTCAAAAACGGCTTAAAACAATTTTTTTTAAATTGCCTTATTTACATTTTATATGTTCTACAAGATAGGGTAGGCGCCATGTCTGCTGAAATTTATGGGAAGGCTGTGCTCTCGTAGAAGAAAATGTTTTTTTACGATTGCGACATTAATATGATTTTAGCGCAAAAGTGTATATAATCAAAGTTGTAAAAAGATAAAAAACTACAATTTTTATTTCACACTTTAAGGCTTTGATATGCATTTTAGTGCAAAAATGCATAAAGTAAAAGTTGTAGAAAATTTACAAACCTACAACTTTTATTCCGAACATTTTTTTGTATAACGCTTAGTTTAGCGGTAATTAGTGATTTTCTGTTGTTTTTTTACATGAACATCTGTAAAAAAAATTAATCTTTTAAGATTTCGGCATTAGCATGCATTTTATGACTAAAGTGTATATAATCAAATTTATAGGGAATTAAAAGATCTACAACTTTTATTTTAAGAATTTTTCTCCACAGAGCCTAGTTTAGCATCAAAGAGTGATTTTTTGTTATTAAGGCAAACTATGGTTGGTTTTCTTTTTACATCATTCACTCATGATTAAAATACAGTTATGGTTTTTGAGATTAGTTTTCTAATATTTTATTACTAATGTTGGGTTATATTGTTAATTATTTTCATCGGCAAGAGAAAGTTGTGCGAGTGTTTCACACCAGATTTTTTTGAATACATTGCACTTTTTTAAACAACCATGTATTGGTTACGATAGAAAAAACAATCAGGAAGTAATTTGGATTCATCAGGGAAAACAACCTAGCGTAATGATTATTTTTTTAAAAGTTTCATAAATAAACCCATTATACTTAAGGTGATAAAAGAAAATAAGTAATGCTTTTGTAATGATAAAAAAATACGAATTCCAATTACACAATGTAGACAGAATCATTTACAGCCGATTTTTTTAACAGTAATTAATGGTTACAATTAGCGTAAAACCAATTTACTTAACTACAAAAAAAAAACATTAAATTATTATCATATATTTAACAGGAAAACATGTTCCTTAATATTTACTTTTTAAGCTCATTAAGTTATATAACTTGGGTAAATGTTAATTTTAAAACAAAATTTGTTAGAAATACATAATAATAATTACTAACTTTTTTGAATTTATTATTAGACAACTATTGTGAACACGTTAATTTACTCTGGAATTAAAATTGAGCACTCAGAATACAATAACAATTTTAACTCCTAAGAAAAAATTTGGTGTGAAACACTCATGACTTTCTCTTTCCAATGTAAATAATAAAACATAAAACATCCCGTATTTTCAAGTCTGTTCAACTTGAAAATACGGGAAATCACTAATTGATGCTAAACAAGCCCTGTAGAAGAAAATCCTTGTAATAAAAACTGTAGGTTTCTTTATTTCCTATAACTTTAATTATGTTTGTCGTAAAATGCATATCAAGGCTGCAATCTTTAAAATTCCCATTTTTTATATATTTTAATGAGCAAAATACAGAAAATCACAAATTTACGCTAAACTAAGCATTGTAGAAAAACATGTTTGAAATAAAAGTTGTAGCATTTTTTATGTTCTCCAAATTTGATTACATAACATATTTTTGTTCTAGAATACACATTATGAAGCCCACAATCTTTAAAAAACATTTTTTACCACAAGAGCTAAGGCCCCCAAACAATTTTATCAGACATTGCGCTTACACTATCTAGTACAGCACAAAAAATGTAGTGATAAGGCAATGTAAAAAAAAATTGTAGAAACAGTTTTTGAAAAACTTGCAAAAAAGGGAAAATCACACAAATAAACTACTATTTCTCGTTGACCGAGTTTAATGAAAAATTTTGTGTCGGCTCCAACAATGATACCAAACTTAAGTACTAAGTTTCAACTTCATACCCTACAGTGTTCTTGAGGTATTTTTTTCACACCCAAACCAATCACTAAAAACATATTTTTCGCGTTCAGGAAGGCTGACGACGTGCATTGCCAGTGAAAAATTAACACAAACACAATACTACCCTTCCTTATAAATTCATATAGGGTAAGATACGATAACAATGTGTTAGTCACCATATAAAGGTGACAAGAAAAAATATACCAAGTAAATGAATTATAAAGATACTTACTCAGGGCTACAATTTGGTGCATCAAATAATTCCGGATTAAGTCGTATTTGAGGTGCTTCAAGACGTTCCTTAGGAAGTAATTCTCTAGTCTTTAATAAATCATATGTGTCCATACCCTAAAACAAATTTAATATCTGTTAATACTGTTCCTACTTTAGATTATAAAATAATGAGAGCAGCCAAAACTATTTTGCCAAAATAAACATAACACTAACAACATAAATGTTGTGTTTCAATTGAATAAACATTAATTGATAGCATTTAATATGTACAGTTATGTTTGAAAACAAACAGCCAAATTATATAACAGCAGAAGATTTATGGTTTAGTTTTTTTTAATTCATAAATACAGTAGAGTCCCAGTTATCTGACTTTCAGTCATCAGACATCAGGATTATCCGACGTGGCTGACCGTCGGTCAGTTAGACGTAGGAAATAATTTCACTGAAGCGTTGCAGAAAAACAATATAAAAGATGTTATGTCCTGGATCGCTGACTGCTGGTACAATATTTCTCCTGATACGCTGCCGAGATCGTGGAAAATTTTACTAACAGATGACGAAGAAAACACAAAGTAACAAAACCATCTAATTGACCTAATTCAAAAGACTCCCAGTTGTGAAAACGCTGATAATAACGATATTCAAGAATAGATGGACAACGACGAACAATATGAGTTGACTGATGATGACATAATTACAATGGTAAATGATCCCAACATTGAAGAGGCTGAAGAATGTGATAATGAAAATCAACTAAATGACGAAGAGACAGTCTTAAGCCATTCTAATGCAACAACGATTTTTTAGTCAGCTTTAGCATACGTTGAACGGGCAACCAGAATCCACTCCGTCTGACATAATGGTGTTGCAACGCTGGCTTGATATTTCCCCGAAGAAAAGGGTAACTTCAGGCAAATATAATTTTTAAAAAATTAAAAATTATGCAGGATCAGTAATTTAATAGTGATTTCTTACCCATAATCTATTAAATCCATCTTGTGTAATGCTAGCTCCTCGCATTTGATTCGTGAGACCATCCATCATAGGTGCACCATGTGCTGGCGGCTGAACAAAACAAGATAAAATAAAATGAGCAATATTAAAATATGATTCACATCTCATCAACGAATACATATATTGTTTTCAACCTGTTGGCATAGAGGTTAACGCAAACTGGCTTCTACGCCAGGGGCCCAGGTTGGACTTTGCAGAAATTGCAAAACAGTCATATGTAAAACAAAAAAAAAACTAATTGAAATAATTTAATATAGCTAATATATTGTTTAGGTCAACAGCCGAAAGGCTGGTTTGAACCTACTAAGTACAAGTACTAAGTAAAACAAGAAGTGAGGTGGTTTACAAATAAATTACTGTATCTCAGACTAATTTCCAAAAAAAAAAAAACATGAGAAAGTAAAACCAATCAACGCAGAAAAGAACAGGCTTTAATTTGGTGTAAGTTTCAAAATTTTTCGTTTGGTTGTTTTTGAGATAGAGATCTTCAAACACAACGAACTTCTTTCATCGCACACTATAAATCACTACAAATTGAACGTTGAAACGCACAGAAATCCAAAACTGGTGGACTTCTTGCCCTACGCTGTACGCTATGAAAATTTGGTACTTCTGACTCATCTCGGGCATGCCTTGATGCATGCATCCCTTGCGTCACAGCATGCACTTAGCGCAAGTGAAAGCGCACAAGTGTAGACATAGCTAGTTACACATACTTCACTCAGCTTTAATTTTTAAATTATACGCACATAAAGAAAATCATGACCACAAAAACGATCTGAATTTTACCCTAACAACCGTGATTATATAGATTTTTCTATACATCATTGCTACCCTTTGATCATACTTAACCACTTGCTAATACGCTTAGTTTGTTTATGCCTTGCGTAATTCAGCAGTGAAAGGATTAAATATTTTTTACTATTAATTATTTGGTAGAATATATAACAAAAAAATTAGCACAACTTACCATTGGTGGATACCTGCCAAGACCGTAAGGTTGACCAGACGAAACAGGCTGTGTCTGTATTGGAGCATTTTGAGATTGATATTGACTGTATTGATTCGGTAATGGCGGGGGTTGTTGAAATTGATTTTGTGGATACGAGCCTTTTATATTAG
This sequence comes from Catonia carolina, assembly GCA_035578175.1. Taxonomy (NCBI): domain Eukaryota; kingdom Metazoa; phylum Arthropoda; class Insecta; order Hemiptera; family Achilidae; genus Catonia; species Catonia carolina. The sequence continues at coordinate 43,304,518 of JAQMRL010000006.1, read as the reverse complement.
AAACAGGTGGTGCAGCTTGCGGATATTGTCTAGACGATGTATTTATTGGGGGAGGTTGTTGAGGTGGTAATTGATTCGAGCCTGGAATACTAGGAGGAATCTGTTGATGAGAACCAAAACCACTAGTAGGAGGTGGAGGAGGCATCTGTCTTTGATTTCCTAAACCAGCAGGAGGAATCTGCTGATGCGACCCGAATCCACCTACTGGAGGTGGAATTTGTTGACGCGAACCTGGACCAGTTGGAGGCATTGTATTTGCTCCTATTCCACTAACTGGAGGCATTTGTTGACGAGATATTGATCCTGTTGGCGGCATCTGCTGGTATGATCCAAAACCACTGACTGGAGGCATTTGAGATTGCCCTAAACTAGTAGGAGGTGGTTTCTGCTGTTGATATGAACCGATACTTGTTGGAGGGATCTGCTGATACGGGGGTATGCTGGTCGGTGGTAAGTTCTGATGTGACCCCAAACTAGTAGGTGGAATCGATTGTTGACCAGTACTTGTCGAAACAGGAGGCTGACGTCCCATTAAATTCGGTAGTGGACCAACTTGGTTTGAATTACTATGAGGAGGTATACCAGACACATTTTGCCCGACACTGGTTGCAGGTAAAGGACCTGAACTTGAAACCGGATATTGATTATTATATTGTCCTAAATTGCTCTTGTTGACATTAGGTGGCAAATTTTGAAGCGACTGAGGCCTAGGTTGATTAAAATTGTTTAACGAAGATGGTTGTGTCTGAGTAGTAGAATACTGTCCAAAAGTTTGTGTTGATGAAGGAAACTGAGCAGAAGGTCTGATTCCAGATGTCAGACTTGGTAAAGATTGCGACTGACTATGTGCTACTTGATGTGAGTGCGGTGATGGTTTCGCTTGTACTGAATCTTGATTATTCACGGTTTTAAAAAGTTGATCATCACCACTTCCACTGACTTCTTCCGCTGGCACATGATCAATATGATTAACCGTAGCAGCGATCCTTTGTGAATCAGTTCGGTTCTGAAAAAATCAAATAAAAATTTTAATTTGATTAAGTTTACCCTGTATTCATACAATGAAATAAACGATTAACTTTTATAGTAAAATTAACAATACCGATCATACATCGCAAATGAATTAACAGAAATACCAAGAATTCACCAAGATTTTCACATAAGCACAGCCAAAATAACAAACAGTGAAAGATTAAACATTACAGAACAGAAATATGCAACATAGTAATTAAAAAATAAGTTTTTTATATAATTCAAAAAATAAAAATTCACGTTTTGACAATTGAAACAAACCAGAAAGTTAATCTACAATACCAAATAAATTAGCTGATAGCCCGTTCAGGCCATAAAAATGACAGGTTAAAAATTAATTTCCATCAGACAGCAATTATTTAGACTTCATGAGATAATATACGTATTTTACAATAATATTATATAAGTAATAAATTATGTATTGCATAAATGAATTTACATAATATTATATACCTGATTAAGAATGGTTCTGTCAAACAACATTTAAGAAATGAAAAGATAACTTAAAACCAAATCAGTTGTTCACCAAATTTTGAAATGAGACAGGTCTGCACCAAGATGGTGCTGTAAGTTCTCATCGACACCATGAAAGAACAGCGCCTGTTGAAGAACCAGGAATTACTTGAATGCTACAAAACCAAATCTGAAATTCTTTTGTTGTTTCAGCTGACTTCGTTTTATTTCCCAAAATAAAAATAACTCTGAAAGGACACCACCACAGGATGCTGAAGAGGGTAAATAAAACTTTGACAGCATTTCTACGAGAAGTCGCTGAAGAGACCTTCCAGGGAGCCAAAGAGGGGTGGGTGAAGTGTTGGAAATTGTGCATTGAGTCACAAGGAGAGTACTTTGAAAAGTTCTAACGAGATTATAAATTTATCTTCAATAAACAAAAAAAAAAATTCTGGTACTTTTGAGATAGATCCTGTCTAAAATTATATTTTTTGTAAAATAAAATATTATAATTGATATTAAAAAATCACTAAATCACTACAAAATATTTACCTGTAAGGTTGGTTGTTGATTAGGAGGTACAGCATTAGGGTTTGAAGTTGGTATTTCTGATTTTCTCCCAGTACTTCCTTGTTGAGATGAAGGAAATAAATTCTGTAGAGGTGGAGAAGTGATGTTCGATGTACTTGAAGGAACAGTTTGAGAAGATTGAGTAGGGATAGTATGGTGAAGGGCTGGAGATTGATCAGAAGATGAAGATTGTTGTTCGGAATGTGAAGAAGATGAAGACGTAGGAGGAATATTAGGATTAAGAGGTAATGGTGACGATGTAGGTGGTGAATTTAACAATCTTGAAGTAGACTGAGGAGAAATTGATGGATTGAACGCCTGCGAGGTTGGTTGTTGAGAGGTTTGTAAATCGGTTAGTAAATTATCAGATGAACCAGTTTGATATCCCAACGGTGACCGATTGCTGTTATTTGAACCGATCGGTTGTATCTTTTCTTGATCAAGAGACGGTGAAGAGTTTGTTAGATTAACGTTCGTTAATGATGACGGAGGAATGTTTTGAAAAGACTGTGATGCATTCGTTAATTGAGTGGAAGGCAACTGAGATTGGCTGTTAACATTACCTACTTGTAATGAATCCGCAAAAGTACCTAAAGGTTTTAAATCATTCTGCTTAGAAATCGGAGTAAATGTTTGATTCGATTGAAACGGACTTTTATTCGACATCTGATTGGGAACATTATTCTGCATATCTGAATATAACGATGGTTGGTTAAAACTTGAATTAAACTTTGTTCCAGTATTGGCGTACGGTGACGCAGGTGATACATTATAATTAGCTATATTAGGCGAATTATGATTCATTAAACCCTGTTGTGATCTACTGTTCAAAAACGGTTGCATTTTTTGTGAATAGATTCCATGCGGCTGTTGTTTACTGGAATCTAATGGTATATTAGAAATATTATTTCCTAATAAATGAGGTGAAGATTTCTGGTCATAATTAGAATATCCATATTGAGACGGTATTCCATGATCGCGAGACTGTGGTGAAGGATCTCGTGAGGATTGTGACGACAAACTTGCTGCAATAAACAAAAAAAGACATCCATTAATCTTCTACAGAATCATTAACAAAAACATCATTAAAATATCTGGTGTGAAACACTCATACAACTTTCTCTTACCAGTGCAAATAATTAACAATAAACCCAACATTAGTAATAAAACATTAGAAATAAACGACAAACTAACCTCAATAAACATAACCTAATTTTAATCATATTATATGAAAGACGCAAAATGAAAATCGATCTCGTTTTGCCTTAAAAATACGGAAAATCGCTCTTTCACGCTGAACTAGGCTCTGTAGAGAAAAATGTTCTGAATAAAAGTTGTAGATCTTTTATTAATTTTCTACAAATTCGATTATATACACTTTTTTTCATAAAATGCATACTAAGGCCGAAATCTTAAAAAAATTGATTTTTTACACGTTTTCGTGAGAAAAAACAGAAAGTCGCTAATTACCGCTAAACTAAGCGTTATACAAAAAAATGTTTGAAATAAAGTTGTAGAATTTTAAATTCTCTAAATTTTTGCGCTATAATATATATTAAAACCGTAATCTTTAAAAAAACACTTTTTCACGTAAAAACAACCTCACCAAGAATTTCAGCAAACATGGCACCTACCCTATCTTGTAGAGTATAAAAAATTAAGTAAACCAGGCGATTTTAAAAAAAATCGTAGGACCACTTTTTGAGAAAATCGCAAAAAAGTGAAAAATTATACGAATAAACTACTACTTCCGGTTGACCGATTTTGATGAAAATGTTCGTGTCGGGTCCGGTAGTGGTAAGTAACTTAAGTTTCAAGTTTGTACGATGTTCCGTTCTTGGGATATTTTGTATACACACACACACACACACACACACACACACACAGACCAATCGGTATAAACATGTTTTTTGGGTTCAGGGGGTCTGAAAACCTGTAGATCCGGTGAAAACTAGATTTCGAAAAATCGACATGAAAACAATACCTTCCTTCCTATATATTCATATAGGCAAGAGAAAGCAAAAATGTATACGAGGGGGAACCCAAAAGTAACCAAAATAGCATTGCCATGGGCGGTGCTTGTGTAGTACACATTTCTGCCGCACATTTCTGCTGTCTATAGCGCAACTCATTGCAAGTTCAGTGGAGTGATAGCAACTCATTGCGAGTTTAATATTCATCTGCAGTGATTGTTTTAACTAGCGCTGTTTTGTTCTTGTTTCGTTTTTTATGATTGCAAGTTTAAATGAACAACATTAGCTGTGAAATTTTATTTTCTACTCGATAAAGGTTTTTATGTCGGAAAGACATTCTGTTCGTAACACAACCGGAAACGGCACAAAATTTTACACAGCTCAAGGAGAATAAACTTACACTGCTGAATCTTTACCGGTTGAGTAGGGCTACCAACTTCATGTCACAAAACAAAATTTCCCTTTCTTAGAAAAAAATTACCAGACATTAACAATTAGGTAACAAGACTAAAAAAATCACTCTGTATAAACAAATTATCTTTTCTTATTTTAACACAAATTACCTATTATTATGAGTATAATTAGTTACTTATAAAACGTATTATTGCTACAATTATAATGACTATCATTACAAAAATCATTTAGTAATACAACATTATTTATATAATATAAAAAATAAATAATAATAAAGTATTTATATATTATGTAAATATTAATTATTGTACATATTTCTAAACACATTTTTTACTTTCTCTTGCCTATATGAATATATAGGAAGGAAAGTATTGTTTTCATGTCGATTTTTGGAAATCGAGTTTTCACGGGATCTATACGTTTTCAGACCCCCTGAACCCAAAAAACATGTTTTTAGCGATTGGTCTGTGTGTGTGTCTGTGTGTGAACAGAATATCTCAAGAACGGAACGTTGTACGAACTTGAAACTTGAAACTTAAGTTACATACCACTACCGGACGCGACACGAACATTTTCATCAAAATCGGTCAACCGGAAGTAGTAGTTTATTCGTATAATTTTTCGGTTTTTTTGCGATTTTCTCAAAAACTGGTCCGATTTTTTTTAAAATCGCCTATTTTACTCAATTTTTTGTTCTCTACAAGATAGGGTAGGCGCCATGTTTGCTGAAATTCTCGGTGAGGCTGTTTTCACGTAAAAACGTTGTTTTTTTAAGATTACGGCTTTAATATAAATTTTAGCGCAAAAACTTATATAATAAAAGTTGTAGAGAATTTAAAAACCTACAACTTTTATTTCAAACATTTTTTTGTATAACGCTTAGTTTAGCGGTAATTTGCGATTTTCTGTTTTTTTTCTCACGAAAACGTGAGAAAAATCGATTTTTTTAACATTTCGGCCTTAGTATGCATTTTACGACAAAAGTGTATATAATTAAATTTATAGAAAATTAAAAGATCTACAACTTTTGTTTAGAGCATTTTTCTCTACAGAGCCTAGTTTAGCGTGAAAGCGTGATTTTCCGTATTTTTAAGCCAAACTGAGTTAGATTGTCATTTTGCGTCATTCACTCATGATTAAAATAAGGTTATGTTTTTGAGGTTAGTTTTAGTTCATTTCTAATGTTTTAATACTAATGTTAGGTTTATTGTTAATTATTTGCATTGGCAAGAGAAAGTTGTGTGAGTGTTTCACACCAGATTTTTTAGCTAAATATATCATTGAAATTGTTCTGATAAATGGTATAATTACTTCATTCATACAGCAACCAAAAATATTTACAAATAACCAAGTTACCATGATAACTTAAAATGCCCTAAAAATTTTATTCACAATTTCCCATAAATTATATTGTAGGGATGTTGTGGGCTAGAGCGCTACCACTAAGCTATGGAGGCGTTAATAGTATTGCCACATGTTTTATCCTTTATTTCAAAGTTTCATTTTTACTTTCTCTTGCCTATATGATTATATAGGAAGGAAAATATTGTTTTCATGTCGATTTTTTGAAATAGAGTTTTCACTGGATCTACACGTTTTCAGACCCCCTGAACCCAAAAAACATGTTTTTAGCAATTGGTCTGTGTGTCTGTGAACAGAATATCTCAAGAACAGAACATCGTACGAACTTGAAACTTAAGTTATATACCACTACCGAAAACGACACGAACATTTTCATCAAAATCAGTCAACCGGAAGTAGTAGTTTATTCGTATAATTTTTCACTTTTTTGCAATTTTCTCAAAAACTGGACCAATTTTTTTTAAAATCGCCTGGTTTACTAAATTTTTTATTCTCTACAAGATAGGGTAGGTGTCATGTTTGCTGAAATTCTTGGTGAGGCTGTTTTCACGTAAAAAAATATTTTTTTTAAGATTACGGCTTTAATATGCATTTTAGCGCAAAAATTTATAAACAAAGGTTGTAGAAAATTTAAAATTCTACAACTTTTATTTCAAACATTTTTTTGTATAACGCTTAGTTTAGCAGTAATTAGCAATTTTCTGTTTTTTCTCACGAAAACGTGTGAAAAATTGATTTTTTAAAGATTTCGCCCTTATAATGCATTATACGACAAAAGTGTATATTATTAATTTTATAGGAAATAAAAAGATCTACAACTTTTATTTAAAGCATTTTTCTCTACAGAGCCTACCTAGTTCAGTGTGAAAGTGTGATTTTCTATATTTTTAAGCCGAACTGGTCAATTTTCATTTTGTATCTTTCACTCATGATTAAAATAAGGTTATGTTTTTTGAGGTTAGTTTTTTGTTTATTTCTAATATTTTATTAATAATGTTAGGTTTATTGTTAATTATTTGTATTGGCGAGAGAAAGTTGTGTGAGTGTTTCACACCAGATATTTTTAAATTACATAACCGTAAATGTTAACATTACAAATAAGAAAAGTTATTCAATAAAACTCATTTCATAATTTAAATAAATAAGACATTCTATCTTGAAAAAATAAAAATAAGAAACTTTACCATCTGTTAATAAACTAATGAGAGTAGATTGTAGCATGATTAGTTCACTGAAGGAAGACCACGATAATGATACTAGAATCTAACAAAATCCATCATCTTTAACTGTATTTCCATCTTACAATGAATATAATTTAATATCAATACACTTAATCAGTAATGACGCATGTAAATTAAATATAAAATTCACAAACGTAATAAGAAAAAATCATTAGTTTTTGAAAACCATTTGACAACGTACCTAATCCACGTTTGATGACACAACTATCGGTCCTACACGTAATAAAATTTTTTATTACGGTTAACTGTTCATAAACTTTTACTGTCTACAATAAATAAACTTTTTATGAATATTTAATGAGACATGTGAACCATTTTAATCACACATGCAATGAATTTTGTCAATCTAGTAAAAAATAGAACTAATTATTCTTCCTAATACGATATGATGGTATAATTTAAATACGTCAACACATTTTTACTTTCTCTTCCCTATATGAATATCTAATACAGAGGAAAGTATTGCTTTCATGTAGATTTTTTGAAATCGGGTTTTCACTAGAAATATCAATTTTCAAACCCCCTGAACCCAAAAAAACCATGTTTTTAACGATTGGTTTGTGTGTGTGAACAAAATATCTCAAGAACGGAATATCGTACGGTGAAACTTGAAACTTAAGTTAGATACTACTAGAGGACCCGACACGAACATTTTCATCAAAATCGGTCAACCGTAAGTTTATTTGTGTAATTTTTCACTTTTTGGTGATTTTCTCAAAAAAACAGCTCCTAAGTTTTTTTTAAATCGCCTTTCCATTTCTTTAAAAAAAAAATGGATTTTTTTATGATTTCAGCCTTAGTATGCATTTAACGACAAAAATGTGTACTATCAAACTTACTGGAAATAAGTTGAATAATTAAATTGAGTAATAATAATAATAATAATAGTGTTTTTTATTTGCCATTTAAATTTACAAACAATAGAAAAGAAACAAAAAATACAAATTAGCACACATAAAATACAGCAAAGAAAACCAAACCATAAATTAATTAAACCAAGAAATACAATATGCTAATTCACCTTCACTTTGTTGCGTTTCTTATTCTAGGCAAAACACTTGCCAGCATGACCTACCCGGTCGTCTGCCCGGCTGGTAGTCCCCTTTACCATTACATTATAAAAATAAAAAATAAAAAAAAGAACAAAATATTTACATGCACAACTCTTCTTAAACAATATACACAAAGTTTCATTACTCAAGGAGACAAACAAGTCCAATAGAGATAACTTTAAAAAAAAACAACCTTCGTTGCGCCATTTACTATATTAACGGTACAATACCACAGGACCCAAAACCCAGCGCACCGAGAGAAGAGAATTATCATAGCATCTAGTACCCTTAAACCTTTTAGTACCCTTACATTTCCTAGTTATTTAAACATTAAATTCCCTTACCAACTGGTACCTATACGAGCCAGCTTCTCTTAGATACTTTACCAGAGTTAACCAATTCTTTCCATTTAAGTACTCAATGGTTTCCTCCTTACTCAATTCTCTCCTCCCGAAACATCTCATCCTGAATTCTGCCAACACCCCACACTTAGATATAAAATGAATGACATCCTCATCCTCCCGAGCACTGCACAGGGAACACATCCACCTGCCCTCTTCCCTCGCAGGATTATAATTTAACGACAACATAGAAGCTCTAGCCTTAAAAATTATGCTCATAAAGCCTCTCCCAATATTGTCTTTCATGTACCCTTTTTCACCAAGATCCCATCTCAGGTCAGCATACAATCCGTGAAAACTCGACCTAGCTGCCCTTTCCACCCAAACTTGTTCAGTTACTTCCTTTATTTTCTCTATCAGTGACTGAGTGACATCCGGCCAGTCTCCGATATTGACAAATTCAAACCTGCCTCCCATTCCATACCTCTCACTCAGATCCAACCATGTCTTAAACCAACCCACCTTTCTATTAATTACTAAGCTAGTTAGCTGATGCACTAGTCTTGTCTGTTGCAAGCCTAAAACTCTTAATACGAATTTAAAATGCATCTCCAAAACCTGAATCCTCATCAAGCTTACACCCGTTTCCAGGTACAATATATACCCAGGCGTGGTCCTTGGTAAACCAAATAGTTTTTTCAAGAAGAACGCCTGAAACTGTTCAATGTCCTTCCCTGTTTTCCACCCCCATGCTTCAGCTCCGTATGTTACTATCGTCTTGCAAGCCGCATCAAACACTTTCACCTTAGAGGATATCGGAATATTATCTTTTGACAGAAAAAGCCGCCAAACACTATTAAGGGCAAATTTTGCTACTGATATTTTCTCCCGTATTTGCAAGTTAAAAGACAGCAAGGGGGTAAAAGTCACTCCTAAATATTTGTATTTGTTAACCACCTCAATATGTTTACCCTCATAAAACCATTTTTCATTTCTTCCTAAACCTCCTCCCTTCCTAAAAACCATTACTTTTGATTTGTTTAAGTTAACAACCAGGTTCCATCTTTCACAGTACGCTTGGAATCTATCAATCATTCTTTGTAACTCTCTTGGAACAGAGGCAACTAACACCAGATCATCTGCATACATCAGTACTCTGACATTTATACTACCACACCATACTCCGCCTTCTAACACCTCATGTAAATCATTAATGAACAAGGCAAATAACAGTGGTGACAACACACACCCTTGTCTCACCCCACGATCTGTAATAAACTCCTTTGTGACCCCCTCCTTGGTCCACACACAAGATGCCGTGTTATGATATAAATTCGCCATGACCGTAAGAAGCTTAGTAGACACACCCATCTCCGATAGTTTATAAAACAAAGCATTCCTATTCACAGCATCAAATGCCGCGCGTAAATCCACAAAAAAACAGTACAATTTTTTCCCACCTCCACCTACTTTTAAAGCGATAATATTTAACAAATTAAAGATGTTATCCAATGTTGAATAACCCTTACGGAACCCCGCCTGATATTCGTTTAATATACCCTTCTTCCTGACCCACATTTCTAATCTACCTAATAAAATTCCTGTAAATACCTTAGACATTACATTTAAAAAGGAAATCCCCCTGTAGTTGACTGGATCACTTAATGACCCCTTTTTGTGGATTGGAAAAATGATTGACTTCCTAAATGATTCTGGTATAACCCCAGATTCAAAAATATTATTAAATAGAGTAGCTAATAGCCGTAAATATTCTTTAGGTGCCTCCTTAAAAAACTCAGCTGGTATCCTATCTAGCCCCGGTGCTTTATTATTCTTCATTTTTCTAATAACACGCTGCACTTCCTCTATCGTAATTACCGCATCCAATCCCTCATCCTCCACCCTCCTTGCTGCATATGATGTCAGCAGCCCTGGTTCCGTTGAATGTAACAATTCTCTGAAGTGTGCCACCCATTTATCTGCACTAATACTACTCTGTGTTAGAAATGGATTCGACTTTAAACCTTTAACCAATTCCCAGAACCCCCTCGAATCACGAACGCTCCTAAACCTCTCTGAAAATTCAGAATAATAGTTAGATTTCTTTTCCTTGCACAATTTCTTATACGTTTTATTAGTTTCTAAGTATTCTAGTCTCCAATGTTCCGTACTAAATTTCCTATAATTATGCAACACTCTGTACACTCTTTTCCTTGCATTCACACATTCCCTGTCAAACCAACGCTGCTTGTGAGTTGTCCTATTCCCCACCCCCAAAACCAGTCCACCCGACGCTGCCTGCAATACTCGTTCTGTTAGGTCACTTACTGCCTGATTAACATTATCTGAAAGGCAGCCCTTTTGGGCGCAAATATCCTGCATTCTACATTTAAAACCTAGGTCATCATTTTCTGTCCATCTCAGCTTCGGTAGCAGAGGCAGTACATTGGGAACCGGTCCCCCATCCACATTCTTAAGAGATATTACTACAGGCAAATGATCCGAGAAGCTTTCCAAGCCCACATAAAACTCCTCAATCAGATCAACTAGTTCTAAGGATATTAATGCCAAATCTATTACTGATGAACCCAGCCCCCCTATATAAGTATATTCCCCTGACTCATCCCCTTTACATCGTCCATTAACAATAAGTAAATTGAATCTGTCGCAGAGCTCCAAAAGACGTTCACCCTTACTATTTACTACCATATCCTTTGAATGTCTATCCTTTGTAAGTGAATCCCCTAGTACCATTTCTTCCGGGACAGATTGTCTATTACCTATTCTACTATTAAAGTCTCCCAGCGCGATAAAATTTTTATTTTCATTTCCCTGTTCCAAAGTCTCCCATACCTTATTATAATCTTCTTCCCAACTTTCAATATTGCCACTTCCACTTAGATATACCGGAACCAACATAATTTTCTGACCCAATTGCTGTAAAAATAGCACCAATTTATTCCCCATGTTTACATATTTTACCCTCCCCTGTAAATCATCCCTAAATCCCAGCAACATTCCCCCCTTAGCTCTACCATATTTACAATCTCGCACTGCACACTCCCACCTTGTACAATAACCCTGGAAATAATTTTCCCCCCAATCATCTATTTCGTGCTGCTCCATGTGAGTCTCGAAGAGGACAAAAATGTCATGCTCCCTAACAAAATTCAGGAAATCGCTATCATATCTCTTACCCCTGAGTCCTACAATATTATACCCCAAAATCTTCAGACCACCAACTACGTCCCTACGAGTGCCAGGACGCAGCCCGTGATCCGAAGAGCTCCCACCAACCTGGCAGACGATCCCCTCCTAACTTTTTTCCGCAAATTTTCTGCCCACATTTCCAATTAGATCTGACATCTCTCGACCGAAAATCTCTGAAAGCTTCTTCACACCATCCTCCCTTCGCCACCTGAGTGCCATTTCTTCCGAGCAAGTAAAATAACGCCCCTCTATTATCATCTTATCCCCCCTGACGCTTATTTTTTTCGTATTATCCACTCGCAGGATCTCTCGCCTTATGCTCAATAATCTATTCATTTTTTCTCTCGTCACCTTGGAGAAGTCCTTATGGATCACGTAATCGGTTCCCTTCAACTTGCTTACATTTTTTAGTATTTCCTGGATATCCTCATCCTTTGGGATGTGCGCTATAATCGGGCCGTTGTCAATAGGTTTTCCCAACTGGTGGGCGCGATTTATCACTACCTGGTTAAGTCCCAACGTATCCTTACAGAATTTTTCAAGCACTACCCTGCTCTCCGCACCCCTTCTATATTTCATGCCACGGAAGATCAAGTTATTCCGTCTTGAACGATCCTCCAGATCTGTTAGCCTTTCAAACATTAAATTATTTTGAGATTTCAGTCTTTTTACTTCGTCCTTCAACTCCTTATTTTCCTGCAGTACCCCCATTACGACTTTTTTCAAGTCACTGAAATCATCCCTCAGGGCAGCCAGCTTTCGATCCAGTAAATCACCAATAACCCTCACCATCGCATCATCCGGTTCCATATTTGTACAAATACTTTTACTACCTTCTCCGCTGCAACTCCCCTGTCTACTTTGTAGCGATTTTTTTTGCTACTTGTTTTAACGCTTCCGGTGAAGATTTGGACCTTAAGCGCTTCCCCGGAGTAAAGTACTGGCTGATTTTTTTATCTGACATCTACTGCTCTCCCTGATATAATGCAAGTTTTACCATCAAACCTATAAGACTGCAGATTAACATTCACCCTGACACACAATTATTCAAAATCCATAAGGAAACAGGCACACAGGAGTTGCTGGATACGCCTAGAGGGCTACCAAGGCATGGGAACACAAAAGGAGGCCCATGGTAATTATTACAGTAAAAACAAAGTGGACGGCAAATGAAAATGAAAGGAATACAAATTTAATCAAAACATACAGACTATTAAATGATAAAATAATTATAATGAATGGATTTTACCGTAATCCAATTAAAGCAAAATAAAATCCGATACCGCCTATTTTCTTATCAAATTCAGTACATAATCTGTTATAAATATTAAAGTAGGCTTATCTACCTCTCTAATTAAATCCTTTGTTTGAATAAATCTGTGCAGTATTGGTCATTACAACCCGTTCATTTATTTCTTAAAACTTTAATATTGGCAGCTCCTAGTACAAAGTTCAGTTTTTTAAAATATTACCGTAACTCTTATCCAATTAATTCGTACTGAAACCCATTCTACTATGCGATTTTTTGATTAAAAAGTTATACACAGTTTCTTACCACAATACTTTTTAGCACCACCTGCTCACACACTTACATAGATAGAGTACCATCACATAAAAAAACGATCAGTTGTATCTAAACCACTTTAATATACAAAAATAATACGCTAACAAATACACACCACTACAATCTTCAAATTCAGTACTACCAACCAATTAAATTGAGTAAATAACAACTATTTTGTAATAATGCCTTAAAACACTTTTTCTGAGGCACTTTTACAAATACTTGTAAAAGGCAAACTTGAACTAAAAGACACTTGTATTGACACTTTTACAAACTCATTTACTCTAAAACGAGCTTGAGGCTTTTAGTAGGTATTAAGACGTCTGATGGGCATTCCTGAGCCCTGATATTCACAAAAATAATTCAAAATTACCCCCCACTATTTTACATTATGAATTAGTTTCTCCCACAATTAATTGTTAAGCAGTCTATAACCTTGAATAGACGTTCTGGTTTATTAAGCACCTTTCACTGAAGGTCCAAAATTTATTGACTAGGGTATAACACAAAATTGCTGAGACTAAAAAGGTTAAATTTTTTAATAGATTAAAAGAATAACTTGAAGGTTTACCTGGATAGCTGCTATTAGATGGGGGAGTAGGGGTACCATTTCCAGAGCCACTTGAATTAAAATATTGACCGTTCATTTTCTGGAAAGAACAAAAGAAACATACACATTATTAACAATTCATAATTAAATAATTTATATTCTAAAAAAAAATCCCTTTCATGAGACAACGCGTCTCATGGCTGGTGGTAATTTTTAAAAAGGCTTACCTTTTTACTTATAGCAAAAACCATTATGGATTTCTGTATCTACTTTTTTAAGAGGAATTGAATGACACAATTGTTGTTTCCGAATTCCAACTTTGGTTTCTTGAACTCTAGTTTTGGAACACTTCAGTCGATTTGGAACCTCAAATCCAACTGCCATAATGGACCCGTGCAAATTAATTCGTACAATGTTCTTGGGTTTCAAACCCTTGTAATTAAATAAATGCTTTAAGGAGGGAGTCTACCCAGTTTTATCACTAAAAATTGAAAAATAATCAAAAATATTTTTTTGTTGATTATAAAACTTCAGAATTTCCTTAATCCAGCTATATATTTTGTTTTTATGTAAGATAACTAGAAATTTGTAAAAAATTATTTTACATGTAAGTGTAAGTTTACATAATTGGTGTAAGTGTAATTGTAAGTGAAACTTTACATTCAATTTTCTCAGCATTTAGAGTATTTCAGATTTTCTTCATGATAAAATCCGTATAACTTTCTTTATATAAATGCTATCTTGATGATTTTTTTCCACTAAATTCAGAATTTATTGCTCTTTTATTTGTAGGTTGGCCGCGTTGAAACTTATTATAGGAGTTCTAAAAAAATAAAAAATAATGACCTTATCTGTATTTTTGGGGGAAAATATATTTAAAAAATCAATTTTCTCTCCATTGTAAAGTTAAATGTATAAATGGAACCTTCAAAAAAAAGAGCATAATTTTTTGATTATTTTGACATAAAAACCAGGTCTGTACCTCTAAAATTAACTAAGTTATAAGCAAATAACAAAGATATGATTTTCCTCCTTCCTCCCCTTATATTTGGGGTTGTAGCGAACAAAATTAACATATTTTTATATGAAAAAATTTAAAATTTAATGTTTATTCACTTGCAAAACAAACAGATTACTTATCTAAAGAGAATAAAAAAAACTTTTTTTTAGTAGACTCCTCCCTTTAGTTAATAACAAACTTAAATTACTAAAGACATTAGTACAATAGTTTCATCCTGAAAAGAATGGTTTTGAACTAAAACTTTAAATAAAACAACATTAACACAAGGACTAATATCGACTGAGTGTGTTGTGAAATTACACTCTTTTCTGTATGCTTATGGAATATGGCTATGAAGGAGGTAAATGTGGGAGAACCACATTATATTACGCTGTATTACCGCTGCGTTGTAAACAAAATTTACTCTTCTTTCATTTCGTAAAATGAAGCTCATATTAGCATGAATTTTAAGTTTAGAACTTTTGGACAAATTAGGAACAAATACTCTTTAAAACCATGTAAAATAAATAAACATCAGTTCACTAGAACTCTGTATTTAGGAGTTAATATGAGGGCAGTCCAGAAAGTCTGTCACGTTTTGCGTTGTAGCCGCTAGGGGCAGAGCTATCGCGGCCATTTTGGTGCCGCAGCGTTTCTCCGTTCAGTGGCTATCCAGCCGTGCTAGCGAGAGGTCTGTGTCGCTCTTTGTTGTTTTTCAACAACAATTTAAAATGTGTGCCGCAATTCAAAATCCCGCCAGTTGTGAAGTACGGTCGTTAATACGGTTTTTGTTGGCTAAAAACAATAAACCAATTGAGATTTATCCCTAAATCTGTGAAGTTTATGGAAACGATGTTTAACACTGAAAGTGGAGTACGGCGTTTGTGGATTCAGTTCAAAAATGGCCGAACTAATGTTCACGAGGAAGAACGAAGTGGATGGCCAAGCCTCGTAACTGATGACATTGAGAATAAAGTCAATGAGAAGATTAGAGAAGACCGTCGATTCACCATAAGAGAGCTATCGCTTTTTTCCCACAAATTTCAAATTGGTGAGTGTGACATGACAAATTTCCTCCTGCATGACAAATTTCATGCAGGACATGTGACTAACTGGTTAAAATCACAGGCGGTAGACTTTTATGATGCTGGAATTTCAAAATTAGTTCACCGCTATAATAAGTGTCTTAATTTGTTTGGTGATATGTAGAAAAATAGCATTTTAGTTACACTTTCAAATGTACATAATAAAATATTTTTCTTGTACTTAGTTTTTTTTATATGAAAACGTGACAGACTTTCTGGACTGCCCTCGTAGAATAACCATTTAAAATACATCAGAAGAGATTTTGCGTTTTTAATACATAAATGATTCTGTATTTACTCTTTAAGAGGAATCGAATGACACTATTTTAGTTTACAAATTCTGACTTTTGATTTCTAGGCTTTCAGTTGAAACCAGAACTTCAAATCCAATTTAGGCCCACTAACTTTTCATGTAAATTATGAATCCGAGAATCGTTTGTAGCTATCTCTTGTAATTTCTGATATTTGGGTGTGACAATTTAAAAAATTACCACCATTAAGTTATACTCTAAATTAAACAGAACACAAATTAAAAAAAATAACATACTAACAAAACTATCACATATAATCTAGAGAAACAAAAATTATTACTTAACAAATTTTGATTTCATATATATACATAAGCCTATGGCGTACAATATAAAATAAACTTAAATAGCCGTTTAAGTTAAATTAAAGATAAAAAATCTGGTGTGAAACACTCACGACTTTCTCTTGCCAATGTAAATAAAGCCGTATATAATGGAACATAAGCAAACAACGCAAAATGAAGAAAAAAATGGCCCCCTCCATGACGTGGCGGACGTCCCAGATTCGATTCCAGGCTAGGGTCTGGAAATTATTACGTGCGAAAACCCATCATTACTGTTTTTTAACCCATTGTAGTCACTAGTGATCAAACCGCTGATACGACTTTAAATAAACAAAAAACTGAAAAACAACCCAATTCTAACCATGAGTAAATGATGCAAGATAAAAACCAACCTCAGTTTGGCTTAATAATACAGAAAATCACTCTGACGTTAAACTACGGTCTGCAGAGAAAAATGTTTTAATTAAAAATTGTAGGTTTTTTAATTTCCAATAAATTTTACTATATACACTTTTGTCATAAAGTTTATATTAAAGTAGCAATCCTAATAAAGAACCTTTTTTTCAAGAAATAAAAAAAATTGTAGGAGCAGTTTTTGAAAAAATCCCAAAAAACTGAAATATTACATGAATAAACAATTACTTCCGGTTGACTGATTTTGATGAAAATGTTCATGTCGGGTCCTCCAATGGCACCTAACTTAAGTTCCAAGTTTCAACTTCGTACAATATTCTGTTCTAAAGATATATTGTTCACACACACACCAACCACTAAAACACGTTTTTGGGTTCAGGGGGTCTGAAAATGTGTATATCCGGTGAGAACTCTTATTTCAAAAAATCAATATGAAAATAACACTTTCATTCCTATATACTTATACAGGGCAAGACAAAGTAAAAAAAAACATATTAACAAAACTATCACGTATAATCTAGAAAAACAAAATTTATTACTTAACAAATTTTTTTTCATGTATACATAACATATTACATGAAAGCCTATGACATACAATATAAATAAACTTAAATAGCTATTTAAGTTAAATTTAAGATCAACAAACCGTTGTATCACATTAGTGAATCTATAAATTACCATCTAAATATAGAACGCTAGTTGTAAACAAAAGCAATACCTCTACTATTTCCATCTAGTGAATACACAAAAGCAATGCAAAAATTTTACAAAATTAACAAAACATGTATAGCTTACTACCAGTTATAACTACAAAAATGTTTTGTCTACAAATTCCACTACACTGCCTTAATTATGTAATAAAGAAAACACGCAATAAAATTAATAGTTTTTTTTTTTAATTATAATTTATGGTGATAAAAAATTAATTCTTTTTCTTACAAGAACTCAATTTCCTGTAAATAAGCTTATCAAATAAATTACCAATGACAAATCGCTTATGAATGTTTAATACCGTTATATAAAACATCACAATATAAATATTACAACAATCTAAGGTATTTCTTTGTGTATAAAAATAAAAGCCCTCACATGGTCAATCTAATATCGAAAGCAAAATCATTAAATTTCAGAAAAACCTTGCTCGCAAAAATCAGACTTCTCAATCGATCCAAAAAGAACACAAAATATTTTTATGTTTATAAACCCCATATCAAAAAAACCAATTAATGACTGAATCATTTAAGAACAGATGAGGTAGATGTGTAGAAGACACTAATCAGAGTTATTTCCTCTGAAAATAATAAATTTTATAATACAGCCAGACCCTGTGGTGAATGGAGTGAAGGTGTCATTTGCAGAGTGGAAAATAGGTGATTTTCAGAGGTTCCGGCGTTGCTGATAAGCGTACTTTTCCTTTCAGTGAGGAAGGCACGGTAAACCACTTTACTTCTCATTTTACTTAATAAAACCTCTACAGGTTCAAACCAGCCTTTCGGCTGATGACCTAAAGAATAACACGACCCAGCCATAAAGTGAACACTGGATTTTCATAACAAAAGCTACCTACTTTATGAGGTCTATTCCAAAAGTAAGTGTATCAATTCTCCTATGGATATAGTGATAATGTAGCACCTCCATGATGTATACCAGCGCGTAGCTCATGAACTTGGCTGCCCTTACAAACTTGTTTCAACTGGATTAGTCAAATCAGTCATGCGCTACTGCTGTTTGTGTGTGGTTGTGTTTCATAACCTCGTTACGTTTACAATGGAGGAAAATATTGAACATTAATACACGATCAAATTTTGTGTGAAATTCAACAAGTCTGCTACAGAAACATTTCCTTCTTTAATTGACGCTTATGGAGAGGCCACTCTATCGAGAACCATGTTTTTTAAGGGGAACAGTTTTCAATACGGGCCGAGAAAATGTTGAAGACGAAGACGTGCATGAAGACGAAGCATGCAAGACCAGATCCGAGGTGAAAACAATGATTCTTCTTTTTTCGTCAGCCGTGGCACTGTGCACAAGGAATTTGTACCTCCAGGACAGACAATTAATCCCATCTTTTACAAGATTTCTTGAAACAACTTCAAAAATGGGTCCAGCGAGTCAAAACGGACATTGCAGACGATTGAGTGCTGCACGATAATGTACCACGCGCTTTCTATTTGAAAATTCCAGGCAAAGAAAATCATTCCCATACTTCCACAACCTTCCTACAGCCCATCTCAAACTCCGTACGATTTCTACCTCTTCCCAAAGTTAAAAATTTAAGTTGAAGGGTCATCATTTCAGAACTATGGAAAACATACAAAAAACCGTATCCAAAAAAATACACACACTTAAGGAAAATGACTTCTGGTACTGAACTATGAATAGTGGAAAAAATTTTGGAACCGCTGGGTAACTTCCCAAGGGTTATACTTTGAAAGAGATTACTTGTCATTTCAAATAAGTACAATAGTATTTAATATCAAAACAATCCAATAGTTTCTTAACAACATTTAAAGTTCTTGCAAAACATGAAAATGCAAAAAAATTACGGACTGAAAAATAATCTTGTCTTCAAGTACTGGCTTGATTTGAACCCTTTTTACATTAGAAAATTTAAAAACAAGGCATTTTTTACCAAAAAACCTCTAAAAACTTTCTGATCCAGCCAGGAACTGAACGCTGGATTTCCAACTATGAATTTAGCTGAGGTTTCCCCACGTCCGTTAGGTTAATATATTTTTTAATCAACTTTTTCACAGAAACATTAAAAGTTTCAGTATATTGTACAGTATGTTATTACTTCTAACAACCATGTTAAGATAGTTAATGTATGCATAACACTGAATTTTAGGTTTTATAATTCGTTTTAATGAACAATGAAGTAGTTTTTACATAATTCAGTAGTTATCGCATACGGTGACATCAAATACAATGAACTATCGGTTAGTGTGACCAATAATCGGTGGAAAAGTTGGTCCACTATTACATGCAATAAAAATCTGGTGTGAAACACTCACACAACTTTCTCTTGCCAATATAAATAATTAACAATAAACCTAATATTAGTAATAAAACATTAGACATAAACAAAAAAACTAACCTTAATAAACATAACCTAATTTTAATCATGAGTGAAAGACGCAAAATGAAAATCAACCTCAGTTTGGCTTCAAAATACAGAAAATCACTCTTTCACGCTAAACTAGGCTCTGTAGAGAAAAATGTTTTAAATAAAAGTTGCAGATCTTTTAATTTTCTATAAATTTGATTATATACACTTTTATTATAAAATGCATACTAAGGCCGAAATCTTAAAAAAATCGATTTTTCTCACGTTTTCGTGAGAAAAAAACAGAAAATTGCTAATTACTGCTAAACTAAGCGTTATACCAAAAAATGTTTGAAATAAAAGTTGTAGGTTTTTAAATTCTCTACAACTTTTATTATATAAATTTTTTCGCTAAATTGCATATTAAAGCCGTAATCTTAAAAAAACTTTGTTTTTACGTGAAAACAGCCTCACCCAGAATTTCAGCAAACATGGCGCCTACCCTATCTTGTAGAGAATAAAAAATTGAGTAAATGAGGCGATTTTAAAAAAAATCGTAGGACCAGTTTTTGAGAAAATCGCAAAAAAGTGAAAAATTACACGAATAAACTACTACTTCCGGTTGACCGATTTTGATGAAAATGTTCGTGTCGGGTCCGGTAGTGGTATGTAACTTAAGTTTCAAGTTTCAAGTTCGTACGATGTTTCGTTCTTGATATATTCTGTTCACACACAGACACACACACACACGCACGCACGCACGCACGCACGCACGCACGCACGCACGCACGCACGCACGCACGCACGCGCACGCACACACACACACACACACACACACACACACACACACAGACCAATCGCTAAAAACATGTTTTTTGGGTTCAGGGGGTCTGAAAACGTATAGAACCGGTGAAAACTCGATTTCGAAAAATTGACATGAAAACAATACTTTCCTTCCTATATATTCATATAGGCAAGAGAAAGTAAAAAATAGTATTGTTTATAGTGACATTGATTAAAATCACATATCGGTTTTACTGACAACTGTATGAATTTTCAACTATGCCAGTTATGCCAATGGTATGAGTCAGCATGTTACTCATTGTTTTGTCTAGTTTTAACGTGTCTTTTTCTTAATAGCCTTAGTCTCAATAAGCATTTACAGTAAATCGTGTTAGAAGTTTGGTTACTAATAATAGGTCTATCTTTCTTTTTGTTTCTTAAATACAGCACTGATCTACAGTTTAATTGTACTGTTCACTCAAGTTTATTTCATATCTTTTGTGTAAACCCATCCGTTATTTTTGTATTTTATACAAACTTAAGTATGGTGTTATCGCGTAGACATTTAACAGTAATGGAAAAAGCACACATTATTTGGTGTTTGGAAAACAGAAATATTGCCACGGAGTTTAACGTTGGACACTACACAATATCTGCGATTTGGAAAAACAGGGAAAAATTCAGAATAGTTTTAATAAATAAAATAATAGTATAGTTAAAATAATAGTATAGTTGATAATAGAATAGTAAAGAGAAATCGAAGAGACTTCGACTTAGTCAAAAAAAGACAAGCTCTTTTGAAATGGTTTACTCTACTATGGGTAAGCCATGAGACCGTAACTAGACTTTTGCTACAAGAAAAGGCCATTGGTTACAGTGGCCAGAATTAGCCGGTCCCTTGGGGGTCACTGCATCCGATAACTACTGAATTCAAATGTCACATAACATTATTAACAAAAACCTCATTTTTTAGAGGAATGCAAAACTACTTTTGATCAACAGTGATCTCTGAAACAATTACAAGTAATAACTGGTGAATTATTTACAAATTGAGTCACAATCATTTGACTGTAGATATAACCCTTTCAGTGCCGAAAAAATATTTAAAAGTTTGATTTTAAGTGCCACTTAATTTGAATAAGGGTGTACAGAAAGTACTAGCCCTTATTTCGAAAACTTGCAGGCACAAGCCTCCCATTGCCGACCAAAATTTCAACGTTACAGCAAAATAAAATTTCCTGTTAAAAATTAATTTTTGAGTTCAAAAAAAAGAAATAGTTTTAACACTTAAAAATATTCAAAATATTTTTTTAGTTTATTTAAAGTCGCATCGACAGCTTTGTCATTAGCAACTACTACTGTAGGTTTTGGTACTTTAATGGTGGTTTAACATGTTAAAATTTCCAGACCCTAGCTAAAAAATTGAACCAGGGACCTTTCGCTTTGTAGGCTAGCGCGCTAGTCACTAAGCCATGGAGGTGGTTTTAAAATACATTATTCCATTAAGTTTTGTTTAAAAATGTTTTTTGGAAATGTTCGGTTATCCGGGCGCTGGCACTTTATAGATAACTTATGGACGTCCAGTAAACCGGATGTTATCACTACGTAAAATATATCGACGTCCTGTTTTCCAGATGTTGGTACCGAAAGGGTTAATTTATTCAAACTCCTAGGACACATATCCAAAAAATTAAATTTTTGTAGACAGTGTTGTTTGTCATTAAGTTCTCAAATATGTAGTATCAACAAGTTATATCCACATTATGTACCTATTTTATTTAAAAATTCACAGACTTTCATTAACATGAACATCTCTCGACGCCTAAATAGTCCAGATTAAGTAGTTACAATATTGCATCTAATACACAATTTTAGAAAGAACACTCTCGGCTAGTTCAAATGGTTTATGATTGTTTTCTTATACTCCTTATGTACCTATACTCGGTTCATCGTAAGAAAGATATCTCAAGTAAATAAATAATGACGTCACTGAGCATGGGCATCATTTAAACATGTGTACACGCTGATTGAAGAGTAACAACAAAATACTTTTAAAATTATTTTTATAAATGAACCTATTAGGCCTACATCATAGGCCTATCATGACTGATGTTTTAAGTACCAATCAATAAATTTATAAAAAAGGTAGGCCTATACTTTATTTCTATTCTTTTTCATAAATAAATGTGGTTACTTGTTTTACATATTATCTCCAATCTGTATGATGAAACAAGAGAACTTTAAAAGCAAACATTTTTATTTTAATGATAGTCAACTAATCTCAATCTGTCCAGTTGCAGGGCTAAAATAAATAGTTCTGTTTCTTATCACATTATCAGCCAGTTAAATGACTGAATCATTTAAGAACAGAAGAGGTAGAGGTGTTAAAGACACTAATCAGAGTTATCTCCTCTGAACGTAATGAATTTCATTATACAGCCAGACCCTGTGGTGAATGAAGTGAAGGTGTCATTTGCAGAGTGGAAAGTGGGTGCTTTTCGGAGGGCCTGGCATGCTGATAAGCATACTTTTCCACTCAGTGAGGAAGGCAATAGTAAACCACCTCACTCCTCGTTTTACTTAGTAAAACCTCTAGAGGTTCAAACCAGCCTTTCGGCTGATGACCTAAACAACAGTCAACTAATATTAGTCTAGTCACTCGTTATTTCACAATTGAATTTGACGATGACTAATCAAAACCCGTAAACCTCTCTCTACATTTTTGATAAAGAACATGTCATCGTTATATGAGCATATAAAGCGAACTGGTAGCACTACCAGTTCGCTTTAGATATTGGATCGCCTCGCATTGTTTTTACGAGTATATAATTTATTTTCAATTAGGAATTTAGTGTTATAATATTTTTGATTTTTCCATTTGTTTGTACAGTTTAATTCTGAGTATGGTAAAAGCATGTATCAGTTACCATTGTGGTGTTTTCATTAAGAGTTAAATTTTTCTAAGTCGCCGCTTTAGCAGCAGATCCGGTAACCGCTGTTTGTTTAATCGACATATCTTTCTTGCGATGAACCGAGTATACTGTACTGTATTCAAAACAAAATATTAAAAATCTGGTGTGAAACACTCACACAACTTTCCCTTGCCAGTGCAAATAATTAACAATAAACCTAACATTAGTAATAAAACATAAGAAATAAACAAAAAACTAACGTCAACAAACATAACCTAATTTTAATCATGAGTGAAAGACGCAAAATGAAAATCAACCTCAGTTTGGCTTAGAAATACGGAAAATCACTCTTTCTCTCTAAACTAGGCTCTGTAGAGAAAAATGCTTTAAATAAAAGTTGTAGATCTTTTAATTTTCTATAAATTTAATTATATACACTTTTGTCGTAAAATGCATACTAAGGCCGAAATGTTAAAAAAATCGATTTTTCTCACGTTTTCGTGAGAAAAAAAAACAGAAAATCGCAAATTACCGCTAAACTAAGCGTTATACAAAAAAATGTTTGAAATAAAAGTTGTAGGTTTTTAAATTCTCTACAACTTTTATCATATAAGTTTTTGCGCTAAAATTTATATTAAAGCCGTAATCTTAAAAAAACAACGTTTTTACGTGAAAACAGCCTCACCGAGAATTTCAGCAAACATGGCGCCTACCCTATCTTGTAGAGAATAAAAAATTGAGTAAAATCAAGTCAAGTTTCAAGTTCGTACGACGTTCCGTTCTTGAGATATTCTGTTCACACACAGACACACACACACACACAGACCAATCGCTAAAAACATGTTTTTTGGGTTCAGGGGGTCTGAAAACGTATAGATCCGGTGAAAACTCGATTTCGAAAAATCGACATGAAAACAATACTTTCCTTCCTATATATTCATATAGGCAAGAGAAAGTAAAAATTACCGCTCGTTAGTGTTAAAAAATATTTAATAAAAACTCACATGTTCAAGTTAATTTTAAATGAATTGAAGAAAGTTTTATCAGGTGTGTTAGAAAGCTAAGATAGAAAAATAAATATTATTATAAGAGATAAAACAATGTAGACTAGAAGGTCTTCAAGGTCTAATGGAAATAATATTTTAATTGTAAAAAAATATCATAGTAGGCCTACTTTTTTATGTTAATTACCACAAAGCCACGATAAGGATGAACAAATGGAAAGATAAAGTTTTATTTAATAAAAATAATATATCAAGGTATGGCCTATTATTTAAAAAAAATAGACGGATGAGAGAAGAAGGGAGCATTCCGAACGAATGAAGGCTTTTTGGGCAGATAAGAGGAATGACATCCTGAGAAGAAGAGACCAAAATGCATAGTGCTTAACGTGATCCTTAGTTGGTCGATCAACGACTTAATAATAATAATAAAATAATATATCAAGGTATGGCCTATTATTTTAAAAAAATACAAAAACATAACAATATTAAACCTGTGTGTCTGCACGCGAGAGAGTGCTTTAGATTGACTGGAAAGGCTGGTCTATGAGAAATATGAGAGAAAGATATTTCGCACGATAATGGGTTCAAAGATAATAAATGGGTCAGTATAGGTTATGAGGTCGAGAAGAACTGTATAAGGAAAATGAATGATTAATGGAAACAATCTGAAGAAGACTAAAGTTTTACGGACACGTGTATAGAATGGATGACAACTGACTGACAAAATAAATTTTTAAGACACTTAACAGTAACCTAAGATGTCAGATAAATAGTTTAATGAAGTCTAAAAGGATATTGAAAAAAAACCGAGAAAATTAAAGAAATGAACCAAATTCAGACAACTAATTACAAACTTTACAAGCTCTATCAAGAGAAAAAACAGAACACCGGCTGGACAGAAAAAAGTAGAAAAGCAAAGAGTGAGTGAATGCTGAGAATGTGGACGACAAAAAGTGCTTTTAGAAACTAAAACTATGTTATATAATATATAGGGTAAATGAATTTTTCATCCCTTATATGTGTACGAAGCACTCTGTACACTTTAAGAACAATAAGAAACCCGATGACCCAATGAGATAAGCACGATGTGTAAATAATATATAGCCTTGTACAGATTCAGACCAACCATTCCTGAGAGAGTTTGGTAATCTGAATTCTGAACACCAAGGTACACGGGTAACAACTCTTTAGTATTCAAATCCATATAAAAATAACTACCTTTACTAGGTATTGAACCAGAAACCTTCATCTCTGAAAATCAGCTGATTCACGGTGACAACTGTACACTAGACTAACCCAGTGGGTTTCATATATTAAAAGTTGACAAAAGTGAGTGTGGTACATACTTGAAATAAAAAACCACTAGCATACCCCGCGCGGCTTCGCCTAATAAACATGTATTTCATTTTGTTTTAAATAAATATGTAACATAAACTGTGTAGTTCCTTGTCAACTGTATACCCCTATGTACACACACGCACGCACACACACACACATTTTAATAAACTCCCCCGCAAACGTCTCTCTAGTCTTTATACGTATGTACTGTATTTCAACAATAATACACACACAATGATTTGATCATTTCCCCCACGTACATTTCTCGCCTTCATCTACTTCAGCAGCAATACATACACACACGCACGCACACATATATTTATGAAAATTTTCATTAAGGCCCTTAGAGTTATCATTTTTGAAAATTTAAAAATAAAATGTTGCTGTGAATATACAAACAAACATGCTATCAAAATTTCATGAAAATCCGTTCGATAGTTTTGGACTAACCACCGGGTTGGTCTAGAGGTAAAAGTCGTCGCCTAAATCAGCTGTTTAACAGCTGATTTTCGGAGACGAAGGTTCCTGGTTCAAATCCTAGTAAAGGTAGTTACTTTTATATGGATTTGAATACTAGACAGTGGTTACCGGTGTACTTTGATGGTTGAGGTTTAATTAACCATACTCTCTCAGGAATGGTCGGCCTGGGTCTGTACAAGACTACAACTCATTTACACGTCATACACATCATCCTCATCTCATTGGGTCATGGGGTTGCTTATTGTTCTAAATTGAACAGATTGCAACGTACACAAATTAGGAATAAAAAAAAAAAATAGCCAGCACAAAAAAACAAGCTTTGGCTTTACAATATTAGTACAGATAAATGTCAACACACACATTCTCAATCATATGGCACATCTATATCAGGAAGAAACAGGAACGGAAACTGAATTTAAAAATGTATTATTACAGAAAACCGCATGTAGTTTATTGTAAAACAATTTCATGAAAGACTGTTATACCTTCTACATAATAAATCTTTATAATGCATCCTGCAGTTTGAAATATTTCTATTTCATATAATGAATTAATATAATAATTTCACTAACCTTCTTTTTAAACTGCGTCACCTTTATTTTATTCCTACTTACACGTGTTTCGGTGGATCCACCATCATCAGAGTAAATGAAAAATTGAAACTAAAAATTTTTTTCATTTATTTAAAATTTACAGAAGATGATACATCTTCAGTCACTTGTATAAAACTGCTACATAAAACTTCTACATAATATAACAGATGATGAGAAAAGTGAGTTTCCTCATTTAACTGCAAAAATGGCTAGTGATAATGCCTACAGAAAGTAAATGCAGAAGATATGGGTATCTCTTTAAGAAGTTTAAATATTGTCTGCAAAGGTAGAGAATGAGGTTAAAAAGTTTAATTCAAATAACATAAAACAGCAGCAATTAACTTTGGAATAGAAAAATTATAAAAACAAAAAGATAGAAATACATTAATTCACAGCTTTGAATAATTATTAAAAATCTGGTGTGAAACACTCACACAACTTTCTCTTGCCAATGCAAATAATTAACAATAAACCTAACATTAATAATAAAATATTAGAAATAAACAAAAAACTAACCTCAAAAACATAACCTTATTTTAAACATGAGTGAATGATGCAAAATGAAAATCAACCTCAGTTTGGCTTAGAAATACGGAAAATCGCTCTTTCTCTCTAAACTAGGCTCTGTAGAGAAAAATGCTTTAAATAAAAGTTGTAGATCTTTTAATTTTCTATAAATTAAATTATATACACTTTTGTCGTAAAATGCATACTAAGGCCGAAATCTTAAAAAAATCAAGTTTTCACACATTTTCGTGAGAAAAAAAACAGAAAATCGCAAATTACCGCTAAACTAAGCGTTATACAAAAAATTGTTTGAAATAAAAGTTGTAGAATTTTTAATTCTCTACAACTTTTATTATATAAAGTTTTGCGCTAAAATGCATATTAAAGCTGTAATCTTAAAAAAACAACGTTTTTACGTGAAAACAGCCTCACCGAGAATTTCAGCAAACATGGCGCCTACCCTATCTTGTATAGAATAAAAAATTGAGTAAAATAGGCGATTTTAAAAAAAATCTTAGGACCAGTTTTTGAGAAAATCGCAAAAAACTGAAAAATTATACGAATAAACTACTACTTCCGGTTGACCGATTTTGATGAAAATGTTCTTGTCGCGTCCGGTAGTGGTATGTAACTTAAGTTTCAAGTTTCAAGTTCGTACGATGTTTCGTTCTTGAGATATTCTGTTCACACACAGACCAATCGCTAAAAACATGTTTTTTGGGTTCAGGAGGTCTGAAAACGTATAGATCCGGTGAAAACTCGATTTCGAAAAATCGACATGAAAACAATACTTTCCTTCCTATATATTATTCATATAGGCAAGAGAAAGTAAAAATTATAAAAACAAAAAGATAGAAATACATTAATTCACAGCTTTGAATAATTATTAAAAATATTAGGGAACCTAACGCTGTACAAGACTAAGAATAAAAATATCCCGAAAACAACAAAACAATTTTCAAAGAATGAGAACCATAGTAGTCAATGGAAACCATAGTTAATTTTATAATAAAGCAGTATTTGTATAAACAAAAAGCATATGGTGGAAGGACAGTGGCGGTTAACCCCAAACAAAGAAATCTACAAGCTAATCACCTCACTAACAAACAACTTCAGAAGGAAAAGAATATAATTCCTAGGACACCTACTCAGAACAGAAAGCTCCAGACTTGTGAACCGGCTGATTAACCATTTTTGGGATAAGGTGTCGAGACCTAAGTGGCTGAAAAATGTACAGCAAGATATAGAGGAACTTAAAATCACTAAACAGGACCTACTAATGAAATCAACAGAGTACGACCAACTGGTCAAGGCTAACATGATAACAATTGCACCAAAACCCTGGAGAGTATACAACAGGGTGTTTACCGATGAAGACCGGAGCGTCTTAAAAAAGTGTGGGCCAAACGAAGGGAAGGCGATCTCAAGAAAGCGTGCTTCTCAAAGAAACCCAACCCTGGAACAAACCTGAATTTGAACTAAAGTGATCCTATGGGGTCTCAAAAGTAAAAAAAAGCAGTATTTTCAACGGAACTACTTTTTTTTAATCATCATTTGTAAATTATTTAATAATTTTTACATGTGTTTTTTATTTTTAAAGTTCTTTAACTTATACAAAAATAATACCTAGTAATTTTTTACATACACACAAGAATTTTATCGCCTGTAACTTCAGTAGCCCTAAATTCGTATTTATAAGTTTAAAAAATCTTCAAATACGATTAACATCAACACTCTTATTTTAGTATCCTAAAAACATGAGTGTGAGAGTTTACTAGAGTTTATTAAAGAAAAATTAAAAACTACAGTTTCACATGAACATGGGCATAGTGTAAAACTAACCTAGATTTATGTGACACAAATCACATACTTTCATATTTATACATTTAAATAATTTATCCATAAAAATTTTTCTACTTTCATACATAGTTGATTGGCTATCTATTGCCCACAATATTTCTTAAGAAAAACATATAACACTCATACTAAATACTGTTGTTGTTTTTTGTAACTAAATAATTCTGAATTGAGATCTTATAAAATCAAACAGACATAATTTTCTATTATTTGTTCACCTACAATTGGTACAACTATTTGAAAATACAATTTTACTTAGGCCTATTATTTTATTATTATTACGATATTTGTATCCAACATAGGTGTGACAAGTACAAAAATATTAGGCTACATAATTATGTTTAACTACACCAGCTTTATCTAATTAAAAACGATGGTTAAACAAAATAATAAATTCCTTTATTTGTTTTTTTTTGTAATTACACTCGAGTTACAATTATTATAAAAACCATAAAATAATAAGCTGATGTTTTTGTAGTTGCATGTAATATCATTAAGGAATGACAACTTTACAAACAGCTGGAATTTTTTTTTTTAAATTACAAATAGATTTGGTTGACAAACTAGAAAAATGTTCATAACATTATATGATTTGTATTACAATCTTTTACCAGAAAGAAATTAAAATTGTCATTAATTTAACTTTGCGAAGGAATCTTACAAACTTGATGTGTCATGTACTAAATCCTGTACAGTAGGTTAGTCTAACTTTATAGAAAATTGAAATAATATGAAACGGATTTTTTGTGGAAAACAACTTAGGTTTTTTGGATAACCTCAGCAAAAATATATTAATTTGTACAGCCAACATAAATCACATTACTATAGTAAAGATGTAACTATATAATGTCTTAAAAGTTAAAGAAAATCACTACAAGCTTTTGACATTACCTGTCATTATAAAGCTTTAATTTAAATTAGGTAAAGCTGTACAATGGGTTATAAAACAGAATGTAAATTATAATGGGCTATCAAAGCATAGACCCAACTGTCAAATCATGTTTTAAATAGCTAACTCATTATCAATGGCATGATAATTATTAATCAATTTAAATAGCAAAAAATTACCTTGTACACCATTTCAGTTTATTCTGTCATTACACCTATCCAATGAACTGCAAAAATTACTAATTCCTAGTTTTAAAAAAAATCAATTCCTGCACACTTTTCCTGACTAAACAATTTTAACACAAGGTGAACCAGAGCTAGTTCACGGGCACGATTATAGCAAAACCTTGTTTTAAGGCTAAACAATAATCTATTCTGAAAATACTCCAACATGGAAGAAACGTCACAAAATCTACCCTTCATAACAGACGATGCTAATATGACCCATTTTCATAATTAGGTTAGAAAATGAATAAATATAAAAGAAATAGTCAAATTAATAAAGAAATTACAGCATATAAATCAAAGGTCAAATAAATTAGTAAGAATTCAATAGATACCAAACCGAATTTGACGTCTTCAAGAAAATTAGGCTAGCTAGCAGAAAACTTACACCTATCGCGCAAAACAAAAATTTTATTCACTGGTAACAAAACACAATAATACTTAAAATACTCACAAATTATTTACTGCCGGTAATCACCTAATCAAAAATTCACATGAAAACCTAATAAAAATTTCTTTACACATTATTAACACATCACAGTTAGGCCCTCATAGGCACCTCTTTCGCTATCTGGCGGAAGTAGTTTTGTCATTACGTGGCCTTAATTCCCACAATGCAACGCGGTAACAGAAGGAAAATTCAAAAGTTTGAATACGAGTGTTAGCAGAAACTCCAGCATTAAATGTTGTTTTATGAAAACGTATTGTCTTATTCTACTTGTCAATAGTAGAAGAATCATACAGTAAAACATTAAATTCACCATTCAGAGAATAATTTTGGTTGCACAAGTTGAAGATTTAGAGTGAATTTATTATCATACTAAAAACAAGTTTTGTTTTCAGTAGTGAATCAAAATTTACTTCTTACTCAGAAAAATGACTTATGTAATGATACTGTACAGTAATGATAAATGTTATGATGGTGTACAATACAAGTAGGCCTACGTACATAAATTTAAAAGAGAATATTCTATTTTTACTATTATTTTGAAATCTGATGTACCTACTAGAATGGAATACAATTTAAAATTGTAGATTCAAATGAAGAACAGAAAAGCGTCTTAAGCTTTTAATTTTTAACAACTTTTCTTTTGCTAATTGCATCTAGGAGACTCTCAAAGATAGTATAGCCTAGATATGATAAGAACTAATAAGTTAACTTTTTCTATTTTTGCAATCAGTCTTTTGTGATGTAATTACAAACTTTAAGTAAAGATGATGAACTTAATGGACTTTTTTATAAATTATGTACTGTATTAACTATCTTACTTCAATAAGTGGGTCATCTTACAATATTTATCCAATAGTAGCCCTACACAGTTCTTTTCAGCATTCAATTAGATATGTATTTAATTTTTTTAATAAAATATTTAAAAAATGATTCTTGAACACTGTAAAATGTCTCTACAATCAAGTAATTTTTCAATTTTTTTTTATAAATCACATTAGCACAACTTATAGTAGTTTACCAATGTATTTTCTGAATAAATAAGTAGGTTTGTGTTCAAACAATTTAGTGTTGTGATTAGTAACGTAGTAGTCGTTTACTAGTTTATGGAGTAACATTTTTAAATAAGAAAAACTTTAAATGATCCAATATGGCTCCTCCACTGAAGCTTTTCATCAATAATTAACCTGAGGCATTTTGCTTAATTGTTCGGTCACTCAAGGAACACATTTTTTTACATTGCAGAAGTAATATGTGAAAATATTTTAATAAGGGTCCAATACTCATCAAAATTGTTTGTAAACGATACATTGAAATGAAAATAAATGACACCTCAGATATTTATGAGGTGTGATCAAAAAATATGGTAAATAATTTTATTACGAACAAATTACTGATGTTAGATCCATTTGAAATAGTAAGTCTGATTGCCTGATTCTTTGAGATAGTCAATCTCAAGTTTGAACACGTTACAAGTTGTCAATTACTTCTCGATCTGGAAGAGTGAGGTTGCGTTTACCATGTCTGTCATGCATCATTGATTTTGAACAATGTGTTGGCATTAACTTTTGTTTTAAGTTACAAAAAAGTGCCAAAGAAGTTCATGAAATATCAAAATCAGTGTGTGGGAATAATGTGGTAACTAAAATTTGTTTACAAGAGGTATGAGCGATTTAAAAGCGGAAATAAGTTGGTTAAAGATCAGTAACAGTCGGGATGTCCTTCGACCTCAAAAACAGGTGAAAATGTACAAAAAGTGGCAAAACTGGTACCTTCGAACAGATTATTGACTATTTGAGAGCTTACCGAAGAACCGAAAATCTCATATGGGTCCATGCAAAACATTTTAAACGATAATTTGCAAATAAAAAGCATGAGTGTGAAATCTGTTCGGCAGATTTTTGACTACGACACACCTTGCTTCTGATCCACAAGATTTTGGCCGAAAAAAAGATTCCAGTTTGTCCATGTCCACCTTACTCTCTAGATTTAGCACCATTCCCAACATTGAGAGGGCCATGACTGAGCAGCTGAAGACCCTTTCGAAAGAAGCCTTACAGAAATTCTTCCAACCAAGCAATCAATGTTGGGATAAGTGTATTGCTATCCAAGAAGAGTACTTTGAAGGAGATTAATTCAAAACTGATGAAAACTTATCACTTTTTTTTTTATCGAGTGTTGATGCCTACATAAGCCTTGGGCTTGTGCGTAGGTGATATGTGGTGATTTATAGATGAAAAAAATGCCAGACCTGACCGGGAATCAAACCCGGGACCCTGGCATAGTAGCCAGTTGCGCTGATCACTACACCATGGGTCGGCCTATTTTATGAACAAAGTTCATAAAATAATTATTCGCCATATTTTTTGATCACACCTCATATGACTACAAAGACCCAGACATTTTTTTTATAACGATGGTACATGTAGGTCTGCCCATAACAGACAGGTGGAGTGTCAAATTATTTACACTCAATCTGTTCGTTGCAGGGCTAAAATAAATAGTTCTGTTTCTTATCACATGGTCAGTCAATTAAATGACTGAATCATTTAAGAACAGAAGAGGTAGAGGTGTAAAAGACACTAATCAGAGTTATCTTCTCTGAAAGTAATGAATTTCATTGTACAGCCAGACCCTGTGGTGAATGAAGTGAAGTTGTCATTTACAGAGTGGAAAATATGTGCTTTTCAGAGGGCCCGGCATGCTGATAAGCGTACTTTTCCACTCAGTGAGGAAGGCAATGGTAAACCACCTCACTCCTTGTTTTACTTAGTAAAACCTCTAGAGGTTCAAACCAGCCTTTCGGCTGTTGACCTAAACAACAACAACATGTAGGTGTAAATAAAAAATAAAACTTCTACGTTAAATGACAGTTTTAAAGCAATTTAATTAATACTTAAAACATACAATGCTGTTATAATAACAACAATTTAAAATACAGATACAGTCAGTAATATAAAATACATAGTATTCAATAAAATTTATAATAAAAGAATGATTAAGAAAAGATCAAATTGTGAATTAAAAAATCAGTAGTTTGATTTAATAAGTAACAGTTATGAAATACATTAAATTTAAACATAATATTAATTTACTTTACAAGCATATCTTTATAAGATTTAAATTAATTTACTTTATTACACTAATAAAAATACTTAATTTATATATTTTTTATGGTTTGCTTATGTTGAATATATTTTTAACAAGTGTGAAAAATAAAATGTTGTTTTGAATAAAGTAAATTGAAAAATATTAAAGATAACAGACAATACTTGAATATATTTACTACCATTAGTTTTTTGTTAATATATGAACCAAGTAAATAACACTAAATTAAAACATAATACAAAATTTAGTACTCTTCCATTACGTGAACGGCACTCCTATTTCAGAATCCTTTCCGTTTAATTCGCACATTAATATTGTGGTCGTGAATGGAATATGGATATATGTTATTTACAAATGGATATACTATATTTGTAAAACTTGAATTGCGTTAATTAATTATGGTATTGTTTGTGGTATACTGATTATATGATAGCAGTATTGGAGTACAAGAAATATTGTGTGTAGTATATTGATTATTTTCTGTGCATTAAATGGTTTTTTGCAAGACGATAGAGAGATGAAATAGCGAATGACAATTTAGAATCTTCCCGCATGTGAAAAAGATGCAGTGAAATTTTTCCAGTGAAGATTTTTCTGTGAAAAAGCTTATGAAATTACTTTTTACCTGACAGACAGGGTTTGACACTAATTTCTAAGATCTACCTAAAACCTAAAAATTTAACTAACCTTGCTGGTAAATTCAAGTTAGGTTATAGAATAATTAACTAAAAAACAATAGACTCTAAGATCTAAACGTAATAAAAGTGGAAGAATCAGCAGAATTTGGAGTGACGTCTACATAATGGAAGAGTGTACAGGGTAACAAACCCATTATGTGGGCGCCATTATTGCATTCAATAATTAATTAGTCATAATTTATAATAACAAGAAATACATTACTACAGTTTTTGGTCTTAAAATAACCAAACAATATAATCTAATCAATCCATTCATCTATTTAGCATAGAAATGAAAAGAGTCAGTGGAAATTGAAGTGGTGTCTACATAATGGAAGAGTACCCAAAATTTTTTCACAATAAAATCTCTATATCATTCCTGTGAGTAAACATCTACAAATGTCTTAATGCGAAGCAAAATCCCAGTACACCATTAATATCATTGTTGCTTGGAAAATGTAGAAGTACCTGTACTATCTTACATCTTAAAACAAGTAAAAGAATGTATCAATTCGGGAAGGTGAAAAATGTCGCCAACATTTTTTTTTAAGTCTGGCTGTTTTGCAGTTGCTGCTAATGCAGATGATGAGAAGGGTGAGAGATGAAAAAATGCCAGACCTGACCAGGAATCAAACCCGGGACCGCTGCAAACATTGATAGGTCCAATGCCAACTGAATGCCTTCCCATTTAGCTAGAGCACCCTTATTTTAATTTCATCTTCACTAGAAGGCATTTAATTTTAATTACTCACGCCTAAGGAACAAAAAGGGTATAAGTACCTTAAAGTGACAAATATTATTTCTATACCTAGGTATCTAAAGTGTTACAGTTCTAAAAGTTGAGTACATATTCTCAAGTGATACCTAGGAAAAGTAAAACATTTAAATTTTGACCACTGTCTCCTTAGAGGGTAAATACCCTCTTTCTACTTACAGAAAACTATAAAAAAAAGAAACAAAGTATTTAGTAGAATGGCTAAACCCGGTAAAGTAATGAGACAATATGTAATGCGTCTTTTTGGTGCAACAAGCCTGCGCAGTGAAGGCACAATTAATAGTTATGAATGTGAGTAAATTCCAAAAAGAAACAAATGATTTTAACCTTAATTTGGTTAAAAAAATCTGTGTGGTAACTGGACCAGCTTGAAATAATGAGACAAATGCTAGGTGTTTCATCATGGAGATCTTTATGAAGTGCGGCTAAAAACTAACAAGACTTAAGCTAAAACAGAAGAACCATGCCAACGCCAAAATTGTACAACCGACACTGTGTAACATGAAGCTTTCTCTTTCAATAGCCGGCTTTTCCTATATGTAGATAAATTAGTCTGGCCATGACCTTCATTTGTATAAGATCTAATTTTTTGCTTTTGCCGAAAAAATGATAAGCGTTTTAATAGAGCAATTGTCGTTAAATTTCACATAAAACTTGGAAAAACCGGTACTAATACATATATTTTATCAAAAGAGGTATATGGGAATGAAAGTTCATCATGTGTGGGTTTTTGAATAATTTATGCAATTCCCAGATGGCTGAGAATATATTGAAGATGACACACACACCCGGGTTGTACTTCCACAATAAAAACTGGTAAAAATATTCAAAAAATTGGTAATCTGATACAATTTGACAGTCGGTTTACTATTTAAATGATTACTGAAACTGTAGAAATTGACAAAGAATGGGTAAGGAAAATTTTACATAAGAATCTTAACACACTAAAAGTGTGTCTAAAAATTCTTAAAATTTAACAAAAAGAAGCTTGTGAAAATACTTATATTTACACTAAATACCAATGAAAATTACCCAAACTTCTTGAAACGAGTGATAGCATGTGATTAATAATTTTGTTTTTTCACTTATGAACCAAAAACTAAGCATCAATCTATGCATTAGAAAAGCCCAACTTCACTGAGAGCTATAATATGCTTTGAATGAGAACATCAAAATTCAAAGCAATAATAATATTGTTCTTTTTTATATTCATGGGATTGTATACATTAACTTGGTTACTGAAGGTCATACTGTTGTTGTTTAGGCTAACAGCCGAAAGGCTGGTTTGAACCTCTAGAGGTTTTACTAAGTAAAAACGAGGAGTGAGGTGGTTTACACCTGCCTTCCTCACTGAGTTGAAAGAGTATGCTTATCAGCGTGCCAGGCCCTCCGAAAAGCACCCACTTTCCACCCTGCAAATGACACCTTCACTTCATTCACCAGTGGGTCTTGTTGTATACTGAAATTCATTACTCTCAGAGGAGATAACTCTGACTAATGTCATTTGCACCTCTACCTCTTCTGTTCTTAAATAGTTCAGTCATATAAGTGGCTGACTATGTGATAAGAAACAGAACTATTTTTTGTAGCCCTGGAACCAACAGATTGAGTGCAATTAATTTAACACTCCACTTGCCCATTATGAGCAAGTTAAACTGTTAATCAACATTAATACATTAACGTTCTTCCTCAAATCCATGAAAAAATAAAGAAAAATCTGGTGTGAAACACTCACACAACTTTCTCTTGCCAATGCAAATAATTAAAAATAAACCGAACATTATTAATAAAATATTAGAAATAAACAAAAACTAACCTCAAAAACATAACCTTATTTTAATCATGAGTGAATGACGCAAAATGACAATCGAACTCAGTTTGGCTTAAAAATACGGAAAATCACGCTTTCACGCTAAACTAGGCTCTGTAGAGAAAAATGCTCTAAACAAAAGTTGTAGATCTTTTAATTTTCTATAAATTTAATTACATACACTTTTGTCGTAAAATGCATACTAAGACCGAAATGTTAAAAAAATCGATTTTTCTCACGTTTTCGTGAGAAAAAAAAACAGAAAATCGCAAATTACCGCTAAACTAAGCGTTATACAAAAAAATGTTTGAAATAAAAGTTGTAGAATTTTACATTTTCTACAACTTTTATTATATAACGTTTTGCGCTAAAATGCATATTAAAGCCGCAATCTTAAAAAGAAAATGTTTTTACGTAAAAACAGCCTCACGCAGAATTTCAGCAAACATGGCGCCTACCCTATATTGTAGAGCATAAAAAATGTAGTAAACCAGGCGATTTTAAAAAAAATCGTAGGACTAGTTTTTGAGAAAATCGCAAAAAAGTGAAAAATTACACGAATAAACTACCACTTCCGGTTGACCGATTTTGATGAAAATGTTCGTGTCGAGTCCGGTAGTCGTACGTAACTTAAGTTTCAAGTTTCAAGTTCGTACGATGTTCCGTTCTTGAGATATTCTGTTCACACACACACACACACACACACACACACACACACACACACACACACACACACACACACACACACACGCACGCACGCACACACGCGCGCGCGCACACACACACACACACACACACACACACACACACGCACACACAGACCAATCGCTAAAAACATGTTTTTTGGGTTCAGGGGGTCTGAAAACGTATAGATCCGGTGAAAACTCGATTTCGAAAAATCGACATGAAAACAATACTTTCCTTCCTATATATTCATATAGGCAAGAGAAAGTAAAAAAGACCTGAATTGTGGAAGAAAAAGTCATGCATTCTTCATCAAGACAATGCACCAGTTCACACTGCGTTGTTTATCAAGATGTTTTTAGCCAAGTACACCCCAGTGTTAGACGATCCGCCTTATTCACCTGACCTGCACCACACGACTTCTCTCTGTATACTAGAAGGTCAAATCTGCATTAAAAGTTTCAGACCGTTGAAACTGTAAAAGAAAAATCGGCATGCATCATGAAAAAGTTCATAGAAGAAGATGTCTAGTACTGTTTTGAACAATAGAAAATTCACTGAAGGAGTAATACTTAAAAATGTATAACTTTAAAATAAAAAGTTTTACAGCATCAGTCTCGTTATTTCTTAGCGACTCCTCATTTTAACTCAAAAATACATACAATTCTTTATAATAATAAAAAATAAATAAAAATTTAAGTTTTTAAGAATAATATTAGGCCTAATAAATAAAATAATCTTATAATTTAATATTTACAAGATAAAAGTTTTAATATTTTTATTTTATTTTTAATATAATCTTAGTAAGTAATTGTTCCCTGTATTAAATAAAGAGTATGTGATTACAAATGTGTAATAATTAATAATAAATCTTATTACTTTTTTAATATTACAAATTTAATAGTTTATTATATATTTATAAAAAAAAGTTTTAAAATTTGTAACGTACTAGAATCAAAATAACATGACAGCAAAGCTTATACAGAGAGAAATTTTGGACATCTTAAATAAATTGTGAATTTCAGTAACCAGACATCTACTTTTTTTCACAAAATGAGTTTTCGGTGCTACTATAGTACGTGGCCTACCACGTTATGTTTAGTGGAATTTGTATTTCTTGATGTGGTAGCACTGTCCACTAGCACTTTTGGCACGTAAATATTCACATATATTACTGGTTATGTGAACTACAAAAGATTATGTGAACTACATAAGGTTATGTGAACATTAGGTTTTATAAAATATTTACATATTTTGTGTGTGTATTTTGTGGTGTAGTGGTCAGAGCAACTGGCTACTATGCCGGGGTCCCGGGTTCGATTCCCGGTCAGGTCTGGCATTTTTTTCATCTGTAAATCACCACATATCAGTTTAAACTATAAAATTCCCCCTAAATTTCTTGAGGTTGCAATTATTCTGTTATATTGTTCCCCGAGCGACCAGGTGTTCCTTAACACGATGTTGCCATCATAGGGCTTCTTGGCCCTCTCAACCAGGATTCAGGATTCAGGATTCCACATATCATTACCTACGCACAAGCCCAAGGCTTATGTAGGAATCATTACACAATAAAAAAAAAAAAAAAAAAAATTTACTGGTTATATGAACTTACATTAGGTTACCTGCATTCAAAGGTTAACCATCAGCAAAATTATGTAGATCCATAAACAGGAGCCAATACACAAGCAATTGATAGATTATGGTTGGACACAATAGTAAACATTCTTAAACTTAAAAGAGGCGTTCCGAAATAATTATTTCATTCGCACCTCGACCGTATATCATAGGAAATTATGAGAAAAGTAGAACCTGATTTGTTTGTTGCTTTTCTTAATGACATTCACAGAGTAATTAAAAAGTATACTATTATAATTATTGTATATAATTTGTCCTTTTTTCTTAATATTACATAACCAGTAAAATATGTGAATATTTACGCGCCTAAATTGCTAGTGGACAGTGCTACCACATCAAGAAATACAAATTTCATTAAACATAACGCGGTAGGCCACGTACTATAGTAGCACCAAGTTTTCTATTGATAAATAATAATCTTTTTTTTGGCACAGAAACCCGATATGTTGTATGGAAAAGAATATTATTATATTACCACAGTAATTTATTATATATTTCAAAAACAACACAAATCTTGACTTAAGCTACTTTTTGAAAGTTCTTCAAATGGATATTTGAAATCACAATTGACAATCGCTGCTGTTTTCCCACCAGATTAAACCGGACTAAAACAATACTAAATTTTTATTTTGGCACTTGAGCCAAAAAGACAGTTAGTATAAAATTGCTTTAAATTGTTAAATAACACTGATTGGACAAACAGATTTATATGGTGAACAGTCATACATGAGCAAACATCACTGGTGTTCCTGTAAAAATTTATGCTTACTCATGCCAAAATACGGCATTACATAGCGATAAAATTTAGTGGTTGGTTGAAATAACAAAAAATTCAAGATAATAAAAAAAAACCTGAAAAATGGTATTTTTTTCAAAGTTGGTATTGCTGTAATTTTGTATCTTTTTTTTAAATGTCAAACACCAATGAGGTATATTCAATGCTAGTAGTTTCACTCTATTTTTGGTCTGGAGTAGATACATAAATTTGAACAGGCCCCTCCCCCAGTGGAGTTTGTTCATGTGTAGTTTTCAGCTTGTATAAAAAGTTAACCCAAAAAGTAAACCCAACTGGTTTACTTAATAGAAATAGCAATTTACTATTAGGTGGCAGACTTCGGTAACCTGAACGCCGAATTCAAGATTTTCAGCATTTATTTTACTCAAGTGTTTATTATTTTTAGCCTGAAATAACAAAGAATGATTTTCGGAAACCCCACATGCTTACCATATAAAAATATTTTCAAAAGACTGACAAAAAATTGAACGTTTTAAAACAATGTATAATAGTTTAGGTACAATTTTTTTAAAGAGAAAATCTGCCCAGTAAATAAAATATAATAATATTGAAGGTTTTTCGTCCCTCAAGTGTTTCTTTAATTCAAAATTCAAATGGCCTCCGGGCCAGCCCAGTCAGTCAGCTGGTAAAAAGTCACTTTTATTTGTTAAGTAACACCGGTTGGGCAAGCGACTTTAATGGTGACCAGCTGACAGCCATACATGAACAAACTCTACGGGGGGTCCCTGTTCAAACTCATGCCAAATCCACTTAAAAAATACACCGAAAAGCAGCGATCAAATTGGGTAGTTGTCGATAATGTACAGTTCCCGATAACAAATAAAAAAGCTAAAAAAAAAAAAAAAATCAAATATATTAGTTATTTAACAGTTATTTTTTAACGTATTAAATGACATGTACTTTTTAAGACTTTTAGTGTTAGTGAAAAAATTTCTGATTTTCAGGTTTAAAAATTGAAAATTTTCCAGCTCTATTTTATCGTTTAGCTAATACTGTCATGTGATTTAAATGTTATTAACGTATATAATAGAATGCGGTTATTATTAAAGATACAAAGACTGTTAGGCAATACATTAATTAATTAATTTTATGTATTATGTATAATATATTATTTAGTAATAAGCATATAAATTTGACAAAAATACATTACGGTTTATAATTACTAAAATATTTATTAATAAAAATATTATAATAATTAATCTACCATATTAATATTCTATATTATTATTGCTAATAATGAATCTGTAATAATATTTTTAGGTTATAATGTTTTACTAGTTTTGAAAGAGTTGAACGGATATCATGGATAATATTGCTATTTCTACAACAAAATAATCGTCAGTTATCGTACAACAGGTTTTCTTGGAATTCAAGATATAATTAAGAAATTTTATAAGTTTCAGATGAAATCTTTTGGAAAAATAATTTGGAGTTGTAAATAACAGTTTAATTTACTAGGAGCTGTTTTTGAGAAAATTGCAAAAAAGTGAAAAATGACACAAATAAACTACTACTTCTGGTTGACCGATTTTGATGAAAATGTTTTTATCGGGTCCTCTAGTAGTATGTAACTTAATTTTCAAGTTTCAGCTTCGTACAATGTTCTGTTCTTGAGATATTGTGTTCACATACACAGACCAATCGCTAAAAACATGTTTTTTGGGTTCTGAAAACGTGTAGATCCGGTGAAAACTCGATTTTAAAAAATCACCATGAAAACAATACTTTCCTTCCTATATATTCATACAGGCAAGAGAAAGTAAAAAGAGTTGGGACCTTGAATGAATGTCAGTCAGTGGATCGGATTGCAAAGAAAGTACTTTAATATTTTCTGGATGGATGGAGAAGTTGAAACAGATTTAGTAATCGATAAACAGCAGAACAGATTGGGAACCTTATCCATGATAATTTGATGAAAAGAAGTTTATGACTGATTACAAAAAGCCTTAACAATATATTTCCATAATAAGTACAATACTAATACAAGTTGTATTAAAATCGTACAAAGCATTTACTAAAATTTTAAAACTTTTTATATAAATACAAGTATTTATACTGCTATTTTAATACCCTTACTTGTGCTTTTATCATTACAAAATTAATTACATATTTTTCTACTTTTTCTTTTAAAACTAATTTCTAATTTTTTATTTCATTTAAATAGCAAAGTTTTATTTTGTATTTTTTCAAGAGGCACATATAAAATATTCTTAACTATTAAAAACATGGTTTAGTTCGGTTGGAAAAGAATTTTCTACGTTTTATTTAAGAAACTTCTGCTATGATAAGTGTTTTGTTCATTTATTTATAAAATTATATTGTGTTATTATGGTTCATGTCATATGGTAGTTTATAATTGTGACTGAATATTATAAGGATAAGTCAATTATAAACAGGATTTTATTTTTTTTTAAATTATTCATTGAAAAATAATAATTTTTTATATAATTTCCTGCTATAGAAATATATTTTTTCAAGCGAGAAGGAAGGATTTTGATTCTTCTTCTTCTTACATCTGGTTGGTATCAGCTGGTTGTATCAGGAGCCAATTGCACTTGAATACCTCCATACTCTCGTGAACTTCAAATCACTGCCCTCCTATTGCTTCTTTAAGCGATACAAACAAATGAAAATCGCTGGGTGCTACGTTTGGACTGTACGGAGGATCATCAAGGTGAGTCAAGTGCATTTCTTTCAGTTTTTAGACTGTTAGAGATGCAGTATGGGGCCTCAAATTGTCGTGTATGAGGATGGCCTCTTGAATGGATTGGTCTCATCTTTTGTTGCGATATACAGTCCTCGCCTTATTCAACAGCTTGCAGTAGCAGCATTGGTTGTGTGTCGTTCATGGAAACAATCAATGAGCAAAATACCTAACCGGTTGAAAGAATCTTGCCAGCTGACAGTCAAGTGTTGGCTTTCACTGGAACTGTCTCCATTTTCCTCCAGCACTCCATACTGGCTTGTTTCGACTCAGGGATGTAATGGTGGACCCACGTATCATCACAGGTGATGATCCGATTCAAAAATGCACCACCTTCTTTTGCAAACCTTGCTGTAAGTCTTTGACAAATTTCCAAACATCTCAACTTATGATCACAAGGTGAGGGACCCATCTGGCACACACTTTACGGAACTTTACGTCGTTTGTGATGAACCCTTGACTGCTACCATAACTTATTCCGAACTGTTCTGCTATTTCATATGCATTTACCTGTTGATTGAAGAGTGCCTTGAATTGCGCGAATCTTTTCGTCCGTAATGCTGTTTTGAGGATGGCGATCATGTTCCTGATTTTTCACTCGTTCTTGTCCATCCTTGAACTCATCCTTGTCTATACGCCAGACAAAAACACGAGTCCTTGACTGTGTTTGGTCCCCAAACTGGGCAGTTAATCTCTGAAAAATTTCCGATGCTTGAACTACTTCATGAGCAAATTTTATAATTATGTGCTGCGGAATGAAGAGGTGCATCTGCTGCTTTGACATCATGAGCACTAATGATGCATTGATTAGGAGTGTGGAATGGCCGGTTCTCACAAATCCTAATAACCCCACCCAAGAACATTTAAAGCATGAGCCCAGTAATACCAACTGTAGACACTCAGGAACAAGAATCCTGTTTATATTTGATTAACCCTCATATGTGTGTCAGTAATTAGGTACTTATATTAACTTTTTAACTAACATAAGAAGGTTTAGAAATAATTCTGATCCATTATAATTTATATTGATGTATTCTGTTCACTGATTAATAATATAAAGTGCCTAGTACAGGTTCCATACTTCATGA
Source organism: Catonia carolina (assembly GCA_035578175.1). Classification (NCBI taxonomy): domain Eukaryota; kingdom Metazoa; phylum Arthropoda; class Insecta; order Hemiptera; family Achilidae; genus Catonia; species Catonia carolina. Next base: position 43,260,307 of record JAQMRL010000006.1, on the reverse strand, counting down.
CAAATAAATTAAAAAATATATTTGCAGTATTTTTTTCTAGTATACTGTTCTATTACTATATTAACTATTACAATGTTCTATACTATTAAAAAGAAACACTAAAAAAAATTTAACAAATTTTTTTTGTTACTTTTCACATCTTTTTCTTGCAGCAATGCTTCAGAATTTTTTCAAAACAAGTAGATCTGGTCGAAAAGCTATTTACATGATTCAGTAAAACAAGCATAACTTGAAACCATGATAATTTAATTTCTGTATATTATTAACCTCTGGGAAAAAACACTTTGGGCTATTACAGGTTATTTTAATATTCAGCCAATACAAAGTACTGGACACAGCACATAAATAAAAATTAAGAGATGTAGAAATACTTAAATCTAATAGATTAATCTCTCTTTGGCTGTAACAGGCTTGTCATCTGCTGTATTACCATATTAATAATGTTGTCCATTTATTCAAGTTCAAAATCATTCGAATTTACCATCTGGAAAATATCATTTTGGTTAACACTTTCACAACCCAGTATTTCATAAGATCAAGTAGGTTTTTTCAGATTCTTGTACAATGAAGGAAATATAATGGAGAGGCGAAACGAGAGTAATGGTATCAGCATATATCACTCAGCACGTACCGTACACTACCGTATTTCCTTAGCAACCCTTTTTTTTGATACAAGGTCCGTTAAAAAGGTATCTGACCTTTGGCTGGGGAAAGAAATGGCATACCTTGAGCGTTGGAAACCTAATCACTCTCAAAGTAGTCTCTTTGGGACTCCACACATTTCTCCTAGCAGTGCCGCCATTGTTGAAAGCATTCTGAGAAGGCCTCTTTCAGAATTGAGGTTAGCCCGGCTGTCATTGCTGCCATGTCCTCTCTTGTATGAAATCGTGTTCCTTTCAATGGCCTCTTGAGTTAGGGGAACAGCCAGAAGTTGTAGGGGCCAATTCACGAGAGTAAGGAGCCTGTTGAACCACAGGAATCTGGTTTTTCGCCAAAAAATCTGAATTAAGTACAAGGAATGTGCTGGAGCATTGTTGTGATGGAGGAGCCAATTTACTTTTGACCAAAACTCGGGTCTCTTGTGCCGCAAAGCATCAGGTAAGTGATGGAGGACATCCCTGTAATACTCTTTGGCGATTGTTTGACCCTGTAGTGCATCACACTGTGGGACTCAAAGAAAGCAGTCACTTTGACGTTGCTGCGCACTTGGCAGGCCTTCTTTGGTCTTGGTGGTGTGGAAGCCTCCACTGTGACAAGTGGGATTTGGTTTCCGGGTCATACCCGTACACCTAAGACTCGTCACCAGTGATTATGGTGTTCATAATGTCGGGGGGGGGGGGGGGGGGGGTTGTGGAATTTGTGGATGCAGTAACGCTGCTCCAATCGTTCCATCATTTTCCTGGGGGAAAACCGATGAGAGCACTACACACTACTTCACTCAATTGCTACTTTTGCCAGCGACTGACACTATCAACAGGTGGGAAAAAATTCACGCACGTGCACGAAGGTTCAAGGATGGCTTATGCAAGCGCTCTTGATTCACATCCATCAGCTAATTGCAAAAAGAAAATAAAGTTGGATACTTTTCTAACAGACCTCGTATGGGAGCTCTTATTGTATTAAAATTTGTAATAATCCTGAAAAACTAAATTACTAAGTAACATTTCATAATATAAGCACATCAAAATATTTTAATTTAATGGGGAAATGCATTCTTAATTTTTAGTTCATTTAAAACCGTTTTAAAATGTAATAATTTTCCAGACTCTGGCCAGTAAATTAACCAAGGCCTCCATTTTGTAGCATAGCACATTTACATAAGTTAACCTATTTTATGTTGTTACCTTTCTAAAGTTAAACTTGTATCAATGAACAAAATACAAACAACTTTAAATTAATAATGTTGATCAAGATTTACAACAACTTCATATTTTTATATAAAACAAAAATTTGTTCAATAAGAAATTTTTTCAGTAAAAATTATTTAAAATTTAATCTAATTTTTTACAATTTATATTTTAAAGCTCTTAACTTATAACTTAATTCTAAAGTTTTGTTTAAAAATTCTTATGTTTTACATGAAGAAATTAATATCATATATTTTTTTCTACAATAATTAATGTTTCATTATTTTGAGAATTTTTTCTCAGTGAAGTTTAATTTGTTTCTAATGAATATTTATTTGATTTGCAGGCTAAAAAAGTAATAATAATAATACTTGCATTAATAATGCAATAAAAATTCAGACTGATCAGACTACAGCTAGAGTGAAATTGGACATATAATGAGAATGAATATAGTTATTTAGAATTTCCCACAAAAATATAATGTAACTATTTGATTCATAATCTTAGGTTTTATTCAAATTGGTGACTTCTATGAGGGATATCCAGAGAGTACATTCTAATTTTAAAATATAATTTCCGCAGAAATGGAGTAGTTTGGTGCGAATACATGCTGTGTATAAACATTTAAAATTTGTTTACTATCCTTTTGTGGCTGTCTTGATTTTCATTCATTTATGATTTCAACGTAACAAATATAAACGTTAATGATTTCAACCATTATCAAAGTAGACGCTCGTTTCATTCAAAATTAATAAATCACACGAATCCAGAGATATGAACATTGTCACAAACACGTCTACCACAAAATCTAGAAAGATGATTAAAAAGATGCTGGAATAGGGATCTCATATAAAACAGCGACAAGGGTTTGTCATTGTATAAAAACAGGAAATTAAACGTGTACATCATAACTAATACAGCTGGTTGTATAAATATACAATTTTAGTTGATACCAAAAAAATGTATGATTTCACTCAAACATTTATATGTTTTGGTGGATCCACCATTATCAGTGTAGATGAAACAACAAAAATTTAAACTTTAAGATGTCATTCGAGAGCAAGCTCCTACTATACAAAGCCATCTTGAAACCGCTGTGGAGTTATGGGTTACCGTTTTGGCGATCAGCTGCAAAATCAAATCTTGCCATCACCCAACGATTCCAGTCAAAAATTGCACAGATTATAACAAATGCTCTATCATATGTGACAAATGATCCTCTGCATAAGGACTTACGTGTCAACACCGTGAAAGAAGAAATTACACAACTACGTTAAAAATATCAAGAAAAATTATCAGATCACCCAAATTCTTTGGCACTTTTTGGTACTTGATAATAGCGAAGATATGACAGGACTAAAAAGAATAAAATTGCTTAACCTTCCATTTAGATTTACCGACTAACCTACAATGTAAACAATTGAAATCCATATTAATCTCTATCAACATCATTTTCTTCCTCTACGCATTTTTTATCTGAGTTTAGGCCTAATGTTTTCAAAAATTGAAAATAATTTTGTTTTCTTTTGGAAGCAATACCATTGGGCCGGCCGCATTGGCGCAGTTGGTAACGTGCTCGCCTCTCATCATGCGGTCCTGGGTTCAAATCCCACTCAGGCACGGCATATTTTCATACGTTACAAAAAAATCATTTCATCCTTCATTGTACAATAGTTACACCCCTACGTCGTCGCTAATGACCGTTGTAGTTGATGCAACATTAAATAAATTAATTTAAAAAGAAAATACCATTGGGTATTGTGTTTGACATGTGATAACTTACATATTATTTACTTATAGTTTTTGTTTTTAAACTGATTGTAAATAAATTCAGATGTTAAAAAAAGTTAAGTTAAAGAAAAAAAAATAAAGGGCTTGACACCTTTTTCGACCTTATGTAAATTGTTAAGGGACAAATTTTTTAGTTACACTACAAAATAACATCACTGAAATTCAACCACCCAACTTTTCTAGAACTTAGTAAACAATAAATACTGGTTTAAGGTTGAATACCATTTTCATCCTCTTAGTAATACATTTTAGAAATCTTTAAGAGGTAATTTTTGTAGCTGAACTATAAGTAACATCTCCATCGAGTTTCAGCCATCTAGGTTATCCAGAACTTAGTAAACGGAAAATATCGGTTTATGGGTTGAACACCCTTTTCGACCCCGTAATGGTGGAATATCAAAACCGTTTATGTTTAACTTTTCTATTTACCCTTAGGGAATATTCTCTCTAAATTTCAGATTTCTAGATATTGTGCAAGTAGTAGAATTAGTGATGAGTCAGTGAGTCAATGAGACTTTCTCAATTACGTCTACAGATAACATACAGACAATCATTCCATTGATTGAATCATTAATGAATAAAGTATAATAAACAAATGAATATTGAATGTGATTAATATAATTTTACAGGTGATAACTCTGTTTGGAGACATTTATATTGATAAACTACAACAAAAAATAAAGTAATAACAGATTGTACACTTACAGTGAGACAGGTAGTAGCAGTGTGGTGGGAACATAGTTCTCGGGCCCTTTGGCCCCCTTTTCCGTAGAAGCAGCTAAATGATAAGTATGACTCAAGTAATGAGGGTGTGTATGAGTATGGTGTGGAAGTGTGTGAGTGTGAGGATGGATGCAGGTATGACCGTTGATCATAAGATGAATGGTCAGTAATGCCTCGGGTCGGGGTTAATCGGGAAAGTTTTTTATCGTGGTGGGGTCGGAAGTGTTATGCGGTTAGTTTGTGTTTTGAGAGAGGATGTCGCGTGGTCAAGTAGGTTTGCTCATTGAGCCTCGGCTGAATGGGCAGTAAATCCTAGGAGACAGGTTGTTGTTGTTTAGGTCATCAGCCTAAAAGCTGGTTTGAATCTGTAGAGGTTTTACTAAGTAAAACAAGGAGCGAGGTGGTTTACCATTGCCTTCCTCACTGAGTGGAAAAGTACGCTTATCAGTATGCCAGGCCCTCTGAAAAGCACATATTTTCCACTCTGCAAATGACACCTTCACTTCATTCACCACAGGGTCTGGCTGTATAATGAAATTCATTACTTTCAGAGCAGATAGCTCTGATTAGTGTATTTTACACCTCTACCTCTTCTGTTCTTAAATGATTCAGTCATTAAATTGGCTGACCATGTTATAAGAAACAGAACTATTTATTTTAGCCCTGCAACGAACAGATTGAGTGTAAATAATTTGACACTCCACCTGTCTGTTATGGGCAGAGGAGACAGGGTGTAAAATAAATACAAAATGAAATAGTGGAGGTTGGTTGAATGACCATGTCATGCCGGGTACTGAGTAATGCCTTTTTAGCCGGGTCTGGTACCCAGCATAGAGAAGGGGCGGTTAGGTTTAGCGGGTAAAAACCCCATATAACCATTGTGCGCGCAATGGTATCTTTCAGGGCCACTTGGCTCTAAGAAGATTCCCCCGCTCTGGACAACAGAAAAAAAAGGTAGTAGCAGTCTTATTCCTGTAGAATGGAGAGGACAGGTTCACAAGCCATAATAAATGGAGCCATCAATATATCGCAAACAAAAGGAACTGAAAAGGAATTTATCCGGAAAGGCAAGGAAAACCTTCCCAGAACAGCATACAATGAAAACATTAACTTCTTTATAAAACTGTTACTGATAAACTGAACTATCACCAACTGCATAAACTCATTGATTCTGAAATTTTACATGTAGTCTACACTACAAATCTTTTAAATAAAGATATACATACACAAAATCAGGTACCATCATGAAAAGTTACTAAAAATTACAAAATTACTTCAGAAAATGTACATGTGTTACATCCTACAAAAACAAAACAATCTAATTTTAAGTTTAAAAAATAATCCATCACAACTTTCTGGATATCCCAGGAATAATACTTTTAACATTATATTGTGATTAAAACATTATTATTTTATTACACATCCTATGTAGGATTTTTAAACAGCCGTATTATTTAAAATTGAAATATATATTTTCTAACCACCAGAATACGGTAACATAAAACACTTACCAATGTTTATAGCGCTTTCGTGTATCTTGTACACATCTTCAGTAAATTAAAATTTATTACAAGTCACAATTTAAAACTTCCTGCTCCTACCACCTGGTAGTGGTGGTAGGAGCAGGAAGTTTTAAATTGTGACTTGTAATAAATTTTAATTTACTGAAGATGTGTACAAGATACACGAAACCGCTATAAAAATTGGTAAGTGTTTTATGTTACCGTATTCTGGTGGTTAGAAATATATATTTCAATTTAAAACATTATTATATTACTAAAAACAAAAAGTGTACATCAGTTTGTCTTATACACTTTTTTTGAGATAAGAAATTTAAATTTTTGTATTTTATAAAAGTTTATTTTAAAAATTAGGAACCAAACTAGTTAATTTTGATTATAATCTTCATATTAAACTTAAGTTTTCAATATTAATTTTAGCTAAATTATTGACTAGAAAAATTTTAATTAAAATACTCTAACCTTAAAAAATGTAAAGTTAACACAATTATCAAATAATCAATAAATTAATAGACATGAAAAAATAATAAATTAATACAAATATTGATTACAAATTTACACTAATATTTATTTAAATTACAGTTAACTAATCAAGCTTAATAAATATATAGTAAACTATAATTTTTAAAAACTTTTAATTCGTTCGGCAGAATAAAGTATTTTTAACAGTCGACGGTGTTGATAAATTTATATTGCTTAAACATTTAAAGATTTTCTGTTTAGAATAATGTAGTTGATCAAAGCGATGCTGAATGTCGATAAACTTATCACTGTCTCATACGTCTATCTGAAAATCCAACCATAAGTTTGCGATTTAAAATATGGTATAAAACAAAACCAAAAAGTCAATCTCTTATGTAATATTATAAATTTATTAAACCTCGATTTGTAGGCTTAATAATTTTTAATTTATTTGGTTATTAGTGACATTTTTTAGTTACGGTACAGAATCGGTGGCGGTGGCTTTCAATGTAGCCTATAATAATTCCGGAACCAAGCTGAGAATTGAACCAAAGACCTTCTGATTTGCAGTGTCCAGTATAGTCTAGCACTCTAACCACATAGTTATGGAGGTGGCCTATTTCTATATTATAGAACTGTCAGAATTGCCAAATTGGTAGTTTAATAGAATTCTCCATTAAAAAAATCACGTGTACAAGATGTTTGAATTTCACAAATAAATTTGAAAAATTCTTAGACCAGCCACAAACATAAGCAACTTGACATTTGATTCTATGACATAAATCATAAAGTAAATTGCTCACCAAAATTACACAAGAATCAGATGACAACATAACCTCATAATGATAGTGATGTAACATTACTCGAAGCCTGTTGTTGTTTAGGTCATCAGCCGAAAGGCTGGTTTGAACCTGTAGAGGTTTTACTAAGTAAAACGAGGAGTGAGGTGGTTTACCATTGCCTTCGTCACTGAGTGGAAAAGTAGGCTTATCAGCATGCCGAGCCCTCTTAAAAGCACATATTTTCCACTCTGCAAATGACACCTTCACTTCATTCACCACAGGGTCTGGCTGTATAGTGAAATTCATTACTTTCAGAGGAGATAACTCTGACTAGTGTCTTTTACACCTCTACCTCTTCTGTTCTTAAATGATTCAGTCATTTAATTGGCTGACCATGTGATAAGAAGCAGAACTATTTATTTTAGCCCTGCAATGAACAGATTGAGCGTAAATAATTTGACACTCCACCTGTCTGATATGGGCAAACTCAAAGCCTACCAAAGTAATTTAATGGTAACTTTTCTAAAAGAACAAGAAATTCATCACCAAGATTTCTTGGTGATAAAGATACTTTAAACCTCATTAACAATAGTTATTTACAAAAAAAAATTTTTTTTTTTGGGAAATGGGTAATACAGAATGTGATAAAACTTGTTGGATTTAGGTCAATATAAGTAATAGTGTTTACAGAAATATAATACATTGACAGGGAAATATTTTATTGCTGTTTTAGTGTGGTGGGTAGGCTACATTGCTGAACAAATTTTATGTAAACCGATATTGCATGCAGGCCGTCTGTAAGTCAACATACAAACACAGTTCTTAATTTGTTTGAAAGCCGTGACGGTTTTTTATAGGAATTTGCCCTTGTTATAAACAGTTGGATCTACTGTATGATGTAGCAAAGGGGGAAGGGAGTGGTGCATGACAAAATACTATAGCCTGATTTTCGTAAGTAGAGCGCTGGACAAAACGTGGGTCTGCATTAGTATAGTCTTGTATGTACTGCAATAGTGCAGCATATGTAATCAACAATCGAATAGCATGCCTTCAAAATACAATGGGTGTTGTCAATTTTCAACAACACTCTGACTGTACATAAACATAATGTCAATAAACATAACGTTAACGAAAGTAGAGAAGTGGATGTATTTATTCATAATAATAGTTTAGAGCATGTAGAAACAGTGAAGTTCCTGGGAGTATCTCTAGATAGATCTTTGTCTTGGGACTTCTATACCAATCAAGTTTGTAGTAAAATATCATCTGGGGTATTTGCACTAAAACAAATTGCCAGATTAAATGATAAAAAATTACTAATGGCAGCTTATCATGGCCTCATTCTGTCTCATATCCGTTATGGTATCTTAGTATGGGGTAATTCTAGCATGGGTAATATGAATAGGGTTTTTAAAATTCAAAAGAAAGCTATTAGGTGTATGGTGGGAGCTAACCAGCTAACCTCATGCAGGCCACTGTTTAAGGAGCTTAAATTGCTTACAGTTCCCTCTCTCTACATTTTTGAGGTGATTATGTATGTTAGGCAAAATAATTTTATGCAGAATTTCAATGTTCACAATCATAACACGAGAAACAGGAATGATTATTATGTGGCTAATCGCTCCACAAAATTGTTTGAACAAAAACCTACTTATGCAGGGAGAAAATTCATGAATAAATTACCCCAATTTTTAAAATGTTGTGAGGATTTGAATTCCTTTAAAAAAAATCTGAAAAATTACTTGATCGTGAAACTTTTTATAGCGTACAAGAATTTCTTTCTTGATAGTAGTGATACATTGTGTGATTCTTATATGTATTTCAGGTGTTGTATCCGACATGTCCTATACTCCTCCTGGAGTCTCCAGGGCGAAAAAAAAAATACATCTAACTGTAGATTGGAGGGGTATGCGGGGTCGAAGTCAAGTATGCGCAAGCATAGTCCAGCACTCACAGCAATTGGCTTGGCCTTTACCTGCAGTGTTCCCAAACAAGTCACCCTCATGTAATTCTCCTGTAACCGACAGAACTGTGAAATATACGTATGTGTATATAAAATTATGCTTCTCAAATGATTTTTCACAAGTAAAATCTAACAATATGAATATGTGTGTGACGTTATGGGAAAGGAATGTAATATGGCCGCTGTGTATTTCAAGCGGAACACTACAGAACAGCCGGAACCTTACAGGTTAATGAACACTTATTCAGAAAGATTTCAGTCTTTTTACTGAATGCGCAGAGAAACATTTAATTTATTTACCAAAAAAATTGCTCTATTATTTAAAAAACAGAATCTGTTATTGCATATTCCTTGTAATTAGTATCTGATACTAATTACAAGGAATATGCAATAACTGAAGAACAGCTTTTGAAATTTCTTCGGAAAATTTTTCCTCATGCATTATCCACTAAATCTTGGTGTATTCTGTTCATGTATAATTATAAAAATATAAAAATGGAAAATTTTCAACTGCATATACAAATTTTATATTATATTCCGGATAATCTTTCATTTTTCAACATAAAAATGAAAAATAGCACATTCATTGAAACAACGAAGACAGGACAATGAAATAATTTTTTTTACTGTACAAGCAACAAAAAATGAAGCATATTGCACTTAAACCTTTGTGTTCATCATGTCACTATTGTATCATTTTGGTGAGCGCTCAGCCTAAGACATTTGTCATGAAACAGATGACTGTACAACTTTGGACAATTATTGCAAGCAACAAATATAATTTTACTAAAATTTAGCATCAGCGAGTATATCTTTGAGCAGATAGTTCTAAATACCAAGGTAGTTCAATAAGTAACGCCCATTTCCTGTCTGCCGTCACTTACACTGCTCTAGTGTTATTTTTCAAAGAATGGAAGGAGAAACCAGTTTTGTTCTTCATCAAAAGAGACAATTTAGACCTCAGCAGGATTATCTAGCCCACAAAGACAGCTTGTGAATAATGACAGCTCCTCTGTCCTCTGTCAATTTACATCCACGTAGAACTTTGTTCAGTCATTTATTTATTTTGGGTCAAAAAAATGAAACCACCTGATACTCAAAAAATGTTTATAATTGAAATATAAGATTCAAAAGTTATTCTTATCAGAAACACACATGGTGTGATTTTTTTTACTTAAAGCCATTCAACTACATCTAATGAACCATGTGCAAGAAGCCTGATGTCACCAACAAGCAATATTGCTTTGTACATCAATTTGACAAACTTGTTTATTCCTGGGACAAATGTTTATCACATTCTAGAAATTACCTATATAGAAAACTAAAAAGTATGTCGATGTTATCTCATTTTAATAATCACTTAGCCGACTTCATTGGTAGGTTTCTTGAGCTTCTTTTTAGCCCAGTACTTCTTTTGTTCTCTCAGAACTTAATTTTCTTTCTTCATCTGAAATCTCCCTTACTTACTATTCTGTTTGAAAGATTTTGGTTTGTTCTTAAACCTCTTTAATTTTGTCTGTCTTGCTCTTCGAATCTTCTATTGTTAATTTATAGTTGCCTCTTATCTTCCTTGATTCATGTAGTCCATTGCTCGTACTATTCCAAAAGAATTCTGATTTTATTATTTTTTTATGAAATATTTTAAATGAAAAAAGGACGTTACTTTTTGAACATCCCTTGTTCAGTTATTTTTCTATTAAGGTGACAAAATATATCACGAGTATTAGATCATCTCTCATTTTGTAGTCCACAGCATAAATTGTTGTACAATAAAAACTGCAGGAGACAAGCCAATGTTGTCTTTCATTGCCAATATTCACTAACAGATGTCAATGTTGTATAGTAATATTTCTCACACTATATGTTTCATATCGCACAAACAGACATCTGTGGCATATTATGACAATTTTTTGGATATACATTTTGTACGATACCTGTCGTATTACTTATGTGTGCGGTCGCTCTAAACGTCCATAATATATGGAGATGAACAAACTCAAAAAAATATATAACTTTACATAATTTTATAACATTTTATGGTCAGCAACTTTGCATTTAATTTAATTTTGAAAGGTATTAAAACAGTATGCAAAAAATTTAATAATTTTGTTCACTTTTCAAATATTAATCAGAACATGAAATGGTCAAAAAATACGAATATGACTAGAATTTATAATATTGTGAATATATTTAAGAGGAAAACAGCAGATTTCTACATAAAATTAACTAAAATATTACTCTATGATTGTTTAGAAATTTTGGTGGGCTATTTTGAATTTAATTTATTTTTCAAATGGTACGAAGGCTATAAGAACCATCATTTCCGCATAAAATCTTGAGAGGAAGCCATTATTGAAGTAAACAATAATAAATATTATCTTCACATCTTGGTTTTCTAGGCGATTTATTATAATGTGCAATAATATGTAAAAACATTAGAAATTAATGAAACGTACTATAATTGTACTACACTTTTAATGAATTGAGCTTATATCCTCATAAAGTAACGACATATTTTTTTCTATTTGTTTCTTTGTAAAAGTCATTGTTATACCCACCTATATTATATGAGGGTTGTTTGGAAAGTAAGGCCTGAATCGTTGTAGCTAATTGAATGTCCCACAAATATTGAAATGTGCATGTGCACTGACTTCTGGCATGCCTTGCTCGTCAAACGATGCCATTTGCATTGGTATTGTTGCAATGCTGTTTACAGCGTCAGTTCAAAATATTTAAAACAATTGATCAGCCCATTGATTGTGAAATATAGTCAGTGATTCAGTTTTTAACAGCAAGGAACATTTCAGCAGCGGAAATTTATCGACAGATAATAGAAGTGTATGACCCCAGTGCAATGAGTTGCAGTGACGTGGCCTACTGACATCTGAAGTTTTGTCGCTGTGTGACAATGCCAGACCCCATTCTGGCATTCACACCCGAAATCTGATCAGATCTTTAGGATGGAAGCAGATTGACCACCCACCATACAGTCCAGTTTTGGCGCCAAGTGCTTCATCACAGATGACGAGGTGAAAGATGCAATTAAACACTTGTCATCCTATTATCCTCATAAGCGGCAGACGCCTAGTCTATGACTTAGACGTACAAAAGCTTGTAGAACATTGACAAATGTTTAAAGAAATATTGAAACTAAGTAGAATAATAACGAAACATGTAAAAAATTAAATAAATTTTTTTTTTGAAAACTGTGATGGTTTAAGTTTTATACAAAATCACACTTTACTTTCCAAATAACTCTCGTTTACCAATTTCACTTAAAACGTTATATTGCATATCGAATTTTATCCAATACTGGAGATTAAAAAAGGAGTGAAAGCAGTATGTGAACAGACTTATCTGTTCTGACACAAGTCTAAAGTACTGGTGACTGATCTGGAAGTTGTTGAACTCCCAGAAGTAGAGATGTAATGTGTTTTTAAGCCAAGGAATGAATAGAACAGAACATGACACTTAAAGCATGGTGACCTCTGAAAATTTTAGTTGTAACTAGGCCTGCAAGGGTAGAATATGTTTCTTTAGCTCCTAGTGGAACTCATGTGTGTATACAAGATTATCTGCAGGGGCCTAGAAAAACCCTAAAAAGTAGCAGGTAATCCTCTATTAGTTAGTGAATTTCACAAAGCCATCAGATCTGAGCTGTGAATAAAATTAACATGGTTGACACAAAAGATCTGTTAAGTCATAGTGATGAGCCTCCATGAGTGTCCTAAGGGTACGTTGGGGGATCTAGCCCCTAAATATTAACACTTTTTTTGGGTACAAGTACTCCTACCTTGGATTTCAGTCTGGAGGAAATTAAAGCACTCAACCACCTCAACCCTATGATGTTGTGCGAACTTTGCCAACAGGTATATGGCAAATGGAAGATGTATCTTTAACAGGCTCTCTAGGATACAAGTTGGTCCCCTGGTAGTATTCGTCTCATCTAGGTATGCGGGAAGTCTGCTTGGATTGAGCCCACAGCAAAGTACAGCATTAGATACAATGCAATTCTCCATTTAAGTAAACACTGCGACTATTGCTGGAACATTACTTTGGTAAAGATTGAGGTAGTCTGAGTTGGACCGATTTCATTACCTCAGGATGTTAATAATAAGAAAAGTAAAAATGAGAAAACTCAAAGGCTGGTGGTGGCTTTTTCATGAACCACTCTGAGGATTACTGAGGCTTCAGTAAGTTGCTTCCTCTGTTAACAATTTCCTGTTGTGAAAGAAATGACTTTCAGAAGCATAGAGTGGAATATGGATTCAGGAAGCTATCGCTGCAGTAGCATCACTGAAATCCAGAGCCTGGCACAAAGGGAAGTTTCTGAGGAACCTCATGAAACTGGCAACTGGTTCATAAAGAGATTTCAGGTAGAAGCACTACTGGCTAAAACCATGATGGGAACCATGTCCTATCTTCTTGTAAATCCTATATTCTTGTAATCCTATCTTCTTGGAATATGGATTCAAGAAGCTATCGCTGCAATAGCATCATTGAAATCAAGAGCCTGGCACAAAGGGAAGTTTCTGAGGAACCTCATGAAACTGGCAACTGGTTCATACAAAGATTTCAGGTAGATGCACTACTGGCTAAAACCATGATGGGTACCATGTCCTATCTTCTTGTTAGTTAGGTGATTGACCTAAAAAAAAATCCATAGAATATGGAGATCTTCAGTGAAGACCTGGTATATAGACTACACAATGAGGTACCGGAAACTGCCTCCCACATTATCCTTGCATGTAAGGTGTTAACCAGTAGGCTGTTCTAGGTTAATAAACCTGGCGTACGATCTGGCAAAGAGCTAGAAAAGCAGACTCATGAAATTGTTTATGGAGCTGTTGGCTGAAAAATACAGAAGGATGGAGTAATAAGCTCTAAGAACCACAGTGTTGAGGGACTGAAAGGACCATTCCTATCTCCTGCTTCAGTCATCAATCAACTAATCAGAGTGATGAGAAGTTAAATTGACTTACTTCTCCCTTACATAACCTTTGATAATACTTAAATCTTTTTTAAAACTCTTAACCATTAGAATTATAAAACTAAATCAGCCATTTACTCACAAATACACATTTTAAAGCAACAACAACAATTCATATCGTTATTCAAGGCAAAAGATACTCAGGTACTGTCAACATCCACTACACAACGAAAGAATAACATGCAGACAAATTTGTTAAAGATAAAACAGTATGAAAATAATAATTTGCCCTTTATTCCAGTGATAAGTTTACAAGAAAGTGCGTTAAAGACTTGTGATAACCAAATTATTATTGTGTTTTAACATCTACGAAAAGAAAATACTTCAGAAGAAAAAATTATAGAATTAAGTTTTTATTTATGTAATTATTACAGTGAAATGTACATAGTGCAGAACAATAACAATGTAGTTATATAGATATGTGCGAAAATAGATTAGTAAATAGTAAAATGTACAGGAATTTAAATACAAAACAATAATTAAGATTTTATTGGCACAATTATTGGTAGTTAATCAATATTAACTATTATGTTTACATTAAAGTAAAAAAAATTAAATCAGCAAAAATATAAAGGTACTAGATTACATAATCAGTTAACTGTCTTACAAATAATTTTCAAATAACTTACTTTTACTTTCTCTTGCTCTATGAAATATAAGTAATGAAAGATGTTTTAATGTCAAATTTTCAAAATTGAGTTTTCACCGGAAATACACATTTTCAGATCCGCTGAGCATAATAAAACATGTTTTTGCTGATTGGTATAGGCATAAATGAACAAAATAACTATAACGGAAAATTGTACAAATTTGAAAGTTATGACTTAAAGACAGTTGTTACCATGATAAGACCAAGCAAAAACATTTTCATTGAAGATAGTTACCCAAAAATAGCAGTATTCTTGTGCAATTTTTTAATTTTTTGTAACTTTTTCAAAACTGGCTTTTATAATTTTGATTAAAATTGGCTCATAACAAAAAAAAACCTAGCCTACAACATAGAAGTCCTGAGTTCGATTCCCAGCCAGGGTCTGGAAATTTTTCACAAGTTAAAACCCACCGCAGTTGCTACTAACCAAGCAGTTGAAGTAACTTTAAAATTAAAAAAATTGCCCTATTTACTACAATTTTTTTGCTTTGATAGATTGGGTATATATTTTTGTTTGTTTTATGTCTGACTGTTTTGCAATTATTGCTAATGCAGACAGTGGAGAATGATATATGAAAATGAGCAATGAAAAAATGCCAGACCTGACCGGGACTCAAACCCAGGACCTCGGCGTAGAAGCCAGTTGCGCTAACCATTACGCCTAGATGGGGTAGGTGGCATATCTTAAGTCTAGTGAAATGTGAGAGGGCTGTGCTCTTGTGGTAATTTTTTTTTAGATTGCAGCCATAATATGCATTTTAGAGCAGAAGTGAATATAATTGAAGTTAAAGAAAATTTTATTTAAAGTATTTTTCTACAGAGCTTAAAATTTAGCATCGATTTATGATTTTCCATATCACATCATTCACTCATGATTAAAATTATTATTTTACAAATTAAAAAAAAACTTCGAAGACGTGACTTGCTCTGCTTGCACTGTTTGCACCTCTCCCACTCCTAAGCATGGATACTATTTCCCTACTGTTGATCCAGCTGTTAATCATCACTGATGCTGCTCCAACTATCACAAAGAGACAGTTAGAGGGGAACTTTTCCACAGCCGTCAGTTGGCGTATACGCATAGAAAATGTTTTACTTTGTTGTTCTGTTATAGATTTGTTTTATTATTTACACTGGCAAGAGAAAGTCATGTAAGTATTCCAAACCAGATTTTTAGATTTATATTTTCAAAAACTAGAATTGTTTTGTAAATTAAAACAATTAACTCATTTTTTGTTTCTTTTAATTGCATTTTAATGATTTTAAAACCTGTTCATTGTCCCAAAAAGTAACAAGAATAACTTGAAAAAACTAATATAAAAATTTATTTTAATTTAAATAAATATGTAATCAACTAGTTTAGCATGTTTGCAAAAACAAATTATAGTTTTGAAAATTAAGTATTTCTGCATTTAAATTCCACAAGTTAACAAAAAAATTTAAAAAAGTTCAATTTACAAATTTTTGATATTTTAAAAATAAATTAAATTTTAACTAATTTATTACAAAATTAAATAAATAAACTATAAGTGATTTTATTAAAATGTGCCAAATTTTTAACTATTGTGTAAATGACTAGGTTAGTACAGGTAATGTTACAAATAAATTTTTGTGGTAGAATTAGAAACAAGCATGTGTTTACTTACAATAACCAATGTGTAAATGCTGAATAACATAATTGTTTTAATAATCAACAAAACTGTGAAAGAAATTAATTTTCACAAATAATACTATATTGGAAAAACAAATGTTTCAATATTATCATAATTGACTTTCAAAAGGTAACATAAAACGCATCATGAAATTTTTACAGAAAGGTATATTTCTGTAACCGTGAATGAAACGGACTGTAGATTTTAATGGGCATGGTGGCTTCCTGCCTAAAATTTTAAAAATTGCATTATTGAAATGTTTTAGGAATCGAATAAATTAATACAAAATCAGACTTCAAAAATTTTTTTCAATGGGAAAATAAGCGTAAAATATAAATAAAAATATGAAAGAAACAAAAATAAAATAATTTTTTTATTTTATAATTTGTAGGAACTAAAATCAAAAATGGCCACCTCTGTGGCACAGTGGTTAACAAGCTAGTCTACCAAGTGACACATCCTGAGTTTAACTCCCGGTTGTAGAGTCCCCGGAAATTATTACATGTCAAAACTCACTGTTTTATATCCCAAAGTAATCGCTAATAACCAAAATGTTGACGCGACTTAAAAAAAAGGTATTTTATCCATACCAGCTGGGTGGTACGGAAGTAGGAACAGTCTTGTATGATTTTGAGTCATTTTTGATTCTTGAGTCATTCTACAATAGCCCATCTTCCATCCCATCTAAAGAATTTAAGATACTACATTTTTTAAAGGATTTTTTGAAATCCAGTGAGTAACAACACTTAGAAAAGCTCGCTGCTCTCTAATTTTTACCAGTCAGTGTCATTTGCCAGATGGGATCAGCAAGGCATTATTTGGACTGGTTTTGGGTTTTAGCTTTGAATGGCTTGTTAACAATAACATCCAGTGGTTGTTGTACAACTGGAGTCAATTCCCCCAGAAAATTAAGTTGAGTTCAAATTAGTTAATTTATTTTTCACTTCATTTATCACATGACTTTGAAATGCATCTCAACAAACCAACGATGTTGCGTTCAGGATATTTTGTGGAAAACGACCACACAATATTTTTATCCAGTCCATCATTCACTTTTGTCCTCCAAATCGTTTTCTCAGGATCTTAAATTACATCATCTGGGAAAAGGTGTTCCTTTGTTTTATTCTTCGGTGGTGGTATACGCTTAAAAATTTAATAAAGGGGTTCCTACTGCCGTTACTAAGTGTAATTTACTGTCTATCAATTGAAGAGGTGAGTGGATGAAGGTGCTATGTAACATTTTTTAAAATTTATTTTTCGTGATTGCTGAAGGTGTTAAGTGCATACTTAGTTACGTAGATGACATAAAATGCTGTATATCTACAGTTTACGGAAATACTAGAGGATGAACGAACTATGTACAGCTTAATTTTAAAGTTTGTTGAGAAATAAGATGTTAAGATCATTTGCTATTCTTCTACGGCCGCATTGGTGAAGTTGGTAACGTGCTCGCCTCTCATCATGCGGTCTTGGGTTTAAATCCCATTCAGGCATGGCATGTTTTCATACGTTACAAAAATCATTTCATCATTCACCGTCTGCATTAGCAGTAATTGCAGAACAGTCGGACGTTAAAAAAAAAAAAAAAAAAATTCTTCTACCAGAATTCACTACAACCTAATAGACATCTTTTTAGAGGATTAACAGTTAAATGTAGTAATGAACACCTATCATCATCATCATTATCATTAATATGCATTGTGTGTTCCTTTAAAAATGTCTCATAAAGATCTTTACAGTATTTTGTATTATTAAATTATTGTTAATCCATTTATAGATGATACAGTGTAAAGTAAAGACTTTTTAGGTGTATGCGCAAGAATAAGTGTTGTAAGGTGTTATATGACAATGGTAGTCGATGCTCGATAAATCTAATAAAAAAGTGACAATCAAAAGTAAACTTTTAAGAACTTTTAATTGCATAAGACAGGATAGGCCTTAGTATTTTCATAGCAATTTCCAGTAAACTATATTTTTGTTACATAGCACCTTCATCCACTAAGCTCTTCAATTGTAATGTGGCATCGATTCTAATACACACTGAAATTTCTGCAATTTGACAAAAAAAAAACTGCATTAGATTCAAGGTCTTATCGGGTTGGTCTAGTGATAAAGCTGTTGCCGGAAGTCAGCTGTTTTTTGGAGACAAAGGTTCCATAATTCAAATCCTAGTAAAGTTACTTTTAAACACATTTGAATACTAGACAATGGTCACCGGTGTACTTTTATGGCTGGAATTTGATTAACGTAATCTCTCACGAATGGTCGGCCCGAGTCTGTACAAGACTACATCTTATTTACTTATCATACGTATCAACCTCATCTCATTGGGTTGTTTATTGTTTTTAAATTGAACAGATCGCAAAGTACACACATTAGATTATAAAAAAATTAAAATTTTTACAATAAATCGTGGTCTTTTTTATTTAATTTATTTTCTTACTTTCTATAAAAATGGAAGATATCTAGATGAAACAATTTACAGGAATGTAATTTGAAAAATATATGGGCTTAAGCATAAATACCAATGAAACAGGTCTGAATAACATGAGTTTTTGTTTAATTAAAGAGCATTGTAAATACACAATGTCATTTAGAACATTTTAATTTTCTTTGTAACAAAAATATTTGTTTAAATTTTATAAAGAATGACATAAAATGTTAACAATTTATCATCATTAGTTATTCAAACAATGTTCATAAATCTATAAAATGATTATGATTAAAACATACTAAGCATCTTATAAATATTTCTAGATTGAAAACCTGTACTGATGAAATAATCTTTTATTGTGCTAAACAATAATGTGATGACTACCATTGAGAAGTATGTACGTTTTATAAATAGATATTAATGTTCAAATTTATCGATTAAAATACTATAATATTGTTTTTCCAATACAGTAATAGTAATAGTTTTCAGTTAATCACAAACCCAATTCTCAGTTAAAAATTAAAACACAAATAAACACAGAAAAAGCTACCAAAAAAATTACAGATAAGTGTTAAGTGAGAGAGAGAAGTGTAATTTCTTTGTTATTTATTGATATACATGAACATAAATTTTATATAAAAATTCAGTTTGATACATATTCACATTTTGCGAGTCACTAGCTACAAAAAGAGTAATTTCTCAAAATATATATCTATAGTCTGAACAGTTCAACTAATTTTAATGAAATTTGATATATTTTTTGTATTAGATTCGACTGTTATGCATATTATACCTCATTCAGAAGTTGAGGGTGATAAATGAAAATAAATGGTAAAAATTGACCAGGAATCAAACCTGGGATCATGGCATAGAAACCAATTGTACTTACTACTACACAAATGGGCCAGCTAAATTTCTTCAAATGGGTCATGAAATTTCTTACAACTATTTTAACAATTTGAAATCAATATTGTAATTAACCTGAAAAAACCCGTACAAAAAAATGGAAAAGATTTTTTTTCTCAAAAATGGTTTTAAAATTATTCATTTATAGAACTACTCTGAGAAGGATATTTAGCACAGAGATCTGCACCGAAAAATGCTGAGAACAGTCATTGTGATTTACACAGTTTGATGATTATATAAAAAAAAAATTTTAAACGCTTATTCTAGAATAATGTATTTTTATACAGTCGAATCAATTTAATAGTAACTAATGACTTTTTAATGAGACAGTGGTCAAAATTAATGGCAAATAAGTTCGCAAAAAACAAAAATATTCCAATAAAAT
Organism: Catonia carolina; assembly: GCA_035578175.1. Classification (NCBI taxonomy): domain Eukaryota; kingdom Metazoa; phylum Arthropoda; class Insecta; order Hemiptera; family Achilidae; genus Catonia; species Catonia carolina. Next base: position 43,240,203 of record JAQMRL010000006.1, on the reverse strand, counting down.
CACTGTTAAAATAAGATATTAGTTATATGAAATTTCCAAAAATTCCTGCATTGAAATCAATAAAAAATCCTGTATTTTACCCCAGAATTTATAACACACAAAATTGCTTATTCCAATTTTCTTTTTATAAAAACAACCAACTACTATCCTACACACAGATTTTTAAATTGTAAAAAATTTATTATTTAAAAAATAGAATTTATAGAAAAAAGTACAGAATAAAAATATTTATTTAAAAATATGTATATTGCTTTATCAATAAATAGATATGAAAAGAAAGTACACAGAAGATACATTTTAAATAGATGTGCAACCTAAAGTTATACAAAAAACCAAAAAAATAATGAGTTAGTATAGTACATGCAACTTGAGAAAAGTTTTACACATTTTATATATGTCTGCAAATTAATAAGATATATTTTGATGGTGTCATTTTTATTTACAGTAGAGTCCCACTAATCTTTACCCTGCTTCTCCAGACATTTAGTTAATTGGGAGGGAATTAAATAATTTTAGTCAGAGGTCAGTGCGAAAATAATTCTATTCCAAGATAATTATAAGTCCTCCTCAGTTGGTTGGCAGACAAAGAAGTCGGTGAGTGCATTTTGTTTTCCATGAACTGACTCACTCCCTGAAGCTGGTTTTGGAAAATTTCTATAATTTTCTTTGCTTTAGCTGTCAAATAATACTCCTAACATATTAATCATGAGTCTGTATTGACGGTTTTGTTATTTTTTGTACTGTTCAGTGCAAATGTTGGTGTGGAAATGACAACTGAACGGAACAAAATGATTGTGACAATGGAGCAAATAATCCAAGCTTTGTTTCATAGTGAAATACAATTGCAAATAATTTAGAAGTGGGAAAACGAACTGTTTCAGACTGGGGGGGGGGGAATGAAAAGAAATTGAAGATTTTTATCCCAAAATGGTTAGCAAACACCATTTAGGTAACAGCAGCACGTTAGAAAGACCAAAAAATGAAACTTTAAATGAGGCTTTGTCCACAATGTGAAGTGTAACAGTACGTATTAAAATATTGAAAAATTAAAAGAGATCCTGCTTTTATTGCCAGTGTGGGGTTTTCTTTTATATTCTTACCCATCTAAATTGTTTTCAAATTTTTTTTTGGTTTTACGTCTGACTGTTTTGCAATTTCTGCTAATGCAGACAGTGGAGAATGATGATATATGAAAATGAGTGATGAAAAAATGCCAGACCTGACCAGGAATCGAACTCAGGACCCCCATGCACAAGCCAGGTGTGCTAACCACTACATCAACGGGCCGGCCATCTAAAGCATGTATTTTTAGGCAAATTCCGTTTAATCCAGACCAATCTAGTCTGGATTAGCAAGACTCTACTGTATTTACTTTTAATAATTTTATGTATACATTAAAATTAATGAAACAATATTCAGTATTAAAACCAAAATATATCATACAAAAATTGAAAAAATGGGGTTATCTTTTCATACATTTGACCTTTCTCAATTTGCACACACTCTAAAAACATATAATGTTACGTGTCATTACAATATGAAAGGCATAAATATTAAAGTTGCCATCATTTTAAGGTATTGATTTAATAAAAATATGTTAATGTGTTACATACATACATCATGTGCAGCATATTTTTAAAAATAATATTCTTTGTAATATTACTTCAACATTAAAAAAAATCCTGCTTGATATAATGGTACAATTTTACTAAGAGGGTTGTTAAAAAATAAAACTCAGTTTGTATTTCTAGCAGAGAAAATAACTCATATATATAGTCAGTCAGGTGGCAGGAGAAAACACTGTTCTTCCAACAAGAAACAATGCAATTACGTAATCTATCAAGGGGAGACAGACATGAAAATAAAAAATTCCACATAATTAGTCCAATAATTTTTTTGTACTGTATGAACCTTACAATTCCTTCCTGAAAATTTCAATTTTTTATATCAGTTATTTGGGCTGCAATCACTAAATAAAAAAAAAAACATGTAATTTTCAGCCATTCATCTACTCTTCTCCTAACAATTTATAATATTTGAAAACACCTTATATGTTATTCAAACATCAATAAATTTAGTATAAAATTGAAATAAACTAAAAAAAAAAAAATATTTTCTGAGATTTCTAATACTTTACATTGAAACAAAATTTACTTTATAAAAAACTATTTGTCTTACAGAAAATTTCAGGTAGATTGAACAAATTTTGTGGGAAGTACATGTATTTATTAAATTAAAACAAAAAATATTTAAACATGATAAATAGTGTTCAAATCCTATTACAGGTAGTTACTTTTATATGGATTTAAATACTAGACAGTGCTTACTCATGTACATTGATGGTTGGAGTTCAATTAACCATACTCTCTCAGGAATGGTCAGCCTGAGTCTGTAGAAGACTACACAACATTAACATGTCAATACACATCATCCTTATCTCATTGAATTGTGGGATTACTTATAGTTCTTTAATTAAACTGATTGCAAAGTACAAACATTAGGTATTACGTAAACAAAAAAAGTGACTTACTTTGAAAGTGAAAATCTTAATGCGTCGTACAAAAAAACAACATGACAGAGCATAATTTTGGCTAAAGGGTATTAATAAATATTTTTTTGGAATCTACAAATAATATTTAAAATACATAAAACCAAAATTTTTATATTAGTCCTCCCTTAAACTGAATGCCATTTGTTAAAATTATCCAACATGAAGAAATTTGTTTTTTGCACAAAATGGAACCCAAAGAAACTCAAGAACATCTAATTTTAGATGTTAACAGGTTGGCTGCCATGAGATGCGCCGGCACTACTCAGGCTTTTATTATCCACAGGCCGTGAGTAATACGGTTCCTACTCAATTCCTATTCTACAATTTTGTTAATATCTTTTCGCGGCCTGCTTGGAGAGTGTTGTAATTTTAATACGGCCTCTGCGGCATACTTTTGCGTATATGTACGGTAGCAACATCTTTGAGAAGCCATAAGAACTCTAATGACATGCGAGAGAACTGATGTGCCATTCGCTTCTGTCGTTTCAATGAATAAACATCGTTTTATTGTGAATTTAGTCCATTTTTTAGTTTAATTTGTTGTTTTATCATATTAGTTTTTTATCTAATTAATTTAAACCGTTGAACTCACTTTTTTCATTATTTTAATTGTATTAATGGTTTTTTTTATATTAATAGAATAATAAACACATAATTAAAAAGAAACTGTGTTTTTATTGTGCGGCCTGTCGGGAAGGGGTTTCCTTTAACATGGGCGGCAGCCAACCTGTTAAAGACATCACAAATTTGCATTGCATATAATATAATACAACACGTGAGAATGACCAGTATCATCAACATTAAGCAATAACATTTCGTAACCCAATTATGTCACACCTGGAAACTACTGTAATTAAATAATACAAACTTCAGTTCTGAAATCTTACGGGTGAGAAATTACATCCTTTCCTCTCCTGTACACCTGACTTTGCCTCTTCTGATTTCAATTTATTGAAAAGTTAACAGGGACAAATGCTTATGAAATTACATAATATAATTTTTATTTTCTTAATCTGTTATTAATCAATAAAAAATAAAAACTGGTCTTTACTTTTAAAGAACAACCCTCATAATTGTATAGAACAACCCATCCTAGTACATGGTTTTGTCCATAGTTGGATGGGATAATTCCCCCCCCCCTATAGCGTAATAGGATAATAGTTTACTGTAACAAATTTTGTATTATGGTAATTTCTTTTTTATGTAATATCATGGGAATAAATAAATTATTGTTATTATTATTATTATTATTAATTAACCCACCGAGTTGGTCTAGAGGTAAAGTCGTCGCCAAAATCAGCTGTTTAACAGCTGATTTTCGGAGACGTAGGTTCCTGGTTCAAATCCTAGTAAAGGTAGTAACTTTTATACGGATTTGAATGCTAGACAGTGGTTATCGGTGCACTTTGATGGTTGGGGTTCAATTAACCATACTCTCTCAGGAATGGTCGACCTGAGTCTGTACAAGACTACATCTCATTTACACATCATACACATCATCCTCATCTCATTGGGTCTTGGGGTTGCTTATTGTTCTGAATTGAACAGATTGCAACGTACACAAATTAGGGATTACAAAAAAAATTATTATTAATTAGAATAATTCAAATCTATACACATTATGAAAACAAATAAAAGAATATATCAAGAAAAAATTAACAAATTGCAACACATAACGCATGAATGTAACATGTGTATTAAGAATAATATTTAATAACATATATTAATGAAACAGAGTGGAACATTAGAATAACTTGTACATAAAATAGTAAATAACATGTTAATTTATTTTAAAATTGTTGAAAAGTATACCTAGGACACGCACAATACCTACATTGAAAAAGAAAACAATATAAAAGTAACAATAAAAAATATAAACTGAGAGAACAACCGTGACTTGGTATTCATAAAATAAAACTAAAAGCTGATCTATTATAATAATAAACTGGGGAATAAAATATTAGATATCTATTTAAAAACAGTTATAAATATTTAAATAATTACATTTTACTATTTGTTAAGACTATTTTATGAGCACAACAAATTGTATCATTCAAAGTTTGTTTTCTATCACAAGTGAATATTATCATTTACATAAGATTTTTCATAATCTTTTACACGGGGTTATTTGATAAATAATGTACAGGTTGGCAACACTGCTAAGTGAAGAACGATGAGTAATAGTGAATATAACATCAGTTGTTGTTCAAGGCTTGAACAAAAATAAGTATAAGAGCTGTTTTTTTTTCAACCTCCAATCTCACGCCATGATGGCCAGACAAGTGGCAGGTTAGCGGTGTATGCAGTAGTCGATCGCGCAACTTCCCCACTACAACATTTGTCACTGCCAACTTCAAGTAGCCAGTTTGTGCTGAACTGCAGTTGCATAAACATGGCTGTCTCTATTGATTCTCCTGCTAAATGTGAATTGTTATTCATTTCCTGCAAGCAAAAATCCATCGGAGAATGTGCCGTGTTTACGGAGAAAACATTACGAGTGATGGTGTAGTGCGTGAATGGTGTCGAAAGTTTAAAGACGGCTGAATGGACGTGCACGATGAAGGAGGTCAAGGCCACAAGTCTGTCACTACAGACGGCTTTGTTGAACGAGTTGACAAGTGGTTAGAGAAAACCGTAAGTGCTTTGTCTTTGAAATTTCCAGACGTGTCAAGATCTTCTCTTTACTCTATTGTTACAGAAAATTTAGGCTACAAAAAGATTTGTGCTCGCTGGGTGCCAAAGATGTTGACTGACACCTACAAAACTCGTCAAATGGGTTCAGCTTTGACATTCCTTGAACATTATCACGCTGAAGGAGAAGATTTTTTAACATCAATTGCAACCACAGATGATACATGGATTCTTCATGATACACCCGAAACAAAACAACAATCTCAACAGTGGATACACACAAATTCGCCAAACAAACCCAAAAAATTCAAGCAAACTTTCAACAACCAAAAGGTTATGGCTATGGTCTTTTGCGACCAAAAAGGTTTGTTGCTTGTGGAGTTCATGGTGCCAGGGACCACGATAAATGCAGCTGTTAATTACCAAACCTTACAACATTTGCCACGATCCATTCAGAACAAAAGAAGAGGCATGCTGATGTCTGGAATTGTTCTGCTGCATGACAACGCCTGCCCCCACAGTGCCGGTATAACCCAAAAACTTCATCAACAATTTCAGGGGGAAATTTTTGACCACCCACCATACAGTCCTGACCGAGCACCGAGGGACTTCCATTTTTTCCAGAACTAAAATAATGGCTTGCAGGTCAGCACTTTCCAACTACTGAGGAACTTCAGACAAATTAACAACTAACTCAAATTAACAACAAAACATACTATCGATGAAAAAAATAGATGAAAAAAATAAATGATCACTTCTTCCTCAAACCGTGAACCACAATGGATATAACATTCACTATCAACATGTCTTCCATTCAGCAGTGTTGCTAACCTGTTTATTATTTATGGAGTAAATCTCGTATAATATCTGCACTTATCAGAAAATCATTTCAACGAACTAAAATCTGTTAAGTACATATTAAAAAAATTGCACCGTTTAATTAATTAATTAATTAATTACTCAACTATATAATTAAACATCTAATAGAACCAAAACAATTAAAATTCATATCTTAAATCTATTTCCTATTCCTAAAAGAATCTACTTGAAAGGATAAAATATTCTACACGAACTAACATACTATGTAATAAAATTTAACATTTCAAACACTAACATTTTCTAACAATATAAAACAAGATAACCGAGTTATATGAATTAAAAATATGGTAACAATTATAAGAAACTAACTTGGAACATTATTTTAATATTAGTTACAAGTACACTATATTTAAAAATGAAAAGAACATCATAAATTTAAAGGAGTTGTCGGTTGATTTTTACGAATTCTTTAGAATTCAATATTTGACGGTAATATTCCAGAAATATACTTCACACTAGTTTTTAAAATTAATATTGTTACTGAGAACTTCTCTACGATTGAATTCTTGTAAACAATTGAATCTACTGTATTTACCTAAATAAAAGATTTCAATCTTATTATGAATTTGACAAAATTCATAATCCAAAACTACCGGAAAATTTCAAGATTCACTTGCTTGCTGGGATCAGTACGCCCATCCAGGAACTACTCTCAGAATTTCCAAGAAATCTACTTGATATGATATTTCTAATAATTTCTAAGTATATTAAAAAAGAACGATTAATTCAATGTAAATAGTAAACAAAGTTGATTTATTTCATAAATTCCTACAAAACATATGAAAAATGTTCGTCAAATCATGTTTTATGACGATATATATAGTTTATAAATGGATAATTTCCAGAAATAACTTTAAATATATATGTTTTACTTTTAATTGTTATTTGTAACAAACTATTGACAACTTGAATTTGAAACAAGCAACCCAAGTAGTTTCTTTATATCTGCTGGTCACTGTACCAAGTTACTCACCGACCAGACTTATCTAACAATAGTCAGTAGAAAGTAGAATTACGAGGGTTATCCAGAAAATAACCTCCGTTTTGAAATAAAAAGTAAACGAGTGAAGATACAAAAACTTTATTATATACATATTAAAACTACAGTTTTTCTCTATTTTTCAACATAGTCGCCAAACAGATTTAAGCACTTGTCGTACCTTGGAACAGTCTTTGAAATACCCTCTGCATAAAAATCTGCCGCCTGTGAATGTAGCCAACCATTCACGCCGTTTTGAAGCTCTTTATCATTGGCAAACTGCTAAGATGCAAGCCACCACTTCATGTCCGGGAACAGGTGAAAGTCACTAGGAGCCAAGTCCGGGCTGTATGGGGGATGATCGAAAACGTCCCATTTAAACTTGGCCAAAAGTTCATTTGTTCTTCGAGCTGTATGAGGGCGAGCATTGTCATGCACAAACACAACACCTTACTCATCTTACTTGTTGATTTTATGGAACGTGGAACGACCATCACTTCTGCTGTCTACTGTGAAACTTTAAACAGACTAAGAAGAGCGATCCAAAACAAGCGTCGTGGCCTTCTGACACGTGGTGTTGTGTTTGTGCATGACAACGCTCGCCCTCAAACAGCTCGAAGAACAAATGAACTTTTGGCCAAGTTTAAATGGGACGTTTTCGATCATTCCCCCATACAGCCCGGACTTGGCTCCTAGTGACTTTCACCTGTTCCCGAACATGAAGCGGTGGCTTGCATCTTAGCAGTTCACCAATGACGAAGAGCTTCAAAACGCTGTGAATGGTTCACATTCACAGGCGGCAGATTTTTATGCAGAGGGTATTTCAAAGACTGTTCCAAGGTACGACAAGTGCTTGAATCTGTTTGGCGACTATGTCGAAAAATAGAGAAAAACTGTAGTTTTAATATAATTTAAAAAAACTGTAAAAAACAAATGATATAGGAATCGTAACAGGTCAGTGAAAATTTAATATTTTTACAATAGAATACCTATAATAGTAGTAATTTGTACTAATGGATAATATGCTAAAGAATGCACAACAAAGGATAATCTAAATAGTGAAGGGTAATATATGAAAATAAGGGATAAAAAAATGACAAAACTGACCAGGAATCAAACCTGGAACTCTTACCATTTAAGCCAATTATCAGTTTCAAAAAAAAGAGGTACATTATAAAACTCACTAAGAATTATCTTTCATTGGCAGTTTTCAGTAGATATTAAAATAATATTGAAATATATATTTCTAACCACCAGAATACGGTAACATAAAACACTTACCAATGTTTATAACGCTTTCGTGTATCTTGTACATATTCAGTATATTAAAATTTATTTTACGTCAAAATTTAAAACTTCCTGCTCCTACCATGGTAGATAAGGAATCATTATCTACCATGTTAGGAGCAGGAAGTTTTAAATTTTGACGTAAAATAAATTTTAATTTACTGAAGATGTGTACAAGATACACGAAAGCGCTATAAACATTGGTAAGTGTTTTATGTTACCGTATTCTGGGGGTTAGAAATATATATTTCAATTTTAAATAATACGGCTGTTTAAAAATCCTACATAGGATGTTTGATAAAATAAAATAATATTATGTCTTTGAACACACAACGATTAAAAACATTAATTCTTTTTAATCAGTTAAAAATGCATCAATAGAATTCAACAACTACTAACATAAAAGAGAAATAATAAAAACATGTATAACTGTGTTTAAAAAATAAAAAACTGGCTTGAATGAAATATTACATTTTATAAACACCTACTTAAGAATAGATACTTAATTTTGGAAGCACAATTATTTACGTGAACCGTTTTATAGGTTTACTTGAAACATTTTTCCAAATGCATCATAAAAATATATTATTTAAAAGATAATATAATTATTAAAAATAAATTGTCTAGAAAGATAAAATTAAAAACCGAAACATCATGATAATTTTTAACATTCGAAAATATTTCATAAAGAAAGTTCAAACATCATTATAACAAACAGTATCAGTTAGAACTTACAAACTTAAAATGTTATTATTTTACTTATAGTTAAATAGTAACGACTTAAACAAGTATATACTTCTGAAAATTTATAAAAGAAAACTTCTAAGATATTTTTCATCCACCTATACATTATTAAGATGAACGTTTAGTTATTAAATATTCCACTCTGTTGTGTTTGTTATTTAAGTATTACTTAAAGCAGACACAACGAAATACTGGCAAAACAACAGATAAATTAAAGCAAGGTGTGTTATAATAATAATAATAATTTTAATAGTAATTTTTCAACCAGAATCGAGCATGGATGTGAGTCGTGATACTTGATCTCGCATATCGGTAATACTGTCTTTAAGTTGCACTATTGTTGATAAAGCTTTCGGTACACCTTTCTCTCTGAGGTGTAATTTCATATCACCTATTAAACAAAAATTTATATAATAATGATACACTTAACAAAGCCTATAAAGAAAAAAATAAGGGTAAAGTAAACTGGACGAAGCCATCTACCTGAGGGACCGGAGGTTTAAGGGAATCGGTGTTTTATTAGTGTAGAAAGGGTCACCTATTGTGTTTTATTACTGGTGAAAGGGTCACCTGTTGTTATGATGCGATGGACTCGTCTAGTTGCCTAAAGGCACTTTTACAGTTAACCTATTTTAAACCTATGCCATGCAAATGAACATGCAAAGATCTGTGGCCGCTTTTGGTAAATGAGGAGGTTATTGTGAAAAAAAAACTAATAATTTTCCATATTATATAGGGTGATTCAAAAAGAGCGCCGGTTTTGATATATCAAATTAAGAGATTTATTTTATTGAAAAACTGAAAATAAATACATCAACAAGTTCATCTTTCCTTCCGATTTTATGTATGAAAAATGATGTCATGCATGTGTCCTCCTCTACTGCGCTGGCACGCATCAACTCTGTCCATGAAATTGGATATTACTGCACGACAAGTTTCGACTTCCATTTGCCCGATAACCCGTCGAATTTCCTCCTTCAAGTCATTGATGTTTCGCGGTTTATTGGCATACATCAATGACTTCAGATGACCCCAAAGAGGAAAGTCACAAGGGCTAACAGCCACACTGTCACGAACCAACGCAACGTTCTGCTCAATTTGGCCAGAACGACGACGCCCAGAACTTTTAAGGTCGACTGTTGAACCCGTCTCAAAAAACTTTTTCATGAGCCTGCGAACTGTTGATTCATTCGGTGTTTCATTACGTCCTAGAGTACCGCAAAGTCGCCTGACAATAGCCGCATAACTCTCTCCACTCTGGTAAAATGTTTTGACGATTAACACTCGTTGCGCAATAGTAAACTTCTCCATGGTTAGACACAGACTGCGAGAGTACTACACTGCGAACAAGAGAAACTACAACTGAATCGTCAATCGGAATGTTCTCCAAAATAGAAATGAGGTCAAACAATGTTGCCAACCGATAAACAAAAATTTACCAGCCGTTTAAAAACCGGCGCTCTTTTTGAATCAACCTTTATAAAGCGACTGCATGAATAGTGAAAAAGAAGAACTCAAGAAATAAAATCTTCTCTCTTGTTGCACTATTTATATTTTTACTTTTTAAGTTTTATTTGTTAATCTAAAATACATTATAATTATGTTATATAAAATTTATGTACATTAAAGTTGCATGTTCATTTGCATGGCATAGGTTTAAAATAGGTTAACTGTAAAAGTGCCTTTAGGCAATTAGACGAGTCCATCGCATCATAACAACAGGCGACCCTTTCACCAGTAATAAAACACAATAGGCGACCCTTTCTTCACTAATAAAACACCGATTTCCTTAAACCTCCGGTCCCTCAGGTAGATGGCCTCGTCCAGTTTACTTTACCCAAAAAAAATAATATAATATAACATAGTTCAAAATAAGTTTAGAAATGGTTAATGTAATACATTCGAACTTCTATAACTCGAATTGAATTTTAGTCCCTTTAAACCTTCCCGTGCATTTACCATGTAAAAAGTCATCTATAACTCGAATTCCGCCATTTCTCTAAGTGGAACTAATTATTTTGTTTCTTTTGACAAAATTTGTACATAGTTCTCAAAATAGCGGTTTTCGTTTTTTACAAAATGTAGTTACAGTGCTGCTTCTTTCATTAAAAGAAGAAGTGTTCGACCATAAAAGGGTATTGACCCTTAAAGTCATCTGGTTGCCTTTGAATTGGCCTAACAGGCGTAAACCAACTCTTCTTTGACCAACGCTTTCTTTGAATCAACGAATCTTTGGTTGACCACAGAACAATAGAACCATAGTCTGTCGGTACAATGTACCATATTCAGCATGTACTGCGTAATTTTTGAATACTGTATACAATATGTACATTACTTAACACTGCAGCCAATAGCTAAGCTGAATACAATGTACAGTACTGTATTACGAAATTACACATGTACAGTAGGCCCACATATTCCACATCTTGTAGGGTACTGTATTAGCCTATGTGGAATGTTCTGTTTTTTTTACTTTCTCTTGCCTATATGAATATATAGGAAGGAAAGTATTGTTTTCATGTCGATTTTTCGAAATCGAGTTTTCACCGGATCTATACGTTTTCAGACCCCCTGAACCCAAAAAACATGTTTTTAGCGATTGGTCTGTGTGTGTGTGTGTGTGAACAGAATATCTCAAGAACAGAACATCGTACGAACTTGAAACTTAAAACTTAAGTTACATATCACTACCGGACCCGACACGAACATTTTCATCAAAATCGGTCAACCGGAAGTAGTAGTTTATTCGTATAATTTTTCACTTTTTTGCGATTTTCTCAAAAACTAGTCCTACGATTTTTTTAAAATCAACTGGTTTACTACATTTTTTATGCTCTACAATATAGGGTAGGCGCCATGTTTGCTAAAATTCTGCTTGAGGCTGTTTTTACGTAAAAACATTTTCTTTTTAAGATTGCGGCTTTAATATGCATTTTAGCGCAAAACGTTATATAATAAAAGTTGTAGAGAATGTAAAATTCTACAACTTTTATTTCATACATTTTTTTGTATAACGCTTAGTTTAGCGGTAATTTGCGATTTTCTGTTTTTTTTTTCTCACGAAAACGTGAGAAAAATCGATTCTTTTAACATTTCGGTCTTAGTATGCATTTTACGACAAAAGTGTATATAATTAAATTTATAGAAAATTAAAAGATCTACAACTTTTGTTTAGAGCATTTTTCTCTACAGAGCCTAGTTTAGCGTGAAAGCGTGATTTTCCGTATTTTTAAGCCAAACAGTTCGATTGTCATTTTGCGTCATTCACTCATGATTAAAATAAGGTTATGTTTTTGAGGTTAGTTTTTGTTTATTTCTAATATTTTATTAATAATGTTAGATTTATTATTAATTATTTGCATTGGCAAGAGAAAGTTGTGTGAGTGTTTCACACCAGATTTTTTTTTTTAATAATTGCTTTGTTTCTATTTTCTCATAACTCGAAATTTCTGTAACTCAAATTTTTTTCCCCATTCTTTGAGGATTCGAGTTAAAGAAGTTCAACTGTAGATTGTTTATTGTATGGGGTGGAGTGTGTTGAACAAAGATATAAATATGCGATGAATAAGATATTTTGAATAAGAGTTCTAAGAAATTGAATCTAGTAGAAAAGTTTGTTTTTATTTTTATTCATTCTACTTGGTGCCAGAATAGCGATGATATATCTTGAATGATTGAGTAACTACTAGACCACAGATAAAAAGTTAGTGCCTTCATAGTGGGCAAATAAATACCTGAATCATGAATTAAATTAAGTTTGTTTAAGCTTAAAAGTTTTTTAATTGATTTATTTTATCTAATCTAATAGTATTTATTAGTAAGTTTAAAGTTAAATCATTAATTGTAATTATTAATTTTGTTAATAAATAAAATTGTAATAAGTTGTAATAAGCTTATTTATTAAACCCAGATCCTGAATGTACTTGGGTTTAGGTGTTACAAAATTAATTCATAAAATGTTATACATAAGGCTAATTTCACAATCACAGGTTTAAAGTTTTTTTTGGAGTATTACATCCAACTGTTTAGCAATTACTGCTAATACAGACAAGAGGAAGGGTGATTACTGAAAAAATGCCCTACCTGACCAGAAATTGAACTCAGGACCCCTGGTGTAGAAGCCAGTTGCACTGACCACTACACCATGAACCAGCTACATAGGTTGTCAAAGTGATGGTACCCAGTAAACCTTTGCACAATTTTTTAACTAAAGAGGGGCAGCTCATATTACGTGATCAAATGTCCAATATACTTCTAGCACAATATACTTCTTACAAAAAGTTAAGAGAAAATTGTAAAAACCTCTATTCCTAAACATTGTACATAGTGTACAAATAAAACAGAATTATAAATCCAACAATTTTAGTTCAGTAATATTTTTCATTAAGACTAATGCTAATAAAATTATTTTATTTTAATTAGATTTTTTTTGGTTCAAAGTCTGAAGGATGAAATGATTTTTTGTGACTTATGAAAATATGCCATGCCTGAATGGGATTCGAACCCAAGACCACATGATGAGAGGCGAGCACGTTACCAACTACGCAAATACGTCTAATCATCTAATTTTAATTAGATCTTGTAAAACCTTATGTTTTGTTTTATAAAGTAAGAATATTTGTTTTTAGAAAATAATAATAGTGTTAAGTTTGAAGAAAATAAGAAATGTGTAGCCTATTTAGAAAATAAGATAACTAATATTAGTTGTTCTATAAATGTATTTTGTGTATTTCTTATAAATTTTATGAATCAGTTACAAATTTTGTTTATTTCTTAATGATTATGTAAATGTGTAATAATAAGTAAGATTAACTACAAAGCTGTAGTCTACTTAGGTAAATTTAATATTTAAAATAAGAATACGAATAGGAAATACTAATTTTTAAAAGTAAGAGTAGCATTACAATTATATCTTAAAATAATTGTTATTGTTAGAAAATAAGAGTACCCATTGGGCTTTATTTTCTTATGATAATGTAATCCTAAGGTAATTTAAGTTTGAATAAAATTGTTCATTAGTCTAAGACTAGTTACAATAAATAAATAAATTTAAAAAAAATTATAACATACCAGATGTAGCAAGTTGTCCAATAAAGGCTAAAAGATTTTGGAAGACTTCACGTTCAATACTAGGATTAATAAGGGCAACAATTCTATCGCCAACTTTAGCTTCTAATAAATAAGGTTCAGCATCTGACAGTCTCATTGATGAAAGTATACTCAATGAAAGTAACGCTTCAGTTTGCATAACAGCATGCTCAGCGGTTATCATGGCGACTAACTGAGTTACTGCACCAGTTGACACCATGCTTCCCATTACTTCTCGATCCCTGAAACGCAAGGAAGTTTAAAATTTAAACACTTTTTTTTTAGTTTATTTTCACATCAACAGCTTGGTCATTAGTGACTAATATGGATTTCAGTACGGTAACAGTGGGTTTAAACTTTTTAAATTTGCCAGACCTTTTAAAGAAATCAAACCTTGGACCTTCAGCTTTATAAACTAGTACTCGCCACTCCAGCGGCGCTTCGTGCCGCTTACAAGTCTCAGCCTCAGAGGACTAGGTGGATCAGAATTCTTAAGTGGATCAGAACCATTTGCCACAAGGTGAAGTTCAGCCACCAAAGGGGTAGGGTGGATCACAATATTTTGAAATTTGAAGATATGAAAGTTTAAAGATGAAGTTTGAAATTTCAAAATTTAAAATTTTAAGGTGTTGAGAAATTTTAGGTTAATGTTTACAGTTTCAAAATTTCAACTTTGAATGTTGAGGTTTGAATATATGATAGCAAACTTTGAGTTTTTTCATTAGTAAAGCAATTATAAAGTTTTATAAGATCTACTTACAAGTTATATAATATTTATAACTTAAAGATTGCACTATATAATTTTCCTTTTATTTTATTTCAAAAATTGATTAATTTTTACTTCTTTGCTATATTGAGACAGATTGATATTAATATGAGGGTCATAACATGTTTGGTGTTATTATGTTTTGAAATGAATCAGATAATTGGTGTTGCCGTCGATTGTGAAATATGTGGAGTGACACGTTTATTGAATCATCAAAACATTAAACCGGTTAAAATTCATACGCAGTTAGTTGCTGTGTACGGTGATAATGTAATGAATGAAAGAAACATTCAAAAATTGTGTGAAAGGTTTAGAAATACCGAGTTAATGTGCATGATGAAGAACGTTCGGGGAGGCCCTCATTAATCAACGAGGACTTGTTGAAAAACGTCGATGAAGAAATCTTCATTGACATTTTTTAGCAAAAGCAATAAAGGCATGACAATATCTGAATTGGCCCTCAGTTTTCCTGATGTTTCAAGAGCTGTTATTGGTTGCATTGTGCATGACCATTTAGGCTTCAGAAAGGTTTGTGCACATTGGGTGCTGTACGTGTTATCGCAACATCACAAACAAATCCAAATGGGACCTGGATTGGCATTTCTGATATGCTATAGAGAAAATGGTGATGAATTCCTTAATTCAATAGTTACTGGCGATGAAACGTGGATTTCTTATTACACGCTAGAAAGAAAATGGCATCATCCTCAGTCACCAACAAAGATCAAGCCACTGTCGTTTGGAAGGAAATTGATGGCCACGGTCTTTTGGGATCGATTTGGCGTACTGCTGATAGACTTTATGCCATGCGCAACGACTATAAATGCAGAATCTTACTGCAAAACTCTACGGAAGTTATGACAGGTCATTCAAAATCGGCACCGTGGACAGCTTACTGACGGCATCGTACTCTTGCATGATAATGCACGTCAACATGTGGCAGGTAAGACGCTCAATTTACTGAGAAGATTTGGATGGGAAATTTTCAGTCACCCACCGTACAATCCAGATTTAGCACCTTCATATTACCATTTGTTTGGCAAATTGAAAGAATTTTGGGTGGTAAGTAATTTGCAGGTGACAATGAACTTGGAAAGATGCTGTGAATCAGTGGCTACATGAACTGGCGGCAGAAGAATATGACGAGGGTATATTGAAGCTGGTGAATCGGAATGACAAATGTCTTAATTAACTTTATACAAGACCTAAATCATAGTTTCAATAAATTGTTGCCTACAGGAAACAAACAAAAGCTAATTTAAAAAAAAATTAGAATAATTGTATTTCTGAATAAATAAATCAATTTATCGTTAATGAACTGGTTTGGGTTATCTGGGAATTTCAGTTTTTTAAAATCTACTAGACCCAATTGTTTGAGAAACTAGAATTTTATTATATTAATAGTAATTAATTAGCAAAGGAGAAGATTTTAAAGTTCTAAGAAGAAATATACATGATCTATTGCAAACACTTGTAAAAAAGAATAAAGAAAAACGAGTGAATTTAATTAATACTGATGTTAATGCCGTTGAACCCCCATTAACCCCTTAACGGTTCCTTTTTTTAGCCAAAAATGTTCATATCCTGCTCAATTTTTTTTTCTTCATAATTTTGTATAATATGACATTTACGGTTCTAAATCTAAAAGAAGACGAAGGATCTCACTATCTTTCACTGCATTTGAATTGCCAGAGGTACCGGCCATCACTTACGAATAAATAATAAACAATCCTACTACAATAAACGGAATTGAAATACCGGACTAAATACTATGCATGAAATGAAACCTACTACTAAAAAAACTATAAACAATATCGAATAGCTTACAATTTCTTTTCGTAAACACTTATAACGAACTTATAACTTTACAACGAAACGCACCGAACTAACCAAAAAAAAACCTTTTACACAACATTGGAGAGTACGACGTAAACAAATAACATAAGAGTCATCTAACCTATAGAAAGGAACCTTTACTAGCGCTAATATTAAAGTTACGGATATAAGATAAACTACTTTTAATGTTACGGTGAGATATTTCAACAGAAAATAGAATAAATCTAGACAAATTCAGTTGCGAGTTACCTCGTCAGGAGCACTCTTCTACAACATTTACATTGCGAGATATCTCGTCATAAACCGTTAAGGAGTTAATTAGTCTTTTGTATACATGCTTCGTCGTTTTAAATGTCCGCTGCTGACTTACTCTGCTTTATAATTCAATTATAAGGCCGGCCCGTGGTGTAGTGGTCAGCGCAACTGGCTACTATGCCGGGGTCCCGGGTTCGATTCCCGGTCAGGTCTGGCATTTTTTTCATCTGTATATCACCACATATCATTACCTACGCACAAGTCCATGGCTTATGTAGGCATCATCACTCAATAAAAGAAAAAAATTACTGGAATGTCATATGGGCCTTCTAGATCACATATACTTATTAAAATCTAGTTCCTTTCTCCCACCCACAATCCTACATCAGATTCTTCTCTCTTTCACTTGAGCAAGAGGCTTTATCACGAACGCACGCATTCTTCATACGAGGCTTTCGTTTCGGCCAAACATCTAACGGGATGCTTGACAACAGCTAATATTGTTGTGTTGAGGCTTTAACTGTATTTGTATGAGTTAGCGTATTTACAATATTGTATTTTTGTGAATTTGCTGAACTATGTGTTGGTTAATAAAAGTATTCTTCAACGGCCACCATTCTGGACTTACTGCACGTGTTCTTCTGTTGGGCTTCATGCTATTTCATTCTGTTCCAAGTAAGTGAATGTTTACATTTGCGATAATTAGTTTAATTGTTCAAATGATTGTTTTCCCTCTGTGTCTATGTTCCCTTTCTCTTGTTTCTTCCGTTTTCTATTTCGTTTTGTCGCTTGTAAATTCTATTCGCTTGGTCTTGAATGCAGAACCCTTTAAACGCGATCTGGTTCTCCGGAAGTTGCCCCAATTAAATAGATTGCTGAGTAATTATATTATTTTTCCAAGTACAAGGCATGTGGGCTTAACAACTGAATTTATGTAAATGGTTAAATTACTTTACCAAAGATTTATTTCAAGCAATTGAATCAAAAGTTACAATTACCATCATAATACCTGACCTTTATTAGATGACATCACTCAAATAGAAAAAAAAACTATCTCGATTTGATGGCTGAACTATTTCATAACATCAATAAACACTCATAAATAAATAACTTAATCGTATCTATGATTCAAAATGTATTAAAAATCTAACCTGCTATTTTTAATAAGCCAAGCTAATAATCTATAAGCTTCTCCTTGAACCCCGGGATGATCTTCAGTACCACACCATTCGACTAGTTTTGTTATTAGTTCTTTATTACATCCAAGAGTTCTAGCTGCTGCCTCTAAAATAATACAAAAAAAAAATCTGGTGTGAAACACTCACACAACGTTCTCTTGCCAATGCAAATAATTAATAATAAACCTAACATTATTAATAAAATATTAGAAATAAACAAAAACTAACCTCAAAAACATAACCTTATTTTAATCATAAGTGAATGACGGAAAATGAAAATCGAACTCAATTTGGCTTAAAAAAAAACGGAAAATCACACTTTCACGCTAAACTAGGCTCTGTAGAGAAAAATTCTCTTAATAAAAGTTGTAGATCTCTTAATTTTCTATAAATTTTATTATATACACTTTTGTCGTAAAGTGCATACTAAGGCCGAAATCTTAAAAGAAATCGATTTTTCACACGTTTTCGAGAGAAAAAACAGAAAATCGCTAATTACCGCTAAACTAAGCGTTATACAAAAAAATGCTTGAAATAAAAGTTGTAGGTTTTTAAATTCTCTACAACTTTTATTATATACATTTTTGCTCTAAAATTAATATTAAAGCCGTAATCTTAAAAAAAACACTTTTTTTACGTAAAAACACCCTCACCAAGAATTTCAGCAAACATGGCGCCTACCCTTTCTTTTAGAGAATAAAAAATTGAGTAAATGAGGCAATTTTTAAAAAAATCGTAGGACCAGTTTTTGAGAAAATCGCAAAAATGTGAAAAATTATACGAATAAACTACTACTTCCGGTTGACCGATTTTGATGAAAATGTTCGTGTCGGGTCCGGTAGTGGTATGTAACTTAAGTTTCAAGTTTCAAGTTCGTACGATGTTCCGTTCTTGAGATATTCTGTTCACACACACACATGCACGCCCGCCCGCACGCACGCGCACGCACACGTACACACGCGCGCGCGCGCGCACACACACACACACAGACCAATCGCTAAAAACATGTTTTTTTGGGTTCAGGGGGTCTGAAAACGTGTAGATCCGGTGAAAACTCGATTTCGAAAAATCGACATGAAAACAATACTTTCCTTCCTATATATTCATATAGGCAAGAGAAAGTAAAATTAATATTATCCACATATTATGTTGTTTATACTATTTTTCAAGGCTGATGAGCTCTGAATTGCCCCCTACCCACATTATAGCTAGCCAATGATTTTCCAGCAACATTAGCAACACTTGCTCTTGAAGCTCTGTAAAATATTTCGTCAGCCATTTTTTTGGTCTTTCAATAACAATTATAACCTACAAACATACAATCAGCTGATTATATTATAAAGTATTGCATGTTAACGCGCTCTATAATCGATGTGTTTAGTACGAGATCCAAGACGAGAACTATTGCGGCTCTTATATGCATGCGTGCGTAATGTTGATCAGGTACATTCTGACAACGCTGGGAAACGTTCTGATTAGTCTAAACGTTTGGAACAGCAGAGCTCATCAACCGTGAAAAGCATATTAGGTCATCAGACGAAAGGCTAGCCTGAACCTCTAGAGGTTTTACTAAGTAAAACGAGGAGTGAGGTGGTTTACCAATGCCTTTCTCACTGAATGGAAAAGTAGCCTATGCTTATCAGTCTGCCAGGCCCTCTGAAAAGTATCTACTTTCCACCCTGCCATTGAAACCTTCACTTCATTCACCACAGGGTCTGGCTGTATAATGAAATTCATTACTCTCATAAGAGATAACTCTGACTAATGTCTTTTACACCTCTACCTCTTTTATTCTAAAATGCTTTAGTCATATAATTTGCTGACTATGTGACAAGAAACAAAACTAATTTTTTGTAGCCCTGGAACTAGCAGATTGAGTGCAAATAATTTAACACTCCACCTGCCTGTTATGGGCAACTGTTGTTGTGTTGTTTAGGTCAACAGCCGAAAGGCTGGTTTGAACCTCTACAGGTTTTACTAAGTAAAAATGAGGAGTAAGGTGGTTTACTATTGCCTTCCTCACTGAGTTGAAAGAGTATGCTTATCAGCATGCCAGGCCCTCCGAAAAGCACTCACTTTCCACCCTGCAAATGACACCTTCACTTCATTCACCACAGGGTCTGGCTGCATAGTGAAATTCATTACTCTCAGAGGAGGTAACTCTGACTAGTGTCTTTTACACCACTACCTCTTCTGTTCTTAAATAGTTCAGTCATATAAGTGGCTGACTATGTGATGAGAAACAGAACTATTTTTTTTTAGCCCTGGACCAAACAGATAGAGTGCAATTAAAATAACACTCCACCTGCCCGTTTTGGGCATTATGGGCAACTACATATTATAAAAAAATTATAAACAATAAAAATGTCAATAAAAATAATGACAAATATTAAAACAATACTGCATACACTGTTTTGAATACTGTCTTTAGTACAATTTTGTGGTAATAAACATTTTGAATTTGTCATATGTGTCATTAAAATGCACTGAATTAACAAACACATAAAACTGCCCCGTTTTTAATGATCTTTAACATTAACATACAAATTTAAATGACGCACTGGAAAAATTTAAAGAATTACAAACTAACCCTAATAAATCATGTTTTTTTTTAACAAACTGAACACACTTAGTGATAAAATATATATGAAATGGGGTTTTCTTCACATTCTTCAAAAAATCAAGAACATTTTTTTGTATTATTAAACCCAATTCAAAACACAAACTTCATTCTGATAAATAATATTTTAGACTGAATACTTAATTTTAATCTATTGAACATATACTAGACAATAAAGTTAATTACCCTGTCCATCAATGACCATTCGTAAAGTTCCAAGCAACTTGAATACAACTGGAAAAGTAGGTACAGAAAGCATAGGGAAGACAGCATCCAAGAGGCCATCCGAAAGAACCGTAGCTTTGTTTTGGGCTGGGATAACCAAATTCCTGAAAAAACAAAAAAAATCTGGTGTGAAACACTCACACAACTTTCACTTGCTTAAGTAAATAATGAAAAATATAACCTATGTTTAATCATGAGTAAACAATGTAAAATGAAAAACATTACCTAATTTTGGTCACGAGTGAATGTTGCTACATGATAATCAACCTCTGTTCGACTTTAATTTTGATGAGCAAAATACGGAAAATCATTCATTAACGTTAAACTAACCCACCGGGTTGGTCTAGAGGTAAAGTCGTCGCCAAAATCAGCTGTTTAACAGCTGATTTTCGGAGACGAAGGTTCCTGGTTCAAATCCTAGTAAAGGTAAAGGGTGATTCAAAAAGAGCGCCGGTTTTTAAACGGCTGGTAAATTTTTGTTTATCGGTTGGCAACATTGTTTGACCTCGTTTCAATTTCGGAGAACATTCCGATTGACGATTCAGTTGTAGTTTTTCTTGTTCGCAGTGTAGTACTCTCGCAGTCTGTGTCTAACCATGGAGAAGTTTACTATTGCGCAACGAGTGTTAATCGTCAAAACATTTTACCAGAGTGGAGAGAGTTATGCGGCTATTGTCAGGCGACTTCACGGTACTCTAGGACGTAATGAAGCACCGAATGAATCAACAGTGAAAAAGTTTTTTGAGACCGGTTCAACAGTCGACCTTAAAAGTTCTGGACGTCGTCGTTCTGGCCGAACTGAGCAGAACATTGCGTTCAACAATTGGGTTTAACATGTTCTTCTGTATGGAGAATTCTTCGGTACGATCTCCAATATCACCCGTATAAAATTCAGTTGACGCAACATTTGAAAGTGGCAGACCACCAGAAGAGATGACAGTTTGTTGACTGGGTATTGAGAAAACGGCAGGATGATGACACCTTCGCAAACAAAATTATTTTCAGTGATGAGGCGCACTTCCACTTAAACGGTTTTGTTAATAAACAGAACTGCTGTATGTGGGGTTTAGAAAACCCTCGCATGGTTAATGAAAGGGAAATGTATGCACAGCGAGTAACAGTTTGGTGCGGCTTTTGGTCGGGCGGTGTCATCGGCCCGTACTTTTTTGAAAATCAAGAAGGACAAGCCGTGACAGTAATTGGAGACCGATACCGTACGATGATTAGGGAGTTTTTGTGGCGTCATTTGGATGGAATGGACATTGATGAGTTGTGGTTTCAGCAGGATGGTGCCACCTGTCACGCTGCACGAGAAACAATGTTGTTGCTCCGTGAACGGTTCCAGGATCGCACCATTTCTCGTAATTCCGACCATCAATGGCCACCAAGGTCGTGTGACTTGACGCCTTGTGACTTTCATCTTTGGGGTCATCTGAAGTCATTGGTGTATGCCAATAAACCCCGAAACATCAATGACTTGAAGGAGGAAATTCGACGGGTTATTGGGCAAATGGAAGTCGAAACTTGTCGCGCAGTTATATCCAATTTCATGGACAGAGTTGATGCGCGCCAGCGCAGTAGAGGAGGACACATGCATGACATCATTTTTCATACATAAAATCGGAAGGTAAGATGAACTTGTTGATGTATTTATTTTCAGTTTTTCAATAAAAGAAATCTCTTAATTTGATATATCAAAACCGGCGCTCTTTTTGAATCACTCTATAGTTACTTTTATACGGATTTGAATACTAGACAGTGGTTACCGGTGTACTTTGATGGTTGGGGTTTAATTAACCATACTCTCTCAGGAATGGTCGGCCTGGGTCTGTACAAGACTACACCTCATTTACACGTCATACACATCATCCTCATCTCATTGGGTCATGGGGTTGCTTATTGTCCTAAATTGAACAGATTGCAACGTACACAAATTAGGAATAAAAAAAACACGTTAAACTAAGCACTGCAGAAAAAATTCTTGAAATAAAAGTTGTAGATTCAAAAATTTTCTACAACTTTCATTACACACACTTTAAAGTGCGTAGTAAGGCTGCAATCTTAAAAAAAAATTGCTACACGAGCACCCCTATGAATTTCAGCAGACATTCTGCTTACCTTATCATGTAAAGTACAAAAATGTAGTAAATGAAGCAATTTTAAAAAAATTGTAGGAGCTGTTTAGAGAAAATTACAAACAAGTATAAACTACTCTCCCCTCATGGTACCTAACTTGAAAGTTCCAAATTTCAACTTAATATTTAAGATATTCTGCTTGTGAGACATTTTGTACACAAACACATGACTAATCACCGAAAACATGTTTTTTTTTGGGGGTTCAGGGGGCCTAAAAACGTTTTTTCCTATGAAAACTCGAATTTGAACAATTAATATGAAAACAATACTTTCCTTCCTTATACAGTATACTCACATAGGGAAGAGAAAGTAAAAATTATTATATTATTTTCAAACCTTGTAGTTTTTTAGTTATCAAACCAAAATTATTTATAAAATTACATAATTTATAAATTTCTTAGTAAGAAAATAATTAAGATTAAATAAAACGAACACATACCGAAGTGCACTTAGTAGTGCGTGCTGTAATCTAATATCAGCAGCAGAAGTATTATTTTTAGAAACAAGAGCTAGTAATTTTTTACTGACACCCTGTTGAACCATTTGTATGCAGTGTTTATCTATAAAAACAAAAAAATAACACAATAATACACCAATGTAATCATTTCTCAACCATTAAAACATCATAATACAATTATCTGTATCATATGAGGCGTGTCCAGAAAGAATTGTTTTGAAAAGAAGTATTAGAATATTGTTTTCAAGACAATTTTATTTTTACATGAAAGATGACACCTTTAAACACTTTACATAGTTTCCACCGTTGTTCAGACACATGTCGTACCAGGTGACTAGCTTATCTAAACCTTCCATCTTGGTAAGTGACCAAGGAGGCAGTCTTTCTTTTGATTATGCTTATTTCCTCATGGTCCACAAATACAAATCTCAAAACCTTAACATTTGTAATCTGACTCGTCCATGAAATTCTGAACATTCTCCTGAATACCCCCATCTTGAAAGTTTTTAAATATTTCTTCAGACTGCATACTCAAAATTTCATGTTTTCAAACCATACCACAGAACTGTGTATGTAAATACATCTTGACAAACCCACATCTTATAAAAAGTGAAACTGGATTATTAACAAGGAGATGCTTCATGTTGAGAAATGCCAGGCTAGCCATTTCAAAACGAGTTCTTATTTCTACTGGTGTCCTCCAACCTCCAAAATATTAAAATTTTTGAACATTCTCAACAAGTTGATTTTCAATAAGAAAGTCACATCAAGAATAAAAAATCTGGCCAAAAACCACCACCACCTTAGTTTGTAGTGTGCTGATTTTCAGACCAAGAGCTCGAAGAAATTCTATACATCAAATGCTGAAGTCCCTCTGTAGAATCTGCAGAAATTAATGTATCATCAGTAAATCTTATATTGTTATGGAATACTCTATTCAGCTTAATCCCACTGAAAGCATTATAAAAGGCTTGCTTACATAGTTAAGTCCAAGTACAGATTAAATAAAAGTGGTGAAAGAACACAACCTTGTTATACTCCTCTCTTTATAATAACAGGTTCTGTGATCCATACAATTACTTTAACCGACGCCATCTGGTAACAAGAGAGATTTTTAATAATATTTGTATCTCCTGAATCTAATCCCACATCACAGAGCATTTTAAGTTACTCATTGCTTTACTTAGAAGAAAATCCTCATGTAATCAATTAACTATGTAAAGTTACAAATTATATTAAATGTAACAAAATAATAACTATATTAAAAAAATAATACGAATATGTCGTTTTACTCACCTGTACGAGCAAAATT
This sequence comes from Catonia carolina, assembly GCA_035578175.1. NCBI lineage: Eukaryota > Metazoa > Arthropoda > Insecta > Hemiptera > Achilidae > Catonia > Catonia carolina. The sequence goes on along the minus strand of JAQMRL010000006.1, from coordinate 43,215,259 downwards.
TCCCATAGCTAAAACACCAGTAATTTGTAGATCATCATCAGCAGATGTTAACCAACTCGACATTCCTTGAAAAACTTTTCCTTTTCCATCAGCATACAACAAATTCATACTTTCATCTAGAATGAAAAATATTAAAAAAATTAATGAAAAAATAAACCTCAATTTTAAAATACCACAAATAAAATTTGAACATGAACAAGAAAAATTAGTAACTTTATAGAAATAATTTTGAAAGATGCAAACAAAAAGATCAACAACAGCTATGGAAAATGGATGAGAAAATTTAATTGGTTTGAATTTATAAAGTTATTGACTAACGCCCCTTATAAATTATCTATACAACTAATTCAGATAGGGTATGTAATAAAAAGAATAAAGAACATGAATGACATGATGAGACACCCTAAGAATGTCCACTATGCACTATTTGAGTCATATCTCTGTTATGAAATTGTAGAATGAAGAAGCACTTTAGCTGGGAACCTATGAAGAGTTTTGATCCATTAAAAGAAAGCCATAAGAATCTTGGGAAACCTCCAGCTCAGAGAGAGTATAAAAACCTCACTGCCATAAACCTGTACATTCAGGAGCTAGAATCTTGGGAAACCTCCAACTCAGAGAGAGTACAAAAACCTCACTCTCATAAACCTGTACGTTCAGGAGCTAGAATCTTGGGAAACCTCCAGCTCAGAGAGAGTACAAAAACCTCACTGTCATAAACCTGTACATTCAGGAGCTAGAATCTTGGGAAACCTCCAGCTCAGAGAGAGTACAAAAACCTCACTGTCATAAACCTGTACATTCAGGAGCTAGAATCTTGGGAAACCTCCAAGCTCTGAGAATCATGCAGAGAAAGTAAAAACCTCACTGTCATAAACCTGCACTTTCAGGAGCTAGAATCTTGGGAAACCTCCAGCTCTGAGAATCGTGCAGAGAAAGTAAAAAACCTCACTGCCATAAAAATATACTTTCAGAAGCTAGAATCTTGGGAAACCTACAGCTCTGAGAATCGTGGGGAGAAAGTAAACAACCTCACTATCATAAACCTGTACTTCAGGAGCTAGAATCGTGGGTACCCTCCAGCTCAGAGAATCATGCAGAGGAAGTTTAAAAACTCACTGTCATAAACCTGCACTTTCAGGAGCTAGAATCTTGGGAAACCTCCAGCTCTGAGAATCATGCAGAGAAAGTAAAAAAACTTCACTGTCATAAACCAGTACTTTCAGGAGCTAGAATTCTGGGAAACCTCCAGCTCAAAGAATCATACAGAGAAAGTAAAAAACCTCACTGTCATAAACCTGTCCATTCAAGACCTAGAATATAAATCCACATCTAGTAGATACAAAATTATATATTAGACAATTTTGTCGAAAAATGCATATTAAGGATGTAATCTTAAAAAACCCCTTATTTATAGATTTCAATAAGAAAATAACGGAAAATCACTACTTGACACTGAACTAAGGACCATAGAAATAAATGTTTGAAATAAAAGTAGTAGATTTTTTAATTTTCTACAACTTTAATTATATACAATTATACGATTTTGCCATAAAATGCATGTTAAAAGCTGCTATCTTAAAAAAAAAATTTTACTACAAGAGCACAGCCCTCAAAAAATTTCAGCAGAGATCCTGCTTACCCTTTCTTGTAAAGCATAAAAAACCGTAGTAAATATAGTGGTTTAAAAAAATTGTACGAGCTGTTTTTGAGGAAATCACACAAACAAACTATTACTTCTGGCTGATTTATTTTTATGAACACGTTAAGTGTCTGGTCTCCCTGTGGTATCGAACTTAAGTTCAAAGTTTCAACTCCATACAGAATTCCATTCTAGAGATATTTAGTTCATACTCACATACAAATCACTAATTGATTTCAAAACAATCTACGTGAAAACAATACTTTCCTTTCGTATATATTCATACAGGACAAGAGAAAGAAAAATTAACAGGATAAAAAATATTACCTCCATTAAGAATAATAATGATGAGATCACAAGCCATTTTCATAAGATTTCTGGTTTCATCATCCTCAACCAGAGTGCGATGTTTTTCCAGTAACTGTATCAACAATTCGCACAATCCTGCTTTCGCCAGATGTAAACGAACGCTTTCTATAAGAAAATTACAAAAGATAATTTACTTATTTTAATGTAATCAACAACCCTCATTTATTGAAATGAAGAGAATTATTAAAATTTAGAATTGATATAATCAACACGGCCCATAAAAGACAGGTAGAGTATTAAATTATTTGCACTTAATCTGTTATTTCCAGGGCTACTAAAAATAGTTGTTTCTTATCACATGTTCAGCCAAATATATGACTGAAACGCTTAAAAACAAAAGAGTTAAAAGGTGTAAAAGACACTAGCCACAGTTATCTCCTCTGAGAGTAATGAATTTCATCATTATACAGCCAGACCCTGAATGAAGTGAAGGTGTCATTTGCAGGGTGCAAAGTAGATGTTTTCAGAAGGCCTGGCATGCTGACAAGCAAACATTTCCACTCAGTGAGGAAGGCATGCTAAACCACCTTACTTTTCTTTTTATTTAGTAAACTATCTAGAGTTTCAAACCAGCCTTTTGGCTGATGACCTAAACAACAAGGATTGAATATAGGCTGAATTATGATGATTTATTTATTATTGTAGTTAGGATTAAATTCAGACAGTACTTAGGTAGTGTGCAACAGCTTTTTTTTATGTCCAACTGTTTTGCACATTAATGCTAAAGCAGATAGATGTAAAAATTCCAGACCTGACCAGAAATTGAACCCAGAACCTTTCGAATAGTCAATTGTGTTGACCACTACACAAACAGGCCAGCCAATATTTAACAAAGTAATTTTGTAATATTTTAATAAAATACACATTGGCAGTGAAAATCACAAAATGAGTCAATAGTTCTCTCATTGTATGTGTAAAATTTCAGGCATGTTGTTCAGGATGAGATGATTTATCTATATGAGGCATTCCAGACCAGAAGGGCGAACTCAACATAGGGTCATTTTTTGTTTTTATTTTATTTTGGTATCTTTGGGTTACAAACTTAAATATTCATCATCATCATCATCAACTATACGGCTTAGGCTTTACCCAGCCTGTTCCGTTGCAATGGTAGTTGTTTTCTTCTTTTGTTGCTTTCTTTTGAAATTGTCATTTGTTAAAAGATTGTATATTTTAAAAGTATACTTTGTAATTTAGTAAAATTCATCATCGAAACCTGCGTCTTTACATAAATTATTGCTCCTAATTGGAAAGTTCGAGTCCATTCCGATCGATGCGTTCCTACAGTTGGTCCTCCCATCGCTTCCTCGGTCTCCCAATTCTTCTTCTTCCTCTCGCTCTATAGTGCCACAAAAACTTGGGTATCCTACTCTCCTCCATTCTCTCTACATGTTCCCTCCAACTGTTCCTATATTTCCTGATAATATCGCTAATATTCTCAACATGAAGTTGATTTCTTATTATCTCACTTCTAATCCTATCCCTGAGAGTGCAACCCGCAATACTTCTCAGAAAGCGCATCTCTGCTGCCTCGATTCTTCTGTATTGACGAGAGGTCAGTGTCCATGCTTCGGAGCCGTACAACAGAACCGGCCTAGCCATTACCTTATAAAATTTAATAATTGTCTCCTTCCTTACTTTCCCTTTTAATGTTCTGCTTATGGTTCCTAATAGACGTTGGAATTTATGTATTTTCCAGTCCACATCTTCACTCTCCCCATAGGATAATCTACATCCTAGGTACTGGAACCCTGACACCTGCTCCAATATCTGATCAGCCAAAACAATTTTGCTTCTAAGAGGTTCCTCTCCAACAAAACCCCACACCTTCGTCTTTGTTGCCGATATTTCCAAGTTATATTCCTTATAAATTTTGCTCAGTGAATATACAGCTCGTTGCAAATTATCCTCCGAGTCTGCAAACACTACCTGATCATCTGCAAACAATAGAGTGTCTAGAGGCATACCATCTACTAAAAACCTCGTTTTTAATTTGTTTCGCCAGTTGCTTACGGCATCGTCAATATAAATGTTAAATAATACGGGTGATAAGGGACACCCTTGTCTCACTCCTTGTGTTATCTCTCTTTTTCCTGCACCAGTTTTACCTCCCACTTTTATCTGTATTTTTGTGTTCTGGTACATACTTTGTATCACTCTGACTAGATGTGTAGGTATACCCCTTTGTATTAAAATATCCCATAGCTTCTTTCTCTTAACCTGATCAAAAGCCTTCACATAGTCCAGAAAAGCAACAAACGTCGGGACGTTGTACTCTCTATGCTTCTCTACAATTTGGTTCAAGGCGAAAACACAGTCTGAGCACGACCTTCCCATCCTGAAGCCGCTTTGTTCTTCACCCAGTATCCCCTCCGCGATAATCTTCAGCCGGTTAGTTATAATCTTTGCATAGACCTTGTAGCCCGTGTTAAGGAGGCTGATGCCTCTATAGTTTCCGCAGTCTTTCCTATTTCCTTTCTTAAATACTGGTATTACCACAGACTCTCCCCATTGTTCAGGTATCTGTCCTAGCTTCCAACACCAGTTAAAGAATGACAGCAGCCTCTCTAGGAAACTCCGAGAGGCATACTTGATCAGCTCAACATTAATTCCATCCGGCCCCGGAGCCTTCCTATTTCTACTTGCTCTCAATGCTTCCGATATCTCTTCCATAGAAAGGTCGTCCACATTAGTGTCATTGGGCAAGTTGGTTACATTTTCTTCGCCAGACGTCCATAATTTCTCGAAAAAGTCCAACCATTCCTCTTCTGGTATAGGATTTATCGATATATTATCCTTGACCTCTCTGTTTAACCTGCTTAGAAATTTGTAAGCATGCTCCTGTCTACCATGGACGTCATGCTCAATTTGGCTGACAGTTCTTTCCCATCCTTCTCTTTTGCGTTTCCGTATTTCTTTTTTAGCGGCCGCCGACCTTCTGTGGTATTCTTCTAGATCCTGTTGCGATCTACTCTGCAGATATCTCAAGTAAGCCTCTTTTTTAGTTCGAACCAAGCTTGCCAATTCTTCATCCCAAAACGGTATCCCTTTGCGATTACCTCTCTTTTTCCTCTCACCTAGAGACTCCGCTGCAGCTCCTCTCATGCAATCCACTAATTGCATCCATTCCCTGTTAATATTTAAATCCATCGGGTATTTATTTATATGCTCGTCTAATCGGTTTTTGTATAGGTCTCTAATACTTGGCTGGTCCAGAAGATTGACCCTATAAGTCACATCTGCAGTTATTTCTTTTTTATTTCTTTTAAATTTACGGGGTAATACTATTTTTGATATCAGCAGAAAATGATCACTGTACACGTCAAACCCTCTATATACTCTAGTATCCTGAACTAACGGGAATAGTCTACTGTTTACTATAACGTAGTCGATGATAGACTTACTTCCTCGAGCCGCCCACGTATATTGGTGTATTTCTTTATGTGGGAAAAAGGTATTCATTATTTTTAATGAGTTCCTCGAAACAAAGTCTCTTAGAGCCGTTCCATTATTGTTCAGTGTCCTTTCCCCATATTTACCAATCGTACCATCCATCTCTATGCTTCCAATTCTAGCGTTAAGGTCTCCTGCTATAACTATATAATCCCGCTGATCCAGTCCCTGCATGAAGTCCTCCAGATCATTATAAAAGTCTTCCGTTTCGTCACCCTTACCCTCTTCTGGCGCATAAACTGCCAATACTGTCATAAAACCTGCGCTTGTTTTCATTCGTATACTCATGATTCTCTCGCTGAAAAAGTTATAAGACTCAACCCTGTCTTTAAATTTTTTATGCATTACAATTGCTACTCCTGCCTTCGCTCTCACCTTCACCTCTACTCCACTATAGAAAAGCATGTAATCTCCAACTTCCTTTGAGCCTTTTTGTTTCCTCTTAGTTTCACTGATCGCTATTATGTCTATCTGTGCGCTCTTCAGCTCCTTCACCAAGATCTCTTCCTTCCGGTATAAACTCCTAACATTCCATGTTGCTATTTTCAGTCTTTCCGATGTCCAAAAATCTTTTTTATTTTTTCGTGTCCAGTTTGTTTTCCGTGAATCCGTCCGGCTATTTCTTACCATTGCATTGAAAGTAGAGTATATTCCCCCAAATCCGTTACTGGCGGATTGTGAGGTAAGACTAGTGATGGGGCTGCCATCTTTGAGCCTCTAGCCCTGCCCTGGGTTTAATTCGGAGACCCAACTCCTAGACTCTTCCGCCCTCTTCGCCGTTGGGAATTCTTCCTCTTCCGCCGTCGAGGCCGTTGATCACTTCCTCTGGTTTTTGTCAACCCTGGGTATTTTATTTCCCCAGTACCCTCCAACTAGGTTGGCGAGCGTACCCCATCGCCAGGGGCGGCTCCCGATAGCTGATCCAGCAACAGCCACGGGAACTTAAATATTATAGGTCTATTTTGTTGAGTTCACCTTTTAAATTATATGAAAAGAGAAGTAGAAAAAATTAGGGAGTTTACTTTGAACGATAGTTGCGCGGACCAGAAGGGCGAACTCAACAGCAAGGCGTCAGTCTTGTCACCTCTGCGCTACTGATTGCACCCCACTTCTACCCTTTCCCCTTACTATCGCTATGCGTGATTTACTTCCCCTTACTATCATACACTCCACGCGTGTTATATCTGTCCTTGTTTCTCTAGTATTAGTCTGTCTTTTGCTGCGTGATTTATGCGTGTATACTCTGTTAGTCTGCTACTGAACATTTAGTCATGGAACGTGATACAGGTGACTATAAGAAGACGAAGAAGCTGGGTATTCCCGAAAAAGACGATCCAACCCACAAGATTGGAAGAAGAATTTAGCAAAAAAGCAACGGAATACTGGTCAACAGTATGTATCTCGTTGTAACAATAGAGTTGTGGTTTCCAGAGATTGGTGAGCGTTGTTCTTGCGGCTGCTTCGAAAATGTTTGTGTAAATAATATTACTTTGGTTTTTAATGATTTTGGGCCATTGAAAATTACGATTTGCAAAATGCCTACTTCTACAAACTTCTTCATAGTACTGATTGTAAGAGAAGTTATGTACGAGGGCCATCCGGAAAGTAGTACCCGTTTCCGCCGCATGAGGCGCTGACGAGGCGAGCAGCCGCCGGTCAAGGTCAGATCACTTCAGTGGCTTGTCTGCCTTCTCTGTTGTAAGTTCCGCGACGCTAGCATTGCCTGTCTTGTTTCTGTGACCGTTCATAATGTTTAAAAAAATTGAGAACGCCGCCAGTTGTGAAGTGAGGGCTGTAATAAAATTTCTCAATGCAAGAAACGTTCGACCTTGTGATATTCATCGCCAATTAAAGGAAGTGTATGGAGACGATGTGATGGATGAGTCATCTGTTCGGCGCTGGTGTCGTAATTTTAACTTGGGGAGGGGGAACACACACGACGATGAGCGTTCAGGGAGACCATCTGTCATTACAGATCAACTGCTGAGGTCAGTAGACGAATTCGTGAGGCACGATCGGCGCGTTACAATTGATGACATCTGTGAACATTTCCCTAATGTTTCTCGCACAATTCTTCATGAAATTGTCAAAGACCATCTGCATTATTCAAAAATTTGCGCAAGGTGGGTCCCTCGCATGCTTACAGATGAGCACAAAACCAAGCGTATGGCTGCTGCATTAACATTTTTGGAACGTTATTCTGATGAAGCAGACGCGTTCTTGAATCGCATAGTTACTGGTGATGAAACGTGGGTTTGTTATGCTTCACCTGAGAGTAAACGACAGTCAATGGAGTGGCATCATCCTCATTCACCAAAGAAACCAAAAAAATTCAAGACTGTTCTGTCCACCAGGAAACTTATGGCAACCATTTTCTGGGATCGACGTGGTATACTGCTTATTGATTTTATGGCCCGTGGAGACACTATTAACGCTAATGCGTATTGTGAAACATTAAAGAAATTACGGCGGGCAATACAAAATCGACGGAGAGGTCTATTGTCTGATGGCGTCATTCTCCTCCATGACAATGCCAGGCCTCATGCAGCGGGGATAACACAACAACTTCTGCAGCAATTCAATTGGGAAATTTTCGACCATCCACCGTATAGCCCGGACTTGGCCCCTTCAGATTTTCATCTCTTTACAAAACTTAAAGAGTTTTTGGCGGGAAAAAGATTTGACAGCGATGAAGAACTTAAAGAAGGTGTGACTACGTATTTCGATCGGCTGGCGGCGGAGGAATATGATGCTGGAATACAAAAACTCGTCACACGTTATGACAAATGCTTAAATTTGCTTGGAGATTATGTGGAGAAGTAGTTTAACCTTTAAACGCCTGGTGACCATCTGAGTAGTTTTCACTATAAGATGTGTATAGCAGTTTTAAAATAGACGCTCCGCAGTTGCTGTCAACCTAAAAACAAGAGATATTATACTTTCCTGGCAGGGAATTAGCTAATCTTTGTAACACGGCAATCCGAAATAAAATATCATGAGAGGGAAATTTTTTATTTCAGTTTAAAATGTTGGTAATATATAATAAAGTTGCTTTTCTGTTATTCTACGTGATCTGTTTCTATCACCCACACAAAGTAAAATACACGTGTGTTTTTTTGTGTGTGTGTGAAGCATAAATATTATTGTTCGTAGTTTGCCCTTGAATAGGGTGGAAGATCCTATTTCACTATTTTACGAGGGGTTTAAGACAGAGACGGACGATTTTTGTTACATTTGTATTGGCTTATTATAGGCAATACCATTTGTTTATTAGACCTTTTACCAACACGATCAAAACTTGTACTTATAGAGTAGGACTAATTCTATTCTTCTTTGCCCATAGCATTAGTGTAAAAAATAGGAGGGGCGTGTGTATCACTACAGAAGAATGTGTTTTGTCAACAAGTTAGTGCAGTGACCTTTCGCGTTAAATACACACGTCTTATTCCAACTCTCATTTCGTTTTACATTTATCACAGATATTTTACTATTTATTTTTTATTAACTTATTTTACTTTATAATATTTATTGAATTTTTTATAAATTAGTAAATTAGTTAAAAGAGTTTATTCGCAAGATCGTTATGATAAATTTGAAGGACATTTCCGTAAAAACATGTACTATTTAAAAAAATTGTAACTCTTTACAAATTTTTCGAAAAATAAATTGAAAATTACCCATTTTTTAAGAAAATTCTTCTTTACAAAATATATTCTATAAATATTTTTGATAAACTGCATTTTAAGCCCTTCAGAGCAAAACATGTACACCAAGTACTTAAAATTACCGTGCGAAATTTTTCGCTAGCCACAGCGAAGCCAATAGTAAAGTTATTTTCAAAATTTTATATTCAAAAAATCGGTACGTATTTCATAAATGAACTGTAATTTTTTCAGAATTTTATATCCATTAGTAAATAAGATAAAAGAATTTATTCGCAAGGCTCTTATTGTTAGTTTGTTGTTTCACGGAATTATGAAACAGACCGTAGGGTAAAGGTTAAGGTATGCTCTTTTCAATAAAAATGTTTACATTTGTTAATATTTACTTCTGTGTCTTTATTTCACAAACGGGTACTACTTTCCGGATGGCCCTCGTAAAAGGTAGGCCTAGTCGAATTTTGCGAAGAATAAGATATGCGATTATTATAGGCCCAGTTATCTACAATGTTTGGTGGACAGCGGTTTATGGGATTCATGGGATTAGTGAGAAACGTGTCCGTATAGTATTAGATAAGATAAAAGTTACTGGTAGTGTTGTAGACACTGACCGACGAGGAAAACACAGGGAGTGTAATAAAAATTTATTACGAATAATTAAAACATGAATTTTTGTTGAGTTCGCCCTGTAGTGGATAATATGAAGTTACACAAGGCACGGTGACCTGCACCAAATTTGTAGAGGTAGAAACGAAGCTTCCACTAAAACTGGTAGTGTGTCGAAACGACACACTTATTTTTAGTTACAACAACTAAAAATTTTATCTAAGTTACAACGCCCTGCGGCGAAAACCGAACCCTCCCCTCCACCAGACTTCGGAACGGACAAAACACTGTTGTAATTCTCCACCGGGAGAACTTCAAAAGTGGCCCACCCCGAAACCGGATAAAAGAAAAGAAAACGGCTCACACCACGAAGACGCTGAAACTTAAATGACCAATAGGGGGGCAAATCCACCAGCCAATTTTAGAACCCAACCAGGCACTGAAATTGAGTCCAGGGATTAATTAGCAATCCAATAAAAAAAAAAACTAACGTAGCTCAAATGATGGTAAATACTCGCTCTAAGTACTGCGAGGGTGAGATTGTAGAAAATCTATGCCGGTTCAAATGGTAGAAAAATAAATTATAATCTGACACCCAGAAATGAATTTAAAACAAACTACTTTAATTCAAACATAATGAAACATAATATCAACAAAGATGTTAACAAAATCTTTGTAAACAAACAAAATAGAAATTTTCTTTTACAAAAAAAAACGTTAATTTCTCATTCCAGAGAACGAGAGATAACAATAAAAAAAAATCAATTTGCACTTATAATGAATCAAAAAAAAATGAAACTTAGAAAGACAAAAATGTATGAACAAAACCCATCTTAAAACTAATTAAAAAAAATAGTTATTTAAACCTCTGTTTGAAAATCCATAGCCTCCCGTTTGTAAAGAAAAGAATTTAATAAATTACTAAACTTTTTATTAGATAAAACTTTAATTTAAAAACAAAATAATTGAATCTTTAATTCATTGCGTTAATTTATAAAATTTAATTAATTCTCCAGAAAAACAAACACACATCTAGGTCTTAAGGACATAGAATTTAAAACAAAAATTTGGAAAGAAAAATGAACCATTTTAAATACCTGAAATTGCGCTAGAAAAATCACTTAGCCATCGGTTTTCAAACAGACGTACAAACAAAAAAATTATTAGGGAATGAGTTAGCCGAATTATTAGCCCAGCTAAGCTTAAACGGATATAAAAGAAAAAAAAACTCTATAGTATACCAATAGAACATTAGAGTTTTTCAAAGTGGTAAAATAAAAAAAAAAACTGAGATGAAGGGATTGCAGTAATGAAATTCCTTCATTAAAGGCAAAAAAAAATATAAAAAAAATATTTTTTACGTGAAGCAAAAAAAATTTAATATACCTTAGTGAATGAATGGAAATAAATAAAAAAAAACTTCACGGATCTTGGCATCGTTTTAAATTCCAGTTAAATAAGCCTCAGATTAAATTCCAAGTTAAAATTTATTAGTAGATGATTAAACAGAATTAAAAAAATATGAATGTGATAATGTGAATACGACCTTTTGTCCGGGGAAAAATTCTGTACGCATGAGTTTACACGATTATTACATGATTAAACACTACACATCCAATTGGTAAAGAAACGTAATAATTTTTTTAAAGGGGAAAATAATTGGATATTTATTCAAACAAAAAGTGTTAACAAAAAAAAAATTATATAAAAAAAATGGACACTGAACAATTGTAACAAGATAACGAATGCATAACATACTAGTGAAATGAAGATTTTATTAAATGGGACTCTTAAGGAGATGAAAACATTTTATGCAACGTGGAATCTCATGCGTACAAAATTCCTCTCTGGAAGAATGAATTTAAAAACCCAATATGAATAAATTGAAAAGAATATAAGTATTTTTGTTAAAATAACTACCCCATATTTTTCAGTTTCCACCAAACAGTATCATTTTATATAAAAAAATTAAGGGGGCTTAAAATTTAGGAATTTTTTATAAAACATGATAAAATTTGAGTTACCTGGAATAAGATGTGAATTCTAAGGCTGTTAGCGCAAGACAAAGACAAATCGCGCGTTCACAACGGTTGAACGGAAACCCCCCACTCCAAAAGGCAGTAGCAACGAGAGAGAGAGAGAGCGAGGAACACGTGTAACTTCTCTTTCTAACGCATAGAGAAATAGAAAAACTATGTGGAAAGTAAGCGCGGGGGAAAGGGGGTGAGTTAACCAGCGGAAACGCAACATGCAGAATCAACGAAATTCCACTAGTCTACATGACTGCTTTTGCGATTAAGAAAGAATGAAAAAAAAAAGCCTAAAAACGTATTATGAAGTAATAAAGAATAAAAATGTTAAGAATTATCTAGACTGAATAAAAAGAATAATTTTTATTTTGAAAGTCAAAAATTCACTCAGAAATAAAATGGATTTTAATATTTTACCAAAAAGAAAGAAAAACTTGATTTTCTGGTAAAATATTACAGCCCTTGGATCAAAATGTTTAATTTGCGTTTTTCTTAGAACTACCCTTTCTTGAGTTCGCCCTACTGGTTCGCAACGCCTCATATGTACACAGCAGTTCATAACCTCCAATCTAACAACTAAGAAATCAGTTCATTGCCCGATTGGATTACAACAAATAAAAGTGTATCACATAAGATGTTGCTGTTTATCTTTGTCTGAGTGACAATGGACAAAGAAACCAGTACAATAATAATATTTTTATTGCTGCAGTCAAATGTTTAATTTCCACTTCTTAAATTCTCTAACCCGCCGAGGGTTGGTATACAGGTAAAGTCGTCGCCATGAGTCAGCTGTTTAAAAGCTGATTTTCGGAGACGAAAGTTCCTGATTTTAAAACCTAGTAAAAGAACTTTTATACGCATTTGAATACTAGAGAGTGGTTACAGGTGTATTTTGGTGATTGGGGTTCAATTAACCATACTCTCTCAGGAATGGTCGTCCTAAGCCTGTACAAGACTAGACCTCATTTAAACGTTGTACATATCATTCTCATCTCATTGTGTCATGGAGTTGCTTATTGTTCTTAAATTAAACAGATTACAACGTACTGTCTGACAAGTTTCGAAATAGGATTCCCTCCCTTCCACACTTCATCCTACATTACCTCGCATTACACATTGTCCTAAAAACATTAGCTTAGATAGTCAGTCTACTAGTACAGCTCATTACTACAACTGTATTTATATTCCTACTTACTATTACTTTATTATTTATTATTATTTGCACTTATTTAACCTGTACCTGTTTAAAACACAAATATACACTTGCACTGTATTTGTTTAATCGAAACAAATTTATCTGAATATTGAACAACCGATCAAACCCAAAACATAATAAAACTGCACTGATTACAAAACCAATATTGCACGGTCACTAACACTGTACAACTGAAATAAAAGCATAGTTTATATTAGCTCCTCGAGTAAATAAGGAATAATGCTTATTCCATTTAATTAAATCGTATCAATTATTTAGATTTACAGTCAACATTATAAATTAAGAACTTGCTGTGTTATATATATTATGACTACACTACCTAATAGTAAAAAAAAAATAATGGAAACGCTAATGACTTTCTGCTGGTGGTCACATAATCTGTACAAAATGTTATGGATAACAAGAATTTAGTACAAGTGATATTCATATTAATTGCTCATTTGTGTTGTGCGTACCAATATATTCGATCCGGCACATAGTGCAAACGGGAATGGAAGAAATGGGGAAGGGAGGGAATCCTATTTCGATCATTGTCAAGCAGTACACACATTAGGGATTAAAAAAAAGTTTTCCGAACATTTTGAAAATAAAATTCTCAACACAACATTGACGCGGAAAATTATTAAGTAAAAAAACTAATAATTTATAAAAAATTTCGTACAAACCATTTTCTGCTTGTGTGTGGAGTAATTCGACACACAATTCACTCAGTTCACCAGAAGTAGATGCTTCCAAAGTTTTCACAGTAACTCCACATAGACGTTCACTCAACAGTAAAGAACCTGGAGCTAAAATAAAATCCAATATTAATAAAATTGACAACCCAAAATTAAATTTTTTAGAAAAGTAAAAATTTTTATAGTGATCGGAGTAGATTTAGAATGTTCGAAAACATTAACATGAAAAAGGGATAAATTTAACAGTTTTATACAGATGACTGAAAAAACTATTACTTTTGTAATATTTTAATTACAGTAAACTCTCGATTATCCACGGGTGGTTTATCCGCAGCGCCTACAGTAAAAGGTTTTAAGTATAAAAAAAGAAAAAATACACAAAAACAAGTTTTGAAACTTAGAATATTTCATAAATACGAAAATAGGTTTTCTAATTACTTTATTGTAATAAAAATCATCATCATAAATAAAAAAATACATAATAAACTATAATAATGTATAGTACAACACGTACAGTATAGTATTTAACACGAAAAAACAAAAGCAACTGACTGATTTTTTTGTAAAAAAAGTTAACATAACAACCTCTAAAACAAAATGTACTAAATGTAGATTAAGTTTTTTATCAATCATATACGTTCTTTTATTATACAATAAATTGATTTAAAGCACTTGTGTTGTTTTTTAGAACTTTCAGCCATTTTAACAGCTGTCGGCAATTTTGCGGCTTATCGGCGAAATTTTATTATCCGCAGTATTCGCACCAGTCAATTCCGCGGATAATCGAGAGTTTACTGTATTTGTTTCTATTTTTGTTATTCTATAAACTCAGATGATGGTGGATCCACCAAAACATATGTAAATGAAATCGTAAATAAATAAAATAAACAAGGCAGCTATAAAACATTAGTAAAAAAAAAATCACTAAATATTTTTGCCTAATTTCAAGGAATTTTTCACCAAAAAATCACCATTATTAAAATACATGCTATTCACCCTTCCACAAAATAATCGGATAACTTAATTTTATTATCTACTTACTCAAAATAAAATATTAATCAAAAAGAAATTATTATTTCACTTACCAGAATCAGTAAGTAGTCCTAAAATGATAAGTACATGGATTCCAGCTTCCTCGCCTTCTTTTGTAGAAATTCCAAGTTCCAGTATATTACACAATAAATCCATTACACCCATTTCTACCACCTAAAAAAAATAATTTTAAAAAATGTTACAAAATATTATACTGGAGATATAAAAAACAACCTGCAAAGACAAATTTATTTAATTATGTTTAACTATGTTTCTATAAAACTATAACCGTGGACATAACAAATTAAAAACCTTTGTGTGTGCTTATGACCACACAATAGAACTGAAAACTTATATGAAATAAAATTATTTTATTTTATTCAGTTTCCCCATTAAGGAATTGAATAAAAATAACCTTTCTCCTGTGATTCATGCAGTACAGTCGTATTCACTATTTAGAAAGAGTGGAAGAAGGTACACCTAAAGAAGTTTTCACTTCAATAACCTTTTATTCCTGTGTGTGATGTGCGACAGTTAAGTTTTGTTTACTGTTCGGAAAGAGTGCAAGGTGCACCTAAAGAAGTTTTCACTTCAATAACCTTTTATTCCTGTGTGTGATGTGCGACAGTTAAGTTTTGTTTACTATTCACAGTGCAAGGTGCAGCTAAAGAAGTTTTCACAATAACCCTGTGTGTATACAATAATTCCTGTGTGTGACGTGTGACAGTTTAGTTTTGTTCACTGTTAAGAAAGAGTGCAAAAGGTGCACCTAAGAAAGTTTTTACTTCAATAACCTTTAATTTTTGTGTGTGATGTGCAACAGTTTAGTTTCATTCACTGTTCAGAAAGAGTGCAAGGTGCGCCTAAAGAAGTTTTCACTTCAATAACCTTTCATTCCTGTGTGTGACGCGTGATGCGTGACAGTTCATTTCGTTTACTGCTCAAAAAGAGTGCAAGGTCCATCTAAAGTTTTCACTTCTGTATATGACATGTGACAGTTCAATTTCATTCACTGATCGGAAAGAGTGCAAGATGCCCCTAAAGAAGTTTTTGCTTCAATAACCTATCATTCCTGTGCGTGACACATGATGCATGACAGTATAGTTTCGTTCACTGTTCAGAAAGAGTGCAAGATGTACCTAAAAATGTTTTTACTTCAATAACCTTTAATTTTTGAGTGTGACGTGTGACAGTTTAGTTTCAATCACTGTTTAGAAAGAGTGCAAGGAGAACCTAAAGAAGTTTTCACTTCAGTAACCTTTCATTCCTGTGTGTGACACGTGATGCGTGACAGTTCAGTTTTGTTTACTGTTCAGAAAGAGTGCAAAAGGTGCACCTAAAAATTTCACTTCAATAACCTATCATTTCTGTGTGTGACGGATGACGTGTGACAGTTTAGTTTCATTTATTGTTCGCAAAGAGTGCAAGGTGCGCCTGAAGAAGATTCCCTTCAAAAGATTTATCTACAGTCCAGCCCCTCTTAGTTTGCTCCTAATGTAAACAAATAATGACGTCACTGAGCATGCGCATTTTATAAAAATGTGTACACGCTGATTAAAAAGTAACAACAAAATACTTTCAAAAGTATTTAAATACAAAATACTTTTAAAAGTATTTTCTTAAATTAAATTTTTAGGCCTACATCATATCATGACTAATGTTTTTAGTACTTATAATTTATAAAATAGTTAACTTAATAGGAATACGACATCCGTAAAGTCGGAAACTCTAGTGTCCACCCTGTAGTAGGTGGCTTTTGTTTGTTGACAGTAGGAGCAAACAAAGAACGGCTGAACTGTACATAATACGATATAACAAAAATCAGACTTACTTTAGGATAGAGTTCTTCTTGACCCATAATTAAATTCAATAAAAATCCAGCAGAACATGATCGTAACTGTCTGGCAGCACTCCCATCTCCTCGAGTTAAACCGTATTCGATAACATTAAGTAGTAACTGCAATCCATCACCTTCCAAGACATGCTTCCGGCCATCATCTACAAACAATGTATTTTGTTTACAATACAAAAGTTGTTAATTTCATTTAAAAACCTATTTGTTCCTTCAAATGTGAGGAACCTGAAAATTAAATGTTTTTCAGACATATACAAGCTGAAAAAGAGACTGCTGGATGCCCTTCAGGGCATCAAAGAAGGTGATATAGAAGTGCTTTTAACAATAGAATGCAATTATGGACTGAATGTATTCATTCCAATGGGAAATGTTCAGGACTGTATAAATTGTATTCCAATTTTCATTCTTACTTTTTAACTGATTCATAGAAGAAACCAATCAAAAAGCTTGTACAGCCAGTTTGTATTCAAACAAAGAAAACTGGTAATTTGCCTGCCAATGGTATATTTGACTAGAAATACACCCAGCATTATCCCCAAAACGGGCAGGTGGAGTGTTATTTTAATTGCACTCCATCTGTTTGGTCCAGGGCTAAAAAGAATGGTTCTGTTTCTTATCACATATTCAGCCACTTATATGACTGAACTATTTAAGAACAGAAGAGGTAGAGGTGTAAATGACACTAGTCAAGAGTTATCTCCTCTGAGAGTAATGAATTTCACTATGCAGCCAGACCCTGTGGTGAATGAAGTGAAGGTGTCATTTGCAGGGTGGAAAGTGAGTGCTTTTTGGAGGGCCTGGTATGCTGATAAGCATACTCTTTCAACTCAGTGAGGAAGGCAATGGTAAACCACCTTACTCCTCGTTTTTACTTAGTAAAACCTCTAGAGGTTCAAACCAGCCTTTCGGCTGTTAACCTAAACAACAACAACACCCAGCAGCCTTGATTTTTTTATGGTATTGAACACTCATTTTATCGTTCTTAATAATTTAAAAGTCCATCTTTATGGACTTTAATTGAGTGCAAATGTTGCAAAGTGATACAAATATTAAATTTAGTCATGGACTTTAATTGAGTGCAAATGTTGCAAAGTGATGCAAATATTAAATTTAGTCATGGACTTTAATTGAGTGCAAATGTTGCAAAGTGGTACAAATATTAAATTTAGTCAAAGACACTTCAAAATTTCAGCACCAATGCAATTAACAAGGACTGCTGGAAATCAATGGGTTATCAACTGGCCAGCTATGTAAAATCTTTGAAATTGCAAGCAAAACATCGACAAGTCCTGAATGAGCATTTTTTATAGGGTAATGGTATTCATATTTTGTTTAATAAGTCATTCTTGTACGCAACATGGAGTATTTCAAAGGTAAATCTATAAAAAAAAATTGCACGTTTAAATTAAAAACTCCAGTATTTCTTTGAGTACCCTTAAAATATTTGATAAGCCCAGCCTATTTATAACAGACAATTTAGGTAGGTTATGTACAAAAATATTCACGTAATTTAAAAATAACATAAAAATGTAAATTATCTGTACTTACTGTTTTCATAACAGATATTTCCAAGCGCACGGCAACCTTGAATCAATACTTGCAAATCTGAACTACGATTTGAAAGTAACTGAAGTAAAGGATTAACTAGTGTTGCATTTGAACAAGCGTTACGACCGTTATCAGATTTTGCTAAAGCAGACACAGTTAAAGCTGCTTTGGCCAGTATTTCTTCATTATCCCATTGTGTTAATAACGTCACAAGTTGAGTAACTATTTCAGATCCACTGCTGGCAACATCTTAAAAAAAATATTAATTTTATAATTTAAATAAAACGAAGTAATGATGTACTTAGTAAAATACATATGCTATAAAACTAATACATATCAAATATTAAATTGAGACGTTTTAGGAAAGGCAGATGGTGCACACAACAAAACTGACAGTGTAAAGTTAATCCTCAATTACTACAAACACAGAAAGACAGTCGGGGAAAAACTATTCATTAAATTTGTTGACTTCAAAAAGATCTACGATTCAATAGACTGCAAAATCCTAATTAATTGCCTACAAGAATACAGAGTACACAAGAAAACTAACAAATCTAATAAAGTTAACATTAACTAATACAAAATCTAATACCACGGAGAGCTTAGGGAACCGTTCAAAATTGAAACAGTGTTATACCACGTTCTCTCTCCAATACAATTCTAGTCAAAATATGCAAGAATTCTGAAAGACCGACTTGAAAGCCAAAATTCGGAAAGGGAAAGATCAAATAGAAATTAGCTGTTTAGCTTTTGCAGAAGACATTCCTCCACTATCAGAATCGGCAGAGGAAGTAACCACAGAAATTGACCCATTGAAGGAAATAACAGAAAATACTGGTTAACAAATTTCATTTGAAAAAACAAAACTAATTACAACACATTACATTATATCCGGAATAAAAACTTTAAGAAAAATTTAGAGTGAAACACTCACATGACTTCCTCTTGCCAATTTAATCAATGTTTAATCATGAGTAAACAATGTAAAATGAAACACATAACCTAATTTAATTCATGGAGTGAATAATGCAAAATTTAAATTAACCTCTGAAAAAATTTGGAAAATCAGTAATTGCTGCTAAACTAACCATTGTACTAAATGTTAGAAATAAAAGTTATAGATTTTAAAATTTTTTATAACTTTAATTAAATACATTTTTGTTGTAAAATCCATACTAACGCTGCCAGCTGCTGCAATGAAAATTATGACGACAATTATTAATTACTAGCAACCCCCATTTGCTTCGCTTCACAGCAGTTATTGTAGACCTCATTAAATTATTTTAAAACCTCTTTATACACAATATTTGTGGTTTCGTTGCCTTGTGGCAGGAAAATAAATTGTTTTTTCTGTCTTCCAGCTTTAGAAAACCTGACATAAAGTTGTCCATGAGCGAAGGAAGTCTTGTCTCAAATCGATGCCCACTGTTTTAAATGTTTGTCTTAGCGATTTAACAGAATTGAATAGAATGCATAGAAGAATACCGATGGAAAAGAAAGATAGTTGATATATGGCTGAGATAAGAGACAGTAATACGTGGGTGCGGTACGCAGAGTAATTGTAAATATATGACTCATTCACTACCTGTCGAATTAAAACAAATACATGAAATACAGTACAAAAATAAAAATTCTGAATATTTCCGAATTTTTAATGTTTTTGGAATCAAATGTTATACTTCATGGTTTTCTATGAAATATAAAAGTTGAATCGTGCTTCTAGCCCAAAAAATACAACATCCAGAGGACTTAGAAAAAATAAAAGTGCTATGCACCCGATAAACTAAAACATGCAACATCGTTACAGTTTAAGTTGCTCAACTTACTTAATTAAAATTACTTAAAGTTGCAAAATAGCCTATATAGATCAGGAAGCTCTAAGCTATGCAACAAAGAAAGATTTTTTTAAATCAGTTCAGTAGTTTCTGAGATTACCTCATACAAACAAACAGACAAACAAACAATCAAACAGACGTTTCTTCTTTATTATATTAGTATAGATTACAAAATTCATATATTTATTACTATTTTGTGCAAATTTACCTTTATCTGGACCATCAATTTCACTATGTATTGAAGTAAGCAGGTCTAAAATGCTATTGTTATCTGACCTGTCATCAACAGCAATTTTTAAATTTTCTATTCTCTGCGATATATTCTCCATGTCTGTAAAATGAAAACAAACATCAATATATTATGCAATAAATTTGTAGTTCTATTTCAAAAACCTGCTATAATTTAAAAATAATGAATAAAAACTTTTTTTCATGCTCTATTTAATGAAAGTATTGCAACAAGAGGGAAGATATTCCACAGCAAGATTTCAACTGATTTTCACAAATTCATTACACCTGAATCAAAAGAAGTGAATTTTAGAACTATGTTCATCCATCTGCGATCATACTGAAGGAAAATCTACAAAGAACCAATTTGAGCTGAAGTTTTAAAACTAAGGTTCCTCAATCAACCCCAGATGAGTTTTTAGAATTAGCTATGTAAGACCAAAAATTAAGGGTGCTTAGCCCCAGTGCAAAAACCTTCTTACAAAAGGCTTGATGAATGATTTTTATTAAACGTCCCTAATTATTATTTTTTGTTTGACTGTTTTGCATATTGATGCTAATGCAGACCAATGAAGGGTGGTAGATGAAAATGAGTGATAAAAATCTGGTGTGAAACACTCACACAACTTTCTCTTGCCAGTGCAAATAATTAACAATAAACCTAACATTAGTAATAAAACATTAGAAATAAACAAAAAACTAACCTCAAAAACATAACCTTATTTTTATCATGAGTGAAACATGCTAAATGAAAATCGAACTCTGTTTGGCTTAAAAATACAGAAAATCACTCTTTCACGCTAAAATAGGCTCTGTAGTGAAAAATGGTTTAAATAAAAGTTGTACATCTTTTTATTTTCTATAAAATTTATCACACACACAGACCAATCGCTAAAAACATGTTTTTTGGGTTCAGGGGGTCTGAAAACGTATAGATCCGGTGAAAACTCGATTTCGAAAAATCGACATGAAAACAATACTTTCCTTCCTATATATTCATATAGGCAAGAGAAAGTAAAAAAGCCAGGCCTAACCAGGTAAAGGCCAAGCCAAATGCTGTGAGCGCTGGACTATGCATGCGCATACTTGACTTTAACCCTGCATACCCCTCCGACCTACAGTAAGATGTACAGTCAGAGTGTTGTTGATAATTGATAACACCCATTGTATTTTGTAGGCATGCTGTTCCATTGTTCATTACATACACTGCACTATTGCAGTACATACAAGACTATACTAATGCAGACGCACATTTTGTCCAGCGCTCTCCTTACGAAAATCAAGCTATATCAAACCTGGACCCTTGGTTTAGATACCAGTAATGTTTTGGTCATTACACCACAGGTCAGCCTACTAACGAATGTTTTTTACTTTCTCTTGCCTATATGAATATATAGGACCCGACACGAACATTTTCATCAAAATTGGTCAACCAGAAGTAGTAGTTTATTCGTGTAATTTTTTACTTTTTTGCGATTTTCTCAAAATCTGGTCCTACGATATTTTTTAAAATCGCCTGGTTTACTCAATTTTTTTATTCTCTACAAGATAGGTTAGGCGCCATGTTTGCTGAAATTCTTGGTCAGGCTGTTTTTATGTAAAAAAAGTGTTTTTCAAAGATTACAGCTTTAATATGTATTATAGCGCAAAAATTTATATAATAAAAAATGTAGAGAATTTAAAATTCTACAACTTTTATTTATAACATTTTTTGTATAACGCTTAATTTAGCGGTAATTAGCGATTTTCGGTTTTTTCTCACGAAAACGTGTGAAAAATCGATTTTTTAAGATTTCTGCCATAGTATACATTTTATGACAAAAGTGTATATAATCAAATTTATAGAAAATTAAACGATCTACAAATTTTATTTAGAGCATTTTTCTCTACAGAGCCTAGTTTAGCTTGAAAGAGTGATTTTCCATATTTTAAGCCAAACAGGTCGATTTTCATTTTCCTTCTTTCACTCACGATTAAAATAAGGTTTTGTTTATTGAGGTTAGTGTTTTGTTTATTTTCAATGTTTTATTGCTAAAATTAGGTTATATTGTTAATCATTTGCATTGGCAAGAGAAAGTTGTATGAGTGTCTCACACCAGATTTTTTTAGAGGAATAGAACTTTAAGGTGGCAGTACTGATTTCCATGGCGGCCATTTTGAAAACTGTTTTGTAATTTATGTTCAGTTTGGTTTGCCATTTTATAATGAATAGACTGACGCCTGAACAACGCTTGCAAATTGTGCAGATTTATTTTGAAAATCATGGTTCGGTTCATGAAACTTATCGCGCACTACATCCGTTTTACGATCGACATAATCGTCCATCAGAGCAAATAATTCGCTCAACAATGAAACATTTTTGGTCAACATTTACTCTGAATGATAACACACATCCTTTGAGACGTCATACAGTGCGTACTGAATTGCTGCGGTAGAGCGTAGCATTGAGGAAGACCCGAATGAGTCCATCCGCCATCGTGCACAACACTTGGAGCTGTGTCCATCAACTTTATGGAAGATTTTGCGAACTGATCTTAATTTGCGTGTTTACAAAATCCAACTCGTTCAGGAAATAAAGCCGAACAACCACCTGGCACAGCATGCATTTGGAGAATGGGCCCAGAACACAATTGCTGTTGATCCCGATTTTCACATGAAAATTTTGTTCATTGATGAAGCCCAATTTTGGTTGACAGGCTACGTGAATAAACAAAACTGCCGCTAACACCGCTGGACTATTTTCTGTGGGAGTATGTGAAGTCACTAGTCTATGCCAATAAGCCACAGACAATTGACGACTTGGAAGGCAACATTCGCCGCATTATTACCAATATACGGCCCCAAATGCTGCAAAAAGTGGTCACAAATTGGATGTCTCGATTGGACCACGTCCAAGTCAGCCGCGGCGGCCACATGCCGGAAATTATTTTAAATAAAGATGGCAAATAATTATCTTTAAAATAAAACCAATTCCACGTCAATTGTTCAATTATTCTGTTTTATTTCATTTTAAAGTTCTATACCTCTAAAAAAACCATCCTTTATTCGGATGGTAAAAGTAGTCTGGAAGAAATTGGAGCAGGTTCACTCTCTTTGGTTAAGTTTTAGAACCGATCTGTTCTTTCATTGTCTCCAATTCCTCTATGACCCAGCAACCACATCAAAGCGAATAGTCTCAAAAAAAAAAGCTTCACAGGTATTATATTATGAACCATTCCAAAGATAGGACCATCTCAGCTATCATGGGATGTTCGACCTCCATATGCAATTGATTCCCAGCCTCGGAGTCCCCATCCACACCTCACCTCTGATAATGATATCTAAGGAAAGTAAGGATTACCTCCAAAGCTGCAGATGGAGCCCTAACAATAAACCCCGTGGTACAAAAACAAATGAGTTTTTCAAGACTAGAACCTGCAATAACTTACCCCTCTACAAGGGAGTTATAGATACTGAAGTCACGAGATTGCCTTAAGCGTATGGATGGGCTGTGAGGAAAGGAAGTGAAAATATGACAGTGCTGCCAACCTCAACAGTGTGACACTACTCGTACATTTTACTACCGTGCAGTTTCTACACACATTTTGTAAGCTGTGATTTGATCCGAGAAAATTTTCTTCATAAACCTTATAAGAAATAAATCTGACCTGTAATACTGCCTATAGCTTAATTACACGACTAGAAATGTTTTATTTACTGTAATTACCAGCTACCTTATTCCATTGGAACAAATTTTCTACGAATGCATCGCCTTCTTTACGATTGCTGTCACCGGCGTCTTCACTATCAGTCTCACTAGTCTACCTAACCGCTTCCTATTTTCACCACGTGCCAACAAAACTGTTGAAGAATAGCTTCTTCACGTCTTTAATTTCCTTCTTTATTTTTCAAATCGTGGAAAGAAAAACATCACAATAGTTAGCCACTCGCTCATGGCTTTTGTTAAGAGCCATTGAAAGGCATTTTTGTTTAGTTTCAACTTCTCAGCATTTTATTACACTGCATATTTACATTTCGTTCAGCACTGTGAATAGTCTGCCCACATTTTCGAGAAACTAAAATTTCTGTTTACGGTAACAAACAGTTATATTCGTACCGTTAACCTACAAAAGGTTCTGCAATATACTGTACAGGCTGTGCTCTGGGTATAGTATAAGTTGTTATGTTTGTGTACTGAAATTAAAGCAGTTGCGCATGTGCACTGATGCTGTTCCCCTTTACCCCTCGTTGCAAACAAGGGCAAACTCGTGACTATATCATTCTTATATTTTATTTAACAAGTTTTATTAAACTCATCAGCATAAAAAAAACCACTAATTCTAATTAGCTAAACTAACCTAATATTCATATAACTTCCAACCTAACCTTAAGGTTGTCAAATACAAAATTAATTGTATATAAGAATAAATTGTTATAAGTAAACAATTTTAACAATAAAAGCATTTTAAGATTAAGATTTTCTTATGCTATTTATTTAATTTTTGTGCCTTATCTCCAATAAATAGTATTTTAAAGAAAATACCAGTACTACCTAATGAAATATAGGTATTTTAACAGAGTAATATGACTAAAGTTGTTAAAAAATATATTAAAAACCTTAACCTAATTATGTACCTCATACAATGGAATAACTCTTGTATTTAAAAATTACAAAAACACAAATTAAAATAATACAGCTATATTTTCTTTAATCACAAGAGCTACTTGACACATATTTACGGTTCCTTTACTAGCCGTGATAATTATGAGCTGGTCAATTCGCTTAATATCTAGACAATTTCTATAAATATAATAAGTAATGAATTTTCACAGATATTCAATTTTTATAGTTCGATTGTGAAGGATAAACAGCAAAAGAATTTACTTATATCCTCAGAAGCCCTGGGAAGGAACCCATAAGTTTGTAGGCGCTACAAATAGTATATTTAAATGTAAATTAATCAGAAACTCATTAATTTTCAAATAATCCTTATTAAAACTTTAATTAATTGAATTCTAATATGAATTTATTTTGCCAATAAATTGTATTTTCAGGAAGAGTAATAGTACAGGCTATATCCTAACCTTTTAAAAATGATTTATTTTTCGAGGCACAAAAATTATTAACTTCATAATAGATTTTTATGTTCATAAAACTTAATTTTTTCAGTTTTTTAACTAGAATTAACAAAGTACGTTTTGATAATTAAATATTTCCAAATATATTTTGAATATAAAGTGAAATAAACAGAATAAATAGTGGAATGTTTCATAATTATTGGAAAAATGGACACGTAATCAGCTATGAGGAGAGAATTGATAAGATTAAAGAATTTTATTGCAAATTGTATTATCGAAAATGTTATCATTCCAAACCACAATAACGTCAATAAACTGGAAAACGACCGGGAAAAGTATGTAATTTAAACAAATTGATCTTTGAAATCATATAATTTATTTTAAAGACTAAATAATACTTTTGTTTATGTAAAATACTTTTAAATTCATATACCTGTCAATAATATTAGCTTTTATACATAAAAACTAATAATAACAAAAACACCCATCATAAACTACAACAAAATTATATTGCACAAATTTTACAACTAGCGAAACTAGTGGTCGAATTAAGAATTTTTATCATATATGCCACAATTGTAATAACTAAATTCCCAGTACTTGAAAATAAACTTAATAGAATTGAAACATATCTATTTCATGGAAATAATATAAAATCTTATTTGGAGAATTGCTTGATTTCAATGAATGCAGAAATAGTACTTTAATAATTTTACCAAACATTTTCTTGATAATATAATTATGTATAAAACAATTTTATTAACCGTTCAGAAATTAAGTTCGTGAGAATTGATCGTTCATTCTTTTAATGTGTATTTTAAAACTCTT
Organism: Catonia carolina; assembly: GCA_035578175.1. Classification (NCBI taxonomy): domain Eukaryota; kingdom Metazoa; phylum Arthropoda; class Insecta; order Hemiptera; family Achilidae; genus Catonia; species Catonia carolina. Next base: position 43,189,223 of record JAQMRL010000006.1, on the reverse strand, counting down.
AGAAAAGTTTTAAAATTATTAATTAATAATCCTTATGATTTTTTTTAAAATTAGTCCATTTTCTGCATAATTTAGAAAAAATCCCTCCTTTTTGGATGTCGATGGTAATCGATAATAAACGAAAGCTCCCGATCCGCTCTCTACCTGTCGGAAATCGATGCCGATGCGCATCATTATCGATTTTTAGACCAGTTAAAAGCGGCAGCTGCAACCCAAGGAACGCCTTTATAATAAAGGAAATTAATTGCATAAAACTGGGAAAATACAGCCATTAACAGGTAAATTATTTGCATTAAGTAAACTTATAATTCACTTTAAGGTTATGCACTCGATGCCCACATTTCAAAACAAGCGGCATTCTCAAGGTTTCATTCAAATTTTTACCCGACACTTAGCACGAGTTTAATGTTTTTATTACATTGATTAATGTTTTCTAAATTTTTAATTCAATATAGTGTTGATCAATAATATAAAAATATATTTTAACTATATTTACATTAAATAACACTCGCACTGAATGTTGTTATTTTAAATTAACTGATCTGTCTCTCATCTCAATTGAAGTGTCTAAACAGAAAATCAAAACTCCCTCTCTAAATTAACTTGATTAACTAATTATACCGTATTTAAATTAATTTTTAAATGTCACATTAATACAACATACCACTAAGACAGATCATTTAGAATTATATTTACTTGAAGTTACTGAACCTTTTGTGTTTTATTTTTTTATGAAAACCAGCCAAATGAATATTATCACTAAAAAATCAATAATGTATTAGCTGTATTCTTTCTTTTATGTGTATGTATAATACTTAGCCTCTTATAATGTTACTACATTTTAGTTGAATAGCTTTTACAATATATTTATTTTTTATAAATTTTGTTAGTTTATGATGGAAAGGAACCTACCTACCTATTGTTTTGTTGTCAAGGAATAATTTAAACTGCTATCCAGTGTATATTTAAACTTTTACAATTTTTTGTTTTGATAGCTGTCAATATATTTTTATAATTTTATAAATTTTTGTATAAATTTTTTGCCGTTTTATTATAAATTGTGTTAGAAAATAGTTCAACTGTGCGAAGAGCGAACGAGACAAAACGTTTTTTAATAATTTCATTCTTAATTTTTTTTAAAAATTTTGTATTATTAAATTTATTATCTGTTTTGCAATGTACTGAGTATTCTAAAAATATTAATTTTAAATTTTCCTCTGCACTATTATAGTTTTTTTTTTTGTTAACAAACATTAAATGTTTGTTTAGTTTAAAATTTTTAAACTACTGATAATCTAATTGATTTAATTGTGGACTACGTATTAATTAATTTACAGCAGCTTCTAATAAATGAATCTGTCATTAATGTTTTTTTTTTATTTTCTAAATTATGATGCATTGTCAAGACATCTATTTTATCAGTGAACTACGTTAAAAACACTTTGAACTAATTATAAAATGCCTTGTAAACTTAACAACGATTCTGATGAACAAAACAAATTATTGCAAATGTTTTTAAAGTTTCACTTTAATTTATGAGGATGTTTTAAGTGGAATTAAAATCATTTCTGAATAAAAAAATTGTTAATCGGAAAAATACTTATGCTAAAATTTGATTTAATTTTTACATAATTAAGAAACCCTGCATGTATTTGTAAAATAAATTTTGTTGCAGTTTGTTTCTGGGTACTGGATTTTTTAAAGCCAATAAGAGGTTAATAAATTTATTAATACATAGATAAATTGCCAACTGTATCAAAATAATATAAAACCTGTAATCTTAAAGGGTTTTAAATTTTATCATTTATATTTTTGTTCTAAACAATTTCACAAAAAAAAACAATATTTTTTATGGTAAGCAGAAGGTCCAAGGTTTGATTTTCCAGTTGAAGTCTAAAAATTACACCATGTTAAAACCCATTGTAGTTGATATTAACAAAGCAGTTGATACAATCTTAAATGAACTAAAGAAATACAATACTTATTTCACTGTACTCTAAGAAAGTAACTGTTAGTTTTGAATGTACATATATCAGTATTAAACATTATTTATTTTATTTATTACTCATGTTTAGTATAATCAGATTCATGAAATGCTAGATAGAGACGTCAATAAACATTTTAACTTATTAATGATTTGATCAATGTCAAAAATCTTCGTAGAAATGACAGGAAATTGACTTATATTTTTTATTTTACTTTATTTAAAGTTGCATCAATTACAGTGGGTTTTACCTTGTGAAACTTTCCAGTTTCTTTTTGACCCTAGCCGGGAATTGAACCTGGGACCTCCACGTGGTAGGCTAGCCTGCCAACATTACGCTACAGAGGCGGTCTAACTTATACTATTTTACTTTTAATTAATCGTAGATATTATACAGAAAGATTTTTTAGTCCTGTTACCCAATTGTGAATATCTGGTAAGTTTTCTGAGAAAGGGAAATTTTGTTTTGTGACATGAAGTTGGTAGCCCTACTCAATCGGTATATATTTTTTTTCTTTTGGTTTAACGTCCAACTGTTTTGCAAATTGCTGCTAATGCAGACGGTGAAGGATGAAATGAATTTTTTGTAACGTATGAAAAAGTGCCATGCCCGAGTGGGATTCGAACCCAAGACCGCGTGATGAGAGGCGAGCACGTTACCAACATCACCAACGTGGCCGTGTATAATAAATATATATATATAATACATATCTATACAATCGGTATAGATACGGCCGTGTGAATTAATTCTCCTTGAGCTGTGTAAAATTTTGTGCCGTTTCTGGTCATATTGCGAACAAAATGTCTTTTACCCTAGAACAACAGGTGTTCATCCTTGAACAATATTTTGCTAAAAAATCATATGCGAGTGTAAAAGAATCATTTCAAATTAAATTTGTTGGTGTTCTTCAAAAAAAAAGTAAATTTCTGTGCTAAAAACCGATTCTGAGAGACAGGTAGTGTTTGCTACAGAAAATGTATTGGGTGACCAACTCTACTGACAAATGACGTTTTAGAGAATGTAAACACAAGATTGCTCAATTCTCTACGGGAAAGTCTACAAAAACTTTACTCACAAGTTGGTTTGTCATATTCGAGTGTTCAGAAGCTGCGTAAAAACTGAAATTGTATCCGTAACACAACCAGAAACGGCACAAAATTTTGCACAGCTCAAGGAGGATCAACTCACTGTCGTATCTATACCGGTTAAGTAGGGCTACCAACTTCGTGTCACAAAACAAAATTTCCCTTTCTTAGAAAAAAATTACCAGACATTAACAATTGGGTGACAGGACTAAAAAAATCACTCTGTAGTACCTATGGCTGGCCTATCGGTGCGTAGTTCAGTGCAAGTGATAGAAGCTGAAGGTTGCAGATTCGATTCCCTGTCAGGTCTCGCATTCTTTTCATCTATGTATCACCTCAAATGATTACCTGTACACAAGCTGAGGTTTATATAAGTATCATCACCCAATAAAATAAAATTTTGATCGCCTTCATGGTGTAGTGACTAGCGCGTCATCCTACTAAGCAAAAGGTCCTGGGTTAAATTCCCGGCTAGGGTCTGGAAATTTTAACATGTTAATACCCAACGTTACAGTACCAAAACAAACAGTAGTCGCTAATGACCAAGCTGATGATGCGACTTTAAATAAACTAAAAAAAAATTGAATTTTCTTCTTTAAAAACTGTACTTAACTCATAACAAAGGTAAAATATAAAAGAAATTGTTAAATAGTATTTAGAATAAAAAATGTTATCTTTAAATATATTAAAACAGCCTTTAAATTTAGATGAAACATTCTTTTTACTTTCTCTTGCCCTATATAAACATATAGGGAAGGAAAGTATTGTTTTCATGTCAATTTTTCACCATAAATACAAGTTTTCTCCAAAAATTAAAAAATCTACAACTTTTATCGCTAACATTTCTTTCTAGAATGTTTAGTTTAGTGTTAATTAGGGATTTTACATATATTTTAAAGTTCTACAGAGGTTGATTTTCATTTCACGTCATTCACTCATGATTAAAATTAAGTTATGTTTTTCATTTTACATTGTTTACTCTTGATTAAACATAGTTTATATTTTTCAAAATTTACATTGGCAAGATAAAGTTAAGTAAGTGTTTACACCAGATTTTTTATTTTATTTAAATTCATATAAATTATTTGGTTATTAACGACGACAGTGGTTTGTCATAAGTTTTAACGCCTAATTATGTTCCAGTTTGCCCATAACAGGCAGGTGGAGTGTTAAATTATTTGCACTTGATCTGCTAGTTCCAGGGCTACAAAAAATAGTTCTGTTTTTTATCACATGGTTGGCCAATTATATGACTGAAACATTTAAAAACAGAAGAGGTAGAGGTGTAAAAGTTACTAATCAAAAGTTATCTCCACTGAAAGTAATGAATCTCATTATACAGCCAAACCCTGTGGTGAATGAAGTGAAGATGTCATTTACAGGGTGGAAAGTAAATATTTTTCAGAGGGCCTGGCTTGCTTATAAAAATACTTTTCCACTCAGTGAGAAAGGAATTGATAAACCAGCTCACTCCTCGTTTTACTTACTTATAACCTGTAGAGGTTCAAACTAGCCTTTTGGCTGATGACCTGAACAACAATTTTCCAGACCCAGTTGGAAATCAAAACTGGGACTTACTGCTTTGCAGTTCTTAGCACGGTAACCACTGCAACACGTAGGCAACTAAATTGAAAATTTCTCCTTACGTAAACTAAAATAAGGAGACGTTTAAGATTATTTCACCTTTCCAAGTTTAATACAATACTTAACTATATCATAAAAATACACTACACGATACTTTATTTCTTAGAAGTTCTCTATTTTCCTATAATGATCATTGATTATAATAAAATTAAAATGTATTTATCATAGAAATAGTAAATAAATGTATTGATTGAATACCTATTTATGCAGGAATTTATATACACTATACTATAGGTTGAATGAAATGACCTTAGTATAAAAAATATATGGACAAAAGAACGAAAATTCATTAAAAGTATTTCATATGTCTATAAAAAATTGTTTTGCTTACTATATAATATTTTCTGTTAATAAATTTTATTGATTTATGTCTATTGCTTAGGATGAACGGACCTTTAAAACTTTTTTAAATGCATAACTAATTTTTTTATAGCAAATATATACATTTGTTCATTACAGAATATTTAATTTATTTGTAGGCATTACTTATGTATTTATCTTGAGTTTTGCCCATAACGGGCAGGTAGTGTTAAATTATTTGCACTTAATCTGCTAGTTCCAGGGCTACAAAAATAGTTCTGCTTCTTATCACATGGTCAAAATGTTATATGACTGAAGCATTTAAGTACAGAAGAGGTATAGGTGTAAAAGATACTAGCCAACGTATCTCCACTAAGAGTAATGAATTTCATTATACAGCCAGATACTGCAATGAATGGAAGTGAAGGTGTAATTTCCAGGGTGGAAAGTAAATGCTTTTCAGAGGGACTGGCATGCTGATAAGCATACTTTTACACTCAGTGAGAAAAACAATGGTAAACCACCTCACTCCTTGTTTTACTAATTAAAGCGTGTAAAGGTTCAAACCACCCTTTCGGCTGATGATCTAAGCACAAAAAAATTCTTGGGTTGTTGACAAATCAAGTTGGAGTAACCTTGGTACTGTATTCAATTAAAAGTCCTAAGCCAAGAATCTGGGTTTGATTACATGTTACATACAATCTGGATAGACTTTCTTTTAAATTATACCTTGATTTCCTAGCATGGTGATTATTTTAAGGGATCTAGGTAATCGCTAAGGGATAAAATATTTCATTCCTAAAAATATAGTGTTCAATAATATAATACAGCAATTGTGTTATAATTTTATTACTTGTGTAAATTTTCATAGATAGGATGATCTGATCTATATATGTAATGCTGCGTCTAACTGGACATTTTTTTATGTACTACAAAAGGTAATGTGGCGCATGTGTAGAAAAGTACAGAGCTAACACTGCACTCAGCCAATATATTACAATAGCATAGGTTTTGTGCATAAACTATGCCAAAGACCATCCCTCAAATCTCACCACATTATTTGAAAATCCTATGCAATTAATGTTTTCCCCCAATTTTAAACAGAAACTCTGTTTGACTACCCTTCCAACATACTAGATACCGTCATAAAGTGGTTGTATTGTGCTATACAACTTGATTAAAAATAGTTGGTATGATCTTTTGTTTATCTGGTAATAATTTTTTTGTGTCTTTTATGACCACAATGGATCACTTTAGTTAAATTTAGAAAGCTTCTTCCTTTTCATATTCTTTAGCTTGATGTTCTGCCAGTATGCCTTCATTCAGGCTGATCTTGCTTGCCGAACTTCCTCTAAAACGACCGGTTTCTTCCTGCTTGGGTTTGGTCTTCCATCTGATTTTGTTTCAAATCTACTTTCCTTATTTCTTAAGATTTTTAGTATTCCTGTTTTGTTTTTTAAATCATCAAAAGTTAATCCGAGTTCGATCACGTCTTCTTTGACATTTCGGATCCATGCTCCTGATGTTACCATTGGAAAGTTTTCTAATCATCTTGTTGTTTAAAATTCTGTCTTTAGGTGTTCTGATAAGATGTCTAAGAGAAGATATCCTTTTCTTCCTTATTGTATCTGTATGGGTTCGTTTTCTTTATAGACTTGTTCGTTTGTTAGAATTCTCTATTAACAAGTTTTATTCAATAGAAAGAATATTGAGGTGTAGAAATTGCTAATTACATACCAAATGTATTATTTACTAACTTGGTTTTTTACATCTGTGTTTCAGTGGATTCAAAATGACTGCTGTTTTGGCTGAGAATTATCAGTTAAAATGGCACAGCCATGGCACTCATTTACATTCTTCCATTGCAACGCTTCATCGATCTGAATCATTTTCTGATGTAACTTTAGCGACAGCAGATGGTAGATATGTTTCAGCCCATAAGTTTATATTATCAGCATGCAGTTCTTATTTACATCAATTATTTCGAGTGATGGGTTCTCGAGGATCCGGTTCAAATCTAGTCGTGATATTGCCGTCGGATATAAGTTATAGAACATTAAGCATTCTTTTACAATATATGTACAGTGGAGAAGCGACAGTAAGTAATGAACAATTAAATGGTGTTTTAAAAGCGGGTGAAATATTAAAAATAAAAGGTTTATGTCATAATCAAGGCTCAAGAGAACGAGATAAAGATCGTCCTCCTTCACGAAGTAGCAGTAGTAGTAATAGAACCCCCGGCGTTTTAACACAACAAAATCAAAACGATGAATCCTCACGAAAAAGACAAAATCCTGACGGTAAATTACAAAACATAGAAAAATTGCTACCTGACTCTAATACTACTGATTGTAATCTCTCACAAAAGAAAACTTACAGTATCTTAAAAAGTATAACTAAAACGGAAACAATATCAGAAAAACTTGAAAACGATCAAGCAAAAATGAGTGAGGACTCTGATCAAGGTGAAAACCAAAAAGAAAACTCAAACGATAAATCATCAATCGGTCAAAATTCAGATAGAAAACGGCTAATAGATGATGCAACCACTGATATAGAACAAAATATGCAAATTGAATTGTTAGTTAAAGAAGAACCGATTGAATGGGAAGATATTGAAGAAACGCAAGGAAATGATGATGAACAAATGCTGCATTCTGAAATGACTATTAAACCTGTAAGTAGTATTCATTTATTTTGTTATTATTAAACAATTTTAAGTAAATTACCTTACAATCTCTTCTGTGGCTTATATTGCTAGAACAATCATGGGAATTATGATCTGTGAGCCAAAAGCGGCCCACAAACTGGTCTAACCTATCCTGTGACATGGTTCTGAGTAGCTACCTATAAATCTGTTTTAGAGTGTTCCAATCAGCTCTCTCAACCAACCAAATTTATCGCTCATAATTTTATCTTTGCAGGGCGAATTTTCAGAGTGAAGCAGAGTCATTTCAATTTCAGTGGGTTAAAAATGCAAATAGTTCTATTTTCTTGTGAGTTAGTTAAGAGTCCTTGAATTTTTTTTTGTGGAAATCCATAAATACTGTACCATACCTACTGTAGTAACTGATGGTAAAGTTAATAGAGTTTAAGCTTAAACCAAAATATGAAAAGTCTTGTAAAATAATATTATGGTTCTGCCATCTGCTAGTTCCAGAGCTACAAAAAATTGTTCTGTTTCTTATCACATGGTCAGCCAATAATATGACTGAAGGAATTTAGAACAAAGAGATAGATATGAAAAAGACATTGTTGTTTAGGTCATCAGCCAAAAGGCTGGTTTGAACCTTTAGAGGTTTTACCAAGTAAAATGAGGCATGAGGTGGTTTACCATGCCTTCCTCATTGAGTGGAAAAGTAGCCTATGCTTATCAGCATGCCAGGCCCTCCGAAAAGCATTACTTTCCAACCTGCAAATGACACCTCTTCATTCACCTCAGGGGTCTGGCTGTATATAATGAAATTTATTACTCTTAGAGGAGATAACTCTGACTAGTGTCTTTTACACCTCTACCTCTTCTGTTCTCAAACGCTTCAGTCATATAATTGGCTGATCATGTGATAAGAAACAGAACTATTTTTTGTAGCCCCGGAACTAGCAGATCGAGTGCTAATAATTTAACACTCCACCTACCTGTTATCGGCAAAAAAGACACTAGTCACAGTTACCTCCTCTGAGAGTAATGAATTTCTTTATACAGCCAGACCCTGTGGTGAATGAAGTAAAGGTTTCGTTTGCAGGATGGAAAGTAAATGCTTTTCAGAGGGCCCGGTAAGTATACTTTTTCACTTAGTATGGAAGGCAGCAGTAAACCACCTCACTCCTCGTTTTACTTAGTAAAGCCAGTAGAGGTTCAATTCAACCTTTCAGTTGATGACCTAAACAACAACAATAATATTATACTGTGTTACAGGAAACATTTTCTGGTGAAGAAGAAGAAGAAGATTTAAATGAATTTTACGCACCTTTAACATGTGATATGTGCCATGAAACTTTTACTACACCTTCCTTATGGGTTCGACATATTGAAACGCATCCTCCTACTGATGTTCCAAGACGTAGAGGAAAAAGAAATCCTGTAAGTATAAATTAATTGATTTTTTTTAAACTCTATAAAATATAACGCAATTAAATCAGCAAATATTTAAAAAAAATTTGAAGTAGTAATTTTTCAAATTTCTCTCACTGAACTTCTTTCATCTATGCAAAAATATTAAATAATTTTTTGTAACATATTTTATCTGATGAAAATTTAACTCATAAAGTACACTTGACTATATTTAATTAAATTTCCCTGATCATCACTTCTCAGATGTCTGATATTTTAGTTAACTCAAAAATAAAAATATGACAGTCGATAAATTTGATGTTTTCTTCGTTTATGGATGAATATAAAACTAATAATAAACCAAGTATCGAACATAGATTATATTTTCTTTTTTTCAACTAGTATCACTAATCCAGTTGTCAGTTAAATAAATGATTGATTTTTCTCAATAGATTTAGTAGATAACATAGAAAAGTATTTGTGCAGTTCCCCTTTTACAGTTTAACCGTTAAAGTCACTTTCGATCTGGGAAAAGTATAGAGAAATCATGTCTGGGTTTTTTACAAAGTTATTATTAACGTTAAATTCTCAATGAAAAAAATACCCCAACAAAATCAATATTTGATAAAAATGTTCAGTTTTTAATTTATATACAGCCAAAGTTGTATGATATTGATTTGCAATAAAAATAGGTTTTATTACACAAGATAAAACTATTTATCTATTGGAATGAAAATCTGTTAATCAACCCCATAGAATTTTTTCAATATGTACTCTCGTTTTAACTAAAAATATTTCTGATGGAATTTCTATTCAACCATTCCAACAATTTTTTTGTTATACATTTGAAGTTTTTAAATTATATTATTAAAAAGAAACAATATTGGAGAATTAGAAAAGTTTCTTAAAATTGTTCCAAATTACAGGTAAAATTCACAACCAGAATATTTTTTTTTAACAAAAGGAATAATCTTATACTATAAATTTTAATTTAACAGCACTAACTAATTTGCAGAAAATATTTGAATTAGTGAACAAAACAAGCAAAAACTTTTAAAAGTTAGGATATTGTCAGTTTGTATTGACCTTTTTAAAAATTTATTAAATATGAAGTAACTTGAAAACTATAAATGTTTCTAGCCTATAAAGCAAAATGTCCCGGGTTCGATTCCCAGGTTGGGTTTAGAAATTTTAACACGTTTAACTCACAGTAGTGGCTAATGACCGAGCTGTCGTTGCAACTTTAAATAAACTAAAAAAAAACTATAACATAATAATGTTGCAATTGTTTAATGAAGTTTTTTCTTGTAAAGATTTTACAATAAATCTTTTAAATACATCCTGGAGCTTTTAAGTAATACTAATGTGAAAATACAAGGTACGTATATTTAATAATTAACAAGAAAAATTAATGTACAGAATAACTATTCATTTAATTTGAAGGTCACATTGGCTAACTTGGGAAAGCCCTAAATCAGATGTTCAACCATAATTAATATAAACATATCCTTTTTTGTTCATTTAAAAATGTCAGCTTTGCTTAAGATGTGTACCCGAAAGAATTAAATGTTCATTGATGAGATTTTTGGTACCTATCCGAAGGTAAAATACCAGCAAAAATTTCCTTATGAATGTTGAAACGGTTTTGTGAAAAGTGTTCAAACCATAGAAACAAGAGTGTAAGTGGTTGGAACGGTTTAATGCAAGTAGAACAGAAATGTCACCGATATCCATCATTCTGGAAGATCTGTTAACTTTATTTACAAAGATAGGTTATTAAAATTTCCCAAATTGCTAGTTTGTGTTATAGAGTTAGAACTGCACAGTTTAATCACTCGTGCTAAATTTTCGCAAAACCTGTTCGAGATGGTTTCTAAGACAGTTGACTAAAGCCCATAAATATTTCTGGATTCACATTTGTTTTTAGGTCAAATAAATGTATGTATGGTTTAAAGCAGAAGGTAATAACTTTTTAGATTGTATAATAATTTTTGATAAAACGTGAATTCACTATCCCTAACATGCTTCAACAGAAAGTGACATCCACGATAAGGTGGAAACGTAATGTCACTTTTTCAAAAATTGTGATTCTTTTGTATGAGAACACTTCCACACTGCTCAGAAAACGAGAAAAATCCTTGAAAAGTTGGATTGAAAGGTGTTGTGCCACATCCTCCAAACAGCTCAGACCTTTAACATACAATTTTTATTTCTTCGACCCACTCAAATTCTTTTTACGCAGCAAGAAGTTTGACCATTACAAATCAGTCAAAACAGCAGCACACAATTGGTCCAAACAGCAAGGTAAAGACTTCTATACTGCAGAAATCAGGAAGCTCACAGAACGGTGGGAAAAACGTTGAAATGTTACGGGTGACTATTTTGAAACTTAGTTCAAGTTTCATTGGCATTTGAGAATAGTTTTTTCTTTATATTAATTGGTCTTTTTAATTGATTCAAACCTTCCTTGTTGCTGCTGTTACTTTTTTGTTACATATTCTTCTATATAATTACATTTTTTGGTGGATCCACCATCAAAGTGTTTAAGACAACCAATGCAAAAATAAAATAGATGCAAGTATGAGGTTTGTTCAGAAAGTAAGTACCGTTTTTTAAAAAAACAAATAAAACAATTTTTTTTCTACATGAAAGCCTAACTTTAAACTATTTTTTGACATAGTTTCCACCGATGTTCAAACACTTGTCGTAGTGGGTGATCAATTTGTCTATACCCTCTTTGTAGAAGGTTCCTCCAGCCAACGAATGTAGCCATGACTCCACAGCAGTTTTCCCTTCATCTTCGGTTTCAAAGCGTTGGCTGCCTAGCTCACGCTTTATGCGCAGGAACAAGTGGTAGTCAGACGGTGCCAAGTCCGGGCTGTAGGGCGGGTGATCAAACTGCTCCCAACGAAAATGTCGAACCAATGTTTGAGTGTCACCAGTGTCATGGAGCAACACAATTCCGTTACTGAGCATTCCTCTCCGTTTGTTTTAAATTGCTCGCCTTAGTTTTCTAAAGGTTTCGCAATACCTTGCCGCATTAATGGTTTCACCTCTTGGGAGAAAATCAGTCAGCAAAACACCTTTCCAATCCCAAAAGACAGTGCACATGATTTTTTGTGCAGACATTGTCGTCTTGAATTTTTGTTTCTTCGGGGATTGCGTGTGTCACCACTCTATTGACTGCTGTTTAGATTCCGGTGTGACATGACAGACCCAAGTTTCATCACCTTTCACAATCTTGTTTAAAAAATCCTCACCATCATCACTGTACCATGTAAGAAAAGTCAAAGCACTTCCGAGTCTCTTGGATTTGTCCACGTCAGTGGCGGGGACCTTCTACGAAGAGGGTATAGACAAATTGAACACCCGCTACGACAAGTGTTTGAACATCGGTGGAAACTATGTCGGAAAATAATTTAAGGTTTGGGCTTTCATGTAGAAATAAAATTGTTTTACTTTTTTTTAAAAAAAAACGGTACTTACTTTCTAAACACGCCTTGTATGTAGAATAATATGTAAAAGGAAAATTAAATCAGCAACAAAGATTATTAAAAAATTATAGGTTTTTTAAATTAAATTATCAGGCATCGACTACCTTAAAAATTATAGTATTTTTACATTTGTATTGATTTCAAAATAGCAAAAAATTTATTAGATTTAAAAAAATACAGTTTTTAAATATTTGATGTCATGAAGCTTTGTAAAAGTGCCTCATTAATTTTGTAGATTTAGTTAAATTTTTTCTAAAAGATTTTGCTTGTTTATCTGTAGATCTCATTATCATTTTATAATATTATGTTTAACAAATGGATTAAAATAATAATTAACAGCTGTTTCACAGCGGAAATATTAATTAAGTTTCATAATATAATGAAATATATGATTAAAATTAATGAAACGATGAAGGCAAGGATGGGACATTGAAACAATGTTATAAATACAGGATGGCAGCCATGGTGGTGAATACAAACTACTGCGTTGTGACCTGTGCTGTGAGGTATACAGACACCCGGCTGATTGGGTGCGTCACATGCAGAACGATCACACAGAAGAACAACTTGCACAGTCCAATAAAACTACAAAATCTCCTCTTAAGAAAGTTGTAAAATAAAAATCTTCTCTACACAATATTGTTCTTTCAGAGCCAAAAAATTGTTGTGAGAAAATACGTTACTAATTTAATTATATCAGTCTTGTTATAACCATACTTTTTCAAGATAAAGAATTAATTTACATTTCAGTTTTCTCGTAAGTGAATATAATTTTGGTCGTTTAATTATATAACCTCGATTAATTGGTTAATTATTTGTAAAATTTTTAAAGGTGTTTATACACTAAGTCAATTTATAAAATAAAACTATGTGTTGTTGTTTAGGTCATCAGCCAAAAGGCTGGTTTGAACCTATAGAGGCTTTACTAAGTAAAGTATAGAGGAGTGAGGTAGTTTACCATTGCCTTACTCACTGAATGGAAAAGTATGCTTATCAGCATGCCTGACCCTTTGAAAAGCACATATTTTCCACTCTGCAAATGACACCTTCACTTCATGCACCACAGGGTCTGGCTGTATAATGAAATTCATTACTTTCAGAGGAGATAACTCTGATTAGTGTCTTTTACACCTCTACCTCTTTTGTTTTTAAATGATTCAGTCATTTAATTAGCTGACCATGTGATAAGAAACAGAACTATTTATTTTAGCCGTGCAACGAACCGATTGAGTGTACATAATTTGACACTTTTGTCTGTTTTGGGCAGGTAAAAATATATAATTATATTATTTTTTCATAAACTTCTTCGAAACATCTCCAGAAATTTTATTAATAAAATTTAATTTTTTTGTCGTGAACCGTGAAGATCAATCAAATTCAATGTTTTCATTGGTACTAAATGGCAACAGTACAAATGATATTCTATTACGTTGAACCTTATTAGGACTGGTGACCCAGAAAAGGTCCTCCCAGAGCAAGTTTTGTTCCTTATACACCTTAGTGATGGTATAAACAAGCGCCAAAACAATATTTAAGTATATATTGGTAAAAACATATGGGACAATTATAAAATGTTTTCACTATTCAAGTTATATTTTCTAAAATAAATCACTTTGTAACTAGGTAATCAAAAATATGGTTATCTTATGGAAAAAGTTGATGCTATGCAGACAAAAGTAAATTTAATAATTTTAATGTGTCTATTACATTCAAAAAGCACACAAAACTCGTTAACAATTTTCTGTCATTAATAAATTTTTATAATGCATCTTGCAGCTTGAAATCAATTCTATTTTATGTAATTATAAGTTCTGCTAACCTTTTCAACTGCCTTGATCCTTATTATCTACTTACACGTGTTTTTTTGGTGAATCCACCATCATCAGAGTAAATAAAATGTTATGTGAAACTTTAAAATATTTTTTAAAACCATCATATTTGATGTTCTCTGTTGGTGGCTCCACCAAAACACATGTTAAGTAGATAATAATGATCAAGGCAGCTTTAAAGGATAGAGAAATTTATGATATAAAATAAAATTGACTCAGAAACTACTCATCTCTCAACCTTTAACTAATAATTAATCAAATATTTTCTTATGCTGTGATGAAATTTTTCACCCAAAGCAAAATCTCATCTTAGTGCCTCCTTCCAGACTGTGAACCCGTCCTTCCCAATAACACATATTACATAATATTTCCTAAATTTTCACATTCAACTTAAATGTGTTGTTTAATTTTGAAAGAAAATTTATTTAACTCCATTAACTTCCCTTTTTCTTTCTGGCTTCTTTTTTGGTCTGAAACTAAAACTATAGTTTTCACAACCAACTTTCAAGGAATTTTTATAAATAACTGTGTAACTTAAAAATTAAGGATTTGTTTTACTCTGATGAAAAAAATTCTCAAAAATAGCTCTAATGATTTTGATTAATCTTCTCTTTATCAAAAATTTTGTCTGATTCATTTAGATGACTAAATAGTATTTCTGCAATAAAAGAAACTTATCGTAGTTGGTTCCCTAACCAGCTGCCCATTTGCCCCATCCTCCATTATGTCACTATTTTTTTGTTCGAATTAAGTTTTAACTGTCAAAAGTTACTGAATTAAAAAGAAGTACTTACTTATTACGGTGTAAGTTATTCTATTTAGTTGTTTTGTTGACAGTCTTATGAAAGAAATGAACATTATTACTGATGAGGAGATGAAAGTATTGTCACTTATTGTACTTTTTTAATGTTTAGATGTCTTTTTTATCAAATGTTCTTGAATTACTGGAAACTCAAATGATTAGAATTCAACTGAAAAATAAAAAACTGAACATTCTAGAAAAAATTTTGTAAATCAATAATTTTAGGTATGGTACTGGATTCAATTCTTTGCTACGGTCTCAAAATTTAATCACATTTAAGCCCATATTAAAAAAGACACATGAGGTTGTACGTAGAAAGTTCTAATAATTAATCGAGGTTATGTTCTCCTGTAGAAGTATAAAAAACATTGTATTTGTCAAAGAATAATATTTAAATTGGTAACAACGAAGTAAAATAAAATTATTAACCATATCAAATTTTATAAATATATTTGTGAATAATGTGTATAATTATGAAAAAATATAATTTTATTTGTTAGCGATGGAATAAATAATTATTTCTGAAAATTTTTGTAAATTTTATTGTTAGATATTTTTATACAAGACTGTTTTAATATTTTGTATTATAATACAATGAGTTATTTCTTCCTGTTAAATATTTTGTATTTTATATAAATTACGGTAAGTTTAATAAATTTGTTTTAATTAAAATTATCATCGCCAAATATACAAATAATAAAAGTAGAACGAAAATTTGCACTGAAAGAATTTTATAATTTAGGGAGCTGACGATGATAACGGTGAGTTTCCACCTTTGAGATGTGAGCTGTGTCAAGAAGTCTACTCGAACCCAGGCGATTGGGTACGTCATATCCAGAGTGCTCATACTGAAGAACAACTGGCGATGAGTAATAACTCCAAATATACGCCTCGTCCTGTTACTCGAAGACATCGTATAATGAACGGTCGTAAACATTGTCCGCTTTGCGAGAAGACGTTTCCATCGCATGCATCCATGCTTATCCATAGCAGAACGCATACCGGAGAGCGTCCCTATGAATGTACTATTTGTGCTAAAGGTTTTAATGTTAAGAGTAATTTGCTTAGACATATGCGAACACTTCATGATGAAATTATTAATCCTGGAATGGTTCAGGGTTTTAATAACGTGTGATAAATATATATATATATTTCTTTCTATGTTAAATTAATAATGTATTTGTAACATAAACCCTTGTTTATACAGATTAATGGTAAGTGAAGGTTTGTTAAAAAAAATTCTATAACTAACACCTTTTCCCCTTCTTTGTGCATATAACCTGAAAGAATATTAAAGAAAGAACAGAACATAATATAGAATATTTATACAAGATTCTTGTATATGTTTTGAATGATTATACTTATATTAAAAATTTAATTCCATACTAACTATAGTCTATTCCAGTTAAGTTGGCAGTGCCTACAAAATAAATTCCGATTCACAGGCGGTGCACGAAGGAACAGTTCAAACCGCATTTTGATAGAGATCTACCCATACGTAGAGGTAAAACTTGAAGTAACTTTATAAGAAACTTTAAAAATGAAAATAATTAAATGAAATTTTTGTTGCTTCGTCCAGCGAGTTGCTAATCGTGTTAACTCTGTTTCGCTTTTTATTTGGAGATCTGACTTGACCAGTAATTTTCTTTTCCTTAATTATTCTGTAAACTGATCGTTCAGAGACGCCTACCGTTGCTGAAGTTTTTGCTACAATTTCACTAATTGTTATATAAGCAAGTTCAGTTTTAAAAGATTTCAAAGCATTTATAATTAATAGTTTTTGTTTAGAATTAATGCCTTGTCCGCGCTTGTTTCGTTTAACTGGAGAATCCATTATTATTGATTTAAGAGAATGTAACACTACGAACTAATAGTACTACTTATTAAAATTAAAACACAATTACAACAAATATTAGTATCATACGTTTAAAAATATCACAAACATTATTACAATAACAATTAACACTAATATTAACCCTTTCAATCCCAAATTTTTTAACTTTACACAAACAAATATGTGTACGCTGCTTCATACACTTTAGTGACATTTAAGTGAAATAAAATCACTTTTATACCTTCAGCCTTTTTTTGATGGCGTGACAAAAAAGTGTGACACGTATATCACATTGGGTTTGATGGTATCAAATTTCCCAACAATATGAATAAGTAAAAATCATGTGCAGGCTTCCTAAACAAAATTCTCTTGCTTAGATTTGTAGCAAAGCATTATTTAAGACTTAAAAAAGGTTACAATTTAAAAATATTGGTAAAATGGACAAAATCAGTATAAAAAGCCAAAAAAATATACTTGTATGTACATTCAACATACTCGAAGATATACTACTTTATTTTAGTAAATGAACACGATTATTTAAGACTAAAACTAACTTTAAAAAGAAACTAATGGTCGTATCCATGGCGTAGTGGTCAGCATCTTACACTGCAAAGCGGAGGTCTCTGGTTCGATTCCTGGCTAGGGTTCAGAAAATTACTACACTTCACAACCAGGGCTCTTTAATCCAAAGTAGTCGCTAACAATTAAAATTTTTATGTCTGTTATTTCACTCCAATGTGACTTCTATGCCACAGCTCTGGGTTAGAAAGGGTTATCACGACTCTGGATATGTAGTATTAGGTACTAGACTATTCGAATACAGAAGCAAAACTGCTATAATTGCATGTATAGGCCTACGTGACTCGCACCAGGCTACAAGTGAAACGGTTGTTGTGTCCAACACAAACAACCAATGAGCAGTCGCCGTCCCACATTCCACACCAATCAATCTACTGACAACTTAACTGGAATGAACTATAGATGCTAACTCGGTAATGATTACGTCATAAAAAATTATGATAATCTATATAAAAAAGCTAAAATTAATTTTTGCTTGATGAAATATTGTATAGTATGCTAGAGTTCCTTCTACAAAATTACCTTAAACGGGATCTGGAAATGTATGTATATACTTCTACAGGGTATCCAAAATTGGCTGACCATAATTTTGAATAACTGGCAGTTTACTATAATAATAAATTGTTTTTTTTGTAAGTTTTCATATCAAAATTTTTTATCTAGAAGCTAAATAATATTTTTGTATTGGCCTAGGGGTACCTACTTATACTATTTTTCAAAGCTGATGAGCTCTGAACGTACCCATTACCCACTTTATAGCTAGCCAATGAATTGCCAGCAACGTTGCTTACTCTCGTAGCTCTGTTATATATTTCGTCAGTCATTTTTTTGGTCATTTAATAACAATTACAACCAGCTGATTATATTATAAAGTATTGCATGTAAATACGCTCTATAATCGATGTGTTCAGTACGAGATGCAAGGCACTAGTAAACTACTGCAGCTCTTATACGCTTGTACGTGTGATGTTCGTCAAGCTGACACATTCGTACAATCTGATAACGCTGGCAAATGATCTGATTGGTCTAAACGCGTGGAACAGCAGAGCTCATCAACCATGAAAACATTACAGTATTGACCATCAATTACAAATAGATATCTTAAAGAAGAAAGAACTATTGCTCGAGTCCCAGCTCCGTGTAGTTCGAAGGAATGCAGTGCATTGTTATAGTAGTGGGAGAATTAATGAGTTAGTAGTGTTTCGCTGCTGCTTTAGTAGTAGTGGCGTGTACTAACTAGACTAAAAAAAATATTCTTATCGGCGCATTAATTTAATAAATACCTACCGGGTTATTAACTTGGTCAGATTCATAATATTTGACTTATCAATTTATGTCAAAATATGTAAATAACTAAATGAAATAAATACAAACAAATATGTTAAATACGGAAAGTTTGAAAATGAATGTTTTGTATCAGAGTAATACAACAATCGGAGCTTGGAACCGCACAATACAACTTCCAGTTCATGGCCAATTCTAAAATATTTTTTACAATTATATATCCTATTTTTTTTGGATTTTACATCAAACTGTTTTGCAATAATTACTAATGCAAACCCGGGACCCCTACATATAAGCCAGTTGTACTGATCACTACACCACGAACCGGCCATTACACACCCTAGATGATTTGTATAATTAAGGGTTTACTAAACAACTTCCATGTAAAATCATGTTTTACCTTTTAATTTTTTAGAATTTAACTTTCACAAAAACCTACTTGTATTTATAGTCATATAAAATCTAAAAAATAATTTATTTCTGTGATTTATTTTGTGTTTAAATTCATGTTAATGTGAAAAATTAAACAAATATTTATAAAGGCAACAGTTATTTACATTTATATTTAAATGATTGTTTTTAAGAGCAGATAACTCTTTAAATATTACTAATGGTTTTTAAGTTTTTAGAAGTTTTATGTATATTTTAATATTAACACAGTATTCTCAAAGAAAGCTAAAAATATTAACAAGTGAAAATTCCTTAAAAATAAACCAAGAAAAGTTCAAAAGATGACTGTACTCCTGCGATGCTTTTAAAAATTGAGATGGTAATTTTTTATAAATATTAAATTAAAAACTAAGAGATACATAAATGATCATTTTAATTGTCTTATTTTAAACTATTGTAATTTTTAATTTAATAAGAACTCTTAAATTTTATTAAATTGCTCAGATAAATTATTTTATAACCAAAAGGAACAAATAATAGAATCTTGGAGATTTTATGAGAACGTTGCTATCTGTTCAAATGAAGATAAAAAGCGACTCTATGACCCAAGGAGATGATGTTTTATATGACATGTAAATGAGGTGTAGTCTTGTGCAGACTCAGGCTGACCTTCCTAAAAGAGTATGGTTAATCGAACAAAAAATTATTAAAGTACACCAGTAACCAATAATTGTTTAATGAAAAAATACTTTCAAAAGGTTTCTAAGTATACAAATTAAGTAAAAAAAAATAAACAATGTAATTGATAATAGAAAACAAACTTAATCAAGTTCTTATTACAAGATGTACTTCACAAATCACTTACTGGTATAACATATCTAGTCATTACCAATTACAAGAAATTATACATTTTCACTATTGCCTGGCTCTATAAATTCACAAAATTGTTAACTGTCGTAATGTTGAAATCCTTGATGATGATGCAATATTTCACCAGCACCTCATAAACATATCTGTTTGTAAGGTGTTATTGAGCTGCTCTATTTACTGCAGTGCTAATTCCAGTGCTTATGAATACCTCTGAATGTGAAAAAGCCACATATTAAATATTTAATTAGTTTTAAGATAATCCTAACAGGTGCCAATCCTAATTAGTTTGGATTAGTGGGGTTCTGTATTCTCAAAAAACCTATTAAATTTTAAAATATTCTTTTAAACAATCTTCTTTACAAATTTTAAATATTATTTAAATAAATGGTCATGTTATTTAACAAACATATTTTTTCCATCCTAGGTTATTTTCAAAAAGAGTTATCTACTTGTAAATAGCATTTTAAAAAATCATTATATTATTTATCTTAATACTGTTACCATGTAATTTTTTAAAGATTATCAGTTTTTTTTTTTTAATTTAAAAGGATTGGCTTCAGTTATTCTATGTAAACTTTAGGCCTAATACTCTTAAGTGCAATAATTATGTATTTTACATTTATGTTCACAAAACATGTTTTTATTAGTTAATATAAAACAGAGAAGTTAATTAATTTATGTGTAATGTAACTATACAAAGGTTTTTAAATAGTATTGGACAGCCAAAATAAATTACTGATAGTTTTTAAAATTTCAGTGCAATAATTACATATATTCAAGGTCAAAGAATGTTTTTAAATTTTAAGTCGCATTAACATATTAGTTATTAGCGACTACTTTAGGGAATGACACATTGGGTTTAGACAGGTAATAATTCCCAGACCCTGGTCGGGAATCAACCCGGGACCTTCCGCTTGGTAGGCTAGTGTGTTAACCACTATACCACGGAGGCGACCTTCTAAGAAATTACAATTCATAATTTTACACCTTACAATCACGTTGATTTTCAAAAACAGGAAACTTGGGACAAGTGAATTAAACACTTTCTTTTTATTAAAAATTCACAATTGTTCAGTCAAAACATTTTGTAACAACTACCCTTATTTATAAACAGTTTTACTTTGTCTGAAACCCATATATTTTTCTACCCTCTTAAGCAACCACTCCTCTTCTCAACAACAACTGCTATACCATTGGCATTTTGTTAACAAATCTTTTATTTTGTGATAAAAATTGACTATAGTTGGAATCAAAGAAGTGCAAGCTTTCCTGCAATTACCAAGCTGTCAGACATTTCTCACTTTACCCTATTTAATTATTACATTAGTCAAGGGTGTTAACCCAGCTGATTTACAAATCTGCTCTATTACCATTGCCGCTTCACTAATTAATCAATCATGATACTTTTCTCGTCAGTACTACCACAATCACATTTTATTAGTTATTGTTCTTTTAATTTTTATGAATGTTCAGCAAAAGTAAAATAAATAAAAATTGTTCTTAACAAACTTCAGAATTTAATGAGATAAGTTTATAGGTTAACCATATATTCAAAAAGTATTTAGTTGTATTAATAATAAAATCACAACTCATTATAATGAATAATAAAATACAATATCAATGAGATAATAATTATAATTATTTAAGTTATTAGTTAGCATCATAGCAGTAGAATCCATATTAATATTTTGTTTTTTATGTATATTTAAAAAACTTTGTAATTTACCTAACACTGCTTTCAAAATCCTTCTTACAAATACTTTCGCGGTGCATCTTCAGGTAATGATAATAAAAGTTCTAGAAAATTTTATTTTATGCATCTTCCTTTGTCAATGGTTTGAATCAAACCATAGAACATTTATTATTATTACCTAAAGAAGCAGTGCGCACCGCGAAACTATTGTAAGAAGGATTTTGAAAGCAGTATAAGGTAAATTACAAAGTTTTTTATACATACGAGGCATGTTCAGAAAGTAAGTACCATTTCATTTTAATGCCGCCGTAGCGCTGCAATCGGTGTTCCGCGTATGTGCACTAGTTGTCCTTGTTCACTGGCTATTGACTCATGCCATTGTAGTTGTTCTACGTTGTGTTTTCAGTTTTCTCTGAACTTTTAAAATGTTTAAGACAATTAGTGATCCCGCTGATTGTGAGATTCGTTCTGTAATAAGATTTTTGAACGCAAGGAATGTGAAACCGGGTGAAATTTATTGTCAACTTCAAGATGTTTACGGGGAAGACGTGATGAGTAAAGGAATGGTGAGAAAGTGGGTTAGAATGTTCAATGGCAGTCGAACAAATGTGCATGATGAGAATCGGAGTGGTCAGCCTTCTCTAGTCACTGATGATCTGGTAAGGGCAGTTGACGAAAAAATCCAAGAGAACAGACTTTTCACTATGAAAACGCTATCTGACGATTTCCAACAAATTTCACGCATTCTTTTGTGCGAAATTGTTACGGACCGCTTAGGTTATCGCAAGCTGTGTTCCCGATGGGTTCCAAAAGTGAAAACTGCCGTGGCTACATTCGTTGGCAGGAACCTTCTACAAAGAGGGTATAGTCAAATTGATCACCCGCTACAACAAGTGTTTGAACATCGGTGAAAACTATGTCGAAAAATAGTTTAAGGTTTGGGGTTTCATGTAGAAATAAAATTGTTTTTTTTTTTTTTTTAAAAACTGTACTTACTTTCTGAACACGCCTCGTACATAAAAACAAAATATTGAAATAATAATTTTATTACTTAATCACCCACAGAGCAATTTACAGTAAACATTGCTACCTGTGTGGCAATGACAGCTGCTACACGCAAGTTCCCAATTATGAGAATCTAGTCATAATAGTTATTCGCAGCACTGCTTGAATTTATGAAATTAAGTTTAATGAATTTATTAAACTATCTGAACCAGCACCTTATGTTGAAACTAAGATTGTGTTAATAAAAATTAATAGAAGGTTAATCTGTTGAATGGAAAATATGCGGAGTTACATTAAAGTACTGTATTTTAGTAAAATATTAATAATAAAAATAAATACAGTAGTAACAAAAATTAGTAATACAGTAAAACCTTTCACATCCCGACTTATCTCCAAACTAATTTTTCAATTTTGGTTAGTGTAATGTTAGGGACGGAAAGTGAAAGTTTCAACTGGAATGTTGTTAGTCAGATGGCAGAGCGTGTAAAAAAACCTACCTGATGTGAAGAAATCCACGTCAACAAAATTACAAATAGTGACATCATAGAAATTGTGTACTTTAGCGTTAAGAAAATCTCTGATCCCGAAGAGGATGATAACAACCCTATAATGAGTCACTTTAAAGTATTCAAGACCATCATATCTCTGATCAATTATTTTCAACATCAAGACGAAATTAAAGTGATTTTATTACAAAGGTTGAGACACGGTTTCCAAAAAACGTGTGCAGTGTATGAAGCAGATGGAAATCACAATCTTTTTCAAGTGTAGTTATTTATGTACTGTAAGTAAAAATGTTTAACCAATTTTAGAGAATACAGTGTACAAATACAAAACAAATAGAACCTAAAATAAATTCAACAAATGTTTTAATTACTTCTGTAATTTATAAATAATCTTGCAATAACCGGATTGGCCAGTCACCATATTAGTCCGGATGAGACAGGTAGTACTGTACAAATTTTATTAAGAATAATTTTAACAAATATTTTGACAGAATTTATTTCTATTCTACAACCACACACTTATTTTTGATTCAGTAATGTGGATGCAGTATTGCACATTTAAATCAATGTCTTCACTTCACCTCTATTTAAAGACCATTTTTTGGCTTAAAAGTTTGGTGGTTGCTCAATAGAAGTTTGATTTTCAGTTAAATTTATTTTTTTATAGGTAAGAAAATAATAAATGTAAAATATTTAAAATAATTAGTCTTATGTATACTTTAGTTTAATATTATATTTCTTGCTGTTGAATTTAGTTTAGGTTATTTTATATTAAAAGATTTTGTGAACTAAATTTTAATGGTTTTTTTTTAAATTAACATACTGAAGCCAATCTTTGTAATTTTTTTGTATGTATGTAGTTATTAACATCAAAGAGAAATGTATAAATTTTTTTTATTATGAATAATTACATTTTTCATATATCTAAACTTTTAATATAAACGGCACTATTAAAAATTTAAAGTGTCAAAACATTGTACTATTTATTACATGTGTAAGTATATACGTTTCTAATAAACATATTTTTAAATTTTTTGTAATCGTTTTAAGATCAAATAAATATCATAATAAAAAATTTTGTTCTTCATTGAATGTTTTAATATTTAGCAAACATTCCTTCCTCTTACTTGAACATTAAAAACTCAAGCAAAACAATTCACTTGTTCCAGTCCTTTGCACACAGGACTAAAAATGAGAATCCTATATCACATCTTGTAATTATTTTAATTACGTACGAGATGTGATAAAAAAAATATGGTGAATAATTTTACCAACACTTAATGTCTGATCAACTTTCAGTTCAGAAGGCACTTTACGAAATGAGTTCTCTGGTAACATAACCTTTCCTACTGGTAGCTCCAATCTCCATGTTGTTATGTTGGTAACAGTTTGCCAGCCATCAAATACAGTTCATGGTGGAAAGGCTATATAAATATTATCAACTATTAAATCTGCTACATAACGGGTGATTCAAAAAGAGCGCCGGTTTTTAAACGGCTGGTAAATTTTTGTTTATCGGTTGGCAACATTGTTAGACCTCATTTCTATTTCGGAGAACATTCCGATTGACGATTCAGTTGTAGCTTCTCTTGTTCGCAGTGTAGTACTCTCGCAGTCTGTGTCTAACCATGGAGAAGTTTACTATTGCACGAGTGTTATCGTCAAAACATTTTACCAGAGTGGAGAGAATTATGCGGCTACTGTCAGGCGACTTCGCGGTACTCTAGGACGTAATGAAGCACCGAATGAATCAACAGTTCGCAGGCTCATGAAAAAGTTTTTTGAGACGGGTTCAACAGTCGACCTTAAAAGTTCTGGACGTCGTCGTTCTGGCCGAACTGAGCAGAACGTTGCGTTGGTTCGTGACAGTGTGGCTGTTAGCCCAGCAAAATCAATACGTCACAGTTCTCAACAATTGGGTTTACAATGTTCTTCTGTACGGAGAATTCTTCGGTACGATCTCCAATATCACCCGTATAAAATTCAGTTGCTGCATGAGAAACAATGTTGTTGCTCCGTGAACGGTTCCAGGCTCGCATCATTTCTCGTAATTCCGACCATCAATGGCCACCAAGGTCGTGTGACTTGACGCCTTGTGACTTTCATCTTTGGGGTCATCTGAAGTCATTGGTGTATGCCAATAAACCCCGAAACATCAATGACTTGAAGGAGGAAATTCGACGGGTTATCGGGCAAATGGAAGTCGAAACTTGTCGTGCAGTAATATCCAATTTCATGGACAGAGTTGATGCGTGCCAGCGCAGTAGAGGAGGACACATGCATGACATCATTTTTCATACATGAAATCGGAAGGTAAGATGAACTTGTTGATGTATTTATTTTCAGTTTTTCAATAAAATAAATCTCTTAATTTGATATATCAAAACCGGCGCTCTTTTTGAATCACCCTATACATTAATACCTTAAGGTTTTTAACACTTTGTGTGCTAAGCACGTAATTTTACGGAACGGTGATAAGTTTACAGCTTGCGGATCACGTAATTTTACGGAATTTGTATTTACGCGATTATATTATGTAATAAAACGTTCTTATACGGAATTCGATCATTTATTCTAAATTTACGTACATTTTAGTACAAAAGTACACCGTTAAGCGCTAGTATGTTAGCGTTTATTCACTTATAACGAAACAGCTGTTTGAACAGTAAACAGTCAGGTTATACACACGAGTTTTGTTTTCACAAAAGAAATTTTGTGTTTAGTTTGTTTTATTTAAATTCAATAACACAGTTTTGTTTATAAAGTATTATAAAAGTGTATAATAGTTCAAATAAATTGTTTAAACAACATGCGAAATGCAGTGGAAAAATTCTTGTTTTTTCTAAAAACTGCGCTATGAAAAAATGATAGTTTAATTTTTTTATTAAAACAATTTAACAACTTATAATACATTGTTCAAAAGTAGAAGATTTGATGTTTCCAGCCGCCATGTTAGTACCATCTTAATACTCCTTATAATGTTATTTTCTGCCCCTAACAGACAGGTGGAGTGTCAAATTATTTACACTCAATCTGTTCGTTGCAGGGCTAAAATAAATAGTTCTGTTTCTTTTCACATATTCAGCCAATTAAATGACTGAATCATTTAGGAACAGAAGAGGTAGAGGTGTAAAAGACGCTAATCAGAGTTATCTCCTCTCTGAAAGTAATGAATTTCATTATACAGCCAGACCCTGTGGTGAATGAAGTGAAGGTGTCATTTGCAGAGTGGAAAATATGTGCTTTTCAGAGGGCCCGGCATGCTGATAAGCGTACTCTTCCACTCGGTGAGGAAGGCAATGGTAAACCACCTCACTCCTTGTTTTACTTAGTAAAACCTCTACAGGTTCAAACCAGCCTTTCGGCTGATGACCTAAACAACAATGTTATTTTAACAATATTTCAAATATAGACAAAAATGGCCAGCATTCTATAAACGTCCACGGTTTTTGTCCCTAGCGCTCAAAGTGTTAAAAGGAAAGAACCAAATCACCAAAAATAACATGTGAATGGTCGTGGGATGATTTTTACGATCCTAATAACAGAATTATGATGAAATAATTGAACATTTCCTGGAATGGAAGTGTTTCTAAAGATTATGTAAGATTATGCAGTATTTGGGACATGTCATGCGGAATGAGTCCAGATACTCTTTGATACAGCTCATTGTGCAAGGGAAAATAGATGGAAGGAGAGGACCAGGAAGAAGAAGAATATCCTGGCTACACAACCTCAGGGAATGGACCGGAAAGACATCTGCTGAACTTTTCCGTATTGCTGTCAGCAAAGTGAGAGTTGCCATGCTGGTCGCCAACATCCGAAACGGATAGCGCACTAAAAGAAGAAGATGTAAGAAAAAAAGAGGAAAATACAAGAAAACCTAGTCTTCCCAATGTCTAACAACATTGATATGGCAATTTCATATTTTAATTTACCTGAAGATCAAGATGTGCAGGCCTTATTACAAAAATTTAGACAGTTTAAAGAAATGATTGTAGCATAGTGGTAGTGCGATAGCCTACAATGCAGAGGTCCCAGGTTCAATTCCTGGCAAAGGTCTGGAAATTATTACAACCCAAAACCCACCGTAATCGCTAATGACCAAGTTGTTGATGCAACTTTAACTAAAAAAAATACAACCTGTTCTCACACGTCCTATCAATTATGTATGTACTTTCACGTGTCTTCCAAAATGGGAGTGTTACATAATACAAGTTAAATTGTAACATGTATGTACTATATATAGTACTGACCTATACAAGTACAGTATACCATACTTGTAATTCATTATTATTTTATTAAACATCCTACGTAGGATTTTTAAACAGCCGTATTATTTAAAATTGAAATATATATTTTCTAACCACCAGAATACGGTAACATAAAACACTTACCAATGTTTATAGTGCTTTTGTGTATCTTGTACACATCTTCAGTAAATTAACATTTATTACAAGTCAAAATTTAAAACTTCCTGCTCCTACCATGGTAGATAAGGAATAGTTGATTCTTGTATTTAAAACAGTCTTGCCAACTTAATCAGTTGATTGTCGTATTCAAAAATGGTAATAAATACATTACATATAATTACATAAATCATAGAATACATAAAATTACCAATATATACGATAAAAATAAATACAAAATAGCATATAAACCCCAGTTTCCTATAAAATTTATTTTACAAAAACATAATATTAAGGCAAATGTAAATGATAAAGAAAAAGAAAATAATCAATTTAATTCATGTGGAATTTATAAAATTAAATGTAATGAATGTAATGAAATATATATAGGTAAAACTACCAGATCTTTTAAAAAACGGTTTACAGAACACTATTCTAACTATAAAAAAGGAAATCGAAAATTCTCCAATGTAACTGAACACATGATAAAAAATAAACATAATATGTTGAATATAAAAAATAATCTAGAAATATTAGAAATAAATAACAAACAAAATGAAATTGAAATTTTGGAAAAATATTATATTTATAAATACAATAGCAGGGAAAAATTAATGAACACACAAATTGAATACGACAATCAACTGATTAAGTTGGCAAGACTGTTTTAAATACAAGAATCGACTATTCCTTATCTACCATGGTAGGAGCAGGAAGTTTTAAATTTTGACTTGTAATAAATGTTAATTTACTGAAGATGTGTACAAGATACACGAAAGCGCTATAAACATTGGTAAGTGTTTTATGTTACCGTATTCTGGTGGTTAGAAAATATATATTTCAACTTGTAATTCAATATAACAAACTTCCAAAACAACAGACAGAATTCTACAAATGTTCCATTTTAGCGGGCACCTAATACATTTATGAAAAGTAGAATGTAGCCTTTATTATCTGAAATACTGAGAATGAAAGTCACGGCCACTGGCAATCTGATTTAATTTCATCCTTTTTTATGCGTGTATAGACCACTGTATGCAACAATTAGTATTTTATTACTATATATTTTCTGCTCTGTATCAATTAGGTTACTGCTTCTTGATTCTTTGTTCTTACTAACATGGCATACATAACAATAATTAGATGAGGTTTCTCATATGCTCGACAAGCGGACGCAATTTTTAAAATTGTCATCCATGATTTTTCTTAATCCGTCCTACACACCCAGATGTCAGAGACTACAAAAGATACTATCAGTTTTTAGATTTGTAATCTACACAAAAAGTTAGTAGGCCTAAATTGGGTTTCAAGTTCCAGTCGAAACCGGAAGTCAAGTTGGAATTTTGAAATAAAATAGTGTCATTCGATTTTTTTGAAGATTAGATACAAAAATCAAGAAATCAAAATTGGATTTTTTGTTGTTTTACGTCCAAATGTTTTGCAATTGCAGATGATGAGAAGGATGATACATGAAAAGATGAGTGATGAAAAAATGCCAGACCTGACTGGGAATTGAACCCGGGACCCCAGTGTAGAAGCCAGTTGCGCTAACCACTATGGCAAAGATGGAATTTGGAAACAAAAGTTTGCACATGAGCTATATTTTATTTTTTACTGAGAATTG
Organism: Catonia carolina; assembly: GCA_035578175.1. Lineage (NCBI taxonomy): Eukaryota > Metazoa > Arthropoda > Insecta > Hemiptera > Achilidae > Catonia > Catonia carolina. The sequence continues at coordinate 43,159,842 of JAQMRL010000006.1, read as the reverse complement.
GCAGATCCCTTTTTATTTCCTACCTATCTATTCACTTAATAACCCTCAAGTTTAATGGCTTTGGTTATTGACCTCTGATAATTAATACCCAGGTCGTTCTGAGAAGACCATTTTGTAGTCATTAATAATTTTACCTGTAATTTTCGAGTTAAGCTATTACAGGCGCCAACAAAAAAAACAACAAAAACACCAAGTTCCAAGATATTAAAATAGCCACATTACTATTAAAATTTAATACTATAATATCACCAGACTTCATGAAGTCAGATTTTCAAGTCACTGCTACAACTCTATTCCAGACTTTTTAAGTCGGTCACTTGTTTTACATGAATTGCTTTTCTTACAATTACTTTGCAATATTTAAACAATGCATTTCAGGAAAAACAATAAAAAATAAACATTTCTTATAAAAATTTATAGAAAAATGTGCTTTAATAAAAGGTAATTTATGATACAGACCTTAAAATAGCTAACAATAGAAAAATAATGTGGGAGTAAATACATGGTAATTTCCACAACTTTCAGAAAAGGAAAAAACGATCCAACTATAGGCAAAAAATTATGTTTAGAGATATTATGATTTTTTTAATATTCTAGGTTAAAACCAAAACTGTAGAAAAAATTATGATTATCAAATACTGTAATTAGTCATGATTTGAAATAAATTGCGGAAACACGATTATTTAGATGTACATATAATATAAATTTCTTAATGTAATGCTGAATTAATCCACTAATTATCTTCATCTTCAATCTTTGGTGCAAGGTAGTATCTGATGTGTCCAATCTCCCCGATTTTGTACTCGACAACAAGAGGAACATCAGCAGACATAGATAATTGGACCTGTAAATTATAAATTGGGTAATAAAGTTAAATCATTCAGTAACTTTTTACTTTCTCTTGCCCTATTTAAAATATACATGGCGCCTGTAAAGTCGTGCAACCTGAATTTTTCTGCTTTACATTTTCTGCGAACGACAGTCGAAGTTAAGAATGATATTTTGAGTAGGAAAATTTATTGTGCGACAGTACTGTGTATGGTACCACAGCTAGATCACGCCATCGGCCAAAGTAGAGCGTTGCATGAAACAGTTTGTTTAATCCGCACTACAATGTTGTTTACACAACAACTTGTCTTCTTTATTGTGAGTTACTACCAATCGAAATTGTATTCAAAGTGTAAAGAAGGTTTTTCAAATGCTTTTCCAGATGCTAATGTGCCAAACAAATCCACTATATCTCGTTTATGGGATACAGGAGTGAATGACCATAAATGTGCAGGCCGTCCAAGTGTTTAATGGTGATACTCTGCAGATGATAAACGAAAAACTTCTTCGTTTTCCGAAAAAGTCTCTTCGGAAACTTGCTAGCCAGACTGGGCTATCTTATGAAAGTGTTCGTAAGGCTACTGAAGTGCTGAAATTACAACAGTTTCGGATAAGTGCGACTCATCAGCTCCAAGAACCAGACAAGGAAAAGCGAATGCAGTACTGCCGGTGGTTCAGACGTTTCATTAGAAATGACACATCTGTTTTAGACAAGGTTTTTTTCAGCGATGAAGCTTGGTTTCATTTTAGCGGATATGTCAACAGTTAAAATTCCAGGATACGGTCTGCAGACAACCGACATGCATTCCATGAACAGCCATTACAGACACAAAAATTGGTGTGGTGTAGTATATTTTCTCGGAGAATTACCTTTTTGTCGAAGATCATAACAGCTGAACGGTACCAACAAATAATTTGTGAATACAATCATGTTATTTTATAATTTAGCGAGTTAAAAAATGATAAAGTACTCTAAAAACAATTTTTTGTAGTTTGGGTTGCACGACTTTAGTCACTCTGTATAAGGAAGGAAAGTTTTCATGCCAAGTTTTCACAAGAAAAAAACAGATTTTCAAGCCCCCTGAACCCCCCAAAAAACATGTTTTTAGCCATTGTTCTACGTGTAAACAAAATATCACACCAAGTTCAAACTTAAATTAGTTACCATAAGAGGACCTGACAAACATTTTCATCAAAATTGGTCAACCAGAAGTATTATATTCATGAAATTTTTTCAGACAGCTCCTACGATTTTTCTTAAAAAAATTGCGTCATTTACATTTTTTATGCTCTATAAGATGGGTAAGCACCATGTCTGCTGAAATTCTTGGAGGGGTGTACTCTCGCAGTAATTTTTTTAAAGATTGTGACCATATACATTTTTGAGTTAAAGTGTATACAACAAAAGTTGTACAAAATTAAATAACATACAACTTTTATTTCCACCAGTTTTTCTACAATGCTTAGTTTAATGAGAATTTGTGATTTTCTGTATTTTGCTCTATCAAATTTAGAAAAACTTTGAGTTTTTAAGACTGCAGACTCGGTACACATTTTGACAAATGTTTACTCTAAGTTATAGGAATTAAAAAACCTACAACTTTATTTCTAAAGAACCTAGTTTAATAACTTCTTATAATGCATCCTGCAGCTTGAAATCAATTCTGTTTCATATAATAAATTTCACTAACCTTTGTAAGCTGCCTTGATTTCTGCTATCTCTTACATGTGTTTTGGTGGATCCACAATCTTCAGAGTACACAATATTATTTGAAACTAAATTTTTTAATTTAAAATCTGTAGAAGTTGTAATATCTTCTTGGTAAAAAAAATCATGTGTTTCACACCAGATTAAGTAAATTTGATGGGACATTTTGCTCATGAATTTACAAATACAATTAATCCACTAAGTAAAAGACAAAACTTTTTGGAACGTATTTTTTAAATCATGAACCTGCTGCATTTGAAAGGTTGATAGAACTGTAACCTTTAAATATATTTTATCAGTTCTTCTTTATTAACCAATTGGGGGAGGGATGAAACCCCCTGGTTACGTACACGTATTCATTAATTATTAACTAATATTTCTACTTAATAGATAAAACATAATTATAAATAACTGACCAAACTTCAAGTAATTTGCATTTAACAAACTGATCGCAATATTCTATACATTCTACAAAGATAAAACTTCTAGATCTCAAATAAAAATTCATTCAGTGAACTATAGATTCACTACTGGGGATGTATAGTATCAGAATAATGTAAAACATATATATTTCATAAAAACTTAATTACCTGTGCTGACAATGGGGTGGCTTTTGTAAAACTGTTCAGGTAACGGCAGGCGAATGTCAGAGAAACTGGTTCTTGCATTTCGATAGTAACAGCATCTTCTTCTTTGTCAACATTTGCAGTTTGTGCCAACTTAATATTTGCTAAAATTAAAAATATACATTGTTAACCTTGAAATGTATTCAATGAAAGAAAATTATGTGTGTAGGCCTATAATAAATCCATACAAAAACAAATCTATAAAATAACAACATTTTTAATTTGCTTTTCAGGTGTGAACCATCAAGCAAATTTATCAATTTTTTTATAATGAAAATTCAAATACTCAAAAATGTCAATTAAATTTTATGTAGTATACAATTTTGTATGGAGTAAAGAGTGGCCTTAAATAATGATATAATACATTGAAGGAATACTTTAATAGTCTGTCTACAATTAAATTATATTCACTTTTGAAAAAAAAACAAAAGATTCTGTGAAGACCCAACAAAACTTTAAATCTATTACAAACACATTACATTGAACTAAATAAATGAAAAATTATTAAATTTATTTTATGAATATAGTAATTAAAAAAATTATGATTACCATTTCCAATATCACCACCAGCAGAAAACTTAATTCCTTCCTTTGTACATGAGATAACAACCGATTCTCCAAACTGACTCAGATCTCTGCAAATGCGTGCAAATTCAGCAGATGGCAACTTTATTACACTTGAATAATCAGTCTCCTAAAAAATGAAAACAGTAAGATATTTTATAAAATGCTTCCAGATTTCTAATAATCTTATAATATAGGATATTAAATTACAAAATAATTATCAATATAGAATAAATAAACAATTCATAAATCATAGAACAAAAAAGAATGCTTTAATCCTCTTGGCTTGATAATGTTGAATAGTATGCATGTCAACACCACGGTGGAAAAACTAAAAGGGCGTACAAATGCGTTACTGTGAAAACTGGTCATTTCACTGTAAAACCACAGGGGCTATTTGATTTTAATACATTTTTTTTAAATATTTGGTAGGCCTGCCAATTTTTCATTTATATACCTCCACTTTGTATCATTACCTACACACAAACCAAGGTTTATGTAAGCATATTATTCAAGGGGGGAAAATTCAAGGACACATTCACTGCCTTTTAGCATTACATGCTCTTTAAGATATATTATTCTTTTATTCCAATCACAGAAGGCATAGTATTCAGAGTGAGTTACTGAACCTAACCTAAAAATGCTTGCCTGGGCAGAATATTGTGAACTATTGTCAAAAGCAGACAAGCTTAAGTGAGTGATGTAATTGCATGAATTGGACCAAATAGATCAACAAGATAAACATATATATGTACTCTTTCTGCCATAAGTCAATATAATAATACAAATACAGTGAGATGTCTTCATCAGAGAGATAGACTGAAACTAATAATAAGTAAACCAGGCCTAAAATTTTTGTTATGAATCAACTGGTTCAACAGCTGATTACATATTTTGTTTTTTATTTATTTATTTAATGTCATATCAACTGCAATGATCATTAGCAACGACGTAGGGGTGTAAATTTGAACAATGGAGGATGAAATAATTTTTCTAACGTATGAAAATATGCCATGCCTGAGTAGGATTTGAACCCACGACCACATGATAAGAGGCGAGCACGTTACCAACTACGCCAATACAGCCAGCAGCTGATTACATATTATGAAGTATACAAAAGATGTTTGAAAGATGATGTATTAACAACACTTGCAAAAAAACACGATAATATAATAACAAGTACATAAAAAATATAAACCAAACTGTAAAGTATATTAATTCAAATATTAATATATAAAGAATATTTGTGTTTTAGTAATACATCAAACCTTCGCTGCTTTGACATGGCTTGTGGCAAAGCAACATGACGTGGTGTAACTGGCAATCTTGACAGGCAGGTCAGCCCCACCCGGTGTCCTAGAGTACAGTACTGAACTGAAGGGCAAGTAAGTTTGTTTGTATTCATTAAAACTGCAATTTTCATACCAAATCATGTTTTTAATGCTTCCTGTATATAATATGCCATATGCTCAGGATAGTTCGACAACTAGCTTACAAACAACATGAAACTTTTAAAAATATTAGATTATTCTATCAACTTACTGGAATTCCTAAGTGTTCTTGATCGAGATTAATAAGTTTCATTTCATAATCTGAAACTTTTTCTTGATTTTGAGACTCAAACATAAATGTTACCATATCAGCGTTATCCTGAGCTTTCATTGTTAAAACATCATCATTGCCGGCACATTTCATTATTTTAGTCATGCTACAAGAGAAAAAAAAAGACAATGTTCATTATACATTCTGTGGTGTTAAATTGCTATAAAGCCAAAGGTCACAAAAAAATATGCATGTAGATGAAACAGCCCCCAACCCAGAAATATATTAGTGTATTCCTTCTAGTTGTGTTCACACCTTACAGTATCAAAGCATAATAGGCAACGCAAAGACCATGTAAACCAATTATTCAGGAAGCATGTATTCAGGCTCAATGCTGATTTGTATTTCACCTTCTTCTAATTGCCTTTTGCTCTCAACATTAAAATAACTAAGTTATGATCTACTTTGAGCTTTATAATAATGAGAGTATAATCAACGGTTGAAATTAAAATGTTCTAATACAGCCATATCTCAATTTGTATCACAAACTCAAAGTGCATATCAGGTTAGTAAGGTATTGCAATCACTTCACATATAGAACATGTATTTCTAATTTAAACAAAGACACAATAACCAACCTTACTTTAAGTTAAAATATTTAATTAATAATCAAATTCCTTACAGGAAAATAACAGTTATATTTCACAATATTGTGTAAAACCGACTTCTAATCTGTAAACGGCTCATGGCTGGGAAACTAATTCCATACTTTGCAAGGCTTCTTAAACCAGGTATAAGGAAATAATAGTCTGGGTAAAAGAAGTTCTTGAAAATATAAGTATTAACTTCAAACAAAACGGAAATTGTACAAATAAAGCATACAAACAATAGTGAAACAACTATTTTATACAATGAATACTCTCGTTTCACTTGCTTTGTGACTTTTTTTAGAGGGAAAGAACAAAGGACTACAATCTCATATACATCAGGCTAACATGTAAAAGAAAAATATTGTGCTTACCTTCCAAGATTAATACCCATAGAAAGATTTCTGTCGCATCTGTATTTATCGAAGCCATCGCTTCTTAAATTCAATGATACTAAACTAACGTGAGAATTGTCCATTGCCTGCAATTGTATGCCGGAATCTGAACAATCAAATGTTGCTTCATTTAGCAAATCTTTAATAGCTTCCAAAACCTTCTTTAAGATAGAACTCTGCACTAGCCTTGCTTCAAACATTTTGAATATAGATATTTACGGTAAATTAAAAATTAAAATATACAAAAGAAATAACAGAGTAAGGTTACAAGACAAAGACTAGCCCTCAACCAAACACCAACGAAATGAGAGTGATGCACTCGCCGAAATCGCGGGAGAGAAGACTAAACCGCGGGAATTGAAGATGTTGTTTGGTTAATGGATGAAAATGTCCCTGTGGATCCTATTTAAAAAATTAACATTCCAGTATAAATATTGGTAACTAACTTATTTAAGATAAAATAATTAATCAAATTATCATAAATATTTGCATTTATATTTTTTAACTTTATTGAGTATCTTACATTGAGTATATAATATATTCAAAGGTATCTAAACAAAAAAATGTACACTAAGAATTTTGGAACGACCAATAAAAATAACATATTCTATTTACGTCAAAACCATTTTAAAAATTAATATATTTCTATTTAATATCTACCCGGTACTAACTCAATTTTTTGTTCATTCAATCCTCTGTGTTTCTAAATCCGAATGTCTCTAAACTGAATCTACCTCTCACTTAATCCAAGGCAACAAAAATTGAATAATGTTTAAATAACTGTCAATAATAAACAACGACGAATAATATATTTCACAAGTCTCAACATCAACAGTGTTGACTTCAGTCATTTTTCTTTGATATCTTTGAAAATTCGACTAGTCAACTGTGTAAAGTACCGCGCCAAAAACTTCGAAAGCGCGCGTTTTAAAAATATCGCCTGGCACTATTATTTTGACAGCATTTTCTACGCACTTGTAGAACGGAACGAATTTAAGGGCGGCAAAATTGTTAGCGCCGGTCACGGTAATTAGAAGATAATTCTCAGGATAACAGTAAAGTACTATTATTATTTGCTTTTTTGAGTTATCTTTATTCTTTTAATTTGTATTAAATGAATTATGTAAAAAGTATAGAAAAATATAATTTCAAAGTTTCCATAAAAAAGTCAAAGGTTTTTTTTTAGCTTTTTATTTGTTATCGGGAACTGTACATTATTGACAACTACCCAATTTGATCGCTGCTTTGCTGCATTATTTGACGTGAATTAGGCATGAGTTTGAACAGGGACCCCCAGTAGAGTTTGTTCACAGATGGCTGTCAGCTGGTCACCATACAAAGTCGCTTACCCAACCGGTGTTACTTAACAAACAATAGTGACTTACTACCAGCTGACTGACTGGGCTGGCCCGAAAGCCAAGTCAAAGGTAATGGTATTTACTGGTAAATATCCTACCAGGTCTAAAATTGCAGTAGATGATGAAGCGCTTGAACAAGTATCACAATGCAATTATTTAGGTTGTGACATAGGGTTTGATCAATAATTGGACATTGAGAAGAAAGTTGGCAAATTCCAAGCAGTGAGCAGCAATAGGCCTATTACCAGAACCCTAGGCAGAAAAACAAGAAAATAAACTCAGTTAAAGTTTTACAAGGTGATGGCTTCTCCAGTCTTAATCTATGGAACTGTGTCATGGATTAGTATCAGACCACAGAAGAGTAGAGTACAGGTGGCAGAGATGCGATTCCTGCGAAGAACAAAGGGTTGCAGTCATATGGACTAACTAAGAATGGAACTGGATGTTTAGAACCTGAATGGAAAGATTGCAGAATATCAAAATTGATGGAGGGAGCATGTAGAAAAAATGCCTGAGGGAAGGATCCCCCCTTAGTGTTTTGCAATACAGACTTGTGGGCCGGAGAGATGTTGGAAGGCCAAGGAAATGATGGCAATAAATCAATAGTTTGTTGCTGTTGTGAGTTGTAACAGGCGGAAGCCTAATCCTTGATTGTGAGAAAAAGATTATCCTTTTATTGTAAAAGTATGCAAATAGTGCTACCACATCAACTAAAATACAAACTTCACTAAACATAACGCAGTAGGCCGCATAATATACTTCCACCACATTTTCCATTTTCTCTGTGGGGTAAGGATAAGAAACATAACTTTCAGTGATCAGTGGCATGAATCATGCCAGATGGGGCAAGAAAAATATTTTATTTATTCTTTTTTAGTTTAAAATCGCATCAACACCTTGGTCACTAGCAACTACGGTGGGTTAAGGAACTGGAACAGTGGGTTTTGACACGTAATAATTTCCAGACCCTAGCTGGGAATCGAACCCAGGACCTTCACTTAGTAGGCTAGCGTGCTAACCACTATGCCGCGGAGGCAGCTAATATTTATTTTGTTTAACTTATTTATTCATCTAGACTGGAGTGGTGCTCGCCTCTCATCATGCAGTCTTGGGTTCGAATCTCATTCAGGCACGTCATATTTTCATACGTTACAAAAAATCATTTCATCCGTCACCGTCTGCATTAGCAGTAATTGCGCAGAACAGTTGGGCGTTAAACCAAAAACAAAAAAAAAAAGGCCAGAGTGATCTTTAGTTTTAATAGTAAAAAACTGCTTACCAGAATTTTAAAACATTTTATTTCTAGTTGCATCTTAATCATTAGCAATGGCTTTGGGTTTAAACATGTAATAATTTTCTAGATTCTAGCTGGGAATCGAACCTGAGATCTCTGCTTTGCAGTGCAACACACTAACTCCTGGGCCACAGAGGTAGCTGTTTAGTAGAATTTGTTGTGTACAGATATCAAACATGCAAGATCAAAGAAAATATGAAAAAATTCCAAAATTTCATAAGTAGAAAAAATTTGTTTTTATTCTAAACATTTACTACATTTGATGTGATACAGTTTTTTTAATATTGCATTTAAATATTTCATACATGTCATTCTAAAACTATTAATTACATTATTCTTATTATACTTTTATTATTATAATACTGTAAAATATAATGAAGGATACAAAGCACAACATATAAAATCATTTAATACAACAGATTGTTCTCAAGAAAGAAACAAGTGCAACTCTGATAATACAAAACACAGTAATACAAAAAGACAAGACAAAGAAGGAATAAATAAATTATATAGAAGTTTCTGGTCATAGTTGATAAACATATTTCAAACTTTATTGAGAGTTTATTTCTTGCAGAAAATTATGGTTTGGTTCTCTGGATACACTTGGGCAATGCTCGTTCTTGACAACTCTCACATAATATTCCAGCGCTACCCATGTACAGATTACTTCCCGTTGTTCGACAACATTCTGAAAATTAAAAAGAAACATTTTCAATGATTTAAATAAAATTGTTTACTTTTATGGAAAATTAAAATGTCAAAGCTATGAAGCAATGAAGAATTAAGATTACAGAACATAGAAGATATAGATGGAAAATATAGTAGTACACTTAGATAATGAATAACATTCTTGACAACTTACTTTGTTCTCTATGAAACTAATAAGAGTTACACGTGTTGGGAATTCAAGAATCATGAATTACTCATTGTAGTACTGAAATACAACAGTTAAATAAAAATTATAACTTAAGTATGTTCTTGTCAAGATAGTACTGCAAAGCAGTTAATTACGTTTTACTTTTTTCCGGAGTCTTACAGATTTCTCCACTTCCTACATCCTATTGCCTACTGACTTTCCAGTTACCGTCCCCAAGATTCAATTCAAGTTAGGCAAAATACTTTTATGCAAAATTTCAATGTCCTTATCTAAATATCAGTCCATATCTAAGGCCTCCATATTTGTTTACTCCACATTATATAATCTACTTATGTGGAGAGAAAATAGATCAAAAATTACCCCAATTTTTAAAATACTGTATTAAGATAATTGCATTCCTTTAAAAAAATATGAAAAATTACTTGAGTGGTGAAACATTTTATAGTGTACAAGAATTTCTTTCTAAACAGTAATTAGTACATCAGTGTGTGATTGAAATATTTATTTCAGGTGTTATAACTTCTTGTTATGCCCTATACTCCCTCGGGTGCTCCTGGACACAATTTTTAAAAAAATTCTTGCTACCATAGCGTTTTAAGATTCCATGTATCCATGTTTACCGAGGGTGACCTTTTCTCATTTTATTTTCTGGATGGGAAAAGAAACACTTTTAGAGCCATTTGTCAACTGCGATTCTTTGGACAAGCTCATACCATACCAACTGGCAGGTCTCTAATCTGTCTAATACGGTATTCCTAAGAACTGGTCTGTTGCCTTACATCTTCATTTCTTACATACGTCATTCTGTAGAACTGAACGACTTATGTTACGAGTCCATATTTGTTTATTCCTGGAGTTCATTTGTCGGAACTCAGCACCATATGTAGTTATGGGCTGCAATACAGATGAAACCACTAACATCTTTTACCTCATCTGTATTTTACTAGATCAGATCATAATATTTAGTCAAGAAAAACAGCTCTACCCTGATATACCACGCATATGTCCCCTCAGATGAAAGAAAAAAGACCCAAAATATTTGTACTACTCACAGAAGCAACCTCAAAGTTTCCTAACAAGAGATTTTCAAAAAAGTGAACTTTACTTTTTAAATGATTAATAAACCTGTAATTATAATAAATCCAAAAGTTTTTTTAACGTGACTACAGAAATAAAAACAAACCACCAAAACAACACTAAATGATCTGTGACACAGATTAAAAACAATACACAATTATCCAAACATTAAAAATATAAAACTGACCAGCATGCATCCAACGATCACAGGCAGAACACTGTACCAAGTCTGTATCTTCTTCTGGTTTATTGCTGCTATAGCAACGTAAACATATCTGACAATATCGTCCCTTACGCCATAATCTGGTTAGTACACATCACAACACAAAAAAATGTTAGTATCCAAGCAATGCAGAACAATATCTCATACTACAGCTTACAAAACAAAGTGCATAACCAATCAACTTCTTAAAAAGACAGGGAGCAGCAGAAGTAACTCCCGAATTAGCGACCGCTATGGGCCCGGCACTAGAGGTGGTAGGTGGACCCAGGTTATTTCAATTGTCACCATGGCATGGAACATCATGCATTCGTTATTGAAACTTAATGGCAATTCTGTCATCATACCGCAATGATTATTTTGTACGCACTTGAGGATAAATTGGCACAGCGCAGTACTTGACAAGAAAACCGATCTAACATGGATTAAAATTTTTAGTCACGAGTTCAGCTTTTAAAAATACACCTCCAGCTAGACCTCGGAGTACTTAAACTCCACAGAACACTGTTACAGTACCGAAACTCACAGTAATCACTAATTACCAAGCTGTTAATATGACTAAATAAAAAAACAGATCGTTATGACAACTACCGTGTAATAAAATGATTGACAAAGACATCAGGTTTTAAAAATAAATTAAAATCGGCCACATTTAGACTGCTTATACACACAGCTGGCATAGTCAACCATTGGCGTCAATGTTGCTTTACATACACATCAGGTTTGCTGCCAGGATAGTCGACTGTGGTCAACCAAACCGGCCTGGCATGCCGGCTGTGTGTGTAAACAGTCACTCTACACAGATTTTTTTAAAAACAATATTTATAATTTACAGTAAGTATACTATGAGTAAGACTGCTTAAACACACAGCCGGTTTGCTGCCGGGACTGTCGACTAGACTATCCGATTGTCCGCCGCCGGTTTGAATAGTATTGGTTGACTCTGACCCAGCAAGCTGGCTGTGTGTGTGTAAGTAGTCTTACAGTCAACATTAGTAACATAGGTACAGAATATACCAGCAAAAATTAATTCTTTTTGTAAAAGTATGTAATGAAGCCTTTCTTTAATGCTGTCTTTCACTTACTCGCGGCGAAATTATTTTTAATTTGTTTTAGATACAAGGCTTCTGCATGTATTGTTCATAAAATGCAAATTAACGTACAATGAGATAAGATCAAAAAATACAATGAATAATATTATGGTGAAGAAACTGCTGATGCTACGTCCATTTGAAGTAATGATAGCCTAATTCTTTGATCGTCAGGCATCACGTTTGGAAGTTGTGACTTTTCAGTCAGCTTCCAAAGCTGGAAGAGTGAGGTCATGTTTACCATATCTGTCACACTTCAAGGTTTTCACACAATGCATTAATATTTTTTTGTTTTCAATTGCAAAAAGAAGTGCCAAAGAAGCTCATGAAATGTTAAAATTAGCGTATAGCGATAATGTGGTAACTCTGAAGGCAGTTTGCAAGTGGTACAAGCAATTTAACAGCAGAAATGAGTCGACTGAAGACGAGCAACAGAAGGGATGACGTTTTAACTTCAAAAAGTGACAAAAACGTGCAAAAAAGGTAAAACTGATTTGTTCAAACAGGGATTGACTATTCGAGAGCTTTCTGAATATCTTGTATGGTTCCATGCAAAGCATTTTAACCGATAATTTACAAATGAGATGAACAAGTGCGATATTTGTTCCCAGAATTTTGAGTGCCGAACAGAAGGAAAATCACTCCATACCACACCTTGCTCCTGATCCAAGAGTTTTTGGCTAAAAAATTCCTGTCTGTCCACATCCACCTCTACAGATTTACCACCATGTAATTTTTGGCTCTACCCAAAAATAAAAACCGTGCTGAAAGGAAAATGTTTTGACATCATTCCCAACATTGAGAGGGCCATGAATGAGCAGCTGAAGGTCCTTCTGAAAGAAACCTTCCAATCATGGAATCAATATTACTGGATAAGTGCATAGCTAGCCAAGGAGAGTACTTTGAAGGAGATTAGTTCAAATTTAATTTAAGCTTATTACTTTGGTCGTAATAAAATTATTCACTATATTTTTTAATCACACCTCATATACAGTAATTCAGTGATTTTAACAGCAAACTTTAGGTTGGGTACAAAAACTGACAGGCCAAAATTTAAGTATTTTTTAGCACTGCACTGATATTCTTTTAAGAAATATCAATTGAGTTGCCTATTTAAATTTACCGAGAAATGTAAACTGTAAATAAGTTAACACAAATTTAATTTTTTCAAAAAGCAATTCAGAAAATTGGCTTCTACTATATTACTGGATACATATAGGAAGAACCAATCAAGTATCTGCTGAGGAACGGAAGTACTATGCAATGTCTAGTAATAGTAACCACAGGAACTTCTCAAATTGTACCAGTAAATTTAGAAACAGATATTGGCTAAACTCTCTCAGAAATACAAACAAATTGAATTACAAATTACTGCACAACCTAGTCACTGGTTTTTCCTCCACATTCTGCACCTTCACCTTTACCTTTTCTCCCTTTTTTTACATTAATTCCCTCACTTTATAGAAAAAATGTTAGTAAGGATCAAAACAAATCAAGTGTTATTTTTTTAGTACCAAAACAAAGACATTTATTAACACTTTGAGACTGGGTAGTTAACAACTGCAAGGGTCCAGAATCCTGAACGTTTTAAACTTTAAAACAATTAATTTATGAACACTAATCAATCAAATTTAACTTGACACGTATCAATGAAATGAAAAGCCAAAGATATTTTGTTTCTTGATTACGTTACAACAGGAAGAAAATTTATTTGGACCCATTTAAAATTTACTTAGCAATTGAATCGCACAGCTCGAGTAACAAAGAGTATCTGCCTGATACAGACAAGGGATTAGGTCTCAAAGTGTTAATTCCTGACATTTCTTTTCTTTCAACTTTTTTAAAAAAGATAATTCACTTAAAACATTACAATACAATCCAGACAAATAATACTGGAAATGTTTTCATATATGCAATCAATTTTCTAAATAGTACAAATCTTGTAAATAATAACATAGTACAACTTACTTTGAACATGCTCCACATAAAGTCTGAATATAAATTCTTGTATTTTTCTCCCCTTTCTTGTACTAAAACATTAAACAAATAAAGAATCATTAAACAGATTTTTAAAAACGTAATAAAAATATATTTTAAATATGATCAAGCATTTCATGAAAATTAAAACTAATAATTTCCGTGCCCAGTCGTCAGCTCGCTCCTGGGTCTCACTTTGAACTGAGTAAGAGTGAGACATAACTGGGGGTGAGACACTGGGATGGGGGGCCTCAACCCCAACACGGCGCGTCCCAATGGCTGATAGGGAAAGTTCCTGTAGACATACAGGACAGGTGCGAATAAGACAGAAGGTCAAATAAGCACTCGCGGATCAACTGAGGCATGGTCAATGGCTCTATGGCGGAAGAGGAAAGCTTCCCAACGGCGGATGAGGCGGATGAACCTGGGGGAGTCAACCCTGAGAACAAATCCTGTGGGTTTGGAAGCAGAGAGGTGGCGGTCCCACCACCAAACTTGCCCAGCGCAGCGTTCGTATCGCGGCCTGGGGACTAATATATTACTGGCAAGCGTCTAAATAAAGCCCGGATCAGGACTGGAATAAACGGATAACAAAAAATGGAAACCCAAAGAAATATAGAAATTGAATAGCGGACACGGTGAAAATTGCAACTTGCAATGTTAGAGGTATAATGAATAAAGAGATAGAACTGGCGCACTTGCTGAAGGAGAATAGCATAAAAGTGGCGGTTGTCACTGAAACAAAAAAGAAACTAACTGGAAGTTGTTATGTAGAGGATTATGTAATGCTGTACAGTGGAGTGGATGGAACCCAGAGAGCTAGTAAAGGAGTAGCTGTTCTCATTGATAAGTCATGGGAATCAAAAATAAGAGACTATTCATTTATCAAAGCACGTTTAATGACTGTTAGAATAAGACATGAGAGAGGTAACTTCACAATCATAGCAGCTTATGCACCAGAAGAGTCAAATGAGGCTGGGAAGAATAAGGAATCGGAGGATTTTTACAAAACATTACAGACAGTAGTTAACAAGGTAAATGTGAATGATGATGTGCTTCTGCTTGGGGACCTGAATGGAAGAGTTGGAAACCATCCAGTTCACAAATGCATTGGAACTTTTGGAGAAGATATACTCAATAGAAATGGAGAAAGGTTGAGAGATTTTGTTTCTTACAATCAGCTGAAGGTTACCAACACATTCTTCCGCAAAAAGGATATACATAAATTCACATGGAGCGCAAGAGGTTGCAGGTCTATCATAGATTACATCATTGTAAATCAAAGATTGGCTGCTCATGTAAGAGATGTCCGAGTTTTCAGAGGAATAGATCTGTACACAGATCACTTTTTGCTAGTGGGGAAGATAGAACTGCATTATCGATGGAAAAAGAAGCCCAACAGTTATACAAGCCAGAGGTCAGAGGACAAGGATTTCAAAGTATCACTACTGAGAGATGAAAGTATAAAGTACCTCTATCAACAGCGACTTATGAACAGGCTTGTGACTGTACCTACCTCGGATGATATTGAAATAGATTGGAAAAATATATCCAGTGCAATTAAAATAAGTGCCATGGAGGCCCTTGGTACAAGAAAGAAAAATTATAGGAAGAAGGGCTTAAGAATATGGAATGAGCAAACAGAAAAAGTTGTGAAAGAAAAACAGAGATTATACAAAATCTATTTGAATGATCCTTCTGAAGAGAATAAAACATCTTATAACAGAGCCAGAAATTTAGCAAAGCAACTTATAAGAAGGGCACATCAGGAATCATGGGAAAGATATATAACCACTGTTGAGGAAGATATCCATGGCAGACAGGAACTGGCCTACAAGTTTATGAAGATGATGCAGAAAGAAAATAGAGAACTTGCAAATATAAGCTGTGTAGGTGAACGGGAATGGATAGAACACTATAAAAATTTATGGTATGATTCCGCAGCCGGAGATAAACACACAGATGCTACACAATGCCACTCTTGTCAAGTATACCAGCTCACTATGATGGAGCTTCAAGTTGCAATTAAAGCCTCTAAAAATCGAAAAGCAGCAGGACTCAACGGTGTGAATATGGAGCTTCTAAAATATGGAGGATTAGTGCTGCACTTACGGCTCTTGCATTTATTTAACATTTGTTGGAAAAATCATACAGTGCCACAAGAATGGATGGTGTCAAAAGTGGTCTCTATTTTCAAAAAAGGAGATCAATCAAACCCAGGAAACTCCAGAGGAATAAGTCTTCTGGATACAACATACAAATTATATGCTTTCATCCTCTCTAGAAGATTACAGGCAATAACAGAGTCTCTTTTACAGGAGAACCAGATGGGTTTCAGAAGAGGGAGATCCTGTATTGATGCGGTGTTCACTTTAAAAATGATAATAGAAAAACGCAGAGAGTATAATAGTGAAACACACATGGCCTTTGTAGACTGGGAGAAGGCATTTGATAATGTCGATAGAGAGCTACTTTGGAGCATAATGTTGAGAAATGGATGTCCCTTGCATTTGATAGACAGTATAAAAACTTTATATGGGAACACAACAATAAAAATAGCAGTGGGGGCCGGAAAATTGACAGATGAAATAGCTACAAATAAAGGAGTCAAACAAGGTTGTCCAATTTCACCTGCTTTATTTAATATATATGTCAACGAGCTTATGTCTATGTGGCAGCATGAAGTAGACAAGGGTATCGCTCTTACCCGCAATACTTTTATGAACTATTTATTATTTGCTGACGACACTGTGATTATACAGGAATCCGAGGACAAGCTGCAAATGGCAGTGCATAAGCTCTTCATAATTGGCAAACATTTTAATATGAAAATTTCTGCAGGCAAATCAAAAATTATGGCTTTCCATGGAAAATGGCCTACAAGGTCTAAAATAGTGATTGGAAGCAAGCGTTTGGAGCAAGTAGCTAATTTTAAATACTTGGGATGCGATGTTAAGTATGATTATGACCATGATGTGCATCAAAAAGTAACTAGGTTCAACATGGTATGTGGTGCAATAAGTCGATCTCTCAAGAATAGAGCCAGGAAAAACACATTGCTAAAGTTTTATAAAGTAATGGCGATCCCAACTTTGGCTTATGGAAGTGAGGCATGGGTGCTGACGAGAAAACAGGAATCAAGAATCCAGTCAGCGAAATGCCATTTCTAAGGCAAGTTAAGGGCTGCACAAGAGAGGATGGCATTCGTAATGAAGTAATAAGGAATGAATGCGGTGCCCAACCATTGTTGAACACTATAAGGACATACAAAGAAAAGTGGTCAGAGCATGTGTTAAGAATGTCCCAAGATCGCCTTCCATTAAATGCATTGATCCATAATCCGACAGGTAAAAGATGTATTGGTAGACCGAAGAAGAGATGGACACCGGAACAGGCACAGCCTAATCCATGAAGACGACGACGACGAATTTGCTTCTCACATTTGTAACACCTTAATTCTACAACATACAATTTAATACAGAATAGAATTTAACAGATTTTAAATTTAATTCATTTTAAACTTTAGGAGACAAAGGTTCCTAGTTTAAATCTTAGTAAAGGTAGTTAACTTTTACACGGATTGAATACTAGACAGTGGTTACCGGTGTACTTTGATGGTTGGGGTTAAATTAACTATACTCTCTCAGGAATGGTCGGTCTGGGTCTGTACAAGACTACACCTCATTTACATATCATATACATCATACTCTCATCTCAGTGTGACTTTTTTTTGGTCTAACTTCCGACTGTTCTGCAATTACTGCTAATGCAGATGGTGAAAGATGAAATGATTTTTGTAACGTATGCAAATATGCCGTGCCTGAATGGGATTCGACCAAGACCGCATAATATTCCATGCGACCGGCGGTGGGACATGGGGTTGCTTATTGTTCTGAATTGAACAGATTGCAACATACACACATTTGGGATTAAAAAAAATTAAAACAAAAAGTTTGTAGTGAATATATATGAAAGGAATGTTCAAAAACAGCTGCAGACCGAAAATATTAGTTCAGGTTTCTTCTAGGAGACAAATTTTCTTCTTTTTCTTTTTGTTTTATATCCGACTGTTTTGCAATTGCTGCTAATATAGACAAGAAAGTTGATAGATGAAAACGAGTGATGAAAAAATGCCAGACCTAACTGGGAATTGATTACAGGACCCCAGCGTAGAAGCCAGTAACAAGATAGTCCAAGAGACAAGATTATAGACAAGTAAACAAGATTGGATATTACAGTAATCTTTTTTAACAAGCCTATTCAAGGACAATGTAGTTTTGTAGCCAAAGCAGTTGAAAAACACTAATGTCAGCCAAAAACATCTCATAACTGATTCAATAAATCTGATAATGAGGTGGAGTATATGAGAGTTAATGACAAAATATTATAATCTCACCTTCACATTTTGTGAAATTATTATAGCCTTCATGTACTAAAATATCACTAACTTAAGAATAATAGGTATTGAAGAATATCTTTACCTCATGTTGCCAATCTGGACCACCAGGATCAGTTGTCCCACAAGAATTACAAACAGAGCAAACTTGACAATGCCAACGACCCATTGGAACTTTTCTCAAACCAACACAATAGATGTGGTACCTATTAAAACAAAAATAAATGTGTAGTCTACAGGAAATCTGAATCTAAATAATAATATTAAGTATAATACTTATGCACAAATCAAGAACTCAGTGTACTTGATGTCAGCCAAATATTTTTGAAAGAAGCTCTTATTTACTCGTTTAAAAATACCACTATTTTCCTACAAGAGCCCACCAATATCATATGTACAAGGAACAAGGATCTTTTGTTTTTACATAAGGGCGGAAAAACATTATAGCAAAGGGATTTCTGCTACTTAGCACCCAAGATGCACAATCCACAGCCTCACAGCCTAAATATAAACCAGACATTAAAAAGTTGCCCGTAACAGGCAGGTGGAGTGTTAAATTATTTGCACTTGATCTGCTAATTCCAGGGCAACAAAAAATAATTCTGTTTTTTATCACATGGTCAGCCAATTATAAGACAAGTATTTAAGAACAGAAGAAGTAGAGGTGTAAAAGATATTAGTCAGAGTTATTTCCTCTGAGAGTCATACATTTCATTATACAGCGTGAAAAGTAGGTGCTTTTTGGAGGGCCTGGCATGCTGATAACCATACTTTTCCACTCAGTAAGGAAGGCAATGATAAACCACCTCACTCTTTGTTTTACTTAGTAAAGTTTCTACAGGTTCAAATCAGCTTTTCGCTGATGACCTAAACAACATGCTAGTTCCAGGGGCTTCAAAAAAAATCTGTTTCTTATCAAATGGTCAGCTAATTATAAGACTGAAGCATTTAAGAACCGAAGAGGTAGATGTGTAAATGACACTAGTCAAGAGTTATCTCCTCTGAGAGTAATGAATTTCATTATACAAGACCCTGTAGTGAATGAAGTGAAGGTGTCATCTGCAGGGTGGAAAGCAAATGTTTTCAGAGAGCCTGACATGCTGATAACCATATTTTTCAACTCAGTGAGGAAGGTAATCGTAAACCAACTCACTCCTTGTTTTAATAAGTAAAGCCTTTAGAGGTTCAAACCAGCCTTTCAACTGATAACCAAAACAACAATTAAAAAATATAAAAATGCAATAATCATGTGGTTAATGGAAGTCACCAGAAAAGCTATAGAAACAATGGTTACATCAATAATCCAATAATTTTGTGAGCTCGTCTACCGCTCTGAAGATTAGTTTTTATTGTGGTAGAAAATTCTTTTGATTGCATATTTTCATGTATACAAATACTATAGCACAATATTTTAGTAACCTTCTTAATACTTTTATTAGTATTTAAGTAAATAACAGATAGTTTTAATTACTAACACACTAATACAGTACAGGAGTTGATGCATAGTAGAAAATGAACACAGAAACACTAAATTGATTTACCCTTGAACATGGAAAACCAAAGTTGGGTAGATTAATTTTCAAACCATAAGGTTAATATAAATAGTATAAAATTTTAAATTTGTAATTAAGGAAATTAACTCTGTTTTGTAATGATTTTTGAAATGGGGAAAATAAATAATAAAACACAAGAGAAATGTCTTATTAAAATTCTTATCTAAATTGTTTGCCCATTACAGACAGGTGGAGTGTCAAGTTATTTACACTCAATCTGTTCGTTACAGGGCTAAAATAAATAGTTCTGTTTCTTATGACATGGTCAGCCAATTAAACGAAATCATTTAAGAACAGAAGAGGTAGAGGTGTAAAAGACACTAATCAGAGTTATCTCCTCTGAAAGTAATGAATTTCATTTTACAGCCAGACCCTGTGGTGAATGAAGTGAAGGTTTCATTTGCAGAGTGGAAAATATGTGCTTTTCAGAGGGCTCGGCATGCTGATAAGCGCACTTTTTCACTCAGTGAGAAGGCAAAAGTAAACCACCTCACTCCTCGATTTACTTAGTAAAACCTCTACAGGTTCAAACCAGTCTTTTGGCTGATGACCTAAACAACAATCTAAATTGTATAAAAAAAACTACATTTTAATAAACACTTACCCTCTATCACACAAATCACAAAATAGCATCTTATCTTCATCAGCAGGATCTTTGCACTGATAACAAGTTTTACAGTCAGTGCATTGCCAATCATATCTCCGAATGTGAGGAACCATCAAAACGGTTAGACTTACACATGTAGGATGACCTGCCAAGAAAAATTACATAGATGTGTATAAAAGTTATTTCAAAAAAATATTCAATCATAATTAAAATTTTTGTAATTTATATTTACAATTACCTACAAGAAGATATGGGTTTGAAGACAGATAGCATTATCTACGTTTATTTTTCAAATGAATGGATAGGGGTTGTAAACAATGGTCAACTGATAAATTATACGATAAGATAATTACCTAACCTTGTTTAAATCCACCGGGTTGGTCTAGAGGTAAAGCGTTAACACGAGTCAGCTGTTTTAACAGCTCATTTTTGGAGACGGAAGGTTCCTGGTTCACATCCTAGTAAAGGACTTTTATACGAATTTGAATATTAGATAGTGGTTACCAATGAACTTTGATGGTTGGGGTTCAATTAACCATATTCTCTCTGGAATGATCTTTCTGAACATATACAAGACCTTATTTACACACTATATATACAGTACCACTCAAATTAATTGGAACACTTAGGAATTTGCTATATTTTTGTACAAGAAATTATGTAATGTATGATTTTTCATGGACCAGGAACATTGGTTCCAGTAGAAGGAATAATGAATTGGATGAAGAAAAATGCATTTACTCCAGAGAAGAGAAGTTCCAACAGAACAAAAATTGTTTCAAGCTAGTGAAGGGACTTTCCAACAAGATCTTGCACCTTGCCATACATCTAAAAAAATGCAAAAACTTCGTCATTGAAAATATTATAAATGTTCTTCCATGGCTGGCAACTTACCAGACATAAACCCAACCGAGAATCTGTGGTCAATTTGTAAGCAAAATTTGCCAAAGACTAAAAAAAATTTCTGTGATATCTTCTCTGATCAAGATATGGTTTCATGATGATGAATTGAAAAAAAATCATTTGAGAAACTTGTTGAATCAATGCCTAAACGTTGTCAGGAAGTCATAAAGAACAAAGAAGAATACATCATATCAACTATTAAAACATAAGTTTGTACATTTTCATTAATAAATTGTTTATTAAAAGAAATTCGTTGTTTTTTATTGAGTGTACAATTAATTTGAGCGGTACTATATCATACTCATATCATTGGGTCATGGGGATGGAGTTTGCAAAAACATTGTTTATTTTATTACTTTTTTTTGGTTTTACAAGTGACTGTTTTGCAATTGCTTTCATAATTAATAACATTGAACAATGATGTCCTGTACATATATTGTAGTTTGTATGTAATGTTAAAATTACAATTAACAAACAGAACAAAAGTAAAATTAACCATTGTCTGTACTTGATAAGATCAAAAATGTTTCTACAAATCGAACAATGGAGATGACTTGTAATTTATGACTTGAAGGTAAATTTAATGAAAAAATTATGTTGATAATAAAGGTCTTCTACATGAATTTGAAATGTTCATTAAACTTTCCAAAAGTCACAATATTTAAAAACAACTCCAAATTTTATTGAAGACAAAAACTTCACAAATTTTTCAGTGCTTCTTTGATTGATAAACGATCACAATACAAATATCAGAAATGAAATTCTGTTCTTGCAACAATAGCAGTGGGGTGAGTAATAGTCCAAAGTAAAAATTGTATTATTCAGAAAACATTGTTTTTCCACTGGCGGTACACAATAGAAATTAAAATTGTAATAATTTATAATAATTAATGATTAAATTAAAAATAACCCACCGGGTTGGTCTAGAGGTAAAGTCGTCGCCAAAATCAGCTGTTTAACAGCTGATTTTCGGAGACGTAGGTTCCTGGTTAAAATCCTTGTAAAAGTAGTTACTTTTATACGGATTTGAATGCTAGACAGTGGTTACCGGTGTACATTGATGGTTGGGGTTCAATTAACCATACTCTCTCAGGAATGGTCGACCTGAGCCTGTACAAGACTACACCGCATTTACATGTCATACATATCATCCTCATCTCATTGGGTCATGGGGTTGCTTAATGTTCTGAATTGAACAGATTGCAACGTACACAAATTAGGAATTGAAAAAAAAAAAAATTAAAAATGGTGCCATTTCATACGGCTTGTGGAGAATAGGAAGTGTTTATAGTCCTTGCAAGTTACGACCAGTGAAATGTTACAACGAAAAAGACAGACTAAAGAAATGTCATCCAAATCACCAAATGACTGGTAAGTAGTCATCAATTTACTATTTGTTTGTGTCAATTTGTTTTTTTTTAAATGTGTTTAATACAGTTATAGAAACCCGTTTCGTTCATAAATACATTAAAATACATACATAATAATAACTTTTGATTGAAACATTAATGAATACAGTGCAATAAACAAATGAATATTGAATGTGAGTAATATGGTTTTGTTTTCTCATAAATTTAGCTGAAGGTAGATGACTTATTAATATAGATAAATATTAAAAGTTAGACTAATAAACAGACTGTATACTTAAGATGACTCAGGTAACTTGACTCACAAGAATGCTTTTGATTTTAATGAGGGGTAAAGGGGAAAAAGCATTAGTGCACATGCGTGACTGCTTTGTTATCAGTTCAGTCAACACAACAACATACACTGGACCCAAAGCACATAAAGTATATCACAGAACCTTTTGTAGGTTAACTGTACGAATGTTAACTGATTTTCACCATAAACAGAAATGTCAGTTTCTTGAAAATGTGGTCAGACTATTCAGAGTGCAGAACGAAATCAAATATATAGTATAATGAAATGTGAAGTTGAAGCTAAACAAAATTGCCTTTCCTTGCCTATTAACAAAAGCCATGAGCGAGCGGCTAACTACTATGATGTTTCTCTTTCCACAATTCGAAATAGTATAAAGAAAGAATTTAAAGAAAATGAAGAAGCTAATTCATTATCAGTTTTTTTTGGCAACTGGTAAAAAAAGGAAACTACCAGAATATAAGAGTGCATCATTGGATAGCTTTGACAGACATGTAGTTGTCGAAATTACGCCGGATTTATATATTAATAAGAAAATGGTGCTGACAAGTGAAAAGTTATTTACAGTTTTAAAAGAAAGGCTACATTGAAATTGGAAACTTAGTACGTAAAGAAAATTTTTAAAGGAAATGGAATTTAAGAAAAAAATGTCAGTCACAATAAAGTTTATTAATTGAAAGGCAACAAACGGTGTAATTGCACGGTAGTAATATTAATGACCAACTGTTGAGGTTGGACTCCCAGTCAAATTTTCTTTCCCTTCTTCACAGCCCATCCTTACACAAAAGGCATTCTCATGAGTACCTAGTAGTAGAATTATTACTGTAGAATGGTGGGAGAAGGTTCATAATTCAAATGAAATGGCACCATTGTTACTAGATTGTAACCTAATAAGATTGAATAAAATTTAAAAATCAGTTCGTCAACATTTTTCTATGGATAGTAGAGCTAGTCAACAATCAATATAGAGACACACTTAAAACAAAAGGATTGTACATAAATTTGGTCTTTAAAGACCAGCGTTAGTCTTTGAAACACAAAATTCTATAATAGAAAAGGGAACTTGTACAAAGGTACAACAGGTTTTCTAAAAAATAATAATATACAATATTGATTTATACCAGTGGCCATCAACTAAATTTGATAAAGATCTGTTTAAAATTTTGATGAGACTGCCACGGTTTGACCATCATGATAAATATTAAACTGTAACAACAGTTTTAAACTACTGTAGGCCCATGTACAAAAATTGTACTTATTTTGTATTTTGTAGCGCAGTGCTATCACAAGTTGTTTTCAGCCTGATCGTGGCAGTAAACTTATCCAGCAAGCATCAACTCTCTTTAGAGAAACTTAAGTATATGCCGTGTTAACATAACCAGTTGCTATCAGCATGGACACAGCCTCAACGTAAAAAAATTCAACAACACACATGAAAATACGATTTACTTCCAAAATAAATAATCTCTAGACCTCACGGACTACATGTTGGTGACCACTGCTTTATTAACTATTTTCTAAAATTCTTTTTTAGTAAGCAAACATATTTGGAAAGTAATATTAAAAGAAAAAATAGTTTAGCATCAAGATAACAAAGCATTCACCCACTAAAAGAATAACAAAAAAAAAGGCAAACCATTGGCAACAAAAGCAGTGCACAGCATTACAAAACTAAAGTATTTTAAAGAATTAAGAAATTTGAATTCAATCATTGTAATAAATTTGACATAACTATTCTTAAAACGCATTAATAAATACATTACATTTTTTCAAATCTACAATGCAGTAATTTTTCCATTTAAAAATTTAATAAAAATTCTTCACACAAGATGCAATCCATATTCTGTAAATTTATTAATCCCAGCATATCAAAGGATTAAAATATATGTACACCAATAAAAATCCTTGGTGAAAACTGATTTCCCTAACAAAAAAAAAAGACGCAATCAGGAAATTTCATTTGTTACAGCTCCTCTCATAATGTTACAACAAATTATAGTTAGTTAATAAATAATTCGACTACTATCCGAAAAAATTGTTTTAGTAACACAAGTTCATTCAAGACATAAAAAATAAATAGTAAAAATATTTTAAGTTACTCTAAAAACTGTTTTATAAAAATAAATTCAAGCAATTTTTCTAAGCATTTCGTAAGTAACATTACACACAAATATTTTTGTTAAAAATAATAAATTTATTTTTAAAGTTATGCAAAACTGATATTCAGCAACATTATAAAAATTTTAGGTTTTAGACACACAACTCGAAAAACAAAATTTATGTACAAACACATAACATTAGAAACACAAAAAAACTACAGGAACTGGAACTTAAAAGGTAAAAAAATCAACAAAAATCAAAAAGAACTTGTAGTAAAAATTTATTGAATTTATATTATTTAAAGAGCAATGTAAAAAAATTATAAAACACAAATTTAACATTTTTAATAATTTTGATACTTTTAAGTGATAACAAATAAAGATTGTATAATTTTTTAAAACAGAAAAAAGTCAATTATAATGTTTTATGTTCCGTAATATCTCACTTATTAAACATATTTTAGCAAAATAAATTTAAAAGATATTTATATATTAACAAGAACCAACTTTCAATACCATAAATTTGGATACTAAGTATATTCCATGAAATTGCTTTCATATAAATTAATAATCATCTAATACAGTTGAGTTGCGATAATCTAAAATTCCCAGTAATCGAAACAAGAATTTTTGTTTGTAAATTTTAATAATTCTGAATAACAATGATAAAACTAGAAAAGTACGGGCTATATCAGATATAATAACACAGGAATAACTTAACAATATAATTTCTGAAAAACACAGGTTTTATTTTGTTTATTACTTTGGTATGAACATGTAATAATTTTACAGATCCTAGCCAGAAGCAAACCCAAGACTTTCCGCTTTGCAGCGTAGCATGTTAGCCACTATGCCAAGGTCTTACTGTGCAGTAGTCACACAGGTATTTTATTAGTACTTCATTTTTTCAAATATTTTTTATTTGTTTAGTTTATTTAAAGCTGCATCGAAAGCTTGGTCGTTAGTGACTTCTGTAATGGTGGGTTTTGACATGTTAAAATTTCCAGACCCGGCTGGGAATCGAACCCAGGACTTCTCGCTTTATAGGCTAATGTGCTAGTCACTATGCCATGGAGGCGGTCACTTCATTTTTGTAAAAGTAAAATTATTTGAGAGACATACTCAAAACCATGAATGGTAGATGAAAAGAGTGAAGAAAGACGTTTACAATATAGAATGAACACCTAAAGATGTAAAAAAATTGAGATGTATTGAGGTGAAAATTAAATATTGCAGAGGTTTTCAAGATAATTAGAGAATACCTAAAAGCTAAATGGCCTCATGCATATAAAAAAGACAAAAATTAAGAATACTGGCTAGAATAGATAAGTTGAAACCATAAATATATTTTTCATGTATGCCAGAATGAATAAAAAAAATTATTATAATAACTACCCGATTTAAGGTTTGTAACACTTAAAAGAGCAAAGGAAAAGTAATTTCTAACTAATTATTTTTGTAATAACAAGGTTACTGAGTTGTTGATTAGGTCATCATCCGAAAGGCTGATTGAACCTCTAGAGGCATTACTAAGTAAAATTATGAGTGAGGTGTTTTACAATTGCCTTCCTCACTGAGTGGAAAAGTATGCTTATTATTAGCATGCCAGGCCCTCTGAACAGAATCTACTTTCCACCCTGCAAACAAGAACTTCATTTCCACAGGGTCTGGCTGTATAATGAAATTCATTACTCTCAGAGGAGATAATTCTGACTAGTGTTTTTTACACATCTACCTCTTCTGTTATTAAATGATTCAGTCATATAATTGGCTGACCATGTGATAAAAAACAACTACTTTTTGTAGCCCTAAATTAGCAGATCGAGGGCAAATAATTTACAATGTATTGTACTTAATACTAGCATATAACAAATAAAAAATATGACTCAAATTAATTTATGACAACAACAAAATCATTATAAATTGTAATATAAAAAACCTACTGAATAGAGGAGTTGCAACAAATATTAATTCTAACAATAATAATTTATCTAAAAATACAACAATCATTTTATATAACCTATTAACAATACTATCTAATTAAATACTTGAAATAAACTATACAGCTAATATATATTTCATAATGAGCAGTTTTAAAATGTTAAGAGAATTCATCTAAAGCTTAACTACATTTTATTTATGGAGTTAACCACCTTATATTTATGATATTATCAACAACTGATTTTTTTGTATTATACAAATCTTAAGAAACTTGAAATATAAAAATTTCAGAAATCATTCTCATTAATTGAATTTAATTAAACATAATAGTATTGTAGAACTTAAAGGGCTATTCAGAAAACAACCTCTTATCGGCCTGTATGTAAACAAGATAATTAAATTTATTTTTAGGGAAAGTAAAGAAATTTATATTAATTCTGTAAATGGTTACTGCTAGAATTCTGTAGTGATGAAGCATGGGAAAAGCTTGTGCAGTCATGTAGCTAATTCCATCAGCAGTTTTTTTTTTGATAATGTAACGATATACAACGGATTTTTTTTTTAACCTCCGATAGGCAAGAAAAGAAAAAACAAGAAAAAATAACAAGAAATAGAAAAGACAAGTAAAAATAGAAACAATATAACTACGTACACTTAAGACAACTTTTCTACATTATCACCTTGACGATTAAGGCAAACATTACAAAAGCCTCAATTGTCAAGGTAATTATGTTGAAAAGTAGCGATATGTGCACGTAATTTTAGTAATAAAACATTTTTCTACATGGACCTTGTACATAATTAATAAGAGGAAAATTAAATATTTCGGGCAAATTTTACGATTAAAAAGTAAGATATCCAGGTTAAAAATGTTGAGGGGTTGGTTTGGGTGCTAGTTAATGAGTGAATTAGACGATAACTAGATTGATGTGATAATATCCAATCTACAACAAGAGAGAAACTAGACGAGATATGTAAATAACAATACTTTATTAGTTTTGAAAAAAATATGTACTTTTTAACTTACTTTAATTTCTTCTAGTTTATTCTTCTTATTTATTGTGGTTTCTAACCATAATCAAAAAACTAATCCAAATTTTTTATTCAGGATTATTTAAATCTATCCCTGAGTATTCATTAACAAAATTTTTTAAGAGTTTCCTACAGTTGTTCCCATCTACCAATTGAAATCTCTGCCTCCATTTATACCGACAAATATAATCTTATATACTTAATTTTTTATACTTTCCATATAATATTGGGGTATTACCCCAATTTTTAAAATGTTGTGAGGATTTGAATTCCTTTAAAAGGAATCTGAAAAATTACTTGATCGGTGAAACTTTTTATAGCGTACAAGAATTTCTTTCTTGATAGTAGTGATACATTGTGTGTTTCTTATATGTATTCCAGATGTTGTAGCTGACATGTCCTATACTCCTCCTGGAGTCTCCAGGGCGCAAAAATAAAAAAATCCTGCTCACGAAGTTCTCTCCTTTCCATGACCTCATCTGCACCTTAACACTGGACTCCAATCTGTAATCTGTGGTATTCATTTTTCTCTCTGCCATCCACACTTCTCACATGCCCATTATATCAGCCAGTTCTCTTCAATTTAATAATAAAAAAGAAAAACCAGTAATCGTTTTCATTTATTCTCCTAAGTATTTCCTAATTGGTAATTTGGTTCATTCATCTTAGCCCATAGCTTTGGCTCTACTCTACCTCAGTTGTATTAACTTTATTTCTTGTTTTATTCACCAACTAGCTCTCAGTTCCAGAAAGTTACTATGCTGCTCACTATTGTGTTAAATATTCTTATTTTTGTGATATGATTGTCCGATATTATCGAGCTAAGTTACCTTCTAGCTTGCTTCAATCTGTCCTTTATTTCTTTCTCTGTGTTTTTGTTCTTTAAGATTGTAAATCCCTAGTATTTAAATGTTTAAGTTCCTTTTATCTCTCTATTATCGTCAAGTTCAAAGCATTTCATCTCTTCTTTTACAGATTTAGAAAATTCTGTTTCCTCAATAATTAATTAAATCGGCCACCTCCGCAGCGTATTAATTAGTGCACTAGCCGACTACGAGGAGGTCCCGATTCAATTCCCCACCAGGGTCTGGAAATTTCCACAAGTTGAAACCCACTGTTCACGATGCAGTCCCACTGCAGTCACTATGAACCAAGCAGTTGATGCGACTTTAAATAAAAAACCTGGCGTGAAACTCACACGACTTTCTCTTCCCAATGCCAATAATGAACAATATAACCTAACATTAGTAATAAAACATTAGAAATAAACAAAATAACTAACCAACCTAACTAACTAAATAACTAACACAACCTAATTTTAATCATGAGTGAATGATGGAAAATGAAACCCAACCTTAATTTGGCTTAATACTACGGAGAATGCTTGATATAAAAGTTGTAGATCTTTTAATTTCCTATAAATCTGATTATATGCATTTTTGTCGCAAAATGGATACTACAGCCAAAATCTTACAAAGTACTTTTTTTTACAGATTTTCATGAAAAACAAAACAGAAAATCACTAATTACCTCTAAACTAAGCGTTATACAAAGAAATATTCAAAATAAAAATTGTAGATTTTTAAATTGTCTACAACTTTCATTATACACATTTTTGCGCTAAAATGCATATTAAGGCTGCAATCTTAAAAAAAACGTTTTTTTCTACGAGAGAACAGCCTCCCCACAAATTTCAGCAGACATGGTACTACACTATTTTGTAGAGCATAAAAAATGTAGTAAATGTAGCCATATTTTGAAAAAAATGCTAGGAGCCGTTTTTGGGAAAATCGCAAAAAAGTGAAAAATTACACGAATAAACTACTACTTCTGATAGACCGATTTTGATGAAAATGTTCATGTCAGGTCCTCTAGTGCAGCGGTTCTCAAACTTTTTTAGTGGCATCCGACTTAATTTGTCTTGACATGTTCACGTACCACCAGTGGTTTTGTCTCAAAATAATTATTTATAAACATGGTCAAGAGCACAGAAGAAGGGGACGTCCGCGCGTATCATACACTTTTAACACTACTATAAATAAATAATACACACTGACTAGTCGGTGACCACTTTTTATTTGTACAAATTAGTGTCCAATCAAATTAATTTTGAACTGGCTTAAAACACTTCAAACAAAACCTAGTTCATTATGGTAAAATCAAACAAAAATAGAAGTACTTTATGGAAAAAAAACGTTCAAACACTTATATTTAAAACTCATACATGAAAATGAAACATTATAACAGGATGTTGCTGCTTGGAAATTCACGACTCGCAACCACAGAGCGTTCACTGATTTAACAATTTTCTTTTCTTTTGGTTTTTGTTTTGCTCTAGAAAGAATGAATGCAGCAGGAATGATTCCATACAGGCTGTGTGACATGTAAATCACACACACAAGCATGAATTTTTCATTCTCCTTTTCTCGAAAATAAATGATCAGAAAGATACAAAACGAAATCAATCAAACGCAAATACTCACGTACCACCGGCCACAATCCCGCGTACCACACTTTGAAAACCACTGCTCTAGTGGTACCTAACTTAAGTTTCAAGTTTCAACTTAAGTACGATGTTCCGTTCTTGAGATAATTTGTTCACACACACACAGACCAATCGCTAAAAACCTGTTTTTTCAGTTCAGGGGGTCTGAAAATGTGTAGATCCGATGAAAACTCGATTTCGAAAAATCTACATGAAAACATTACTTCCTCCTATATAGGCAAGAGAAAATAAAAAAATACTAAACTATAAACAAAAGAATTTTACCAACCATATTACAGGTAGCACTGAACAAACCTTAAAAATAAGTTTTAAGTGTTCTGAAAATATAAGTTAGTTATTCTAGTATTCACTAAGATAAATATTTACTTACACGATCAGTTTGAGATAACTGTAAACAAAGTTACACTGATTTTGACAGTTACACTTTTTTAACAGTCGATTTTCAACAATCTGTTACTAATTTTTACAAGGTATATGCTGTTTTCTACGATAACTCACCAGTTAATAAGAGGTTGATTTCTAGATAGTCTATATACATATTCCATGCAACTAAAAAATAAATTAACTTACATACTTAAAAATAAATAATACATTACAAACAAAAACCAACAAAATATATAAAAAATGTAATACAACAACGATCAAAAACAATATTGTTTACAAACATCATAAAACAAACTAAATAAGCTTTATACATACTTTAAAAACAAAACTTTACAATTAAAATAAATGTTGAGAACAATAAATAAAATTAAGTAAAAACTAGAATGAAAAATAACAATGGTTTTTAAAACTTAATATAAAATTTACAAATACCAAATAAATAAAACAGAAATAAGAAGAGATCATAAACTAGAAATATGGAGTGATATAAAATAAAGCATTGCCAAAAAAAGAATTAAAATTTAACTTATCAAAAAATGATTGAAAGCACCAAAGATCCCAAGCACCAATATTTTTAAACTTACAATAACTGAATATTTTGGGTCAGCTAAATTTTGTTATTTGATACTAAAAACCTAATAATTACAATCTAAATTTTGAAATTTAAAAATAAGTGCGAATAAACTATACACTTTACTGTTAATAAATACTTTAAATAAATTTATAAGTCAATAATTTAATAAGAAAAGGATTTAGAAGGCATATTAAATTAGTTTTTATTGATGGCAATTTTTAAAATTTCATCTATCATTTTGTTTTGTCTGTCCGTCACACCCAGATGTCAGAAACTACAAGAAATAGCAACAAACGGTTTTTGGATTCGCAATCTACACAAAAAGGTAGTGGGCTTAAATTGGGTGTTCTGGTTTCGAACAAAAATGTCCCAAAACAAAAATTTAAAAAAATGAAGCCAGAAACTACAAGAGATAGCAACAAACGGTGTTCAGATATGTAATCCACACAAAAAGTTAGTGGGCCTGGATTGGGTTTGACAATGGGTTCCAACCTGAAGTGGCTCAAAACCGGAAGTCAAGAAATCAAAGTTGGAATTCGGAACCAAAGATAGTGTTATTTGATTCCTCTTAAAGATAAATGCATAAATCATTGAGACTGAAGTTATGATTTTGACAGGAAGTGGCCCAAAACTGGAAGTCAAGAAATCAAAGTTGGAATTCGGAACCAAAAATAGTGTTATTTGATTCCTCTTGGTAGATACAGAAATCATTGGATCTGAAGTTATGATTTCAACAGGAAGTGGCCCAAAACTGGAAGTTAAGAAATCAAAGTCAGAATTTGGAAACAAAAAGTGACATTCGATTACTCTTAAAGAGTAGATACAGATATCACTAATGGTTTTTGCCATAGGTACAGTAAGTCTTTTTAAAAATTGCCGCTAGCCATGAGACACGTCATCTCATGAAAGGGATTTTTTACTTAAACAATCTGAAAGCAGATTAGATGTACGATGGGCAGGTACGTATTACAATGTGTGTTAAAAAAATACAATGATAATTAGTTTATTATGAACAAACAGCTGATTGTACATCATTTGAGGTAATAAGTCCGACAATGTTATTTTTTGAGATTATTACTGTTGTCAAGTTTGAACAAGTTGTGACTAGTCAGTCGGCATCCAGAGCAGGAAGAAAGAGGTCGTGTTTACCACATCTCTCATACATCATCATGGATTTTGAACAACACCTTGACATGACGTTTTGTTTTAAGTAGCAAAAAAGTGCCAAAGAAGCTTATGAAATGTTAAAATTAGTGTGTGGCGACAATATAGTAATTCTGAAGACTGTTTACAAGTGTTATAAGCAATTTTTAAAGTGGAAATTAGTTCCAAATAAGACCCAAATATCAACAATTATTGTAATAGAAAAATATTGCAATGTCTTTTAGTATCAGCTTTTATAAGTTCCTCAAAAACTACATTACAAAAAACTAGCAACTTTCAAGTTTTCAGTAGAACAGGAATGAATAAAGTCTTAAAGTAAAGTCTTTGCCACGAGTCAGCCGTTTAAAAGCTGATTTTCAGAGATGAAGGTTCCTGGTTCAAATCCTAGTAAAGGTACTTTTATACAGATTTGAATACTAAACAGTGGTTATTGGTGTACTTTAATAGTTGGGGTTTAATTAACCATATCTCTTAGGAATGGTCGACCTGGGTCTGCACATATTTACACGTCATACATATCACCCTTATCTCATTGGGTTCCTTATTGTTCTGAATTAAACAGATTGCAACGTACACGGATTAGGGATTAAACAAAAATACATTTCACAGAATTTTTGATGAACAACATTTTGTAATTAAATCATGTAGTTCCTTCTAGTAACAGATTTTGGAAGCTTAATTTGTACCAGAGAAGGTAAAAAGCAAGTGGCAATGGTAATAAACAATTTATTTCATTCTTTCTTCATTAAATCATAATTAATTTCATTAACTAAATTATAAAAAACAAAAATAAATGTATAATTCATAAAATTTACATTAACACTTTCGAGACAACAACCGTACGTGATACGGCCATGATGATAAACACCGAGTGACAGCAAACGTATGTCATACGGGCACGGCAATATACATCCCAAGATGGCAAACGTATCTCATACGTTTGCTACTTTCACATTGTTATAAATGTGGCTACCCGTACGCTATCCGTTTCCCATTTTCACTGTTATTTAGTTCACTTTGTTCTCCGTTTACCTACAGCGATAGTTGACCGAATCGATTAGTATTTTCTGATATATCGACCGCTACTTAATGCGCGAGATCGAACCGTAGCGTCTACAACCGAGTACCGAGATAGTGGGTTACAAGGCCACGTTGTTTGCAGTGTATGTGTTTTACTGTTATTGTGCAATTATACATTTCATGAAACGATGTTTTGAGATGTATTAGATTCTTTTGCAAAAGATTCTGGGTCGGAATTAGATGACACGGACATTGATGAATCATACGACCCTGTGATATTGATATAAGTTTCATATAAAATATTTTGGAAATGTGTAAATTAGAGTAATTGTAAATAGTATTATTTTATAAATAACTTAATAATTGACTTAAACTAAATATATGGTTAAAAAGAGCAAATTTGAAACTTTATTTTCATATAATACCCTTGTTGATAAGAATTGAAGTGACTGCACACTGATTTTTTAAAAAACCTCAGTCTACAGTGCAAGATATGTATAATTTACTTTAGTCTGTAGTGCATAGTCGTGAAAAAATCTGGTGTGAAACACTCACACAACTTTCTCTTGCCAATGCAAATAATTAACAATAAACCTAACATTAGTATTAAAACATTAGAATTGAACAAAAACTAACCTCAAAAACATAACCTTATTTTAATCATGAGTGAATGACGCAAAATGACAATCGAACTCAGTTTGGCTTAAAAATACGGAAAATCACGCTTTCACGCTAAACTAGGCTCTGTAGAGAAAAATGCTCTAAACAAAAGTTGTAGATCTTTTAATTTTCTATAAATTTAATTATATACACTTTTGTCGTAAAATGCATACTAAGACCGAAATGTTAAAAAAATCGATTTTTCTCACGTTTTCGTGAGAAAAAAACAGAAAATCGCAAATTACCGCTAAACTAAGCGTTATACAAAAAAATGTTTGAAACAGAAGTTGTAGGTTTTTAAATTCTCTACAACTTTTATTATATAAGTTTTTGCGCTAAAATTTATATTAAAGCCGTAATCTTAAAAAAACAACGTTTTTACGTAAAAACAGCCTCACCGAGAATTTCAGCAAACATGGCGCCTACCCTATCTTGTAGAGAATAAAAAATTGAGTAAAATAGGCGATTTTAAAAAAAATCGTAGGACCAGTTTTTGAGAAAATCGCAAAAAACTGAAAAATTATACGAATAAACTACTACTTCCGGTTGACCGATTTTGATGAAAATGTTCGTGTCGCGTCCGGTAGTGGTATGTAACTTAAGCTTCAAGTTTCAAGTTCGTACGATGTTCCGTTCTTGAGATATTCTGTTCACACACACACACACAGACACACACACACACACACAGACCAATCGCTAAAAACATGTTTTTTGGGTTCAGGGGGTCTGAAAACGTATAGATCCGGTGAAAACTCGATTTCGAAAAATCGACATGAAAACAATACTTTCCTTCCTATATATTCATATAGGCAAGAGAAAGTAAAAAATGGTAGACTGGAAAGTGTTAAAGTGGTTACATAAACATGCTCTAGTAAATTTAAGGAAAGCGGGGGCTGTCAGCAGCTTGCAAAGCCTTAACTGGTACAATATTTTCAGGTAAATAAACCTGGAGAGAAATCTTCCAAAGAAATATTTGATAAGTACTTTTCTAAAACTTATATACGGGAGGTGTCTGTAGCTAACTGAAGAAAAAAAAAAGAATGGGCTAATATAATAGGCTCTCTTAAGCTGCATTGTTATAAGACTACCCTCCTATGCAATTATCTAATTGAATTCAACAAAAAAATCTGGTGTGAAACACTCACACAACTTTTTCTTGCCAGTGCAAATAATTAACAATAAACCTAACATTAGTAATAAAACATTAGAAATAAACAAAAAACTAACCTCAATAAGCATGACCTAATTTTAATCATATATATGAAAGACGCAAAATGAATTTCAGTTTGCCTTAAAAATACGGAAAATCACTCTTTCACGCTAAACTAGGCTCTGTAGAGAAAAATGCTCTCAATAAAAGTTGTAGATCTTTTAATTTTCTATAAATTCGATTATGTACACTTTTGTCATAAAATGCATACTAAGGCCGAAATCTTAAAAAAAATCGATTTTTCACACGTTTTTGTTAGAAAAAACAGAAAATCGCTAATTACTGCTAAACTACTTCCGGTTGACCGATTTTGATGAAAATGTTCGTGTCGGGTCCAGTAGTGGTATGTAACTTAAGTTTTAAGTTCGTACGATGTTCCGTTCTTGAGATATTTTGTACACACACACACACAGACCAATCGCTTAAAACATGTTTTTTGGGTTCAGGGGGTCTGAAAACGTGTAGATCCGGTGAAAACTCGATATGAAAACAATACTTTCCTTCCTATATTCATATAGGCAAGCAAAAATAAAAATAAAGCACCAATGCCTTTTAAATACCTTCTAAGTTATTTTATATGAGCTATAATTCTAGTTAAACTTTTAAAATTTTGACAAATTCAATACCGTATTGATCTGAATTTTATTTAATCAATTCTATTTACAACTATCAGTTTTCTTATACGTGTATGTGAATTCACATAGATGCAATAAAGTAAATATAAAAGCTGATAAAATTAGACATAGTACAATAGAAAATTAATAAGTAACAATATAAAACTTAAATTTTTAATTATACGTAAATACTAAATTTTGTTCAATTAAAAAGTGCTTTAGCGTAAGCCATAATGATTTAAGTGATGTCAAATAATAAAAATAGTGAAAATAAAACTAATTGTTAAAATAAAAGAGAAGAGAAAATAAAGAATATTTAATAGTTTATCAAGAGATAAAATAATGTATCTGACTTGAATAAATGAATGTGACAAATCTATATTACGATTCTTTTTCTAATTTAACAGAGCACTGTTTAATATTTTGAATGAATGTAGACTGACTGCTTTTGGTGCATTGAGCACAATGTATTAAAACTTCAGGCTGATCTTGTTTGTTCCTTGTTTTATCACCGCCACAAGCTTTACAATGTGCCTCATCCATTTGCCGCTCTTTTTCACGAATTTCTTTATCGTCTTCTTCAAGTGTTCCTTCCGTATCTTGAGTGCCTTCACTTGAAGTGTCACTGAAAACATAAAAAAAATCTGCTGTGAAACACTCACACGACTTTCTCTTGCCAATGCCAATAATTAACAATATAACCTAACTTTAGTAATAAAACATCAGAAATAAACAAAAAACTAACCTCATAAAAATTTTTGTAATCCCAAATGTGTGTACGTTGTAATTTCTGTTCTTATGTTCCAATTCAGAACAATAAGCAACCCCATGACCCAATGAAATGAGGATGATGTGTATGACGTGTAAATGAGGTGTAGTCTTGTACAGACTCAGGTCGACCATTCCTGAGAGAGTATGGTTAATTGAACCCAAACCATCAAAGAACACCGGTAACCAATGTCTAGTATTCAAATCCGTATAAAAGTAACTACCTTTACTAGGATTTGAACAAGGAACCTTCGTCTCCAAAAATAGCTGTTTAATAGCTGATTTTGGCGACGACTTTACCTCTAGACCAACCCGGTGGGTTTCTCATAAAAATAACCTTATTTTAATCACGAGTGAAAGACGCAAAATGAAAATCAACCTCAGTTTGGCTTAAAAATACGAAAAACTACTCTTTCACGCTAAACTAGGCTCTGTAGAGAAAAATGCTTTAAATTAATGTAGTAGATCCTTTAATTTCCTATAAATTTGATTTCATACACTTTTGTCGTAACATGCATACTAAGGCTGAAATCTTACGAAAATCAATGTTTTACACGTTTTTGTGAGAAAATCGCTAATTACCGCTAAACTAAGCGTCACAAAAAAAAATATTTGAAATAAAAGTTGTAGGATTTTAAATTCTCTACAACTTTTGTTATATACATTTTCCCACTAAAATGCATATAAAAGTCGCAATCTTAAAATTATTTTTTTACGAGAAAAAAGCCTTTTCAAGAATTTCAGCAGACATGGCGCCTATCCTATCTTGTTGAGCATAAAAATGTAGTAAATGAGACGATTTAAAAAAAAATTGTAGGAGCAGTTTTTGAAAAAATTGCAAAAAAGTGAAAAATGACACGAATAAACTACTACTTCCGGTTGACCGATTTTGATGAAAATTTTCGTGTCGGGTCCTCTAATTTAAGTTTTAAGTTTCAAGTTCACACGATGTTTCGTTCTTGAGATATTCTGTTCACACATACACAGACCAATCGCTAAAAGCATGTTTTTTGGGTTCAGGGGGTCTGAAACCATGTAGATCTAGTGAAAACTTGATTTTGAAAAATTGACATCAAAACAATACTTTCCTTCTTATACATTCATATAGGCAAGAGAAAGTAAAAAGCATTTATTTCAACATAAATAAACATGAGGGTAACCCAAAAGTAAGGTTTCCAAAGGTGGGGATGTATGGAAACTGTTCAAGCAGCTGTTGGCAACTCTGTCATCTGTCATTTCCCCTCTCTCAAAAAAGCCAGTATGCACCTCGCTGTTACACTCAGTTTTGGTTTGACAGCCATTTATAATGGAGCTCCCACTTGGTACTACCCAGCGCCAAGTGTGAAGTTCATATAGTAATTCACTCTTTGAACATGAAAGGTATAAATTAAACCAATCAAAATTCATGATCAATAGAAGTGTACGGTTAATCATGCATGGATGTCAAAAACATCCGCAAGAGATGTACGGAGTTTGCAGCTGGTCATAAAAATTCATGATGAACAAATATGGAGATTATCAAATTCTGATGAGAAAATTGTGAAGTTTGAGCAAACCATGCATGAAGCTGCTGGATGAATCACTCTACACGATCTCTAAATTTTGGTTCCTGAGGTTTCCTGAAGCCCACAAAGACAATTAACCCTTGATAACCTGGAAGCCAGAAATCAAGCATGCGTTATCGCCTTTCTTTAAACTCATTTCTCCGCAACTATCCATTATTTTCCAAAGAGTTTAGTTGTATTGGATAGAGAATTTTCTCCGCTTTCATTCGATGTATCTTGCATATTTGTACAATGAAAATTGACGATGTGGTGTTACGCGAAGAAAGAATTTTTTTCGACGAGCCAGTACTAAAATTTGAGCGTTTTGGTTCATAACTTTCAACAAAAAAAGGTATTTGTTTGAAAATGACATCATCAGTTAGCTTTAAATGTTACGGTAAAATCAATAAATTAGAAGTGCCGGCGAAAAATTTTATGACTGTAAAACCGAACAAAGGTTAACACTACCTGTTTCGCCTATCCCTCGGTTAAACCTTACTATTAGTGTCAAAATAAACTATAACATATTTAGATTTATGCTATCATGTTTAGAAAAGGATAATACACAAAACAACGTGCGGAAAAGAGATAGAAACTTTCATAGAAGAGGAGTAAATAAAAATTGAAAAGAGATGACATTATTTTCAGGCGATTTTTTTCATCCAGCAAGTTACTTTGTTGAACAAAAAGTGTGTTATCTTTTGAATGGTCTATCAATTTGCAATATCTAAAAGTTGTTATTTTTACAAAGAATCGCTTTATTTATGTACATAGCTTAACATATTTTTTAGTATATTTTAATGATTTAGTGACACTTTTTCGTATGTAAATTGATATTTCGAAAAGAAAATATTTTTTTAAAATTTTCAATTTTTATTCTGGTCGTAAATGAAAACGGAAAAATTTGGTTCAAATGTGGTTCTAATAACAAATTCTTTATAAATAAATGGTAATTTTTTTAAATGTTTAGAAATGAAACTGAATGAAATAAAAGAGTTTTTATTAGTCATAAAATGACAGTCCGCGTGATCGTTAAAATCGCAGTTCTCGTCAGGTTAATGGCAATGAGTTGACACTTCCCGCACAGTGCCCAAGTTGACCCACCATGCCTATAGTTCGTATTTAAGACCCAGTGACTACCACCTGTTTTTTAAGTTAAAAGAACATGTTTCAGCAAAGACGAAGTGGACGATAAGATTCAATGCTTCCTCACATGGCAGTAAGCTGGTATTTTACTATACTAAGAACGAAAGATTTAGGTGGGTCGAGTTCTCGCTCGTGTATCTTTTCTACAACCTCCTACCTACTGTACTCATAGACTCCTCGCTCCTCACTGTACTCATAGACTCTGCTCTTTACAGTGTTATAAGACGTAGATTGTTTTTACGTGTTAGATTAAATTAAAGTAGTTTATTCACTGTACTTGATAATTTACTGTATTTATTATTATTCTATTTATTTACTGCAGTTGGATAATACAATATTAATATACGAGGGCCATCCGGAAAGTAGTACCCGTTTCCGCCGCATGAGGCGCTGACGAGGCGAGCAGCCGCCGGTCAAGGTCAGATCGCTTCAGTGGCTTGTCTGCCTTCTCTGTTGTAAGTTCCGCGACGCTAGCATTGCCTGTCTTGTTTCTGTGACCGTTCATAATGTTTAAAAAAATTGAGAACGCCGCCAGTTGTGAAGTGAGGGCTGTAATAAAATTTCTCAATGCAAGAAACGTTCGACCTTGTGATATTCATCGCCAATTAAAGGAAGTGTATGGAGACGATGTGATGGATGAGTCATCTGTTCGGCGCTGGTGTCGTAATTTTAACTTGGGGAGGGGGAACACACACGACGATGAGCGTTCAGGGAGACCATCTGTCATTACAGATCAACTGCTGAGGTCAGCAGACGAATTCGTGAGGCACGATCGGCGCGTTACAATTGATGACATCTGTGAACATTTCCCTAATGTTTCTCGCACAATTCTTCATGAAATTGTCAAAGACCATCTGCATTATTCAACAACTTGCGCAAGGTGGGTCCCTCGCATGCTTACAGATGAGCACAAAACCAAGCGTATGGCTGCTGCATTAACATTTTTGGAACGTTATTCTGATGAAGCAGACGCGTTCTTGAATCGCATAGTTACTGGTGATGAAACGTGGGTTTGTTATGCTTCACCTGAGAGTAAACGACAGTCAATGGAGTGGCATCATCCTCATTCACCAAAGAAACCAAAAAAATTCAAGACTGTTCTGTCCACCAGGAAACTTATGGCAACCATTTTCTGGGATCGACGTGGTATACTGCTTATTGATTTTATGGCCCGTGGAGACACTATTAACGCTAATGCGTATTGTGAAACATTAAAGAAATTACGGCGGGCAATACAAAATCGACGGAGAGGTCTATTGTCTGATGGCGTCATTCTCCTCCATGACAATGCCAGGCCTCATGCAGCGGGGATAACACAACAACTTCTGCAGCAATTCAATTGGGAAATTTTCGACCATCCACCGTATAGCCCGGACTTGGCCCCTTCAGATTTTCATCTCTTTACAAAACTTAAAGAGTTTTTGGCGGGAAAAAGATTTGACAGCGATGAAGAACTTAAAGAAGGTGTGACTACGTATTTCGATCGGCTGGCGGCGGAGGAATATGATGCTGGAATACAAAAACTCGTCACACGTTATGACAAATGCTTAAATTTGCTTGGAGATTATGTGGAGAAGTAGTTTAAGGTATGCTCTTTTCAATAAAAATGTTTACATTTGTTAATATTTACTTGTGTCTTTATTTCACAAACGGGTACTACTTTCCGGATGGCCCTCGTAAATACAGCTTACAATATACAGAGTTATTCTAAATGATGGACCCAATTTTATAAATTTGTATTTATTTAAGTGTAAATTCAAAATGAACAATGAATACACAATTAGAAAGAGGAAGTTTTAAAGTTTTTTTTACACACATATAATATGTTCAATGTGTCCCCCTTGTGCTGCACGGCAAACATCTAAACAAAAGCCAAACTCACGCTACATACGAGAAAGCGTATCGCCTGTTATTGAGTGCACCGCAGCAGTGATACGGTTCCAGAGATCGGCCCCCTGAATTGAGCGGTAGTAGTTGCAGAAATGGCCGTTAGAGTTCTCGCACCAATGGGCTGCCAGCCGCCATTGCATTGGAACATGAAAGAGACTCGCCAAAGATAAATGTGTTCTGGCCTTATCTCGTACAAAGGTTTACCGGATAATTTTTTTTAGCGGAAAGAATTGTGACTTGAATGACATACCTGGCCATGTTGGAACAATGGCTGTTCCCTCAAGTTACAGAAGATTCACAGGACTTCATTTTCCAATAATTTGGAGCTCCGCCCCATTGGCACCTCGATGTTTGAGACTTTTGGAATCAGTCCCTTCTTCTACGCTGGATAGGACACAGGGGAAATCAAGACCTGGCTCTACACTACTAGCCATCGAGATCTCCTGATCTCACCCTATGTCACTATTTCTTATGGGGTTGATGTCAAGGAAGCAATTTACATCCCACTTCTACCAATAACTCTGGCCGATCTGTGGAACTGTATCACTGCTGCGGTGCACTCAGTAACAGGAGATACACTTTCTCGTATGAAGGGCAAGTTTGGCTTTCGTTTAGATGTTTGCCATGCAGGACACATTGAACATTTAAAAGTGTGTAAAAAAACTTTGAAACTTCCTCTTCCTAATTGTGTATTCATTGTTCATTTTGAATTTATACTTAAATAGATACAAGTTCATAAAATTGGGTCCATCATTTAGAATAACCCTGTATAATTTAAATCTTCATATACATCGAAATATAAACGTAACAGATAATAAAACATACGTGCAGTAGTCCTGGACAATCAAATACGATAAGCTAATTTTTAAACACGAAAATACATCAGTTCAAATTTTTTT
The DNA here is from genome assembly GCA_035578175.1 of Catonia carolina. Lineage (NCBI taxonomy): Eukaryota > Metazoa > Arthropoda > Insecta > Hemiptera > Achilidae > Catonia > Catonia carolina. The sequence continues at coordinate 43,117,069 of JAQMRL010000006.1, read as the reverse complement.
GAACGCAATGTCGCAAATATAATAAATTATCACTTGATGTGTATTAGATATTGTAGGCGGAGTACATTTTTTGAGCGTAAAAGATGAAATAAACTTTAAAATAAGGTATAAGTTTCAAGTCAACAGGAGCAGTACGAGAGGAGAAATTGCTCGACTGGTGGGAGGGGCGAGGTGAGGAAGTGGCAAAGTACACAGCAAACTCCCACCCGCCTAAATTTATCGTGCTTATTATAGCAATTGTTTCCATGGTCTGCGCAAAGCTTATTATAGATACTTAAGTCACGAGATTGCCTTTTGCGTGCGTGTGGGCTGTGAGGAAGGGAAATGATATATTTGTAGTGCTGCCAACCTCAACAGTGAGACACTACTCGTACATTTCACTACCGTGAAGTTTCTACCATATATTTTGTAAGCTGTTATTTATTCAAAGAAAATGTTTTTTTCATAAACCTTATAAGAAATAAATATGACCTGTAATATTGCCTATAGCTCAATTAAATGACTAGAAATGTTTGATTTACTGTAATTACGAATAAATCGCCTTCTTTACGATTGTTGTCACCGGTGATTTCATTATCAGTCTCTCTAGTTTCTACCCAACCATTTTCTTTGTTTTACCAGTTGTCAACAAAACTGTTAAAGAATAGTTTCTTCACGTCCTTAATTTCCTTCTTTATTTTTCAAATTGTGGAAAGAGACCCAACCATTTTCTTTGTTTTACCAGTTGTCAACAAAACTGTTAAAGAATAGTTTCTTCACATCCTTAATTTCCTTTTTTATTTTTCAAATTGTGGAAAGAGAAACATCACAGTAGTTAGCCACTCGCTCTCGGCTTTTGTTAAGAGGCACGGATTGGATTTTTTGTTTAGCTTCAACTTCATAGCATATTAGATTTTGTTCAACACTGTGAATACTTCGACCACGTTTTCGAGACATATCTGTAACTAACAGTTAACCTACAAAAGGTTCCGCGATATACTATATACGCTCTGGGAATAGTGTAAGTTGTTAAGTTCTTCGTACTGAAATTAAAGCAGTCAGGCATGCGCACTGATGATTTTCCCCCTTTACCCCTTGTTGCAAACAAGGGCAAACTCGTGACTCAAGTGACTATACTAGCCTTAAAGAAATACATTAAATAAACTGGTTTATTGCGCCGCCAGGTTTCACTAGATATCAGTTTATTAGGAAAATTAAATTAAATTCTTAAAACGAAGAATGTATCCAAATTTAATAAGGATTTAATTTCAAAATAAGTTTCCATAATTAAATAACTCTCATTAGTTGAAACATTTTATTGCGCCTACAATTATACCAGTTTTATAATATTTTGAATAAACTTTAGTAGATATGACAAGATAAGTCTTTTACGAAGAACTATTTGAGGTAAACAATCTAACCAAAAATTATTTTCATGTATTTTAACGGTTTATGCTACAAAACCTCTACAACTTCTGTTTTTCTGCTAATTCATTACCAGAGATTGAATAATTTACAAAAATCTGGTGTGAAACACTCACACAACTTTCCGTTGCCAATGTAAATAATTAATAATATAACTTAACATTAGTAATAAAACATTAGAAATTAACAAATAAACTAACCTTAATAAACATAAACTTATTTTAATCATCAGTGAAAGATGCAAAATGAAAATCAACCTGTTTGGCTTAAAAATATGGAAAATCACTCTTTCACGCTAAACTAGGCTCTGTAGAGAAAAATGCTCTACATAAAAGTTGTAGATCTTTTAATTCCTATTAATTTGATTATGTACACTTTTGTCTTAAAATGCATGCTAAGGCTGAAATCTTTAAAAAAAATCGATTTTTTATACCACGTTTTCGTTAGAAAAAAAAATCGCTAATTACCGCTAAACTAAGCGTTATACACAAAAATGTTTGAAATAAAAGTTGGGTTTTAAATTCTCTACAACTTTTATTATCCCTTTATGCGCTAAAATGCATATTAAAGCCGCAATCTTAAAAAATTAATTTCTTTACGAAAAAAAAACGGCCTTCCCAAGAATTTCAGCAGACGGCACCTAATCTGTCTTGTAGAGCACAAAAATTTTAGTAAACAAAGCAATTTTTAAAAAAAATCATAGAAGCCCCTTTAGAGAAAATCGCAAAAAAATGAAAAATGACACGAATAAACTACTACTTCCGGTTGACCGATTTTGATGAAAATGTTCATGTAGGGTCCGGTAGAAGTATCTAACGTAATTTTCAAGTTTGTACGATGTTCCGTTCTCTCTCTCACACACACACGCACACGTACACACACCAATCGCTAAAAACATGTTTTTTGGGTTCAGGGGGTCTGAAAACGTAGATCCGGTGAAAACTCAATTTCGAAAAATCGACAAGAAAACATTACTTTCCTTCCTATATATATATTCATACAGGCAAGAGAAAGTAAAACAATTTATATTAAATATTACAAAACCACGAATGTAATGTACCATTGATGTTACTGGATAGCATGGCATTCTATGTCTATATTTTTTTAAGAACTAAATAATGAAAAAAAATCACAATTAAAAAAACTGTTTAATACAGGCAGATAGAGATTACAATGAAGATTTAAATAAGCATATAATAGAAATAAAAATATGTTCAGTCTTTTATTTGACAATTAGTAGGCATTAACAACAATAAATAGTATTTCCTATAGCTGTTACCTCATCTTATGAACAATTATTAGATTTTTAAAAAATTCACTAATCAAGTCACTATTGTTAACTGCAACCTCTTGGTTTAACTCCAGGACATTCCAAAATATATCATTTAAAGCATTTGAAATACTACTTTTTTTAAGGAATTTTTAATCGATGTCCTCCATGCATACAATTGACACCCAATGTACAACAATGTTTGAAGAAGCTCACTTTATTTTTCCAGTTAGTATCAGTTATTTGGTTGGATTAAAGAGCCGTAATTCATAGCCTACTGTTCGCAGATTAGAACTTTGAATGGCTTGCTAGTGCTAATAACCAGTGGTTGTATCACACGAGTCATACTCCCTGAAATAACAAGTTCAGAGTTTATATTGGTTAATTTATTTTTCATCTCATCTATCACATGACCTTGAAATACATCTATAAACAAATCATGTTTTGTTTAGGATGTATTGTAGATGACACCCCACTAAATTTTTAACCAGTCTGCCAATAACTCTTGATGACATCCAACCTTTTTCTTGATGTGTTATCAACATATCAGCTGGAAAAAGGTGTTTGTTTTATTGTTAGGTGGTGTTTTACATTATTAAATATGACTATTTCTACTGCCGATTACTTACAACTTTGTAATCCACTATGTATTGATTCTGCTGAGAAAAAAACCGTGCATTAGATTTGAGGTTTTATGGTACCTAAACCTTCCTCAATATTCAATACATAAATTGGTGGAAAACTGTACCAAAATATGTTCAGCAGTTATTGAGATTAGCTTGCATAGTAAAAATAGATATGCTAGGGGACTTTTAAATTTATTAATTTATAATTAACACTCAACCCATAAGAGGCAGGAGGAGTGTTAAATAATTTGCACTTGATCTGTAAGTTCCAGGGCTACAATAAACAGTTCTGTTTCTTATCATATGGTCAGCCAATTATATGACTGAAAAATTTAAGAACAGAAGATATAGAGGTGTAAACAACACTACTATCGGTTTCATAATCATAGACACCAGAGTTTGAACCCTTGCATCTCTAAAGCTGAGTCAGATTTTAACATACTTTACATCAAAATTTGGCTTATTTTATTCTGTGTTGACCCTTAATAGTCCTATATTTTTAATGTTGTTTAAAATTTGTCATATCGAGGTTGAAAGACAGAAAGACCCGGTTTTTTTTGCTACCACAACAAATTTCATACGTTTAGAGGCGCGTAATTCGATAAATATTTGACCGAAAATTTGTTAGGGTAGCAAAAAACCGGGTCTGTTTGGTCTTCCAACCTCAATATGCCAATTTTTAAACAACAGTAAAAATATATGACTATTATAGGTCAACGCAGAATAAAATTAGCTAAATTTTGATGTAAAATATGTTGAAATACGACTCATAGATTTGGAGATGCAAGGGTTCAAACTCGGATGTCTAAATAAAGAAATCTATAGTATTCAGTTTTATCTTCTCTGAGAATAATAAATTTCATTATACAGCCAGGCCCTGTGGTGAATGAAGTGAAGGTATCATTTGCTTGGTGGAAAAAAGTAGATGCTTTTCAGAGGGCCTGGCATCCTGATAAGCATACTTTTCCACCCAGTTTGAAGACACTGGTAAACCACCTCACTCCTCATTTTACTTAGTACCCCCTAGAGGTTCAAACCATCCTTTTAACTAATGACCTTGAAACAACAACATAACTAAGACAATACCTTGAATCATCAGATGAACTGGAATCGTTGCTATCAGTTTGACTTCCATCTGATCCACCTCCATGCCTGATTTCATTTGGTATGACAGGTCCATACAAAACTGTATCAAGAGGGTAGTATCGCAACTCATTTGGTGTATAACTGAAAAAATTATAAAACAAATGTAAGCAACCAGAATTAAACCTCAAAGTAAATAAAATAACAAACATAAGAATAAAAAAGGTAAGTTATAATTTCTACCACAAAAAAATTAGCCTACATGAGATGAATTCCTAAACCAATTCAGAGTAAAAATACCTGGATAATAAATACAAATTTATTAGCCGTAAAAAAAGTGTTAAAAATTCCACTGATACAAAAAAATCTATCTAATCTATCATCTATAATTGCATAATTATACATATATCAGGAACCACCTAAACAAACAAGACTAGAACAAAATCTGGTCTCAATATCCTCCAACGAAATTTCACAAAATAAGGAAAAGCATAAATTTGAAAATGCACAACCACACTTGGAGCTCCAAAGGTATCAAGTCCTAACTACACGGTTACGCATTGGACATAATAACTTACACACAGTAATAAACACTATTTAAAATTAACAATAATTTAAGAACAAATTTGGTAGGGAAAGAGGCAATTAATAACAATAAACTTTTTGGACTTTCACAAAACTTCAGATGTAATATAATTATAAAAAAACACCTATCATTTTCATTATCATTCTATTTTAATTTTATGTTGTCTAAATTTTCATTCTGCCCATAGCAGACAGGTGGAGTCTTAAATTATTTGCACTCAAATCTGTTCATTGCAGGGCTAAAATAAGTTCTGTTTCTTATCAAATGGTCAACCAATTAAATGACTGAATGATTTAAGAACAGAAGAGATAGAGGTGTAAAAGACACTAATCAGAGTTCTCCTCTGAAAGTAATGGATTTCATTATATAGCCAGACCCTGTGGTGAATGAAGTGAAGGTGTCATTTGCAGAGTGGAAAATATGTGCTTTTCAGAGGACCTGGCATGCTGATCAGCATACTTTTCCATTCAGTGAGGAAAGCAATAATAAACCACCTCACTCCTCATTTTACTTAGTAAAACCTCTACAAGTTCAAACCAACCTTTTGGCTGATTACCTAAACATCAAATTTTCATTCTTTATTGATGATCTCATTGTGTGTATCTATTTTATAATTGATTTTTCTTTGTAAAATTTTTGTATTTATGAAACATGGTAGCTAATGACCTAGTAGTCAATGCGATCTTAAATAATAAAAAAAAATATATATATATATAATTGGCAAGAGAAAGTAAAAATAGATCAACTTCTTGAAAGATTTCACCAGTAAATACCATCAATATTTTTAAATTACTTGTTAATTTTGAATGTGACAGATCTTCAAAGTTGTAAAAGTTATGAAATCAGAATTTAAATTTATATATATTTCTGTATTTAAATTTGTATATTATACAAATTTGTATATTATACAAATTTAAATACAGAAATAGTTTTGAAAATTTTTATTAAACATTTAATTTGATACTCTTAGGAAATTAACTTATGAATTCTTGTTTTAATACATACATTCCAGTGAAGGAATGAACTTTGAAACTTTTTGGATGCGTACAATTAAATAAATATTCCTCTGTAAAATGAAAAAATTAAATATTTTTATAGTTTATTACTATGGAAATAAACACATACTGTTATAAAAAATAATATAACATTTTTGTACTGAAATTCAGAAGTCAGTCCATGCTTAGAAAACAATTATGTTAAGGTTATTTGTAATGGCACCCATTAAATTATTCAGTGGGCGTCATTATTAATAAGCAACTTCTAAAACAAGGAGAAAGACTAGTAACAATAATTAATCAATAATAATAATAATAACAATAATGTAAAAATTATAAATATTTTCCTTAAAAACAGAAAAGAATCTGGTGTGAAATACTCTCACATGACTTTCTCTTCCCAATGTAAATAATGAACAATAGAAACGATGTTTAATTACGAGTAAACAATGTAATAAAAAACATAATATAATTTTAATCATGAGTGAATGACATTAAATGAAAATCAACCTCGGTAGGGCTTCAAATATGTGGAAAATCATTAACTGATGCTCAACTAGGCTGCAGAAAAAAATACTTAAAAAAAAAGTTGTACATTTTTTAATTTTCTACAAATTTGATTATAATTATACACTTTTTCACTAAATTCATATTAAGGCTGCAATCTTAAAAAAAACATCTTTTACTCCAAGAGCATAAACAATTTCGTAAATTAGGCAATTTAAAAAAAAAAAATAGGTTTTTTTGAGAAAATTGCACAAATTAACTACTACTTCCAGTTGACTGACTTTAAAGAAAATGTTTATCAAACCCTCTTATAGTACCAAACTTAAGTTCCAAGTTTGAACTTCAGACGATATTTCATTTGTGAGCTATTTTGTTCATACACACACAAACCAACCCCTAAAAATACATTTTGGGTAAATATTATTTGGTTATTTCTACTGAAATCTCGATTTCAAAAATTGACACGAAAACAATACTTTCCTTCTGAATTCATTTATGGCAAGAAAAAGTAAAAATAGATCAACTTCTTGAAAGATTTCACCAATAAATACCATCAATATTTTTTAATTACTTGTTAATTTTGAATGTGACAGATCTTCAAAGTTGTAAAAGTTATGAAATCAGTATTTATATAATTTTAAAGTTATGAAATCAGTATTTATATAATTTTATATAATTTTTTTTTAGTAGTTATATAATTTTATAAAACAAATTTGACACCACCAAATAAAAGACGAACAATGTATATAATACCTCTTATAGTAATCACTAAATTGTCCAGGGATTAATGCGACAGGATAATTTCCAACGCGTTTCGGATTATCAGAATTCGGGCACATTTTCAATCCTTTAGTTTTAGGATAATGAATAACTAATGACTGAAGATCAAGCGAAGATTTTCTCCGCTCAGTTCTGTTCTTATTTAAATTACTATTCCAATTAGCTGTTGATTGGATCGCCTCTTGTTTTGAATCTGTTCTTTGTTCCAGTTTCTTTCCTAATAAACTGCATAACGCCGCTAAACACAAAAAATAATCAGTTATTATTATTACTATTATAGTTACACAAAATGTTTTATATTGACAGAAATGAAGCACTTATTTACATTACCTTACACAAATCAATAGGTTTTATTTAGGTATTGTCATGACCAGTTCACGAAAGAGTAAAATATTCATACTGCAATTGATGATGGACATATTATATCCAAAAGGATCTATAGCCTTTTTTAATCAGGTGAGAGTTATCTAGTTTGTATTAGGTGGTATTTCCATATTGCATCGTAAATAAACCTTCATATTGCATCTTGCAGAAAATAAGAATTCAATTTTCTTCTACGTACAAGTTTTTAGTGGGTCTACCATTATCATACAGAGAAAATAATTATTAATAGACCTACATAATAAATAAAAACCATGAAATAATAATAACGTTAATAAAAGCACTAATAATATATTAAAATCATAAACTTTCCCCTCTAACGAGGCCGACGAGACGTGGCAAAGCCTCACCAGCAAAATTGGTGGCACTAAAAATGACCAGGTCTGTTTTGTGGTTGGCCCTGAAAAGGGCTGTTGTTGTTGTTGGTGGTCGGAAGCGGCAAGCCAGCTTGTTGAAAGTGGAGCCCGAAGAGTGACGGCTTGGCTACCAGGTTCAGGCTTAGCTTTCCCTCAGCGGCAGTTGGGTACCCACTGCAGCGTGACAGTGGTGGTCCCCAGAGCCGCACAGTGTAAGTCATCTGCTGATAGCGCAGCTGAGGCGGTTCTCTCTGGGTTGGCGAAGGCTGACCGGTGCAGGAATGTGCGTCCACCAACAGTAGCGTAGACCAGGGATGGTGAATGCAGTATCTTCCTCTTTCTTTGTCTCCATTCGGCAGTTGGTAAACGAGTTTTGACTCGCGGTTCGATGCGGCTGCTGAAATACCCCTCCGGCGAGTCCACTTCATAGTGGAGGGGAGGCACTGTCAGCTGTGCTCCCCGCAGCAGGCAGGTTCTGGGACCGTCTGCAGGCGCTGATAATGAGGGGGGGGGGGTGTTGGCGACAGCATATTGGGGTCAATCCATACCAAGTGGTCCAGAAAACAATTAATTGGTTGCTTGACCAAAAAATTTTTATATTTGGTGGGTGGTTTCTGTCATGTTTTGTGAGCTCAAAAATAACTCAGAAAATTTTTTGTTGTTTACCATTTAGAAATGGCAGCCATTTTGATTTAAGGCCGCACACTATTTTTAGTGTTGGCAGGCAGCTACGATTTGTCACGCTATTCAACAATGAGTTGCTGAAGTTTTATATCATTCTGAACTTTACATTGTGGAATTTTCAGTTTTTTACTTGGTCCCCCAACAAAGATATGGCAGATACAAAATTGGGAAAAACTCAAAATTTCATTTTTTGAAACGCAATAACTTTTAAAGGGTAAGCATCTCACCATTGATACTTTACAAAAAGTAACAATGCAATATACTCTAACATCACAAAAAATATTAAAGCTGAAAAAGTTTTCCTTCTTTGAAAAAAATACTCTTCAAAAATTGAATTTTCTTCATTTGCGACCAATACTTTTAAGCTATTAAAAATATAAGAAATACAATTACTCAGGTAATTATGAGTTCAATTTGTAGCCCAGAATGTACTTAATTCAATGCAATTTATTTGAAAAGTCTAGGGCAACTCATTGTTGAATAGCGTGACAAATCGTAGCTGCCTGCAAACACTAAAAATAGTGCGCGGCCTTAAATCAAAATGGCCGCCATTTCTAAATGGTAAACAACAAAAAATTATCTGAGTTATTTTTGAGCTCACAAAACATGACAGAAACCACCCACCAAATATACATTTTTTTGGAGATGGTCAAGCAACCAGTATTGGACCACTTGATATGGATTGACCCATTGTTGTTTAGGTCATCAGCCAAAAGGTAGGTTTGAACTCTAGAGGCTTTATTAAGTAAAACAAGGAGTGAGGTGGTTTACCATGCCTTCCTCACTGTGCATATTATTAATGAATAAAGCTTATTAATTAATGATTAAACCTCGTAATATCATACTGATAAGCAAATTCAATATTAATTCTTGACAAGACAAACACTGCATATTTCTTCAAAATTCAAGACAGATAATCAGACTAAGATCATGTGGTAAACACAAAAAAATTATGAATAAGAATCAGAAAACTTTATACAGGTCTACAAATGAAAGAACTGTACTGGATGCCAGGTGTTTAATAAATTATTTTCAGAAAGTCTCCTACAAAAAAAAACTGCAAAATCAAAGTCTGTATTAAGATATTAATTTATTTTATGCACATCTTGATATGAACCACTACAGCCGATTAGCTAAAAGCTTGTGTTTACAATATTATATCGTGGTTTTTTTCATATTCTCATAAATGATACATTTAAAACAACAAGTTCTTCAATATTGAATAGATAAGAATAACAAATTGAAATATATATTTTCTAACCACCAGAATACGGTAACATAAAACACTTACCAATGTTTATAGCGCTTTCGTGTATCTTGTACACATCTTCAGTAAATTAACATTTATTACAAGTCAAAATTTAAAACTTCCTGCTCCTACCATGGTAGATAAGGAATAGTCGATTCTTGTATTTAAAACAGTCTTGCCAACTTAATCAGTTGATTGTCGTATTCAATTTGTGTGTTCATTAATTTTTCCCTGCTATTGTATTTATAAATATAATATTTTTCCAAAATTTCAATTTCATTTTGTTTGTTATTTATTTCTAATATTTCTAGATTATTTTTTATATTCGACATATTATGTTTATTTTTTATCATGTGTTCAGTTACATTGGAGAATTTTCGATTTCCTTTTTTATAGTTAGAATAGTGTTCTGTAAACCGTTTTTTAAAAGATCTGGTGGTTTTACCTATATATATTTCATTACATTCATTACATTTAATTTTATAAATTCCACATGAATTAAATTGATTATTTTCTTTTTCTTTATCATTTACATTTGCCTTAATATTATGTTTTTGTAAAATAAATTTTATAGGAATGTTAATTTACTGAAGATGTGTACAAGATACACGAAAGCGCTATAAACATTGGTAAGTGTTTTATGTTACTGTATTCTGGTGGTTAGAAAATATATATTTCAATTTTAAATAATACGGCTGTTTAAAAATCCTACATAGGATGTTTAATAAAATAAGAATAACAAAATGTAGCAGGTGGTACCTTTTTGTTTTGATGATAATTCACGAGCTTGTTTTTCTCTAATGTGTTTTCGGAACTCTTCATATTTTTCTGGGAAGTCAGCAAACATTATATCAAGTACTTCAGCACTACTTACAGCTGTCAATCCTAAAAAAAAATATACTTGAATATTTAATTTGTTCTTATTTACGAAGATGACAATACAAATTACACAAATCAGTTATTAAATGTTAAAATCCCTTAGAAAAATTTTTACTTTCAGAAATTTTAAACCACACTTGTTAACACTTTGAAGCCTGAGCTATAAGAAAATGGTATATCACGGTATCCTGGGGGTTTTAGAGTAAACTTCAAATCATATCTTAATGATTTTGGCATCAAATTGATTAAAAGATCAGACAGTTTATTACTATTAATTTACATTGAAATTATTACACTTACTAAATTTATGAGTTATTTAAATATACAGCAAAAAATTATGAAAAACGAAATTGTTACGTGCTACACACACTACCTAATTTCAGAGTTTTACAATCCTAAACACTACTAAAAATACAGTTTATAAAAATTCTACAGAAAGGAAATGAAATAAACTACACACTAAACATGTTTGAGTACTAAAATTTAAAACATTTTACACATAATTAGCCTTCGTACGAAACACTTGGAAACACACCGGTAACCACAATGCAACATTACAGTCAGGGCAGTACCAGGTAGTTTCTTTCAATCCAGCCTTTTCAGTTGCAGTTTTGCTCTTTTCTGAACAAACTTTACAGCAACACACAGAAAAAACATAAAATGAAACGAAATTATAAATATTACTGTCAAATAACCGCACAAACAAAGCGATCTAGAAGACAAAACAGTACAAAGTATACAACCAAACAATTTACCAAGCGAAAACAATTACTAACAAAATACGAAAGGAAACATTTATTACAAAGTAGAAATAACTATATTATTTACAAATATCAAATACAGAATAACTACAAACCTCATATAACTACGAAAAAATTACGACAAAGTACAAATTTACATCAACTAAAACATAACCTCAAACACGGCTCAACGTTTTTCTACATAGTTCACAAAATATTCGGTATATTTCGCTGCAAACATAGAAAATTAAACTAAATAAAATATAGAATGAATCTGTGCAACCGAAGCCCGATATAACCTCGTCTGAATATTAATACAGAATTAAATGTGGCGGCCCAAGGTATATTCGGGCTTAGGCTTCAAAGTGTTAAGTGCACAGTTATTCCACCAAAATGTCAGTTTTGGCAGACCTGTGCTGTAGAGGTCAGAGCAACTGGCTTTTATGCCTGTGGTCCTGGGTTTAACTGATCAGGTCTGGCATTTTCATCGTCTGCGTTATCAATAATGTGTAAAACATTCGTTTTAACACTTTTGAGACGACAACCGTACGTGATACGGCCATGATGATATACACTGAGTGACGGCAAACGTACGTCATACGGGCACGGCAATATACTTCCCTAGACGGCAAACGTATCTCATACGTTTACTACTTACGTTTGCTACTTTCACATTTTATAAATGTGGCTACCGGTACGCTATCCATTTCCCGTTTTCACTGTTATTTAGTTCACTTTGTTCTCCGTTTACCTACAGCGATAGTTGACCGAATCGATTAGTATTTTCTGATATATCGACGAAACTATCGACCGCTACTTAATGCGCGAGATCGAACCGTAGCGTCTACTACTGAGTACTGACATAGCGGGTTACAAGGCCACATTGTTTGCAGTGTATGTGTTTTACTGTTATTGTGCTTTTACACATTTCATGAAACGATGTCTAGAGATGCATTAGATTGTTTTGCAGAAGATTCTGGGTTGGAATTAGATATATAGTTAAAAAGAGCAAATTTCAAACTTTATTTTCATATAATAACCTTGTGATAAGAACTGGACTGCACACTGATTTTTTGAAAAAGTTGAAAAAACGTCAGTCTACAGTGCAAGGTATGAATAATTTACTTCAGTCTGTGGTGCATGGTCGTGAAAAAAATGGTAGACTGGAAAGTGTTAAAAAATAAAATGTTAATGATAAGTATTCACGATATACTTTACATGTAGAAGATGAATGTACAAAAATTGAAGTTCATACCACACTTTAGAATGCATAGACTCAATGTTTTGCTTTAAGAAAGACTGAATTTTCTCTTTATATAATAAAGTTAATAAATATTTTATAACATAAACACTTAAGGGGTGTAGTTGTTAACATACTTGATGACTAGGCATTCCTGACTAAGATGTAGAAAATTCATTCACTACTTTTTTAGAACATAACAACGTTGTCAAAATTACCCTTTTACAAACATACCAAACATGCAGTACTAATGGCAGCAGACATGACTATTTGAACTACCCTTGTTTACTAACTCTAAATAATAATTTTAATACCTATACATTACAAAAAAAATCAATCAAAATTTTACCTAAATCACATAAAGATTCAGAAACGAGGCAATTGTCACACAAGAACTGTCTTTCCTCCATTTCAACAGCACGTCGTTTAATATCAGGATATTTGCGTTTGAAACTTTTTACTCCTAAATATGTTGATATTTGTTCTTGAATCATAAAAAGTTCGCCACCTTGAAGTGGCCATTGATATTCTGCGATTTGATCCACGGTGAACTCTTTACTACTACAATAAAAAAATAAAGAGACAATAATTACTAAAATACACAGCTAATGGTTAAGACAATACAAAATGGTGCTGTAAGTTGGATATGACTTAAAAACCTAACAAGCAGCTGATAAATTTTGAAAAATATTGTAAAGTAACAGCTGTGATAGAATTTCATAAGATGATGATAAAGCTCTTCTATATATATATATTTTTTTTGTTAAACATTATATATTTATTTAGTCAGTTATGTAATTTAACTAGTAAATTATTATGAAATAAATATGACAAGAGAGCAGGCCACCCAGTGATGGTCCTGGGCCACATGAAAAATATTTTTCATCTACATGAAAAATAATAAACATGCGATTCAGTGGTAAAACAAAATCAAATTTTAGAAAGCCCAGAAGTCAAAATTTTATATTTTTTCTTTAGTGCATTTTAGGACTAACTGAACATAAACAAAACCATTCCAATAAAAATCACACAAATATGACTTTCCTTAAGTTATATAACTCTAAGAAAACGCTTATCCTTAATGATACAAACTGCTTCCTTCTAATTAAAAAAGGAAAGTGTGTGATATTTTGAAGCTTAAGCTCTACTTTCTAGTCAAAGAAGCTATACAGAGATTCTACGCAAAAATCGTTTTAAGGGAGATAACTGCTGTTTACGATGACAAAGAACGTCATTAGCCCTGAAAATCAACATTTTTCTTTCTTAACATTAAGAATTAAAATTATTATTATTGTAAAAAGCTATTTTAAGTCGTAATGTAAACTAGTGAAATACATTAATGAATACCATTGTAAAACACAATTTTCTTCTGGTCTAACAACGTATTTTACAGAAAACAACGTAAATTAGAATTTTATTTCAATTAATTTCAGAAACACCTCAAGTCAAAATTTTCATTTTTTTTTTAAACAAGTGGCTTATCTTTAAAAAGACAAAAGTATTTCATATTAGAGGGGACAGCCCTTTGAACAAATTATATGTTTTAATTTTTTTATTGAAACAAAAGTATTTCATTTTTCCAAAAGTTAGTTTTTTTTACTTTTGGGCTTTCTGAAATGACCGATTCATTTAATGTTAAAGGAGACAAACAATCTTTTTTTTAAAAAAATAGTAAAAAAGTAATAGTAGTAACTATAAATTTGTTAGTGTAATTACTAATCTAATTTAAAAACCTTGAACTTAATTTAAATACTTTTTAAACAAACATATGAAACTATAACCATCTGCAATTACTAAAATTGATAATCACTTTATCAGCAAATTAAGTTATATGTACGTATCATCCCTCAATAAAAAAAAAAAAAAAATAGAAATTAAATTGGAACTACCTTAAAAAGACTTACCTGTTAGGATTCTGTTCAGCATTTTGTAGTTCACTGGTTTGAAATTCACTAACAGTACTTTCAGTTAATTTTTGTAAAGTTTTCTTATGTGTAAACTCTGATCTACAATTTCGATGATATAGAACAGTCGGTGGTATTTCCTTAGCAATATCATCAGTAAGTTTTAAAATCGGTTCATGCTGTCGAACAATAGCAGCTTCATAAAGAACAGTCCAAGATCTATGATCTAGAGGACTTGTAAGTTTTTTCAAGGGTGTTTCTTCAAGACAAATACAGCAGTAATGAGGGTCTCTTTTTCGACCTCGCGGTGTCGGGGTTACTTCTCCATCGTGGCTGTAAAATGAAAAGAGTAATCTAAATATGACAAATCTATGATTAAAATGCTAATACCTAAATTACTAATTTAACATTAATATTGTATCAGGCTGCCCATAACAGACAGGTGGAGTGTCAAATTTTTTACTCAATCTGTGCGTTGCAGGGCTAAAATAAATAGTTCTGTTTCTTGTCACATGGTCAGCCAATTAAATGACTGAATCATTTAAGAACAGAAGAGGTAGAGGTGTAAAAGACACTAATCAGAGTTATCTCCTCTGAAAGTAATGAATTTCATTATACAGCCAGACCCTGTGGTGAATGAAGTGAAGGTGTCATTTGCAGAGTGGAAAATATGTGCTTTTCAGAGGGCCCGGCATGCTGATAAGCATACTTTTCCATTCAGTGAGGAAGGCAATGGTAAACCACCTTACTCCTCGTTTTACTTAGTCATGACCTAAACAACAACATTGTATTAGGGTGGAGGGATTACTGGAAGATCTGGAGGGTGTAGAATACCCCTCAGGTCAGCAGGGAAGTTCTACCCTGGAATTTTTAAAAAATTTAGGATTAAAATAGTAGATATTAAAGCATTTTGAGAGACAGCTAGGAGTACAAAGGCTGATAATTGTATTGTACTACTGTTGTTTCTGCCTCAAGTAAATCTACGCATGCACTTGACTGCAGCCTGCTTCCTAAGCGATAGTCGAACATGGACTTACACAGAAACTCATTAACGAAACAGAACAACCAAACTGATGAGGAAAAAAGATTTGTGGTATGAGTATATTATTGTTCCATTCTTTTAAAAGTAACAATAAATAAAAAAATACAGTATCTTTATAAATTTTTTTCTCCTTTTTCTTGTCATACTAGGGTGGCAACTGTCACCCCCAATTTACACCTACACAAGCCCTCAAATCGGTAAGCCAGGAAATTCTCCTTCGGCTAGGAGTTCTTCCTTTTCCCTCTATCCCTCCTTGCAGTTTTTCATATAATTTTTGATTTCTCACGATGTACCCGAGATACTGAAGCCTATGACATTCAACAATGTTAATTACCTCTAGGCCTTTATTCATCATATAATTTAATATTACTTTATCACAAATACAGTATATAGCCCATTCTGGCACCCATCTACTCAGAGACCCATCAGATCTACCCATCTACTCTTCCTCTATCTCTTCAACCATCAAGTATATACTGGAGTACTCTAGCTGGCAGTCACTCTTCCTGCATTTGTACACAGTAGTAATAATTATTTAGCTGGATTTTTTTCAATACAAGAAGTACCTTTAATTCATTTATGGTGATTATAACTATCGTAAAAATACTTTATTATTAACTCTTTCATGGACAGCGTTAATGGTTTATTGGTACTCCATTTATAACAAAAAAAGTTGTCATTCTTACCAACAGAAATGGCATACGTATACTTAGAATAAAGCTAAGAAAATGGCAATAATGATAGTATCAAATTACGAAACAATCTATAATTTAAACAGCTTAAAATGAAATAAAACTCAAAGCTTTCTGTTTGTATCATTACTGTTTGTGTACTTGTGCGTTTTAGTTTTAAAATTTATTATGATTTCATACATGACTTTTTTGTGAATTCTTATTTGGATGTCTGTACCCAGTTTTTCAACTCGCTGAAGAAGAAATGTACACATTTTTCAAAGAGAAAATAAATGTATTTTATGAACTAGTGTTCATATTTTGAAGATTCTTTTTTTATTTTGTTCATAACTAGCTAGTTTTGCTATATACTTGGTACCAGTTCCTAATACACTGCATGTCTATATTGGGTACAAAATATCAGTTGCCTATGGCTAGCCATATTAGTTTTACAGATTGAACAGAAATATATTAAAAATCACAATTACGAGATTTGATAACTGGAGTAACATTGGACACTACCCCATTTTATGTAAGCAACTATTAATAACTTTCTGTTATTCTGCTCCATAACTGTCTTAAAAGTTTTTCTTACCTTTTATCTAAAAGATCACCATACAATCCATCGTGTCCATCTGAAATTTAAAACATTTTATTACAAAGAGTATAATTCAAATAAAATTATTAATTAACCTCGAAAACTAATGGTTAATGTTAACCAAATGGTAAATTGGTCATCTCTATTGATGAAATACTGGTTTTACTACAATTTGTAGGCATTAAACTTTGCCTTTCAATTTCAAATGAATTTGTTAAAATTCTCGGAGGTACATGATATAACCAAGTTATGTAATCTTCCTAATTTTTACCATAGCAGTTTGATACAAACGTGTATTCATTTATCAAAAATATCTCTTTGTTGGTTGTTTTACTTGTCCAGCTTATCCAACCGATGATAAAATTTATAATTCATACTAATTATAAAATTACTATATTTTACAATTACTAAAATATAATATTTCCATTTTAAATAATACGGCTGTTGATAATCCTACAAAGGATTTTTTATAAATAATTTATAAATTAATTAGATAACTAAAAAGTGTTAATAATTATAATTACCATAAATTTCTAAACAATTTTTTATTTAATCCATACAAAACTCAAAAAGAGTACAGGATAAGTCAGTCAAACATTTCATCTCTTAAAAACTGGTGCGTGAGACACTCACATGACTTGCCAATGTAAATAATAAAACATACAACATATGTTTAATCATTAGAAAATAATGCAAAATGAAAAACATAACCTTAATTTTAATCATGACTGAATAACGCTGAACGCTGATTAATTTCTAAACCATTTGATACTGAATGTAGGACTTAAGTTAAAACTATAAGATGAAGAAATTTGACAAACCTCTTTCAGGAGCACTCATTCTAGTTTCTTCATCAGCTAAAGCACCTGAAATAGCAGCTGCTTTTTCTTTCTCACGTGCTTCTAACTTCAATCGTTTCTTTTCTAAAAGTCGTAATTTTCTTTCTTCTTTTCGCTTTTGTATTCTTTCAGCTTTAGTCAATTTTCTATCGTCTTCTTCACTATCTCTCTTTCCATCGTCAGTATCATCATCATCGTCATCCATTCTACTACCACCAGAAAGTCTTCGCCTACCAGGCAATTTATTTCTCATCATTTCTTCCGCAACATTATCAATAGTTATAATATTTTCATCCTCTGTGAATCTCCTTTTGTAGCCCCTTCCTCTACCTGAAAAATATAAATTAGAAATCTTTAATAAATAATCCTATTTATAACACAAGTCTGGAAATGATGTTGGATTCTGGATTTAAGCCGTTCGCCAGTACTTAAGCAGAGAACCCAGAATCATAGCCCCCACGTGGTCCAGATGGATAGCTAGAGAAATTATGGCGAATCTCTCTAATGAACTGAATCGAAATCTCTTTCCAGCTTACAGCTGGAATCGTAACTCAGGATTTTATACCATCAATCAAGGTACACCTTTGATAGTCAAAAGATGGAAGGTCTCCGGAGAAAAAAACACTGTCGAGAAGCTGCCAATCAGATCCGGTGGGGCAGCGCTCAAAAGACAAAGATGAATCAGAGCATCTGGAAACCACCACTAATAACTGCATTATTAGCGTAATGAAGAAGAGGAGGATTTCCTACTTTTTCCACATTTTAAGAATGCCAAAGAATATTGAAACAACTGATCCTCAAGAACTTGAACAGGAAGATTACGAAAAGATATAATGAAGAGATTAAGAGAGATCTAAATAAAATTGGACTGGCAATTTAAGAACGTGTTTGACAAGGAAAAAGTAAATAGTACTCTCAAATCACACAGATTTTATTGGGGAAAACCAGGAAGAAACACTGTGGAGGTTACAGATGCGATACAGAAACAAAGAATGGACCGTTTTAAAAAGTACTGGCAAAACCGAAAGGCTAGACCAATACATTATCCAAAGAACACTAGAAATTGATTGACTTAGTGGTCCAATGTGATCTCAAAAAAAAAAATCATAACACAAATCTCCAAATCTCTAAAAAGAAAACAAAATTGTATTATTTTTGTTCAAGCACATTATTTCTATCACAAAACAAAAATAATGTTCACCGTGTTCTCCTAACAGAAATAAATAATAATTTCAGTTATTGAAGACTGTATTTTAAAATTGTTTCAACAAAGAAAAAATTAAGAGACATGTTTTGTAGTATCTTCTAAATAAATGTATTACAGATATTAACTGGACTGAGTAGGCTAATTTAAGTTGTTTTTCCATATATGGCCAATTTTAGACCATGTGAGGTGACTTCAGACTGTCTGAAAACCATTTTTGCAACCCACATTCTCAATATTTGTTCACTGTAGGCCCTTCTCCTTTCTTTTATCCACCTGGCGTTCTGTTTGTGCTGTTCATAGAAGCCCTTAAAGGCAGTAATTAGTTATCTGAATTTGGTTTGGTTCATTAAGTTTTATCGGTTTATTCCAGTTTTCACAATACCCTTTCTGACAACAACACCTTTATTGTTTAGCGTCTTCAAAATTACTTTTTTTTAACAGATTGTCATCCATTCTTTACAGGGGTCTGTAAAATTTGTATTTTGTTACTCTAATTGTTTTCATTAATCATTCATTTTCCTAGTACAGTTCTTCTCGACCTTGTAACCTTTATTGTCCATCTACTATCTTCAGAGCCATTATTATCTTGCATAGTTTATTTCTCTCAAATGTCTCTGCTTCTCTTAGACCAATTTGTTTACGTATGTTAAAAGTTTAAAAATTAATTTTGTTTAAATATTGCTAATAATTTGTCCAACACTACTAATCATTTAAAACAGTAATTTGGTACAATTTTTCAGGTGTTTTTGTTGAAAATTTAATGACCTATGTATATTTATATTAACTCATTAAATTCTTGAAAGACAACAATTTCAATGATAAAATTACATCAATAAAACAGGTAAAAACCATGTTTTTTATATCATGCATATCCCCTTCATCAGTGAACATTGGAAGAATTGTGAAAATACACAAAGAAAGACTCCACCAGAGCATTACATAGAGGCAATTATGCCACTAAATTTCCAAGGGCTATATAGGCAACTCAAGGATACAAAGCCACGTGAACTAATTGAAGTGAATCATAAATAAATCAATCCGTAAGTGTCAAAGCAGAGGTTTTTTCTTGTAAACGTGCACAATTATTCAATAAGTTAGTACTTAAGAATATAAGTTTTTTAATCAAATAGCATTTAAATTCACCAATGGCCTTTGGGTCAGCCCAGTCAGTCAGCTAGTAGAAAGTCGCTATTATTTGTTAAGTAACACCGGTTGGGCAAGCGACTTTGTAGGGTGACTAGCTGATGCCATCTGTGAACAAACTCTACTGGAGGGTCCATGTTCAAATTCATGCCTAATTCACAACAAATAATACAGCAAAGCAGTGATCAAATTGAATAATTGTCAAAATGTACAGTTCCAGATAAAAAAAATTTTAAAAAAATTCACCAAGGACCAATAAATTTTTGAAAATTACTTACAAAAAGTGAAAATTTACAAATAATAAGATTGAGCAAATGTGCAAAACCTCTGATTAGTATGCATTTAGATATTAGATTAGACTAAAGTAACTTACTTAAGACAAAAAAAATAAAGAAAATTATACACATCAAAAATATTTTGTTAAAAACAAAATGTAGACTTACCGCGACCTGATGCAGATACACGTCCGGACATAGAAGAACCTCTTGGTTTACGAGTTCTTACTGAAGGCAATTTTATTCGACCTCGACAAGTACGTTGTGGTCTTCCTGGTTCACCGCCACCACCACTTGGAACAACTTGGTCAGGAAATATAGTTTGATGTCCTGATGCTGTAAACATGGATTCTGACATATCAAACAATGGGACTGGAAATAAACCAGTTTGAAACTCATCGCCCATTACACCCATTTGAGGACGAGATTCTAGGGGTATTTTTCTTGGTCTTCCTCTTCGTCGTTTTGGTGGAGGACCGACTGGTTGCATGACTTCTTGTTTGATATTAGAAACAGCTGCTGGAACTTCTTTAGGATCCTTTTGATGTGGTATAGCTTTAACAAATTGTACATCACCTGAATTTGAGGATGCCTGATTTTCTGAAATCAGAGCATTTAATATTTTATGCGGCGTGGACTGAATGTTAATTTTAACACCACTGGCTGTGGTTAAAATTGCACTTTCTTGATCTTCATTTTTATTTTTCCTCTCAACAAAGTTATCAGACTTCTTTTCAGATGTATCCATTGGTACATCATCAGTTAAATGCCTCCATTCATTACTACTTTCTTCTTGCTTTATATCAGCTTCATTAATTTCTTTCTTTACTTCAGGTGAATCATGTGCAATGATTGGAGTGATTGTCACATCAGAATCACTTAAGATATTAACATTTAAGGGTTTACCTTTACTAGATACATCTGATTGTTCTGAAACCTTCTGACTGACTTTAGATAAAGATTTTTCTTCTTTTGGTATCATCGTAGTAGAAGCTCTACCAATTTTAAGAGTGTACTCTAATTGTTTAGTCTTATGAGTAGTTGAAACATTGCTTTGCTTCTTAAAATGTTCTTTTAATCGTTCTGCTATAACAGCTTTTCTTCTTTCAAGAGTACTAAGCTCTTTTGGCACCTGTGGAACTTCTACATCTTTAACACTGGTTTCTTTAACATCTGATTTAGATATTTTTAACGTACTTGGTTCTATATCTGCAACAGGCACTGATTTTGTTGAATCGGTTTGGGCTAAATTTTTGACTGGTTCGGAAACCTGTTTGTCAACAACAGATTCTTTCTTATCGATAACAAGTTGCTTAGCAGGAGGTTCTGCATCAACTTCATCAGATTTCCGTTTAATTGGTTGTATTTTAGCTTCTAAATTTTTCTCATCAACTTCATCAGATTTTTGTTTAATTGGTTGTACTTCAGCTTCTAAATGTTTCTCCTCAAGTCTTTCTCTTAATAATTTAGTTCCTGATGTATCAGAAGTCTTAGGGGTACTCATTGTTTTAGCTGGTTTTTTTGTTACAGGTCTCACAAGTTTCACCCTCTTTGGAGACTCAGGAGCCTTTGCAACTTGTGCATCTCCCATTGTGAAAAGGTCCAACTGATCCTTACCCGGTGAACTTTCTTTTGTAGGCAAGTCTACAATCTTACTAATTTCTTTTTTCTGATCTGTAAGAGGCAAAGAAGGCTTGTGAACAGATACAGCAGTAGGTGAAGAACTTGTACATTCTTTTGATATATCCTCGGAAGTTTTGGAGATATCTGTAGACTCAGATTGGACTACTTTCTTAATATCAGTCTCACTACTTTCAACATTCTCTTTTGGTTTTATTGTAACTGTTTTCTCTGAATCACTTGTTTTGGTCTGGGTCTTCACTTGAACCTGAATTTCTTCACTCTTTTGATTTTCTTCTTTTTTGAGTGGCTTATAAAGTCCTTCTTTGTTAACTGGTTCTTTGGGCTTAGTCTTTTTTGAGTTGTCTATCTCCTCAGGTGTTTGCTCAACATCTTTTACATCAGACTGTTTTGTACTTGCAACACTTGGCTGTTTAGCTGAAACTGATCCTGCATCTACAGGTGTTTGTTTACTAACAACTGGAGGTTTAGAAGCAAAAACTGGTCTTACAAGTTTTACTCTCTTAGTTGGTTCAGGAGAATCCTTTCTTTTTACCTGAGAGTCACTTGATTCACTTTTTGTTTCTGATTGTGCCAAATCTGTTGCAGTTATACTAACTTTACTATCAGGTTTTTCCAGATTATCAGATTTTATCGATGAACTTGGATAACTGGTAGCAGGTTTTAAATCAACTGATTTAATATTGTCAGCTTCATTACTTTTAGCCTCAGGCTGATCTTGACCAGGAAGTGATTTTTTTATCAGTTTACTAGTTGAGGAAACATCCACAGATTCCTTCACATTAGATTCCACTGCAATGCTGATTTCAGATTTGGTTTTATCTGACAAATTAGCCTGACCTGTACTATCTTCTACAATCTTTAATGTTTCTGTAACTCCACTTCCTGAACTAGATTTTACTAACTTTTTACTATCTGTCACTTTTTCAGTACATTCTAATTCACTACCGAGTTTTGTCCTATCATCATTTAATTTGTTTTTGTCAGTCTTTAGAGAATCTACTGTAGGAGTTTCAATTGTCATACTCTTTACTGCCTTGCTGTCGGCATCTGACTTAATGGAGCTTTCCATTTCAGTTTTGTCTGCATCAGTTATTTTCTGTGGAATTTCAACAAACGTTTTCTTTGGTACTGATTTAACATTATCATCAGAAGTTGTAGATGTAACAATATTTTTAGAATCCAACGAAGTAGTTTCCAAAGCAACTTTTCCTGATTTTCCAGACTCTATCGATTCTAGCTGGCCTTTCGGTTGACCAACAGACTCTACTTCTTTTCCAACCTTAGAATCACAAATTTCTGATGGTTTATTATCCTTACCAGTAACGATATCTGGTGACACCTCAACTTCAGGAATTAAAAGAGTATTTGCATTATCTTTATCTGTACCAAGATCAGGAACCTTATTTTCGGCCTTACCAACATCTTCTGATATTTCTTTTTTGTCTACTTTATTTTCTGACTGAAGTGGTTTGCTCTCACTAACTGTTGTATTAATTATTTCTTTCTCAATTGATTTTGATACAACTTCTGATACAACAGGAGTTTCTTTTTGTTTCTCCTTATCTGTTTTTGGTCTTAACTTATCTGTATTAACTGACTCAATATTAGTAGTGGATTGAATCTCTGTTGGTTTACTAACCTCCAGCGACTCAGAAGGTTGTTTTACTGGAACAGATACAAGTTTGACATTCTGTTTAGACTCAATTAAAGGGGTTTCAACAGAAATGTGAGCGTTATCAGGATTTTGTGACGTTTTAGAGATAACTGGAATGGCATCAGTAGTTTCCTTATCACCTACTTTAGGTATCAGAGATTCCACATTCTCAGACCTTGTTGTGTCTACATTAACACTGCATGAGCTTATAGTGACAGGTGTATCGCTTGACTTTATTATTTTCTTGTCCTGACTATCAGGTTTTATACGTTCTTTACTAACTGATGTCTGCTTAATGTCCGCATTAACCGGTTTTATTTCAGGACCCTTAATTGAGACTAATTCTTTTGGAGAACCAGTTGATGGTTCATGTTCCTCAGGGATTTTATTCAATGAAGAGTCATCCTCTTTCTTTGTTGAATCTTGTTGACTTACTGGAGATTCTTGCGTTTTTGAAGAAGTAACTGCATGAGAAGAATCTTTAAAACTTTTTTCATTTATTTCTTTCATTGGATCTGACACTGATGATTTGTCAATACTTCTACTTACACTACCATCATTTTCATCAATTTGTTTGGTGTTATTTTCAGAGTTTTCAGAAATAAAAGATTTAGCTTCAGAGCCTAATTTTTTTTCTATGTCCTTTGACTGGTGTAATTTACTTTCCTCAGCTTTGGTTTCTTTTGATGATTCTTGTAATTTAATATCCGTATCGCTCTCTGTAATTACGCTAGACTGAAGTTCACTATTTGTATCCGGGATTTTTCCAACTTTCGGTTGAACATCAGATTCATCTTTTGTTAGTTCAACGCTCTTACCCGGCACTTTATCTAACAGTTCAGAAGAACTAGAAGATTCAATCAACTGTGGCTTCTCCTCTAAAATTTCTTTTTCCAATTGTGCTTTATCTGTATCTATTTTGGAATCTAAAATACCAATTTCTTGATCCTTTACTGCATTCTTTGTACTGTTTTCAATGTCTTCAATGCCTAAAGATTGTGTTTCAGAACTGTCTGATACACCTTTGTTGTTACTTTCCGGCAACAATGCACTAGCACTGGCAACATCGTTTTTCACAGAATTTTTTGAAGAAATTAATTCTGGGTTTAATTTAGAATCTACTACTTTACTTTCTGCAATGCTTTCATCTTTTGAAAATAATCTGGGAGTTTCAACGTTTTTCGCTTCAACAGTGACAGTACCACTACTTGCAAGGGTAGACTTAGAAGTTTCAGAAGAAGCATCTGATGGAGATTGTAACTTAACCTCAGAAGATTCTACAATCTTTTCTTGAATTTCAAGTACCTTATCAACTTGTGAATCACTTTCCTGATCCACCGTTTTAACCTCTATGTCTGGTATGTTACTTTTTTCTCCAGTTTGTAATAATTTGGAATTTACCTCACCAACAGATTCTTCCAAAATTTTGTTTTCTTCATGTTCAGGTAATTCCTTACTTACTATTTTTGGATCATCCCCATCATCGCGAAGTAATTCATCCTCTTCTTCTGAAGATGCTAATTCTTCATCATATGTTTCTTTCAACATCTCTAAAGCAGATTTTGGAGATTTATTTTTTTGGACATTATTATCCACTTCACTCTTTAAAGGTGAAACAACTTTTTCTTTTCCGTCACCTTTACCAGAAGAAGAATCCATGTCAAATAAATTTTTAATTCCTATTATTTAACCAGTCTTTCTAGATAATTTCTGAAAAATACAATAAAAAAACCATGCAGTTTATAAAAGATTATTAATATATTAAATAATATAACAAACAGCCAAACAAAACTAAAATTATACGTAATATTAACCTCAGAGTATTACATTATCGAGATATCTTTCATCTCACATGGAGACATCATCAGGACAAAGATCACACAAAACAAATAAAACACATAAGGTTGAAAACCATGTCAATAAATTTAACTTATTGTTTTTAACTATATCGCACGTTATATAGTTGCAAACAATTAAATTAAATCTATTGATGAGGCCTTCGATTGTATGTGTTTTGTGTGATTTTCTTCCTGATGATGTCTCCGTATGAGACGAAAGATTCTGGCCTGTTTTTAAAAATTAATTCTGAACATATCAATGAAGTTTCACTCTTTACAAAATTATTGGATCATTCATTGGGCCAACTCATCAGATGTGGCTTGGGCCTTAGAACTACAAATACGTGCAATATAAATAATAGCAAGTATTAAACCACAAGAGTACAGCAGAGAATATTTGAGAATTTTCAAAATTTTACCACTACCATCCGAATATATTTTGGAAACATTAAAATCTGTACAGAAAAATTTAAATCCACTCAAATATCATGCACAATAAATCTTTATTTTATAAACAAACACAGGTATAGATGAATGGGTGTATCCAGGATCAAAACTAGCAGGGGGGAGGGGCAAGCCATGGTCATTCAGGTAATAACATATAAACAATGTAAGAATTTTAGACCTGTAGATACTTCTCAATTTTTTTTACATCATTTCAGTGAGGTAAACAATTGATTATTTGTTTTATAACCATTTAATTATTTTTTATTGTTTCTAGGGGTGGGCAGCTGCTCCCTGCCCCTTGCTGTATACGAACATGTATTGATGAGAGCAGTGTATACATTACAAAAGCTGTTGAATACTATACAATGCTCAACTCTTACGCATAACCAGGAAAATAGTTACAAATAAATTTTATACAAGTGACTGAAGATGTATCATCTTCTGTAAATTTTAAATAAATGAAAAAAAATTTTAGTTTCTATTTTTCATTTACTCTGATGATGGTGGATCCACCGAAACACGTGTAAGTAAAAATTGAAATAAAGGTGACGCAGTTTAAAAAGAAGGTTAGTGAAATTATTATATTAATTCATTATATGAAATAGAAATATTTCAAACTGCAGGATGCATTATAAAGATTTATTTTACAAATAAATTGTTAAAATTATGACAAAAATTACCAATAATCAGTTTTTATTCAGATATTAGATAATTATTACTTTAATCATTACTAAGAAAATAAAACTTAGAAATAATCCATAAAGTTAACCTTGGTCTTCTACCTTATTTTATCATATTTTATATTTTCTTTACTTATTTGTATTATAAACATACATCAGAAATGAAGATATTAGACAAGAATTGGAAATTTTTCCACTCAATGAAAAAATAAAATTGTATCGTGCCCAATGGGTCGATCATTTAAATAGAATGCTAGAAAGCCGCTTTCATAGTGTAGCGAAAAGGTACAACTAGTAGGAAATAGAGATATTGGCAAGCCGAAGAAAATATGGGTAACAGAACAGGTAGAAATGCCTAATCCATGAAAAGAAGAAGATTATTCATATTTATTTTTTTATTGAATTTATCAGGCATTGATTGCCACAGTCATTAGCCTTGTATATTATTTTTATTATAAATAATAACACAGTACTTTCTCTTTATAATGATTCTTCCTGTATAACGATGAAATAAATGAGGATTGTTTGGTTTGCCATAACATTAATGTTGAATTTATTCTTTCTCTATACCATGTTGCCACTGCCCCACCATTATCAGTGCCTCTCCTCCACCATTATTTTGGGATTTAAGAAGCCGCACTGAAATGCAAGAGGCACTCGCCATCCAGCTCCCAAACTGTGAAGAACAAGAAAAAAGAAGAGCCCAGCTGAGATTGGACACACCATCTCTGGTCGAAGCTACCGGCGGCGGACGCGAATTACTGCTCCAGTAAGCCTTCTTTTACCTGGCTGCCGAAGGAAGTCCGTGCATGCCTGATGGCACTGTGAAGATAGAGTTCAGCGTGGGACTGGAGAGAACCGCTTCGGCCGACCCGACACTGTGGGGCCCTGGAGGCCACAACTGTCACGCTATAGTGGCAACCCAACTGCCGTTTAGGGAAAGCTAAGCCTGAACCTGGTAGTTGAGCCATCACTCTTCAAGCTCCGCTCTCTACACACCGGCTCGTCGCTACTGACCACCAACAACGGCCCTTTTCAGGGCCACCACAAAAACTTAAACTGTTCTTCTTAGGACCCCCAACCAATTAAACGGCCCTTTTCAGGGCCACAAACAAGGTTTTGGCACGTGTCGTCGGTCTCAGTCGGCGATAACCGATATTACCCTCTCTGTACAATGATCGAATACCAGTAATTCAAGGAATTCTGTTCACTGAATACTGTTTCTAAGGCACATCCACATGCTATCTGAGTAGCAAGGTCATTGCCCAATTTGTTTTGTTTCCTACTAGCGGAAAGTCAAGCACAAAAATTCTCTATTTATTCCTATATTGACTGGCACCTTATATTATACTTTCACACTGATAGTGTTGGTCGGTACTGTACAGTCTTAATTGTTTATCAGTGTGTGAATGGTCAACCTATTTTCTAAAAAGCGTTAATGTGCTCAACATTGAAGAAAGATTATCGTTGATTCGGGCAATCAAGAAAGGTGAGAAACAAATAGATGTTGTTTGGCAAATGGGGCTCTCCCAGTCAACTATGGTATTACAGTATGTAACCCAGTTAATGTATTACTTTATTTTTAAATTAATTCTTCAATTTTGGTTTCTCTTTAAAAATGATTAAAATGCCTAATCCCTTAGATATCGTTATATAGAGTGGACAGTATATCATAAATTGAAAATGACATTACTTTAATCTTTATTTAAAGCTGCATCAACAGCTTGGTCATAAGCGACTACAGTGGGTTTTGGCACGTAACAATTTCCAGACACTAGCAAGGAATCGAAACCGGGATCTCCATTTAGTAGGTCAGTGCAATAACCACTACGCCATGGAGGCAGCCTAATTTTTAATTTAACTTAAGTAGCAAATGTATAATTAGTACTTATCTATATTAAGGTAATTGCAATTAAAATTTAGAATAATAGCCTAGGCCTACACAACCAAAACCTATAGCCTATTCCTAAAAAAGGGTCAACAGCTGAATTTATATTATACAAAAATCTGGTGTGAAACACTCACACAACTTTCTCTTGCCAGTGCAAATAATTTACAATAAACCTAACATTATTAATAAAATATTAGAAATAAACAAAAACCAACCTCAAAAACATAACCTTATTTTAATCATGAGTGAATGACGCAAAATGAAAATCGAACTCAATTTGGCTTAAAAAAACGGAAAATCACACTTTCACGCTAAACTAGGCTCTGTAGAGAAAAATTCTCTAAATAAAAGTTGTAGATCTCTTAATTTTCTATAAATTTTAATATATACACTTTTGTCGTAAAGTGCATACTAAGGCCGAAATCTTAAAAAAATCGATTTTTCACACGTTTTCGTGAGAAAAAACAGAAAATCGCTAATTACCGCTAAACTAAGCATTATACAAAAAAATGCTTAAAATAAAAGTTGTAGGTTTTTAAATTCTCTACAACTTTTATTATATACATTTTTGCTCTAAAATTAATATTAAAGCCGTAATCTTAAAAAAAACACTTTTTTACGTAAAAACACCCTCACCAAAAATTTCAGCAAACATGGCGCCTACCCTATCTTGTAGAGAATAAAAAATTGAGTAAATAAGGCGATTTTAAAAAAAATCGTAGGACCAGTTTTTGAGAAAATCGCAAAAAAGTGAAAAATTATACGAATAAACTACTACTTCCGGTTGACCGATTTTGATGAAAATGTTCGAGTCGGGTCCGGTAGTGGTATGTAATTTAAGTTTCAAGTTTAAAGTTCGTACGATGTTCCGTTCTTGAGATATTTTGTATACACACACACACACACACACACACAGACCAATCGCTAAAAACATGTTTTATGGGTTCAGGGGGTCTGAAAACATATACAGGGTGATTCATGAAGTTCTCCCCCCACTTCTACAGCACATTGTACTAGTAAAAATAATGAAAAAATGTTATATAAACATAGGTCCGAAAACGCTTCGTTAGCGAGTTACAGCTAGCGAAAGTTTCGCCTGGATTTCAGTTCACCAGGTGAAATGAGGTCTTCCTGGAATTGTGGTAAGGTAGATTAAGGGGCGAATTCAATCATTTCTTATGGTTTTTGATCTGATAAATTGAATAAAACAGGTCCCAGAACTGTAAGTTAAATAGTTTTTGAGAAAACCAGTGTCAAATGCAAAAAATGGAGTGAAAATCACATTTTTTCATCTTTGGGCAAGAATAACTTTGTTATTTCACCAAGAAACAGTTAAAATTTTTCAATAAAAAATGTAGAAAATTTTATTCTGAACAAACCGGTGTAAATAAAGTACACAGAAAGCGAATAGTTTTTGAGAAAACCAGTGTCAAATGCAAAAAAATGGAGTGAAAAAAACACATTTTTTCATTTTAGTTTTTCCGGTTAATTTTACTTTGTACTCTTATGAATAAAAACTCATTTAATCAAACATCTATTCGCTTTCTGTGTACTTAATTTACACCGGTTTGTTCAGAATAAAATTTTCTACATTTTTTATTGAAAAATTTTAACTGTTTCTTGGTGAAATAACAAAGTTATTCTTGCCCAAAGATGAAAAAATGTGATTTTCACTCCATTTTTTGCATTTGACACTGGTTTTCTCAAAAACTATTTAACTTACAGTTCTGGGACCTGTTTTATTCAATTTATCAGATCAAAAACCATAAGAAATGATTGAATTTGCCCCTTAATCTACCTTACCACAATTCCAGGAAGACCTCATTTCACCTGGTGAACTAAAATCCAGGCGAAACTTTCGCTAGCTGTAACTCGCTAACGAAGCGTTTTCGGACCTATGTTTATATAACATTTTTTCATTATTTTTACTAGTACAATGTGCTGTAGAAGTGGGGGGAGAACTTCATGAATCACCCTGTAGATCCGGTGAAAACTCGATTTCGAAAAATCGACATGAAAACAATACTTTCCTTCCTATATATTCATATAGGCAAGAGAAAGTAAAAATGAATGTTTGCCGCCTCCGTAGCAAAGTGCTTAGCACATTGACCTGCCATGCGGAGGTCCCTGGTTCGATTCCTGGCCAGAGTCTGGAAATTTTCACGAGTCAAATCCTAAAGTTAATGTTACATAATCCACCGTAGTTGCTAATGACCAAGCTGTTGATGCGACTCTAAATAAAAAAATAAAAAAATGAATGTTTGTTCGTCCCTTATGCATTCCTAAACTCAACCGATTTAAATAATATTTTATCTATAGATTACTATTTCTGGAGCTGGTTTTAAGCTTTTGAAAACCTACATCTGAACAGTAGAAAGAAAGGGGCTTAAATATTGTTTTTGTGTTTTCAAAAAAAAAGTCAATGTTAAACTTTTAAAATACAAATGTTTAAATCAAAGGACAAATAAATACAGATGATTTGTTTTATGAATGATATGTATAAATCATTATAATATAAGTATTATGAATGCTAATTTTTTATTTTTTTCACTGATTTTTAAAGTAGTTTCTGTACAGCTATGCCTCTGAAACGACAAGCGATTGGTAGATCTACATCATTCTCTTTAAATTGGATTTTCGTTGGTGTAGCAGCATGCGCAGGGTACAGCTAATAAAATAAATTAATATACTACATTTAGATAATCATTACGAAGTACAACTTTCAATGGCACATATTCGTCGTCGTTGTTGTCGTCGTCTTCATGGATTAGGCTGTGCGTTAGCCTGTTCCGGCGTCCATCTCTTCTTCGGTCTACCAATACATCTTTTACCTGTCGGATTATGGATCAATGCATTTAATGGAAGGCGATCTTGGGACATTCTTAACACATGCTCTGACCACTTTTCTTTGTATGTCCTTATGGTGTTCAACAATGGTTGGGCACCGCATTCATTCCTTATTACTTCATTACGAATGCGATCCTCTCTTGTGCAGCCCTTAACTTGCCTTAGAAATCGCATTTCCGCGGACTGAATTCTCGATTCCTGTTTTCTCGTCAGCACCCATGCCTCACTTCCATAAGCCAAAGTTGGGATCGCCATTACTTTATAAAACTTTAGCAATGTGTTTTTCCTGGCTCTACTCTTGAGAGATCGACTTATTGCACCACATACCATGTTGAACTTAGTTACTTTTTGATGCACATCATGGTCATAATCATACGTAACATCGCATCCCAAGTATTTAAAATTAGCTACTTGCTCCAAACTCTTGCTTCCAATCACTATTTTAGACCTTGTAGGCCATTTTCCATGGAAAGCCATAATTTTTGATTTGCCTGCAGAAATTTTCATATTAAAATGTTTGCCAATTATGAAGAGCTTATGCACTGCCATTTGCAGCTTGTCCTCGGATTCCTGTATAATCACAGTGTCGTCAGCAAATAATAAATAGTTCATAAAAGTATTGCGGGTAAGAGCGATACCCTTGTCTACTTCATGCTGCCACATAGACATAAGCTCGTTGACATATATATTAAATAAAGCAGGTGAAATTGGACAACCTTGTTTGACTCCTTTATTTGTAGCTATTTCATCTGTCAATTTTCCGGCCCCCACTGCTATTTTTATTGTTGTATTCCCATATAAAGTTTTTATACTGTCTATCAAATGCAAGGGACATCCATTTCTCAACATTATGCTCCAAAGTAGCTCTCTATCGACATTATCAAAAAGTAAGAGTGAGATATAACTGGGGGTGAGACACTGGGATGGGGGGCCTCAACCCCAACACGGCGCGTCCCAATGGCTGATAGGGAAAGTTGCTGTAGACATACAGGACAGGTGCGAATAAGACAGAAGGTCAAATAAGCACTCGCGGATCAACTGAGGCATGGTCAACGGCTCTATGGCGGAAGAGGAAAGCTTCCCAACGGCGGATGAACCTAGGGGAGTCAACCCTGAGAACAAATCCTGTGGGTTTGGAAGCAGAGAGGTGGCGGTCCCACCACCAAACTTGCCCAGCGCAGCGTTCGTATCGCAGCCTGGGGACTAATATATTACTGACAAGTGTCTAAATAAAGCCTCGGATCAGGACTGGAATAAACGGATAACAAAAAAATGGAAACCCAAAGAAATATAGAAATTGGCACATATTCAGAATACCAAATTCTAATTTACACTATTTAGAAAGTTTACAATGAAACAAAGTAAAAATTAAAAACATCTTAGTTTTGTACTATCGTAATCAAAGTTGTAATTTTTGATTACTAATTTAACCATGTAATTATGCACTTGATATTGTGTTACAGAACTTAATATTTAGTTACAGTATTCAGATGAACTAATGTCCCCTAGCCGTGGTAGTGAGAGAATGCATAACGCGCCGTTCCAATAACATTGTCCTTACTTTTACTCATTGTTGTGAACAAGCGTTTATACATGCAGTAAACTAACAAGCAAGATAACGACTAGTATGTTTTCAGATTTGGATTATAATGGTAAAGACCTCAGAATTAATGACTTAGAATAAATGAGAAAAAGACTAAATTTATGATTTAGAATAAATTTAGAATAAAATTTAGAATAAATTTAGAATAAATGAGAAAAAGACTAAATTTATGATTGTCTCGAAAGCAGAACATGGAAATGAAACATTAACAATAGAGCAAACCCAAATAGAAAAAGTAGAGACATACAAATATCTGGGAACCTGGGTTGATGGCAAGAATGACCAAAGTAAAGAAATTAAAGTACGAATTGAAACTGCAAGGCAAGCATTCATAAAATTGAAGACAATGCTAACAAACAAAGACCTTCAGTTACCTCTCAGATTGAGGGCTCTAAGATGTTATGTATTTTCTATCGTACTATATGGGATGGAAGCTTGGACATTGAAGAAACAACACATAAAGAAGATAGAAGCGTTCGAAATGTGGTGTTACAGGAGAATATTGAAAATTCAGTGGGTCCAAAAGGTTACCAATGTTGAGGTGCTCCGACGTTTAAATAAGGAGTTAGAAGTTATGAAAGGTATAAAAACAGGAAAACTAGAATATTTGGGTCACATAACCAGAGGAGAAAAATATGAGTTGCTGAGAATTATTATGCAGGGAAGGATCCGAGGAAGAAGAGGCGTAGGAAGAAGACGCATCTCCTGGCTGCGGAATCTTAGAGAATGGTTCAACTGTAGTTCATTGCAACTATTCAGAGCGGCAGCCAGCAAAGTGACCATAGCCATTATGATATCCAACCTCCGATAGGAGATGGAACTTTAAGAAGAAGAGAAGGTAAAGACCTTTGAGCGCATGCGTAGTTCTGCCACATATCTCCCTCTCACTCGCTCGGCTATGGGACATTAGTTCATCTGATACCTATACAATACATGCATTTGAAATTGAATGGTACAGAAATAATTGAGGTCTTATCTTTTTCTGAAGTCAGGTAACTGCTAAGTCATAAATGTAGTCATTTGAAATGCATAATTATGTGACCAAATCAGTGAAAAAATTAATAATAATATGTTTCACAACAAACAGTTATTTTAAATTTTACACAGAGGTGCAACTTTTTCATTTATCTATCCACACTGGTTTTGCTCCCGAACATTCCGGTATAAACTATTACATAACCTAGGCAATTTTGAAGACACAATAACACTAGGGTGCTAATAGATTTCAGCCATGAATCCCTGGTTAAGAAAAATGAACCAATGGATCAATTAAAATCACAACCTTTCATAATAACTGATAACCAATTTATTTTATTCATCAATCGGAAAAAACTAGCTACCATACTTTTCTTGTAAATTACGATAATATATAATGTAATGTTATATATAATATAGTAATGTTTTATACACGGCATTACTCGACCAACAGAACTGATTGATATCTTCGTTTATACTGCAATATATTACCTATACAACAGAATTCCGGACGGATCTTAGAAGCTGAACCTATTGTATTTTCAAGCCTGGACGGGCTGATACAACATTTAAAGTTACTATATTGACTTTTTGAGACAATACATAATCGTTAAAAAAGAAACTCAAGTTTTAGAATTAGGCGTCAACGATAAAGTACTGTGCAGTATAAAGCTTGTAAACTACCTTACCGGTAGGAATTCGCTCAGTTAGTACTTTTTGAAGAAAACGGAAATGAATTAATTAATAAATTGTTTAAATAATTACAAAAACAATTAAAAAATAAATTAATTTAAAATTCTATAATTTCTATATTAAATCATACATGTAAATTATATTCACCTAAATTCGATAAATTTTTTACTAACAAAATAACCTTTCTTCTACTCACGCTTAAGTTATACAAAAGATGTACGTCTTCCACAGCATGTTAAATGTACTTGGAATAACGCCCCGGTATAAAAATCGCCATATCGATTAATTATATAAAACTTAACAATAAAATTAAAAACATACAAACTATAATCAATTGTATAGAATTAACACACTCAGTCTCTACACAAAACACACAAACACTGTAGAGTCAGTGATGACAAGGGTTGGAGAGCGTTGAACCCAAAATTTCCCTCTCAGTTTCAACAGGGAATTTTCTGTATAAATATCTTACTGCTACTGCAGTACGAAAATTAACATGCTATCGGAAATGTTTCATTACGTCAAAATAGTAAACTAAACAGTTTTAGAATTTATTTTACGTACTAAATGGCTATGTAAATGAATACATCAAGATTTTATTTAGGTTATTTTGGCAGGAGTTAAAAAAATTACTAAATTATAAATATACGGTAATGTATAAATAACGTAAAACAATAAAATAAACTCCTAATTTGTTAAAAAATAATTAATAAAATTAGTTTGTTATTATTAACATCTAATAGAAATAATTGGTGTACTTATGTTCGCAAGTGTCACAAAGTATGGCTTGACGATGAAGTGCTGCCATCTGTCCAGTTGAATTATAAGCTAACTCGTACAAAAATACATTGCTACAATCAGTACATTGCCAAAACGATTCAATGTGGTGGGGTGGATGAAAAAAGTTTTAACACCCTACGATTCCTTTAAATTATGTTGTGTACATTAAATACTTCCAAAAATATATGAGCTTACTAAATACGTGACGATTCATTTTTCCTTAAAATCTGGATGCATTATCATTTGTTCCTACGGTAATGTACAATGTTCATAAAAGTATGGGACCTTTTCCATTATTTCACATCACACCATCTGTAACCTTAAAGTCGTCTCGTGTAAACGTATCTTTATTGTTATGGCTGATGACTCCCACTCACTATAATTAATATTGTAGATATTATTTGCATGTTTATTAATACACATGTTATTAATATACATGGCTCAGTTCATGCCTCCCCAATAGTCATTATTTGTTTGTAATTTAATAACTTTGTGTTATTTTGTCTTTTTTGAAAAGTAAATGTTTTGTTCTTATTTGTAATTTTTCTGTGTTATTTTCAGTATTTTTAAATTTTAATGTTTTGTAATCGTTTGATCTTAATCATATATGTAATTTTTCTGTATTTTTTAATAAATTGTGGTTTTTTTCTTCATTTATACATTTTAATATTTTGTAATTGTTTGATCATAATTGTTTTGTAATTTGGAAAATAAAGCTTGTAAATAATTTGTGAAAGAATGAAGGAAAAAACAACCAAAAATTTAGAAAATGAAAACCAAAAATAAAAGAATCAAGCGATTGCTAATCGAACAGTACAGAGCACGTGCAGGCAGTAAAGGTGCATTTACACGATATTTTGATGATGTGAAATAACAGAAAAGGTCCTGGAACCAATATGCTTGTATGATTTATTACCATAAAAAAAAACATGACGTAGTGGTCAGCACAAGTAGCTTCTATACCTGGGTCAATTCCTGATCAGGTCTGGCATTTTTCATCTAAATAATAAATTATTTCATTACCTACGCACAAACCAAGTCTTATACAGACATCATCACTAAAAGAAATTCCACTTTTAATTCTCTACAGAGGAAGGAAAAACAGTTTTTTCCCTCAAAAAGATATTTAATTTCATAAATTTTAATACAAGAACCTTTCTTTAAGCATCAACACCTCGTAGATACGAAAATTGCTTTACTTCAAAATATATTTAATTTATAAGTAAAGAAAATTTGAGAAAGGGTATTAAAAAAAACAAAATTTTATAAAATATTTATTAAAACATAAATATCAATAACGATAACAAAATTCTAATCATTGTGATACAGTTTTGGTGATGTTATAAAAGGTGACGTAGAATAAACTCTACTTCGTTTGTCTCCACCACTGAATGGACTCTGCATGCTATTATCACGAGCATGATAACGCATTTCAATAACTTTATCAAAAAATCTGCTTAGTTTTACTGCTGAACTTGTTCCAGCTGCTAAAGATCTCATCTGCCTGCAATCCTGAAATGTAAAGAAAGTTTTCTTTTATAAACACAAACGAACAATATTATAACAATATTATAAAACGAACAATTTTATAACAAATAACTAACAAACAACTTCAGAAGGAAAAGAATATCATTCCTAGGACACCTACTCAGAACAGAAAACTCCAGACTTGTGAACCGGTTGATCAGCCATTTTTGGGATTAGGTGTCGAGACCTAAGTGGCTGAAAAATGTACAGCAAGATATGGAGGAACTTAAGATCACTAAACAGGACCTACTAACGAAATCAACAGAGTACGACCAACTGGTCAAGGCTAACATGATAACATTTGCACCAAAACCCAGGAGAGTATACAACAGGGTGTTTACTGTTGAAGACCGGAGACAAAGATCGGAGCGTCTTAAGAAAGTGTGGGCCAAACGAAAGGAAGGCGGTCTCAAGAGGGCGTGCTTCTTAAAGAAACCCAACCCTGGAACAAACCTGAATTTGAGCTAAAGTGATCCTATGGGGGTCTCAAAAGTTAAAAAAAAAACACAAACAATTAATTCCGTTTTACAAGAATTCAATTTTTTGTTATTGGAGTAACTTATAATAGTAAAACCTCATTATACTGAGCTAATGACTGGCTATATACCCTTCCTGATATATCTGAATTCATGATTGTAGTTGAATAACTATTTTTTATTGCCCCATACAAATGTGTAGTAAAAGTACATAAAAGTCGTAAAAGGCATGTTTCAAGCGTGGAGTATTAGAATGTACAGTCGTGATTACCATTGCCATTATAATACCATTACATATTTTTTTTTTTTTAGGCCCTCATTGGAGCAAAATTAATCGATTTATAGAAGATCCCTAGTTGTTTCTCCTATCCGCCCAGTAGTTCTTCATCCTTTGCGACACTCTCGCCCTATCCTCCACAGTCCAATGTCTGTTTGTCTGCCTTTTAGGTACTTCTGGAAATTTCGTGTTTGGATTTTTGATCTTATATCCTTCTTCTCTGTTCAAAATCTGTGTCTCTGAGATACCCAGGTCCTGCAGATCCTGTTGAACTTCCTCAAACCAGGCGTACTTGACTTTGGTTCTCAAAAAGAAATCCAGTACCTGTCTGGTAAATCTGGATTCTGGCAGTCTCCTAAGATGTCCAAAGAACCCAACTCTTCTCTTCCTCATTATCTCGGAAATTTCCTCATTTTCCCTGTATAGAACCGAATTTGGCAACAACCTATACTCATTGTCTACTCTGTGCTTTTTGTTTATTATTGTTCTGAGGATTCTTCTCTCTGTCTTTCTAAGGTCCTCCATCTTCCCACAGTGCCTCAACCTGCCCAAAGTCTCACACGCATACATTACCACAGACTTCGTGACCGTATTGTAGTGCCTCAATTTGGATTTTATGGACATTGACTTCCTCTTATAGGTGGACCATGTCAGTCTTTGAGCTCCCTTGAGTTTGTTTACTCTTGATTCCATGTTTATTTTTTCGTTTAGATTATATGTGATCACCTCTCCCAAATACTTAAATTTTTTAACTATCCTAATTTTGTGATTGGCTGCCTCCAGATATCTTGGTGTTTCTGTATTTGTGGACATTATTTCCGTCTTCTCAAAGGAGATTCGCATACCAACTCCTGCTGCAATTTCCTGCAGTGATTCTATCTGTTCTTTTGCGTTTTCCCAGTCATTGGAGAAAATTGCCAGGTCGTCGGCAAAGGCTAGGCAGCCCACTTTGATTTTCATATACCTGCAAAACCCTACAACTTTTGCAATTTGTTTTAAATATTCTAACCTTTGTCTCCCCCTACAATTCACTCCCCCAATATTACCCTCCTTCTTATATACATAAAAGTCTATGAAAACTTCCTATAGTCTTCATAAAATTAAACTTATGACCATTTAGTTATCTCACAAATGACTGAAAATAAGAAAAAACTATCAACATTTAGAAAGTCAATTTTATGTATACAAACCAAAAATATTTCATCAGCTCCACAGTCTTCTGCAAAGCTACTGGACCTATGATTAACATTGGATCTGAATTCTTCAGCCGAGTCAATTTTTGTGCCAATAACCAAAATTGGAATCTGAAAAAATATGAAAACAGTAATTTAATTTTTTTAAATTTAAATTTAAAAAATGAAATTTATAATCTCTTTTTGGTTTAACAACCATGAATTAAGTTACGATGGAGATTCTGTAGACAAGCATTTACTCACGGAAAAACAAACCTAGACTCTATATTGCATATTCCTCAGATAATTCACTAATGCTAGAAGTGTTTCCATATGGAGAAAGAATCATCACAAAATGTAACCTCCATCTACCAACCTTGCATACCATTTTCATACGGTTAAAACTAATTCGATAAGAATGAAAAGAAAAAACAAGTAAATAGATCATAAAATTTAAAATCTTTCAGGAATTAACATCCAGTATGTTGTTGTTTAGGACATCAGTCGAAAGGCTAGTTTGAACCTCTAGAGCAGCGGTTCTCA
The DNA here is from genome assembly GCA_035578175.1 of Catonia carolina. Classification (NCBI taxonomy): domain Eukaryota; kingdom Metazoa; phylum Arthropoda; class Insecta; order Hemiptera; family Achilidae; genus Catonia; species Catonia carolina. The sequence goes on along the minus strand of JAQMRL010000006.1, from coordinate 43,077,563 downwards.
AAGTGTGCGGGGCGCCGCAAAAAATTGCCAGGGGCGCTGAGCCTCGGCATATCCAATCATTTCCTTTTACGTTTTACCATCTTATTTTCTTCTCTGGGAATGGAATCACCCATGTAATGTGTATAGTCTATCTACTGTAAGAGTACTCCGTGCGAGGCAAGCGCCTATAGGTTGTTAACAAAAGTTTTACACAAGTTGGCGCGTGTCTACCTCTCTGCCTGATAATTATCTTGCACTACGTTCCATCATTAAAATATCTACATCCAGCTAAAATAAACATTATCCTTTAAGCTTTTTCGATTATACCGTTCTGATTACTTGTAATTATTGTAGTTTCATCAAGAGACTCCTTAATTAATTATTTTAACCATTACATTTAATAAAACAATTTTTTCTACTTTTTGGGTCTTGGGTTCGAATCCCATTCAGACACGGCATATTTTCATACGTTACAAAAATCATTTCATCCTCCACCGTCTGCATTAGCAGTAATTCCAGAACAGTCGAACGTTAAAAACAAAAAAAAAATTTTCTACTTTTTAATGTTGACTGCTTTTATGTTTCAAAAACTCAACACATTCACTATCATGCATGTTAACTTACAAAACTTTTCAACTTCAGTCTACGAAGTAAAATCGAAACGAACCGATACAATACCAAAAGATAACTGATAAAACTAAAAATGAGTTAAACACGGGCAAGTGCAAACAGTTGTATTAAACTAGTCACAGACATTAATTTTAATGATATGAAATAAACAATCTGAAACAACGAATCACTGGAATTGTTTACTCTCCAGTTGTAATTCAAGCGCATTAGTGTTATATTACTTGTGACTAAAAATAAAATAAAAATGAGTCTATAATAAAACCCGGCTAATCATAAATAATAATGTAATAATAGTAAATAATCTAACGAAAAAATAACAATGGAGTAACAACAGTAAAATTTTAGTTATGAATGGTAAACTGATGTTCGATTTATAAAACATATTCTAACAAATGAATTGAACGTGTTTTTGTTATATTAAGCTTAGAGCGAATAATTAGTGTTGTATGGAATTTTGTATTTAAATACTTTTGAAAGTCTTTTTACTTTCTCTTGCCTATATGAATATATAGGAAGGAAAGTATTGTTTTCATGTCGATTTTTCGAAATCGAGTTTTCACCGGATCTATACGTTTTCAGACCCCCTGAACCCAAAAAACATGTTTTTAGCGATTGGTCTGTGTGTGTGTGTGTGTGTGTGTGTGAACAGAATATCTCAAGAACGGAACATCGTACGAACTTGAAACTTGAAACTTAAGTTACGTACCACTACCGGACTCGACACGAACATTTTCATCAAAATCGGTCAACCGGAAGTGGTAGTTTATTCGTGTAATTTTTCACTTTTTTGCGATTTTCTCAAAAACTGGTCCTACGATTTTTTTAAAAATCGCCTCGTTTACTCAATTTTTTATTCTCTACAAGATAGGGTAGGCGTCATGTTTGCTGAAATTCTGCGTGAGGCTGTTTTCACGTAAAAACGTTGTTTTTTTAAGATTACAGCTTTAATATGCATTTTAGCGCAAAACTTTATATAATAAAAGTTGTAGAGAATTTAAAATTCTACAACTTTTATTTCAAACAATTTTTTGTATAACGCTTAGTTTAGCGGTAATTTGCAATTTTCTGTTTTTTTTTCTCACGAAAATGTGTGAAAAATTTATTTTTTTAAGATTTCGGCCTTAGTATGCATTTTACGACAAAAGTGTATATAATTTAATTTATATAAAATTAAAAGATCTACAACTTTTATTTAAAGCATTTTTCTCTACAGAGCCTAGTTTAGAGAGAAAGAGTGATTTTCCGTATTTCTAAGCCAAACTGAGGTTGATTTTCATTTTGCATCATTCACTCATGATTAAAATAAGGTTATGTTTTTGAGGTTAGTTTTTTGTTTATTTCTAATATTTTATTAATAATGTTAGGTTTATTGTTCATTATTTGCATTGGCAAGAGAAAGTTGTGTGAGTGTTTCACACCAGATTTTTAATTAATACGCATGCTCACTTGTATTGCTGGTTGCCTACGTCGGAGTACTCTTAGCGTAGACAGACTCTATGTGATGACAATATACAATTTGTACACCCTTATTATCAATCAACTATTGTACACAATAGTTGATTCATAATAAGAATGCCACCGAAAATTATCTGAAGATCACGGGAACGGCGGGTCTATAAATTTTGAGAAACACTGCTCTAGAGGCTTTACTAAGTAAAACAAGAAGTGTCTGGTGGTTTACAATTGCCTTCATCATTGAGTGGAAAAGTATGTTTAGCAGCATGCCGGGCCCTATGAAAAGCATCTAGTTTTCAATTACCACAGGGTCTGGCTGTATAATGAAATTCATTACTTTCAGAGGAAATAACTCTGACTAGTGTCTTTTAAACTTCTACTTCTTATGTTCTTAAACGCTTCAGTCATATAATTGGCTGACCATGTTGATAAGAAACAGAACTATTTTATGTAGCCCTGGAACTAGCAGATTGAGTGCAAATATTTTAAACTCCACCTGCTTATTTTGGGAAAAAACATCCAGTATATGAACCTTAAATTTTTAAGTAAAAGATGAATTTCTGTAGAATAATACAAACACAGGAAAAATATAACTGTTTTCCTTTAAAAAAATGAAATAGTGTTTTACATGTAAGTCTCAAATGTTGAACTCGCTCATTTTTGAGAATGCTTATACACTTTGCGCAAATAAACAACATTGGGATTACTGTGAAGTAAATTATATTGTACTAGCTTTTAATACACGGTATGTGATGTCACAAGTTCATGTACTGGTCAGGTAGACATTACGTTGTTTAATTGAACTCCAAAATACACTTTAGCTTAAAGCAGTTTGAGGACAAAATCCTAAAACAAATTTCCAATTGGATTATTTACCTGTGAGGAACCAATGAATTGTTCAGGATCAAAATCGCTAAAACTGGAATTACGCATTTTAGAATTTCCTTCACGACTAAATACTTCTGCTAACCACTTTTGAAGATTCTGTTGTGATTTCCTATTTGTTAAATCATGAACTAGAATAATACCTGTAACAAATAATAGTAAAATAAATTCACATTGGTTTTCTTAATTCCTCCAATAATACTGATTTTAAAATTCAATCTTAAATCTGTACTAAAAAATATAACATAGTTTACTTTACACTTCTCACAAAAATTTAGGTAAACACAAACTTCCGTCAAAAAACAACATAACAGATTATTAAAAATCTGGTGTGAAACACTCACACAACTTTCTCTTGCCAATGCAAATAATTAACAATAAACCTAACATTAGTAATAAAACATTAGACATAAACAAAAAAACTAACCCCAATTAACATAACCTAATTTTAATCATGAGTGAAAAACGCAAAACGAAAATAAACTTCAGGTTGGATTAAAAATACAGAAAATCACTCTTTCACGCAAAACTAGGCTCTGTAGAGAAAAATGCTGTAAATAAAAGTTGTAGATCTTTTAATTTTCTATAAATTTAATTAGATACACTTTTGTCGTAAAATGCATACTAAGGCTGAAATCTTAAAAAATTCTATTTTCACACGTTTTCATGAGAAAAAAACCAGAAAATCGCTAATTACCGCTAAAGTAAGCATTATACAAAAAATGTTAGAAATAAAAGTTGTAAGATATTAAATTCTCTACAACTTTTATTATATAATTTTTTGCACTAAAATGCATATTAAAGCAGTAATCTTAAAAAAACATTTTTTTTACATGAAAACACCTCACCAAAAATTTCAGCACACATGGCACCTACCCTATCTTGTAAAGCATAAAAATGCAGTAATTGAGGAGATTTTAAGAAAAATCGTAGGACCAGTTTTTGAGAAAATTGCAAAAAAGTGAAAAATTACACAAATAAACTACTACTTCGGGTTGACCGATTTTGATGAAAATGTTTGTGTCGGGCCGGTAGTGGTATGTAACTTAAGTTTCAAGTTTCAAGTTCGTACAATGTTCTGTTCTTGAGATATTCTGTTCACACACACACACACCGACCAATCGCTAAAAACATGTTTTGTTGGGTTCAGGGGGTCTGAAAACGTGTAGATCCGGTGAAAACTCGATTTCGAAAAATCGACATGAAAACAATATTTTCCTTTCTATATATTCATATAGGCAAGAGAAAGTAAAAATCAGTATTTTAAAATTAACATTACCACGACCACAATTTGTAACAATTTTTAACTACAAGTTGATATTTTTTGAGCAACTGTTAACTAAGTAAATAAATTGCTTATATTGATATGATTACTCTCAAAAATGTTATCTTATGTTTAAATTGAGAACATAAAACATTAACTGAAACCAATAAAATAACAGATATGCATTACTTACCATGTACAGAATTATAAAAAACAGAACGTGTCATTCTGTGGTTACTGCTACCTCCAATATCCCATAATTCAATAAAGTATGTTTTTTGATGAGCCGTACCTTCTTTATATTCATGTAATTTAACTTCTACCGAACAACCAACAGTCCACGAAGGATTATTAATTGGTTCATGTTGAGCAATAAGATGTGTTAAAGAAGTCTTTCCAACACCTGAAAATATTTTATAATTAGTACCGTATTAAATAACACATCTACAATAACAATCCCGTATGAATTCAAGGGACCTTTTCCGTTATTTTACATCATCAAAATTTCGTGTAAATGCACCTTTACTGTTCGACACAGCAACAGACTGCACGTGCTCTGTACTGTTCGATTAGCAATTGCTTGATTCTTTTATTTTTGGTTGTTTTCATTTTCATTATATTTTTGGTTGTATTTTCCTTCATTCTTTTACAAGTTCACAAATAATTTACAAGCTTTATTTTACAAATTACAAAACAATTAAGATCAAACAATTACAAAACATTAAAATGTATAAATAAAGAAAATAACACAATTAATTAAAAAACACAGAAAAATTACAAATATGATTAAGATCAAACGATTACAAAACATTAAAATTTAAAAATACTGAACTGAGCAATATTTACCAACATTTTAAGCAAACAACCAACTGATGTGTATTAAACATGCAAACAATATCTATAATATTAATTATAGTGAGTGGGAGTCATCAGTCATAACAATAGAGATGTGTTTACACGAGGCGACTTTAAGGTTACAGATGGTGTGCTGTGAAATAACGGAAAAGATCCAATTCAAGTTATAAGTGTAAAGGAAGTTTGTTACTTATTATAACCATATCCCGAAAATACTTTAACGTAAGTGTTACAGTACGTAGATGATGCAAAAATATTAGCAAATAACATCTTAGATCTTCAAAGGATAATGGAATGGCTGAACAGAGAGTGAATCATATGGTTTATCCATAAACTTAAAATACATAAAAATTTTTGGCTGTATCCAACAATAATGGTTATTATCACGATGCTAGTTTACCAGCAGCACCTACTAGTGGTAGTTGACGGTTCCATGGAGCTAGTTATTTAATGTCAGAGATCTGAAGATATATGTGAGTTGTACTACGTAGAGGGCATTTCATAATGTTCTTCGGGGTTACGAAAATTCAATACAAAAAAACTATTTCACTTATCTAAATGAAAGTTATATGGGTCGATGCAGGAACTCAATCAGTTATTTTTAAACATCTATAAATGTTCAATGTGTGCTTGTTTGGTGACACGGCATACATCAAGACGAAAGTCTAGCTCTTGCCAAACATGTTTTAACATGTTCCTTTCGATAGAGTTCATTGCATTAATTATGCGATTCTTCAGCTCACAGATATTGTTCGGCATTGATGAGATAAACACTTTGTCTTTCACATAACCCCAGGGAAAGAAGTCACATGGCATGAGGTCTGGTGATCTTAGTGGCTACAGCGTAACATGTTGGTCTTCTTCAGCTGCGTGTCCTATCCAGTGCCGAGGTGTTTTATCTCCACAGATAGATGCTGCATAATTGAAGATGGTACAATTTGAATAATAAATGTTTATGGAGAACTCTCCACATCGTTGTTTTCGGAATTCCTAACTCTCTGCCTGCAGACGCAGTCAATTTTGATGGGCTGCGAATAAAACTCGCGCGTGCGCGTGCACACACACACGTACGACATTGGCATTTGAGGTTGATGGACGACCAGTTGATTTCCGCTTGCACAAGCAACCAATTTCATTGAATTGTTTATACCATGCAGGAAATAAATTGTCACTTGGTGGATCCTTACTAAATTTCAATCGAAACACACGTTGCACAGTAATTACTGACTTAGACGTGTGAAATTCTAACACACAAAATGACTTCTTGCTTCCCGTGGCAGCCATTTTCTCTACTGTCAACGCCTAGCAGGCAACCGGTTAACTAACTACCCAGAATATGTGGAAAAACTATTTGAAGAACTCTTTCGTACAGTACTTGTTTTATTCCTATACGTGAAATACTTTTTTTGTACTAAATTTTCGTAACCCCGAAGTACATTATGAAACGGCCTGTATTGCTGTACAAAGTACGGCTTACTAGCAACTAGCAACATTTCCAAATGTTCACACCAAGCTAGTTTACTAGTGCTACTAAAATCAAACATGTTCAATGTTACTAGAACTTTAAATAAAGTAGCTGCTAGTTGTTCATTCCCATTATGCTATTTTTCTTGCTGCTAGTCTAGCTAGTACTATTGTTGTGGGAATAAGGCTTAACCCTTCTGCTACAGGAGGCAATCTCAGTTGCCCTGGTAGTTACCAGCTTTAAAAGTCTATAACAAATGTATTTATGGACTTGTTCGGTTTTTACATCAAATTATGTGCCTGGAATGGCTCTATAATTTCATATAAAACACAATGCAAATGTATTGATAGCAAGATTAAAACGATGGTTGTAAGTTGCAATTTACTTTTGACGTAGTCCTATCTTCAAGATAATGTACTTAAGGAATATTTCATCCATAAGGTTCATAGAACTACCTACTAAATCAGAATAATGTGTAGATACTATAAAATCAAACCTTTTTGTCCTATGTGCAACTGTTGGCATGGTATGCGGAAATTCTGAGAGTAAACATTGTCTTTCTTCGTCAAAGCTCCCTCGACCTGTTTCATAGCCTATTACAAACCCTATCCTTTTACCACTACAACATAATTTTGAATGTGTATTTGTAACTGTATATGTGTTCAATGTCAATACTATTCACATATGTATTGTGAACAAGAGGGTGGGGAATGGCAGTGGGTGAGGAATTTGACAATGCAACACTGTTTGAATATCACAGATTCTGTTCCCACTTGTACTTTTTATGCGTAAATTGCTGTATCTCTGACTAATTTCTAAATAAAATAAAATTTAAGTCAAACCAATCAACGCAGAAAAGAACAGACTTTAATTTGGTGTAGCGTTCACACTTTCCATTTTGTTATAACCTAGTACTTTACAGTATAGACATTCAGCATGTCAAGTTAAATTCAGGGTTTCATATTAATCAAACTCCTGTCCTAAACAATTACCTACCACATTCAGAACGTTTGGAGCTACATTTATTATGCACCACGTCTATTTGTAGGTGGACTTTCACATTGTCATAATTACTTATTAGGTACCTTAAAAACTTTAATTAACAGAATATTTGTGAGGAATAGTTTGAGCAAAACAAATTTTCTTCAACTAATGCCAGAAATTTATAACTTTCTCTCTTAATTTACAACGAAAATTTAATCCAATCGCAATAAGAATGTGAATAAGTATTATTGTGGTTCTGGAGAAACCTGAATGACTCAAATAAACACGGGCATCCACTGAAATTTTCAGTCAGATAATTTAACTTTGTGCAATTAATTAACCGTTAAATATAACATTCCGACCGTGCATCAAATCTAAGAAATAAACAAATTACAAAATAACAGAAATTAAAAAGAATATTAAACATTAAAAGAATTAATAATTTAAACTCGAAAAATTAAAAACTCAAAGAAAAAGGTAGCTAAGGATTCAACGTCGCTTTTAGGTTATATAACCTAAAACCCAATGAAAACATAACCTTTTCATAAATCTTCTTACCTGAATCACCGATTACAAGTACTTTTACTTTATCTATTGCTGCCATTATAAATATCAAACGTTTAGAAAATCTAGGTTTTTACATACTACAAAATTCAAATTATCGCCAACACGCTAAACTGTTTGTTTATAAGCCAACTCACAACACCAGAATGAAAAAAATTCAGGCCACTAACTGACAGTTGTCATGTAACCGAGTAGAAGATAACCTCATTTATTTCATGAGAAATAAGTTTGTGTTATTAGCTCATACTACTGCAATCTCCGCTTCAGGAGTAACTAAAATAAATAAAATAATAAGTAACTAAAATAATTAATAAAATAGTAAATGAACTTTGAATAACCGTATTTGAACAAAATGATAAATTATTTATGTTAAAATACTTGAGGCTACCAAACGAACTACATTATTTTACTAAAATCTTATTAGGAGTTAAAGTTTCGCTATTTTATTTCACAACGAGTGGATTCATTATCAATTAGCTACAAATTTACGGGAAATTTACTGCAAAATCAGCACATTTTAATTCTATTTTTAGTTCGTTGAAGTGATACTGTAATTAGTTATTGCAAACTCCAACAGGTAGCACTTGTAGTCAATACCTTGTCTTATTGTTTGATGTGTTGCAGCCGCTACGTAACTTTTGATGGCAACGTTTGACCACGGTTACGCGCACAATATTTTTTTGTTACCACACCGCACTTGTTCTTACAAATTAACATTGGCTCTTGTATTATTGTGTGCGTAACTTGATAAACTAAAACCACGGTCGTGGTAAATGTATGTAATACAAGAAATCAATGTCGATTCTAAACTACGAGTATATTTCTTTACTGTAAACTGGATTTACGCTAAAATAAGTTCAGCTGAATTTTTGTCTTTGTTTATCTTTTTGTATGTTACGACATCACGCAAGAACCGCTGAACCAAATTCAATTAATGTCTGTGTTTAGGTTCTGGACATTATCGAAATGAAAACAGGCTAAAAATTTTTTAATATCACAAAGTGATGGGGGAGTTCAGACGGAGAGGTAAACAAACAACTGCGAATATCTTCGTTAAAAACCAATCTATCAAAAAATGTTATATTATCGAAATTACGAAACGTTTAAAGACAAATAAGTTCGATTATGTAAAGTTTTTCATTTTTATGCGTAATAACGGAGATATTACCAATTTTATAAAAATAAACATAGCAATATTTTAGAAAACAAATTAAACAGAACAATAAACATAGGTCTACGTGCCGCTGGTATCCATTCCGAAGCTCTGTACCCTACCCCTTCCACCACTACCCAACATTTACTCAACACACCCGTTCTTGTCACATTGTCAAAAACGAAAGTCACCTTAGTTAACCATCGTGGAGTGTTCCAATTGTGATTTACCTTTCATTTCAATTTTTATTGCTCTGTAGCGAATAATTAAATTACCTACAGTTACGTTACACACAGATTTGTGGGAGTTAAACTTCAAAACATCAATTTTCATTGCTTTATATAAATAGTAAATTTATAGTATAATAGTAAATTTAAAATTAATAGAAAATCGACCTCAGTTTGGCTTAAAAATACGGAAAATCACTCTTTCACGGTAAACTAGGCTCTGTAGAGAAAAATGCTCCCAATAAAAGTTGTAGGTAGATGTTTTAATTTCCTATAAATTTTATTATACACTTTTGTCGTAAAATGCATAATAAGGCCGAAATCTTTAAAAAAAAACATTTTTCACACGTTTTCGGGAGAAAAAATAGAAAGCGCTAATTACCGCTTAACTAAGCGTTAAACAAAAAAATGTTTGAAATAAAAGTTGTAGGATTTTGAATACTCTACAACATTTTTTATTAGGCCTATATACAATTTTTGCGCTAAAATTCATATTAAAGCCACAATCTAAAAAAAACCATTTTTTTACGTGAAAACAGCCTCATCAAGAATTTCAGCAAACATAGCGCCTACCCTATCTCATAGAGTATAAAAAATTTAGTAAACCAGGCAATTTTTTAAAAAAATCGTAGGACCAGTTTTTGAGAAAATTGCAAAAAAGTGAAAAATGACACGATAAACTACAACTTCCGGTTGACCGATTTTGATGAAAATGTTCGTGTCGGGTCCGGTAGTGGCATGTGACTTAAGTTTCAAATTTCAAGTGTGACGATATTTTGTTCTTGAGATATTCTATTCACACACAAACGCGCGCGCGCGCAGACCAATCGCTAAAAACATGTTTTGTTGGGTTCAGGGGTCTGAAAACGTGTAGATCCGGTGAAAACTCGTTTCGAAAAATCGACAAGAAAACAATACTTCTTTCCTATATATTCATATAGGCAAGAGAAAAATGAAAAGGATTTCAGAATGCTATCCTGATGTATTCAGGATTGTACATAATGTACGCCTATGTACCCTCTAGAATTTGTATGAAGTCAAATGATAATTGAAAGTAATTTTTAAATGTAATTATTTGTTTAAAAAGTGACATTTTTAATTATTTATTAAGGAAATAAAAGTTAAGAGGCAAAATAGTCTATTATTTCATACTGTTGTTGCCTCTCGTATTTCATTCCCTTCACCTGTTCTTGGACTTGGGAAGTTTTTTAAAACATTATTTTTCTGTAGGTAACGTAAAGAAATTAATTAAAATTAATTTTTGACAACCTTATTTATGTTATATACAGTATAATTAAATTTAAAGATATTTAATATTATTTGTCACAACATAACGTTATAGTCGGTATAGTCTACGTATGTAGCCTATGCAAATTAGATTTTTACTTTCTCTTGCCTATATGAATATATAGGAAGGAAAGTATTGTTTTCATGTCGATTTTTCGAAATCGAGTTTTCACCGGATCTATACGTTTTCAGACCCCCTGAACCCAAAAAACATGTTTTTAGAGATTGGTCTGTGTGTGTGTGTGTGTGTGTGTGTGTGTGTGTGTGTGTGTGTGCGCGCGCGCGCGCGCGTGTGTGTGCGTGCGTGTGCGTGTGTGCGTGTGCGTGTGCGTATGCGTATATGTGTGTGTGTGTGTGTGTGTGTGTGTGTGTGTGTGTGTGTGTGTGTGTGTGTGTGTGTGTGTGTGTGTGTGTGTGCGCGCGCGCGTGCTTGTGTTTGTGTGTGTGTGTGTGTGTGTATGTTTGTGTGTGTGTGTGTGTGCGCGTGTGTGTGTATGTGTGTGTGTGTGTGTGTGTGTGTGTGTGTGTGTGTGTGTGTGTGTGTGTGTGTGTGTGTGTGTGTGTGTGTGTGGACAGAATATCTCAAGAACGGAACATCGTATGAACTTGAAACTTGAAACTTTAGTTACATACCACTACCGGACCCGACACGAACATTTTCATCAAAATCGATCAACCGGAAGTAGTAGTTTATTCGTATAATTTTTTCACTTTTTTGCGATTTTCTCAAAAACTGGTCCTACGATTTTTTTTAAAATCGCCTGGTTTACTCAATTTTTTATTCTCTACAAGATAGGGTAGGCGCCATGTTTGCTGAAATTCTCGGTGAGGCTGTTTTTACGTAAAAACGTTGTGTTTTTAAGATTACGGCTTTAATATAAATTTTAGCGCAAAAACTTATATAATAAAAGTTGTAGAGAATTTAAAAACCTACAACTTCTGTTTCAAACATTTTTTTGTATAACGCTTAGTTTAGCGGTAATTTGCGGTTTTCTGTTTTTTTTTCTCACGAAAACGTGAGAAAAATCGATTTTTTTAACATTTCGGTCTTAGTATGCATTTTACGACAAAAGTGTATATAATTAAATTTATAGAAAATTAAAAGATCTACAGCTTTTATTTCGAGCATTTTTCTCTACAGAGCCTAGTTTAGAGAGAAAGAGTGATTTTCCGTATTTCTAAGCGAAACTGAGTACGATTTTCATTTTGCGTCTTTCACTCATGATTAAAATTAGGTTATGTTTTTGAGGTTAGTTTTTTGTTTATTTCTTATGTTTTATTGCTAATATTAGGTTTATTGTTAATTATTTGCACTGGCAAGAGAAAGTTGTGTGAGTGTTTCACACCAGATTTTTTAAAAGTAAATACCACTTCGGAAACTGTTTTAAGACTTTCGTAAATCATAGTACACTATGTGATCTTGTAGTTGTGTGTTGTTTAGATCATTAGCCAGAAGGCTAGTTTGAATCTCTAGGGCAATGGTTTCCAAAGTGGGGGGGGGGGGGCGCCCCTAACAGAGGCGCGAAGACAAGTTAACCCTTGATATAGCTTTGCCGTCCGGACGACCAGTTCTTTTGCGATTCACGAATCGAGGTTAAGCATCTATCACAAAGTGTACCCCAGTATATCACAGTGCGCTGCGCTATATTTACCTTTTACAAGTAGTATCTATTTTTTTTTTTAATTCCTAATATGTGTACGTTGCAATCTGTTCAATTCAGAACAATAAGCAACCCCATGACCCAATGAGATGAGGATGAAGTGTATGACATGTAAATGAGGTGTAGTCTTGTACAGACTCAGGCCGACCATTCCTGAGAGAGTATGGTTAATTGAACCCCAACCGTCAAAGTACACCGGTAACCACTGTCTAGCATTCAAATCCGTACAAAAGTAACTACCTTTACTAGGATTTGAACCAGGAACCTTCGTCTCCGAAAATCAGCGATTTAACAGCTGTTAAACAGCTGATTTCGGCTACGACTTTTACCTCTAGACCAACCCGGTGGGTTATCTATCTATTTCTGTGAAAAAAACGTTTTCAGCACTACTATCGGTTTCATAATCATAGACACCCGAGTTTGAACCCATGCATCTCCAAAACTATGATCCGGATTTCATACTTTACATCAAAATTTAACTTTTTTTATTCTGCGTTGACCTATAATAAACCTATATTTTTAATGTTGTTTAAAAATTGCCATATCGAGGTTGGAAGACAAAAAGACCCGGTTTTTTTTTGCTACCGCAACAAATTTCATGCGTTTAGAGGCGCGTAACTCTATAACTATTGGACCGAAAAGTTTGAAATTTTAACACAACATAGACAATAATATTCTTACAGCGTGTGCGAAATTCGTACGTTATTTAAATTTTGATTTATTAACAATATTCTGAACCCTTGGTATCTCTGTAACCGCTCGATCATTCGGCACGGGCAAACTATCGTTTTATTCAGCGTAAAAAATTTAGTACAAATATGTTAATAACATGAAATATAGATTGGCCAATGTTGTGGTAGAATTTTTAAAATTTTGAAAAATAGACTGGGTAATGCGGGGGGGGGGCATTACTATCCATGTTGCCAGTTTGTGTACGTGACACCTGTCGGACTGTCTACCTGAATTGACAGACTATATCGTCAGTTCAGGTAGACAGTCAGATTCAGGCAATATGTTATTAACATATTTGTACTAAGTTTTTTACGCTGCATAAAATCGATGTTTGCTCGTAAGCGGGAAGGTCCGGGCGCTTTTTTCGCCCGGATCGCACGGACATAGCTATATCCGTGCGTCTCACTGACCATGTGCCATCAGCAAATCTACATTGATTTATTATGTTTACAGCTATGTCGTTTTATAAACATCCCATTGTATTATTAATTGATTCTTAATAATTATCCTAAATAATAAACATTCATTCTAAATAAGCTATAATACTAGGCCTAAGCTATATTTAGTATCTTTTTTTGTCAACAGCAGTAAACTGAATTACTGCACTCTGACATTTGTAGTGACAGACTAGTTAGTCCGTGAGTTCCGGCGATGCGAGCTTATTATCGTGAGTAGGTAATACTAGTTTTACGGTAATTTCAAATATTATTGTATTTTTAAGGTTTTCATATTTCATTATTTTCAGTAAAGTTATGTTAATTGCAATTAATTGAATTTTAAACAATTCATTATATTTAAGTAATTACATTATTCCTTACTTATTTAGTGTGACGGGTCATGAACTGAATTTTATTACTTAAGTGTTTGTGGTGGTTACATTTTGAGTTACACGCTTGATACGTGTCTTATGGTTTCAGGTTGGCCGATGTAAGTAGGATAGACAGTATACAGTCCTCCGCATGATAGGCGCAATCGTAAATTATAGCGCGTTACCAGTACCTATCGGGACGTAAACCATAGAGGACGTGAAAAGAAAAATACTAAAATAACTACAAAGGCAAGTAAAATTAGCATCAGAAAAATTACATTAGGCAAGTAAATTGTCCATAACAGACAGGTGGAGTAACAAATTATTTACACTCAATCTGTTCGTTGTAGGGCTAAAATAAATATTTCTGTTTCTTATCACATGGTCAGCCAATTAAATGACTGAATCGTTTAAGAACAGAAAAGGTAGAGGTGCAAAAGACACTAATCAGAGTTATCTCCTCTGAAAGTTATAAATTTCATTATACACCCAGACCCTGTGGTGAATGAAGTGAAGGTGTCACTTGCAGAGTAGAAAATTGTGCTTTTCAGAGGGCCCGGCATGCTGATAAACGTACTTTTCCACTCAGTGAGGAAGGCATGGTAAACCACCTTACTCCTCGTTTTACTAGGTAAAACCTCTACAGGTTCAAACCAGCCTTTAGGCTGATGACCTAAACAACAACAGGCAAGTAAAATTGTGCAGGAATTGGCAATGATAACACACATACAGCGTGGAAAGGAACTTATGGAAACTTAAAGGATAAAGATCAAAAACACTTACAACAAAAAAAACCAGCAATCTAAAAGATATTCCAATAAACACTTAACCAAATGGGAGTCCAATATGACGATAACATTGGCAGGCTACTCAACTCACCTACCAACTTGCCATACGGCTGTCGTTTCATATCTACGTACCTGCAACACCCATTATTTTATAGTCCAGCCTCTCTTAGTTTGCTCCTAATGTAAACAAATAATGACGTCACTGAGCATGCGCATTATATCAAAATGTGTACACGCTGATTAAAAAGTAACAACAAAATACTTTCAAAAGTATTTAAATACAAAATACTTTTAAAAGTATTTAAATACAAAATACTTTTAAAAGTATTTTTCTAAATGAAAGTGTTAGGCCTACATCATATCATGATTGATGTTTTTAGTACTTTAAGTACTTATAATTAAAAAAATAGTTAACTTAATAGAAATACGACATCCGTAAAGTCGCAGATTCTAGCGTGCACCCTGTAGTAGGTGGCTTTTGTTTGTTGACAGTAGGAGCAAACTAAGAACGGCTGAACGGTACATCGTTTGTAATTTGCTTTAAATATTCTAACCTACAATTCACTCCCCAATATTACCTTCCATTATTGACGGACCAATACCTGGATGTCTTAAGATATGCCTCAGTAGCCTATCCCTTCTTCTGGTAAGATGTTTCCGTATACACTTCTATTTTCATCCACTCGTCTAAGAACCTCTAAATTAATTATTTTGTCCACCCACCTAATCTTTAACATTTTCCTATAATACCACATTACAAAAGCTTCTATCCTCTTCCTTTCTACAGCCCCTATCACCCACTTTTCACTCTCGATTAGTGCTACACTTTACACACAGTGTTTTTAGAAAATTTTCGTAATCTTTAAATCAATGTTTGTAGTCAGTAAGCTGTTTCATTTCAAAGGCTTTTCTAGCTTGAGCAATTCTACTTTTGATATTACTTGTGCTTCTACTATCCTTTGTTATTTTACTCCCCAGATAGCAGAATTCCCCAACTTCCTGTATGTTTTCGTTACCTACTTTTAAATTTCCCATCTCTTCTAAACTACTCTTGCTGCTGCACAACACTTTCGTTTGGTTCTTATTAATTTTTATGGAGTAATCCTTTCTCATGATCTCATCCATTCCATTTAAGATACCCTCTAGTTCTTTCTTTGTCTCGGCTAATACTACGATATCATCGGTGAATCTCAGAATTTTTATTATTACTTCTTAAATTTTTATTCCTGCGTCTTATTTTCCTTTACTTCATTTATAGCCTCTTCTATATTAAAGTTAAAATCAATTTACTCGTATTAAGAACATGGTCTATTGTTGTAAAGTTAAAAAATCTGGTGTGAAACACTCACACGACTTTCTATCCTGACATTAGTAATAAAACATTAGAAATAAATAAAAAACTAACCTAAAACAACGTAACTAAAGTTAATCATGAGTGAATGATGCAAAATTAAAATCAACCTCAGTTTAGCTTAATAATACGGAAAATCACTCTTTCATGCTAAACTAGGCTCTGTAGAGAAACATGCCCTAAATAAAAGTTGTAGATCTTTTAATTTCCTATAAATGTGATTATATACACTTTTGTCGTAAAATGTAAGGCGGAAATGTTAAAAAATCTATTTTTTTACACATTTTCGTGAAAAAAAATCAGAAAATCGCTAATTATCGCTAAACTAAGCGTTACACAAAAAAATGTTTGAATAAGTTGCAGGTTTTTTTTCTACAAATTATATTTCTTAAAGTTTTGCGTTAGAATGCATATTAAGGTCACAATCTTAAAAACCCCAGTTTTTTCGACTAGAGAAAAGCCTCCCCAAGAATTTCAGCAGACGTGGCGTCTAATCTATCTTGTAGAGCATAAAAATATAGTAAATGAGGTGATTTAAAAAAAAGTCGTAGGAGCCGTTTGGAGAAAATCGCAAAAAGTGAAAAATGACACGAATGAACTACTACTTCCGGTTGACCGATTTTGATGAAAATGTTCGTGTCGTGTCTTCTAGTAGTACCTAACTTAAGTTTCAAGTTTCAACTTTGTAGGACGTTCCGTTCTCGAGATATTGTGTACACACACACACACACACACACACACACACTGACCAAACGCTAAAACCATGTTTTTTTGGGGTTCAGGGGGTCTGAAAACGTGTAGATCTTATGATAACCCGATTTCAAAAAATCGACATGAAAACTATACTTTTCTTCCTATATATTCATATAGGGAAGAAAAAGTAAAAATATAATTCATTTAATCGTTTTTAATGTCGTTTGGAGTAATTTGTTAATCTATTTACATAGATGTACTATGAATCTGTTACAAAACAAGGAAATTCAATACTCTATTAAGAAGTCGCATTGTTATGACGAAGAATAAGTAAAGTATTATAAAGAATCGATTAGTTAAAAAAACATGTGCAGCAAATGAGTACCTCACTGATTACGATTATTTGTAGCAAAATTATTTAAAAATTTATAATCAATAGTTGATAAATTAGATGTAAATTTTTTCTGTGCTTTAAACGCAGTTGATACGGTAGGATTTATTTCTGAGCAAAAATTATAATTGGAATTATTGATTTATAAATACAGTGGTCATTACGAATTTTTTTTTCTACATTATAATAAGTTTAAATTCCAATTAAATAATTTATTGGCCCTAAATAATAATTATTCTCATGCTTTTGTTGTTTAGGTCATCAGCCGATAGGCTGGTTTGAACCTCTAGAGGCTTTACTAAGTAAAAGGAGAAGTGAGGTGGTTTACCATTGCCTTCTCGCTGAGTGTAAAAGTATGCTTATCAGTATGCCAGGCCCTCTGAAGAGCATCAAGTTTCCAGCTTGCAAATAACACCCTCACTTCATTCACCACAGGGTCTGGCTGTATAATGAAAATCATTACTCTCAGACGTGATAACTGATTAATGTCTTTACACCTGTACCTCTTCTGTTCTTAAATGATTCAGTCATATAATTGACTGACCATGTGATAAGAAACAGAACTATTTTTTTGTAGCCCTGGAACTAGCAGATCGAGTGCAAACAATTTAACACGCCACTTGCCTGTTATGGGGATAATAATAATAATTATTATTTCATTGAATAATTTCGGAGTTGTACCGCGATGCTTCTTGCAACTCTAGAATAATAAAAGTAAGACTTTTTATGATAGAATAATTTCTTTAGAATGTTTTCTGGCTTGTGACATGAAGAAATACATACTGAACGTATTATAGCGTATTATAAAATAATACATTGAACTGGATTGGGCATGCTGATAAGCATATTTTTCCACTCGGTGAGGAAGGCAGGGTAAACCACCTCACTCCTCGTTTTACTTAGTAAAGCCTCTAGAGATTCAAAACATCATTACGGCTGATGATCAAAACAACACTGTTGTTTTAATTTAATTATAACAAATAATATAGAAAACATTCTAAGAACTACTTCATAAAAATTATTAGCATGGCAAATTCAAATCATTGAACAAAGTGGACCAGCAATTCTTCTTCTTCTTCAAGTGCCGTCTCCGCGTCGGAGGTTGGCGATCATCATTGCTATTCTAACTTTCGAAGCAGCTGCTCGGAACAGTGACGTGGAGTTGAGACCAAACCAATCTCTCAAATTCTTCATCTAGGACGCTTTCCTTCTGCCCGGCCGGCGCTTTCCTGCTATCTTTCCTTCCATTATCAGCTGAAGAAGTCTGTATTTCCCGTTTCGAAGAACATGGCCGAAGTACTGCAGTTTTCGTCGCTTGATGTCGTATAGCAGTTCCATCTCCTTGCCCATCCGAGTCAGTACGTCCGTGTTTCGTACTCTGTCGGTCCACGATATACGGAGCATGCGGCGGTATAGCCACATCTCAAACGCCTCCAGCCTCCTTTCTAGAAGTTTCGTTAGTGTCCATCCTTCCTGCCCGTAAAGAAGTACAGGAAGTACGTAGCACCTCAGAATTCGGAGCCTCGTGTTGAGACTAAGATCACGCTGGCACAATAGATGTTTTAGTTTCGTGAACACCGCTCTGGCTTGCTCGATACGCACTTTAACTTCCTGACCGTAGTCCCATTTGTCATTTAGGCAGCACCCAAGGTATTTGTACGTGTGCACCTGTTCAATGGCGGAGCCAGCGAGTGTGATTCCTGCGTTTACCTCCTCTTCACCGATCACCATGAACTTGGTTTTACGTATATTCATCCGTAGTCCGTATGCATTGCTAATTGTGTTGACGCGTTCCAGCAACACTTGGAGATCTTCCTCGCTATCTGCAATCAGCGCTGTATCGTCGGCATATCTCAGGTTGTTGATGCCCTCTCCATTCACTATAATGCCTTCTCTGCATCCATCCAAAGCTTCCGACAAAATAGCCTCCGAATATAAGTTGAAGAGCATTGGTGAGAGCACGCATCCCTGTCTAACCCCACGGCGGATTTGCACTTCCTCCGACAGCTCCTCCCCCACTCGCACCTTGGCACATTGGTTCCAATATAGGTTGGCGATAATTCTTATGTCGCGATCGTCGAGGCCCACTCGTTGCAAAATTTCTAGCATCCTGTCGTATAGTACTTTGTCGAATGCCTTCTCGTAGTCAATGAAGCACAGGAATACGTTCTTGTTCATATCTCGGTAAGCAAATACTGACATTTTATAATATAAATTTTTTTATTACCAAAAAATCTTACCTACAATAAAAAAAATGTAAAATTACTAATTTATTATTTTACATATTTTAGTAAATATGAAAAATCAATTAATAGACTATGTTTTAAATCAATTTTTTTCAATGGCTTGTTTTTACCGAAATGTTGAACCGTATGCTTTAAATTTTATGAATTAATTATAATCCTTACTAAAATTGTATTAGTTTAACTAATCAATTTTTTAAATATTATTTTAAAGTTAAAGATCAGTGTTTTTGTTTGTTGTTTATTATTAACCAAATTGTCAAGTGAGTTAATTATTTGTAATTGTATCGCAAACTCTAAAAGTGAAAGGAAAAAATACTTGCGTAACTTTTTTTGTTTCATTTTATATAAAGTTATTGTCTTAACGCAAAATCCAACTCCCCCTGACGTTCAGACCACCATGAGCGGTAGGCCTATTACTTGAGAGATAAATATTTTTGGTTTTTGGTTTACAAGTTTGTATTTTTATTTTAAGTTTTTTTTTTTTAGCTATTATTTGTTATCGGGAACTGTACATTTTTGAGAACTACTCTATTTGATCGCTGCTTTTGGCTGTATTTTTTTGACGTGGATTAGACATGAGTTTGAACAGGGACCCCCAGTAGAGTTTGTTCATGGATGACTGTCAACTGATCACCATACAAAGTCGCTTGCCCAACCGGTGTTACTTAACAAATAATAGCGACTTTCTACCAGCTGACTGACTGGGCTGGCCCGAAGGCCTATTTTAAGTTAGCATTTATTTTAATGAAAATTACTGTATTTTGTTCAATAAAGGCAAGCATTATTATTATTATTATTATTATTATTATTATTATTATTTTATTGGACACCGTTCGGTTCATTAACGACGCTACGTATTTAAATTTGAATTCAGTACTATACATATGTAGTTTTGAAATACATTACAGTAATAACGAAATTAAATTAAAAAAAAAAAAAATCGAATCCGTTTCGGTAATAAAGGTTACGGTTGAGCGGGGTTTGGATAAGGAGGGTTTTAGTGTACTTGTGATTTAAAAATTCCGATATTAGTGGTTAAAAATGATTGATGATTTAGTTGATAATATTTTTGGAAAACATTATAAATTTTTAAAATAAATGATTTATTAATGTAAAAAGTATATTTTTGTTGGCAGAATAGCATCAATCTTGAGTGTTGTACGAAACGGTTTTATGTAGGGGATAAATATACATGCTAGGCCTATTTTATCAGAGAGACGGATAACTGTCATTTATATTAATGTATTATTTAATTTGTTTATCAAAATTGCACTGTGGCATCAGGACGTTAACTAAAGGGATCCTTTGTTACGTAATCCGTATGTATTGTTTGTGGATGCGTATGATTGTGCGTACGAGTGTGTATTTTTTAGCGGTGGTGTAGTTTCAAATAAAAGGGATGGACTTCCTCATTAACGTCCGGGCTACAGGTGCCCCTCTTCACGTTTATATACGCTTCTCCTCCCCAGTTAGCCCCTCTCATCCCGTAGCTCTAAGCTCTATCAGTCAGCTGCTCGGGATGCCAGTTGTGCCGCGTCGCGACGCTCAGTTTACTCCTGGCGACGACGCCTCCCGTTAGCTCTCTAACGTATGTCATTACGGTATCAAGATGAGGGCCGTACTCATGAAAATACGACAAATTTCAGACTCTGTAAGTAATTATCTTTCCTTATTAAAAAAATAAAATTACGTATTTACCATATTGTTACTTTTTATACCGTAAAATATTTTAAATAATTTTCCCAAACCAAAAAATATTTCCCAAAGTTTACAACACCAAAATACTTACAATCAATTATTTTTTTTAAATATCTAATTTTTATTCATGATTATAAATAATTAAATTATATTTTAAATGAAAATTTATAACCCTGTAACCCGAAAAAATAATATCTATTTGTCTTAATTTACAGTATATGATTTACCGGCTTATATATTTGCACTATTTTTACTTAGATTAATACATTAATTTTATTGCTCGCCTCTCATCATGCGGTGGTCCTGGGTTCCAATCCCACATGACATATTTTCATACGTTACAAAAAATCATTTCATCCTCCACTGTACAAAGTTACACCCCAACGTCGTCGCTAATGACCGTTGCAGTTGATACGACGTTAAATAAATAAATAAAAAAATATATTTATTCAGTTTTCCTTTATTTTATTTAAAAACCATCCTTCATTAAAAAGTATTTTTAAGTTTTAATCATTTATGATGTACTTTGTAAAAGACACTAGTCAAAGTTATCTCCTCTGAAAATAACGAATTTCATTATACAGCCAGACCCTGAGGTGAATGAAGTGAAGGTGTCATTTGCAGGGTGCAGAGTAGATGCTTTTCAGAGGGCCTGGTATGCTGATAAGCATAGGCTACTTTTGTACTCGGTAAGAAAGGCTATGTTAGACCACCTCCCTCCTCGTTTTTACTTAGTAAAACCTCTAAAGGTTCAAACCAGTCTTTCGGCTGTTGACCTAAGCAACAACAATGTACTTTACTACAAATAGAATATCAAATGCATGAGTTGCCGGCTTTTCCTGTTTACAACTTATTTCAAACCTTGACAATATTTTGTTATTTTAAGAAAATTAAACCAAGTATCGATTATTTCAATAATTTAACTTTTTAGAATTGTTTGTTTTGTAATTGAGCCACATGTAGCCAACTGGAAGTCGTGGCTAGTAAATTCCGAGCTGTACATATTGTATATTATGTGAAAATGTAAGAGGGATGCCATAACAGGCAGGTGGAGTGTTAAATTATTTGCACTCGATCTGCTAGTTCCAGGGCTACAAAAAATAGTTCTGTTTCTTATCACGTGTTCAGCAAATTATATGACTGAAGAACAGAAGAGGTATAGGTTTAAAAGAAACTTCTTCTTCTCAGAATGCCTCTCCGTTCCGAAGGCAGGCGACCATTATGGCAATGCTTACCTTAATGGTAGTTATCCGAAAGAGTTCTTCTGAGCTTTTGTTAAACCATACCCTTAAATTGGCCAAACATGAAATTCTTCTGCGTCTTGGTTCCCTTCTACTGACGATTTTTCCTTGAGAATGCATTGGAGCAATTCATACCTGCACTTATCTTTCATGATGTTGTTTAGGTCGTCAGTCAAAAAGCTGGTTTAAACCTGTAGAGGTTTTACTAAGTAAAACGAGGAGTGAGGTGGTTTACCATTACCTTCCTCTCTGAATGGAAAAGTATGCTTATCAGCATGCCGGGCCCTTTGAAAAGCATCTACTCTGCACCCTGCAAATGACACCTTCACTTCATTCACCGCAGGGTCTGGCTGTATAATGAAATTCATTATTTTCAGAGGAGATAACTTTGACTAGTGTACTTTACAAAAGTACCTACATTATAAATGATTAAAACTTAAAAATACTTTTTAATGAAGGATGGTTTTTAAATAAAACAAAGGAAAACTGAATAAATATATTTATTTATTTATTTACTCTGCAAATGATACCTTCACGTCATTCACCACAAGGTCTGGCTGTATAATGAAATTCATTACTTTCAGAAGAGATAACTCTGATTAGTGTCTTTTACACCTCTACCTCTTCTATTCTTAATGATTTAGTCATTTAATTGGCTGACCATGAGATAAGAAACAGAACTATTTATTTTAGCCCTGCAACGAACAGATTGAGTGTAAATAATTTGACACTCCACCTGTCTGTTATGGGCAGCTCTCATGATATGACTGTGATATTGCAGCTTTCGCGCCTTCACTGTGCTGACCTTTACAATTCTAGTAACCAATTAAAATTCTGCTGACCTATTTTAAAATACACTAATCAGAGTTATCTCCTTTAAAAATAATGAATTTCATTAAACAGCCAGACCCTGGGGTGAATGAAGTGAAGCTGTCATTTGCAGGGTGCAAAGTAGATGCTTTTCGGAGGGCCTGGTAACCTGATAACTATAGGCTACTTTTGTACTCAGTGAGGAAGGAAATGGTAAACCACCTCTCTCCTCGTTTTACTTAGTAAAACCTCTAAAGCATTGATTCTCAACCTTTTTTGCTCCGCGACCCCTAAATAGTAAAAATTAAAAAATTAATATTTCGCGACCCTCCCCCCGATAATTGTAGAAAGCCTTAATACTAATAATTGAATTTTGACTGTAATTATAAATGTAAAATGTTTTTTTAATATTATATAATCAAACTGCACTAATTTTATTCTTTTAAGAATATACAGACAGTAAAAAAAAAAAAAAAAAAAAATGGAGTACAACTATTGGTATTATTTTATTATGCTGCGTTTATATTTTTATAGTAGCGACGTGTATGAACGTGTAGATTTGGCTTGCTCGACGATATGAATTTGGAAATTTAGTCACAGAAGTATTGAAAATATTAATACCTTTCTCCACATCTTATATCTGTGAAAGGGGGTTTTCCTCTATGGTTGCTCTAAAAACTAAATGTAGGAATCGTATGTTATCACTAGAGAACAATTTACTTTTATATGTTTCTAACGAAGATCCACGTATGAAGAAAATTTTAAATGAAAAACAAATGCAACCATTACATTAATAATTAATTAATGATTCATTTCTTTTTTTAAAAGTATGTGTACTTTTTGCATGTAAAATTTTTTAAAGTAAGTTTATATTTCTCATAAAATGATTAAATGATCTTATTATTGTTTCGCGACGCCCCTATAATATCACCACGATATCACAAAAACGATATAATATCACCCCTTATAATATCACCACCCCCAGGTTGAGAATCACTGCTTTAGAGGTTCAAACCAGCCTTTCGGCTGCTGACCTAAACAACAGCATGTAACAGGAATAAATTCATTATTTTCAGTTCTTTTTACTTTCTCTTGCCTATATGAATATATAGGAAGGAAAGAATTGTTTTCATATCGATTTTTCACCGGATCTACCGTTTTCAGACCCCCTGAACCCAAAAATCATGTTTTTAGCGATTGGTCTGTGTGTGTGTGTGTGTGTGTGTGTGTACACAAAAAATCTCAAGAACGGAACATCGTATGAACTTGAAACTTGAACGTAAGTTACATGCCACTACCGGACCCGACACGAACATTTTCATCAAAATCGGTCAACCGGAAGTAGTAGTTAATTCGTGTAATTTTTCACTTCTTTGCGATTTCCTCAAAAACTGGTCCTAAGATTTTTTTTAAAATCGCCTCATTTACTTAATTTTTTATGCTCTACAAGATAGGGTAGGCGCCATGTTTGCTAAAATTCTTGGTGGCTGTTTTCACGTAAAAAAAGTGTTTTTTTAAGATTACGCTTTAATATGTATTACAGCGCAAAAATTTATATAATAAAAAATGTAGAGAATTTAAAATTCTACAACTTTTATTTTAAACATTTTTTTGTATAACGCTTAGTTTAGCGGTAATTTGCAATTTTCTGTTTTTTTCTCACGAAAACGTGTAAAAAATCTATTTTTTTAAGATTTCGGCCTTAGTATGTATTTTACGACAAAAGTGTATGTAATAAAATTTATAGGAAATTAAAAGATCTACAACTTTTATTTAAAGAATTTTTTTTTGTACACAGCCTAGTTTAGCGTGAAAGAGCGATTTTCCGTATATTTAAGCCAAACTGAGGTTGATTTTCATTTTGCGTCTTTCATATTATATGATTACAATAAGGTTATGTTTATTGAGGTTTGTTTTTTGTTTATTTCTAATGTTTTATTACTAATGTTAGGTTTATTGTTAATTATTTACATTGGCAAGAGAAAGTTGTGTGAGTGTTTCACACCAGATTTTTTATTATTGTAAACAACTAGATCCCGAAAGAATCCGGAATAAACATCACAATATAATTTAACTTTTAAATATACAAAATTAAATGTATTAATTAAATTTATTTTAGGTAAAATATAATATCAAAATTAGATAAGTATTGTTTAACAGTTATGTGTGTATCATAGGTCAAGTGTTTGTATCTTTCCGTGGTTTTTTTTCTGTTTTGTGACACGGCCATAAAATAATTTAAAAGCGATAAGATACGTTAACGGTTGTATCAATGTGAATGTAGTTGCGTTTGTGCCTGATTTATATATTTACCACATAAAAATTTAAAGAGAGGGAGAGAGAGAGAAGGAAGGAACAAAAAATGAATGAACCGTATGTAATAAAAAGAGATAAAAGTAAAATTGTTATCAGAAATGTTATGAGTGGGGATCGAGTCGAAGCAAATTCAATTTGATAAACTTATACTCTTGAATAATGTGTACAATAATAGGTAGTGTAAATTATTAACTTGTATTGGCATACAGTGCAGTTCTTGACGGTTATTATTGTAAATAATAGTTTATCTCAGTGAATTTGATTATTATTACTTTTTTTATTTGTCAATACGAGATAAAATAATAAATTAAACAGTTTTTTGGTAAGTTTAATTTTGTTTAATAATGTATTATCATTATAAAGTAGTAATTAATTACGTATCAAACAATAAAAATATTTTAATGATGCGAATAATCAATTAATTTTTCAATAAACTAACGATTGCACCAGTGCTGCGCGCGGGATAATTGCAAACCTATTAAGTGGTTTAAGTATCACATGTGTTGGTTACAATATTGTAATAGCGTATTTTAAAAATACTAGCATGCCCCGCGCGGCTTCGCACGCGAAACATGTGTAGGGTCTAATCAGTTTTTACTTTCTCTTGCCTATATGAGTATATAGGAAGGAAAGTATTGTTTTCACATCGAGTTTTCACCGGATCTACACGTGTTCAGACCCCCTTAACCCCAAAAAAATATTTTAACGATTGGTCTGTGTGATTCTGTGTGTGTGTGTGTGTGTGTGTGTGTGTGTGTGTGTTTGTTAACAAAATATCTCAAGAACGGAGCATCGTACGAACTTGAAACTTAAGTTATATATTACTAGAGTACTCGACACGAACATTTTCATCAAAATCGGTCAACCGGTAGTAGTAGTATATTAGTGTCATTTTTCACTTTTTTGCTATTTTCTCAAAAACAGCTCGTACGATTTTTTTTAAAATCGCTTCATTAACTACATTTTTTATGCTCTACAAGATAGGGTAGGCGCCATGTCTGCTGAAATTGTTGGGAGGCTGTTTTCTCGTAAAAAAATGATTTTGTTAAGATTGCGGCTTTAATATGGATGTAAGCATAAAAATGTAATTATAAAAGTTGTGGAGAACTTAAAAAACTACAATTTTTATTTCAAATTTTTTTTTGTTACACTTAGTTTAGCAGTAATTAGCGATTTTCTATTTTTTTCGCGAAACTGTGTAAAACAAAATAATTTTTTTAAGATTTCAGCCTTAATATGCATTTAACGACAAAAGTAATTATAATCAAATTTATAGGAAATTAAAAGATCTACAACTTTTATTTAGAGCATTTTTCTCTACAGATCCGATTTTAGCGTGAAAGAGTAATTTTCCGTATTTTTAAGCCAAACTGAGGTTGATTTTCATTTTGCATCTTTCACTCATGATTAAAATTAGATTATGTTTATTGAGGTTAATTTTCTGTTTATTTCTAATGTTTTATTACTAATGTTAGGTTATACTGTTCATTATTTGCATTGACAAGAGAAAGTTGTACGAGAGTTTCACACCAGATGTTTTTTCTATGATTACTTAGTATTTTATTTATGGGCTATCAGAGGTTGGCAAAAAGAACCTCGTAAAAATACACTTATTTCTTATGCAGATTAAAATATTTTTATGTAAGCAAAACTTACAAATTGTAAAAATATAATTATGCACGGTCATTTTGTATAAATTAATACAAGTACATGGAATTTAACAAAATACGGACTTACTGACAATACAATTATTACAGTATTGTATTATTTTCTACAGTCGCCATAAATCTGTAAATCGTTTACGTAAATTGCTGAGATGAATTTATAATCATACTAGCAATCCACGCTCGCTACGGTTCACGGTAAACTAAACTTAAAGTGTGTAACTTCTCACACAACTTTACATGTTGAAACCCAAATCACTACTGTTGTTGTTGTTGTTTAGGTCATCAGCCGAAAGGTTTGAACCTCCAGAGGCTTTTACTAAGTAAAACGAGGAGTGAGGTTGTTTACCATTGCTTTCCTCATCAAGTGGAAAAATATGCTTATCAACATGCCGGGCCCTCTGAAAAGCATCTTTTTTCCACCCTGCAAATGACACTTTCACTTTATTCACCACAGGGTCTGGCTGTATAATGAAATTTATTACTCTCAAAGGAGATAACTCTGGCTAGTGTCTTTTACACTTCTACCACTTCTGTTCTTAAGGGGATACGGGAATCCTATACCGTACAATGTTAACATAAGGAACATTTTCTCAACTCTCATTGGCCAGATCATTCCCAAATTTTGTGTCCCTGTCTAGAGTACTTTTATATAGATTGTGTCATAGGGGTTTTGCCATTTTCCAATTTTTGTCGTAGGAAAAAATATTTCCATACGCAACTCTAATGAATATAAAAATGATCATTAGTTAACACATAAAATTATAATGGGAATGATTAGAAGGAAATGCCCATGATGCAAGATGTATAGGGTGATTCAAAAAGAGCGCCGGTTTTGATATATCAAATTAAGAGATTTATTTTATTGAAAAACTGAAAATAAATACATCAACAAGTTCATCTTACCTTCCGATTTCATGTATGAAAAATGATGTCATGCATGTGTCCTCCTCTACTGCGCTGGCACGTATCAACTCTGTCCATGAAATTGGATATTACTGCTTGACAAGTTTCGACTTCCATTTGCCCGATAACCCGTCGAATTTCCTCCTTCAAGTCATTGATGTTTCGGGGTTTATTGGCATACACCAATGACTTCAGATGACCCCAAAGATGAAAGTCACAAGGCGTCAAGTCACACGACCTTGGTGACCATTGATGGTCGGAATTACGAGAAATGATGCGATCCTGGAACCGTTCACGGAGCAACAACATTGTTTCTCGTGCAGCAACTGAATTTTATACGGGTGATATTGGAGATCGTACAGAAGAATTCTCCGTACAGAAGAACATCGTAAACCCAATTGTTGAGAACGGCGACGTATTGATTTTGCTGGGCTAACAGCCACACTGTTACGAACCAACGCAACGTTCTGCTCAGTTCGGCCAGAACGACGACGTCCAGAACTTTTAAGGTCGACTGTTGAACCCGTCTCAAAAAACTTTTTCATGAGCCTGCGAACTGTTGATTCATTCGGTGCTTCATTACGTCCTAGAGTACCGCGAAGTCGCCTGACAGTAGCCGCATAACTCTCTCCACTCTGGTAAAATGTTTTGACGATTAACACTCGTTGTGCAA
Organism: Catonia carolina; assembly: GCA_035578175.1. Lineage (NCBI taxonomy): Eukaryota > Metazoa > Arthropoda > Insecta > Hemiptera > Achilidae > Catonia > Catonia carolina. Next base: position 43,048,837 of record JAQMRL010000006.1, on the reverse strand, counting down.
TAGTAAACTTCTCCATGGTTAGACACAGACTGCGAGAGTACTACACTGCGAACAAGAGAAACTACAACTGAATCGTCAATCGGAATGTTCTCCGAAATAGAAATGAGGTCTAACAATGTTGCCAACCGATAAACAAAAATTTACCAGCCGTTTAAAAACCGGCGCTCTTTTTGAATCACCCGTTATTTTGATAATATAGACCTACCTTTACAATTTCACCATATTCGGTTCAGCGGCTGCTGAGAAAATGTTCCTTCAGTGCTAAAAAATTCAGTTTATAGGAGTATAAAACTAACTGAAAATTTTACGTACACAAAACAAATTTTAGCCGGCCGCATTGGCGTAGTTGGTAACGTGCTCGCCTCTCATCATGCGGTCTTGGGTACGAATCCCATTCAGGTATGGCATATTTTCATACGTTACAAAAAATCATTTCATCCTTCACCGTCTGCATTAGCAGTAATTGCAGAAGAGTTGGGCGTTAAATAAAAAAAAAAAAACAAATTAACTATATGGTTATACAACCCAAACATTCAAAACAACAAACAGCTGCTTTTTGATGTACTTAAACAACAGTACAACCAACATAATACGCATAAAAATACCTTCAAATTAAAAAAAAACATGTAACGACTTTTTTTTAACGTCCGAATGTTCTGCAATTACTGCTAATGCAAAAGGTGAAGGATGAGATTTTGTAACGTATGAAAATATGCCGTGCCTGAATGGGATTCGAACCCAAGACCGCATGATGAGAGGCGAGCACGACCTATAGTCAAACTAAAGTTACAAGTAATAAAAATGCCAGAAAAATTAAGAAAACCAATCAGCTTTAGCAAAATTTATAAAATTCATAACTCTTTTTAAAAATTCGCAAATAAAATTTTTACATTTATTATTTACAAGGAAGATTTGAACTATGTTACAAGTGAAAAAAGAAAAATGGTCAAAACTTAAAATTTCAGACTCCCGTGTGCCCTTAAATGTTTCAGTTATATAATTGGCTGACCATGTGATATGAAAAATAACTATTTTTTGTAGCCCTGGAACTAGCAGATCGAGTGCAAATAATTTAACACTCCACCTGGCTGTTATCGACAAAAATCACAACTATACAAATAAAACAAATCACTATTGGAAATATTCATTTTGTTAAGATCATTATGAATCACTAGTGGAAGGGAAGAAATACGATTTTAGAGTAACTGGGATTTGTATTATAAAAAAAAATTAAATGCAATTCACTTTTTAAGAAATACTTATTTTAACATAAGTAAATTTTTAAAATTAATTATGAAATTGTTTTAATGGGTAATTACGCTGACGATACATCAATTATGACCAATAAAGATTACAACACTGTTACGTTAACACTAAAACATTATCTAAACTTAATTTTTCACTGGTTTAAACTATGGAAAATTAAATTGAATGAAAAAAAATCTGGTATGAAACACTCACACAACTTTCTCTTGCCAATGCAAATAATTTACAATATAATTTAACATTAGTAATAAAATATTAGAAATAAACAAAAAACTAACCTCAATAAACATAACCTTATTTTAATCATGAGTGAAACACTCAAAATGAAAATCAACCTCAGTCTGGCTTAAAAATACGGAAAATCACTATTTCACGCTAAACTAGGCTCTGTAGAGAAAAATACGTTAAATAAAAGTCGTAGATCTTTAAATTTCCTATAAATTTGGTTATATACACTTTTGTCATAAAATGCATACTAAGGCCGAAATCGAAAAAAAATCGATTTTTCACACGTTTTCGTGAGAAAAAATCAGAAAATCGCTAATTACTGCTAAACTAAGCGTCATACAAAAAAATGTTTGAAACAGAAGTTGTAGGTTTTTAAATTCTCTACAACTTTTATTATATAAGTTTTTGCGCTAAAATTTATATTAAAGCCGTAATCTTAAAAAAACAACGTTTTTACGTTAAAACAGCCTCACCGAGAATTTCAGCAAACATGGCGCCTACCCTTTCTTGTAGAGAATAAAAAATTGAGTAAAATAGGCGATTTTAAAAAAAATCGTAGGACCAGTTTTTGAGAAAATCGCAAAAAACTGAAAAATTATACGAATAAACTACTACTTCCGGTTGACCGATTTTGATGAAAATGTTCGTGTTGCGTCCGGTAGTGGTATGTAACTTAAGTTTCAAGTTTCAAGTTCGTACGATGTTCCGTTCTTGAGATATTCTGTTCACACACACACACACACACACACACACACGCGCGCGCGCGCACACACGCACGCGCACACACACACATACACACACACACACGTACACACACACACACACACACCAATCGCTAAAAACATGTTTTTTGGGTTCAAGGGGTCTGAAAACGTATAGATCCGGTGAAAACTCGATTTCGAAAATCGACATGAAAACAATACTTTCCTTCCTATATATTCATATAGGCAAGAGAAAGTAAAAATTACACGATATTACTTTTACACTTCGTCGGAAAACTTGTCCACCCGTATACTATAACAGACTTGGACGAGTACTTGAAATAAGTTATTGAAACATCTTACCAGAAGAAGGGATTGGCTAGGGGGCTTATCTTAAGACATCCAGGTATTGCTCTATCAATTATGGAGGGTAATATTAAGGGAGGGAATTGTAGGGAAAGGCAAAGGTTAGAATATTTAAAGCATATTACAAAAGATGTAAGGTATTGCAGGTATGTTGATAAGAAACGACTTGCGCAAGATAAAACAGCTTGGAGAACTGCATCAAACCAGTCAAGAGATTGATGACAAAAAACTCAACTAAAAATTTTTACTCATTGTTACTCTTTTAGTAGCTCCACAGCCCTTAGTAGGCTTTGGGTTCCAATCCTCTTTGCTAGTTTCTAGCACCCTCCGTCCTCTCGCACCTATCAAAATCAAATCTTTTATAACATCGTCCGTCCTTCTTATTAAGGCACTTTTCTTTTGTTATACATTATTTTCTTTCATATGACATTCACCATCCTCTTTGACTTTATTATTACCTCAAAGAGGCCTAACCATCTAAATCTTTTGACATTTATAAAACGGACTATATCCCTGCCTTCTATAAGAACATTCAGTTCTTCAATTTTATGTAACTTCTACTGATCTCCTCTTTTTACTGGCCCAAACATTCTTTACAAATCAATTTTACTATTGAAGAAAAATGCAAGACAATATCACTTAATATAAGTAACTTCGTAGCAAATATTTCAGAACCTTATTTTTAGCTTTAGAATTTTCTAAATTACTTAACTTTCCTGTAGAATCATTCTTTATATTAACTTTTTACTTTAATACAAAACTTTCATAAAACAAGAAAATTTTGTTAATAGAATAATTTAGATGACGATTATATTAGAAGCCTGAAAAAAACAATGGAATAGAGACCTTTCGTGAATCGTCTTGAGGGGTTACCGCTAGGCGACTACTTCACACAAGTAACACCTGGACAATTATATAAAACTACTGACATTATAACTTTTTGATGTGTTAAAATGTTACGAAATCAGTTTTTTACTTTCTCTTGCCTATATGAATATATAGGAAAGAAAGTATTGTTTTCATGTCTATTTTTCGTAATCGAGTTTTCACTGGATCTACACGTTTTCAGACCCCTGAACCCAAAAAACATGGTTTTAACGATTGGTCTGTGTGTGTGTGTGTGTGTGTGTGTGTGTGTGTGTGTGTGTGTGTGTGTGTGTGTGTGTGTGTGTGTGTGTGTGTGTGTGTGTGTGTGTGTGTGTGTGTGTGTGTGTGTGTGTGTGGGTGTGTGTGTGAACAGAATATCTCAAGAACGGAACACCGTACGAACTTGAAACTTAAAACTTAAGTTAGGTCCCACTAAAAAACCTGACACGAACATTTTCATCAAAATCGACCAACCGGAAGTAGGTAGTAGTTTATTCGTGTTATTTTTCACTTTTTTGCGATTTTCTCAAAAACGGCTCCTACGACTTTTTTTTAAATCGTCTCATTTACTTCATTTTCATGCTCTATAAGATAGCGTAGGTGCTATGTCTGCTGAAATTCTTGGGGAGGCTGAGCTCTCGTAGAAATTTTTTTTAAGATTGCAGCTTTAATATGCATTTTACGGCAAAAATGTACATAATAAAAGCTGTAGAAAATTTTAAAATCTACCACTTTTATTTCAACCATTTTTTGTATAAGGCAAACAAAAGCTCTCTGTTACACGTCGGAAAAAAATATTAGGCTACATTTTATTTTTCTTATGTGACAGGTGCACATTATCAATTTATTATCGCGCGACCTGTCCATCTGCACTTGACATTACCGACCGCTGCCGGCGGTGTCTGTGTGTTCCTCTGCTTTGTTTACTTACCCCTAGCTAAAGCAAGAGCGGCAGGTGACGTAGAGAACGGTTAGGCCTTAACGCGATAACGGTGGAGTCTTATCATCACGTCACTCTCGCGTCACGTCCATCCATCAAAGATGTCGGTGAGAGATGATTGTGCGTGTGTGTGTGTGTGTGTGTGTGTGTGTGTGTGTGTGTGTGTGTGTGTGATTTGAACCGTCCGTTTTACGTTAGCTTCGTAATTGTAGATAATTAAAATTTATATTTTGCGTGTTTTTTTGAGGTTAGTTTTTTGTTTATTTCTAATGTTACATTACTAATATTAGGTTATATTGTTCATTATTTGCATTGGCAAGAGAAAGTTGTGTAAGTGTGTTTCAAACCAGATTTTTACTTAAATCAAGTCAAAAATGATTATATATTAAAAAACCTTATAAATATTTTTTTTAAAACATTTTTCAAGGTTATATTTCTCTTTTAAATATTTTACCATCTATAATCAGGATAACAAATTTGAACTAATACTCGTACATTATATATGTGGTAATATTTCAACAAGCTCTTTAATTTTCAACGTAGCATACACTAATCAATGCATTTACAATACGTTGCTGTTTGGAGAGGAAATTATTAATTAAAATCATTTACTCCATGTGGATGTAATATGCACTAACATGCAATGGAGATTTATCGTATCAATTTCAATTATAACCGACAATAGTCATTTACATCAGTAATCAATGCCAATGTTTTATGGACTGCATCACTATATCAACATTTTGAGGGGCTGCAGAAGGGTTAAATTATATTAAATAACTTTATTAAGCTCGCTTAGCAATCATTAACTGTGGTGTTACTCTTTCAATCCTATACTATCTACAGATTAAACTACTCATAACAGGCAGGTGGAGTGTTGAATGTACTCGATCTGCTAGTTCCAGGGCTACAAAAATACAAAAAATAGTTCTGATTCTCATAACATAATCAGCCTATTATACGAGGCGTGTTCAGAAAGTAAGTACCGTTTTTAAAAAAAACAAGTAAAACAATTTTTTTTCAACACAATTTTATTTCTACATGAAAGCCCAACCTTAAACTATTTTTCGACATAGTTTCCACCGATGTTCAAACACTTGTCGTAGCGGGTGATAAATTTGTCTATACCCTCTTCGTAGAAGGTTCCCACCAACGAATGTAGCCACGACTCCACGGCAGTTTTCACTTCATCGTCGGTTTCAAAGCGTTGGCCGCCTAGCTCGCGCTTCATGTGGAGAAACAAGTGGTAGTCAGACGGTGCCAAGTCCGGGCTGTAGGGCGGGTGATTGAACCGCTCCCAACGAAATTGTCGAACTAATGTTTAAATGTCACCAGCGGTATGGGGCCGAGCATTGTCATGGAGCAACACAATTCCGTTACTGAGCATTCCTCTCCGTTTGTTTTGAATTGCCCGCCTTAGTTTTCTTAAGGTTTCGTACCTTGCCGCATTAATGGTTTCACCTCTTTCGAGAAAATCAGTCAGCAAAACACCTTTCCGATCCCAAAAGACAGTGCACATGATTTTTTGTGTAGACATTGTCGTCTTGAATTTTTGTTTCTTCGAGGATTGCGTGTGTCGCCACTCCATTGACTGCTGTTTAGATTCCGGTGTGACATGACGGACCCAAGTTTCATCACCTGTCACAATTTTGTTTAAAAAATCCTCACCATCATCACTGTACCGTGTGAGAAAAGTCAAAGCACTTTCGAGTCTCTTGGTTTTGTGCACGTCAGTGGCGGGAACCTTCCACGAAGAGGGTATAGACAAATTGATCACCCGCTGTGACAAGTGTTTGAACATCGGTGGAAACTATGTCGAAAAATAGTTTAAGGTTTGGGCTTTCATGTAGAAATAAAATTGTTTTACTTGTTTTTTTTTTAAACAGTACTTACTTTCTGAACACGCCTCGTAAGACTGAAACATTTAAGAACATTTAAAAACAGAATGGAGTGTTAAATGTACTCGATCTGCTAGTTCCAGGGCTACAAAAAATAGTTTTGATTCTTATCACATAATCAGCCTATTATAAGACTGAAACATTTAAGAACAGAATGGAGTGTTAAATTTAATCGATCTGCTAGTTCCAGGGCTACAAAAAATAGTTCTGATTCCAATCACATAATCAGCCTATTATAAGACTGTAACATTTAAGAATAGAAGAGGTAGAGGTCTAAAAGTCACTTGTTACAGTTATCTCCTCTGAGAGTAATGAATTTCATTATACAGCCAGACAATATGATGAATGAAGTAAAGGTGTCATTTGCAATGTGGAAAGTGGATGCTTTTCGGAGCGCCTGGCAAGCTGATACGGATACTGTTCCACTCAGTGAGGAAGGCAAATGAAACCACCTCAACCCTCGTAAAACCTCTAGAGTTTAAAACCAGTCTTTAGGCTGATGACCTGAACTACAGCAGATTAAAAAATAAAGATAGTAAAACATTTTGACATCCATATTTAATCTCATTTTTACATTTCATGTTCCAAAGGAAAAAATGTAGTATTTAGAAAGATTCCTTTTTTAAGCATATGTTATTTGATAGGGTACCAAAACCACTGCATCAACTCCTGAAAATTACGGAAAAATTCAGTTTTTCTTTGTTCTTTGCTTTTCTCAGACAACCACAATTAGAAAAACCACCAAGAACAACTACAATTTGAGGAGAACAAAATAGTTTTTCTTAAAAAAAAATATGACGAAATATACATAAAGATTTAGAAAAACATGTTTCCCTGTGTACTATTTTTCATACATCGTTTCATTTAGCAGTAATTACCAATTTTCTATGAAAATCGTATTAAATAAGCAATCTGTCATGAGCCAAGAAAGGTAAAGACCGTTCTGTTTTTATTGTTGTACCGAAAATGACGTATCAGTTATGTCAGCATAACATCTAAAAAGAGTTACATTTTCGTTAGTTTAAAAAAACTCGCCGCTGATAATGTAGAAATGTATTTTACGAACAAAATTCCAAAATTTGAAATTACGAAAATCCTTGTAATATGACATAATATATTATTACAATAAATCTTAGCGATAGAGTTGTGTTTGTATTTTTGACAGACATACTCGTATATATGAAAATCTATTTTCTGAACTCAGGCTTCCTATATGGATTAAAAAAAATTCCATTCCACTTTTTTTAAACCTTTGGGCTGATATACAAATTTAAATTTCTTTATAATTTATTTACGGAGAATATAACTGTCAAAATAATCTCAAAACATATAAAAAAGCTTATATGAAATATAAACACTTAAAAACCATAAAGAAAATTTGTTTGTACACAAATATCTTATAAAACGTTTTGGAACTATTACTTCAAGCACTTGGCAATCGATTCTAAACACTCAACAGATGATTTTGGAAGGAAGCCAATTTTACTAGTTTTTAGGTATATGAGTTGGCCAATTTTATGTTTCAGTTACACATTGTATCAAAATCATCTGCAGATACACGTGTAAATATGACTAGACGTACAGGAAATATTAAATGCATATGTTTTGAGTAATAAAATTTATTGAATTTAAATGTGCTAATCGTTTAAATTCTTGTTCGTTATTTTTTACGGCTAATATGATCATCAATCTTTTTGTAAAACATTTTATTTCTTTATTAATTCAATAAATATGTACATGTGTTAAATCAATGTTGCAAATCTTTACTCAATATTAGTTTTTAGGATTGATTTATTCGTCTTATTTTATTCGCAATTCTAGTTTTGTTTATTTAAGAATATTTAAAGTTTTGATAAAGTAGAACTATTAAAATTTCAGTATTTAATTTATTTAATTTGTAATTTCCTCAAGATATTTTTATTTTGTGGTTTCTGATTTTTTTTACTTTCTCTTGCCTATATGAATATAGGCTATATAGGAAGGAAAGTATTGTTTTCATGTCGATTTTTCGAAATCGAGTTTTCACCGGATTTACACGTTTTCAGACCCTCTGAACCCAAAAAACATGTTTTTAGCGATTGGTCTGTGTGTATGTAAACAGAATATGTCAAGAACGGAACATCGTACAAACTTGAAACTTAGCCTATGTTAGATACCACTAGAGGACCCGACACGAATATTTTCATCAAAGTCGGTCAACCGGAAGTAGTAGTTTATTCTTGTAATAATTCATTTTTTTGCGATTTTCTCAAAAGCGGTTCCTACGATTTTTTTTTTTGAAATCGCCTCATTTACTAAATTTTTGTGCTCTACGAGATAGGGTAGGCCCCATGTTTGCTGAAATTCTTGCGGAGGCTGTTTTCTCGTAAAAAAATTGTATTTTTTGAGATTGCGGCTTTTGTATTTTAGCGCAAAAATGTGTAAGAGTTATAGAATTTAAAATCCTACAACTTTTATTTCAAACTTTTTTTTTATAACAGTTAGTTTAGCGGCAATTAGAGATTTTCTATTTTTTTCGCGAAACTGTGTAAAACAAAATAGATTTTTTAAGATTTCCGCCTTAGTATGGATTTTACGACAAAAGTGTAGCCTATATAATCAAATTTATAGGAAATTAAAAGATCTACAACTTTTATTTACAGCATTTTTCTCTACAGATCCGAGTTTAGCGTGAAAGAGTGATTTTCCGTATTTTTAAGCCTAACTGAGGTCGATTTTCATTTTGCGTCTTTCACTAATGATTAAAATAAGGTTATGTTTATTGAGGTTAGTTTTTTGTTTATTTCGAATGTTTTATTACTGATGTCAGGTTGTATTGTTAATTCTTTGCATTGGCAAGAGAAAGTTGTGTGAGTGTTTCACACCATATTTTTTACTGTTCCAAAGTAAGTGCATCGATTCTCTCTGCCATCGCTCCTTCTGGAGAAGATTTATTTTAGAATACACTCCAGAACTTAATTTTTGGATGTCTTTATTATTATTTTTCTTGCTCTGCATGAATATGTAGAAAGAAGAGTATGGTTTTCAAATAGATTTTTCCGAAATTGAGTTTTCACGAGAAATGCACGATTTAAGCCCTCTGAACCCAAAAACATGTTTCTACAGATTGGTGTGTGTGTGTGTGTGTGAACAAAATATTTTAAAAATTGCCTGATTTATTAAATTTTTTATGCTCTACAAGATAGAGTAAGCGACATGTCTGCTAAAATTCTTGTGATATCCTCTCGCGGTAAAAAATGTTTTTTTTAAGATTGCGGCCATAATATGAATTTTAAGACAAAAGTGTATGTAATTAAAGTTGTAGAAAATTTAAAAAGCCCAGCACTTTTATTTCCAGCATAGTTTTCTACAATTCTTAGTTTTATTATTCGCGATTTCCAGTATTTTGCTCAACAAAATTGGAGTTTTTAAGATTGTGGTCTCATGGATTTTACGACAAAAGTGTAGGTAGTTCATGTAGGTATTTTTTTCAAAATTTTCAAACTATTTCTGTTAATCATTAATTCTAATTTGTTAAGAGGCGTAGATCACGAATCCAGCCATGAAAAACGCCCCTGAGCTGATAAACGACAAAAACATGACATTCAATTTTTCACCGTTTCACTAAAATAGCAAGACTAATAAAAACTAATCATGTAGTCTACTTCATGTACGTTTTTGAAAATTTTCAAACTATTTCTGTTAATCATCGATTCTGATGCTTTAAGAGGCATAGATTACGAATCCAGCTATGAAAACGTTGCCTGAGCCCTGTAAGAGACAAAAACATGACATTCAATTTTTCTCCGTTTCACTTAAATGCAAGTTCATGTACTATTTTTTGGAAATTTTCAAACTATTTCTATTAATCCTCGATTTTAATGCTTTAAGAGGCGTAGGTTACGAATCCAGCCACGAAAAAGGCCGCTGAGCTCTGAAAACGACGAAATCATGACATTCAATTTTTCATCGTTTCACTTAAATAGCAAGACTATACTTATATAATCAACGTTAAAGGACATTAATACACCTTCAACTTTTATTTCAAGCATTTTTTCTACAGAGCCTAGTTAAGCGTCAATTAGTGATTTTCCGTATTTTTAAGTTCTAGAAAGGTTGATTTTTTAAAATTTATTTAAAGTCGTTTCGACAGCTAGGTCATTAGCGACAACTATCGGTTTTGGTACTGTAAGGTGGAATTTAACATGTTAAAATTTCCATACCCTAGCCGTGAATCGAATCCGTGACCTTCGCTTTATAGACTAGCGCGTTAGTCACTACACCACGAAGGCGGTCAGGTAAATTTTTATTTATCGTTATTCTCTCATGATTAAAGTTAGGTTGTGTTTTTCATTTTGAATTATTTACTTATGATTAAACATTGGTTTATATTTCATTATTTACATTGGCAAGATAAAGCCGCGTGAGTGTTTCACAGCAGATTTAAAAAAATAATAATTCTTAAGAAAGGTTGTTCAGTCTAAAGAATTCAAGAATTAATGAATACTACATTTTTATTTTTTAATGGATGTGTATTTTTAATTAAAATTTTAATATCTCTGATGAACTTTTATGTTATAACAAAGAAGCAAGCAGGTGTCACTATTGAAATGGATCATGAATTCATAATACGATGATGAAAATCTCTTTGACGAATGAAATGGGGTTGAACGTAGGGACGCTTAACATTCCTTTGCGACCTACCATAGGAATGGATAAGGTAGGGTATGGTGACAGAGGTACGTTCCAAGGCTACGTCCTTCATTAGATATTTTGCCCCGGACCAATCCAGCAACTGGTGAGACGTGAGCCCCTTCCTTCTTTTCTTCTCTTGCCACAAATTTTCCACCTCTATTTCCTCCTGCCCCGACCGAGATCACCATTTTTTCCACCATTATCATCGTTAAGGATAACATTTACTATTGGTTTAATCTGATAACCAATTATTATTGTATTATTTCAAAGGGTCAGCCAGAATTTATTACAGCAAAACAATTATGCATACGTCTTCATAGTTTAAATTTCGAATTTTAATAAGTTTATAACATTTATTGATCTATATATTGTCGCCGACCGGGGCCGACGACACGTCGTAAAACCTTGTTTGGAAAATTGGTGGCCCTGAAAAGGGCCGTATAATTGTGTTGGTGGCCCGGAAAAGGGCCGTTGTTGGCGGTTGGAAGCGGAGCTCAAAGAGTGACGGCTCGGCTACCGGGTTCAGGCCTAGCCTTCCCTCAGCGGTAGTTGGGTCCCCACTGCAGCGTGGCAGTAGTGGCCCCCAGAGCCCCGTGGTGTCAGGTCGGCGTAGGCCGTCTGTCGATAGCGCGGCCGAGGCGGCTCTCTCCGGGTGAAGCTGACCGGTGCGGGAATATAGCGTCCGCCATCGGTAGCGTAGACCAGGGATGGTGTTTCCAGTCTCGTCTTCTTCTGTCTGGAGCTCTTCTTTCTTGTTCTTCTCCGGTTGAGAGTTGAGTGAGGAATGACTCTCGCGCGCCAGGGCGGTCGCTTAAATCCCCCTCCGACGAGTCCACTTTAAAGTGGAAGGGAGGCACTGCAGGCTCTGCGCGTCAGGCAGGCAGTGGGACCGTCTGCAGGCACTATGTTGGTAGGGCAGTCGGCGACAATATTAATTTTGCCCATGACGTATCAGTATGTCCATAACGGGCAGGTGGAGTGTTAAATTAATTGTACTCGATCTTTTGGTTCCAGGGCTGCAAAAAATTGTTCTGTTTCTTATCACATAGTCAGACAATCATATGACTGAACTATTTAAGAACAGAAGAGGTAGAGGTGTAAAATACACTAGTCAGAGATATCTCCTCTGACAGTAATTAATTTCACTTTACAGCCAGACCCTGTGGTGAAAGAAGTAAAGGTTTCATTTGGAGGGTGGAAAGTAGATGCTTTTCGGAGGGCCTGTCATGCTGATAAGCATACTTTTTCAACTCTGTGAGGAAAACCAAACGCAATGGGAAAACCACCTCACTCCTCGTTTTTACTTAGTAAAACCTCTAGAGGTTCAAACCAGTCTTTTGGGCGTTGACCTAAACAACAACATTTTAATTTTTAAGTATTATTTTTAGTTTCTCTTGCCTGTATGGATATATAGGAAGGAAAGTACTGTTTTCATGTCGATTTTTCGAAATCGAGTTTTCACCGGATCTACACGTTTTCAGACCCCCTGAAACCCAAAAACATGTTTTTAGCGATTGGTCTGGGTGTGTGAACAGAATATCTAAAGAACGGAGCATCGTACGAAGTTCGTCGTCGTCGTCGTCTTCATGGTTTAGGCTGTGCGTTAGCCTGTTCCGGCGTCCATCTCTTCCTCGGTCTACCAATACATCTTTTACCTGTCGGATTATGGATCAATGCATTTAATGGAAGGCGATCTTGGGACATTCTTAACACATGCTCTGACCACTTTTCTTTGTATGTCCTTATAGTGTTCAACAATGGTTGGGCACCGCATTCATTCCTTATTACTTCATTACGAATGCGATCCTCTCTTGTGCAGCCCTTAACTTGCCTTAGAAATCGCATTTCCGCTGACTGGATTTTTGATTCCTGTTTTCTCGTCAGCACCCATGCCTCACTTCCATAAGCCAAAGTTGGGATCGCCATTACTTTATAAAACTTTAGCAATGTGTTTTTCCTGGCTCTATTCTTGAGAGATCGACTTATTGCACCACATACCATGTTGAACCTAGTTACTTTTTGATGCACATCATGGTCATAATCATACGTAACATCGCATCCCAAGTATTTAAAATTAGCTACTGGCTCCAAACGCTTGCTTCCAATCACTATTTTAGACCTTGTAGGCCATTTTCCATGGAAAGCCATAATTTTTGATTTGCCTGCAGAAATTTTCATATTAAAATGTTTGCCAATTATGAAGAGCTTACGCACTGCACTTATCCGTGCCCAGTCAGCTCGCTCCTGGGTCTCACTTTGAACTGAGTAAGAGTGAGACATACATGGAGGTGAGACACTGGGATGGGGGGCCTCAACCCCAACACGGCGCGTCCGAATGGCTGATAGGGAAAGTTCCTGTAGACATACAGGACAGGTGCGAATAAGACAGAAGGTCAAATAAGCACTCGCGGATCAACTGAGGCATGGTCAACGGCTCTATGGCGGAAGAGGAAAGCTTCCCAACGGCGGATGAGGCGGATGAACCTGGGGGAGTCAACCCTGAGAACAAATCCTGTGGGTTTGGAAGCAGTGACGGATTTATAAATTTTTTGCCCCTAGGCACTATTCTGACTGCCGCCCTTTTGAAACATGCCACATCTGTGCCAAAGTTATTACTCAATTTAAAAAAAAAGTAAATCTAACGAGTTCATAAACGGGTGTTGATAAAATCACCAAAAGATACTTAATTAGATTTTAATCACATTTTAAAAGGTTTATACTATAACAAACTAAAAATACAGGTGTTCATAAAAACACCGAGAGACAGAAAAAGCTGCTTCAATTCATCAACAGCATTGTTTCTGTTGCCCAACAATCTATCTCTTATTATTTTAGCGGCACCTGTCAGGTCGTGCCGCCCCTAGGCACTGGCCTAGTGTGCCTAGTGGGAAATCCGTCACTGTTTGGAAGCAGAGAGGTGGCGGTCCCACCACCAAACTTGCCCAGCGCAGCGTTCGTATCGCGGCCTGGGGACTAATATATTACTGGCAAGCGTCTAAATAAAGCCTCGGATCAGGACTGGAATAAACGAAGTTAAAAATTGAAACTTAAGTTACATACCACTATTGGACCCGACACGAACATTTTCTTAAAAAAATCGGTCAACCGGAAGTAGCAGTTTATTTGTGTCATTTTCACTTTTTTGCGATTTTCTCAAAAACGGCTCGTACGATTTTTTAAAAAATCGCCTCATTAAGTAAATTTTTTATGCTCTATATCAGGGGTCTCCAACCTTTTTTACTCAAGGGCCACATTGTAAATTTTTGGAGGAAAGGCGGGCCAGCAATATTTCAGGGCAGAAAGTCTAGCCCCCCCCCATACACCCTCGAAGTTTTTTTCTAATTAAGAGCTCAGTGGAGCTAAGATTTTAAATCTTGCTTAGTTTTTTAAGTTGCTATATTTCCTTATAATATCTTTGTTGTTGGCTAACTAAAATTCTTTACGTGATTTTAAAAAAAAGCTGTGACCAAACAAATAATTATATTTGCTATAAAATAATATTTGTTCTGTAAAAGGAGTTTTCACGTAGGCTTAATGAAAACACAGGATGATACAAAACCAAATCTTTTCAACTTACTACAAAATGTACTTCATTGAATTTTAAAGAAAACTTGACAATACAGGAGTTTACAACAAGTGTAAAGCTTAAAAGGAACAATTATTTTTTAGTGATAATATTGCATTTGTTTTCCACTTAAAATTTCAGCCCATTTAGGGTCAAACAATGTTTGACCACTATTTGTTTACAGCTAGTTTTACACTTGTTGAGAAAAGAAGTGGCAAGTGAGAGACGACTACTGTACTCATATTTAATGGTAAAAATGCTTAAAAGGAAATATATTATCAAATAAAAACTTTTTCTCAGTATGCTAGCTCTCCGCGGGCCGGAAAAAATCTGTTCGTGGGCCGGATGTGGCCCGCGGGCCGTAGTTTGGAGACCCCTGCTCTATATTATAGAGCCTATCCTATCTTATAGAGTCTATAAGATAGGGTAGGGAGCATGTCTGCTGAAATTCTTGAGGAGGTTGATTTCTCATAAAAAAATTTGTTTTTTAAAGATTGTGACTTTAATATGCATTTCAGCGAAAAAAATGTATAATAAAAGTTGTAAAGAATTTAAAAACCTACAACTTTTATTTCTAACATTTTTTTGTTTAACGCTTAGTTTAGCGGTAATTAGCGATTTTTGGTTTTTTTCTCACGAAAATGTGTAAAAAATCGTTTTTTAAAGATTTCAGCTTTAGTATGTTTTCGATTGTCCAAAACTGTTCAAAGTAATTTAGACTTAATTGATGGAATCTAGTATAATATACGTATTTAAGTAACGAAGTTTTCTACTGACTATTCGACTAAATTCAGTTAGTATAAAAATTTCATAATATGTTAACATTTTCGGTACATTGAAACCTTCAATAGATTGTTTTATATTGTACTGAAATTGTATATTTATTCTATATTTATCGTATAACTTAAAAGTAAGTTTCATTTATTCATTACGTAACGTTTATTTAATTAATTATTTATGGCAAGTACTAATTTATTCAAATAATGAAAATTAATTACAAGACTTGTTCTTTTATTATCTTTCATAAATAAATTAAAATATATTTAAAGGTGTTGTTTAGGTCATCAGCCAAAATGCTGGTTTACCATTGCCTTCCTCACTGAGTCGCAAAGTAAGCTTATAAGTATGCCGGGCCCTCAGAAAAACACATATTTGCCACTCTGTAAATGACACATTCGCTTCATTCACCACAGCCAGACCGTGTAATGAAATTGATTACTTTCAGAGGAGATAACTCTAAATAGTGTCTTTTGCACTTCTACCTCTTCTGTTCTTAAATGATTCAGTCATTTAATTGGCTGAACATGTAATAAGAAACAGAATTATTTTATGTAGCCCTGTAACTTAATTTAGACTAAATTGATGGAATCTAGTTTATTATATTTAACTACTGAAGTATTCGATTGAATATTCGACTGAATTCAGTTATAAAAATATTTAATCGAATTTGGGCATTTTTGTTACATTGAAAACTTCAATAGATTGTTTTATACAGTACTGAAATTCTATAGTATTTTTATCGTATAACTTTGAAGTAAGTTCCCTGTATTCATTACGTAACGTTTATTTAATTAATATTTTATGGCAAGTAGTACTAATTTATTCGAGTAATGAAAATTTAATTACAAGACTTGTTCTTTTATTATCTAATCTCATAAATAAATTAAAACTTCATAAATGAGTTAGAGTGGCTTATAAAATGTTTGAAGGGGATTTTAATTTTGAGTTTTAAATTTTTGTATAGGCCTACCATTTAGTTCTTTGAATGTTGATTAATAAAGTCATCAACGTTCGTGACTGTAATATCATACAATTAATTACACCTACTGTAATTAAATGCAGTAATTAAATAACAATAGGTATTTAATTTCTTCTAGTTAAAGATTTCCAGTTAACTCAGACTTTTATAGCTATAAAAAGCAGGTTCAATATTGAAACAGATATAAAATGTTCAGTGTAGCTCAATATTCGTAGTAAAATTTCAAAACTAATGTAACTTATTTTCTACTATGTACAAAACTCTATCATACATCGAGACCATAACGTAGACACAGTAATATACGCAACTATATTTACAAATTATTTATTTTGTTTCCACTCAAAATTAATAAATCAAACGAATTCAGAGATATGAATACTGTCATTCATACATCTACCACAAAATCCACAAGAGAGATTAAAAAGATTCGGGAATAGGGATATTATATAAAACAGCGACGAGAGTTTGCCACTGGGTGATTTCCTCATTCAAGACGAAACAAGCACATTTAACACGTACATCATAAATGCTGCTGGTTATGCATATACAGTACACAGTATTAGTTACTGAATTAAGACAAAAAAGTCCAGTGGAAAACACTCACACAACTTTTTCTTGCTAATGTAAATAACGACCAATATAACCTAATGTTAGTAATAAAACGTTAGAAATAAACAAAAAGGTTAATCTCAAAAACATAACCTCATTTTAATCATGAGTGAATGATGAAAAATGAAAATCAACCTTAGTTTGGCTTAATAACACGGAAAATCACTCTTTCACGCTAAAATAGGCTCTGTAGAGAAAAATGCTTTATACAAACGTAGATCTTTTAATTTCCTATAAATATGATTATATACACTTTTGTCGTAAAATGCATACTAAGGCTGAAATCATTAAAAAATCGATTTTTTACACATTTTCGTGAAAAAACCAAAAAATCGCTAATTACCGCTAAACTAAGCGTTATACAAAAAAGTGTGGGAACTAAAAGTTGAAGGATTATAAATTCACTACAACTTTTATTATATACATTTTCGCGTTAAAATGCATATTAAAGCCGAAATCTTGAAAAACAATTTTTATCTACGAGAGCACAGGCTGTCCAAGAATTTCAGCAGACATGGCGCCTACCCTATATTATAGAGCATAAAAAAATGCAGTAAATGAGGCGATTTTTAAAAAAAAATCGTAGCCGTTTTTGAAAAATCGCAAAAAGTTAAAAATGATACGAATAAACTAAAACTTCCGGTTGACTGATTTTGATGAAAACGTTCGTGTCGGGTCCTCTGGTGGTATCTAACTTAAGTTTTAAGTTTCAACTTCGTACGATGTTTCGTTCTTGAGATATTTTGTTCACACACACACGCGCACGCGCGCGCACACACACACACACATAGACCAATCGCTAAAAACGTGTTTTTTGGGTTCGGGGATCTGAAAACGTGTAGACCCGGTGAAAACTTGATTTCGAAAAATCTACATCAAAACAATACTTTCCTTCCTGCACATTCATATAGGCAAGAGAAAGTAAAAATTATACTATTTTTCCACAGTTGTATACCGCGCTTTTTGAATTGCCATATTACATTCACATTTTCATTTATACTTCTGTATTATTTGGCAAGTATTTAGTTACTCTCTAAAAAATACATATATATTTTTTTTACTACAACGGTCATTAGCGACGACGTTGGGGTGTAACTTTTGTACGATGGAGGATGAAATGATTTTTTGTAACGTATGAAAATATGCCGAGCCTGAGTGAGATTCGAACCCAGGACCGCATGATGAGAGGCGAGCACGTTACCAACTGCGCCAATGCGGCCGGCAAAAAACATTTTATTTGTGTTTTCCTACATGTTGGTTAGCCTGATTTCATATTTCGTAATAGAAAAACTACAGCTGATGTTCTATTGTGTAGTGGAGTATGTTTTGTGTTTATTTGAAGAAGATCTTCGATTTGTTTATTTCAATCTAAACTTCATCACTTATTTTCCAAAAAATCTATGTTTTAAACTTCAGGTACACTTAGACTATCTCAGTTATTATTTGAAAATTTTGCTTCAAATTTTCTCGGCATTGTAGTAATAAATTTCATTATATAGCCAGACCCTGTGGTGAATGAAGTGAAGGTGTCTTTTGTGCGGTGAAAAGCTGTGCTTTTCTTGCGGTCTTGGATGTTGATAACCATACTTTTTCACTCAGTGAGGAACGCACGGTAAACGACCTCACTCCTAATTTTACCAATTATTTGTTCCCTCTAGAAGTTCAAAAAGACTTTCAGTGATGACCTAAACAACAAATAATTTGTTTTGATTTTTCTAAACTACTACATTGACGGAAAATAAATCTTTTATCTTCATAACATGGATGATATATTAAGTAATTTAAATACAAAATTAGTTAAGGAATGTAGGCATAATGTGTACTTCCCTCGAGAATTAATAGCTTACAAAATTTATTAGCCTTAAAACTGCTCCTTGTTTACCTGGTAAACCTTAACGGTAGATAAATCCCTGAAGGTTTAATAATGGTTTAAATATTACAGAACATTTTCAAGTAAAATCAATACTAAGCCGGCTTGTTTTACTACTTCAGCTTGTAATACTCAAAGTACTTACAACTATTTGTAATTTAAATTTTGATAGAATGGAAAATGTAAATATTTTAAAAATGTTAGCGAATGTAAATTATTCTATTGTAGAGTTTAAACGTTATATTATCATAATTATTATATAATATAGGTTTAAGAAACGGTTTAGTCTTGGATAAAGTTTTAATTTTAAAATTCTGTTTATAAATCAAATTATGGTTAAATCAAGTATTAGTAGAGACCGCCTCTGTGGCATAGTGGTTAGAGCAGAACTTACAAAACGTAAAGTCCCGGATTTGATTTCCGGCTAAGGTTTGAAAATTATTAGACTTCATTGAAGAAGAGTTGAATTTGACAATGTAACGCTGTTGGCAGTATTCTTGACTCCTTATCTCTTTCTCTCTCTATCACGCACACAACGAAGGAATATTAAAACTAAAACTTACGTAATACAAGCAACCTTTTCACTCGCTGTGCTTCACGTTATACTAACTTAAAGTGTTTACATAAACATTAAACTAACATTAAAAGCTAAATCATGACAACAACAAAAAAACGAAAGAAGCAGGAATTTCGTTCTCATTATAAATCACCAGTGTAAGGGAAGAAAACGACCAGGCAATAACTAAATATTGTGTTAATTTTAATAAAAAGTATGGAAATTATTAATTTTTTAATGGTACGATCTCTTTGATTTATGGTAAGTTTACATAATTTTGAATGCAGAAATCGGATGTGATCCTTTTTTTATCAGTCCCTTAAATAATTTTCAAAAGTTTAAAAAAAGGATGTTATCGTATTGTAGAGGGGTACTGCACTGTATCTGATACCTGCATAATACAGCAGCTGGTATGCAATAGATAGAATATATTACTGCCGGCCCGTTGCCGTAGCGCAACTGGCTTTTACTCGTATGGCGGGGTCCCGGGTTTGATTCCCCGTCATGGAGCTTCAGTTCTGAAATTATCAGGCTGTGATCCATCGACTAATGCAACCTACGAATGACTACTCGGAATAGTTTATCTTCAGAAATCTGGTAGCGTGAATGTCAGTATTATTTTCCCGTAAATATTTAACGTATTTTCTGTAATCGTCACTAATAGACTTTAAAAACGTAAATAGTGACACCTTGAGTTGTCGAAGAACACTTGAAATTGTCTTCGACTAACTGTTTTAAAATATATTTTTTTCTCACACGATGGGGGAAGTAGTGTTGGACTCAATTGAGGCGTCCTCGTCCAGTCCCAAGGAGGCCGCAACCGCCTGCCAACCGAAAACCCGCCGCCTGGCCACTTGATCCGGCATGAGCAAAGAACCCTATGCTGATTAAAATATTGCAAATATTAAAATATTTGTTTTAAAATATTGCACAGCGGTAATTTACTTTTGACTTTAAAAAAATCGACGGGGCTTTTGATTGTTCAACTTACTTTTATCGCTGTCTGAGTTGCCGTTAGAATAATATTAGAAAGTACGAATATACCGGGTGATTCAGAACTACACGGCAATCTCTCGGTAGCTTATTCAATAGGTAGCTAAAAATAAGAAAAAATGTTCATACAAACATAGGCCCGAAAACGCTTCGTTAGCGAGTTATACAGGATCAAAAATTTTTACAAGAATTCAGTGCCCTCGGTGAAATGAGACCATATAGATATTTTTAAGGCTGTGATAAAGAGACAAATCTGATGGTCTCATGTATTTTCACCAGATACATTGAATAAATTTGGTTCCAGTAATGTACCTTCATCAGTTTTAAAGATCTCACGTTAAGTACTAGAATTGGGGCTAAAATAACGCATTTTTGTCTAATATGAAATTTCTTTTGTAAATGGTAAATTAAGGTATAATTTTTATTAATTAGATTTGTAGAAAATATAAAATTCTGAAAAGATTAATGTTAATAACTTAAGAAAAAATTGAATACTAGATATTGAAATTCAACTTTATTTAAAAACAAAATAAATGTAATTGCGGAAAAATTAATTGCATTAAATAATAATTTGTACTTCAGTATCTCAGCAACTAATTTGTTATTAATGTACAAATAGACAATAAATTGTAAAATACGTTGATGTTATATATATTTAAATATGCTTATTTTTCTTTTGTTTCAATTTCTTATCTAATTTATAAAAAAACGCTAATTGTTTTTGTTATAATCTTGCTAGAAGGTAACATCATTCCCCTCCTGGAATAAGACCACTGGATCGAATTGTCAACCCTAGTACCATATTTCCATCCCTCTTCTCTCATGACCTCGCACTTTTCTCTCCACAATGCCATGTCCAAGTCCATATTTTAATCCTCTTCTTTCTTTTTGCTTGTCGTTTAGTTTTTCTGTCTAATTTTGTTCTCCTGGAAATGTTACAGAGTTGAATTGATGCTTGCAATTTTTGTAGTCCATCTTCTTGTTCTAAATCTTCTTGGCATTGGATGGCAGGTTGATGGTTGATGGCCGGATGAAAATCTATTGCTGGACTAGGTTTAACCAATGCAATCCCTATACATATAGATAACCCTCCAACCTACTTCTATATGTACAGTGTTGAACCCTAAAACCAGGCTAGAGAATGATATCACCTTTGTAACAAGATTATGTTTAAGAATTAAATGTCAAGATAAATTTTGTTAATAAATTGTGAAATGCCGGCCGCATTGGCGCAGTTGGTAACGTGCTCGCCTCTCATCATGCGGTCCTGGGTTCGAATCCCACTCAGGCACGGCATATTTTCATGCGTTACAAAAAATCATTTCATCCTCATTACACACAGTTACACCCCAACGTCGTCGCTAATGACCTTGATGTTGATGCGACGTTAAATAAATAAAAAGAAAAAAAAATTGTGAAATATTATTGCAGAATTTCATAAAGTTACAAAATATTGCGATAACTTATGTTCTTCACCTATCAAGATACAAAATTTAAATGCAATATTTTTAGTTACCTTAGAAACTACATTAATTATTTTTTAAACCCTATTGTTGATTTAAATTTAATTAAAATTTACACTTTTAAAAGAACTGCGAGTGTTTTTGTTTTCTCTAGTACGGGTCTAAATGTTAGACTACTATAGGTGACTTTATACCTACGTTTCTGGAAGCTCTTTTTGCAACCTATATTCTCAGCATTCGCTCACTATAGGGTTTTCTCCTTTCTTCTGTCCATCTGGTGTTCTGTTTTTGTTGTTCATGGAAGCCCTTAAAGTCCGTAGTTAGTTACCTTGGTAATTTAAGGTGTATTGCATTTTTTCTTAATTAGATTTGTAGAAAAATTAATTCTGAAAAGATTCATGTAAATTACTTAAGAAAAAGTAGAATGGTAGATATTTAAATTTAACTTTATTTAAAACCAAACAAACCTAATTGTGAGAAAAACTTAACTGCATGAAATACTAACTAATTTTGTCCATAGTTTCGAAATAACACCTGATTTTTTCATTCAATAGACTACTGTAGATTTACATAAAATTAATGAACTTCAATTTAAAGACTAATTATTAGTTACCCACAAAAGGTGCTCAAAGTGGCCTGATCAATACACAATTTCGGCTTAAAATGGCCACCACGGTCTCCCGACCTCACGCCATCAGACTTCTTTTTATGGGATTGGATGAAGTCAATTATTTATTCAAAACAAAATAATACACAAGAAGAGTGAAGGAATCGCATAGTATAATCGGCAGAAAGTATTAAGAATACTCAACGTTATGAGACGCGCTAGAAAAGAATATCGTCGAGCGAAAATTGTGTATTGAACAAAACGGGGGCCACTTTGAGAATCTTTTTCAGAGAACTAATAACTAGTTTTTACGTTCTTTTTTAACTGAAATTCATTAATTTTATGTAAATCTACAGTATTGAATGAAAAATCAGCTGTTGCTTCCAATCTACGGACAAAATTAGTATTTCATGCAGTTAAAATTGTTTTTCACAATTACGTTTGTTTTGTTTTCAAATAAAGTTAAATTTTAATATCCTAGTATTCAATTTTTTTCTTAAGTAATTTACATGAATCTTTTCAGAATTATATTTTCGACAAATCTAATTAATAAAAAAGTACATCTTAATTTACCATTTACAAAAGTAGTTTCACGTTAGACAAAAATGTGTTATTTTTAGCCCCAATTCCGGTATTTTATGTGAGATATCTTTAAAACTGCTAAAGGTACATTAGTGGGACAAAATTTATTTAATTTATCAGGTGAAAATACGTAAGAAACTATCAATTTTTCTCTTTATTATAGCCTCAAAAATGTTTATATGGTCTCATTTCACCGAGGGTAGTGAATTCTCTGCGAAATCTTCGACCCTGTATAACTCGCTAACGAAGCGTTTTCGGGCCTATGTTTGTATGAACTTATTTTTTTTTAGTTTTAGCTATAGAATGAGTTATCGAGAGATTGTCGTATAGTTCTGAATCACTCTGTATATATATATTTTTTATTTAACTTATTTATTTACAATCAGCCTTTACAATGTGGCTTTAAGCAAATCATTATAAAAGAACTAAACTGACGTGAGTTAAGTAGACAGCCTTTGCTCTCACTTCAACTAAATAAAATTAAGACCGCCTCCGTAGCGTAGTGGTTAGCGTGTTAGCCTGCCACGCGGAGGTCCCGGGTTCGATTCCCGGCCAGGGTCTGGAAATTTTCACGTGTCAAATCCCACAGTTAATGTTTCATAACCCACCGTAGTCGCTAATAACCAAGCAGTTGATGCAACTTAAAATAAAAAAAGAAAATTATACAATAACGTTAATAACAAACTAAGAAAAGTTGCAAAGTTACAAAATTAACAATAACAATGTAAAAAGAGTAAACAAAAAATGAAGTAAACGATATAAAAGAAGTTAACAATAGAAAAGAAAAAGAAAATAAAATTTTGAAATTTCACTTTAGATTAAAAAGTAGTGATGAAAATGAATGGTGAATTTAATTTCCTGTATGGATTAAAATCGTTGGTCTAAATCGAGGACCTGATGTCTTTTGAGGCGCTTCGTTTCCTCACTGTTGTCCAGTAAATTTAATGCCAGATGGTTCTGGTGATCGTTTAATTTTAGCTGGTACCGGAGGCTCAGCTCTCTTATCTCTTCTGTTATGGTACGGATACGAAGATGATCATGTATTTCCGAGTTTTTTATAAACCACCCAGCGTTACTCGTCGATCTTAATACTTTATTTTGGACTGTATATTTCTAACAAGAATTTTGTTTTTATACGAAATTGAACTTTTTAGCTTTGAATCGTTCGGGTGTAATTTTTTAGCATTTTATTACGAGAAAACCGTTAGTTTTAGGTTTGTGTAATATTTGTTCAATTTAGTGTAATTTGAACCTTATTTATCTGAATTATTTCTGTTATTGGTGATGATATTCGAATTAAAGTTAGCTTGGTTATTCTCGATAGTTGTACACGGCTCATAACCAACGCTGTTACTCGATTGCATAGCAGCCTTACTTAAAACAAACACAATTATGTTCGTTGATCTTTTCTTGGAATAGTTTAAAACATAAAGTAAACTGATTCTGGTGAAAACAATGAAACTCTATACCAGAAGACATTATTTTAAAAGAAGTATTTAATACTTTTGTACATTTAACAATAAAATGACCAAACAACAAAATATAATGTTTATTTATAACTATTGCTATTAATAGTTATATAGTTAATAAAATGACCAAACAACAAAATATAATGTTTATTTATAACTATTGCTATTAATAGTTATATAGTTAATAAAATGACCAAACAACAAAATATAATGTTTATTTATAACTATTGCTATTAATAGTTATATAGCCGGCCGCGTTGGCGATGTTGGTAACGTGCTCGCCTCTCATCACGCGGTCTTGGGTTCGAATCCCACTCGGGCATGGCATTTTTTCATACGTTACAAAAATTCATTTCATCCTTCACCTTCTGCATTAGCAGCAATTTGCAAAACAGTCGGACGTTAAACCAAAAAAAAAAAAAAAAAAAAAAAAAAAATATTGCTAATACTCACTTTATAGCATAAATACGTAGTAGTAATAGTACTAATAGTACTAATAGTAATTAAGCTATACCGGAGTTGGAAAGGCGCCATAAGCCAGCGGTATTGGCAACACTGTTGGACTTAAGTACGTCTTTGATTCAACAAATGTTATATGAATTTGACGCAACAGTGATGTTCATTTGTACAAAATATACGCCGGACGCAGCAACCACTCAGTTTGGACGGAGTTTATAATGCAGGCGAAATAAAACTAATTTTTCTCATTTTTATAATTCATGTTATACGTGAATACTTGGCAAAATTCGAAATGGAAGCCAGGCGCACCCCTATATTTGTTTTCATAATTTAATTATTAGCTCCTTCAGGTAGACGCCATAGAGTAGGGAATCCGAAAAGACGTCACAACGATGGTGAGATGTGCATATATTATATACGTATATATTTTGTTTAACGTCCAACTGCTCTGCAATTATTGCTAATGCAGACGGTGAAGGATGAAATGATTTTTTGTAACGTATGAAAATAAGCCGTGCCTGAACAGGATTCGAACCGAAGACCGCATGATGAGAGGCGAGCACGTTACCAACTACGCCAATGCGGCCGGAAAACGAAAATGATAGTTGACAATTTTAAAAATTGCCACTAATTAAATCTATAAAGCTTAAAAACAGAAGTTAATTAACTACAAAATTTTGTTTGATGTCTTCTTATTGATTGAGTATACAGTTAGATTTATCAAGTATTTCTCCTTTACATGCTTTTCTCACGGTACGGTAGAAAGGTAAATAGAGTTGGATTAAGGAATAAAATGTAAAGGGCTTGGAATAGCTCTTCTGCAAAATTCAAATCCCATCTATCGTTTGCACAATCCTATCATGCGGGTTCTGATTCTTATTCTATTGATGGAAGTTCAACGACTGCATTCAATATTCACTCGGGTTGTTTCGTTTTATTTCACTTATTTTTTCTTTCCCATGCCATATTTCTACGACAAAAAAATCTGTACAAAATAAAGTACTTAATAAATAATAATTATCTGCATTATTTTTCTGTACTTCCGAGTATTACAATATTTATATATATATATTTCCCCCTAATGTGTAAATCTCTTATGTGTGTACGTTGCAACCTGTTCAATTCAGAACAATAAGCAACCCCATAATGGGAGACAGCTGTTTAACAGCTGATTTTCGGAGACAAAGGTTCCTGATTCAAATCCTAGTTTTTTTTTGTAATCCCTAATGTGTGTACGTTGTGATCTGTTAAATTCAGAACAATAAGCAACCCCATGACCCAATGAGATGAGGATGATGTGCATGAAGTGTAAATGAGGTGTAGTCTTGTACAGACTCAGGTCGACCATTCCTGAGTGAGTATGGTTAATTGAACCCCAACCATCAAAGAACACCGGTAACTACTGTCTAGCATTCAAATCCGTATAAAAGTAATTACCTCTACTAGGATTTGAACCAGGAACCTTCGTCTCCAAAAATCAGCTGTTAAACACCTGATTTTGGCGATGGCTTTACCTCTAGACCAACCCGGTGGGTTAAATCCTAGTAAAGGAGTTACTTTAATATGGGTTTGAATACTAGACAGTGGTTACCGGTGTACTTTGATGGTTGGTGTTCAATTAACCATGCTCCCTCAGGAATGGTCGGCTGAGTCTATATCAGACTGCTCTTCATTCACACGTCATACACATTATGCTCCTACGATTTTATGTAAAATCGCCTCATTAACTACGTTTTTTGAACTCTACATTATAAAGTAGGCTTAGCGCCATGTCTGCTGAAATTTTTGGGGGCTCTGCTCTCATCGTAAAACTGGTTTTCTTTTTAAACATTTCAGCCTTAATATACATTTTAGGGCAAAAGTGTATACAATTAAAGTTGTAGAAAAATCAGAATTATACAAGTTTCATTTGTATTATTTTTTCTAAATTGCTTAGTTTAGCGTTAATTGCCGGCCACAGTGGCATAGTTGGTAACGTGCTCGCCTCCCATCATGCGGTCTTGGGTTCGAATCCCATTCAGACACGGCATATTTTCATACGTTACAAAAAAATCATTTCATCCTTCACCGTCTGCATTAGCAGTAATTGCAGAACAGTCGGACGTAAAACCAAAAAAAAAAAAAGAAAAAAATTAGTTTAGCGTCAACTAGTGATTTTCTCATAAAAATTGGTAGACAAATGGTATATTTCAAGATTGCGTCCTTAATGCATTCGACAACAATTATATTATCCAACGTTATAGAAAACTAAAAACCTACACCTTTTATTTCTAGCATTTTTTGTACACAGCTTAATTTAGCGTCAATTAATAATTTTCCATATTTTGCTCATCGAAATCAAAGCCAAACAATGGTTAATTTATATTTATAACCATCCACTCATGACTAAAATTAGGTTATGTTTTTATTATTTCCATTGGCAAGAAAAAGTTGTGTAGGTGTTTCACACTAAATTTTTTATTTTTGGTAGATCTTTTTAAAACGTATACTAATGGCGTCATATCGGTATAAAAAAGACGATCGAAAATCCGAACGAGCCCATAATCTGAACCGCCTACGGCCCCAGTTTGTTTGGATTTTCAACACTACGTTCAGAAACAAAAGTTTGAAAAATACATACCTAGTAATGTATTATCATGAATTATGTTTTTCCTTGGTATCTATTATAGAATTCTATCAAAAGCAAAAAATATTAATAGGCCTACTTCATATTTTTCGGAAACTCTATACCTAAATATGGAGTCTAAACTTTTAATTCATACGAAATTAAGTATAGTATAATTAATAAAAAAGACCTTGATTTGTTGAAAATTTAAACTGAATAAGAAAAATACCGAATTGAACACGTAAATAATTATATAACTAAGTTGATTATTGCATTATTATTTAACAAAATAAACTAGATCTAGGTGCACTTAACCTATTTATGAAATATGTTAATAATTTTATTTCAATATGTTTTGGTTATGTAACTGAAATATGTTATAAACTTCTCGATACTGTTTAAATGGTATAATTGTTTTTTTTAAATTAACATTCTGATCATGTAGCTAAGTTAACTGATTTTTAAACATTTAAGATAAAGACATTAATTTTTATTTGATTTTTACGGCTTAATTACAATAATTTATATAATTGAAGTGCGTTATTTCAAGTAGTTCATTAATAAAACGCCGCTTTATTAAATATTTTAATGTAAGTAAAATGATGATGTCATTATTAGATTTAAGCCTACTTTAAGCTGAACAAGTGAATACATACAGAGTGATGCAAAAGTTCTGTTATCCCTTTATAAAAAACCTCTCAGGCAAGCCGCACACATAGGGGACAAAACAAATGTTTTACGATACGTGCAACAAGCGACAATCGTTAGGTACGACCACGGTTACTTTACTAGATGGTAGGAATCATCAACAATATGCGCAGTGACAAGCCCCGCTTTCTGACGTCACTGGTCACCAGCGACAGCCGACGCATGATACGTACCGTGTCGAACTGTAATACTTTACTAGTCTTAATACGGTCTGTAATACTTTACTAGTCTTTAATAATGATGTGTTGTGCGATTGCCGGGTGTTCTCATCAAGATAGACACCAAAAGGAGTTGGGCATTATAAGTTTCACCGTTTTCCAAAGGCCATTGAAACTAGATTAAAGTGGATAATTGCTTACACGCGGGGCAATTCATTTTCTGCTGTTAGTGGTCGCGTGTGTTTAGTACGTTTCGATGAATCGGATTATGTACGCGATTTAAAGTCCGAGTTGCTACATCTTCCATTAAAACGTGTCTTAAAGGCGAATTCAGTCCCACATTTAAATTTGCCGATTTTTAGTGCCGTTCTACGTCCGGGAAACCCGACTTATAGAGAACGAAAAAATCGAGCAGAGAAACGATACGCTTGTAAAGAAGTTTATGGTATTTTAAACTCATCATCCAATTACAACACCGGCAGTTCACAAAATGAAGGGATAGCCGAAGAGTCTTGTAATGAAGGTCTCGTTTTAATGAAGAACCGCCAAATTTAACGTTGCGCAGTTAGAGGAATTGAACTCTTAAAACCTGAAAACGCCGAATTAAAAGAAGAAAACAAGTTACTTACAGAAAAACTTCACGCTGCAAACGAAGAATTATTAAAATTAAAATCGATTTCCCGTGTAAACATACCTAAACCGCTATGTTTGTAAAAACAATGCAAAAATCCTACCGTCACTACGCTCCGGCTGAGTTGTTGGGGACCAGCTACGTCATCTTATACCTCAGCAGCAGCTGCGCGTGACCGCTACAGTCTAGTACAGTAACCGTGGGTACGACAAAAGTTAGATGGTATTATGCAAAATATATGGTGAGAGAAAAATAGCCGAAGAGTAGTACAACAGCGACATCTGTCGTAAACGATTTGTTGCAGTAGAAAACTTCGATTTGTTTCCCTCCGATTAATGTTTTTACGACACACGGTGGTGTGTAGTGAAACTACACTGAGTATAGTGTGTCTAGTACAACATGAAAGACGATTCGGTCTTTATGATCTATTTCGAGAACTAGCTTGAGAAATATTCATGTATTTGGTACTATACGAGGTGCTACCCGAAAGTTCAGGGAATTCGAATGTCGTGCGTGAACCAATGGCGGTACGACCTGCTGCTGCTAGATATGGCTAACAGTACTCTTTGTGAACAGTGTTCCAACAGCTGTGACGGTGAAAGCATGCATTGCTGAGTTTCGTGCGGTTGTGTAACGTTGTGTTTTAGTGCTTCGGCGATTTTCTAAATGGGACATTTTAAAGAGAGAAGGATCTTCATAAAATTTTTCTTCAAGTTTAAAAAAAACTGCTGCAGAAACCCATCGCATGCTTGTGGAAGCATTTGCCGAGAGTGCTATGTGTTAAATTAAAACTTTTTTGTGGTACAAATGATTCAAAGATAGACGAACAACAGTCGACGCCGAAGAGCGTTCAGGACAACCGTTAACAAGCCCAACACCGGAAATAAACGCAAAATTGTGAGAGGCTATTGTTGCAGATCGTAGACGAACAATCCATGATGTTCGTGCAATCGTAGAAATGTTATACGGGTTCGTGCAATGCATCTTGTCAGACAATTTGAACAAGAGATGCATTGCTGCAAAATACGTACTGAGACTGTTGAACAGCGACCAGAAAGAAAATCTGCCTGCAGTGAATTGGAAAATGCAGCAAGAAATAACCCTAACTTCATCTCGAATATCGTAACAGGTGATGAGACATGAGTGTACGGTTATGGCCCTGAAACTGAGCACCAGTTGTCGCACACAATTGAGGAGATACAGAAGAAACGCAGAATGTGCTTCAAACACTTACACTTGCAGACTTCCAGGGATGAATGGAATCATGGAAAAACGCTGGGATTGCTGTATCAATGCCCAAGGGGACTATTTTGAAGAAAACTGTGGAAATTAGAATTATGCTGAGCTATTTTATTTTTATGGTAAAAATTTCCCGAACTTTTAGGTAGCACCTAAAAGAGAAATAACTGTCAAGGCATGAAAAGATACCGCTAAAGTCGTACAGTAATCGGTAAATACATACTTAATTAAACATTCGAAGAGAATAATTATTTTATTAACCTTCTAATTAATACCGTATCATCTTCTAATTATTTAATAAAAGGTGTTTTCCTTCCCGACTACTTAACTATGAATAATAATGAATAAAAAACTAAAATCTTTATGGCCATTTCGATCTTTTGATCACCTTCGTCAGTAGATTTAGTTTTTTTATTCATAGGTTAGTGTTGTTTAGGTCAACAGCCAAAAGGCTGGTTTGAACCTCTAGAGGTTTTACTAAATAAAACGAGAAGTGAGGTGGTTTACAATTGCTTTCCTCACCGAGTATGCTTATCAGCATGCCAGGCCCTCCGAGAAGCAACTTCTTTTGACCCTGCAAATGACACATTCACTTCATTCCCAACAGGGTCTGCATAGAAAAATTCATAACTCTCAGAGGAGATAACTCTGACTAGTATCTTTCACACCTCTACCTCTTCTGTTCTTAACGCTTACCGTGCTAAAGCCGTAATACTACGGTTTTGGAAATCTATAAATAAATGCGGGAGACATAATACGACGGCGTTGTATTTTTCGGGTGTGTAATGTAGCCTACAAAGACGTAGTATTACGTTTCTCGATCTTTTATGCTGTCATTGTTTCATGTTTCACGTTTCATCATGCTGTCTGTCTTGGGTTCGAATCCCATCAGGCACGGCATATTCTCATACATTACAAAAAATCATTTCATCCTTCGCCGTCTGCATTAGCAGTAATTGCAGAACAGTCGGACGTTAAACAAAAAAAAAAAAAAAAAAAATCGATCTTTTAGTACACTTTTCCGTCATATTAGTTAACTTGTATCACTCTAGATGGCATCCGTGTACCATTTTTGTACAGAATTTTAGAAGCGACGAGATTATGATGTCGTGGTTTATGTGTAATTATTTTGTTCACCATGGCGTCTCCTAGCACGGCTTTAGATGAAGTGATATTTTATATTGTTACGAAGAATGTAATTCTGATTTATTTGTAATTTATCACTCAATTTTTTATAGTAATTGAATAAGTATATTTAGATTTGGTTTAACCCTTTCAGTGCCAAAACGTCCGGAAAACAGGACGTCGATATCTTTTACGTGAAGTACTAACGTCTGGATAACCGAACGCTTACAATTTTTTTTTTAAATTAATGGAATAATGTATTTTGAAACCACCTCCGTGGTGTAGTGACTAGCGCGGTAGCCGACAAAGCGAAAGGTCCCGGGTTAGATTCCCGGGTAAGGTCTGGAAATTTTAACACGTTAAAACCACCGTTACAGTACCAAAATCCACAGTAACCGCCAATCACCAAGCTGTTGATGCGACATAACCCATTCAGTCACGAATTTTTATCTTAGATTTAAAAAAAATGTTATTATATTCTTACCCACCGGGTTGGTTTAGAGGTAAACTCGTCGCCAAAATCAGCTGTTTAACAGCTGATTTCTAGAAAAGCTACCCAAGTCTTAAAAAAAGTTTTTTATAAAACTAATTTCATTTCAAACAGTGGCAGCATGTATCTTGAAAAATAGGTGAAGAATTAAAATAAAAAGGAAAACGAATGTACTTATAAAAGTATTTACGAAACTACGAAGAAAAAATAAATGTAAAATACACAAACTAAGTACACGCGCATCATTTTACGCAAAGCGATATGTGCGCAGTTTAGTGCGCAAAATCAGCTGTTTAACAGCTGATTTTCGGAGAGGAAGGTTCCTGGTTCAAATCCTAGTAAAGATAGTTACTTTTATACGGATTTGAATGCTAGACAGTGGTTACCGGTGTACTTTGATGGTTGGAATTTAATTAACCATACTCTCTCAGGAATTGTCGACCTGAGTCTGTACAAGACTACACCTCATTTACACGTCATACATATCATCCTCATCTCATTGGGTCATGGGGTTGCTTATTGTTCTGAATTGAACAGATTGCAACGTACACAAATTAGGAATTAAAAAAATATATATATTCTTAAAGTACTATTTTTTTATATTAAAACTTTTCAAAAGTCCCAATAGATTGCAGTACTTGCTGGACTCTTAAAGAATTTGTTCATGTATGAGGCCAATTTTACGCAAAGCGATATGTGCGCAGTTTAGTGCGCATAAGAATAGGTAACATTTTATGTACATGTATATGGCCAAGGTGAATGAATGGGTTAAACTAAAAACAATGTATTCTGAACATTTTTAGTATTATCAGAACGATTTATTTTTTTATGAACTCAAAATTAATACTTAATGGGAAATAATTCTATTTTTCTGCAACTTTACCAAAGGCAGGCTTACGCCTCTAAGTTGTCGAAAAAAGGACTCGCACTTTTTGTCCATTCTCATACAAATTATATGGCACTTTACGATCTAACTTATAACTATTGCTTTGGCACTGAAAGAGTTAACCTTTACGGTATCTTTCTTTTTTTTTGACAAAAGCCTAGTTTTTGGTGAAACGTTTATTTAAAAATTAGAGTAAAGACAACATAATTATATGACTGATTGATTTCTTCACAATGAATTGAATATTTAAATGCAAAAAGAATCACATTGGTAACTTAAAATGCAAAAATGTTATGCTGTGTCAAAATTTGCAAAAAATGGTCAGCACTGGGTAGTTGGCATGATGTCGGAGCATCAGCATGTTAAGTGTTAATTAGTTCAGTCATATAATTGGGTGACTGTGTGATAAGAAACAGAACTATTTTTTGTAGCCCTGGAAACTGCAGATGGAGTGCAATTAATTTAACACTTCACCTACCCGTTAAGGGCATCCATAGGTTAGTATAACACCATAAATTAGTCATATAAGGAAAGAAAAACATTTATTAAATAATTAACAGATGGTATCCGAAAAATGTCCATTATTCGTTGGAATTTATGCCGTGTAGATGTGCAGTCAGCTCAGTCTAGCAACTAATATCTTACGAATTAAGTACAGAAACAAATGTCGTATCGCCTATGTGTGCGTACCACTTTACAGGTATTACATCCAAACGTTCAGGAACTTTTTCTAACCAATTGGTCCACATTTTGGAAGTTCTAACCACATTTTCCCCTATTTTGGTGAATGCGTAGAGTGAATGGGTAGAGGATGCAAGTCAAAATTTTTAAATAGCAACCCCTATTGAGTAACACATCATTTTAAAGCTCTTTCTAGAGTTGAGAAAATTGGTGTAACCTCTCCGATTTCCCAATCCAAAATAACGGAGCCAAACATATAGGGTTTGTCCACTAGTCTAAATATTGTGTTCTTCACACAATTTGGTATTGCACAACAAGTTGATGCCCATAACAGGCAGGTGGAGTGTTAAATTATTTGCACTCGATCTGTTAGTTCCAGGACTACAAAAAATAGTTCTGTTTCATATCACATAGTCAGCATATTATATGACTAAAGCATTTAAGAACAGAAGAGGTAGAAGTGTAAAAGACACTAGTCACAGTTATCTATTCTGAAAGTAATGAATTTCATAATAGTCAGATTCTATGATGAATGAAGTGAAGGTGTCATTTGCAGGGTGGAAAGTAGAAACTTTTCAGAGGGCCTGGCATGCTGATAAGCAACTTTTCTACTCAGTGAGGAAGGAAATGGTAAACCACCTTCCTCCTCGTTTTACTTAGTAAAGCCTCTAAAAGTTTAAACCAGCTTTCGGCTGATGAACTAAACAGACAATTTGGTATTATTCATTTTCTGATTCAGAGGAGTAGCAAAATTTTCTAATTTATTTTAATTGTGATTTACAAAAATCAACTCCGAGAATTTTTTTTAAACAATTATAAGAAAATAGGGCATACTCATTACCTAAATCCTAATTAAACCTATTGAAATGGTTGAATCACCTGTATGTTTAATGATGGTGTTTGAGTTAAGAAATCTAAATGGTAAATAATTTAGTTGCTATTAAAATTTTTGACTTGCATCCCAATCCCTTTCCCAAAAGAGGGGAAGATGTGATTGAAACTTCCAAAAGGTAGAGCAATTGGTTAGAAAAAGTTCCTGAACGTTTGGATAAAATACCCGTAAGAGGTTTAAAATAGTAAAGCGGACGGAACTTTTGCATCACTCTGTATAGATATCAAATAGCATTACGTAAATGCACAATTTAAAGTTAAATAAAGCTAACTTCTTTCAAATATAGTTCATAATAATATAAATTAATTATGCAAAAGAGAAATTTAATGACCTTGGAAAATATTTTTACTCCCTTTTATAACGATCATGTTTTCCTTATTATTTGATTATGTAACGATGAATTAATTATAAATCATAAATAAACTATTGTCAGAAAATAATGAATATAACAGGTTTTAGTTTGATTAACTACTAATATTAGTGTTTCAATCGAACTCATTTTTGTATTCTTACCAATCACGAGGTGTTTAATGTTAAATTTTTTCTAATATTTATTTATAAGTATAAAAAAAATCGTTCTTCTCTAATGTACTATTAAATAAATGACTAAACAAATACATACAATAAAAAAATCACTATCAGTAAACACAAAAAATTAAACATTATAAAATGAATCAAAATCATATACGGCAGCGAAACCCTAGCGTGGATAGACGGGGGAGGAATAAAGAAAACCTGCAGAAAAGTAGAACGCAGGATACTCAGAACTTGCATAAACAAGAAGCACAAGGTAGACAATCACTACAGACTTTTGCCTAACGATCAAGTCTACAGAGACATAGAACCAATAACAGTGGCCATGTGCAAGAAACTACTGTCGTACTTTGGACATATACTAAGAACAACAAACACTAGACTTTTAAGCAGAATGAGACCATGCTTTTACTATTACTTTTAGACCATGCAATAAGACGATAAACGGACGCTGGTAACGTAAACATGTGACACAAAGAAATTAAAAGGGATTTACAAAAACTTGGACTAACTCACGAAGAGCTAATGGAAAAATCACCCAAATACAAACAGGTCATCAAGGACAACAACCATCGGCTTACGACACAGAAAAGAGAGTATAAGAAGAGGGAATTTTCAGAAGCAGCCAAACAGAAGCGTGCTCAGAGCATGAGAAAATATTACGCCAAAAAAACTAAAAGCTTCCAAGTTGGAAACAGTGCTGGAACAGTGTTGGAACAGTGCTTTTCTGTCAGCTCCTTCAGGACACATGCCGCTTTCTCTTTTACAGATTCCACAGACTCAAATCTTGTCCCTTTTAATGCAGATTTCACCTTAGGGAACGGGTAGAAGTCACATGGTGCAAGCAAGATCTGGCGAACAAGGTAGATGTTCTTACACTGAGATGCTGTATTTGGCTAGGAACCTCTTGACAGATAACGCGGAATGAGCTGGCGCATTTTCTTGGTGGAGAACCCATGATTTGTCCTTCCACATTTCGGGGCGTTTTTTCCTTACTCTTTGACGTAAATTAAAACGTACCTCAATTTAGTAATATTGATTGTTTGACCTTCAGGAACCAAGCGAAGGTACACAATCCCATGGATATCAAAAAAACAATCATCATTGCTTTAAATTTTGATTTGCTCATTCGAGCTCTTTTGGCTCTCGGTGAAGTTCGGCTCTTCCAGTTCATGGATTGGCGCTTCGTTTCCGGATCATAAGTAAAAAACCACGTTTCATCACATCTTATTATCGTTTCCAAAAAAATTGGGTCACTTTCAATCGCGTACAAATTGTCAGTACAAACATTTTTGCGAGCCTCATTTCAAAGATTCTTCAGTGGCACGTGTCCTGAAGGAGCTGACAGAAGATGACTTCCAGCACTGTTTCCAACACTGGAAAATTCGCATGGAGCGTTGTAGGGATAGAGAAGGAGTGTATATTGAAGGTGACAATAAGTGATTATTATTAAAATAAAAATAACATTTTTTACAACGGCCGTCTCGTTATTTAATAGCCACACCTCGTATTTCGTACGAAAATTAAAACAAGATGTACCTAAATGATATTTTGTAAGCTATATTTATATTAATATTACCGTATATTATCCAACAGCAGTAAATAACTAGAATAAATAATAAAAATATAGTAAATGAAAGAATACAGAGAATAAGTTACTTTTATTTAATGTGACACGTAAAAGAAGTGAACGTCTTGTAACACTGTAAAGAACGTAAGAGGAGTCTAGTACGTAGGAGGTTGTGGACGGGATACACGAGCGAGAACTCAACCCGCCTAACTCTTTCGTTCTAAGTATAACAAACAAAACTCATTAAATTATTACATGCACAACAACACTATTTCACGCGACAAATTGTATCGTATCGGTAAATAATTGGAAGCCAACCTGGATGTGAAAAAGAATATACATACGAGGTGTGGCTATTAAATAACGAGACTGACGTTGTAAAAAATTTTATACATAATCACTTATTATCACCTTCAATATACACTCCTCTATCCCTACAACGCTCCATGCGAATTTTCCATTGTTGGAAACAGTGCTGGAAGTCATCTTCTGTGAGCTCCTTCAGGACACGTGCTGCTTTCTCTTTTATAGCTTCCACATACTCAAATCTTGTCCCTTTTAACGCAGATTTTACCTTAGAGAACAGGTAGAAGATAATAACATGTGATGAAACGTGGTTTTTTACTTATGATCCGGAAACGAAGCGCCAACCTATGCACTGGAAGAGCCGAACTTCACCGAGAGCCAAAAAAGCTCGAATGAGCAAGTCAAAATTTAAAGCAATGATGATTGCTTTTTTGATATCCATGGGATTGTGTACCTTCACTGGGTTCCTGAAGGTCAAACAATTAATCAATATAATACCTTGAGGTACTTTCTAAACTACGTCAAAGAGTAAGGAAAAAACGCCCCGAAATGTGGAAGGAAAAAATCATGGGTTCTCCACTAAGACATTGCGCCAGCTCATTCCTCGTTATCTGTCAAGAGGTTCCTAGCCAAATACAGCATCTCAGTGCTAGAACATCCACCTTATTCACCAGATCTTTCACCATGTGACTTCTACCTGTTTCCTAAGGTGAAATCTGCATTAAAAGGGACAAGATTTGAGTCTGTGAAAGCTGTAAAAGAGAAAGCGGCACGAGTCCTGAAGGAGCTAACAGAAGATGACTTCCAGCTCTGTTTCCAACAATGAAAAATTCGCATAGAGCGTTGTAGGGATAGAGAAAGAGTGTATATTGAAGGTGACAATAAATGATCATGTATAAAATAAAAATACAATATTTTACGTCAGTGTCGTTATTTAATAGCTACACATCGTACAGTACAAGTATTAGTATTTATAATTTTTAATAATGAATGACAGCCTAAGGGCCTATGGCGATGAAATGGATAAATACAGATTTTGAAAGAGTATAAAATATTATGTTTAATTAATTTTTTCTTTTCATATCAATTTATGGTTTTACATACTGTACATAACACTATGAATAGATATATTCAATTACAAATGTAATAAAAATTCTGACACAATATATATTTCAGATAACGTAAACATTTTAATCGTAAACGTAATTTGTTTCAATATCATAAGTATAATATACCCTTCAATTAGATAAACTTTTATTTTCATAGCGCGAGTCAATGTTTTTAACACAGTACGTAACAGCGCTCTAGCCATAAAAGCAAGGGTATCTTCCAACTGTTGGACGAAGTATAGATTGCTTAATGATTTAACTAAACCAATGATACTGACAGACGGTGAATAAATAATTTACATTTTGATATTGTTGGTTAGGTCATCAGCCGAAAGACTGGTTTGCACCTTTAAAGGTTTTACCAAGTAAAACGAGGAGTGAGGTAATTTACCATTCCTTCCTCATTGATTGAAAAAGTATGCTTATCAGCACGTCACACCCTCTGAAAAGCAAGTACTTTCTGCCCAGCAAATCACACCTTCACTTTATTCACCACAGGATCTGGCTGTAGTGAATACCGGCCGCATTGGCGTAGTTGGTAACGTGCTCGCCTCTCATCATGCGGTTTGGGTTCGAATCCCATTCAGGCACGGCATATTTTCGTACGTTACAAAAAACATTTCATCTTTCACCGTCTGCGTTAGCAGTAATTGCACAACAGTCGGACGTTAAAAAAGAAGAAAAAAGGGTCCGGCTGTATAATGAAATTCATTACTCTCAGAGGAAATAACTCTGAATAGTTTTTTTATACATTTATCTCTTCTGTTTTCAAATGCTTCAAATCATATAATTGGCTGATCATGTGATACGAAACAGAACTATTTTTTGTAGCCTCGATGTAACTAGCACATCGAGTGGAAATAATTTAACACTTCTCCTACCTGTTATAGGCAAAGTTTGATATTATGATTTACTAAAATACGTATTACTGGCTTGACAATGAATAAATATGGATAAATAACCTTGTCCTTTACAGTTAGTTCTTATGTTATAATTAAATTGCATTACATTACCTAGGCGTTAAAATATAATAATACTTGTACATGTTTTACACAAAAACAATCAATATGTTATATTACTGTGCATAACAGACAGGTGGAGTGTCAAATGATTTATACTCAATCTGTTCTTTGCAGGGCTAAAATAAATAGTTTTGTTTCTTATCACATGGTCAGCCAATTAAATGATTGAAT
Organism: Catonia carolina; assembly: GCA_035578175.1. Taxonomy (NCBI): domain Eukaryota; kingdom Metazoa; phylum Arthropoda; class Insecta; order Hemiptera; family Achilidae; genus Catonia; species Catonia carolina. The sequence continues at coordinate 43,009,838 of JAQMRL010000006.1, read as the reverse complement.
CAATTAAGTACAGAAGAGGTAGAGGTGCAAAAGACACTAATCATAGTTATCTCCTCTGGAAGTAATGAATTTCATTAAACAGTTAGACTAAACATTATACAGTTAGACCCTGTGCTGAATGAAGTGAAGGTGTCATTTGCAGAGTGGAAAATATGTGCCTTAGAGGGCCCGGCATGCTGATAAGTGTACTTTTCCATTCAGTGAGGAAGGCAATGGTAAACCACCTCACTCCTCGATTTACTTAGTAAAACCTCTACAGGTTCAAACCAGCCTTTCGGCTGATGACCTAAACATCATGTTTATTAGTTAATTCAAATTAATTTTACAAATTGTCAAAATAATTTTTTGTTGAAACAATTAAAAAAGAGTCTTGCATTGATATTTTGAAGTAAACACTACAAAATTTTCCATTCTCTTCTTATATTAAAGTACAAATAATTAAAGAAAATAATTAGAAACAAATAGTAACTAAAAACACCCATTGTCGACACCCTTGTATTTTTCTTTTCCACTTAACACATACGCTCACACAGACACACATACGCTTTTATATCTTTACTATTACTAAAACGGCAGAGAAAGGTGTTTATTATATTAATAATAATAAATTGCAAATCAAAATGTGACCTTCAAATTATTTGTGTCCTTGATTACGTTATTAGTCAAGTTATTTTTTATTGTTACTGCATTATTCTAGATTTTAATAATATAGGCTCTAGTTTTATGTTGAAAGGAACAATATGTTAAGTAGTATTATTACGATTTTTTTAATATTTTTACTGGTATTGTTATAACGAATTAACTATTATTATTGTTTTTTGTTTCTTAAAATTTGTATATATTTTCAAACCCTAATGGGTGTTTGTTGTAATCTGTTTAATTTAATAACAATAAGGAACCCCATGACCCAATGAGATGAGGACGATATGTTGTTGTTGTTGTTTAGGTCATCAGCCAAAAGGCTGGTTTGAACCTCTAGAGGCTTTTCTCAGTAAAACGAGAAGTGAGGTGGTTTACTATTGCCTTCCGTATTGAGTCGAAAAGTATGCTTATCAGCATGCCAGGCCTCTACCATGCAATTGACACCTTCACTTCATTCACCTCAGGATTCGCTGTATAATGAAATTAATTATTCTCAGAGGAGATAATAAAATTGGTGACAATTTTTACAAACATTTACTTGTGATATGGCAAAAACTATAAGTGATTTCTGTATCTACTCTAAGAGGAATCGAATGACACTGTTTTTGTTTCCAAATTCCGACTTTGATTTCTTTTGACTTCCGGTTTTGGGCCAATCCGGTCAAAACCAAAACTTGAAATTCAATCCAGGCCCACTAATTGTTTGTGTAAATTACGAATCCGAAAAGCGTTTGTTGGTATCTCTTGTAGTTTCTGATTTTGATTTTAGACTTCCGGTTTTGGTTCACTTCCGGTCAAACCGGAACTTCAAACCCAATTTAGGCCCACTAACTTTTTGTGTAGATTGCGAATCTGAAAACCGTTTGTTACTATCTCTTGTAGTTTCCGACTTTGATTTTTGACTTCCGGTTTCGGGTAATTTCCGATCAAAACCGGAACTTCAAACCCAACCCAGGCCCACTATTTTTTTTTGTTGGTGTAGATTACGAACCCGAAAAACGTTTGTTGCTATCTCTTGTATTAATAATTTCTGGCTTTGATTTTTTGACTTCCGGTTTTGGTTCACTTCCGGTAAAACCGGAACTTCAAACCCAATTTAGGTTCACTAACTTTTTGTTTAGATTACGATTCCGGAAACTGTTGGTTGCTATCTCTTGTAGTTACTGACATCTAGGTGTAACGGACGGACGAACAAAACAAAAATGATAAATGACAATTCTAAAAATGGCCACCAAAAATAAGTTTTCCAAAACTATGCGATAAAATACTTTTACATACAAGCTGTATGTAGTTAATCTACGTCATACTATAATTTCCATGATCGTTCATTAAATTTAATGACATCGCTTATACGTTATTACAGTCATGTCTTTACACTACAGTTCTGTAATGATAGCGCGTTGTGAACTGCAGTAGAATATTAATAAGATAAAAGTAAAAAATTTTACAATTAACTAACTTATTCATTGCTCATTAACAGTTCAAAAGATACGTTTAAAAGATGACAGACGTTGCATTATTAGCCAGTTCATTTGAACCATTGTATAACAAATTATTTTAGTAATAACTTAATGGTGAAGATAAAAAAACATTTTTTTTAACTAATGATGATTTGTTAACAAACAAATGTTAATGATAAATAACGCTTGTAAAATCATTTAACAAATATATTCCTTTTACAATTATTCAACTAAAGTTTTTGCAGCTATAGTTGTTAGTTTCAGTTAAAATTTATATTGAAGTTAGTTATTTTTAAGGTAGTGTTATACGGTTGTAATACTTTAAGTAAAATTTATTTCTTATTTTTAATTTCATCTTGATTTATGTTAACCATGCTAAAATTGTTTTATTTTGTTGTAATTTATTACCATAGCTACCTGAAAAACTCGTGAATGTGTTCTGAATAATGTATGAAAAGTTTGCCGTTTATTTTGCAATTTGTTTAAGAGATAGTCAAGTTAAAAACCTAAAATTTGACATTTTTTAGCATTTCATTTTTAACTTCGAAAGTACTAATGTGCATAAAAGATTCTAGTTTTTTCAAATAATTAAGTTAGGAAGAATACTTTAAAAAATGTTTTTTTGTGTTGCAATTTTTTTCATATCTTTTGTCGGAGCATAATCTGTTGTATTACATTAAATACAACATATCGCTTAGAACTAACACATGAAAAAAATTACAACCCAGTAGACAATCTAATTAACAAATTATGACATAAAAACATATTGTTGTTGTTTAGGTCATCAGCCGAAAGGCTGGTTTGAACCTGTAGAGGTTTTACTAAGTAAAACGAGGAGTAAGGTGGCTTACCAATTGCCTTCCTCACTGAGTGGAAAAGTACGCTTATCAGCATGCCAGGTCCTCTGAAAAGCACATATTTTCCACTCTGCAAATTACACCTTTACTTTATTCACCACAGAGTCTGGCTGTATTATGAAATTCATTTCTTTCAGAGGAGATAACTCTGATTAGTGTCTATTACACCTCTACCTCGTCTGTTCTTAAATGATTCAGTCATTTAATTGGCTGACCATGTGATAAAAAAACAGAACTATTTATTTTAGCCCTAGAACGAACAGATGAGTGTAAATAATTTGACAATCCACCTGTCGGTTATGGACAGAAAAGCTTGTCCGATGCAGGGCTAACATAAATAGTTCTGTTTCTTATTACATGGTCAGCCAATTAAATGACTGAATCATTTAAGAACAGAGGAGGTACAGGTGTAAAAGACACTAATCAGAGTTATGTCCTCTGAGAGTAATGAATGTCATTATACAGCCAGACCCTGTGGTGCTCGAAGTGAAGGTGTCATTTGCAGAGTGGAAAATATGTGCCTTTAAGAGGGCCTGGCATGCTGATAAGCGTACTTTTCCATTCAGTGAAAAAGGCAATTGTAAACCATCTCACCACCTCGTTCTACGTAATAAAATATCTACAGGTTCAAACCAGCCTTTCGGCTGATGGCCTAAAACACATATTATACTGTTCTTAATTACTTATAATCAATTAAATTTATAAATAAATACAAAAAGTTCCTTTAAACAAATGACAAGTAGTATCCATAATAAATAATACATGATCTTAAACTGCGCGTACATCGAACTTTCCTGAAGATGATAAAAAATGTTCATTTGTTTATTTACAACTTAATTGAAAATTAATGAAATAAGTTATTCTGGGTACCTGAAATGGAAATTAGTGAAATTACCATTTAAAAATTTTCTGGATGGAAATTGAATGAAAAGCCAACAGATAATATGGCTATTTAAAAATTTTACTTTTGCAATATAACTTCAATGCCGTTTGAAATAAGCTCAATTTTTGAAAAAGAAAGTTACTCGAAGTTTACCTAGTTTTAAAAAAAATTCCTTTAAATTTAGTACATGTTCGAAAAGCTTTTAACTAAAAATATCCAACGAATTACCAATTTATTTTTTATTGTTTCAAGTAAGTGGTATGTTGTTTATGACATTTCAAATTTTTTATTTAAAATTTTTATCAGTTTATAAACTACACATTTTTTTACCATTTCAAAGAATTTTAATTTTTTGTTATTGAGTTTAATGTTTTATTAATTTTTATTTTATACTATAATTCAAATTTTGATTTATTTATTTATTATTTTATATGTTTTTTCACCAGGTTTAAGAAAACACATTTTTAAAAACTCTTGCCAACTGGGGAAGTAATAAAATAATAAAAAAAGTTTTATTTAATTAAAGGTAAGTTATCATTTATATTATTATTATTATTATTAGCCTATTATTAATTAATAACACTAACAACTTTTTATAGCTTATTCATTCATTCATTCATTACATCAAGGGCATTCAGGCTTCTCCAGCCTCCCCTCACCGCGACCTAAAAGATCTTTTGTGATTGCCCCTATTCCTAATTTATGCAAGGCCCGCACTTTCAATAAAGCGCAGGGTCTGCCTAGGATCTAGTGCACTTACCTGAGCAGGTGTTAACACATCCCCACCCAACAGTGCTATACTTTTGCAGCCACCCACAATGCAACTGCAAAAATATAAATGTGCGACCCACTGAGGCGCCTTACAATACACCTCTCCGCACAGACCTCAATGGCCCATATTTCATCTTGGAAGACGGTCATGTTACACCCAAGGGCCAGGGAAGTCATTCCCCCGGCCCCCCAGGCCCCCAATCCCGCTCCTCCACTCATCACAGGGCCTTCAATATACCAAAAGGTAGCCCCTTCCGGCATCACCGGCCTACCCTCCGCCCACTCCTGACGATCGAAAATTTCCATCCTCAGTGTGTCGGAGAATTTGTATGATCTGTTCATACGGTCCCAAGGACCACCTACCACACCCATCTCTTCAATCCTTGAAGATCTCAGTGTGGCCCATCTCCACTGATGGGACCCCGATCCCGTCCTCCAGCCTCAAGGCAGTTCCTATCGCCTCTCCCTTCACTTGCACATGAAAAGGAGGCAAATCAACCATCGCCTCCATATCGGCCGTTGGACCAGTGCACATTGCACCACATATCCCTAGGCAGGCCAGTCTCTATAGCTCCTCAGCCGATCCTGCGCCGTCCTAGATTTGTTGTTGGCCACCATACATCAACTTCATACGTGACCATTGGCAGAATGATGCCCACATGAGCCCATTCCACCATACGAGGCCCAAGCCCCGGAGTCCTCCCAGCAGACTCTCACATATCCATAAGGCCTTTATAGCCTTCTCCACAGTCCTGGACCTGTGGCCTTACCAAGTTAGGCCACTATCCATGACAGCCCCCAGATACTCTAACTCAGGGGAGTAGTTTAAATCCACTCCTTCCAGAGTCACAGCATCCATAGCTGTTTTTCATAATTTCAAATGAAATGGGTACCATCTGGTCCCCACTTGTAGCTAGGGAGATAATAAGTCCGCCCCTGCATAGCCCCGCGTACAGAGGTAAGGCAAAATACTGTAGGAGGCGCCAGGTATCCTACAGGCACCGTTAAGACACTGATTAAAAGCCCCAGTGCCATCCACCCTTGGGCACGGTACGACTAACACCACTTGGGTTGGGCAAAAGCTACAGTAGGAGAAGTTGCCTCTAGCACGGATAGAAAAAGTGCTAGATGCCGAGGACAAGGATAGGGATAGACAGACTGAAGCCCAGCATCTCAGCTCACCTCGGCGAGACCAATGCGTGGCTGAAGAGTAGCCATAAAAAACCGAGGAGTTTCCAGAGGCACGGGCACGAAAAACTGCTACAAAAAGTAAGGGAGCAGGTGTGCTCTCTTGGACGTGATGCTTCGGCACATGCAAGCCAGCCGATCACTGACTTGCTTCGCCTCCTTTTTATAGCTTAACTAATGGTTGTATTAATAAGGGTGTAGTTATTTTTAGCGACAGTGATTAGATATATTAAATTACTTTTGTCAAATTATTTTGTAGCTTACCTTTGAGCCAATTCAGACATTTAGAAAAAAAGTTTTAAATTATTAAGTCATGGGGCATGATCAGAATTGTAACCAGCTGAAAACTGTAGATGACTAAAACCCACAGGGTATCTGTTTTAAGATTCATTCCGAAAGAAAAAAATTGTTAAATTACTATGTGAAATAGTGTATTCGGTGTCATGGTCAAAATGGTGGAAATTTTATAAGAATATATCCACCACTAATACAGTAAAACCTGTCACATCCGGACCTGTGATATCCAGACCCTCTCATATCTGGACGTATCTCCAGGATAATTTTTCAATTTTGGTTAGAAAAATGGTCAGGGATCAAAAAGTGATAGTTGCAGTTGAAATGTTGTTTGCGCGCGCCTTTAAGAAGATAACCAGATTGCAGAGCTTGTTAAAAAACCTGCCTGGATGTGAAGAAATCAATGACGATGAAATCAAGCAGTGGTTAAGTGAAGATGAAGTCAACAAAATTACAGACAGTGATATCATAGTAATGGTGTGTAATAGCGTTGAGAAAATATCTGAACCCGAAAAGGATGACAACAATCTTAAAATGAGTCCTCTGAGGCACTCAAGACCATCGAATCTCTTATCAGTTATGTTCAACATCAAGAGGACGTGGTTTCCAATAAATGTGTGCAGTGTGAAGCAGACGAAAACACAATTTTTTCACAATTTGTTTTAAGTATAGTAGCCTATGTATTAATGTAGGCGTACTGTAAGTAAAAGTTTTTAACCAATTTTACTTTTGTATTTTAAAGAGTAAAGTTTACAAATACAAACGCTAAACCAATACAAATGTCTAAAATAATATTCAACACCAAACATGTTCGTTATTTTTAGCCCTCTAATGATTTTTATGATTTTGTGATAACCGGATTTTTATATCTAGATCGGGTGGTCACCACATTAGTCCGGATGTGACAGGTTTTACTGTAGTTGTTTCATTATTGTAACATCTATTAAGGTACAATGGGATTAAATTTGACAGTTTTCACAAGTGATTCTTTCTCTCAAAACTGACAAGTGTAATTGGGTGAAACTGACGTATACATTTTCTTCCAGTCATGCAGATTGATGATCGGTTTAAAATATTTTCCAGACTAACAAGGAAAACCCCAGAGTAATCGCTCAATTAGGTTAAGCTGAGAACTTTTGCGTATAACTCTTTTCCTCTCTTTCTTTCTGATATTCTCTCCCAAGCATAACCAAATCTTTCCAGAAATTTTTGGTTTATAAAATAATTTTGCTCAAAAAATGTTGTTGTAAATAATAGCTTACTTACTTTTCACGAATAAATTTCTATTTAACCCTAACAGATTATAAATCTGTTATCAAATAATCGACATGGAAACCAACCTTTAAGACATTCTAAGAAACTCAATAGGCAACAAGTTTTTCTGGGTAAATTTAAAAATCTTTAATTTTCTAATAATCGTTTGAATTAAAAATTTATTTTAAACTCCGTTCCGAGTCCTACTAATGAGTGGTGTTTTTCTGCAAGCCATAACGCCAGTTTATATATGTACTTCATAATGTAAGTTTTCAGTATTATACAGTTATGGTTAAAATAAAAAATAAAACCAGTGAAAAAGATTAAGAAATTACTATTAAATACTTATGCCACTTCTACCGATAGCCAGGAGTTGAAGAGTAAATTTTTCGTAAGGACTGTATGGCATCCTTAGATTTATATCTCTTTTAATAAATATTTCACAAATACCGGACAAATATACTTTTTCTTATCCATGCGATGAATTACGGTCAGTTTTCTCTCCCGTGTTGATACCGTAGCGTCGCGTCGGTTCATTTTTGAGTTTCAAAGGGAGGAAATATACTGCAGGAAGTTCATGTGCAAACTTTTAACTGTAATACTACTTTTAAAGCCTTAAATTTGTTCCCTTATAAAGTAGCCTGTTAAAAATTTAGTATATTCTATTCTTAATAAAATAAATCTGGTGTGAAAACTCGCACGACTTTCTCTTGCCAATGTAAGTATTGAAAAATCCTAAGTTTTGAGTAAACAATGTGAAATGAAAAAATAACCTAATTTTAATCATGAGTGAATGACATAAAATGAAAAAAACCACTGTTGGATTTAAAAATACGGAAAATAACCAATTGACGCTAAATTAGGATCTGTAGAAAATATGTTAGAAATAAAATGATGTAGGTTGTTTTAATTCCTAATTTTAATTAATTAGCCTATATAAATTTTTTCCCTAAAATGCATATTAAACTGCAATCTGAAAAAACGTTTTTATCACGACAGCACAGCCACCCCAAGAATTTCAGCAGACATAATGCTTACTATATCTTGTAGAGCATAAAAAATTTAGTACATGAGGAAATTATTTTAACAATCGTAGGAGCCGTTGTTGAAAAAAATTTCAAAAAAGTGAAAATCACAGGCATAAACTACTACTTCCGGTAGACTGATTTTTGTAAAAAAAGTTCGTGTCAAATACTCTTGGGGTACCTAAGTTAAGTTCCAAGTTTTAGTTTTGTATGCTACTCTGGTTTTGAGATATTTCGTTAAAGACAGACACACAGACCAATCGCTAAAAATATATATTTTTTGGGTTCAGGGGGCCATCTTAACTTTTTTTTTTACATTTACATCTTAACTTCATTCACCAGCGGTTCTGGATGTACAATGAAATGCATTACTCTCAGAGGAGATAACTCTGACTAGAGTATTGTACACCTCTACCTCTTCTGTTCTTAAATGCTTCAGTCATATACTAATTGGCTATCATGTGGATTTTTGTTTTTTTTTGTGAAACATAAATTTATTTATTTACAATCAGTTATCGAAGTAACTATAAGTAAATGATTATAAATGAAGTATGACAAGAGAGGAGGCCACCCAGTGATGGTCCTCCTCAAAAAATTCTAACATTGAAGTTTTGATAACATTACTTACACAAATGAAAAAGTTCATAAAAGTATATACATTGACTTAACTAAAATACAAAACTGAACGATTTTAAAACATTAAAATATATAAAGAAAAACAAATTGAAACAAAAAAATATGGATAGGTTGAAGCTTATTTACATTAACAGAACAAAAAGGAAATTTTTATACATTTATAATAACTATGAAGATAGGAAATGAGGTATCAGGCTGTTTTCGGGTGACCAAGGGTTTGAAGCAGGGTTGTTGCTTGTCTCCCACGTTGTATAAAGTATATGTCCAGGAAGCTTTAAGGGTGAGGAGAGGAAAGTGTGGAGGAATGGGAATAAATATGGGGGAAGAAAATTTATACACTCTTTTCTTTGCGGATGATCAGGTGGTGTTGGCGAATGAGGAGGAGGATATGTTGTACATGTTTAGGAAGCTGAAGGAGGAATATCTGAAGTGGGGGATGAAGATTAATATGACTAAAACGGCTTACGTTGTGGTTGGGGAGAGGGGAGAGGATTTGGTTGAGGAGGGAGTTTTGGTGGGGAACTTTGCGAAATGTAAATACTTGGGAGCACTTATCACAGAGGATGGCAGGTATGAGGAGAATATAAGGTGTCGTATCGGTCAGGGAAGGGCAGCAATTCGAAAGCTGAACGGGCTGTTGTGGTCTTCAAAAGTTAGCCTGAAGACAAAAAAGATGCTTTACAGTACAGTTGTGGAGCCAATTGCGACATATGGAGCGGAGTGTTGGCAAGTGAGTAAGAGGAATGTACAGCGATTGGAAGCTTTAGAAATGGATTTTTTCCGCAGAGCATGTCGTTTGTCTAGATTAGATCGAGTAAGGAACGAGGATATTAGGAGACGGGTAGGAAGATCTAATACAATTATGAAGGGAATTGAGGACAGACAGTTAACATGGTATGGGCACGTTCAGCGAATGAATTCAGATAGATGGCCGAAGAGAGTGTGGGAATACTGTCCAGTGGGAAGACGAAGAAGAGGAAGGCCCAGGGGGAGATGGAGTGAGGGAGTTCGAGGGGCCATGGAGAAAAGGAATTTGAGAGAAAATGACTGGAGGGACAGGAGGCTTTGGAGATCGAAATGCGGGATGCGGAGCAATCTGTAGGAACCCCGCTAAAAGTAAAAGTAAGTAATAACTATACAATTTAGAAGAAAAATTATTTACAAATCTAAAACATGTATTCTTTTGAGGCATCTCGTTGTCTGGCTATTATCCAGGAGGTTAATTGCTAAAATGTTTTATGATAATTTAGACGTCTTTGGTACATGATACTGAATCGTTGTATTTCATCTTGAACTTGGGGTACATCGAGATATTCATGAATTTCATTGTTCCTTATATACCATGCTGCATTCACTATATTTCCCATCACTTTGTTCTGGAACCTCTGCATTACTTCTACATTGCTCTTACTCGCTGTACCCCATAACTGAATACCTTATGTCCAACAAGGTTTAAGTTTAGTGTTGTAAATTAACAATTTATTGTTTAGTGTCAGAGTTGATTTCCTGCCAATCAGCCAATACAAACCATGTGAATTAAAACAAAAATATTTTTTTGTACCCCTGGAACTAGCAGATTAAGTGCAAATAATTTAACAATCCACCTGCCAGTTATGGAGATATATTTATATAGGATAAGAAAAAGTATAAGGTGCTATTTGTATTTGTCATAAATTCTTGGCTTAAAAGTATTTTTATTAAATCATTGCAATTATTCATATTGGTGTTGTCATAATTTCCATTTTTATTGTTTAATTATGATTTACAGCGATACGGTAATTAGATTTTAATTATCGCATATCTTTTAAAATGGAATTTATTGCAGCATTTCTCACCAGCGCATGCTTTACTAAAGGTCGAGCAATTTTTACGCTTAAGTATTTCATTGTAACAAAACTCTTATCACTAACGTATAAGTGTACTGAGTAATGAATTGCTGATAAAACAATTAAAATACATTAGTTAGAAATTCCCAAGGATTAGATTAAATTACTTCTTTATCAAGTAAATTAAGATAAAATTGTTAAGTTCAATTGAAGTAGTTTATTTCTTTTATTATTTTTAAACGATTCCTTTTTGCACTTAACAGAGTAAAGAGTATCTACTGTGAGGCGGAACATTTCTTGATACCTGGACTTTAAATTATTCTTAATTCTCATAAAAAATTAACCAAAATTTGTTTTTAGAAATATTTCTGTAAATGTTTTTCCAAAAACATTGAAGCAAAAACTATAGACCTGTTGTGATGAAATTTTAACTTTCAAATAAACTGAAAGACTATGTTCATAACAAATTTTTAATATGAAAAACTCTTTTTCACGAGACCACACGTCTCATGGCTGATGGCAATTTTTAAAAAGGTTTACCTTTGTCTTACAACAAAACCATTAAAGATTTCTGTATCTATTCTAGTAGAGGAATTGAATGACGTTTCCAAATTCCACATTTTATTTCTTGACTTCCGAATTTGGGCCACTTCCGGTCAAAACCGGAACTTCAACCCTAATGATTTCTGTATCTACTCTTTAGAGGAATCGAATGATACTATTTTTGTTGCCTAATTCCGATTCTGTTTTTTTGACTTCCGGTAGAAACTGAAACTTTAAACCCAATCTAGGCCCACTTAACTTTTTGTGTAGGTAACGAATCCGAAAACTGTTTGTTGCTATCTCATGTAGTTTCTGACTTTGAAGTATTGACTTCCGGTTTTGGGCCGCTTCCGGTTAAAACCGGAACATCAAACCCAATAATTTCTGTATCTACTCTTTAAGAGGAATGGAATGACCTTATTTCTGTTTCCAAATTCCAACTTTAATTTCTAGACTTCCGGTTTTGGGCCACTTCCGGCCAAAACTGGAACTTCAAACCCAATTTAGGCCCACTAACTTTTTGTGTAGATTATGAATCCGAAAACCGTTCGTTGCTATTCTCTTGTAATATCTGACATCAGTGTGTCGGACGGACGTACAATGCAAAATAATAAATGACAATTTAAAAATTACTATCAATGATTAGGTCTAATATTGTATTCGGTAAACTATATAATTATATCAGTTAATCTACTTAACAAATTTTAGAATACTTTGTTGAAAGAATAGATTAAATAGAATTAAGCTAAATTGTTGAAGAAAACTAACAAGCGATAACGAGTTCTTTAAAGATTATGCGGCAGACTGGAAAAGAAGATAACGATTAGTTCAGAAAACTAGTACTGATAATGGTTTAGTTCTGCTGGTATTGGTTTTTTTAATTTCTTTAATATAAAAACTTTTCTTTCCGTAGTTATATAAATTTTCTTTAGCTTCTTTGTAAACAATCATTATTATTTTCTTTTTTTAATGAGAAATAAATAAGGTTGAAAGCAGTATTAGACAAAACCGATTTCTTTAGACAATATTTTAAATTACCAGAGACTCCAAACTTTAAAAAAATTCTGGTGTGAAAAACTCACACGACTTTCTCTTGTCAATGTATATGATGAAAAATATAAGTTATGTTTAATCATTAGTAAACAATGTAAAATGAAAAACAACCTCATTTTAATCTTGAGTGAATGACGCAAAATGAAAATCGATCTGTGTAGAACTTAAAAATACGAAAAATTGTAATTTGACGTAAACTTTTTCCTTCAAGAAGCCCCATAGGAAAAAATCATTAACAGACAAGTCTGGCGATCTTTGAGGCCAGTCCATGAGGCCACTGGCTCGCCCTATCCAACAATTAGGAAGATTTTGGTTTGAAACCGCTTTGGCCACATTAGCAAGTGGAGGAGCTCCTTCATGCTGGAAAAAAACGTCCTGCATCTCCGCCTGAGAAAGTCATTGTCTGATGGGATATGTCATACGATAGAAAACCATCCTTTGTGACAGCAACCCACACTGTTATACCCTTTGATTTCAAGTTCTCTTCGTGCAAGATATGTGAATTTTGTGTGTTATAATAAAGACAATTATGTCTGTTTACAGATCCTGTTGCAAATGAAACTCGAGGGTACTTTTTTTAGTTAACTATTATAACAGTAAAGTTTCTAGTTTGTAGAGTGTGCGATACGACCGGCATATTAATTCAAAAATAGCAACCTCTTCGTGGGACACCCAGTATTTAGTATGAAAATTGCACAATTTAATAAATCCAGTACTAACAAAAAAAAATAAAATAAAAAAATAAAACAAAAGTTAAAAGTGCAGTAACGTATTGACTTAATGAATACTACCAAAACTTAAAAACTAAACAGTAAACTACAAAGTACATAAATAAAATTGAAGGTATAGAAACTTATTGACGTACAGTTACAAAAGAAGTTTTACATCGTACTTTGAAAAATATTTGGTGATTTTAACTTGTTTTTAACTTCAATTTCGTTTTCGTGCCGCTTCATCTCGGAGCCGTTGAAGGAAAAGAATGTCCATAGCAGACGCCCTATGCTCCTCCAATTACTGAAGGGTCCCTCAATGAATTCACTATGTGTGAACTTTAGTTGTGGAGGGTTTTCTTATTCATCTTCAGAGTCTTTGTCGCTATCTTCCTTTGATCTTAAAGCCAAGACGATTTTCTGGTCTGAAGTCGATCCACTTTCTTCATCTTGTCATTCATTCTTCAATATCACCAACTGAAGTTCCTTCACAGCCTGGATTTTTCCATCAAAACGGCAAGTTCGTAAGTGCTGGGCTCTTCTTCGACAACGGTAGAATAGGGGGATGAGGAGTATATGGGAGGGGCTGACCTGCCTGCCGAAGCTACTTACACCATGTCATATCGCCTCACCACGAGGCATGTCGAAGTATACAGAGTGTCGAAGAATCGAAGGTTTGCTGTATTAATAAATTCATACGAAATTTTATTAGTTTAGGATATTTTACGGCAAAATAATTAAACCGAGTACATTATATTCCTAGTGAATGAATTAAAGTTACTTGAGTCACGAGTTTGCTCTTGTTTGCAACGAGGGGTAAAGGGGAAAAACATCAGTACGTATGCGCCACTGCTTTCATTTCAGTACAACATACACAACTTATACCATACCCAGAGCATATACAGTATATCGCGGAACCTTTTGTTAGTTGACTATAGGAATATAACTTTGTTACCGTAAACAGAAATGTTAGCTTCTCAAAATTTGGGCAGACACACAGTGCTGAACGAATCTAATATGCTATGTAATAAAAATACTGAGAAATTGAATCTAAACAAAAATGTCTTTCCCTGCCTTTTAACAAAAGACATGAGCGAGTGGCTAACTACTGTGATGTTTCTCTTTCCACAATTCGAAAAATAAAGAAGGAAATTAAAGACGTGAAGAAGCTATTCTTCAACAGTTTTGTTAAAAAAGGAAAAGGTTAGATAGATACTAGCGAAACTGATAGATATAGTAAAGTCGCCGGTGACAGCGATAGTAAAGAAGGCGATTCACTCATAGAAAATTTTGTTCTAATGGAATAAGGTAGCTAGTAACTACAGTAAATCAAACATTTCTAGTCATATATTCAAGCTGTAGGGAGTAATACAGGTCACATTTAGGTATTTCTTATAAAGTTTATGAAGAAAAAATTTTCTCGGAATAACCACAGCTTACAAAATGTATGTAGAAACCGCACGGTTGTGAAATGTACTAGTAGTGTCTCACTGTTGAGGTTGGCAGCACTGTCAAATTTTCACTTCCCTTCCTCACAGCCCATCCATACACAAAAGGCAATCTCGTGATTACAGTATATATACCAATCATTAATTAACAATTTATGACTTGTGTAAATAAAATTACATGGTAAATTTATTGACAATAAATTTTATGTTTTTTCTGTACAATCATGAATAAATATTTCCAGATAATTGTTAACTGAAGGAAATAATATTAATGAAATTGTAATTTTTAAGAGTTTTTAATAATTGTTTACTTATGATTAGCATAAAGAATTTGCCATACTTCACACCTTTCTTACAAGTTTAATTTATTTTTATTATTAAAACTGTCAGTTTGTTTTGTAACTGTGCTATTAAAGATAATAATATTGAAGTGTTATTTTTAAAGTTTTAATAATTTATTATCTGCCCATAACAGACAGGTGGAGTGTCAAATTATTTACACTCAATCTGTTCGTTGCAGGGCTAAAATAAATAGTTCTGTTTCTTATCACATGGTCAGCCAATTAAATGACTGAATCATTTAAGAACAGAAGAGGTAGAGGTAAAAAATACACTAATCAGGGTTATTTCCTCTGAAAGTAACGATTTTCACTATACAGCCAGACCCTATAGAATGAAGTGAAGGTGTCATTTGCAGAGTGGAAAATTTGTGCTTTTCAGAGGGCCCGGCATGCTGATAAGCATACTTTTCCATTCAGTGAGGAAGGCAATGGTAAACCACCTCACTCCTCGATTTACTTAGTAAAACGTCTACAGGTTCAAACCAGCCTACAGGCTGATGACCTAAACAACACAATTTATTACATTGTTAATTTTAATTTATTTGTTGGTGTAAAAAATTATAGAGAATTCTTAAGTTCAGGATAAATTTGATAAGCTTATTAAATATTTTTAAACAAACACATACCTGCATTTAATCGTAATAATGTTTTTTGTTGAAAACATAATATAATCATTAAAAATATTTTTTTAAATCTCTAAATTTATTCATACTAATTTTCAACTTTATAAAGCAAAAGTCGTGTAAGTGTTTCACAACATATTTTCTATTTCAACCTAATTATTTAATAATAGGCCTACCAATATTAATCCAAGCACGTTTTTACGCGTAACAATCGTACTGTATTATTTAGACTGCTTTTCAATATTACAAAAGAGGATATGCGAAAAATATTTTTCCATATATTTTAACAGAATATTTTTACAAAATAATACAGAAGACTTTTCGAAGGGAAATTGAATTCGTAACAAAATATTTCTTATAATATACTTTTTTCTTCTGGTAAATAACCTTTAGTTTAGTATTTATCTTCTTCGTCTTCTTCTGCCTTTCAAGGATTAGGCATCTCTGCCTGTTCCGAACCTCTCAAATCTGCCCATCTCTTTCTCGGGCGTCCTCGTTCTCTCCTGCTCTCCGGCTTATAGTCCAGTGTCTGCTTAGGTATCCTATCCTCCCACATCCTGTTTACATGCTCTAACCACTGCATTCTGTACTGAGATACCTTGTCGTTTATAGAGAAGATGTTGAGTTCTTTCCTTATCTCGGTATTCCTGTAACGATCTTCTCTACTACACCCATACATATTTTGAAGAAATTTCATTTCAGATGCTTGCAATCTACTCTACTCTCGCTTTGATAGCACCCAAGTTTCACTGCCATAGAGTAGGGTCGGCACTGCTAATGTTTTACAAAATCTTACCCTCATGTTTTTGCTGGTGCTATTTTTTAAAGTGCGGTGGAAAGTTCGTAAACACAAAACATTTTAACACAAATTTTTTAAACTTTGTGTTTGTTTATTATTGGCCTATTTTACATCATTCTTTTCAGAATTAAAATCTCTACAAGTTTTGCTAAATAAAATTACAAATTTATTAGCCATTTAACACAGTTATTGTGCTTCAAACCTAAAAAAAACCGTATTTTTATGCACAGATTTGTCCGTTTTTCATTGGATATTACAAAAACTACTGGAGATATGGTTCTGGAACTTATTTCATTCAATTTTTCGGTTCGAAATACATAAGTAATCATCAAATCTACTCATAAAATTGGTTCCTAGGACCTCTAGGACAACTTTATTTAGGCGTATGTTCTAAACCCAGGGCGAAATCTTTCGCTAGCCATAACTCGCTAACGAAGCGTTTCCGGACAAATGTTTATATAAACTTTTTTCATTATTTTGATGAGAGGAAACCACCTTAGTAGTTTGTCGGGTTACTCGTGAGACACCCTGTATATACATATAAAACTTTTATTTTATAACTATAACTACTATACAATAATATATTTTAACTATCACAATGTAAATATTTTAACTTTATGGGAAATTAATTCAATGAATGAGCATAAAGAAACAGGTAAACTATTGCAAAGATAAAAGTAAAAACTAACAAGAACAGTTATTTCAAAACTTGGAAAGTTTCTCAAGTTCTTGCTCGTAGATCGATAGTTTATGATATTTTTAAGTTTATGTTTTAATAGATGTGGTGACATAATGACTGATTTAATAGTGACATAATAGATGTGGTGACTGTGTGTATGGGGTGGAAGTACGTTAACGAACAGCCTTTTAAGATAGAGAAATAACTTCTGAAAAAATGTACAATTTGGTTTTCTAGTCTTAATTTTTCCAGCGTTCCTAGTACCATTATTGGTTTTATTGAGATCAATTATTACTTCACGGTTACCACAAGCCCAAAAGAACTGTATCAGTACTTTGTAAACAAATAAATGCCTTAAAAAAGGACTCCAAATTTCTGGAATAGGCTCATACGATCGCACTTTTTGTATTCGTTAGTAGTGTATAAAAAAGATTTTTTTCTATGCACTTTTCTGTTTAACCACTACAGATTTAATTAGTAGAGATTCAGCTATCTTAGGTGATCAGGGTGATAACGACTTATCGACAAATGTAAACGTGTGAAATAGTTAATATAAAAAATGGTGTTAAAATTTATATCAACAGATTATACAAGATATTGAACATAATGTTGGTTGAATTTAATAGTTTATGAAACGATCAAGATTATCAATTACATAATTCGTACATAAAATTATATACAAATTATATCATTAAGTATTTTACTTAGTAATACCGGTAGCTATTTAAGTCTGTTAACTTAATCGCATAGATACTTAATCCGTTGTCATGGGTAACCTAGCGACTTGCATAAATATCTTGACATTTACTGGCAAGAGAGAATTTGTGGCGTAACAGAATACTATCAGTACAATCTATAGTACAATCGAGGATCTGTGTAAGTTAAATTGAAAACTCGCGTATCATTTCAAAAGCTAAATAATACAGATGTATATTACCATAATGCTTATGAATTCAGCTGACTACTAATTTTCCCGGCTTCACAGAAGGAAGGATTATTATGTAAATTTGAATGGCGTACGGAAGTATTTTAGTTCATACAAATGAGAAATTCACTCACACATCACGAAAACTCTAGAATCACAAGGCCTAGAAATAGAAACTTGAATTTTGGCATGTTTGTTACATTTGAGTCATCGCTAAGATATTATGAAATAGTGGATTTTAACCTGTGATTATTTTACTACTAAAGAAAACACATTTAAAAGAATTATTGTATATCTCTTTTAAAAATTGTAGCTTTAATTGTATATAAGATACAAAAATTGGCAATATCTAATAAAATAAATTAAAAATTCTATAATATTTATTATTTAATAGGGTTTAACCCAAAACTTTGTAAAACAGAGATTTATGAAAACTAAATCGATTAAAATATTTAACTAAAATATTTAAATTAAAAATATAACCTAGTAATAAAACATTAAAAATAAACAAAAAGTCTGGTGCGAGACACTCACACAACTTTCTCTTGCCAATGCAAATAATTAACAATATATTTTTTTTTAGAAATAAACAAAAAACTAACTTTAATAAACATAACCTAATTTTAATCATATATGAAAGACGCAAAATGAAAATCGATCTCAGTTTGCCTTAAAAATACGAAAAATCACTCTTTCACGCTAAACTAGGCTCTGTAGAGAAAAATGCTTTAAATAAAAGTTGTAGATCTTTTTATTTCCTATAAAAGTAATTATACACTTTTGTCGTAAAATGCATACTAAGGTCGAAATCTTAAAAAAATAGATTTTTTACACGTTTTCGTGAGAAAAAAACTAGAAAATCGCTAATTACTGCTAAACTAAGCGTTATACAAACAAATGTTTGCAATAAAAGTTGTAGGTTTTTGAATTCTCTACAACTTTTATTTTATAAATTTTTGCGCTAAAATTCATATTAAAGCCGTAATCTTAAAAAAACAATTTCTTTACGTGAAAACAGCCTTACCAAGAATTTCAGCAAACATGGCGCCTACCCTATCTTGTAGAGAATAAAAAAAATTGAGTAAACCAGGCGATTTTTTAAAAAAATCGTAGGACCAGTTTTTGAGAAAATCGCAAAAAAGTTAAAAATTACACGAATAAACTACTACTTCCGGTTGACCGATTTTGATGAAAATGTTCGTTTTGGGTCCGGTAGTAGTACCTAACTTAAGTTTCAAGTTTCAAGTTTGTACGATGTTCCGTTCTTGAGATATTCTGTTCACACACACACACACACACACACACACACACACACACACACACACACACACACATACACGCACACACACTCTCACACGCGCGCGCGCACACACACACACGCACACACACACACACACACACGCACGCATACACACATACGGACACACACACGACCAATCGCTAAAACATGTTTTTTGGGTTCAGGGGGTAACCTAATTTTAATCATGAGTGAATGATGCAAAATGAACGCCAACCTTAGTTTTAACGCTAAACTCTGTAGAGAAAAATACAATCAAAGTTGCAGATCTTTTTATTTCCTATAAATTGTATTAATACTCTTTTGTCGTTCAATGCGTACTAAGGCCGAAATTTTTAAAAATCCATTATTTTTCAGATTTTCATGGAAAAAAACAGATCACTAATTACCGCTAAAATAAGCGTTATTCAAAAAAATGTTTGGAATGAATGTTTTAGGTTTTTACATTTTCTACTACTTTGATTATATACACTTTTGCCCTAAAATGCATATTAAGACCGCATTCTTAATAACACCATTTTTTTCCTTCTTATATTCATATAGACAAGAGATAGTAAAAACTTAAACCAATAAGGTTTTTTTAAGCTTCTTTCATTTAATCTTGGAACTGTGCAAAGCCACGTGGCAAAATTTATCTGAGTGTGTACGCCTATCATATAAAAAATAAAAATAAAATAACTACCCATTGACAGTGTTCCAGATAATTAAATTTTTTAAATTAAAATATTTAGCAACTAGTTGTTTTGTGTAAATAAATTATCTCTATACACCATTGGCGTCTCAGTCGCCTTCGTTAGATTCCTGGGAGATCGAGAAAATTTATAATGCGTATTAAGGGATTTCTATTCATTATTAAATAAATAATTTAATTAAAAAGAACAAATTAAATTAAAAATTTTGAGACCTGTCAGCTTGTCACACGTTATGTCATTCATTAATAACAGTTGTAATTTAATTAATAAAAATTTACAAAAAAAACTATAATACAATATGTGATACGGTATAACAAAAGGGTCAAATTAATTAAAGTTATAACTTATTTTAAAAATAATATAATTGTAAATAAACCAATTGAAATTAAACAAGGATAATTTCGTTAAAAAAAATCTATGTCAAGTTCGTTATTGTTCCGTTTCGTATTTCATTTCATAAAATATCCTCAGGTGAAATAAGATTGTGATAAAAGTCATAAATTATAAAAACAATAATTCGAAGTTTCTGGTTACCTCCTCATTCGGTAATTGTGAAGGGATAAAATGCCATGTTTGCCCTTGTTTCTATCTAAATGAATTAATGTTATAGGAAGTCACGATCTGTTATATTATATCACACATTTATTGGTAATAAATAGATAAAAACAAATGTTTCAAGTCACAACACGACTAATTAACAGAACTATAAACCTTAAATTTAATATTACAAAAAAAAAAATGTTGTTCTTGAATTGTTTAAACAATTGTAGTTTAAATTTAACTGAATAAACATTTTGAACGTAAATACGACCGATTTTAAGGAAAATATTTACGGCGTGTCTTCTTGTGGTACCTAACTAAAGTAACAAGTTTCAAAATCGAACAATTTTCTGTTTTTGAGATGTTAAGTCACTTCCGGACTTAATAGAGGAAGAACTGCAACTTTTGAGAGGTGAAACGCTGAATCTATATTGGACGTGACATTTGTAACGGAGGACGTAGTCCGGAGGGGGTGGTAGACTGGAGGGTGCTAGATGAGGAAACCTTGAGGAACCATAGGTGTATATTTTTACACTTAAATGAAGAAGGAGGACTTAGGAAGGAGAATTGGATCAAGTGGTGAAAGGATGCGATTGGGAAGGCTAGGCTGCGAATTTCTCTAAGGGGAAAGCTGGATTAAGAAGCGAGTAGAGGACCGGTAGAACTCAATCAGGCTGTGATTGAGGCTGTACGGAGGTTCTTAACAGAAAAAGACCGAGCCGGCGCAGACCGGTGTACTGCTGGAGTGCAGATTGGGGAGATCAGATGCGCTTGTATCAGTGCTAGAAGATATCTGAAGAGATATACCAAAAGGGCGGTTGATGGGTTTGATAATACGCAGTAACAAATACAATTGAGCGAAATGAGACGGCAGTTGAGGATGGAAATCGCGAGAACAAAGACAGAAAAATGGCGTCCAATTCTTCAAGAATTGAACGAGGATGTCTGGGGGAATAGCTACAAGATCGTGATCAAAAAATTTGGTTGTTCTCTCTGTTCTCTGTTGATTGTTATGCGCGCAATGGAAACTTTATTTCCAGAACATGAGCCGCTTGTTAGAGCGGAGATTGAATTGCCACTCTTTACTATGGAGGAACTTGTAGCTGCAAGTCGGAGACTCAGATGTGGTAAGAACTCGGGATTGGATGTAATAACGGCAGAAGTAGTTAAGATCGCTGTAGAAACTAAGCCACAGGTAGTTCTTGCTGCTATGAATAAGGCCTTGGAGCTGGAAAAGTTTCCGGTCGAGTGGAAGAGAGCGAGATTGGTTCTGTTGAAGAAAGAAGGTAAACCGGAAGACCTACCTTCCTATTAAGTCGGAGACTCAGATGTGGAAAGAGCCCGGGATTGGACGGAATAACGGCAGAAGTAGTTAAGATCGCTATAGAAACTAAGCCACAGGTAGTTCTTGCTACTATGAATAAGGACTTGCAGCTGGAAAAGTTTCCGGTCGAGTGGAAGAGAGCGAGATTGGTTCTGTTGAAGAAAGAAGGTAAACCGGACCGATATGCCTCCTGAGCGTAATGGGGAAGTTACTGGATCAGCTGTTAAACAAACGTTTAAGAGAGGAACTAGAGATTCAGAAAGTATTGTCGGAGTTCCAATTTGGTTTCCGAGGGGGAAAATCAACAAAGGGGAAAGTCACATCCGGACAAAGACGAATCGTTAAAAAACATGATTTTGAGCTAAGGGGATCTGACAACGTGTATTTGATGAAAACTCAATTTCGAAAATTTAGCATGTACAAGTAGCCTAAATATAATTGCCTTACCTATAATTCGTATAGGACAAGAAAAAGTAAAGAACGTAAAAAATAGTCATTACTCAAAAATATGTAAATTGAATTACTATATCGCCAATAATGTCAAGATTTTTACCTAAATTTGTATTTACGTATGAATTACTTATTTATATTTCGTATAAAACTGATAAATGATAACTTACAAATGTAAGTTACATCTAATTTACAATTATTGCATTTTTATAAAATTTTTTACTGGTTTTTAGTAGATCAGGTTATTTGTCAGCCCGCATTGAACACTTTAATAGGGGCTGCGTAAATCAATTCCTGTTACCTAATTTATTACTGCCACGTTCCACTAATTAAAGGCTACTGTTATAAAGTAATCCCTAAAATTTAAAACACTCCTTGTATCCTAAATGAAATAATTCTTGTACAAAGATGCATTGCATACAAAAAACCTACGAAAGCAAAAAGTATTTTATTTTGATGCAAGGTTTTATCATGCGAGTTTTCCCTTCCCGAAAGTTTTTCAAGGGAAATCTTTAATAACACTTTACTGGCACCAAAAAATGTATTAAATTAACGAATACCGGTAACAGACAGATGGAGAGTTAAATAACCTTATTTTAATCAAAAGTGAAAGACAAAATGAAAATCGACCTCAGTTTGGCTTTAAAATACGGAAAGTCACTCTTTCACGCTAAACTAGTCTCTGTAGAGAAAAATGCTCTTAATAAAAGTTGTAAATCTTTTAATTTCCTATAAATTTGATTATATACACTTTTGTCGTAAAATCCATACTAAGACTGAAATCTTTAAAAAAAATCGATTTTTTCACGTTTTTGTGAAAAAACAGAAAATTGTTAATTACCGATAAACTAAGCGTTATACAAAACAATGTTAAAATAAAAGTTGTAGGATTTTAAATTCTCTACAACTTTTATTATATACATTTTTGTGTTAAAATGCATGTTAAAGCCGCAATCTTAAAAAAACAATTTTTTTACGAGAAAACAACCTCCCCAAGAAGTTCAGCAGACATGGCGCCTACCCTACCTTGTAGAGCATAAAACATTCAGTAAATTACGCAGTTTTTAAAAAAATCGTAGAAGCCGTTTTTGAGAAAATTACAATAAAGTGAAAAATTACACGAATAAACTACTAGCCTACTTTCGGTTGACGGATTTTGATGAAAATGTTCGTGTCGGGTCCTCTAGTGGTATCTAACTTAAGTTTCAAGTTCGTACAATGTTCCTGAGATATTTGGTTCACACATACAAACCAATCGCTAAAAACATTTTTTTGGGTTCAGAGGGTCTGAAAACGTGTAGATCCGGTGAAAACTCGATTTTGAAAAATCGACATGAAAACAATACTTTGCTTCTATATATTCATATAGGGCAAGAGAAAGTAAAAAAAGAGTGCGCGCGCTTTTAAATCTTCTGAGTAAATTTTAAGATTAAAACCGTGTTGAATTTAAATTCTAACCGCACGAAGTATTTGTTTTACGATTCAAATAGTTTGTGAATGTTTTTATGTTTAAGTAAAAACTACGAGAGAAATTTCTCTCCTTTAAATTGTCTATCTATCGCTGTTCCTTTTAACAGTAATTAAGAGTAAAGCTAAACGATGGGAGAAGAAGTAAGTGGTGGTGTTGAAGTTCCATCAACGTCAGCTGTAATTAAGGAAGAACTCATTTTAAATTTAAATAACGAATACTAGCAATAATATCGGAGAATACCATTCAAATTAGAGCATAATGTTAAAAGGATTTTTAAATTATTTTTCTCTGAAATTTAGACAATACATACTTACGGTTATTCAATCGATAATTTCTTGGAACGAAATATAATATTATTATAATACGAGATACGATATTATTGTAATCAATACTTGAAACAGTAATTTCAGAAATCCCATAAGTGCATTTTAGAATTAACTGAATGTAAACATACCATCCCTACAAAAATCACATAAGTTCGGATTTCCTTAAGTATAAAACACTAAGAAAAGGCTTATCCTTAATAATATAAAGTGTTTCCTTCTAATTAAAAATATGGAGTGAAACACTCACACGACTTTGTCTTGTCAATGCAAATAATGAACAATATAACCTAATATTAATAATAAAACATTAGAAATAAACAAAAAAACTATCCTCAAAATACATAACCTTATTCTAATCATGACTGAACGATGCATAATGAAAATCACCCTCAGTTTGGCTTAAAAATACGGAAAATCATTCTTTCACGCTAAACTAAGCTCTGTACAGAAATTTTTTTTAAATAAAAGTTGTACATCTTTTAATTAATTATAAATTTATTATAGCCTATATACTATTGTCGTAAAATGCAAACTTTGGCCGTAGGCTAATCTTAAAAAAATTCATTTTTTTTACAGTTTTTCTTGAAAAAAACAGAAAATCGCTAATTACCGCTAAACTAAGCGTTATACAAAAAATATTTGAAATGAAAGTTGTAGGTTTCTTAATTGTCTAAAAATGCAAAATTGTCTAAAAATGTTTGCGCTAAAATGCATATTAAGGCCGCAATCCTAATAAAACCAATTTTTTTATAGACAGAACAGCCTCTCTAAGAATTTCAGCAGACATGGCGCCTACCCTATCTTAGAGCATAAAAAATGTAGTAAATGAGGCGATTTAAAAAAAAAAAATATAAGAGCCGTTTCTGAAAAATCGTAAAAAAGTGAAAATGACACGAATAAACTACTACTTCTGGTTGACCGATTTTGATGAAAATGTTCATGTCGGGTTCTCTAATAGTACCTGACTTTAAGTTTCAAGTTTCAACTTCGTTTTATTATTTTTTTTGCTTAATTACGAATCCGAAAACCGTTTGCAGTTTCAATCTCTTGTAGTTTCTGTCACCTGGGTGTGACAGACAAAGAAAAATGATAGATAACAATTTTAAAAATTTCCACCAATAAATAAAAAATATTAAATTATTACTAATATGTAAACGAATTATTCTTTTCAACAAAATTTCGCTTTATTTACAAACAAATTACATTCATTTTAATAAGTATGATAAATTACATCGACTAATGTGTACCGTAAATATAAAAAAAGAAAAAGAATTTTCTCATTTTGTAAATTTTCTTCCATCTATAGTATTATTACTAGTAGGCCTACTCAGTAAATTGCTTTCTTTCTTTTTTCAGTAACCTTTCAAATAAAGAGGCAGCTCACTCGCTGATTTATAACCCTTTTAAAGATTAGAAGGAAACTTTTTCCTTGCTTGATATTTTTGTAACTTTATAACTGCTCATTTATCTTCAACGTTATTTCAAAAGGAATATTTAATTAAATACCAGTTTCTTAAATTACAGAGCAGTGTATTTAAAACCAAAAAAGTGTATTTAACTGCTAAATCGAAAATAACGGATTAGAATTTTTTCGTATACTGAAGTTATTTACCGATGGATGGTGTGAAACACTCACAAAACTTTCTCTTGCCAATGGAAATAATGAACAATATAATCTAACATTAGTAATAAAACATTAGAAACAAACAAAAAACTAACCTTAATAAACATAACCTTATTTTATTCATGACTGAAAGACAAAATGAATGTCAACCTCAGTTTGGCTTAAAAATACGGAAAATCACTCTTTCACGCTAAACTAGGCCCTGTAGAGGAAAATTCTTTGAATAAAAGTTGTAGATCTTTTAATTTCCTATAAATTTTATTATATACACTTTTATCGTAAAATGCATACAAAGGCTGAAATCTTTAAAATAATCGATTTTTCACACGTTTTCGTGAGAAAAAAAAGAAAATCGCTAATTACTGCTAAACTAAACGGTATATAAAAAAATGTTTCGAATAAAAGTTGCAGGATTTTAAATTCTCTACAGCTTTTGTTATATACGTTTTTGCGTTTAAATGCATATTAAAGCAGCAACCTTTAAAAAACAATATTGTTTTACGAGAAAACAGTCTCACCAAGAATTTCAAACATGTCTGTAGAGCATAAAAAATGTAGTAAATGAGGCGATTTTAAAAAAAATCGTAGGAGCAGTTTTTGAGAAAATCGCAAAAAAGTGAAAAATTACACGAATAAACTTCCGGTTGGCCGATTTTGATGAAAATGTTCGTGTCAGGTCCTCTAGTGGTATCTAACTTAAGTTTTAAGTTTCAAGTCCGTACGATGTTCCATTATTGAGATATTTTTATTCACACACACACACACACACACACACACACACACACCCACACCCACACACCAATTGCTAAAAACATGTTTTTTGGGTTCAGGGGGTCTGAAAACGTGTAGATCCGGTGAAAATTCGATTTCGAAAAATCGACATGAAAACAATACTTTCCTTCCTATAGGCAAGAGAAAGTAAAAATCCGACAAGTCTGCTATATTAATTCATTTTTTTCTTGTATAGGGCCAATTTTATACCACGTGCGGTGACTAGACGTTTCTGGAAGCTCTTTTTGCAGCCCACATTCTCAAAAAGGCTTTTCTCCTTTATTCTGTCCACCCGGTGTTCTGTGTTTGTTCTTCATGGAAGCTCAAGTCCGTAATTAGTTGTTTGAATTTGGTTCGGTTCATGAAGTTTACTCGGTTTATTCCGGTTTTCTCAATATCCTTTCTAAGTTCTTTAAACCATTTATCCGATATTTTAGGTTTATTGTTTTGTGACTTAAAAATTTGTTTTGTCAACCGGTTGTCATTATTCTATAGAGGTGTCCGTAAAATTTAAGTCTTCTTTTTCTAATAGTTGCCATAAATCGTTCATTTTCCTTGTACAGTGATTTTCGTCTTCGTAATATATTGTCCGTCTACTATCTTCGGACCCATTATCTTGCGGAGGATCTTTCTCTCAAATTTTTCTACTTTTCTTAGTCAGGCCTTTCCTGTCATTCTAAGGCACTCTTCCTTCCTTTTGTTGTTCGCTTCCTTTTTGCTGGTCTTTGGTTGTTATATCTCCCCGAGGTACTTGAAGCTATGAACTTTCCCAATTTCTCCGCATTGTGTCTTCAAGTGATTGTCTTGTCTTCAAGATATTGTTATTAATTATTAATAATTGTTATTGTGAGAAAATAAGAGTGGCCATTGGGTTTTATTGGTCTTATAATAATGTAATTCGTACGTAGTTAAAGTTTAAATAAAATTGTTCGTTATTCTAAGACTAGATGCAAAAAATATATATACTCGTATATACATACCATTTAAATAGTACAAATGTGTTGATTATCGTACGCATATCACAAAGATTTGCCCATAACAGACAGGTGGAGTGTCAAATTATTTACACTCAACCTGTTAGTTGAAGGGCTAAAATAAATAGTTCTGTTTCTTATCGCATGGTCAGCCAATTAAATGACTGAATCATTTAAGAACAGAAGAGGTAGAGGTGTAAAAGACACTAATCAGAGTTATCTCCTCTGAAAGTAATGAATTTCATTATACAGCCAGACCCTGTGGTGAATGAAGTGAAAGTGTCATTTGCAGAGTGGAAAATATGTGCTTTTCAGAGGGCCCGGCATGCTGATAAGCGTACTTTTCCACTCAGTGAGGAAGGCAATGGTAAACCACCTCACTCCTCGTTTTACTTAGTAAAACCTCTACAGGTTCAAACCAGCCTTTTGGCTGTTGACCTAAACAACAACAAACAACATCACAAAGATAACTTTTTCTAAACTGAATATGATAAACAGTAAAAGGAATAAGGAATGATTACATAATTGATTTTGATAGAGAGCAGTAAGATTTCCTTGGTTTATCCTTATCCTTGACTTTTAAACTCTTCTTTGATTCTATTGGTACAAATTTTCTTAACTTGTTGTAGGTCGTTTTCTTTGAAAATTATTCTCTAGTGACATATCCTTAATTAATTTTCCTAAAAAATTAATGAAATATTTTCCACGCTGATAAGTTTTCTGAAATTTTAAAATTTATTGGATGTTTATCAAAATTGGGATTTACAATATAAAAACCTCCTAGTTTATCCCTTCATACAAACATCAGTCTCTACTATTATCTCTCTCTCTTTCATATTCTCTAGAATGTTCTCGTATCTTCCATCTCTATTTATCCTTTACAGTTTTTCATATCTCTATATTCATTTCACCTCGTCCCAGCTCTGCTTTTCTTTTGAAAAATAAGACTAAAGGAAGGAAGCAGGAAGGAGTTCCCACTGGATATTGATCAGTTAGAACAAAACATCCGTGCCTCACTCTTACCCTTTTTCCCCATTCCTAATCACACTTTCCCTTGGTTATAAATGGGTCGGGACTTGTTAAAAATATTCCCATCTTCATACTTCGTATATACAATATAGAAAATCATTTTTCTATAAATTTTTTTAGTGTAAAAATATTAAAAACTTTTAAATTTACGTTAAACTCCAAAAAATATACAAACAACTTTTTAAATAAAATTTTTCACATTATTAAATTTAAAACTTGTTGAACTTGGCGTAGCTAAATATCTTCTTCTTCTCCTTCTTCTCTTCTTTTCCTCCTTCTTATCCTCCTCGTCGTCCTCTTCCTCTTCTTTTTCTGCTTCCTCTTCCTTTTCGTCTTCTTCCTCCTGCTGCTGCTCCTCCTCCTCCTCCCTCTACTTTCCCTCCTCATCCTTCTTCTTCTTCTTCTTCTTCTTTTAAACAAGGATTAAGCCGCAGCCTGTTCCGAACTCACACACTATCTTTATCTTTATAGAGAGAGGTCTACAGACATCTCTTTTACTTCTGGAGTATACCAGTGCGCTTGCTTAAGTATTGTGTGATCTGACATCCTTTCCATGTGTTGTCTCCAACTTTGGCGATAATCCTTTATTTTTTCGTTCAAGTTGAAAATACCCAATTCTGACCTTATTTCCTCATTCCTTGTTCTGTCCAAACGTGTACACCTCTTCCTTACCTCTTAGTCCTCTACTTTTCCTCTTAGTCCTTCGCAGAAATCTCATTTCTGCCATCTGGATTCTCCGCTCTTGGGTTTTTAAGAATTTGAAAATTATTCATCTAGTGACATGTCCTTAATTAATTTTCTTAAGAAATTAATGAGATATTTTCCAAGCTGAGGAAAATTACATATTTTCTTTTCTAAATATCGTAATAAAAATTTTCCTTCACAACAGAAATGCAAAGTAAAAATTGTGTTCTTAAAATAAACTACTCATTTTTTAAAAAAGGCCTCAAAGGCGTTTGAAGAGCTTTATCTACAAAAAAAAACATAACGAATATTTTTTAACTCTACACTAAATTAAAGTCTGTTCTTTCTTGCATTGATTGGTTTGATTTAGATTGTTTTATTTAGAAATTAATCGGAGGTAACTTCGGCAATTTACGCAAAAAAGTACTCAGTTTTTAGCCGGTTTTCCGTTAATGTGGTTTTTCAACGTCCGTTACTCCGTCCAGGCTTTTCATAAAAATCGGCGTTTAAGTACGTTGAAGATCAGAGTTTTTTTTGTATACGTAATATGAATATTTTAAAAGTTAAATCTCATGTTCCGTTTTAATGCGCCGGCCATTTTTTAAAAAAGTGTTTTTTTGGCTCCACGTAAAGGTAGGGAAATGATTTTTGGACTGAACCATGCATTGTCACAACAGTATTACGTCATGCAAAGCGTTGATTTTTTAAAATAAAAACATCGTTCAATAATTCAAAATGAGCTAAGGAATGAGTTGCAGCAGGAAAAACACAGAAGTTTGTTTTTCTGAACGACTATACTCGGAGCGTATACCGCTATAGAGCTCAGTTTCCTCTCAAGAAGTTTAGTGGCTAATAGAATTTTCTATTAACACCACATATCTATTTCTTATTAGAAATGCAAAATACGATACATGGCACAATACTGCTGCAATAATGCGTGGTTCAGTCCAAAATCATTTCCCTTTCTTTACGTGAAGCCAAAATACACTTTTTTTTTAAAAAAATGGCCGGCATTTTAAAATGTTCATATAGAGAAAATTCTGATCTTTAACGTACTTAAATTCCGTTCTTTTATGAAAAGCCTGAACGGATTAACGAACGTTTAAAAACCACATTAACGGAAAATCGGCTAAAATCTGAGGACTCTTTATGCGTAAATTGCTGCATCTCCGACTAGTTTTAAGTTAAAATAATCTAAGTCAAACCAATCAACGCAGGAAAGAACAGGCTTTAATGTAGTGTTCAAAAATATTCGTAATGTTTTTTTGAGGTAAAACTCTTCAAACAAGTGCGGACAGGTGAAATGGCATGCCTCTAAGCACATGCTACATCGCACGAGTGTAAACATAGCTAATAAGATTCATTTTCAGCATTTTATGAAAGTCAGGAAATATACGATTAAATTTTGAAATAACTAATTATGTATTTGTTAATTAGTTTGTAATTAACTGTGCAAACATAATTACAATTTTATTCTATTTATTATTATTACTTTACAATAACGTTTGACGTAAATTGAATTTTAACTCCAATTTTCAATTAACTCTCTATATTATACAACATAAATATTTGTTATTTAAGTTAATAATTAACTAGTATCCATCCCAAACGCTTCAATTCATTACAATAACTGCCGTCCGGAAGTTAAATTCAATATTTACGTTGAATTAAGAGGTAAATTACACTTGGGTACTAAGAAAATTAAAATAATTTATTAATTTTTGTATAAAAAAACATTAATGACAAAATAATAATTTTAATTAATAAATATGTTTAATAGGAAATATATTTAAAATATAGTAGATATATAAAATACGTAAATTAATAATGAAATATGTGTGTACAGGGTGATTAACGAAGTTTTACCGGCGTTTCCTCAAGAAAAAACTTTATAATTTATAAACACATGTCCTAAAACGGTTTGGTAGAGAGTTACGGCTCGCGAAAGATTTCGCCCGGAACTCAGTACCCTCGATGAAATGAAGACTTGCTGAATATCTAAGAAAAATTGTAAATTAAGGGGCGAATTCAGTAGTTTCTTTTGGTTTTTAACCTGAAAAATCGGATAAAACAAATCACACAACTGCACGAGGTATGGCTATTAAATAACGAGACTAACGTTGTAAAAAATTGTATTTTTATTTTATACATAATCGCTTATTGTCACCTTTAATATACACTCCTTCTCTATCCGTACAACGGCTCAATGCGAATTTTCCATTGTTGGAAACAGTGTTGGAAGTCATCTTTTGTCAGCTCTTTCAGGACACGTGCCGCTTTCTCTTTTACAGCTTCCACAGACTCAAATTTTGTTCTTTAATGCAGATTTCACCGTAGGGAACAGGTAGAAGTCACATGGTCCAAAATCTGGTGAATAAGATGGATGTTCTAAAACTGAGATGCTGTACTTGGCTAGGAACCTCATGACAGATAACGCGGAATGAGCTGGCGCATTGTCTTGGTGGAGAACCCATGATTTGTCCTTCAAATCATGGGTTTGTCCGTAGTTTAGAAAGTACTTTCATTGGGTTCCTGAAGGTCAAACAATTAATCAATATTATTACCTTGAGGTACTTTCTAAACTACATCAAAGAGTAAGGAAAAAACGCCCCGAAATGTGGAAGGACAAATCATGGGTTCTCCACCAAAACAATACGCCAGCTCATTCCGCGCTATCTGTCAAGAGGTTCCTAGCCAAATACAGCATCTCAGTGTTAGAACATCCACCTTATTCACCAGATCTTGCACCATGTGATCTCTGCCTGTTCCCTAAAGTGAAATCTGCGTTAAAAGGGACAAGACTTGAGTCTGTGAAAGCTGTAAAAGAGAAAGCGGCAGTGTCCTGAAGGAGCTAACAGAACATGACTTCCAGCACTGTTTCCAACAAAGGAAAATTCGCATGGAGCTTTGTAGGGATAGAGAAGGAGTGTAAAATGAAGGTGACAATGAGTGATTATGTATAAAATAAAAATAAAATGTTTTACAACGTCAGTTTCGTTATTTAATAGCCACACCTCGTATACTTCTTGGTTTATAAGATATTCGACGTAAAACAGATAAAAACTGCGCCTAAAATCACGTTTTTTAGGTTTGAACTACAATAACTTTGTTAAATGACTAATAAATACATAAAAGTTATAAACATAACTTGTAAAACATTAATTACTGAACAAATTTGTATTTATTAGACTAAGTACTTTTTTTTAACGTCGCATCAACTACAACGGTCATTAGCGACGACGTTAGGGGTGTGGGGTGTAACTTTTTGTTCAATGGAGGATGAAACGATTTTTTGTAAAGTATGAAAATATGCCGTGCCTGAGTGGGATTCGAACCCAGGACCGCATGATGAGAGGCGAGCACGTTACCAACTACGCCAATGCGGCCGGCCGTATTGATTAAGACTAAGTATTAATTTACCTGTAGGAATTTAAATTTGGCCAATATCTTTCACTAGCAGTAACTCGCCTTTTCGAACATGTGTTTATTAGGACCTTTTTTCTTATTTTCAGCTATAAAATGGCCGAAGTTTGAACTTTCCTTCATACATACTCTGTAAAATAAAATTTTTATATTTTAATAAAATACCGTAATATATAATAAAATCTGGTGTGAAACACTCACACAACTTTCTCTTAACAATGCAAATAATAAACAATATAACCTACCATTAGAAAAAAAACATTAGAAATAAACAAAAATATATGTCAAAAAACATATCATTTTAATCATGAGTGAATGATGCAAAATGAAACCAAACCTTAGTTTGGCTTATTAATAGTGAAAATCACTCTTCGACGCTAAACAAGGCTCTGTAGAGAAAAATGCTTACAATAACAGTTGTCTTTTAATTTCCTATAAATTTAATTTTATACACTTTTGTCGTAAAATGCAGACTAAGGTCGAAATCTTAAAAAAATGAATTATTTTTACAGATTTTCTTGAAACAAAAAAACAGAAAATCGCTAATTACCGCTAAACTAAGTGTTATACAACAAAAATGTTTGAATGTTTGAAATAAAAATTTGTAGGTATTTAAGTTGTCCACAACGTTTATTATATAAACTTTTGCCCTAAAATGCATTTTAAGGCAGAAATCTTAAAAAAACCATTTTTTTTTCTACGAGAGCCTCCCCAAGAATTTCAGCAGACATGGCGCCTACCCTATCTTGTAGAGCATAAAAAATTTAGTAATTGAAGCAATTTAAAAAAAAAAACGTTGGATCCGTTTTTGAGAAAATCGCAAAAAGTGAAAAATGACACGAATAAATTACTACTTCCGGTTGACCGATTTCGATGAAAATGTTCGAGTCGCGTCCTCTGGTAAATACTAATTTACGTTTTAAGTTTTAACATTGTAAGATGTTCCGTTCCTTGTTCACATACTCACACACACTAATCGCTAAAAACATTTTTTTGGGTTCAGAGGTTCTGAAAACGCGTATATCCGGTCAATTTCAAAAAAATTACATGAAAACAATACTTTACTTCCTATATATTCATAAAGGCAAGAGAAAATAAAAATATTTTAACGAAGAATTTATTTATTTCAGAGTTTCATGTTAATATTTTCAAGGAAACACAACTAAATTATTTATATTTCATTCTCGTAAAATGTATAATAAATATAAGGTCTTATGTATTTTTTCTGAACCTTTAAATATCTCCCTTGAGGTATTAAGTTTAAGGTTCGGGATAAAGGGATATATGTTACTTAGAGGAGTTGGAAAACCCAGGAAATAAACCCTTCCCCCAGATACTCCTGTAACAGCTAGCCTCTTTCAATCGGTCAATATTTGGGGCGGTTCATCCTCTTCAATAACCACCGCTCTGACCATTTCTTAACTTTACTTTTCATCTAAACATCTTCATTTTATAGGCGACTGTACAAATTTCATGTGAAATTAATTATTTCTGTAAACGAATACATTTTAACTTTTGCCTATATGTATCAATAGAAAGAAAAGTATTGTTTTCATGTCGATTTTTTGAAATCGAGTTTTCACCGGATCTATACGTTTTCAGACCCCCAGAACACAAAAACCATGTTTTTAGCGATTGGGTGTGTGTGTGTGTGTGTGTACGGAACATCGTACGAAGTTGAAACGTGAAACTTGTTAGATACTACTACTACCGGCAGGGGCGGTTCCAGGGCTGATTTTCGGAGGGGGCTATCTTGTTTTTATGTAGCTCTTACTACATAATTTGTAATACATAGTTTGTAATTGAGTCATTGAAAAGTCCTCTTTTATGCTGTATTGCTGTAACCACAATTTTAATTCATAGAGAAATTTTCAAGGTGCTGACTGGATGCGAGTGGCTTTTGACTACTGACACTGGTTGTTATTTTAATACTATTTAAAAATAGATACTTTCTGTTTGAATCATTTTTACACTAAAATAATTATTGTTAATTGATAGGTACGAGTACTGGGATTCAGTTTAGTTAGAAATAATAGTTTATAGAAAATATTAAACTAAGTTTTCCTAGTATTTCGGGGGGGGCATGGCCCCCATGGCCCCTTCCCTGAAACCGCCCCTGACTACCGGACCCGACACGAACATTTTTAACTAAATTGGTCAATCGGAAGTAGTAGTTTATTCATGTCATTTTTCACTTTTTTGCGATTTTCTCAAAAACGTCTCCTTCCGATGTTTTTAAAAACCGCCTCAATTACTAAATTTTTTTAGCTCTACAAGATAGGTTAGGCGCCATGTATGCTGAAATTTTTGGGGAGACTGTTTCATCGTAAAAAAAAGATTTTTAAGATTGTGGCTTTAGTAGCCTATGCATTTAAGCACAAAATGTAATAATAAAAGTTGTATAGACTTTAAAATACTACAATTTCAATTCAAACATTTTTGTTATATAACGCTTACTTTAGAGGTAATTAGCGATTTTCTGTTTTTTTCTCACGAAACGTGTAAAAAAAATCTTTCTAAGATTTTTTCTTTTTCTTCTTTTTTAATTTTTTTATCTTTTCTGATTTTTTTAATATTTCAGCTTTAGTATGCACTTTACGGCAAAAGTATATCAATCAAATTTATAGGAAATTAAAATATCTACAACTTTTATTTAGATCATTTTTCTGTACGGAGCCTAGTTTAGCGAGAAAGAGTGATTTTCCGAATGTTTAAACAAAACTGAGGTTGATTTTCATTTTGTATCTTTCACTCATGATTAAAATTAGGTTATGTTTATTGAGGTTAGATTTTTGTTTATTTCTAATGTTTTATTACTAATGTTAGGTTACATTGTTAATTTTTTGCATTGGCAAGAGAAAGTTGGGTGAGTGCTTCACACCAGATTTTTTACTTTCTCTTGCCCTATATGAATATATATGGAAGGAAAATATTGTTTTCATGTCAATTTTTCAAAAGAATGGAACATTGTGCGAAGTTGAAATATGAAACTTAAGTTAGGTACCACTAGAGAACCCGACATGTACATTGTTATTAAAATCGGTCAATCGGAAGTAGTATTTTATCCGTGTGATTTTTCACTTATTGCAATTTTCATAAAAATCGCCTCATTTACTACTTTGTTTATGCTCTATCTAATTGTCAAATATTTTCCGTACATTTTAATTATTTTTTTGAAAAGTCCGAAATTTATTTTGGGTTTTTATTTTCCATTCGTTTTCTTACCGAAATGTCCCGCCAACGTTTAACTAAAATTACATCAGTGGGCGTCGCTTCGATGGTTTTGACCACGCTTTTACGTTTACACGATATTGTTAAATATCATTTCACTTCCACTACCAGTACGTAACACTAATTAGCCACAAAACGAAATGAAAACTACATTAAGGCCAAGACACTATCGTACCCATTCAACCACAATACAGTACAATTGACTGTTTACAACAAAGGTGATGTAGCCAAAATAAACAGTAGGCCTAGTAGTAGGCTACCGCTTCAAGAAAAATACTCATGTTATCGGTAAAAATCCTGTCTGCAGTGCTGAATAATAATAATAATAATAATAATAATAATAATAATAATAATAATAATATTTATTTAATCCACTTTATACAAATACAAAATTATATCTTATCTACTAGGAATAAATAACCACCAACTCAAGTAAACGGTGGTTGTATAAAAAAACAAAACAAAATAGTACATAAGAACAAGTTTACAAATGAATTACAAATCAATGTCGTCAACCACTACAAATGACAATTCAAATTCTAGCGACAGCTGCAGCGCATGTTAACTATATTATTTTTAACAATAATATTAACCAAGCCGTCAGTCTTCAAAGCAGATATTCACCTGTACATAACTAACACTAAAATCAGTTATTATTGTTATATTATTTACCAAGATCAGTAAATTCCAACAAGGACTGAATAGTAAGCATTGCAAGTCAGCAACGGTAAAACACCAACACTAACTAACAATTCTTACAAGTGAATCAACATCAGTTATGTTTAGTCATTGAGCCAATCTGTAACCTTTCTTGAAAATATTAACATGTTTAAGCTATTTTTAATTTCAATAGGGAGCAGATTAAAACACTTCGGACCTAAATAAACAAAAGTTTTAGCAGAAAAGAATTGATTAATTTCGGTTTTACAAAAAGTTGTTGGCTTGAACCTCTAGTTCTGTGATATAAGTTTTCAGTACCTCTGTTGGCACTTTTTTTATAAAATAGTTTTAAAACGTTAAAAATAAATAAGTTTTTAATGGGTAAGATACGTAATTTTTTTAAATTATTAACAGTACTGTCTCTCTGACGTTTAAATAATAATATTTTAATGAAATTTTTTTGAGTTACAAACAATTTATTTATTAGTTTATCATGAGTACCCTCCCAAAATTCAATAGCATACTGAAGACGAGATTGAACCAAAGAAAAGTCATGAATGTCATGTAGGCATACTTTACGTGCTATAATTTACAGTTCAGTTTGCTTAAACAGTATTTTGGTACAGAAGTACAATTTACAGTATTTATTATTTATTGTTTTTATTGCAGTTACATTTAAAATACTGAGTATTTTTTGACGTTTCGGATAACCCGGTTAACACGGACGTGCAGTTGTATGGCACGTTCCACTGCACTAACGAAACTACCCGATCAATTAATTACTGCATGCAGTAATCGCATGCGACGATCGCACAAACGAAACCGCACGTTACGTCACGTAGCGGTGCGTTTATAACTCATAAGGGGCACTATATTATATTACATAAAATTTCTTTTCGTATCGTCCTTATGCGTTGTAAATGAAGGTCCAACATATATCTAAAGGTGAATTCCGTTTATTCAAATAAGACTTATGTACTGTCTTGTATATTGTTAATTTATAATACTTGTATAATTTATAACATTTATTACTGAGTAAACATTTGAGTTGACACAAACATATTTTTAATCTCTGCTGAGTTTTTTTATATGTATATATATATATATATATATATATATATATACATATAAAAAAACTATATATATATATATATATATATATATATATATATTATATATGTATCTTAATCGAAATAATTAATAGTTTAGGCTTAAAGCAATTCGTACAGGGATTATAAATTGCCATTACATTAAATCATACAAATGATAGGTTAATGAAACAAACATTGCATTCGTTTGTAAAAATAAAATTTTTCATTTTCTTACGCGGTAAAGTAATATTTCATTTAACATAACCTTAACGTTTTATTCCATCAGAATTTAAAATATTTAAGTATACCTTTTCTACTATAGCAAGTTTTTATATTAAATAAATTAACTCACGTATAACGTACACAATTATAATTTATATTTACAGTACTTCAATTTTAATTCGCCATTAATCATTCTCCATGGTTTTATCCTTTCATGTTCTACTACTAGTGTTGAGCGTTATGTAATATCTGTTATATTAAATATTTATATTGGAACTTTATCAACATGTTTAGTATATGATGTTTAGTATATTTATTAAATTCTCTTGGCTATATGAATATGTTGTTGTTGTTTAGGTCAACAGCCGAAAGGCTGGCTTGAACCTCTAGAGGTTTTCCGTCTCCCCTGAAATCATAAACTAACCCCTACCTTAAAAATTATACCTTTAGTCCACGTTCAGTAAAATGCATGCCTTCCCCTCACCAAAATAATAGGCCTCCCACAAAACTGAAAAAAGGCCACTGAAAAATAAAATAAAATAAAAGAGCCGCTCTTAAACCCACTTGTCCCTTAATTTAAATTTTTCACAAATAACTTCTAAAAATAAATTACCTCCTTTCAAGTCCCAGTTCCAATGTCCCACGAACCAGAATCCTATTTCCTATTTAAACTATAAAATTCCCCCTAAATTTCTTGAGGTTGCAATTATTCTGTTATATTGTTCCCCGAGCGACCAGGTGTTCCTTAACACGATGTCGCCATCATAGGGCTTCTTAGCCCTCTCAACCAGGATTCAGGATTCAGAGGTTTTACTAAGTAAAAACGAGGAGTAAGGTGGTTTACCATTGCCTTCCTCACTGAGTTGAAAGAGTATGCTTATCAGCATGCCGGGCCCTCCGAAAAGCACTCACTTTCCACCCTGCAAATGACACCTTCACTTCATTCACCACAGGGTCTGGCTGCATAGCGAAATTCATTACTGTAATTCATTACAGAGGAGATAACTCTGACTAGTGTCTTTTACACCTCTACCTCTTCTGTTCTTAAATAGTTTAGTCATATAAGTGGCTAACTATGTGATAAGAAACAGAACTATTTTTTTTAGCCCTGGACCAAACAGATAGAGTGCACTTAAAATAACACTCCACCTGCCCGTTTTGGGCATATATGAATATATAGGAAGGAAAGTATTATTTTCATGCCGATTTTTCGAAATCGAGTTTTCACCGGATCTACACGTTTTCAGACCTCCTGAACCCAAAAATATGTTTTTAACGATTAGCGCGCGCGCGTGTGTGTGTGAACAAAATATCTCAAGAACGGAACATTGTACGAACTCGGAACTTGAAACTTAAGTCAGATACCACTACAGGACCCCAACAAGAAAATTTTCATCAAAATCGGTCAACCGGAAATAGTAGTTTATTCGTGTCATTTTTCACTTTTATGCGGTTTTCTCTAAAATGGTTCCTAAGAATTTTTTTAAAATCGCCTCATTTACTAAATTTTTATGCTCAACAATACGGTAGGCGCCATGTCA
The DNA here is from genome assembly GCA_035578175.1 of Catonia carolina. NCBI lineage: Eukaryota > Metazoa > Arthropoda > Insecta > Hemiptera > Achilidae > Catonia > Catonia carolina. Next base: position 42,970,531 of record JAQMRL010000006.1, on the reverse strand, counting down.
GCTGAAATTCTTGGGAAGGCTGTTTTCTCGTAAAAAAGATGGTTTTTTAAGATTGCAGCCTTAATATGCATTTTAGCGCAAAAATATATGATAAACGCTGTAGACAAATTAAAAATCTACAACTTTTATTTCAAACAGTTTTTTGTCTAACGCTTAGTTTACCGGTAATTAGTGGTTTTCTTTTTAAATCAATTTTTTAAAGATTTCGGCCGCAGTATCCATTTAACGAAAAAAATTCATTCAATCGAATTTAAAAGATCTAGGGCTACAACTTTTCAATTAAGTATTTTTCTCTACAGAGCCTTGTTTAGCGTCAAAAAGTGATTTTCCATATTATTACGCCAAACAAAACAAAAAAAAAGTCAGCGTGCAAGAAACTTTTCGGTCTTTTAAGATTACTGTACATATGTACGAAACGAAATAAAGAAAAAAAAAATCAATTATTTTTTAGTGAAAGAATTATTTAATTTGCTGACTTTTTTATGCCGTGTTTCGCGATTTTACAAAATTTATTTATGAAATACCTCGTAAATAAAAAAGTAATGATTTTCAGTTAAATTTTATTGCACCGTCGTTTTCCATAATTATTACAGAACAAACCTGTCAAATATTATGTTATTCCGTGAAATAGTTGTTCAGTAATGATGATGTACGAGGGGGTACCCAAAAGAAACCGGAATTATTTTTTAAAACTATTTATTTTTAATTTTTTTACAAAAGAACCTTATCCCCTTCAAAATACTCTCCATTACAACTAATACATTTGTCCCACCGGTGCTTCCACTGTTCAAAACATTTTTTGTACTCCTCTTCAGTGATGGCTGCCAGCTCGTCCGTCGTTTTTTTCTTGACATCATCAACGTTGTTAAATCGGAGACCTTTCATGCCCCTTTTCATGCGTGGGAACAAGAAAAAATCACACGGAGCCAGATCGGGTGAGTACGGTGCGTGTGGTAGCAAAACCATGCCGTTTTTCGCCAAAAACTGGGTAACCGAGATTGCCGTGTATGCAGGCGCGTTGTCGTGGTGGAAAAACCAGTCCCCTGTCTGCCACAAATTAGGTCTTTTACGAAGAATGCTGTTTCGTAGTCTTCTTAACACTTCAAGATAAAAAGCTTGATTTACCGTCTGGCCTGGTGGAACGAACTCTGAATGGACAATTCCCCTCACATCAAAAAAACAAATCAGCATTGTTTTGATGTTCGATCTGACTTGACGACTTTTTTTTGGTCGGAGTGATAATGAAGTCTTCCATTGACTGGATTGTTGTTTGGTTTCTGGGTCGTACCCATAGCACCAAGACTCGTCACCCGTAATGATCTTTGACATGAAATCTGGATCAGTATCAAGCTGTTGTTTCAAATCACTACACGTTTCAATTCGACGTTCCTTTTGAGTGTCTGTCAGAACCCGAGGCACAAACTTGGCAGCGACTCTTTTCATTGTCAAGTCTTCTGTTAAAATGCGTTGGACTGAGCTCCAAGATAACCCACTAACCTGTGATATTTGGTCAATGGTCTGTCGTCGGTCTGTTCGTACAATTTCTTTCACTTTCACAACATTTTCGTCTGTTCGGGAAGTCGACGGTCGTCCAGAACGAGGTTTGTTCTCAATCGACATGTCGCCATTTTTAAAGCGCAAAAACCACTCGTACACTTGGGTTTTTCCAATAGCGTCGTCTTTGTAAGCTGTGTTCAACATTACAACTGTTTCCGCGGCGTTTTTACCGAGCAAGAAGCAAAATTTCACAGCCGCACGTTGTTCATTAAAACTTGCCATCATGAAAAACGACACGAGCACAAAACAGCACTAGCGAGAACAATCACTGCACGAGAACAGAACAAGCTAGATCAACGAACAAAATGGCATTGAACTGGCAATGAGTAGCGCTACAAGCAGCCTAGTGGCGGGAATTTGTACTGCACAAGCTCCGCCCACAGCAGAGCTATTCCGGATACTTTTGGGTACCCCCTCGTATTTGAAAAAATACGTTTTTTTCTCCAAAAACAAAACTTTTACTAAATTAATACATAATCTCATTAAGCGTTGTGTTTTTCAAAATAATTTTAAAGAACAAAAACAAACGAAATCTTTGTTTTATAAAAATACGTCATATCCGACAAGTTTTAGTTGCTTCAAAATATTCGAAATGTTTTCTGAAATGTTTTTACAATCCGCATATTGCTCCTCCTGTCTGCCGGAGGCCATCAAGTTATAGACAGACATTAATTATATCAGTAGTTGTTTATAAATTTTTTTCCTTATTCCTTGTAAATTTGAGACAGACATCCAGTTAGTTATGTTTATTCATTGGTTTCACTTACAAAAATTTATGTAATGTTAATATATAGAATGTCGCACGAAGAGGTGATTTTTGAATTAATAAACCGGACGTATCCGCACACTCTACAGACAGGAAACTTTACAGTTATAATAAATAGATAAGTAAAAAAGCACCCTTGAGTTTCATTTGCATATGATTAATCAACAAAATGGAGGAAAGTAGTCTAATTTTTTTTGCATAACCATTTCAAATTGGTGATTTGTTACAATGTTACTTAAGTAATAAAATGAAAGAAATGACAGAAATATGAAAGTGATAAATTATTTAAGAACACAATTTGTTTCATTAACCTTTATACGAACTGATGACCATCAATAGCTAAGCGCTGATAGCAATTTTTTTTTTTTTTTTTTTTTTTTTGGTTTAACGTTCGACTGTTTTGCAAATTGCTGCTAATGCAGACGGTGAAGGATGAAATGATTTTTTGTAACGTATGAAAAAATGCCATGCCCGAGTGGGATTCGAACCCAAGACCGCGTGATGAGAGGCGAGCACGTTACCAACATCGCCATTGCGGCCGGTTTCCTTGCACTGATAGCAAGGAAACAAAAATGAGTCATATGCGTTTTTGAAAAATTGCCGAGGTATCACGGTAAATAGAAGAGACGGTAGGGGTCACGCGCATGACCGGCCGTTATGAGTACATACCGTCACTAGCAAATGACGTCACCGGTGCGGAAAGCACCAGTTTTTTTAACTTCGTTCTTCTACATTCAAGACTAATATTGGGATGTAATAATCATGTTTTGTCTACTATAATAAAAACAGCGAGGATAATAATGATAAAGAATTTTAATGAAATACAGTAAAAGTAAAATATAAAATAATTAATTAAATCAATTACATCTTAATTTAAATAGATCTAATTGTATTTTCAATTCCTGCCACTTTTCGTTGTCGATTTAAGTAAACAACTGGATTTAGGTAAACAGATTGTCTTTAGATATTCACATTATGAAATAAAAACGTTTAAACAAGTCTGTAATTGTAATATAAATAAATTTATGATATTCGGTAGCCTACTGTTAGGAAAATAAAATGGTTGCGAATATTTAACAGTTAGGCCTAAAGTTATACATTATTTTCCGCAAATAGATCTTTTAAACTCGTATTCAGTAAGTTTTTTTTAAATCTATCTTTTCGGCTTTAATATAAGTTATTTCCCGCAAAAATTCAGTAATTTTTTCTCGCAGAAACAAATTTTCGTTTCTCAGCGCTATAAAATCTTCAGATTCTTTTGCGTTGTAGGTTCGGTGTGAAATAGGGATATTTTCATTAGCAATAGTAGGTTCATGACAACCATAATTTTCTCCTTGCGAAACAAATAATTCTAATATTTTTCTCTATTTTCATGTCTCAAATTTCTTTCGGATTCACTAAAATGTTAAACAGTTCCGCGATTTGGTATCTTATGATGTGGAAATGCAGACGATTTTAATATCTATTTGTAGCTTTAAAGTTACAAAGTTCAGATTTTAAATCGCGTTCGACGTCACAGTCTTCAATATGAGCACCACAAACACGCGCAGAATCAACCGAAAAAATATCTGCACGTCGACAAGCATGTAATCATGCTTTTCTTAAGGTTTCATCTTTCGGAAAACTGTGAAATGAAAATTTTTCATGTATACTTTTTTCATTGTTAGCACAACCCGCAAAAATTTTCACTGTAATTTTATTAGAACTCACTAGATATAAACACGTACTAAATATTTGAAACAAAAAAAATTAATACACAGTAATTATTTATAGGGCTAAATATTTACTAGTTTTTGTTATGTTAAATAATATATTCGATTAAACTAACTGCACAACGAATTCGCATAATACCGTTAGTCGCTAATTAGACGGTCTGACAACATTAACAAATACCGAAATAATACAAACAGCTGGCCGTTTTATTAAGCACCGGTGACGTCATCGGCTACTGCGCATCCTAACGTGACTTCTACCGTCTCTCTTATTTACCGTGCGACGTATCAACAGCAGTTCCTCTTCAATCAGCCTCATTAATTCATCGTCTGTTGCAATAAACTTTTTCCTTCGAAAAGCCCCATAGGAAAAAATCGCAAACAGACAAGTCAGGCGATCTTTGATGCCAGTCCATGAGACCGCTGCCACGACCTATCCAACGGTAAGGAAGATTTTGGTTTAAAACCGCTTTGGCCACTTTAGCACAATGTGGAGGACCTCCATCATGCTGTAAAAAAACGACCTGCGTCTCCGCCTGAGAAATACGAGGAACTATGTGATTAGTTAAAATGGAATGGCAAAAACAGCTTGTTTTCTATCTGAATCCTATTATAAATTATTATAATAAGATAATTAGTATAATAATAATTATTATAATCAATTATTATATTTTATTATTATAAAAATTCTATTATTATAAGTTACCCACCGGGTTGGTCTAGAGGTAAAGTCGTCGCCAAAATCAGCTGTTTAACAGCTGATTTTTGGAGACGAAGGTTCCTGGTTCAAATCCTAGTATAGGTAGTTACTTTTATACGGATTTGAATGCTAGACAGTTGTTACCGGTGTACTTTGATGGTTGGGGTTTAATTAACCATACTCTCTCAGGAATGGTCGGCCTGGGTCTGTACAAGACTACACCTCATTTACACGTCATACACATCATCCTCATCTCATTGGGTCATGGGGTTGCTTATTGTTCTAAATTGAACAGATTGCAACGTACACAAATTAGGAATAAAAATATAATTAATTATAAGTGATTTCATCTACAAGATTATTGTTCATTTTTGATATTTTTTTCTTATTCCGCTATTTTGTTTTCATTAATCATAAGCAAATGAACTCGAGGGTATTTTTTTACGTATATATATTTATTACAACTGTAAAGTTTCCAGTCTATAGAGTGTGGATACGTCCGGCATTTTAATTCGAAAATAGTAACCTCTTCGTGGAACACCCGGTATGTAATATAAAAATAAAATCCGAATAGCCAATTACAGGCCTCAAATTGTTCCTGTATGTTAATTTATAAATATAGTTGTGTTACCAGGCACACGAGTGAGATCTATACAATGAATGGCGACCGAGACCTAGTTCGAGAAGTCCCCCTGATTCCCTCACGACACAGTTTTCCAATGGACTTGTTGAACTTGATGCAAAGTAAAATTTCAAAATGATTTTCTACAATTTCTTTGAACATCTAGGAGACATTTTTATTTGAAAAAAATCACTAATATTAAAAACATCTTGATTGATGATTCGATGATTTACATGAACGAAGTGTGGATCAATTTTTCAAAAATTTAAATTTAAATTTAAATTTTTTGTTGATACGGTCAAATTATAATACCATTAGAAATGTCAATGTAAACCTAGTTAAAAGAAACTTGAATCTTATATAACGTAAGACAAGGATAAAATAATATCGTATGACTAACTAATACTGTGGTGTTACAATTGTTTAGTTATGTTTATGTAACCAATTATTATTATTATATAAACCTTTTAGATTATGTAATATCAATTAAATCCGGGTTACTGTCATAATTTTAAAGGATTTGGGAGTATACTCGGTTTAAATGTGATATCACAATGATGTACAGACCGGTGAACACAAATACAACTATCTGCATTAAAGTTCTGAAAATCTAAAAGTATTCGACACTAACTGTACTGCCCTGCTAAGAAAAAAGGCAGTAACTGCAAATTTCTCGATTTTGAGTTTTATACAGGGTGATTCACGAAGATATGCAGAAACTTTGGGAGCCCATTGTACATGTAAAAATAATGAAAAAAGTTTATATGAACATGGGTCCGGAAATGCTTCGTTACCGAGTTACGGCTAGCGAAAGATTTCGCCCGGATTTCAGCTCACCAGGTGAAATGAGGTCTTCCTGAAATTCTAATAAGGTAGATTAAGGGGCGAATTAAATCGTTTCTTATGGTTTTTGATCTGATAAATTGAATAAAACAGGTCCCAGAACTGTAAGTTAAATAGTTTTTGAGAAAACCAGTGTCAAATGCAAAAAATGGAATGAAAAAAACACATTTTTTTCATCTTAGTTTTTCCGGTTAATTTTACTTTGTACTCTTATGAATAAAAATTCATTTAATCAAACATCTATTCGCTTTCTGTGTACTTAATTTACACCGGTTTGTTTAGAATAAAATTTTCTACATGTTTTATTCAAAAATTTTAACTGTTTCTTGGTGAAATAACAAAGTTATTCTTGCCCAAAGATGAAAAAATGTGTTTTTCACTCCATTTTTTGCATATGACACTGGTTTTCTTAAAAACTATTTAACTTACAGGTCTGGGACCTATTTTATTCAATTTATCAGATCAAAAACCATAAGAAATGATTGAATTCGCCCCTTAATCTACCTTACCAGAATTCCAGGAAGACCTCATTTCACCTGGTGAGCTGAAATCCGTGCGAAACTTTCGCTAGCCGTAACTCGGAAACGAAGCATTTCCGGACCCATGTTTATATAAACGTTTTTCATTATTTTTACATGTACAATGAGCTCCTAAAGTTTCTGCATATCTTCGTGAATCACCCTGTATGTATTCTTATGTTTTGGACCACGAGAAATCTAGTAAACTAACTAAAAAAGCCGTATCTACAACGGTTACTTAGTTATCGAGATATCAAAAACAGTATCTAGACTACATGTTTTTACCCGGCTTACAAAAGAAAAGAGCAGTATGTACACATACTAAGGGAAAAGGCAGTATCTGCACTGTAGTTACTGCCTTCTTTCTTAGTGTGCTACAGATACTGCTTTTTTACTTAGTAGAATTTGACACTGAATTTATTTACTGCTTTGTATATCATTGTTTTTGTATTTCTTTACATTCAACTACATTTAATGCATCAATTACTAACAAACTTATTGTTAAATTACCCTAACCCATTTTAAATATAGCCAACCTTTTTCTGCCGCGACTTTAATAAAACACAAAACTTAAAAACCCCCTTATATATACGAAATGAATTTACCTCAAACTCCTCCGAGTCACCTCATCAAATAATTTCTCCTTCTTAACCAACTGTTCCAAACTGAATTCCCAATGGAACTGATTTCGGTCTCCGATATCCGAAATCAGGAAACCTCTGGTCGAAAGCCTCCCTCTCTTACCAACCCCGTCCAACCAACCAGGTTGTTAGTTTATATATAATTACTACTGTCGGTATTAAAGCAGTATCTGCTTTTTTAATTGTTGTAACTAACTTTTTTTAATTTTTAACTTAAAAAAGTTAAAAACTTCCCTTATACCATTTATCTTGATGTTATAATTTGTGTTACGGCTATCGAAAATACTTTAAAGCCATTTTCCCACACTTGAGCTTTTTGCACTTACTGCCTTCTTTCTTAGTAGGGCAGTGTAGCGTTGGATACAAATTTACCATACCTAGGTATACTTAGAACAAAAAGTATAATACAGTCAAACTTCTGAAAAACGGACACTCGCGGGTCCAAAAATTTGTCCGCTATTAAGAAGTGTCCAATAATGAGAAAAATCTGGTGTGAAACACTCACACAACTTTCTCTTGCCAATGCAAATAATGAATAATAAACCTAACATTATTACGTAATAAAATATTAGAAATAAACAAAAACTAACCTCAAAAACATAACCTTATTTTAATCATGGGTGAATGACGCAAAATGAAAATCGAACTCAATTTGGCTTAAAAAAACGGAAAATCACACTTTCACGCTAAACTAGGCTCTGTAGAGAAAAATGCTTTAAGTAAAAGTTGTAGGTCTTTTAATTTCCTATAAATTTTGTTATATACACTTTTGTCGTAAAATGCATTCTAAGGCCGAAATCTTAAAAAAATCGATTTTTCACACGTTTTCGTCAGAAAAAAACAGAAAATCGCTAATTACCGCTAAACTAAGCGTTATACAAAAAAATGTTTGAAAGAAAAGTTGTAGAATTTTAAATTTTCTACAACTTTTATTATGTAACGTTTTGCGCTAAAATGCATATTAAAGCCGCAATCTTAAAAAGAAAATCTTTTTACGTAAAAACAGCCTCACGCAGAATTTCAGCAAACATGGTGCCTACCCTATCTTGTAGAGCATAAAAAATGTAGTAAACCAGGCGATTTAAAAAAAAATCGTAGGACCAGTTTTTGAGAAATTCGCAAAAAAGTGAAAAATTATACGAATAAACTACTACTTCCGGTTGACCGATTTTGATGAAAATGTTCGTGTCGGGTCCGGTAGTGGTATGTAACTTAAGTTTCAAGTTTCAAGTTCGTACGATGTTCCGTTCTTGAGATATTCTGTACACACACACACACACACACACACACACACACACACACACACACAGACCAATCGCTAAAAACATGTTTTTTGGGTTCAGGGGGTCTGAAAACGTATAGATCCGGTGAAAACTCGATTTCGAAAAATCGACATGAAAACAATACTTTCCTTCCTATATATTCATATAGGCAAGAGAAAGTAAAAATATGTACTGTACAATTTTCTGTATGTACATTATGTAGCCTATGTATGTACGTAATGCAACGTATTTAACAAGAATATATAAAATACACAATATGTACGTTTATGCAATGAAAAAAAAATTATTTAATACATAAGTATATAGTAAAATACATGTATATAACCACATGTGCATGTATACATGTGTATACTAGTACATGTATATAAAATTACCAAAAAAGAAACGTGTTTCCTAATTATATAATATAAAAAATCTGGTGTGAAACACTCACACAACTTTCACTTGCCAATGCAAATAATAAATAATAAACTTAACATTATTAATAAAATATTAGAAATAAACAAAAACTAACCTCAAAAACATAACATTATTTTAATCATGAGTGAATGACGCAAAATGAAAATCGAACTCAATTTGGCTTAAAAAAAAACGGAAAATCACACTTTCACGCTAAACTAGGCTCTGTAGAGAAAAATGTTTTAAATAAAAGTTGTAGATCTCTTAATTTTCTATAAATTTTATTATATACACTTTTGTCGTAAAGTGCATACTAAGGCCGAAATCTTAAAAAAAATCGATTTTTCACACGTTTTCGTGAGAAAAAACAGAAAATTGCTAATTACCGCTAAACTAAGCGTTATACAAAAAAATGTTTGAAATAAAACTTGTAGAATTTCAAATTCTCTACAACTTTTGTTATATAAATTTTTGCTCTAAATTGTATATTAAAGCCGTAATCTTAAAAAAAACTATGCTTTTACGTGATAACAGCCTCACCAAGAATTTCAGCAAACATGACGCCTACCCTATCTTGTAGAGAATAAAAAATTGAATAAACCAGGCAATTTAAAAAAAAATCGTAGGACCAGTTTTTGAGAAAATCGAAAAAAGTGAAAAATTACACGAATAAACTACTACTTTCGGTTGACCGATTTTGATGAAAATGTTCATGTCGGGTCCAGTAGTGGTATGTAACTTAAGTTTCAAGTTCGTACGATGTTCCGTTCTTGAGATATTGTGTTCACACACACACACACACAGACCAATCGCTAAAAACATGTTTTTTGGGTTCAGGGGGTCTGAAAACGTATAGATCCGGTGAAAACTCGATTTCGAAAAATCGACATGAAAACAATACTTTCCTTCCTATATATTCATATAGGCAAGAGAAAGTAAAAATATGCGAACATGTACAGTACTTATAAGTAATCCAACATACCTTATGTTTGTATTCCAGGATTATACATAAGTTGATTACACAATTTACACAATACCTATATTTGGCTACTTCTAACGCTTTTCACGAATTATCGAACCGGATAATGGTAATGAATTTGCACGGGCTCTACAAACCAATCATATGTTATGCTGTCTATGATTAATCCATCAGTTTTTGGAAACGCAATGTATTGCATACATTGTACTTACAATTTTTATGGACAAGTTTTGTCCGGTTTCCAGAAATTGAATTTTTAAAGCCATACAAGTTAAACTGCCCGCGTCCGTTAATAAAAAATATTTTAGTATTGTGTGTTACGGGAAAATGCCGGGACTTTTAAACTTGTCCGCTATTAGGAAATGTTCGCAATACGGAAGTGACCGTTAGTAGAAGCTTCAGTGTATACAGGGTGATTTTTAAGTACGGCAACAGCTTTATATTGAGTAACTGAGACCCTGTATAAAGTCCCTTTATCAGGAAAATTCGACACGCATTTAATCGTGGCTTCTTCAATTCAACTATAATTTCTCTTTTGATTAAAAAAAATATATTGGTGTGAACACTCACACAACTTTTTCTTGCCAATGCCAGCAATGAACAATATAACCTAACATTAGAAATAAACAAAAAACAAACCTCAAAAAACATAACGGTATTTGAATCATGAGTGAATGATGCAGAATGAAAATTAACCTTAGTATGGCTTAATAGTACGGAAAATCACTCTTCCACGCTAAACTAGGCTCTGTAGAGAAAAATGCTTACAATAATAGTTGTAAATCTTTTAATTTCCTATAAATTTAATTATATACATTTTTGTCGTAAAATGCATAGTATTTTAGGGCTTAAATCTTAAAAAAGACCTTTTTTTAGATTTTCATGAAAAAAAAAGAAAATTACTAACTACCGCTAAAATAAGTGTTATACAAAAAAAATGTTTGAATTAAAAGTTGTAGATTTTTAAATTGTCTACAACATTTATTACTGCACAATTTTGTGCTAAAATGCACAATAAGCCCGCAATCTTAAAAAAAAAACTTTTTTTTTGTACGAGAGAACAGCCTACCTAAGAATTTCTACAGGAATGGTGCCTACCCTATCTTGTAGAGCAATAAAAATTTAGTAAATTAGGCGATTTAAAAAAAAAATTTAGGAGCCATTTTTGATAAAATCACAAAAAAGTGAAAAATGACACGAATAAACTGCTACTTCCGATTAACCGATTTGGATGAAAATGTTCGTATCGGGTCCTCTAGTGGTATCTAACTTAAGTTTCAAGTTTAAACTTTGCACGATGTTCCGTTCTTGAGATATTCTGTTCACACATACACACGCGCGCGCACACGCACACACACAACAATCGCTAAAATTCAATAACTAAAAAATCAATAGCTTAAAATAAAAAAACAATTCTTTCCTTACTATATATTTATGTGAGCAAGAGAAAGTGATAAGGTTCCTGCGATGCTACCTCTTCTCCGTCTTCTTTTATAGGGTAGAGTCATGGACCTTAAACGAGGCAATTATTAAGAAATTGCGTGTGTTCGAGATAAGGCTGTATCGAAGAATTCTTAAAATTCTTTAGACGGAGCGAGTGACCAAGGCCGAAGTTCTACAAAGGATGAGAAAGGACCAGGAGGTTTTGGCAATTATCAAAGCACGTAAACTGCAGTATTTGGGGCATATTTTGTGGAACGAAGCCAGATATGCCCTGCTTCAGTGTATTTTACAGGAGAAGATCTACAGAGTTAGGTTTACAAGAAAAACTCTTCGGGCGTTCAGCTGGACTCCATCCTGTCCTTGTGAACAAAAGACCTTCGCCTTAATTTGTTTAGATTTTCATAACTTCTATGAGGTGAAAATTTCTGGATTGGAAATTGACCCTATTATTAGTCTAATAATTATGGTTTTTCTTTCTCTTGCCCTATATGAATATTATACAGAAGGAAATTATTGTTTTTGAATTTATTTTTCGAAATCGAGTTTTCACCGGATCTACACGTTTTCAGGCCCACTGAACCCAAAAAACAATTTTTAGCGATTGGTCTGTGTGTCTGTATGTGAACAGTATATCTCAAGAACGGAACATCGTACGAACTTGAAACTTAAGTTACATACCACTACAGGAGCCGACACAAACACGTTCATAAAAATCAATCAACTGGAAGTAGTAGTTTATTCGTGTCATTTTTCCCTTTTTTGCGAATTTTTCAAAAACGGCTCCTACTTTTTTTTAAAAATTGCCTCATTTACTACATTTTTTATTCTCTACATAATAGGGTAAGTACCATATCTGCTGAAATTCTTAGGGGCCTGTGCTCTAGTAGGAATTTTTTTTAAGTTAACGGCCTAAATATTTTAGAGTAAAAGTGTTAATAAAAGTTAAAGAACTTTTAAAATCCAACAAATTTTATTTCAAGAGTTTTTTTTGTACAATGCTTTGTACAGTGCAATGTTTAGCGCCAATAGTGATTTTCTATCCCTATAACGGGTAGGTGGAATGTTAATTTAATTACACTCGATCTGCTGGTTCCAGGGCTACAAAAAATAGTTCCATTTCTTATCACATAGTCAGCCAGTTATATGACTTAACTATTTAAGAACAAAAGAAGCAGAGGTGTAAACGACACTAAACGGAGTTATCTCCTCTAAGCGTAATGAATTTCGTTATACAGCCAGACCCTGCAGTGAATGAACTGAAGGTGTCATTTGCAGGATGGAAAGTAGGTGCTTTTCGGAAGGCCTGGCATGCTGATAAGCATTTTTCCATTCAGTGAGGAAGACAATTGTAAACCACCTCACTCCTCGTTTTACTTAGTAAAACCTCTAAGGGTTCAAACAGCCTTTCGGCTGTTAACCAAAACAGTGATTTTCTGTATTTTTTTCCCATCAAAATCTGTAAAACAAATTGGGGTTTCTAAGATTACAGCCTTAGTATTCCATTTACGAAAAAAGGGTATATTTTACAGTTACAGAAAATTTTTAAAATGTACATTTTTTACTTCAAGAAATATCTTCTACAGAGCCTAAATCAATTAGTCAATAAGTGAATTTCCGTATTTTTAACTAAAAGAGTTTGATTTTAATTTTGATACATTCACTTATGATTAAACTTAGGTTACATTGTTCATGATTTACATTTACTGATTATTATAACAGGAAGTCCAGATTTTTTTTGTGGTATACATAATATCTGAACAACCTTTTAAACTAATCAAATGACTGATAGCAAAAACTCATTGCTTTTCATACATGTACGGTTATTCATTTTTGATTCTCAAAAACTAATAATTGTTTTTGATTTTTTGTTTCAGGTAAGTCCGACAGCATTCTTGTTATAAATGATAAAAATAAAGTTTATCGTAAGTATTAGCTATTAAAGATAATATCATCTTTCTTTTATATTTCATTACATTTTAGACTCATTTACGATTAGATTTTTTACTTTCTCTTGCGTATAAATGAATATATAGGAAGGAACGTATTGTTTTCATGTCGATTTTTCGAAATCGAGTGTTCATTGGATCTACACGTTTTCAGACCCCTGAACCGAAAAAGCATGTTTTTAGCGATTGGTATGTGTGTGTGTGTGTGTGTGTGTGTGTGTGTGTGTGCGCGCGCGCGCGCGTGTGTGTGTGTGTGCGCGCGCGTGTGTGTGTGTGAACAAAATATCGTACGAACTTGAAGCTTAAGTTAGATACCACTAGAGGACCCGACGCGAACATTTTCAACAAAATCGGTCAACAGGAAGTCGTAGTTTATGCGTGTCATTTTTCACTTTTTTGCGAGTTTCTCAAAAACGGCTCCTACGATTTTTTTTAAAAATCGCCTCATTTACTACATTTTTTATGCTCTACAAGATAGGGTAGGCGCCATGTGAGCTGAAATTTTTGGTGAGGCTGTTTTCTCGTAACAAAAAATGTTTTTTTTTAAGATTGTGGTCTTAATATGCATTTTAGCGCAAAATACAAATTACAAAAGTTATAGAGATTTTTAAATCCTATAACTTTTAACTGAAACTTTTTTTTGTACAACGCTTAGTTTAGCGGTAATTAGCGATTTTTGTTGATTTTTGTTTAACGAAAACGTGTTAAAAATCGATTTTTTAAAGATTTTAGCCTTATTATGCATTTTACAACAAAGAAGTATAACCAAATTTATAGGAAATTAATAGATCTAAAACTTTTATTTAGAACATTTTTCTCTACAGAGCCTAGTTTAGCGTGAAAGAGTGATTTTCCGTATTTTTAAGCCAAACTGAGGTTGATTTTTATTTCGCGCTTTTCACTCATGATGAAAATTAGGTTACCTATGTTTTTTGAGGTTAGTTTTTTGTTTATTTCTAATGTTTTATTACTAATGTTAGATTACATAGTTAATTATTTGCAATGGCACAGGGAATGTTGCGTGAGTGTTTCACACCAGATTTTTCATGAGGGTCTTCATATTTTATTTGTTATTCGAAACATTTTAATTTTGACAACAAAATGCTCAAAAATTCAAAATTAAAATTGTCGTTTAATCAAGTAACAAGAAGAGATATTATTAAATGGATTGCAGAATTGATTTTTGCGTAAGAAGACTATTTTAAATGATGTGTTATTTATGTTTTTCTACCGCAAATAATTAATGTAGACAAAGATTGGTGGTGGCGTTTTCCCCCCGATCTGGACATTTTAATGGCTGATATCATTCTAAAGAACGGTGAAAGATATCGTTCAACAGGCTTCGCCATTGTTTTATTCGTAAAATTTTACATCGAAATTATGTGTCATAAGTCTACCTCACTATTTTTTTTAAAAAAAGGTAAATTCAATATGGCGGATGTAAATTTCGGGTACCTTAAAAGTACATTTTTTGAATCTCCACTGATTCTCACTGCTTATTCTTCGATAAAGAAAGCTATTTGATTTAAAATTAACCGGTTTCAGAATTTTTACACACCTGGTATGGATTTTAACACAAGTTTATAGAAATAAGACAATTTGTGACATTACTATGTTACATGAAATAAGATAACTAGTAACAAATGCAAGTAAATCTGTTCGAAATTCTATACGAGTGACCTAAATGTAATTATTTTCGTTATATATATATTTTATTCATTGTACTGTCTAATGAAATGTTAAAAACGGATATCCAGTCAGCATTCTGGATTCTGATATACGTTGTCCTAAATACATATCCTTTAATAAAGAAAAAAATTTGTTACACAATAATATTGGCCTAAACTTAATGGTTTTGTTAATTACTTTCTCTTGCCTATATGAATATGTAGGAAGGAAAGTATTGCTTTCACGTCAATTTTTCGAAATTGAGTTTTCACCGCATATACACGTTTTCAGACCCCCTGAACCCAAATAATATGTTTTTTAGCGATTGGTCTATGTGTGTGTCTATGTCTGTGTGAACAGAATATCTCAAGAACGGAACATCGTACGAACAAGAAACTTGAAATTTAAGTTAGATACCACTAAAGGACTCGACACAAACATTTTCATCAAAATCGGTCAACCGGAAGTAGTAGTTTATTCGTGTCATTTTTCACTTTTTTGCGATTTTCTCAAAAACGGCTACTACGATTTTTTTAAAAATTGCCTCATTTACTACATTTTTTTGCTCTACAAGATAGGGTAGGCGCCATGTGTGCTGAAATTCTTGGGGAGGCTGTTTTCTCGTAATAAATTGTTTTTTTAAGATTGCGGCTTTAATATGCATTTTAGCGCAAAAATGTATAATAAAATTGTAGACAATTTAAAATCCTACAAGTTTTATATAAAACATGTTTTTGTATAACGCTTAGTTTAACGGTAATTAGCGATTTTCTGTTTTTTTTTTCTTATGAAAACGTGTAAAAAAATATAACTTTTAAAGATTTCAGCCTTAATAAGCATTTTACGAAAAAAATGTATATAATCAAATTTATAGGAAATTAAAAGATCTACAACCTTCATTGTACACATTTTTCTTTACAGAGCCTTGTTTAGCGTCGAAGAGTGATTTTTCGTATTTTTAAGCCAAACTGAGGTTGATTTTCATTTCGCATCATTAAAATAATTCGCACTCATGATTAAAATAAGGTTATGTTTTTTGATATTAAATTTTTGTTTATTTATAATATTGTATTACTAATGTTATGTTATATTGTTCATTATTTGCATTGACAAGAGAAAGTTATGTGAGTGTTTCACACCAGATTTTTTGTATTTGAAAAATATGGACCTTGATTAATCTTGGTTATATAATCATAGGACTCATACAGTACCAACATAAAGTGTAACATTAGTCTTATGTAACTTAACAATCTACTGAACCATTCATGTCAAGTTCGTTTTAGCGAACTCAGTAAAAATGTAGTGGTGGGTGTGTTACGTGTGTTTGTGTGTATGTATGCAGTACACTAACATTATGTTAATCGGTTAGTACATATATTAATAGAGAACAATTTATTGAACTGTTTATTATGTATTCGTACCGTTAAATGCAACTTACCTGTTTATTATAAACTACAAGTGTTATCCGGATAAATCTGCATCATGAGTATAATTGTACCAGTAAGTCCTTTTCAAATTATTTGTATTTAAATTACTTTTACAAAAATTAACTTTAACATTTGAAATGTCATTGCTTTAAGGGGGTAGTCAACCCAAGAAGATGATTTTTTTAAATTTTGATTGTTTTTGCATTTATTTGAAGTTTAAAATTTTTTGAACCACAGCATTTGTTAAATTTGTATGTTGTCATAAAGTTATAAAAACATCTGTTTAAAATAAAGCTCACTAGCAAGGCGAGTGAAATCATTCCTTCAACTTTAAGTTATCCGGAAATATAATTTTTGCATGAATGTACATTCTTGGGAATTAAATATTTTGGTTTGTATTGGAGGTATTTGGATGATGTTTTTTCAAATGTTCATAATTTCTTGCTCTATAATCTGTGGAATGATTATTACAAAAACCGTAACAGGAATTTAGTTAAAAATAATTTGTGAATACATAAAATTAATGTTTTTGAAAATATGGTTGTTCTTCAATAAATTTCTTGTAAGAAAAAATACATAGGTTATACAAGCGCATACAACAGATAATAGACAGCATTTTTCCGTATTTTGTAGCATAAGAATCATGTTGATATCTTTCTTGGCTCCTGAGATATTTGATTCCCCGTAAAAGCCCGCTTTTCCAACCTCACCCTTACATTAGGGGCTGTAATTAATTTTTTTGCTTGGTTCAAATAGTACATCATTATTAGTAAATTACTCTTTCATTTAAAATAAATAATGATAAATTATAGCCAGAAGTTTTCATTTTCATTTCCTGGGTTGACTACCTCCTTAACAGAAAATAACTTAATTTAAAAAAAAATAGTAACATAGATATAAATTTTGAAAATTTTTGTTACAGTTTTATAAAGGACCTTTAAGTTAAATAAATTAAATTTAAGGGGAGCAGACTGTTTTAAAAAAATATTGATTTTTCAATTTTACAATATATTGATGGATCATTTTCCCCTATTTAAATTGATATATAACACGACATTGGTTGCTTTTTGTGTTGAGAAAAATTATGATTTTACGTTGGTGGGGTACGTATTGTTTATTTCGATATTTTTCACGTTTTTTATTATTGTGAATTGGGATTCATATAATCACGTTACTGCTCTAACTTTATGGAGATCACGTTCACATAAAAACAATAATAACTAAAAATCATAGGAATCAGCTGTAACGCAAGATAAAATATTAGTGTGATATTGTTTGGAAGTTAATTCCAATTGGCAATAGGTGTTTCTAATGCGGTATTATGCTTTTACGATATCCGCATTTTCCGCGTATTGTATTTTTTTCACTTAAGGTACACTTATTTCAGGAACCATCCCACCTAGGAGTGTGAAATTTCGCACACTAAATTTTAGTACTGAGGTGTGTATTTACTCCAGAGATATTTCAAAAATTTTGGAGTTTTAATTTTTTGGGTGTCTTTTTCATAAAAAAATGTAGGCTACATTAGAAAATTTTTTAAAAACAAAAATATTTTTTTGATTAAATACAGATAAATGAAAACACTCTGGTACAAATTTGTAAAAAGGTACTGTAGATAAGTGTGTCAAAGCTCAGGTTTGTAGCTTTAAAGGTTCCTACAAAAAAATCACCTAAGTTATTATTGCAAGTATATGGATAATGAAAATGGTCTGCCCCCTTTAATACAGTTGAACCCGGTTTTAACGGCCTCGGACTTTACGTCAACTCGGACTTAACGTCATTTTTTTAGGCGTTGCGTCAAACTTCTATCTGAAAAACCCCTGTTTTAACGTCAGTAACTCGGTCGTTGCGGCAAAAATTTTTCGATGAAATCATTTTTTACTTCACGTACAACGATTGTGAACTTGCCGTTATTTATCAGTAAATTGTTTGCTATGGATAAAAGTAAATTGTTTGTGCAAAGGGATTAAAATGACTTTGTTAAGCTGTTCATGTGTGTCTATAACTACTGATATCTACGTCAAGGTCAGTTTTGGGACTGCATCCTCTATGTGACATGTGACACTTAGTAGGTAGCACTGTACCTAACTTCCACATCAGACTATCCACATTTAAGAAAATTCTCTAATACTGAAGAAGCGACTGAGCAAGAGGAAGATGAAGAGGACACCGTTACGCCAATATTGCAGGAGGCAATGCTAGCGGCTGAAACTTTGTTAAGATTTCACCGACACCGAAAGACAGTACGGAGAGGATTTATTTCGCAGAACGAGGAATTCATTCAAGAGAAAATCACTGATTTCTTCCAATAAAGTAGAGTACGTACCATTATGTAGTTTATGTACATACAAATATGTATTTTGGTTTCCGTATTTTAATACATAATAAAGTCTACCTACTTACACAGAGTGGTTATTAATCTATTTTTTTTAGAATATTACGATTTAAAAATCGCAAATAAAAAACGTTTAGCACATTACGTAAATTAGTAGTAATGTAGACGAAATATTCTTAGTTTAGTTAGATTTACCTTGACACAAGAGTTAACTTTGTTATAACGTCACTCGGATACAACGGTAAAATTTAATCTGTCCCTTCAATGACGCTAAAACCGAGTTCGACTGTAATTTATTTTGTTAATTTCGTATGAAGTTAATCAATCAATTTTATCTATTTGTTAAGCGTTTTATAAGTAAGAGAAGCCTAGCTAAAATGCTGCTTTTAGGTAAATTTAAGAATAATTCTAGCAATTAGGAAATAGTACCCTAATGTTTTTTTTTTTTAAATTAGGATAGATTTATGATTGTATATTAAATATTATACTATCGTAGTGGACTCGTGCGAATAAATTCGTACAATTTCCTTGGGTTTCAAACACCTATCATTAAATCAATGATTTAAGTTTACAATAAACTTAACCGTTCTTAGAAGATCGGTGCGTAACGACTAAAGCACAATAGTACGATAGTTTAATCCTGAAAAGAACGGTTTTAAACTAAAACTTAAATAAAATAACGTTAACACAATGTCTATAATAATATCTACTAAGTGTGGTGTGAAATGGCATATCATGTATATTTATGGAATATGGCATGGAGGGGTTAAATGTGGGAGAACCGCATTAAATTAATCTGTATTACCGTTACGTTGTAAACGAAATTTACTCTTTTTGATTTCGTAAAATGAAGCTCATATTAGCATGAATTTCAAGTTTAGAACTTTTAGGCAAATGAGGAAAGAATACCATTTAAAACCATGTAAAAATTATAAAAATCCGTTCAGTAGAACTCTCAATTTAGGAGTTAATAGAATTCATATTTCAAATTCATTGGAACCGATTTTGCGTTTTAATTATATAGATAATAGTTAAAACATAAGAGTAGTCTTCATTTAAAAATAAATCCTTGCATTATGCAGCTTGAAATCAATTATATTTTATATAATAAATTTTTCGTTGCAGGGCTAAAATAAATAGTTCTGTTTCTTATCACATGGTCAGCCAATTAAATGACTGAATCATTTAAGAACAGAAGAGGTAGAGGTGTAAAAGACACTAATCAGAGTTATCTCCTCTGAAAGTAATGAATTTCACTATACAGCCAGACCCTGTGGTGAATGAAGTGAAGGTGTCATTTGCAGAGTGGAAAATATGTGCTTTTCAGAGGGCCCGGCATGCTGATAAGTGTACTTTTCCATTCAGTGAGGAAGGCAATGGTAAACCACCTCACTCCTCGTTTTACTTAGTAAAACCTCTACAGGTTCAAACCAGCCTACAGGCTGATGACCTAAACAACAACAACATAATAAATTTATATAAAATAGATAAGATTAGTCCGTTGGGTTGTTTTTATGAACATTAGGGTAGTTTAAGTTTAAAAAAAATTATATGTTAGTCTCATAAGTTACTACAGTAGTATCCGTTTAATACGCTCACGGCTAAAACGATTTTCTGCTTTAAACGCGGTTTAAATATCTCAGCAACCATGCTGTTTATTGATTTTACGTTTATTACAAAAACTTTTACGCATTTTTTGGTGAAAAGAATAACACATTCTTTATTCAAATACAATCATACATAGCTGAGTTAGAGCGGAAAATGTAATCCAAAATCTTTGGCCTATTTTCACCTCTTCAGATAAGCCAGGGCATTTATTTTAGGAATACTGTAATTAATTCTGTGTAAAAACAAACTCTCTTTACAATGAAAATTTCATATTATTATCAATAATTTTTGACGTTGAATTACGAATTTTTTATTCTAAAGAGAGTTTGTTTTTACACAAAATTAATTACAGTTTTTCTAACACAAAAGCCCTGGCTTATCTGAAGAGGTGAAAACACGCAAAAGATTTTGGATTGCATTTTTCACTCTAACTCAGCTATTTTTGATTGTATTTGAACAAAGAATGGATTATGCTTTTCACCAAAAAGTGTATTTTTTTGTAATAAACGTAAAATCAATAAACAACATGGTTGCTGAGATATTTTGATTTAAAAAGTTTGAATGTCCACCATTTTTAAATTTAGCGCATTAAAAGCAACTATATGAATTTCATCTTTGCAACATAAGTACTTCTACATTCACGCCAAATTTCAGTAAAATATCTTAAACCGTTCCTAACAAAGTAATCTTCTTTAAAAAAACACAAAATGGCAGACACCCTGTATATGAAGTGAGATAAGAGGTTAGTTCATATAATATTTTTTGTTTATTTTAAGATAATAATCATCTTCCAAAGTTTAGCACCTTACATAGTGGACACATTGTATAAATTTAAGTACTTATCCCTGCAAGTATATATAAACACTTTTATTGCAGGTCGTATAATTGGAAAAGTACTCAAACATTTCAACTTACTAGAAGAGCGTTGTTGTTGTTGTTTAGGTCAACAGCCGAAAGGCTGGTTTGAACCTCTAGAGGTTTTACTAAGTAAAACGAGGAGTGAGGTGGTTTACCATTGCCTTCCTCACTGAATGGAAAAGTATGCTTATCAGCATGCCGGGCCCTCTGAAAAGCACATATTTTCCACTCTGTAAATGACACCTTCACTTCATTCACCACAGGGTCTGGCTGTATAGTGAAATTCATTACTTTCAGAGGAGATAACTCTGATTAGTGTCTTTTACACCTCTACCTCTTCTGTTCTTAAATGATTCAGTCATTTAATTGGCTGACCATGTGATAAAAAACAGAACTATTTATTTTAGCCCTGCAACGAACAAATCGAGTGTAAATAATTTGACACTCCATCTGTCTGTTATGGGCAATAGAAGAGCGATAAATTATCAAATACATTATTTATTAAAGAATTACTATTTATTTTTTTTATTTATTTTATAAATTATATAATATATTATAATTTTTTTAACTTTAGGTAATAATTTGGTAGATAAATTTATGTAATTAATTATGATAACAATAATACATAATATGTAATAAATTTACAGGATTAAAATAATACATTATTTATAAATGCATTGTAACACACATGTAACACACACGTAATTATTACTTGCGTATAGGGAACTTTTATACGGCTGCCAATTTTAAGATCTTGCTCTGACAACCTGTACATGGTTTTTTTTTATAAAGATTATTTATTGAATAATTTATATTATTCATTGACTTGTATTTCCAATCAATTATAAAACTGTGCTTAGAAAACTAACGGATTGTATTTAAAATATATTCTAAACATGTAATTGCGTATGGGCTTACTACATACAGGTCTTAAAAGTGTGCGAGTATTTTATTTTCAAAACTATTTTTATCAAGTTGATTAAAAAAAAACCAAAACCGTTAAAAAATGTAAAATTTAAATTATGTACACAATTTTTTCTACTTTAGTACTACCTACATTATACTTTACACTCAATTTGTTCGTTGCAGGGCTAAAATAAATAGTTCTGTTTCTTATCACATGGTCAGCCAATTAAATGACTGAATCATTTAAGAACAGAAGAGGTAGAGGTGTAAAAGACACTAATCAGAGTTATCTCCTCTGAAAGTAATGAATTTCATTGTACAGCCAGACCCTGTGGTGAATGAAGTGAAGGTGTCGTTTACAGAGTGGAAAATATGTGCTTTTCAGAGGGCCCGGCATGCTGATAAGCGTACTTTCCCACTCAGTGAGGAAGGCCATGGTAAACCACCCCACTCCTCGTTTTACTTAGTAAAACCTCTAGAGGTTCAAACCAGCCTTTCGGCTGTTGACCTAAACAACAACTACCTACATAAAACATAAAATAATTTTAATCACTTTTTTACGAATTTATTTAAAAAACTAAAAATTGTTGAATTATAAAATTGAAAAGAAAATGTCTGGATAAACTAAACTTAAAACTTAACTTACAGGACCCTGCACGAACATTTGCATCAAAGTCGGTCTACTAGAAGTGGTAGTTTATTCGTGCGGTTATTCCCTTTTTTCGATTTTCTCAAAAGCGGTTCCAACAATTTACTTACAAATCACCTTATTTACAACATTTAGGTCTATTAATGCTTTACAAAATTAGATAAGCGCAATATCTGCTGAAATTCTTGGGAAGGCTGTGCTTGCGTAGGAATTTTTTTTTAAGATTGCGGCCTTAATATGCATTTTACGGCAAAAAAGTACATAATCAAAGCTGCAGAACATTTAAAAACCTACAACTTTATTTCAAACATTTTCTTGTATAATGCTTAGTTTAGCGGTAATTACTGTTATCGTGGTTTCCTCATCAAAATCTGTAAAAAATTGGATTTTTAAAGAAGTTCTTGGTATGCATGTTACGAAAAAGTGTATATATCAAAGTTATAGGTAATTTAAAAACCTACAACTTTTATTTTAAGCTTTTCTTCTACGGAGTTTAGTTTAGCTTCAATTAGTCCAGAGGTTGATTTTCATTTTGCATCATTCACTCATGATTAAAATTAGGTTATACTTTTTTAATTTATACTGTCAAGAGAAAGTTGTGTGAGTTTTTCACACCAGATTTTTTTCCTTTTATTTAAGTAGGTTGCACCAAGCATTAATCTCACTTTAGAATCGAAAAAGGCTTTCCCCTTAAAGTTATGAACAGGACATGTGTTAAAATTTTCGATTGGTCTTCAAATTTTCTGTTTAGTTCAGTAGTTATTTGATTGGTTAAATTTGTATGGGAAAGTTGAATATTATTGTTTTATACGAAATCTTTCATACTCGATGACCTACGTCAACCATACAAGATTGTATGAAAAGAAAGTGAAAGGTGCAGTTAATATTGATTTGCATATTAATTTAAGTGTCTACAATGTTGTGTTTACATCGATGATGTATGTCCACCTGATACAGCAAACCGGTAGTGTATCAAGCCAAGTTCAATGATTCATTGGCAGTAAACAACAAACTGTACTCCTATACCGGACTTAATGCTTTGACGAAAGGAGTTTAAAGAATCTGAAGGTTATATTTATAAGTAAATAACAATAGAAATGAAATTTTTAAGAAATTAAATCAGTATTTCTTCAAGGGTAAGTTTACTTGTTTCTTACACATGTAAAGATTGACATATCAATAAAAATATATGTATTGAAAGTAAAATATTCTAGTGATAGAATGGCTTGTGTATTTTACAATATATTCAATACACAATCACTCAATATATTCAATCCACACTCGTGCAATGTCGCATGTGATGTAGCATGCTCCATCGCATGCGCTTAGAGGCATGCCATTTCACCTGTCCGCACTCGTTTGGAGCTTTATCTAAAAAAAAACATAAAGAATATTTTTGACACTACACTAAATTACAGCCAGTTCTTTCCTGCGTTGATTTGTTTGACTTAGATTATTTTATTTTGAAACTAGTCGGAGATATGTACAGCAATGTACGCATGAAGAGTACCCAGATTTTAGCTGGTTTTCCGTTAATGTGGTTTTTAAACGTCCGTTACTCCATCCAGGCTTTTCATAAAAGAACGGCGTTTCAGTACTTTGA
The DNA here is from genome assembly GCA_035578175.1 of Catonia carolina. Taxonomy (NCBI): domain Eukaryota; kingdom Metazoa; phylum Arthropoda; class Insecta; order Hemiptera; family Achilidae; genus Catonia; species Catonia carolina. Next base: position 42,946,068 of record JAQMRL010000006.1, on the reverse strand, counting down.
AGATCAGAGTTTTCTCTAGATGAACATTTTAAAATAGAAGTCTGATGTTCCATTTTAAAATGCCGGCAATGTTAAAAAAAACTGTATTATGACTTCACGTAAGGATAGAGAAATGATTTTTGGACTGAACCATGCATTTTACTGCAGTATTGTGCCATGTATCGTATTTTGCATTTGTAATTAGAAATAGATATGTGGTGTTAATAGAAAATTCTATCAGCCTCTAAACTTATTGAGAGGAAACTGAGCTCTATAGCGATATCCGGTCCGAGTGTAGTAGTTGAGAAAAACAAACTTCTGTGTTTTTCCTGCTGTAACTCATTCCGTAGCTCATTTTGAATAATTTAACGATGTGTTTATTAAAAAAATAAACGCTTTGCTTGAAATAATACTATTGTGAAAATGTATGGTTCAGTCCAAAAATCATTTCTCTATCTTTCTCCCACTACTATAACAACGCACGGCATTCCTTCCAACTACTCAGAGCTGGGACTCAAGCAATAGAAATGTTTGTTTTCATTTTGATTCCTTGTATGTTCTGTTTAAGCGGCGAAATTGTTAAAAATGTCTTGATTGTTTGGAAAGCTATTAGACCAAAGGTATAAAAACAGTTAGTTCTTTGTTAGTGAGTTGGTTATTTTTGATTAATCATAAAAAATGATTAATAAATTGTAAAAATTATGTACTATGTTACTAGAATACCCCGCGTGGCTTCGCACGCGAAACATAATTATGTAATGAATTTTTTGTAAATAAATATGTAACAGAAATTCTGTAGCTGCTAGTCAACTGTATACTCCAACACGCACAACGTTTTGATAAATTCCCCACCCTACGTCTCTTGCAGTCTTTATACTTATGTACTGAACTTCAACACTAACACACACACACACACACACACGCAACGTTTTGATAATTTCCCCCACGTAGTCTCTCGCCATCATCAAACCCTTTCATCTACTTCAACAGAAATACATACTAACATTTATACACATACACACACGCAGATACATACTTATGTAAATCTTCATTAGGTCCCTTAGGGATATCATTTTTTTAAATTTAAAAATCTGGTGAGAAACACTCACACATTTTTCTCTTGGCAATGCAAATAATTAACAATACAACCTAACATTAGTAATAAAACATTAGAAATAAACCAAAAAACTAACCTCAATAAACATAACTTAATTTTAATCATGAGTGAAAGACGCAAAATGAAAATCAACCTCATTTTGGCTTAAAAATACGGAAAATCACTCTTTCACGCTAAACTAGACTCTGTAGAGAAAAATGCTATAAATAAAAGTTGTAGATCTTTCAATTTTCTATTAATTTGATTTTATACTATACGTTTGTCGCAAAATGCATACTAAGACTGAAATCTTAAAAAATCGATTTTTCACACGTTTTCGTGAGAAAAAAACAGAAAATCGCTAATTACCGCTAAACTAAGCGTTATAAAAAATTTTTTTGGAAATAAACGTTATATATTATAACGTTTATATTTCTGCGCTAAAATGCATTTTAAAGCCGTAATCTCAAAAAAAAAATTTTATGAGAAAACAACCTTCCCAAGAATCTCAGCAGACATGGTGTCACCTTTCTTGTAGAGCATAAAAATTTAGTAAATGAGGCGATTTTATGAAAGATCGTAGGGGCCGTTTTATAGAAAATCGCAAAAAAGTGAAAAATGACATGAGTAAGCTACTAGCTACTTCCGGTTGACCAATTTTAATGAAAATGTTCGTGTCGGGTCCTCTAGTGGTATCTAACTTAATTTTCAAGTTTCACAATTTTGTTTACACACACACAAACACGTACGCACAGACCAATCACTAAAAACATGTTTTTGGGGTTCAGGGGATGTGAAAACGTGTATATCCGGTGAAAACTCGATTCCGAAAAATCGACATAAAACAATACTTTCCTTCCTATATATTCATATGGTCAAGAGAAAGTAAAAATAAATTGTTGCTCTGAATATAAATGCAAATATGCTATCAAAATTTCATGAAAATCCGTTCAGTAGTTTTGGAAATTAGCCTGCACAAAAAAACTGCCATTGTCTTTATAATATTAGTATAGATATAGTTATCTTTCTACCATTGAAACAGAGATATTTTACAGAAAATGCGGATTATGTAATTAGAGATTTAATATAATTACGCCAGCGCTTCGTACCATTTTAACACGTGAATCTTTGGTATTTTTCCGTTTTGGAAATATTAATTATTTTATTTTATTAATAATTATTAATATTTTTCTGCCCATAATAGACAGGTGGAGTGTCAAATTATTTACACTCATTCTGTTTGTTGCAGGGCTAAAATAAATAGTTCTGTTTTTTATCACATGGTCAGCCAATTAAATGACTGAATCATTTAAGAACAGAAGAGGTAGAGGTGTAAAAGACACTAATTAGAGTTATCTTCTCTGAAAGTAATGAATTTCATTATACAGCCAGACCCTATGGTGAATGAAGTGAAGGTGTCATTTGCAGAGTGGAAAATATGTGCTTTTCAGAGGGCCCGGCATGCTGATAAGCGTACTTTTGCACTCAGTGAGGAAGGCATGGTAAACCACCTCACTCCTCGTTTTACTTAGTAAAACCTCTACAGGTTCAAACCAGCCTCTCAGCTGATGACCTAAACAAATTTGATATTTAAAATTGATTAATTTCAAACGAGGTAGTCAATTTATTTTGTTTTGATATTTAAAAAAATACTTTTTAAGCCAATTTTCTGGTTAATAAATCTTTAGTGTGCTGAAAAAAAAGTTCGTTACAGATTGTATTTATGTACTGTCAAGTTTTAGAGCGTGTAACGTATTGAAGCGCAGAATAAATCGTTTCAACTGACATCATATGCGTGAAGTTAGTGAATCAGTGATCTACTAAATTGTATAATTTCATGACCGAGAAGTAATCAATTTAATTCACTTGTTGATTTATTTTATATTACCTATAAACATGTTATCATAAAATTTAAATATAATAAAATTTACATCACGTTTATATGCCAACCCTTTAGTCTATTATAATAATTTATAATCTAAAGCCTAACATCAGTTATTAATTTTAAAATGAATGACAAAATTGTTAAAAAATCAAGTTTTATATTAAATTATTACAGCAAATAAAGTAGAAAGTAATATGACATTTGAATCGGTGATTTCAGAAAGTCTACATGTCAAAAACTTTTGGAAAATTGATAAAGTGGTAATTTAATATGTTTCAATACAAAAACGATACTAAAAAATCTAGGGTGTGAAACACTCACACGACTTTCTCTTACCAATGCAAATAATGAACAATATAACCTAACATTAGTAATAAAATATTAGAAATAAACAAAAAAATATTAACCTCAAAAAAACATAACCTAATTTTAATCATCAGTGAATGAAGAAAAATGAAAACCAATCTTAGTTTAGCTTAATAATACGGAAAATCACTCTTTAACGCTAAACAAGGCTCTGTAGAGAAAAATGCTCTGAATAAAAGTTGTAGATCTTTAAATTTCCTATAAACTGTTTATATAGGCTACACATTTTTCGTAAAATGCATACTAAAGCCAAAATCTTAAAAAATCATTTTTTACAGATTTTCATGAGAAAAAACAAAAAAATCACTAATTTCTACTAAACTAAGCGTTATACAAAGAAATGTTAAAATAAAAGTTGGAGATTTTTAAATTATCTACAACTTTTACTATTTATACTTTTGCGTAAAATTCATATATATATAGACTATATATATATATCTATAAAGGCCCCGTACGCAATCTTAAAAAAAAGCATTTTTTCTACGAGAGAACAGCCTTTCCAAGAATTTCAGCAGACATGGCGCTTACCCTATATTTTACAGAATAAAAAATGAAGAAAATGAGACGATTTTTTAAAAAATAGTAGAAGCCGTTTTTGAGAAAATCGCAAAATTGAAAAATGACTCGAATAAAGTACTACTTTCGGTAAACCGATTTTGATGAAAATGTTCGTGTCGGGTCCTTAACCTAATTTAAGTTATTTTGTTCACACATACACGCGCGCGCGCACATACACACACACACACACACACACACACACACCAATCGCTGAAAACATAAGTTTTGGGTTCAAGGGGTCTGAAAACTTGTAAATCCGGTGAAAACTCGATTTCGAAAAATCGACATGAAAACAATAGTTTCCTTCCTATATATTCATATTGGCAAGAGAAAGTAAAAATATAATTTGTTCAAAGGCCTGTCTGTCCCCTCTAATATAAAATGTATACTCATATTTTTTAAGATAAGCCAGTTGTTTAAAAAAAAAAACTGAAAATTTTGACTTAAGGTGTTTCTGAAATAAATTGGAGTAAAATGCTAACTTGCGTTGTTTTGTTTTGTAAAATACGTTGTTAGACCAGAAGAAAATTGTGTTGTACAATAGTATTCATTTATTTAATTCAATAGTTTACATTAGTGACTTAAAAAAGCTTTTCGCAGTAATAAAAATTGAAATTGATAACTTAAAAAAAGAAAAATGTTGGTTTGTAGAACTATTCACGTTTTTCGTCGTCAAAAATAGTAGTTATCTCCCTTTAAATGATTTTTGAATAGAAACTTTGCATAGCCTTTCTACTAGAAAGTAGAGCTTAAGCTTAAAAAAATCATCCACTTTTATTTTTTTCATTAGAAGAAAGCACTTTATACCCTAAAAGTTAAGTTTTTAAACTTAACTTAGTAAGTTAAATTACTTAAGGAAAGCTAGATTTCTATGATTTTTGTAGGGATGGTGTTTATATTCAGTTAGTCATAAAAACTTAAGAAAAAATGTAAAATTTTGACAAACGGGCTTTCTGTAATGACTGATTCATTTATTCAGAGTTCTTTCAGTAGGCTATCTTGCTATTTATAAAAAAACGAAACTTACTTTTTAATCTACAACAAAATATTTATTTATAAATTATTTACTTCAAAATTATAAACATTATAAAGTTATTTATGGCAGCTTCAGTTATTCTGTACGGAAGTAAAGCATGGACAACAACAAAAATCCAAGAGCGGAGAATCCAGACGGCAGAGATAAGATTTCTGCAAAGGACAAAACGGTGTACACGCTTGGCATGAATGGCATGAGGAGATAAGGTCAGAATCGGGTATTTACAACTTGAACGAAAAGATAAAGGATTATCTCCAAAGTTGGATACAGCACATGGAAAGGATATCAGATCACAGGATACCTAAGCAGGCGTATAAGTATGCTCCAGAAGGTAAAAGGGATGACGGTAGACCTAGGAAAAGAAACTTTTTGTGTGTAGTTCACAATAATGAGTTTTGAATCTCCAACTGAATAAAATACCAATAAATACCAATAAATTTAAAATATAATTTTACGCTACATAAAATTTAAAATTTAGGGTTAGGATCTTCTATTGTTTAGTTCCATTATGTGCAAAGATCAACGCAAAAAATATATAATCAATATCGTGGTGAGAGTTATAGCGATGAACGGAAACTTCCCCGGATCCTGCAGTGAGAGATCGTACATATACTATTTCGTTATCATAACGCTTAAATTTTAGTTAAAACAATAGATTTATATAATGAAATGGGGAGGGAACAAATTGCCGTTAAACAAGTAGATGATGATTTTTGGAATAACAAAATCTCAATCTAATTTCACTAATCTATTCTGCACTCTTCACTTTTCTGTCTGCGAAATTTTCAAATTTCAGAAGGAAAACGTAACATTATTATTTTAAACGACTTAGTATTTTAAACCCGCTATTTTGAAGACTTGTAGAGTTATTTATTGGAGGTTAGTTGTAAACTAAATATATTTACAAGAAAGAATTCAACGACGAAAAATATTAGTTCACTAAATAATAATCAAATATAAAAATATATTATTAAATCTTTCTTGCAACCGTACAATTTACAAATATCGATAAAGAAAACGATTAGAAATGAATTCTAATGAAAGCTAAATCTCTACTATTGAAATCTATCTTCTCCTTCTCCTTCTCCTCTCCTTCTTCTTCTTCTGCTTGTGTCTATCCGTTCTGGATGTCAGCCACTGTCATGGAAATCCTCACCCTGTCTGCAGCTATGCGAATGAGCTCTGTTGATGTTCTTCCAAACCACTTTCCGAGATTTCGCAGCCATGATATGCGACGGCATCCTGGACCTCTTCGTCCATCTATTTTTCCCTGGACGAAAAGCTGCAACAGAACGTACCGTTGATCATTTCGCATTATGTGTCCGATATATTGTAGCTTTCTAATTCGTATAATGTTAAGGAGTTCTGTATTCTTGTTCAATCGCCGTAGTATCTCCTCGTTCCTACAAGTTCCGTCAACAACATCTGCAGAATTCTCCTGTAGACCCACATCTCGAAAGCTTCCAACTTCGCTATCACTTGTTTATTTTAATCTATAACATAAACAATTTTTCCTTTAGACAAAATAACTATGTCTTTCGTTGGAAAAGACAACATACGGATGGAAACCACAAAAAACGATGAATTTGATTAGTAGGTGAAAAAATTACTATATGCAATTTGAAAAAGCGGATTCGTATTTTATGGAAACCTGATTAGAATGGATAAGAACAGATGGACTAGTCAAATCTTTGATCAATAAAACAATAAGAAACAACAACTACTAAGTGGTTCAAACAGCTAAAAGAAGACCTAATAAAAAAACAAATATCAAGAACAGACAAATCCAAACAAATACTTAAAAAGTATGAAGGATTACTAAAGGAAAGAATAAGAAGAGCAGTGACTCGGAACATGAGAAAAACACTCATGCGAGTTTAAAGCTAAGAAGAAAAGAAGTACAAGAAAGAGAAACTATTTATCGTGGTTTACAGAAACTTGCGATTAAAACAGGAATGTACTTTTTTAACAAAAAAATCTCAACTTTTAAACACTAAAACTTTCTCCAAAATTTTTCCCATTAACGTTCAAAATAATTTTTTAAAGGTAAAAATTTTGAAATTCCATTTTTGAAACAAATTAGTAGTAATTTAAGTATAACTAAATTTACAGATCCTATTAAAAAATACCGTTATTTCAATTTAATTATCCTTTTACCGGAATTATATAAAAGAGTAAAACGTATTTGTATGAGCTTAATTATTTCACATAAAATTTCCGTTTCACAGTATTTCGTGATACTGAATACATACAATTATTTTCAGATTTTCCACTTTTACTTCCAACAGTAAAAGGGGTGGACGCACTAAATCGATTTTAACAAAGCTGACGGTTCCAATTTAAGCCACACTGAAGTGAGAGAGCGTAGGATTCCTTTTTTAAGTCGAGTTTGGAAACACTAATTGCTTAAATATTTCCTATTTTGTTCAAAATATACACGAAGGAAATATTTCCATGTTATTTTTAAAAATCTGGTGTGAAACAAACAATTTTCTCTTGCCAATGAAATGAGATCCCAAATAACCTATGTTTAATCATCAGTAAACAATGTAAAATGAAAAATATAACATAATTTTAATCATGAGTGAATGACGCAAAATAAAAATCAATCTCTGTTCGACTTAAGAATATGGCTGTGTGGCAGAAAATGCTTGGAATGAAAGATGTAGGTTTTTCAATTTCCTATAACTTTATTTATACATTTTTACTTTCTCTTGCCTATATGAATATATAGGATGGAAAGTACTAATTGTTTTCATGTCGATTTTTTGAAATCGAGTTTTCACCGGATCAACACGTTTTCAGACCCCCTGAACCCAAAAAACATGTTTTTAGCGATTGGTCTGTGTGTGAGCAGAATATCTCAAGAACGGAACATCGTACGAACTTGAAACTTAAAACTTAAGTTAGATACTACTACCGGACCCGACACGAAAATTTTTATCAAAATCAGTCAACCGGAAGTAGTAGTTTATTCGTGTTATTTTTCATCACGTTTTTGCAATTTTCTCAAAAAAACGGCTCCTATGATTTTTTTTAAATCGCCTCATTTGCTACATTTACATGCTCTACAAGATAGGATAGGAGCCATGTCTGCAGAAATTCTTGAGGAGGTTGTTTTTTTCGTAAAAATTGTTTTTGAAAGATTATGACTTTAATATGCATTTTAGCGTAAAAGTGTATAATAAAAGTTGTAGAGAATTTAAAATCCTACAACTTTTAATTCGAACACTTTTTTGTATAACGCTTAGTTTAGCAGTAATTAGCGATTTTCTGCTTGTTTTTCTCACGAAAACGTGTAAAAAAATCGATTTTTTAAGATTTAAACCTTAGCATGCATTTTACGACAAAAGTGTATATAGACTTAATCAAATTTACAGGAAATTAAAAGACCAACAACTTTTATTTACAGCATTTTTCTCTACAGAGCCTAGTTTAGCGTAAAGGGGGATTTTCCGTATTCTTAAGCCAAACTTAGGTTGATTTTCATTTTGCGTTTTTCTTTCATGATTAAAATTAGGTTATGTTTTATGAGGTTCGTTTTTTGTTTATTTCTAATGTTTTATTACTAATATTAGGTTATAGTGTTCATTATTTTCATTGGAAAGAGAAAGTCGTGTGAGTGTTTCACACCAGATTTTTAAATTCATATTTTAGTATGGCAATGGTCACCCACCAATTAATATTACAAAGACTATAGTTATATAATATAAGATTGGAGTTTAATGTTAAGTCTATTAACCCTGGTTGTGGAAATAAGAAGAAAAAAACCACGATTTTTATTGACCAATTAGATAATACTTGCATACTGTTTATCGCATATTTAACCTAGTTATTACTGACAACATCTAATTAAGTGCAAACCTAAAAGTATTGCAAAAAGTTCAGGGTTAAGCATTACGTAATCAGAGAGCATTAAAAGATTTGATTTATTAAAAATTTCTTTGTTGTGTAATACCCCGAGTTCAAAGGATTTATTTAAATTATTAATAAATAAAAAAAATTGTGTCGTATATGGAATTCAAAAAATCATTCCATAGGTATGGCCACACTAGTGCGCTTTCTTATTCGATTTTCGATTCGACGGGCGATGTCGCATGCGCTTAGAGGCATGCCATTTCACCTGTCCGTACTCGTTTGAAGGGCTTTATCTAAAAAAAAAAACAACGAATATTTTTGAACACTACTCTACATTAAAGCCTGTTCTTTCCTGGATTGATTGGTTTGACTTAGATTATTTTATTTTGAAACTAGCCGGAGATACAGCAATTTACGCATAAAGAGTACTCAGATTTTAACTGATTTTCCTTTAATGTGGTTTTTAAACGTCCGTTACTCCGTCCAGGCTTTTCATAAAAGAACGGAGTTTAAGTACGTTGAAGATCAGAGTTTTCTCTAGATGAGCATTTTAAAATAGAAGTCTGATGTTTCATTTTAAAATTAAAATACCTGTATTATGGCTTCACGTAAAGATAGGGAAATAATTTTTGGACTGAACCATGCATTTTTACAGCAGTATTGTATTTTGCATTTGTAATTAGAAATTGATATGTGGTGTTAATAGAAAATTCTATTAGTCTCTAAACTTCTCGAGAGGAAACTGAGCTCTATAGTGGTATCCGCTCCGAGTATAGTCGTTCAGAAAAAGAAACTTATGTGTTTTTCCTACAGCAACTCATTCCGTAGCTCATTTTGAATAATTTAACGATGTTTTTATTTAAAAAAAATAAAAGCTTTGCTTGACATAATACCGTTGTGAAAATGGATGGTTCAGTGCAAAAATAATTTCCCTACCTTTACGTGGAGCCAAAAAAAGCACTTTTTTAAAAAAATGGTCGAAAACTATGGTTTCCCATGTTCAAGGGTAGATCAATTCAGTGCTTCTTTTTTCATTATACTACTGGAACTACTGTACTACGGTAATCTATTTGTGTGTTAGTAATTACAACTACATGTTAATTACTTAAATACTAATTAAACTACTAAGACATTTTTATTAAAAAAATAATATGCTGTTATATAATTACATGTACAAATGAAAAACAAAATAAACAATATAATATGCAAGATAAAAGAATTTATTTATTTATTTATCTCTCAATTGTACAAAAGTTACACCCCAACGTCGTCGCTAATGACCGTTGTAGTTGATGCGGCGTTAAATATATACAAAAAAAAAATTTATTTAAGAATAGAAAACTAAAATTGAAACCGGTAGCCGAGCTCACAAAACTATGTTTCCTGAAATAACCGTTTTTTCTATAGCGTCTCTCCGTACTTCCAATAACCAAATGGATACTGCTTTTTATACCTTGTGATGTCCGGCATATTTTCAATTTTTAGAAGGAGCAAATTGAGCAGTTTGGGCGCTAAATAGCAGAACTGCCTTGGGTATAAAGTTTTTGAGGCCTAGTGTAAAAGTAAGAGATCCTTGTTCCTGGTATTATAATGGTGTGCTCTTTTAGTAAAACGTTTATATTTTTATACGCAAATATAAGAGCTTCTCTTGCAAATAAGGCGATTATTTAAAAAATCGTAGAAATAGTTTTTGAGAGAATATAAAAAAAATTAAAAATCGCAAGACTGATCTACTACTTTCGCTAAAACATAATTTTGGATTCAGGGGGTCTGAAACATGTAGGCCTATTGCCGGTAAAAACTCGATTTTGAAAAATCAACATGAAAACAATACTTTCTTTCCCTGTATAATATTTACAATAAAGGACAAGAGAAAATAAAAATCGCTATTTAAGAGTAAATTTAAATATATAAACTATTGATACGATATCAAGTTTGTGTGTATATTCCTTTATAATAGTCTACAAGTGTTTTTGTGTAAACATACAAGTAGTATAAAAAGAATACAAATAATAAATTTATATAAAATCTATTTACATAAAATTTACAAACCGGTTTTAAAATATATGGTTATATTACACGGTATTAAGTGGCTTCATTTATCAGAGTGATGCATTAATATTCGCATAAAAAACGCACTAGTTATGCAGTAAGTTCGGATTCTTTATGCAATTTTTCAATGCACATTAATACATTAATTATTGCAGAATGTACCCTTGTAACCTTTTGAAAACGGATAGCTATAAAAAGATTGTTTATGTAATCCGATAAGAAAGGAAGGATTTCCTGTTAAAATAATTACGTTTAAATTGTTTGTTGTCGTTTAGGTAATCAACCGAAAGGTTGGTTAAAACCTTTAGAGCAGTGGTTCCCAAACTGGGTCGCGGGAGCAATTTGGGTGGGTCGCGGAAACAGATTAAAAACACTTAATACATACTTTGAATTGTTTTCAAAGTTCAAAATTTTCTTTACATTTCCGTCGAAATGTAAAGAAAATTGAACATATCTCATGACATATGTTTTATTTTAACTTCTAATTACACTACAGAATTAAAAATCCTTTTCTAACAAAAGATAGCTGTATATGTTCAAAATACAAGATGAGCTGATCTGGATTAGAAATCCATTTGATAATGATTCCCTCAGCAAAGTACAACTCTCAACATCTGAAGAAGACTCCCTTATAGAAAGAACTTTCTTGTGATTTTGCTCTGAAGTCAACATTTAAGGACTTGAGCTTAATCCCATTTCGGATAAAGGCTAGGGGGAAGTATCCAGTTCTTTCGAACATAGCCTTAAAAGCTGATGGGGTTTTCAACCACATATTTGTGTGAGTGGGCATTCTCCACTTTGGTATATTTAAAAAATAAATATAGAAATAGGCTTTGTGTGGAAAGTAACCTGCGTTTAAAGCTTTCAACTTTCAACCCAGATATAGAATCTCTTGTAAATCGTAAGCACCAGCTCCACAAGTCACATTAATTATATAAGTCTTATTTTTTCATTTTTTGTATTTGTTTAGTTTTAAGATTCTGAATTAAAAGTTTTTTTTCGTACTGAATTTTGTCTTCAATTATATCATCTGTACCATTCGTGTCGGGTCCAGTAGTAGTTAACATGGTTAACTAACATGTTAACATAATTAACTTAAGTTTCAAGTTTCAACTTCGTACGTTATTACGTTTTTTGAGATATATTGTTAACACATTTACCAATCGCTAAAAACACGGTTTTTGGGTTTCAGGAAGCCTGAAAATGTGTATTTAGGGCAAAAATTCGACATGAAAATAATTTCTTTCTCTATAACTTTATATAGGGAAAGAGAAAGTAAAATTACCTATAGGTCGTACACGAAATTCCCCACGGGGGTGTGGAATATCGTTCAATTCCGCAGGTTTTGGAATATTTCTATAACTCACTTTTCGTATTAAATTACATGAAAATTTGTACGTCAGTTTTGTTATTCCGTTTTTGAGATATATTGTTAACACATTGACCAATCGCTAAAAACAAGTGTTTTTGGGTTTCAGGAAGCCTGAAAACGTGTATTTAGGGCAAAAATTCGACATGGAAACAATAATTTTTTTCCTATAATTTCATATAGGGAAAGAGAAAGTGAAATTACCGATAGGTCGTACACGAAATTCCCCACGGGGTGTGGAATATCGTTCAATTTCGCAGATTTTGGAATATTTCTAAAACTCACTTTTCGTATTAAATTACATGAACATTTGTATGTCCGTTTTGTTATTCCGTCTTTGAGATAAATATTGTTAACACATTGACCAATCGCTAAAAACATGTTTCTTGGGCTCAGGAAGCCTCTGAAAACGTGTGTTTAGGGCAAAAATTTGACATGAAAACAATAATTGTTTTTCCTATAATTTCATATAGGGAAAGAGAAAGTGAAATTACCGATAGGTCGTACACGATATTCCCCACGGGTTGTGGAATATCGTTGAATTCCGCAGGTTTTGGAATATTTCCATAACTCACTTTTCATATTAAATTACATGAAAATTTAAGAGGGTTAACTTTTAACTTGATAACTTCATGGGAAAATGTAGAAAGGGTAAAAATTCCTTAAGTATGTAGTTACCCTTAATTTTCTGTTTGACAATTAGCGAAAAAGTTAGTATAGTTTTCCGTACCATATAATTATTTAAGTTAGAATTGTAGAGGGATTTCTAAAACAGGTTTAGAAAAGTAGGCTAAATTTGAAAGATACAAAGCCTATAAAAAACCATAAGAGTTTGTTACCAATATTGATTGTTATCAATTGTCATGTAATTTATGCAATAGATTTTAATGTAAATAAGAGTAAAACAAGAGTCAATTAAGAATTCTAAATTAAATCTTTATGATAAAATCAGTAGATAAAAACTTACCATACAAAACAACTATTTTTAAAGCCTCTATTTTTAAAACAACTATTTTTTTTTATAAATTCCTCCTAATATGTGTACGTTGCAATCTGTTCAATTCAGAACAGTAAGCAACCCCATGACCCAATGAGATGAGAATGATATGTATGACGTGTAAATGAGGTGTAGTCTTGTACAGACTCAAGCCGACCATTCCTGAGAGAGTATGGTTAATTGAACCACAACCATCAAAGTACACCGGTAAACACTGTTTAGCATTTAAATCCGTATAAAAGTAACTACCTTTACTAGGATTTGAACCAGGAACCTTCGTCTCCGAAAATCAGCTGTTAAACAGCTGATTTTGGGGACGACTTTACCTCTAGACCAACCCGGAGGGTAAACTTATTTAAAGAAAACTTTCTTTAAAAGTTTCAACTGTAAATAATTATAATTTCATAAAAATAATTCTAAACAAAAGTTATAAAGTTTTGGAACATCTAAAAGTTTTGCAAAGGATTATTAGTTTGGCTTTGTATTAATAATTTGTAAGAAGTAAATAAAATTTACAAACGAAGACCAAAGTTTTAAGTATAAAAGCCATATTTTTTAACGATAAAATAAGAAACAGTATTTATACAAAAAATGTATTCTTTAACTTATTTTGTATACGGTTTATAAAAGCTTTTTTGTTTTTTTGTTTAACGTCCGACTTTTATAAAAGTTAATGAACAGCTTAGAGAAGAAACTAATACTGATAATATTGGTAAAAGAATACCATAAAATTAATAAAAAATTTGGCGTGAAACACTAACACGACTTTCTTTTGCCAATGCAAATAATGAACAATATACTCTTTAACATTTTTTTTAGCTTTTACTTGTTATCGGGAACTGTACATTATTGACTACTACCCAATTTGATCGCTGTATTTTTGAAGTGCATTAGGCATGAATTTGAACAGGGACCCCCAGTGGAGTTTGTTCATGGCTGTCAGCTGGTCACCATACAAAGTCGCTTGCCCAACCGGTGTTACTAAACAAATAATAGCGACTTTCTACCAGCTGATTGACTGGGCTGGCCTGGAGCCCACTGTAACATTAGTAATAAAACACAAAAAATAAAAAACTAACCTCAAATAACATAACCTTAAAAATCAACCTCAATTTGGTTTAATAATACGGAAAATCTCTCTTTCACGCTAAACTAGGCTCTGAAGAGAAAAATGTTCTAAATAAAAGTTGTAGATCTTTTTATTTCCTATAAATTTCATTATATACACTTTAGTCGTAAAATGTATGCTAAGCTGAAATCTTAAAAAAAATTATTTTTATTAATAATTACCGCTAAACTAAGCGTTCTACAAAAAAAAGTTTGAAATACAAATTGTAGGTATACACATTTGTGCGCTAAAATGCATATTAAAGCCGCAATCTTAAGAAAAACCATTTTTTTTCTGCGATAGCACAGCCTCCTAAAGAATTTCAGCAGACGTGGCGTCTACCCTATATTGTAGAGCATAAGAAATGTAGTAAATGAGGCGATTTTTTTCTAAAAATCGTAGGAACCGTTTTTGAGAAAATCGCAAAAAAGTGAAAAATGACACGAATAAACTACTACTTCCGGCTGACCGATTTTGATGAAAATGTTCGTGTCGGGATATCGAAAATAAAAAACAAAACAAAATTTAAACATATATGTGGAACGATCAGTAGGACTCTAAAAGACAAGACCCGGAAGGAAACTACGATTAAGTTCTATAAAACTATGGCCGTTCCAGTATTGTTATATGGAAGCGAGTCGTGGATAACTGCGGAACGTGATAGGTCTAAGATACAGGCGACTGAGATGAGATTCCTTCGCAGAATAAAGGGATGCACTCGAAGAGATTGTATCAGAAGTGAAGACATCCGAAACGAACTAAATGTCTTCAACATCCTAGAAAGGGCTGAGGAACACAAGGAGGAATGGAGGAATCATCTTGGCAGGATGAATCAGAGGATTCCCAAGACGATAATGTCTTACGTGCCAGAAGGTAGAAGGGATGTGGGTCGGCCGAGGAAAAGATGGAATTAAGATTTTTGTGAAACCGGAACAGGCTTTAATCCTAATCCTTGTTGGAAAGAAGAAGAAGAGAAGATGTTCGTGTCGTCCTCTAGTAGTACGTATGTAAGGTTTCAAGTTTCAGTTTCGTTCTTGTATTTTGTTCACACACACACACACACACACACACACGCGCGCACGCACGCACACACACGCACACGCACGCGCGCACACGCGCGCGCGCGCGCACACACACACACACATACACACACACGCACGCACGCGCGCGCACACACTCACACACACACACACACACACACACACACACACACACACACACACACACGCACGCACGCACACACACACACATGCTACTGGTCATAAAATTTGTGAACTACCGTGCCGCTTCCACGCTTTTCTGGTAAAATGCCGGCCCTAAGGGATGCCTGTACTTCCTAGGGTGTGTCCTGGATGCAATTAACAAAAAAAAAAAAAAACCTGCAGACGCGCAGTATTAAATTAATTTATAAATATATCTAACCTTTACTAAAATAAGGAAAATTTTACCTGAACTAACTATTTACATATAAACAACCGTATCAAATCTGTAACAATGAAAGTCGAAGACATTAATTTGAATGTCAAGTTATTGCGTAGCATTGTATAACTTACAAATTAGCCTATAACCTAATTTAAGGAATCTGATTGTCATAACAGTATGATAGTTTCTATATTTATGATAGAAAATGCTTTCTTTCCCTTTAATAAACCTTGGGCGTTTTTTTTTATTTTAAGTTTAAGAACACGGTCAAGGATATTAAACGATTATCGTTATAACAATTTACTTATTAAATGGTACGTTCTTGGACTTGGTTATTTCTTAAATTCTTGTAAGAGTTCAATAGTTAAAAACATTGAAAAGTTTAAACGATATCTAATATATCCTTAGGAAAAATTATTATTCATATTATTATACGATACTTCATGCTTTATTGTTGGTTAACATTATGACATAATCAATCATGACGTCATTTAATGTCAGTAAATTATTATCTGAACCCGAATATATCGTGATAATCGAGCAGTTACGAATTTCAGGGTTGTCTCCTCCTTAAAGTACGGACTTAACTCAAATTAACGCTCGTTTTTAAACTGATAAACGTGAAGTAAGTTATTTATTAGCTACAGGCATCCTTTAATTTACGTGGTTAATTCGTTCCGAAAAATCAGCACTTAATTCAAAACCGTGTAATCAAGACCACGTTTCCCATAAGATTACAGAGTTGTATAGAGTTGTATAAGTTGTACAGAGTAATTTTTTAGTCCTGTACCCAATTGTTAATGTCTGGTAATTTTTACTTTCTCTTGCGTGCATGAATATATAGGAAGAAAAGTATTGCATGTCGAAAAATCGACATGCAATAGAATTTTTTTAATTAGCAATTGGGTAACAGGCTAAAAATCACTCTGTAGTACTACGTTATGTGTAGTGATTAGTTCCACAGAAAGGAAAAAATCATTTTAAACGTTTATTTATGTTTCATATGTAGTCATTTAAAATAAAATGACAAAAATATTACACATCAAGCACAAAAACAATGAAAATACAGTTTAAAATTACATCTACAAAAATCACGTAATTACTGTACAGTTTTTGTATCATTAGTTAAAAAAAAATTACCTTGTAAACCTCATTCTAGTCTTGGTTTCTTAGAGAAAGCATTCAGTTTTTGTCTGTTTAGTCGATAACTTGAGTTCGTAAAGCGCCATTCGGTAAAAATTAACCTCACTTTTAATACCGTTGATCACTTTATCACGTCTCTCAGTTTCGGGATATCGCGTAACTTTGAAACCGGAGTCACGTATATTTAAGGACGGGTGCTAAAATGACGACCGCGTAAGTTAAAAACGCGTAATTCAAGGGGATGCATGTACTTTAGGATTTTTATTTAATGCCTAGTGTGTGTACGATAAAATGTTTTTCATTTAAGAACATTAAACAACACCATGACTCAATGAGATGAGGATGATGTGCAAATGAAGTGTATGTAGTCTTGTACAGACTCAAGCCTACCATTCCTAATAGAGTACGGTTAATTGAACCGCAACTATCAAAGTACACAAGTAACTACTGTCTAGTATTTAAATCCGTAGAAAAGTAACTACCTTTAAAAGGATTTGAACCACGGTACTTTCGTCTCCAAATAACAGCTGACTCGAAATGACACACAAGAACTGAAACTGAATTGAATTTTTTTACCCTAATGTGTGTACGTTATAATTTGTTTAATTTAAAAACAATGAGTAACCCATGACTCAATGAGATGAGGATGATGTTTAAATGAGGTGTAGTTCTGTATAGACTCAAGCCTACCATTCCTAAAATAGTATGGTTAATTGAACCGCAACTGTCAAAGTACACCGGTAACTACTATCTAGTATTCAAATCCGTAGAAAAGTAGCTACCTTTACTAGGATTTGAACCACGGTATCTTCGTCTCCAAAAATCAGCAGTTAAAAAGCTGACACCAAGAGACAAACAAGGACAGGATCTAAATTAATTTTTTTACCCTGATGTGTGTACGTTGCTATCTGTTCCATTTACGAAAAATAAGGAACCCCACGACCCAATGAGATGAGGATGATATGTATGACTTGTAAGTGAGGTGTAGTCTTGTTCAGACTCAGGTCGATCATTTCATACAAATAACAAAGATATCTTAATTAGTGTATTTGTTGTTGTTTAGGTCATCAGCCGAAAGGCTGGTTTAAACCCTCGAGGCTTTACTTAAACGAGGAGTGAGGTGGTTTACCATTCCTTCCTCACTGAGTGGAAAAGTATGCTTATCAGCATGCCAGGCTCTCTGAAAATCATCTACTTTCCAGCCTATATTTACCACAGGGTCTAGCTGTATAATGAAATTTATTACGCTCAATAGAAATAACTGTGACTAGTGTTTTTTACACTTCTACCTCTTCTGTTCTTAAATGCTTCATCCATAAATAATTGGCTGACCATGTGATAAGAAACAGAACTATTTTTTGTTGCCCTGGAACTAGCACATCGAGTGATATAATAGCGTATTTAACAAATCAAAAAAATACGAACGTACTCCATATTTCTTCTTAAATAAACGAACAATAAACAAGTAACTTTTCTAAATTGTAAAATAAAACAGTTCACGTAACTTTATTTTATTTAGACCTTTTCAATAACAAAACTTTATGAACGAATGGGAAAAGTTATGAAAATTTAAATCAATGGAATGGGATATAGCGTTTTAAATCCATTCTATTAAAAAACAATTCGCTATGAAAACAATTGTTTTTTTTATTAAGCCAATATAAAATAAAAAACAATTTTGATGGTAATATATTCAAGAAAATAACAATCTACCCACATTAAATAACTAAAACTGAAAACAATATTGAAAGCAAACCAAAACATCAATCATGTTAAAAATAGTTAATAATTCTCTTGACAAATGCAAATATAGAATATTAAATTTATTTATAGAAATTCTTGTTAAATTAAATTATGATCTAGTTCAATCAGACATGATTTATGTATCTGATTTCTACTTATGTATTTGACGTTTTAAAAAATTCAATAAAAATATTAATATTGGACGTAGAAATAACTTTAAAAATTTTTTTAAATAAAATTTTATTTAAATCTTAGTAGAAAAAAGTATTTACTTACAAGAAAAATTGTATTTGCTTTAATGTAAAATTTTTAAAATTCCATTATGGTGGCGATTTTTAAAATTATAATTTATCATTTTCCTTTGTCCGTCACACCCAGATGTCAAAAACTACGATTAGCGGATTAAAGACGATTAGCGGAAAAACGGTTTGCTGATTCATAATCTACCCAAAAAGTTAGTGGGCCTAAATTGGGTTTGAGGTTCCGGTTTTGACCGGAAGTCAAGAAACTAAAGTCGGATTTTGGAAACTAAAATAGTGTCTGTCATTCCATGTTTTTTACTTTCTCTAACATATATTAATATATAGGAAGGAAAGTACTCATTGTTTTCATGTCGATTTTTGAAATCGAGTTTTCACCGGATCTACACGTTTTCAGACCCCCTGAACCCAAAAAAAACATGTTTTTAGCGATTGGTCTGCATGTGTGTGTGTGTGTGTGTGTGTGTGCGTGCGTGCGCGCGCGTGTGTGTGAACAGAATATTGCAAGAACGGAACATCGTACAAACTTGAAACTTAAGTTAGGTACCACTAGAGGACCCACCACAAACATTTTCATTAAAATCGGTCAACCGGAAGTAGTAGTTTATTCGTGTCATTTTTCGCTTTTTTGTGATTTTCTCAAACACGGCTCCTACGATGTTTTTTTAAAATCGGCTTATCTACATTTTTTATGCTCTACAAGATAAGGTAGGCGCCATGTCTGCTGATATTCTTGGAAGGCTGTTTTCCCGTGAAAAAATGGTTTTTTAAGATTGCGGCTTTAATATGCATCTTAGCGCAAAAATGTATAATAAAAGTTGTAGAGAATTTAAAAACCTACAACTTTTATTTCAAACATTTTTTTTATAACGTATTAGTTTAGTGATAATTAGTGATTTTCGGTTTTTCCATGAAAATCTGTAAAATATCGATTTTTTTTATAGATATAGGTGTTTTTGATAAACCACGGATTTTGCAGAGCCCGCCGCAAGAATTTTGACTGAAAACGTTCGAATATATTTATGTTTGAAGCGCAGGATGTACCCCACAATTGAAGCCCATATATATACATGGGTTTTAAAAGGGATTTATATAAAACAATTTTTGAATCGTTTGTCAAATGTGAGTGTTTACCAATTACTCGTAACCAGTGTAGTTTACGTACTTTTAGCTCACGAAGTGTTTTTTTAGTTATTATGTGATGTTTCCATGTTAGGCGACGATCTAAATATAGTCCCAAGTATTTTACTGTTGTGTTGTGTGGTAGTGCAATGTTGTTTAACGTTACTGTGGGCAGTCATTTTTCCGTAGTGAAAATGTGATATGTGTTGATTTGATTTCGTAACTTTCTTTCACCACTTAATTAACCATTTCTTAAGAGATGTAAGGAATCTTGTAAGAATTGTGACTCAGTAATTGGGTCTTAGTGGATAGCGAGAACGGTCGAGTCGTCGGCAAAGGTCGCTATGGTCGTATTTGGTGTTATAGGTACGTCAGATGTGAACAATAGATATAAAAACGGACCGAGAACACTTCCTTGTGGTACACCTGATTTAATATCTTGTAGGTGAGAATATTTGTTACGAGAATTTACTTGAAAACATATTAAATCTAAATACGACTTCAATAATAAGTAGACAGAATTTGGTAAAAGAGTTTTAATATAAACATTAATATTGTACACTAAATGCTAAGTAGAGAAAAAAGAACCCATGACAGATTCAAAAAAAAGCTTTTTATTAAACCATCTTTCTCATCGGATATTAATTACACAACGTCAATCATTCTAATCGCCTATTAAAAAGTCAATTAATTAATTAAAACGTTTTTAAATTAGACTACTAATTTATTTTTTAAAAGAATTAACTTAATAGATGTTGGGAAATTCCTATAAAACTTGTTCTTTAGCTGTACTACTTTTTTTATACGATTCAGATAGAATGACAATATAAAACAGACTTGCTACATCAGTTAAAACGAATTGGGAATTTATTCTCTGTTCTACTATGTAATTTACTACTTTTAGGTAAATTTCTCAAAGGATTGGTAAAAGAAATAAGGAAATGAAATTTTTCACATATAAAATTGGCATATTTTTCTAGCTACTGACAGTTTTTCAATTTAATCTGTTGGACCATAAAAATAAAAAAAATAAAAAATTTCTACGTATATTTTCCTACGTTTTTTGTATATTACTAATTTTTGGAGCACATGAAGAAGTCACAAAAATGTCGAAATATATGGATGTACAAGATGACTAACTGGTAAAAATTTTAGCCTGGTAGGTTTAATGGTTTCTGAGAAAAATGTACCCAAGTGTTAAAAATATAAATTTACGGCAAAAACAAATCAAAAATAAAGTGTACACAAGCAATTAAATTTCCCATCAAAAGTTGAATAGAAAGCTGAACCAACAGCTGAGAATATTAAAAACAGTGATGCAAATATTTGAAAAACTAAAATTCCCTTTCCATTAAAACGAGCAGTATAAAATAAAATTATAAAAAATATTCGTTCTTGGTAAGATGATGATAATTTCTCTAGGGTAAATTTGACTAAACGTTTTTCATTAAAATAACTTTTATTGATGTATTTGATGTTTTTCTGGTAAATCTAGGTCTAAACTATTGAAATACATACAAAACCGAAATTTTCAATATATAGCCTCCTCTTAGGTTTACTCTGCGTCTACAGTAGAGCGGACGCCAAATAACCTTGCCGGTTTTTTGAAGGTCGCAGAAGGTTTATTTTGGTAATGGCATGCTCGATTGTCTTAGCGAATGGTGGGGGTCAGTGCTGTACCAGCTGTGATCAGAGTCACATCGCTCTTGCAATGTTATATATCAGCTAACCTGAAAACATTAGTCTGTAATGTGTTGATTTGATAAGCGTTATTTGTTGTATACAATGTTTACAATTGAATGTTTTTAACGTCGCTAATAGATGATGATTTACATAGTTTAGAACATGTGATTTAATAGGCAGTTCGGTACTAAGACACGAAATCTACCGATTGAATACGAACTGTTCTCGCAGCTACACCAGCAAGCTATTTGGCGTCCACTCTAAGGGTAAGCGCACAGTGAACGCTGGTCGCAGGTCGCTTACAAGCGGGAGCCTGCTAGTACGGATAGGCCGTTTTATTTTAATCGGACGTCTCACAGTAAACGCTGGTGGGGAAACCTGCGAATATCAGCTTACGAGTTTTTTTTGCATAAATCTACCTGCTGCTTGCTCGTAGGTTGCTAAATGTACTTCTTCTTTTTCTTACTATCAAGGATTAGGCATAAGCCTGTTCCGAACTCACAAACCATCCTGTACGTCTACACAAACATGAGACATTCCAACCCGTACATCTCGACTACTGCCATCTTCTTCGAGGTCTTCCCACCTTCTTTCTTCCAACTGGAACATATTCCGTCACTTTTAAAAGTATTCTATCCTCTGGCATCCGTTCCAAATGTACCCTCCATTGATTCCGGTACTCCTCCACTTTTTTATTCAAGCTTAATACACCCAACTCAGATCTAATTTCCTTGTTATGTATTAAAAAAATCCAGCCTCGAGCAGCCCTTCAACCTTCTTAGAAAATGCTAAATGTACTTGGCGTCGTATAATACGTATTCATAAATAATAACAACTTGTTAATTAATTTTTAACATAGGTTTATAAAAATAACTTTAAAACATTATTACTGGCCAAACAAATACTTTTTAATATTGAATATCAGAAGTCAAAATGTTCAAAATACGTATTTCAAAGTAATCACAGGTATGTATTTCTTCCGGTAATATTGGTTGCTTGTGCAAGTTGCACCATTGTTTTCGTAAACGAAGTTCTACTTTTGACAATATAAAAATAAACGTTTCAAGAATCATTCTCATGTATTTATAAAACCTGTCTCTATATTTTTTTAATTGCGGAAAAAGATTATGATATTCGCCGTACAATTTTCTGTTCTTATTTATGTCACTAACGGTATAGTCTTTAAATGATAATAATTTCGTGGAAACGTTTTCCATTAGAAATAATTCATCATCACTGCTGCTATTGGAAGTCATATTGAATACCGACAAATGACTGAAGGTTAAGCGCGTAGTTACATGTTCCCACTAAGCGCGCTCCTCCATTATGCGTAATTCAGCACCTGCGACCAGCGACCTGCGCCAATGTTCACTGTGCGCTTACCCTAATTCTATAAAGATGCGGAAAGAATTTTGGAGAACAAAATTTCCCTCCATAGTAGTTTTAGTTGTCTGATTGGTTTACTGTCATGCTATCTGCTTATAATTGTATTTTTAACATTTTAAGTTTTTTCTTAACAATTATTAAACAATTTAAAAAATATATATTGAGCACACCATTGATCGTCTAGTGCGACATGTACTAATAATGCGTTATAATAATAAACTGGTTTACGTTAAACTAAATACGTGTTAGCATGTAAGTACCCCACAAGTAATTCTAAAAATGCAATCACTTGCATAATAACTTTTCTGAAACTGTACACAAACAGTAGAATTTTGTAATGATGGAGTTAATTTTTTATCGTTATTTATGGCTTTAGGCAATATACTTTCTATACCTTTTGCAGTACTATTATCTATCTAGATTTGCATGTATCAAATATATTTTGACATCTAATTCAATACTCAACAGGAGTTGTTTAAAAATAATAGATGCTAATATTTCTTTTAATTGTTGATTAAGAGTGGTTTAGAAGACATGGGAAATTTAAAAGTAGGCGACGAAAACATACAGGAAGTTGGGGACTTCTGCTATCTAGGGAGTAAAATAATAAAGGATCGTAGAAGCACAAGTGACATCAAAAGTAAAATTGCTCAAGCTAGAAAAGCCTTTGAAATGAAAAACAGCTTACTGACTACAAACATTGATTTACAGATTAGGAAAAATTTCTTAAAACACTATATTTGGAATGTAACATTATATGGGAATGAACCGTGGGTGATAGCGGCTGTAGAAAGGAAGAGGATAGAAGCTTTTGAAGTGTGGTGTTATAGGAAAATGTTAAAGATTAATTGGATAGACAAAATAAGTAATATAGTGGTTCTTAGACGAGTGGATGAAAGAAGAAGTATGTGGAAACATCTTAACAGAAGAAAGGATAGGCTATTGGGTCATAACTTAAGACAGGTGACTGGTCTATCAATAATGGAGTGTAACATTGAGGGAGTAAATTGTAGGAGGAGTAAAAGGTTAGAATATTTACCGCAAATTATAAAAGGTGTAGGGTGTTACAGGTATGTAGATATGAAACGACTTGCGCAAGATAGAAGAGCTTGGAGAACTGCATCAAAGCAGTCTAAAGACTGATGACAAAAAATGTTATGATTATCAATCCTGTATTTCACCTACATAGGAGTATTCTCTCATGTACCCTGACCTGGGTTATAATTATGAAAATTATATATTTTCTGTAAAATGTCGGTTTGGGAAACTTGGATTTTAGGAAAAATTTCCTTATTCACCTTCTTTTTCACGTGTCAACTACCACCACAAAATGTCGATCACCGTTGTTATCCTCACCTTGATTGATTCATGAATGAATCAATCGATCAAAATTCAACAATTCTCAAATTTTATTGTGTAATCGGAATTTTTTCCAATTTAGATAAGGAGAAAAATATGCAAATTCAGGATACACAATAATTTGTTTGTATAATATTTGAAATTCAAATGAGATAAACATACGTTCTTAGTATCTTTTTATTTCTTTAAATTCTTGGATAAACAATGTTACGCAAGGTTAAGGTTTTATGTAGGTATGATTTTATACTAATAGTAATGATAAATAAACGTAAAGGTCAAAAGGTTCACAATACATGTTAAATTTTTTCATTTATAAACATATTTTTTAAATGTAGTCACAATTTGCGAATATTATTTAAATTTTCTAGGTGGTACGGGTTGTTAAAAACAAGATAAAAATATTATTGTGCAAAATTTAACAAGGAGTGGATGGAAATCTTTCATAATATCTACGAAGCGAATACTTTATAAATAAGTCTATGATTAACGGTGAAACTTAGCATAATTATTCTTGCACCAGAGACAAGTAGAAAATGGATTATTCGGAACGGACCAGTGAAATAGTCACCACGATCTCCTGACTTTACGACATTAGACTTTTTCCTGTTGGGTTGGCCAAGGTCAATATTGTTTATTTAAAACGTATTAACAAACACAAAATCAAAGAAATCGAATAAGAAATGCAGCAGAAATTGTTAAGAATATTCCTACGGCTCAAAAATTATACTTGGCAACCGAGCTATAGAACAAGTTCGAGATTTTAAATACAGTCAATTCCGGATAATTGGGGCACATCGGGACTGGAGAATTTTGGTCCAATTAAACGGCTGGCCCTAGTAAACAAATTCGTAAGTAGTGGCGTATACGATACTGTATTTTATTAAAATTATCACATACATAAATTTTACATACACGTTCTATCCGTATACAGACGAACAAATAAAAGGGTATCAGAACAATGATTGACTTTTTAGCAAAATCTTTTGCCTTGGTTTTAAGCATTAAACCATTGACACTAACACCTTGCGAAGTTACAATGGCGAACCATTCATTCAACGCTTCTCAACAAGTGGATCCTTCCTTTTCGTTTTCTTTTCTGAGATGTTCCATGATCTTTTAATGTCCATTCTTGGCGTATTTTCTTTTCTTGGGGGCACGATACAAGATATCGTAATTTTCGGTACACCGGTAAGTTCCAATAGTTTACGTTGGCTTAAGTTAGATGAATACGTTTTTATTTTGTCGAGAAGCTTTATTCGTTCACACAGTCATATCGTTACGCAGCATTTAACTCACAAAGACGTTTATAGTAGGTAATGTACTGTAAACCTACGCTTAACAATATCAACAAAATGTGTGAAACGAATGGGAATTAAAAAAAATAAAAAAGTATGCCTGTAGATAACAAAACAACCAACTCGATAAACAGTGTGTTACAGTACACTCATGAAATCACAAAAACTGATGAAAAGCATGAAATTACGAACATTTTATGTACGTATGACAAGTGAAAACTAACCATAAGTTGCAAGGAGGCTATACAGCTTGTAAGGTTGGGCATAACTAGTGGATATGACTCACTGAAATTTGTGCAATGACGATTATGTAGCCTACACATTGTACAGTAAATAACGTCTCTATTATGACTGATGTGTGATCACTGTTGTTTATCTGTCGAAATATTTACTACCTCTATCCTGCCCATTATATTATCTTGCCGCTTAGAATCGCGTGTTGTTCATCGCTGGCCCGAAATGGTTTTAAAAAAACATATATGTACATGCAGATTGGCCCCAATAAGCGGTGTTATGGACTGAATAAACGGAGTACTTATCAATATAAAATCCCGTTCTGTTTTTGTTCATTTAGGAACTGTCCCAAAAAAACGGCTGCCCCAATTAACCAATGGACCAATTATCCGGAATCGACTGTATTTAGGATGCAAGATTTCCTATGACAAATATGATGACATGAGTGAAAAACTAGCAAAATTAAGCGCTGTAGTTTAATTATAGTTTAATTTTACCATAAGTTACACAAATACCCATTTTTCCTTGTAGAATAGGAAAAAATACCTTTATTTTAATTTTAAAATATTGTTGTTGTTTAGGTCAACAGCCGAAAGACTGCTTTGAAGCTCTAGGATTTTACTAAATAAAAACGAGGAGTCAGGTGGTTTACTACTGCCTTCCTCACTGAGTTGAAAGAGTATGCTTATCAGCATGCCAGGCCCTCCGAAAAGCTACAATTTCCACCCTGCAAATTATATCTTCACTTCATTCACCACAGGGTCTGGCTGTATAGTGAAATTAATTACTCTCAGAGGAGATAACTCAGAGTAGTGTTTTTCACACCTCTACCTCTTCTATTCTTAAATAGTTCAATCATTTGGCTAACTATGTTATAACAAACATAAATACTTTTCGTAGCCCTGGAACCAACAGATCGAGTGCAATAAATTTAACCCTCCACCTGCCCGTTATGGGCATTTGAAAATATTATAAAAATACGAGTAAAATAAACTGTAAAAATTACACTTCAGTGGGAAATTTGACACAGTTTTTAAATTGTTCAATGTCTGTTCAAAGTTTGTTGTTGTTAGTCTCAAAGTTAATTCCAAGTGACAGCTACATTTTAGAGCAAAAACAAACAGGTTGGGGGCCGCATGCGGCCCGCGGGTTGTGCACCCCTGGTTTAGAATAAGGGTGTTGTCCGTTATTCAGACCAATAGATCTCTGCTTTATTTTCTTTTAATTTAATTTAATTTAATTTAATTTTGAACGTGTTTAATTTTGAAAAATTATTTACTTAAGCATGTATTAAAGTTATTTTACGGTTAATTTTAAAAAGGGTTTTTTCGACACCCCTTTTTTCTTTCTCTTTTTTAGTTAATTTAAAGTCGCATCAACAGCTTGGTCATTAGCGACTACGGTGGGTTAGGAAACTGGAAGGATGGGGTTTGGCACGTAATTATTTCCAGATCCTAGCCGGTAATCGAACTCTGAACCTATTTTTGTGTTTATGTCATGTATCATTAAGACTATAGAAAATTCATGGACCAATTTTATTCAGTTTTCCAGGTTAAAATTGCACAGATTTTTTTTTTGTAAAAAAGTCTTAAAAATTTCGGTGTGGCCTCATTACACCGAGATAACTGAATTCCAGGCGAAATCGTTCGTCAGCCGTAATTCACAAGCGAAACGTTATTGAACCTAATGATTATTTATGTAATGTCTTTAAATGTTAAGCTGAACAATAAGCTTTCGAGAGATATCCGATATAAATTTTGAATCACTCTATATTTTAATTGTTAAAACTAATTTAACCTCTTGAGACCTGACGGTATAGTAGGGCCTATACTATACCATGTAGTTGCACTGATTGAGACCCAGTAGCTTTTTACATGGTGCCTGGCTTGAGACCTATATAGGGTGATTCAAAAAGAGCGCCGGTTTTGATATATCAAATTAAGAGATTTATTTTATTGAAAAACTGAAAATAAATACATCAACAAGTTCATCTAACCTTCCGATTTCATGTATGAAAAATGATGTCATGCATGTGTCCTCCTCTACTGCGCTGGCACGCATCAACTCTGTCCATGAAATTGGATATTACTGCACGACAAGTTTCGACTTCCATTTGCCCGATAACCCGTCGAATTTCCTCCTTCAAGTCATTGATGTTTCGGGGTTTATTGGCATACACCAATGACTTCAGATGACCCCAAAGATGAAAGTCACAAGGCGTCAATTTTGTTTGCGAATGTGTCATCATCCTGCCGTTTTCTCAATACCCAGTCAACAAACTGTCGTCTTTTCTGGTGGTCTGCCACTTTCAAATGTTGCGTCAACTGAATTTTATACGGGTGATATTGGAGATCATACCGAAGAATTCTCCGTACAGAAGAACATCGTAAACCCAATTGTTGAGAACGGCGACGTATTGATTTTGCTGGGCTAACAGCCACACTGTCACGAACCAACGCAACGTTCTGCTCAGTTCGGCCAGAACGACGACGTCCAGAACTTTTAAGGTCGACTGTTGAACCCGTCTCAAAAAACTTTTTCATGAGCCTGCGAACTGTTGATTCATTCGGTGCTTCATTACGTCCTAGAGTACCGCGAAGTCGCCTGACAGTAGCCGCATAACTCTCTCCACTCTGGTAAAATGTTTTGACGATTAACACTCGTTGTGCAATAGTAAACTTCTCCATGGTTAGACACAGACTGCGAGAGTACTACACTGCGAACAAGAGAAACTACAACTGAATCGTCAATCGGAATGTTCTCCGAAATAGAAATGAGGTCTAACAATGTTGCCAACCGATAAACAAAAATTTACCAGCCGTTTAAAAACCGGCGCTCTTTTTAAATCACCCGTTAGTATACTATACTATACCAGACATATTGCACTGTTTTGAGTCCTGATGAGAAAAATTACGGTGCTTTGTTTGAGACCAATGGTATCAAGGTATACTATACCTTGATTTCACTGGCATTTCACATACGTATTATGTAATACATTTGACTTTTTACCAGTGCACACCATCTTTTGGATCTTTTTTACTTTCTCTTGCCTATATGAATATATAGGAAGGAAAGTATTGTTTTCATGTCGATTTTTCGAAATCGAGTTTTCACCGGATCTATACGTTTTCAGACCCCCTGAACCCAAAAAACATGTTTTTAGCGATTGGTCTGTGTGTGTGTGTGTGTGTGTGAACAGAATATCTCAAGAACGGAACATCGTACGAACTTGAAACTTGAAACTTAAGTTACGTACCACTACCGGACTCGACACGAACATTTTCATCAAAATCGGTCAACCGGAAGTAGTAGTTTATTCGTATAATTTTTCACTTTTTTGCGATTTTCTCAAAAACTGGTCCTACGATTTTTTTTAAAATCGCATCATTTACTCAGTTTTTTATTCTCTACAAGATAGGGTAGGTGTCATGTTTGCTGAAATTCTGGGTGAGGCTGTTTTTACATAAAAACAAAGTTTTTTTAAGATTACGGCTTTAATATGCAATTTAGCGAAAAAAATTATATAATAAAAGTTGTAGAGAATTTAAAAACCTACAACTTTTATTTCAAACATTTTTTTTGTACGAGTATAACGCTTAGTTTAGCAGTAATTAGCAATTTTCTGTTTTTTTTTCACGAAAACGTGAGAAAAATCGAATTTTTTAAGATTTCGGCCTTAGTATGCATTTTATAATAAAAGTGTACATAAATAAATTTATAGAAAATTAAAAGATCTGCAACTTTTATTTACAGCATTTTTCTCTACAGAGCCTAGTTTAGAGAGAAAGAGTGATTTTCCGTATTTCTAAGCCAAACTGAGGTTGATTTTCATTTTGCGTCTTTCACTCATGATTAAAATTAGGTTATGTTTATTTCTAATGTTTTATTACTAATGTTAGGTTTATTGTTAATTATTCGCATTGGCAAGAGAAAGTTGTGTGAGTGTTTCACACCAGATTTTTTTACTTCAAATGATGTTTTCCTTGTATTCTGTTATCTCTATCAAAATGGCGGACAATGTTTCAACTCCATCTACAAGTAGAAAAATTTTCTCAGGACTCAACCCTTGCATCATACAGGTATAGTATGCTATACCTACGGGTCTCTACCAACGCACGTCACTACTGATATGTCAGGACTCAACTAAAGGAACCTGCAAGTATAGTATATACTATAGCGTTGGGTCTCAGTATATGCAACCCAAAAAAATATCTCAGGTCCCAAGAGGTTAAAGAATTATGTGGGAGTGGAAAACTTCTATAAATGCTTAAAATTACTTGACGTAACTTCTAATGATCATAAACCATTTTACAATTAATTAATATAAAAATTCACAATTATTTTCAACAAGATATATTTTACGAGCTTTCAGAATAACGATTACATGTATAAAAATCTGGTGTGAAACACTCACACAACTTTCTCTTGCCAATGCAAATAATTTACAATATAATTTAACATTAGTAATAAAATATTAGAAATAAACAAAAAACTAACCTCAAAAACATAACCTTATTTTAATCATGAAAGGAAAACGCAAAATGAAAATCAACCTAAGTTTGGCTTAAGAATACGGAAAATCCCCCTTTACGCTAAACTAGGCTCTGTAGAGAAAAATGCGATAAATAAAAGTTGTAGATCTTTAAATTTCCTATAAATTTGGTTATATACACTTTTGTCGTAAAATGCATACTAAGGCCAAAATCTTAAAAAAATCAATTTTTACACGTTTTCGTGAGAAAAAATAAGAAAATCGCTAATTACTGCTAAACTAAGCGTCATACAAAAAAATGTTTGAAACAGAAGTTGTAGGTTTTTAAATTCTCTACAACTTTTATATATAAGTTTTTGCGCTAAAATTTATATTAAAGCCGTAATCTTAAAAAAACAACGTTTTTACGTGAAAACAGCCTCAAGCAGAATTTCAGCAAACATGGCGCCTACCCTATATTGTAGAGCATAAAAAATGTAGCCTAGTAAACCAGTTGATTTAAAAAAAAATCGTAGGACTAGTTTTTGAGAAAATCGCAAAAAACTGAAAAATTATACGAATAAACTACTACTTCCGGTTGACCGATTTTGATGAAAATGTTCGTGTCGCGTCCGGTAGTGGTATGTAACTTAAGTTTCAAGTTTCAAGTTCGTACGATGTTCCGTTCTTGGGATATTCTGTTCACACACACACACACACACACACACACACACACACACACACACACACACACACACACACACACATACACACACACACACACACACACACACACGCACGCACGCACGCACGCTCACACAGACCAATCGCTAAAAACATGTTTTTTGGGTTCAGGGGGTCTGAAAACGTATAGATCCGGTGAAAACTCGATTTCGAAAAATCGACATGAAAACAATACTTTCCTTCCTATATATTCATATAGGCAAGAGAAAGTAAAAATATCTCAGGTCCCAAGAGGTTAAAGAATTATGTGGGAGTGGAAAACTTCTATAAATGCTTAAAATAACTTGACGTAATTTCTAATGATCATAAACCATTTTACAATTAATTAATATAAAAATTCACAATTATTTTCAACAAGATATATTTTACGAGCTTTCAGAATAACGAAACCAATTACATGTATAAAAATACAAAAATATCGCTAGCGTTTAATAAGCACAATTTATATGGGTTGGATAAAGTAAAGATAAGAAAAATAAAATTATTTTACAAATTATACACTAGTTAAAAAAAGGAAATATTCTGCGTTTCATATTCAAATATAACAAAACCGCAAATGGGGTAGTTTCATTTAAAATATGCTTAGAAAAGACTACGTGTAAATGTCCACGTATTGTCAGGGGGTTTTTCGTATAACTGGGAGAAACAAGGGTAAGGAATGTTCGCATTCCATTCCTGTTTTAAAGCGGTTGCATGACACGTTTCCAAGAGGACTTTGGGGTTAAGCTGCGTGGTTTAATTTACAAAGGGAGCTGACCTATTTAATTTCACAAAGCATCTAGTTACTTTCTCGAGCTTTATCTGTAACATAGGAAAGTATTTTGGTAATGTAAAATTTTCTATACTCGAATTTCAACTGATATTCACATTTCATGGCTCTTGGAAGCCAAAAAAGTGGTTTTCATGAGCGTGTATTTGTTTTATTCGTTTACTGTACTGTACTACATCTCAGCACATGAATTCTGTATCATAAACATAATTTATTTTTGAGGGTTTATTGCCATAATTCAATGCATACAAAAATTAAGTACAGTAAAAATAATTAATAACTATTTAATAATAATTAATCCAAAGAGAAAATTCAAATGGCGCTCTGCATAACAAAGACCTATTCTCGTAGTTCAAACTTACAAGAATTCCTTTGAAACACATTTCATTCATCAGTAATTTATTACCCTTTTATAATACATTTAATTTCTTACAATAAATAATTTATTCTCTAAACTATTTCTAGAATGTTGTTGTTTAGGTCATCAACCGAAATGCTGGTTTGAACCTCTAAAGCAGTGATTCTCAACCTGGGGGTTGTGACCCCAATGGGAGTCGTGGTGATATTATAGGGGGGGGGGGTATAAAATCATTTAACCATTTTATGAGAAAAAAATTATAATAAACTTACTTAAATTTTAAATGCAATAACTACACTTACTTGTAAAGAAAAGAAATTAATCATTAATTAATTATTATTGTTATGGTTGCATTTGTTTTTAATTTAAAATTTTCTTTATACGTGGATCTTCGTTAAAAAAATATAAAAGTAAATTGTTCTCGAGTGATAACATATGATTCCTATATTTAGTTTATAGAGCAACCATAGAGGAAAACCTCTTTTCACAGAGATGAGACGTAGAAAAAGTTATAAATATTTTTAATATTATCGGGAGGTGGTCACAAAATATTAATTTTATATTTTATGTTTACTATTTGGGGGTCGCGGAGCAAAAAAGTTGAGAATCACTGCTCTAGAGGCTTTACTAAGTAAAACGAGGAGTAAGGTGGTTTACCTTTGCCTTTCTTAACGAGTGGAGAAGTATGCTTATTAGCATCTCAAGCCCTCTGAAAAGCATCAATTTTCAAACCTACAAATGACAACTTCATTCCATTCACCACAGGTTCTGGGTGTAAAATGATGAAATTCATTACTCTCAGAAGAGATAACTCCACCTGCCTGTTATACGCAAATTTTTAAAATATCACTGTTATAATATTACAATATAATTGGTAATTTGTTTGCTGACAATTATCTCACCACCTCCCCACCGATTGCAATTACAATCATGTTACATTATAAAGATGAAACATGTTTTTATTAATTATTTTGTACACATGAAGATCTTTACCCTCGTAAAACTTTAAAAATTCTTTGAAAAGTAGTAGCGGATCGATAACAGAGAAAATTAAAATTTGCAGAGAAAATTAAAATTTGTATCCTTAGTATAGGTATCAGACGAACTTATGTCCCATAGCCGAGCGAGTGAGAGGGAGATATGTGGCATAACTGCGCATGCGCTCAAAGGTCTTTACCGTTGTAATCCAAATCTGAACACATACTACAGTCGTCATTTTGCTTGTTAGTTTACTGCGTGCATAAACGCTTGGTCACAACAATGAGTAAAATTATACGACAATGTTATTGGAACGGCGCGTATGGCTTGTGCGAGTGAGAGCGTTATGCATTCTCTCACTCCCACGGCTAGAGGACATTAGTTCATCTGAATACCAAACGTTGTTGTTGTTTAGGTGATCAACCGAAAGGCTGGTCTGAACCTCTAGAGGCTTTACTAAGTAAAACGAGGAGTGAGGTGGTTTACCATTGCCTTCCTCATTAAATGGTGAGGAAGGCAGGTGAAGGTTAACTTTTACACTCGATTTGCTAATTCCAGGGCTATATAAAATAGTTCTGTTTCTTATCACATGATCAGCCAAGTACGACTGCATCATTTAAGAACAGAAGAGATAAAGGTGTAGAAGACACTAATCAGTCACTTTTACCCTCTGAGAATAATGAATTTCTTCATTATAGAGCTAGACCCTGTGGTGAATGAAGTGAAGGTGTCATTTACAGGGTGGAAAGTAGATGCTTTTCAGAGGGCACGGTATGCTGATAAGCATACTTTTCCACTCAGTGAGGAAGGTAATTGTACACCACCTCACTTTTTGTTTTACAAATTAAAACCTGTAGAGGTTCAAACCAGCCTTTCAGCTGATCACCTGAACGGCGTACTTTTATACCTGCTGTATTAGGGATACAAATGTTAACTTTCTCAACAAAGGACGGAAATTTTTGGACCACAACTACTTTTCAAAGAATAGTTCAAAGTTTTATGAGGGTGAATAGATCTTCATTTGTACAAAATGTTTAATAAAAACATGTTTCATCCTTATATTGTAACATTACAACAGTGATATTCTAGAAATTTGCCTATAACAGGCAGGTGGTTAATTTTTTTGCACTTGATCTTTTAGTCCCAGGACCATATAAAATAGTTCTGTTTCTTATCACATGGTTGGCCAGTCATATGACTGAATAATTTAAGAACAGAAGAGGTAAAGGTGTAGAAGATACTAGTCAGAGTCACTTTTGGCCTCTAAGAATAATGCATTTCTTCATTATACAGTCAGACCATGTGGTGAATGAAGTGAAGGTGTCATTTGTAGGGTGGAAAGTAGATGCTTTTCAGAGGGCCAGGTATGCTGATAAGCTTTTTTTCCACTCAGTGAGGAAGGTAAGTAAATAGTACATTAATTGTGAACTAACCAACTCGGACGTTAGAGAGAAGTTTTCGTGACGTGTAGGCCGTATAACAGAAGTTTGTTGGACCATACTAATAGTATCAGTTTTGTTCTTTATTACCCTATAAAACTATCGACCCATAAAACAAATAGTAGGTATAATATAATAGTTAAATAACTATAAATTTAGTTTAATACATAAATAAGATATAATAGTAAGTATAAATTAAGGTGCTGAGATTTATATTATATCATTTCACTTTTGAACGACTATTATTGTACATAATACAATAAATAATATCAGTGACCAGCGACCAAGCCTTTTTTGTATTAGTTGCTGCCAAGTTATTATACAGGGTGCCCAAAAACTTTAAATCAGCGAATTTTAGAAAACTGAGTGTGATTAGCTTTACTTCTTTTTTTTAAACCATAAAGTGTGGAGTACTTTGCCAATAACAATCAGCTGGAGTATTACATTTGCACTCGATCTGCTGGTACCAGGGATATAAAAATAGTTCTGTTTCTTATCACATGGTAAGCTCAAATTACATGATTGAAGCATTTAAGGGGAGCACCATACCTCCTATCTAACCCATGTTAAATTGACCTCTTTTTAGGTACACGTTTCTAAGAAACCGTTGAGAGTTAGGACTTTAATTTTTTTGTGCCTTTTCTATGACATTTTTTTAAGCTCTGGTACTAGAATTATTGATATAGAGCTAGCGATACCATTTCGAGAATTTTTTTAAAAAAATGCAAAACAATTTAATTTTATTTGTAGATTTTTTAAATTTTATTTCGAATTTAGTAATAATACTGCAATGATTCTAGTACCATATGTCACAATTATACTGGGAAACATGCTTAAAAAATTTCAACCTTCAAATGAAATAGTTTTTGAGAAAATTGTACCTTTATGGAAAAAAGTGAATTTGCGGGAAATGAGCTGTAAAGTTTTACTTACCCTAAAATCGGCCTGCACCATAATATTGATCCTCACCATACTGTTCTTTTTCCTCAAATAATTTCCTCTTTTTTCTCTTGTCTTGCTTCTTTTGACATACTTTCCATTACCTTTTTAGCTTTCTGTGTTCTTTGAATATCGTAGCTCTTAATTGTTTCCACAGATAAACTCAATTAAAAGAAATTCCTGTCAAAACATTACTCAACAAAAATCTGCATAGTTTCCGTAATTTCTATCGTACAGTTACAATTATTGTTATATGTAATAACCCTGAAAAGATACAGAAGTCAGTGGCGCCAAAATTAGAAAAATCGATTTTTTTCGATTTTCGGGGTATAGTGCTCCCCTTAGAATATTTAAGAATAATGGTTTGTGCGCTGAAAACCGAGCACACCATTGAAATTTTTAAACATGTAGACATCCTTCCCTTAAGATATCTGTTAGTGTACAGAGTACTTAGAATATTTTTTATTAAAGGTGGGAACATACTGAGTAATTCTAAAGTGTATTCAAATTGATTAAGGTTGAAAAATCGGATTGTTTGAATAAAACCAAATGTTGAAGCATACCGTAGATTTTACTTCTTTTATTCATTGAAGTTTTTTAATTATTTACCTTTAAATGTAACTTCATGTGTCAAAATTAACTTTTAAAAGAATTGAAATTCTGGTTATTTTTACAAGGTGATGTCGAATTTATGTTTCATTAGTATATATAATTGGATATCATTATTTTATATTTAAATATTGTATCTCAGTTGTATAATGTAGTCCTTCTAAATATTATCCATATATATATTTTTTAAAAAATCCATTATTTGTTTTTTATTTTATCTATTCATTTCAAGACTAAAACCATTTCAGTGGTTTATTTTAGATTTTGTGTGAATTATAAAAAAAATTGATTCGCTGTTTATTATATTAGAAATAATTAAAAAGAGATTTATATTATAAAGAAAATCGATTAAAAGACTGTAAAATTTAATAAGAAAAAATATTTGTTGTATTCAAGTTTAAGATAACCTTGACTGAGTATTATAGAAGAAAGCTTGTTTATTGATATACAATTTTAAGATAAAGATAATAATTTAACCTAATTTTTAACTTCAGGTAATACATTTTTATAAACACACAAACAAATTATTACATCATTTTCTTAGAGAGAACAATGACACTTTTGAATGTCATTGAAATTCACCGGTTACAGGCTATTTTATATAGTTCTATTTTTAAAAAAAGAAATAAAGGAAGATTTCTATTACTGTAATTATTGTTGTGCGATTATTATAATATGATTATTTAACCTTAGTAAAAATAAAATTTAATTTGATAAATATTTACCTGAAATTTATAAATGTCATTTCAAAGTATACATGTGAAGTTTCTTTTGATTGTGATAATAATAATGAGGTTGTCATTTATGTTGTGTATTTTTTTTAACTTTTGTTAATTTAATTGTTTACTTTAATTTATTAAATTTGAAGTATCTAACAAACATACAATACCTTTTTATAAGTACACTTAATTATGTTTCATGTTTTTTTTAGTGGAAATAGTAATTAGGTCAATGACAAGTAATCTGTCAAATGCATGTGATGTTATTTCTCTTAACTTCTTTGTCTTTAATAGTTATACAGAAGTGACGGTAGAATGCTGCTTTGGATTCAATTTGATAAGATGGCACAATTAATTACATAAATAAAAATATTCACTAACTTGCTCGATACACATTTTAAATGGGATAAAAAATACAATTTTTTTTTCTTCTATTTAGGAAATTCACAATCTTTTTGAAATAATCAGTGAATGTGATAACACAAAATTTGGAAAAAATTAACATGGTAAATAAACATGAGTGGAGACACAGTCCAGTGACAGAACTCCGTGTGAATAGATAAGTGTAGCATTTAGAAGACTATAATGAATAGTCAATTTCAGTACTACGTTAATTGATGAGGTCCCGGCTCCATCGACGTTTTAGACGTCTTATTAGATTGTTTGGGAGAGTCTGCGTAGCCAGATTTGAGATCAATGGGTTATGGTGGTTCACGAGTTTCTTCCTAAATTTTGTATAGAGTTTTAAGAAAACGTCACGTATGTAGGGTACGTTAAGGTCTGAGTGTAGCGTTTTATTGGTTACCTAATAGGGGGCGTTAACTATCCTCCGTAAAAGCTTTGATTGGACGCTGAATTTTTGCTATTACCGATGGTTTTGGACAGCAGTAAAGCTGACTGGCATAGCTCCATATTGGTCGAAGGTAGGAGTTGTAAATGGTTAATTTGGATGTAGTTGGTAACTTGGATTTGCGTGAAAGAAGTCTGTACAACTGTTTGAACCTGTCCTGAAGTGCCTTTCTCGTTTTATCCACGTGTACATTCCACGTGAGCCTCTTATCTATATATAAACCTAGATAACGGATAGATTCAGAAGTGTGAAGTTGAGTGTCATAAAGATACAAAGGAGGACAAACTCGTTTACAAAACTATAACGTAAATATAACGTGACACATTTTTGTAGTGTTGACTTTGATCCATCATTTGGTAAGCCATGAATACAAATTTAATTTAATTTAAATGGGATAGGAAATCGATACACATGTTAAGGTGTAATATATGGAGAGTGAAGATTAATGAGGATAAGTCAACACACGTAACGTTTACATTAACAAAACCAATATGTCCAGTGGTCAGCTTGAACGGTACAGTAATCCCGCAGAAGGACGAAGTTAAATTTTTGGGTTTACATTTAGATCGATGACTCACGTGAAGAAGTCATATAAGAACGAAACGAAAGCAACTTGGGCTGAAATTACGTCAACTATTCTGGCTCTTAGGCAGTAAGTCTCAACTCTCCCTTGAAAATAAAATACTCTTATACAAAAAAATACTCAAACCAGTTTGGACGAATGGGTTAGAGCTATGGGGTACAGCTAGTTTATCAAATAGAGAAATACTGCAGCGTTTTCAATCAAAATGCCTGAGACTAATCACTGCAGCCCTATGGTATGTAACCAATTAAATATTACACAAGGATCTAAACCTGCCCTTCATACGAGGTGTGGCAATTAAATAACGAGACTGACATTGTAAAAAAAATTATTTTAATTTTATACATAATCACTTATTGTCACCTTCAATATACACTCCTTCTCTATCCCTACAACGCTCCAAGCAAATTTTCCATTGTTAGAAACAGTGCTGGAGTCATCTTCTGACAGCTCCTTCAGGACACGTGCCGCTTTCTCTTTTACAGCTTCCTCAGACTCTAATCACGATCTCTTCTACAGAACGTCTTCTACAGAACAGAGATCGTGGTTAAAGAATCTTAAGGACCTGGGTTCAACAAAACCTCATAATCTTTCGTATTGCTGTTGACAAAGTTTCCATGATGATCCACAACATTCGTAACGGATAAACACCCCAAAAAGAAAAACAATCTTGTTCATTATTGATTTATTAGGGTCTTTGCTTTCTTTTGTCTTATATGAATATATTGGGAAGGAAAGGATTGTTTTCCGATTTTTCTGGTTTCGACCGGAAGTAGCCAAAAACCAGAAGTCAAGAAATCAAAATCGGAATTTGGAAACATAAAAATAACGTCATTCGAATCCTCTTACAGAGTTGATACAGAAATCATTGACTTTGAAGTTCCGGTTTCGACCAGAAGTCAAGAAATAACATTTAGAATTTGAAAACAAAAATAGTATTATTCGATTCCTCGAGTGAGGAAAGAGTAGATACAGAAATCACTAATGGTTTTTGCCATAAGTTAAAAGCCTTTAAAAAACAAGCATTTAAAAAATAAAGCCTAATTTTAATAGTAAGCCTTTTTAAAAATTACCACCAGCCATGAGACGCGTCGTCTCATGACAGGGATTTTCGATTGATCAGTTTAATTTTTACCTCCGTAACCACAATTCACAAACCTTTATATTTTATTCGCATTCGGTAAACAATACTCTCCAAACACAGAATTTTACTAAAATGTTTCCTTAGATTTAATTCCATCATGTAATATAGTTAGTTTTCTTTCTAATAAACGTTTCTTTTTCTGTTACTAGTTATATTGTATAAATAAATAAACCAGTCTGAAATTAGAGATGTAAAGCGTACGGTGAATTTTTTTTTATCCTATAACGATTTTGTATTTTATGTCGTTCAGTTATTTAGTTCTTTCCTGCATAATAAATTCTCCACAATGGGACTTTATTTAAATTCGATCGATCAGAATTTGTGTCTTTTCAAATCAATAAAAAAAAACAAAGATAAATTTTCAATCAAAAATAATTTAAACATTAAACACATCCATCATTGTAATTTAATATTTCCTCTTAAACATATTTCATGTTGAATATATATGAAGTAATTGAATTACTTCTATTATAATGTCGTTACGGTGTAAAACAGTATCAGTAGAAAGGTCAAAGTTTATTGGATTTTTTTGTGTCATTCAATTTATTTAACGTCTTTTCTTTACAATGAACAATACACAACAAGAAGTCAAGGATATAGGGGCTTGAAAGAAGAAAAGTAAATAAAAGGAAATAAAGAAAAGCAAAATGTATAAGGAAAAGGGAAAGCTGCTAAAGAAATGAAAAGAAATATTGTAACGCAGACAGCCACATGAAATGGAATGGTCTTTCTTTTTTCCTTTCTATTGACTAGTTGAAAAATGAATTTTGGAGGATTTTATTTCTTTTCAGTTGTTACTTTTTTTGCTTTTATTTATAAATATGAAAGAAACGTATTTCGAATATATCTTTCTTTAGAATAGGACTACCTCAAGTATCATTTCTTGGATAAGATTTAAGTAATTAAATCATAATTAACTTATTTTTATTTTTAAATATGATGTAGTTTAGATCATAAGCCGAAAGGCTGGTTTGAACCTCTGAGTAAAACGAGGGGTGAGGTGATTAACAATTGCCTTCGCTACTGAGTAAAGTGTGCTTATCAGCATTCCCGGCCCTCTGAATATCATCTACTTTCCACCCTGTAAATGACACGTTCACTTCATTCACCACAGAATCTAGCTGTATAATGAAATTCATTACTCTCAGAGGAGATAACTCTGACTAATGCGTTTTACACCTCTACCTCTTCTATTCTTAAATGAATCAGTCAAATAGTTAGCTGACCATTTGATAAGAAACAACTATTTTTTGTAGCCCCTGGAACTTGCATGTTGTTGTTTAGGTCACCAGCCGAAAGGCTGGTTTGAACATGTAGAAGTTTTACCAAGTAAAACGAGGAGTAAGGTGGTTTACCTTTATCTTCCTCACTGAATGGAAAAGTATGCTTAGCATCATCCCGAGCTCTGTGAAAAGGACCTACTTTCCACGCTGCAAATGACACCTTCACTTCATTCACCACAGGGTCTGGCTGTATAATAAAATTTATTACTCTCGGAGGAGATAACTATGACAAGAGTCCTTTACACCTCTACCTCTTCTGTTTTTAAAATGCTTCAGTCAAATAATTGGCTGACCATGCGATAAGAAATAGGATTAATTTTTGTAGCTTAGGAATTCGCAGATCGAGTGTAAATAATTTAACATTCCACCTGCCTATTATGGCCAAATAAAATAAATCAATATATCAAAATAAAATCTCAAAAATATACCAAAAAATTAACGAAGTTTAAGCTTTTAAATTAAGACTTTTTAGAAAAGTTAAAGCCCTCAAATCCAAAATTTGTTTGCTTTGATAGAATAGTTATACAAACGTTGAAAATAACATGGTTGTATTTATGTTGTCTTTTAGCTTCTGATCACATACTTCAAATTCTGTTTCTCAATGTTTCCTCGAAGGATTTCTCGGCAATTGTACATTTTCTAATGATAATAAAATACCAACTTTCCGTTTGGCAAGTTTAAACTTTCTACGGAACCTGAAATGTCCGTTTAGAAACAGTACACGTAATCTGTTCATTAGTTGATAAAGTTTTACAAAGGATTAAAAAAATTTTTTACACTTTAAATTTAAAAAATTTTAAATACGTACTTATTTAAAATGAATAGAGATCAAGGAAATCTTTCAAGAATCTGGGATTTTCAAAGAATAAAACTGTGAATAAACATGTTTGTTGTTTTAGGTCATAACATAACGAGTTCAACGATATTTTATGATTAAGATAACCCAATGCTTCAACTTTCATATAATATATATTTTCGTGAAGATTTCCTCAATTATGTAAGTTTATAATTATCTGACTAATTTTTGTTCTATTAATATCAGTAAATTTATGATAATTTCTTATGAATTAAAATTACAAAACTGGAATTAAATTTTATTAGATATAGGAATATTCGTCTACAAAGAATCATTCTCAAGAAATTAGGTAAACATTTCTAGAATCGGTAATCCATTAAAAGAATAACATTGTGTAAAAGTATTCGGTCATTTTTACTTTTTCCACTTTATCTTAGATTAACAAAACGAGAACGGCATATTTTGGACAAACCTTGAGAATGAATTCAAAAAAATTATGAACGTACAGAAAAATATACATTAATATTAATAGTTATTACAAAATAATATTGTTTAAAAAGTTTACATGTTTGTTACCCATTTAACAAAGTTAATGTACTTCAAACCATAAAGAAAAAAAATGTTTTTTTAGAACAAATTTGGTGTATATTGTCAGATATTTCAAAAACTACTACAGTTACAGATCTGGGACTTGTTTTATTCAATTTTTCAGCTCATTTTTCATAAATATGTTTAAATTCACAACTTAATTAACGGTCTAAACATTTCTGTACGGCTTCATTTCTGCGGGTATCTGAAACCCAGACGAAAATTTTCACCAGCTGTAACTCGCTAGCGAAGCAATTTTGGACTTATGTTTAGATGAACTTTTTTCATTATTTTTGTGAGAGGAATACACTACAAAAGTATGTCGGGTTACTCGTGAAACACTGTACAGATACAAGTTTCGTGGGTGAAAAAAGTGAAAAAAATGCAAAAGCGTAGAATCAAAGACGAAGATATTAGGAAACAGAAAAGTGTTACAGAAACAGAAAAGATACTAGAAAGTGTTTAGTGTTACTATATATATATATTTTTTTTTTTTTTTTTTTGGTTTAACGTCCGACTGTTTTGCAAATTGCTGCTAATGCAGACGATGAAGGATAAAATGAAGTTTTTGTAACGTATGAAAAAATGCCATGCCCGAGTGGGATTCGAACCCAAGACCGCGTGATGAGAGGCGAGCACGTTACCAACATCGCCAACGCGGCCGGCAGTGTTACTATAGCAGTTTAGTTTATTGATTTTTATGAGTAAAAAAAAGAAAATCACTGACGTTAACTTGCCGTTTTAGAAAATAACGCTTTAAAAATTAAAGTTGAATTATTTAAAAAATTTTGTACAACTTTATACAAATTCTTTTGCCCTAAGATGCATATTACAGCCGCAATCTTAAAAAAAACATTCACGAGAGCACAAAAACTGTAGTAAATGAGGCAAATTTTAAAGAAATCGTAGGAATCGTTTTTGAGAAAATCGGAAAAATTAAAAAATTGCATGGATAAGCTAATAAAGATTAACAAATTTTGATGTAAATGTTCGTGTCGATTCCCCTAGGGGTTCCTAATTTAAGTTCCACGTTTCAACTTCGTGCGGTATTCCGTTCTTGAGATATTTTGTTTACACATAGAAAAATCACTAAAGATATGATTTTTACTTTCGGTAAAATACCGTTTTCATGTAGATTTTTCGAAATCGAGTTTTCACCGGATCTACACGTTTTCAGAA
Source organism: Catonia carolina (assembly GCA_035578175.1). Taxonomy (NCBI): domain Eukaryota; kingdom Metazoa; phylum Arthropoda; class Insecta; order Hemiptera; family Achilidae; genus Catonia; species Catonia carolina. Next base: position 42,902,668 of record JAQMRL010000006.1, on the reverse strand, counting down.
CCCCTGAACCCAAAATACATTTTTTTAGCGATTGCTCTGTGTGTGCGTGTGAACAGAATATCTCAAGCATGGGACATCGTACGAACTTGATCAAACTTAAGTTAGATGCCACTACCGGACTAGACACGAACATTTTCATCAAAATCGGTCCACCGGAAGTAGAAGTTTATTCGTATCATTTTTCAGTTTTTTGCAAATTATTAAAATATGGCTTCTACGATTATTTTATAAATCGCCTCATTTACTACATTTTTATGCTTTACAAGATAGGGTAGGCGCCATGTCTGTTGAAATTCTTGGTGAGGCTGTTTTCACGTAAAAAAAATTGGTTTTTTTAAGATTGCGGCTTTAATATGCATTTTAGCGCAAAAATTTATTTAATAAAAGTTGTAAAGAATTTATAATCCTACACCTTTTATTTCTAATATTTTTTGTATAACGCTTAGTTTAGCGGTAATTAGCGATTTTCTGTTTTTTCTCACGAAAAGTGTAAAAAATCGATGTTTTTTAGGATTTTAGCCTTAGTATGCATTTTAAAACAAAATTGTATTATAGTCACATTTATAGAAAATTAAAAGATCTCCAACTTTTATTTAAATCATTTTTCTCTACAGAGCCTAGCTTAGCGTGAAAGAGTGATTTTCCGTATTTTAAAGCCAAATTGAGGTTGATTTTCATCTTGCATCATTCACTCACGATTAAAGTAAGGTTATATTTTTTTGAGGTTGGTTTTTTGTTTTTTTTTAATGTTCTATTAATAATGTTAGGTTATATTGTTCATTTTTGCATTGGCAAGAGGAAGATGTGTGAGTGTATCACACCAGATTTTTTTTGGGGTCAGGGTATCTGAAAACGTGTATTTACGGTGGAAAAACAATTTCGAAGAATCAACATGCAACAATACTTTCCCTATATATTTATATAGGGGAAGAGAAAGTAAAATTTTTTTAATTATAAATTTACATAATTGAGGAAAATTTTAAAATTTTAGAGATACATAGCTAATTCTTTAAAGTTAATTGCGGAAAATTAATTTTAAAATTTCTGAGCAATCGATCGAATAGTTTTAGTTCAAGAACGAATAACGTAATCACACAAACGGACATCCTTCTATAAAACACATTTTTGGCTTCAAGAGGTTATGAAGCGTAAAGATAATTTGAAGTCCGGATATCAAAAATTTAGAAATATCTCAATACTTACTTTTTCTCTCTATACTGTACAAAAGTAATTTTCTTCAAAATAAAATTAGAAACGTAATGTTTCGACTACATATTTGCAGGAATGAAAAACCAATCCTGTTAAAGGAAGTAGCACCAGGTGGCCGTAGACTATAATAATTGTCGACATTATTATACTACTTTAATAACGATAAAAATATTTTATTATTTTTCTTAAATAAATATGACTATACGTATTTTTCCATCCAATCATTAATTATAATTTCATCTTTTTGTTAAAAAATATATATTATGTAATATCTCTTAATTAGTTTTATTCGGTATATTAATAAATTTTCTTTTTTTATTATATCACCACGTGGGGTCCTTCTTTGTGGTAATGAATATAAAATACCTGGGTTAATAATTGTTGAAGGTCTTTTTACATCTTATTTAAAAATATGTAAGTACAGGGAGTGCAATAATTATATGTACAGTTTAATAATTGAATAAAAATGGTTTTATAATGATAAATTTATTGGTTCTACAATCGCAAACAAGATATAATTTCTTTTAGTATAAATCCCACTCAGGCACGGCATATTTTCATACGATACAAAAAATCATTTCATCCTCCATTGTAAACAGTTACACCCCAACGTCGTCGCTAATGACCGTTGCAGTTGATGCGACATTAAATAAATAAATAAAAGATAATTTCAATATTTTTCTTCTAAAATTCATTAAAAATTTTATTCAACACGTCTTCATCCCTTACACTTTCTTCACCATAGTTTTTTTACAGCCATCAATTTTTTTTTTGTGGTTCGTCCTCGCTACTTCCGACCAGATGAAACCCTCAGTAAATCTGTGACAAATCTTTTCTTTTCCCGTCTTTGTAGATGACCGCACCATATGAGTTATCTTTTTCGAGTTTATCGATTAATACATTTTTATCAACTCTTATTAATATATCTTAATTCTTAACTTGATCTAACTCAGTCAACTGACAACATTTTTAGAAAACTATGTTCTGTAAGTGATTTTCTGCATTTTTAGTTCAAAATTTTGAGTTAGAAATAGAAAAACTTTCTTTGAAATAATGGAAAATTTTCTTTTAAGTGTCACGTGATACGCGATTACTCTATCAAACAGATTTCAAATGTTTGGTTATGGCCCTACTTATACCAAACTTTTCTAAAAATTTCTTCTTCCTATCGCAGATTAGGCTCTCCGACCTGTTCCGACTTCACTTCCCATCTTCTTCGCAGCCTACCCTTATCTCTTTGACCATCAGGAATTTAGTTTATCCTCATTTCACCATCGATCCTCAATCATTCGTAACAAACGTTCCTCTCTGTATTTACCTACTGCTTCTAAGAGAGAGGAGACATACAAATGGGCACGGATTTCCTCATTGTTATTGTAATCAAACTACACCCCAAACTCTTTTCAAGAACCGTATTTCCGCCCGCCTGGATCCAGTTTTTATCTTTCTTCCCAGTTATTCAGGAATCACTACCGTACAACAATACTGGAACAGCCATAGTCTTGTAAAACTTTAACTGGATTTCTTTCCGAAATAATATGATAAATTTATAGTCGTGCGCACCTTAATTGGTTTACCTATTTGTCCTTGACCTCCATCGAGTTAACACCTGGTTTTCTCACTGTTAATTTCTAGTCCTTACTAGTAAAATTAAGAATTAAATACTGGATCCAATAACTTTACAAGACTACAACTCATTTACACGTCATACATATTATTCTCATCTCACTGGTCATGGGGTTGTTTATTCTTCAATTAAACCGATTGCAATGTACACAAATTAGGGTAAAAATACGTTTACAATATTACTTTCATCTTATTAAACTAAGGTTATACGTTTTATTATTTAAATTGCCAAGAGAAATTGATATGAATGTTTCACAACAGATTTTTATAAACACAAAAATGTTTTATACGATATCAAATCCGTAAGAAATCTTCAGGCACCTTGTGTATTAACGGACGTAGTAATATGATATAAAATATTTATTTACACACAAATGTATATTTTGTAAGTATGTGTTTGTGTGCGTGTGTACGCGTTTTGAATTAAACGACCACGTGAATTATGATACTAATACATGTACGTACTATTAAAAATACTGGAAAGTAGTGGGGGAAACACGAGGGCTGTGTAATAACTTGTATTGCGAGCTCCTATTGTGATTATCGAGTGTAGCCAGGTTGTTTGGCTTATATAAAGTCATCTTGTTACAGCTTCGTGATTTCAGTCTATTCTGTTACCCATTGTAATCGGTTGTGATTAATTTATATTAACAAACTAATTTTATGATTATTTAATTCAGATTAATTATTAATTTGTGTTATAAACGATTTAATCAAAATGGAAGTTTCAAGCATTATTTCACCAACTTCTTTATATTTCCGTGGAAAACACTATGAACCTATTTCGACTAAAACTTCTGTAAGTACTTTATGAATTAATTATTTGATTTTATAATATTAATTATAATAACATTATTTTTAACATGGTATTTGAAATTTAAATTAATTAAAATAAACAAAAAACCTTTTTCAAATTTCAATCTGTCAAATTTTTTACGAATTCACCGGGAATTTTATTCTATATTTTATATATTTAGTAAAATGTTCAATATGAATGTAAACAATATTATAACTTGACACGATATATATATATATATATATTTACAACGGACTGCTACTTTAAAACTGGAATTTTAAATTCTAAAATAGAATTAATGAATATAAATATTGAAATTGCGCATTAATATCCGGCGAAGCTTACTACAGTTTAATAACAAATACATTTAGATAATATATTATTTCATTTATCATAACGTAAAATACATTATTACTATATATTCAAAGATGAAATATTATGCCATATTAAGGAAATTCATAATGTTTACACATAACAAAAAAGAAATTTCGTGGTACAGATGATATATTGTTTAGATCATTAACCGAAAGGTTGGTTTGAACCTCTAGATGATTTAATACGTAAAACGAGAAGTAAGGTTGTTTACCATTGCATTCCTCATTGACTGAAAAAGTATCCATATCAGCATGCCAGGCCAACTGAAAAGCATTCACTTTCCACCCTGCAAATGACCCTCTCACTTCATCCACCATAGGATCTGGGTGTATAATGATGAAATTCATTACTTTCAGATGAGATAGCTCTGACTAGTGTCTTTTACCTCTATCTCTTATTCTTAAATGCTTCAGTCATATAATTGGCTGATAAGAAACATCACTATTTTTTGTAACCCAGGAACTAGCAGATCGAGTGCAAATATTAATACGCCATATTAAGGAAATTCAAGTTAAAAAAATCTTACACATAAAAACTGTGATTTCGTGGTACAGTTGATGTTGTTGTTGTTTAGGTCATATCAGCAGAAAGGCTGGTTTGAACCTCTGGAAGCTTTAATTAGAAAAACGAGGAGTGAGGTGGTTTACCTTTACGTTCCTCACTGAATTAAAAAGTATGCTTATCAGCATGCCCTTTGAAAAGCATTTACTTTCCACCCTGCAAATGAACCTGAATTTTATTCACCACAGCGTCTGGTTGTATAATGAAATTAATTACTCTCAGAGGTGAGATAACTCTGACTAGTGTCTTTTACACCTCTACCTCTTCTGTTCTTAAACACTTCAATCATATAATTCGCTGACCATGTAATAAGAAACATAACTATTGTTTGTAATCCTGAAACTAGCAAATCGAATGCAAATAATTTAACACTCGACCTGCCTGTTATGGGCAAACGATGATATAAAAAGCGGTAAACTAACTTAAATGTAAAACGGAATATCTAGGGTGTCATTATCTTGGATAGTTTTTTGGAATTTTTTTAAAAGTTTCATTTATATCAGTTCTTAACCAGATATTAGTCATAAATGACCGAGGTCATGTTGGGACACCATAATAGTAAACATTTAAAAGAAAAATAGGTAATAGGTCTAACCTACTTAGTTGTTATCTATTTGCAGAAAAAGGTCGTATCACCTGATAAGTTAACAGGATACTAATACATTTATATTAGTTTTAAAAACTTATTAATTAATATACAGTAAACACTGACCGACTCCGTAACGTAGTGGTAGCGCGGTAGCCTACAACACGGATATCCCAGGTTTGATTCCCAGCTAGGGTATTGAAATTTTGGGTATTTTCTGATATTCCCCCCCCCCCCCAGCATAATTTTTCACATTTTGTGAATATTTCGTATGCAACCTTACAGTATTTTTAACGATAAAAATCTGGTGTGAAACACTCACACAACTTTCTCTTGCCAGTGCAAATAATTAACAATAAACCTAACATTAGTAATAAAACATAAGAAATAAACAAAAAACTAACCTCAACAAACATAACCTAATTTTAATCATGAGTGAAAGACGCAAAATGAAAATCGACCTCAGTTTGGCTTAGAAATACGGAAAATCACTCTTTCTCTCTAAACTTGGCTCTGTAGAGAAAAATGCTTTAAATAAAAGTTGTAGATCTTTTAATTTTCTATAAATTTAATTATATACACTTTTGTCGTAAAATGCATACTAAGGCCGAAATCTAAAAGAAATTAATTTTTCACACATTTTCGTGAGAAAAAAACAGAAAATCGCAAATTACCGCTAAACTAAGCGTTATACAAAAAATTGTTTGAAATAAAAGTTGTAGAATTTTTAATTCTCTACAACTTTTATTATATAAAGTTTTGCGCTAAAATGCATATTAAAGCTGTAATCTTAAAAAAAACAACGTTTTTACGTGAAAACAGCCTCACGCAGAATTTCAGCAAACATGACGCCTACGCTATCTTGTAGAGAATAAAAAATTGAGTAAACCAGGCGATTTTAAAAAAAATCGTAGGACCAGTTTTTGAGAAAATCGCAAAAAAGTGAAAAATTACACGAATAAACTACCACTTCCGGTTGACCGATTTTGATGAAAATGTTCGTGTCGAGTCCGGTATTGGTACGTAACTTAAGTTTCAAGTTTCAAGTTCGTACGATGTTCCGTTCTTGAGATATTCTGTTCACACACAGACACACACACACACACACACACAGACCAATCGCTAAAAACATGTTTTTTGGGTTCAGGGGGTCTGAAAACGTAAAGATCCGGTGAAAACTCGATTTCGAAAAATCGACATGAAAACAATACTTTCCTTCCTATATATTCATATAGGCAAGAGAAAGTAAAAATGTTGATATAGGCCTATATGATTTTTTAAAATGTTTTTTTCCATTTTTATCGTTAAAAATACTGTAAGAATACTTACATACGAAATATCCATAAAATGTGAGAAATTATGCTGGGGGGGGGGGGAATAACAGAAAAGACCCGAAATTTTTACAAGTTAAAACCCACTGTTACATAACCCACCGTAGTCGCTAATTACCGAGCTGTTAATGCGATATTAACTAAAAAATAAATACATATAAATATTAGGAGACTTCTAACTAGAAAAAATCTGGTGTGAAACACTCACACAACTTTCTCTTGCCAATGCAAATAATTAATAATAAACCTAACATTATTAATAAAATATTAGAAATAAACAAAAACTAACCTCAAAAACATAACCTTATTTTAATCATGAGTGAATGACGCAAAATGACAATCGAACTTAGTTTGGCTTAAAAATACGGAAAATCACGCTTTCACGCTAAACTAGGCTCTGTAGAGAAAAATGCTCTAAACAAAAGTTGTAGATCTTTTAATTTTCTATAAATTTAATTATATACACTTTTGTCGTAAAATGCATACTAAGACCGAAATGTTAAAAAAATCGATTTTTCTCACGTTTTCGTGAGAAAAAAAACAGAAAATCGCAAATTACCGCTAAACTAAGCGTTACACAAAAAATGTTTGAAATAAAAGTTGTAGAATTTTACATTCTCTACAACTTTTATTATATAACGTTTTGCGATAAAATGCATATTAAAGCCGCAATCTTAAAAAGAAAATGTTTTTACGTAAAAACAGCCTCAAGCAGAATTTCAGCAAACATGGCTCTTACCCTATATTGTAGAGCATAAAAAATGTAGTAAACCAGTTGATTTTAAAAAAAATCGTAGGACTAGTTTTTGAGAAAATAGCAAAAAAGTGAAAAATTATACGAATAAACTACTACTTCCGGTTGACCGATTTTTAGAGCGTGCGCACGCACGCGCACACACACACACACACACACACGCACGCACGCACGCACGCACACACACACACACACACACACACAGACCAATCGCTAAAAACATGTTTTTTGGGTTCAGGGGGTCTGAAAACGTATAGATCAGGTGAAAACTCGATTTCGAAAAATCGACATGAAAACAATACTTTCCTTCCTATATATTCATATAGGCAAGAGAAAGTAAAAAATCATCATTCACAGTTATTACCCAACGTCGTCGCTAATGACCACAGCAGTTGATTCGAGGTTAAATAAACAAAGAAAAAAACAATCCGTTATTTGATTTATCCTTATTTCTACTTAAAATTTAAAAACTTTTTATAATCAAAATTTTCTGCCCATAACAGACAGGTGGAGTGTCAAATGATTTACACTCAATCTGTTCGTTGCAGGGCTAAAATAAATAAATCTATTCCTTATCACATGGTCAGCCAATTTAATGACTGAATCATTTAAGAACAGAAGAGGTAGAGGTGTGAAACACACTAATCAGAGTTATCTCCTCAGAAAGTAATGAATTTCATTATACAGCCAGACCCTGTGGGTTGGTATGCTGAAAAGCGCACTTTTTTACTCAGCGAGGAAGGCAAAGTAAACCACCTCACTCTTCGTTTTACTCAGTAAAACCTCTACAGGTTCAAAAAAGCCTTTTGCCTGATGACATAAACAACAACAGCGAGAAATATTTGAAACAGTTAAAATATCAAATCCTTTCGCAGTTAATCTCCTCGACAACAGTGAAGATATTCACAGACTGAAACTTTTTAAAACATTGGACTTACTTTTACGATTTTGTTAATCATTTAAATTTGTTTTCTACTTCTACTACTAATCGTTATTTCATAATCGGCACCATTATCCATCATTGCCGTCGTCATCTTTAATTTCAACTACTTCATGTTTTAAAATATTAATGCACAATAATTCTGAGTCAAGTTTACTACAAAATATAGCAACAAATGGTTTTCGGATTCGTAATATACACAAAAAGTTAGTGGGCCTGGATTAGTTTTGAAGTTCCGGTTTCGACCGGAAGTCAAGAAATTAAATTAAATGACAGAATCATTTAAGAACAGAAGAGGTAGAGGTGTAAAAGACACTAGTCAGAGTTATCTCTTCTGAAAGTAATGAATTTCACTATACAGCCAGACCCTGTGGTGAATGAAGTGAAGATGTTATTTGCAGAGTGGAAAATATGTGCTTTTCAGAGGGCCCGGCATGCTGATAAGCGTACTTTCCCACTCAGTGAGGAAGGCAATTGTAAACCATTTTACTCCTCTTTTTACTTAGTAAATCCTCCACAGGTTCAAACCAGCCTTTTGGCTGATGACCTGAACAAAACAACAACAATCAAAATTTAAGGGTATTATATGTACTTTTAATCCAGGTTTTGGTGAAAATTTTCAGAATTTGTATTAGGATTTTACATTTATTTTATTTTACTCTGAAAAAATAACCACGCATAAATATTGGCATAGCAAAATTAGTTTGACCTTTAAACGCAATTTCTACCGTTTTGTCTCTTGGTCCTCTTTAATTTATTTTGTTAGGCCGTAGAAATAATAACACCGCTGCCCTTTTCACGATTGGCCTACTCTATTTTAATATCCCAGCGTTGTTATTTTAACAAAACATTACAAATAATATAATAATATTTATTATTATTATTATTACTAATTAATTTATAATTAACCTAATATTAATTTATTTGAATAATAATTATTATCAATATTATGCATTTGATAATCTGTAGTATATTTGTAGGCCTACTTAAAATAATTTTTTTGTACTTCAATATATTATTTTACGTGGAAATAAGAAAAATAATGATATCAAACATAGCAAAAGGTCCCGAGTTCGATTTCCGGATAGGGTCTAGAAATTTTAACGCGTTAAATCCCACCATTACATAACCGGAACTGAAAGTAGTTGCTAATCATCAAGCTGTCGATGCGACTTATAAAGTAAATTAATTTTAAAAAAAATACTGTAACCATTTATTTGAAAGGCAATATCTACTCCGATGTAATTTTAAATAAAGAATCCATTAATGATTAAAATGCATACTTCTCCCGAAATTATGTAAATATTTTTACACGGTTGTAAAGAGGGTACTAATTTTGGAATTCTGCAAAAATTTTAAAATAAAAATTGGTAAAAGTGGTAAAAATAATTGGCAAAGTAAATAAAATAATTGAACTTAAAAACATCCTTACGTGGCTAATGGCTGGTGGCAATTTTTAAAAAGGGTTACCTTTGACTTATCGCAAAAATCATTAGTGGTTTCTGTGTCTACTCTTTAAGAGGAATCGAATGACACAATGTTTGTTTCCAAATTCCGACTTTTTTTGACTTCCGGTCTCGGACCACTTCCTGTCGAAACCGAAACTTAAAACCCAGTAATTTCTCTTTTTATTCTTTAAGGGGAATCGAATGACACTATTTTTGTTTCCATATTCCGATTTTTATTTCTTGACTTCTGGTTTTTTGATCACTTCCGGTCGAAACCGAACTTCAAACCCAATCCGGGTCCACTAACTTTTTGTGTAGATTTTTTTTTCATCAGTCACTAGACTGGTTTGATGCAATTCTCCAAGCTGTTCTATCTTGCGCAAGTCGTTTCATATCTACATACCTGTAACACCCTACATCTTTTGTAATTTGCTTTGCCTCCCCCTACAATTCACTACCTCTATTCTACCCTCCATTATTGATAGACCAATACTTGGATGTCTTAAGATATGCCCCACTAGCTTATTCCTTCTTCTGGTAAGATATTTCCATATAGGTACTTCTTTTTTCATCCACTCGCCTAAGAACCTCTAAATTACTTATTTTGTCCACCCACCTAATCTTTAACATTTCCTAACACCACATTTCAAAAGCCTCTATGCTCTTGCTTCCTACAGCCCCTACCACCCACGTTTCAATCCCGTATAATGCTACACTCCAAACTAAGTGTTTTAAGAAATTTTTTGTAATCTGTAAGTCAACGTTTGTAGTCAGTAAGCTGAAATATATAGTCAGTAAGCCTTTGAAATTAAAAACAGCTTACTGACAAAACCTGTGTAGATTTATTAATCCGAAAACCGTTTGTTGCTACCTCTTGCAGTTTCTGACTTGATTTCTTGGGTTCCAGTTTTGGACCACTTCCGGTCAAAACCGGAACTACAAACCAATTTAGAATTACTAACTTTTCGTGTAATTTACGAATCTGAAAACATTTTGTTGCTATCTCTTTAGTTTCTGACATTTGGGTGTGACAGACGAACGGACAACGGATATTTAAAGACAAATTTAAAAATAAATTTCTATTTAGATGATGCTACTTTTCCGGCGGTGATGTTGCAAAGTTGAAGTTTGTTTTGTACCGTCATTATTATGGTAGCGCTAGCGTGTTGTTATGGAATATTAAAAAAATAAAATAAACAATAAAAAAGTAGGCCTAGATATAACTTAATAATTGTTTTTCAATAGAATATATTTTATAACAACATTATGTTGCCCATAACAGACAGGTGGAGTGTCAAATTATTTACACCCAATCTGTTCGTTGCAGGGCTAAAATAAATAGTTCTGTTTCTTATCGCATGGTCAGCCAATTAAATGACTGAATCATTTAAGAACAGAAGAGGTAGAGGTGTAAAAGACACTAATCAGAGTTATCTCCTCTGAAAGTAATGAATTTCATTATTCAGCCAGACCCTGTGATGAATGAAGTGAAGGTATCATTTGCAGAGTGGAAAATTTGTGCTTTTCAGAGGGCCCGGCATGCTGATAAGCGTACTTTTCCACTCAGTGAGGAAGGCAATGGTAACCCACCTCACTCCTCGTTTTACTTAGTAAAGCCTCTAGAGGTTCAAACCAGCTTTTCGGCTGATGACCTAAACAACAACAAAAACATTTTAAGTACTGAAATATATTTATGAACTTGATTGTTAAGAATAAATTAGATAGGCCTATATCAATCAAAATTATTGTGCGAATTTATTCGCATGGGCTAGGCTAGTATAGCCTATTATACGTATAAACAATATTGTAGTACGTATACGAGAATGGATTAAACGGAACCCGTAAAATAAACAAACTTAAATAATTATACAATTTTGAAGCATGTGCTTCTTATAAATATTATAGGTTAACAAAATGGTTCCAATAGGCAAGATGGCGGATAAATAGCGGGAAAACGTGTTTTTGGCGGGATTATATTTATTTCAGATTTTGTTTTAAGTATATTTTAATCCACCGGGTTGGTCTAGAGGTAAAGTCGTCGCCAAAATCAGCTGTTTAACAGGTGATTTTCGGAGACGAAGGTTCCTGGTTCAAATCCTAGTACAGGTAGTTACTATATATATAAAAGTATAAAAACTATATATAAAAGTATATATGTTGGGTCTCTTAGTGGTACTTAACATAAGTGGAACTTAACAAGTGCCAAGTTTTAACAACTCATACGATGTTCCGTTCTTAAGATATTATTTTATTCTCTTTCTCACACACACGCGTGCGCGCGCCCACGCACACACACGCGCGTGCAATCGCTAAAAACAAGTTTTTTTGGGTTTAGAAGGCCTGAAAACGTGTAGCCTATTTCCGGTGAAAAAGTATATTAAATGGGTTATAGAAAATTACAAAACCTACAACTTTTATTTCAAGCATTTTCTTCTAGAGCATTTTTGTTTAGCGTCAAATAGTTAGGTTAGCTCCGTATTTTATCATTGAAATCGGTAAAAAAATGAGATATTTTAAGTTTAAGAGCCCTTGGTACGGACTTCACGACAAAAGTACTATATTAAATCAAGGTTATAGAAAATTAAATAAGCTACAATTTATTTCAAGCATTTTATTTCTAAAGCGTTTAGTTTAGCGTAAATTAGTGATTTTTCTCATCAAAATATCAAACTCCAACAGAGGTTGATTTTTATTTAGCGTCATTCACTCATGATTAAACATAGGTTATGTGTTTCATTACTTACATTTTATGTGTAAACATTTAATGATGGAACACTCACACGCCGTGAGCGTTCATTCAGTTTTTTTGTAAATGTACTCCTTTTAGTTGATGGTAGTGTAAATACTATCATTACATCTAGTGGTCATTTTTGGAACTAAAGTATTTTTTCGAATTCAATGGGCCAAAATTCGGAGTTGATTTTGAAAAATATGTAAATAATTTTGTTCTTTTTCGTTATTATGATTTTAAAATATTATTACTGTATTATATATTTAATTGCAGTTATGATTAACCATAATAACGGTTTTGAAACCCCTTATATTAAGATTGATATTGTATTTATTGCATATGTTCCTAGTAGCAAAGTTTTTAAAATGTTTAATAGTGTAAGATGACATTTGAATAACATTAGATTCATGCATAATTCATTTTTTTTTTATATTAATGTGAATTTTTGGATTCTGTACATGAGTATTTGATTCAGGAATAGGAATCAAATATGTGGACTGTACGGAGTAATATTGTTAAACATTAGTTTATCTAAACCAGCATCATTATATCATCATTTATAACTTTTATACTTTTATACGGTTTAGAATACTAGACAGTGGTTACCGGTGTACTTTGATGGTTAGGGTTTAATTAACCATATTCTCTCAGGAATGGTCGGCCTGGGTCTGTACAAGACTACACCTCATTTACACGTCATACACATCATCCTCATCTCATTGGGTCATGGGGTTGCTTATTGTTCTGAATTGAACAGATTGCAACGTACACAAATTAGGAATAAAAAAAAAAGTATATTTTATTTTTAGTATAAATAAATATTTATTTATTTTTATAAAAATAAATTATTTTATTGTTATCCGTTAACTAGTAAATTTTAGAATATAAATTTTTTATTAAATATTGCAGAATATTTACTTCTGAGGTTTTTAGTATTCTGTACGTTACCGTCAAAGAAGATAAATCATTTTTCTATTGATTCAGCCTTAAACGATAGCAATACACTGTACTTACAAGACTGATGATATAAATTTCAACACGTAATAGCAACGCTGAAAAATTTACGGCGTAGTTAATTACTTTTTTAATTTGTATTATTTATTTATTTATTAATAAAAACTACAGTAAAATATAAATTAAACATGAGGAAAATCGCAGATCTGTTTACCAATTTAATATACTATTTACTATAAAAAATAGGAAAAAATTTAAATTTATTTATTAATTAAAATTCTTGAAGTTTTTTATTGTACTTTTACAGGAAATCTTCAAAGTATCATAGAAATTGTCAATTTATCCTTTAGTTTTTTTAACAAGGTGTAATTCTTTTACAATAAATTTCTTTAATTATAAATATAAATTTTAAAACGATAAAAGTCTGAATAATAAAGTGCTTTAAATCAAAATGTATAAATTTAAAATGTATAAATGTAATTTTTGATTTTCTTTTTTTTCATGAAAATCTGTAAAAAAATGGATTTTTAAGATTTTTTTAAGATTTCGGCCTTAGTATGCATTTTACGAGAAAATTACATATAAAATTAAAATATCGACAAATTTTCTTAACGCATTTTTCTCTACAGAACCTAGTTTAGCGTGAAAGAGTGATTTTACGTATTATTAAGCCAAACTGAAGTTGATATTCATTTTACATCATTCACTCACGATTAAAAATGGGTTATGTTTTTTGAGATTAATTTTTTTGTTTATTTCTAATGTTTTAACACTAATGTTAGGTTATATTGGTTATTATTTGCATTGGAAAGAGAAAGTCGTGTGAGTGTTTTACGCCAGATTTTTTTACTATTCTAGAGGCTTTACTACGTAACACAAGGTGTGAGGTGGTTTACAATTGCCTTCCTACTGAGTGGAAAAGTACGCTTATCAGCATGCCAAACCATCTGAAAAGCATCTACTTTCCACTCTGAAAATGACACCCTCACGTCAATCACTACAGGGTCTGGCTGTATAATGAAATTCATTACTCTCAAAGAAGATAACTCTTGACTAGTGTTATACCTCTACCTCTTCTTGTCTTAAATCCTTCAGTTATATAATTCGCTGACCATATGATAAGAAACATAACTGTTTTTTGTAGCTCTGGAACAAGCAGATCGAGTGCAAATAATTTAACACTCCGACTACTTGTTATGGGAATAACAAAGACACAGACAATAACAAACACAGATTTCGAAAAATCGACATGAAAACAATACTTTCCTTCTTGTATATTCATATAGACAAGATAAAGTAAAAATTAAATAAAAATGTTTAACGAAACCTTAAAGGAAAGGCCAATGTGTTATTAATTTGTATAACACGATTCAGCAGATCTATGAGATGATCTATAAACAAGATGATCTGTAGTAACAGATCTGTAGATGATTTATAACACGATTCAGTAGCAGATCTATCAGCAAGATGATCAGTAGTAGCAGATCTGTAGATGATCTATAACACGATTAAGTAGCAGATGTATGAGATGATCTATAAGAAAGATGATCTGTAGTAGCAGATCTGTAGATGATCTATAACAGGATTCAGTAGCAGATCTATCAGATGATCTATAAGAAAGATGATCTGTAGTAGCAGATCTGTAGATGATCTATAACACGATTCAGTAGCAGATCTATCAGATGATCTGTAGTAGCAGATCTGTAGATGACCTATAACACGATTCAGTAGCAGATCTATCAGATGATCTGTAGTAGCAGATCTGTAGATGATCTATAATACGATTCAGTACCAGTTGGATTGAACACTTCGTTTAAAAAATTTCTGTTTAGAGTTAACTACCAAGTTAAAGTTACGCAAGCAAAAAGCATTTATTTGTTTCGTGTTGTAGAACTAATATTAATTAATTGAAATATATTCTATCAGACGTATTAAATAAATAATACGTTTATGAGTCATCTCTATTTAAACGTCAGGGAATTCAAATTACGTTAGATCTAATATGTTGCAGTACAGTTAATAAATTGACAAAGGTAAGAGAAAGAATTAATCTATTCTGTTATCCCAAAACGAAATAAAAAAAATATTTTGAGTAAAACACACACGACTTTCTCTTGCCACTGTAGATACACCTATGATTAATTATGAGAAAAAAATGTAAAATGTAAAAACTTAATTTTATTAACCTCTGTTCGACTTAAAAATACGGAAATCAGTAACTGCCTCTAAAATAGGCTCTGTAGAGAATTTCTTTTGGAGTGTAGCATTATACGGGAGTGAAAAGTGGGTGATAAGGGCTGTAGAAAGAAAGAGAAAAAACGCTTTAGAAATGTGGTGTTATAAGAATATGTAAAAGATTAGGTGGGTGGTCAAAATAAGTAATTTAGAGGTTCTTAGGCGAGTGGATGAAAAAAAAAGTATATGGAAGCATCTTACCAGAAGAAGGGATAGGCTAGTGCGGCATATCTTAAGACACCCAGGTATTTGTCTAACAATAATAGAGGGAGTAAATTGTAGGTTAAAATATATAAAGAAAATTACAAAAGACGTAGGGTGTTACAGGTATTAGATATGAAACGACTTGCGCAAGATAGAAAGCTTGGAGAACTGCATCAAACCAGTCGAGAGACTAATGACAAAAAAAGAGAAAACTGCTTCAAATAAAAGTTGTAGAGATTTTAATTTCCTATATAACTTTTATTACACTTTTTCCTCAGAATTAATTTTAAAGCCGCAATAAAATAAATATTAATAAGATATATTTATAACTTATAAGGAAAATTGTAATCACAGATTTTCGAGTAATTGATATAAAAGTAAAACAATATGAATTAATAAAACAAAATAATAGTGATAATTTATATAGTACTATTTCTATTTTAACCTAGGAACAAAATTTAAATATTTTAAACTTATATAAATATATAGCAGTAAAAAAACTCCTAAGGTTTAGACAAGGATGTAAAATGAACTAAGTATGATTAATAGTTTTCCTTCAAAAAACTCGTCTTGACAGTATTTCTGTATCGTTGTTACAGGAGGTTTTGAGTTACAGCACTTCATTGTTTTCTGTAACCAATGTAACCTACAGATTTTTTCTTTTAATTAACTTACTGACATTCTGTATTATATTGAATTACAAGAAAGGTTTTATAGTAATACTCAGGAATCGATTCTTAATCACTTCTGAAATTATCATGATTTTTTTAAAACTATTTTAACAAATTTTCACATAGGATCTATTGTAAAATAGTTGTTTAGGTCATTAGCCGAAAGGCTGGTTTGAACCTCTTGAAGCTTTACTAAGTAAAACGAGGAGTATGGTGGTTCACCATTTCCTTCCTCACTGAGTGGAAAAGTATGCTTAACAGCCTGCCAGGCGCTCTGAAAAGCATCTACTTTCTACACTGCAAACTTCTTCACTTCATTCACCAGAGGGTCTAGCTGTATAATAAATTCATTACTTTTAGATGAGATAACTCTGACTAGTGTCTTTTACACCTCTACCTCTTCTGTTCTTAAATTCTTCTATAATAATTCTATATAATTACTATTGTCTATATAATTGGGTGACCATATGATAAGAAACAGAACCGAACTAACAGATTCTCGGCCTGGGTCACAAGTCATTTTTTTCCACTTAATTTATTATTTTGAAATAGTATAAAATAAATCAGCAAAAATGTTTACAACTGCATTAAAAAACAATAAAATAAAAAATAACTAACCACGTTAATGGTTTTGAGGAGGACACCACCCAGTGATAGCTCTCCAGATAACGATAAATGTGTTAAATTTTAATTTATATTTTTTACACATAATTAATGTTAGAGTTGCATTAATGTAAAATGTCTCTACTCCATCGGCGTTGCAGTCATCTTTGTGCGATTCCTTGTAGATACACAAAATTCATGTTGCATATTAAGAGATTATTATGATTTTGAAGTTTGTCTCTGAACCAATGGTCAATTGTTTTTTTATTACACTGTATTTCTCTTGCAATCAGTTTATAAATACAATAATTTTAAGCGAAGACGAGAAAATCTGATTAGGCCTAATGTCCTTAGAGTCAAAATATAAACCACACTAAGTAGTATATTTCTACAAGACTAAACTGTGAAGAAACAAAATATATATATATGAACAAAACTAAACTTGATGAACTGTGAATCAACATCTTGAAACACAAAGTTGTTGAAGGTGGAGATGATAACGATGATAACAATGCCTATTATGAGATGACGATGATTAGTAGTTGAAGTAGAAAAGAAAAAGGTTTTTAATGACAAACAAAATCGTAAAGGTAAGTCTAATGTTTTAAAACGTTTCAGTCTGTGAGTATCTTCGCTGTTGTTGATGAGGTTAATCGCTAATGGATTCTGACGGTCTTCTAGTTTTTGTAAATGTTTTTCGCTATGTTGTTTAATTTCTTCTTTTACGAAGGGCAGATTTAGATTATTGCGTAATATTTCATTGGTTACGTACCAATTTTAGACTTAATATTTAAAAAAATTGTAGTATATTTAATGCAATAAAATAATTAAAACCAAGACAAAAGCAATAGACAATGATCTAAAACTCGAAAGACGAATCCTAAGAACCTGCATAGGAAAGAAAAAAAGTAGATGGGCAATGGAGAATTCTTACAAACGAACTAGTCTATAGCAAAACGAACCCATAACAGATACATTAAGGAAGAAAAGATATGTTTTCTTGGACATCTTATCAGAACACCTAAAGACAGAATTTTAAACAAGATGATTAGAAAACTCTTTCCAATGGTAACATCGGGAGCATGGATCCGAATTGTCAAAGAAGACATAATCAAACTCTGATTAACTTTCGATGATTTAGAAAACAAAACAGATATATTAAAAATATTAAGAAATAAGGAAAGTAGATTAGAAAAAAAATCAGATGGAAGAACAAATCCAAGCAGGAAGAAACCAGTCGTTTGAGAGGAAGTTCGGTAAGCAAGATCAGCCCGAATGAAGGCATACTGGCAGAACATCAAGCAAAAGAATATAAATGAAAAGGAAGAAGCTTTCTAAATTTGGCTAAAGTGATCTATTGTGGTCATAAAAGACAACAAAAAATAAATAATTAAAATTGATTAATTTGTTCATAAATCAAATAATAAATGAACATTGTTGGTTACACCGTTCTTAACTACGGGTCCTTTGTGTGCTCATGAATAGCAGACATTTATTTATATCATGAGTAACAGATCATTAGCATAACAGAAGCTTAAGGATTATACATTTCTATTAAAGCTGTATAGTCATTAATTACTAACACTTGTTAGTTCTGTAGTGGAAGTTAACTGTAAAAGCTTTTAAAACTTTTGAAGCGTATTTTACAATACTATTTAAAAATAATTGCCTGTAAATAATTGGTAATTGCATAAACATTATACCTTTTTACTTTCTCTTGCCTATATGAATATATAGGAAGGAAAGTATTGTTTTCATGTCGATTTTTCGAAATCGAGTTTTCACCGGATCTATACGTTTTCAGACCCCCTGAACCCAAAAAAACATGTTTTTAGCGATTGGTCTGTGTGTGTGTGTGTGTCTGTGTGTGTGTGTGTGTGTGTGTGTGTGTGTGTGTGTATACAAAATATCTCAAGAACGGAACATCGTACGAACTTGAAACTTAAGTTTCATACCCTTACCGGACCCGACACGAACATTTTCATCAAAATCGGTCAACCGGAAGTAGTAGTTTATTCGTGTAATTTTTCACTTTTTTGCGATTTTCTAAAAAACTGGTCCTACGATTTTTTTAAACATCGCCTGGTTTATTCAATTTTTTATTCTCTACAAGATAGGGTAGGCGCCATGTTTGCTGAAATTCTTGGTGAGGGTGTTTTCGCGTAAAAACGTTGTTTTTTTAAGATTACGGCTTAAATATAAATTTAAGCGCAAAAATGTATATAATAAAAATTGTAGAGAATTTAAAATCCTACAACTTTTATTTCAAACATTTTTTTGTATAACGCTTAGTTCAGCAGTAATTAGCGATTTTCTGTTTTTTTCTCACGAAAACGTGTGAAAAATTGATTTTTTGAAGATTTCGGCCTTAGTATGCATTTTACGACAAAAGTGTATATAATTAAATTTATAGAAAATTAAAAGATCTACAACTTTTATTTCAAGCATTTTTCTCTACAGAGCCTAGTTTAGCGTGAAAGAGTGATTTTCCGTATTTTTAAGCCAAACTGAGGTCGATTTTCATTTTGCGTCATTCACTCAAGATTTAAATAAGGTTATGTTTTTGAGGTTAGTTTTTGTTTATTTCTAATATTTTATTAATAATGTTAGGTTTATTATTAATTATTTGCATTGGCAAGAGAAAGTTGTGTGAGTGTTTCACACCAGATTTTTTCTATTCGACCACCACGATAGCACAGTCTGATGCAACCGAATTATTAATCTAAAAATACCGTGTTTAAAGAAATTTGTTCCTTACTTTGAAAATTCAAATTGTAAACATAATTAATTATAAACAATAATAGGACTAAACAAGACAGTTGTTTAATATGGCACGGCATATTTTCATACGTTACAAAAAATCATTTCATCCTCATCACACACAGTTACACCCCAACGTCGTCGCTAATGACCTTGATGTTGATGCGACGTTAAACAAATTAAAAAAAAAAAGATTGTTGTCTCCTAGGCACAGTAGGCTACTAAGAGCGCTAGACTTCTCTGAAAAATAGAAGATCCTAGGTTCGAATTCTAACTAGGGTCTAGGAATTTTTACAAATTAAAACCCACAGATTCTGCAGCATAACTCATAGTAGTCGCTAATACCCACAATAGTACATATGAATTTAAATTTTAAAAAATCTGGTGTGAAACACTCACATAACTTTCTCTTGCCAATGCAAATAATGAACAATACAACCGAATTTTAGCAATAACATATTAGAAACAAACAAAAAACTAGTAACTTTAAAAAACATAACCTTATTTTAATCATATATGTGAATGATGCAAAATGAAAATCAGTTTGGCTTAAAAATTCGGAAAATCACTCTTTCACGCTAAACTAGGCTCTGTAGAGAAACATTCTTCAAATAAAAGTTGTAGATCTTTTAATTTCCTATATATTTGATTATATACACTTTTGTCGTAAAATGCATACTACGGCTGCAATCTTTAAAATATCGATTTTTTACATATTTCCGTAAAAATAAAACCGAAAATTGCTAAGCGTTAAACAAAAACATTTTTAAATAAAACTTGTAGGATTCTCAATTCTCTCCAACTTTTACCGTATATATTTTTGCACAAAAATGCATATTAAAGCCGCAATCTTAAAAAACAATTTCTTTACGAGAAAACAGCCTCCGCAAGAATTTCAGCAGACATACCCTAACTTGCATAGCATAAAAAATTTAGTTGATGAGGCGATTTTTTAAAAAATGGTAGGAGCCGTTTTTGAGAAAATCGCAAAAAAAATGAAAAATTACAAGAATAAACTACTACTTCCGGTTGACTGATTTTGATGAAAATGTTCGTACCGGGTCCGGTAGTAGTATCTAACTTAAGTTTAAAGCTTTAAGTTTGTACGATGTTCAGTTCTTGAGATATTATTTTCACACACACACACACACATACACACACACCAATCGCTAAAAACATGTTTTTGGGGTTCAGGGGTCTGAAAACGTGTATATCGGGTGAAAACTCGATTTCGAAAAATCGATATGAAAACAATACTTTCACTCCTATATATATTTTGTTCTGCCCATAACAGACAGGTGGAGTGTCAAATTATTTACACTCAATCTGTTCGTTGCAGGGCTAAAATAAATAGTTCTGTTTCTTATCACATGGTCAGTCAATTAAATGACTGAATCATTTAAGAACAGAAGAGGTAGAGGTGTAAAAGACACTAATCAGAGTTATCTTCTCTGAAAGTAATGAATTTCATTGTACAGCCAGACCCTGTGGTGAATGAAGTGAAGTTGTCATTTACAGAGTGGAAAATATGTGCTTTTCAGAGGGCCCGGCATGCTGATAAGCGTACTTTTCCACTCAGTGAGGAAGGCACTGGTAAACCACCTCACTCCTCGTTTTACTTAGTAAAACCTCTAGAGGTTCAAACCAGCCTTTCGGCTGTTGACCTAAACAACAACAACATATATTTTGTAAAGGCAAGAGAAAGCAAAAAGTACGGAAAGTAGAAGGTAAAAGTACAGATGTAAATTTTAATTAAAAGTTAAAAAATTTTCGTATTGTTGTTTAGTTCATCAGCCAAAAGGCTGGTGTGAATCTCTTGAAGCTTAGCTTAGTTAAACGAGGAGTGAGGTGGTTTACAATTTCCTTCTTCACTGAATAAAAACGTATGTTTATCTGCATACCAGATCCTCTGAAAAGCACCTACTCTCCACCCTGAAAATGACATCTTCACTTCATTTACCACAGGGTCTAGCTGTAAAATGAAATCCATTACAGTCAGAGGAGATAACTTTGACTTGTGTATTTTACACCTCTACCTCTTCTGTTCTTAAATGCTTTAGTCAAATAATTGGCTGACCATGTGATAAGAAACTATTTTTTGTAGCTCTGAACTACCAGATGAGTCCAAATAATTTAACCCTCCACCTGCCTGTTACGAGCAAAGTAATTTGTTATAAAAACATCTTCTTCTTCTTCTTCACTTCCAAGGATTAGGTTTCTTGAACCTGTTCCGGTACCCATCTGTTCCTCGGTCGTCCTATATCTCTTCTTCCTGTAGGTTTGTAGTTTCTGGCGGCTTTTGGTATTCTCTCGCCTGGCATCACGGACTTAGTATGATAGGGACGGAGCGTACGTATCTTAATACACGCAACGAAACTGTGTCCAACTCCGGCCACTTGGAGAAAAGAGAAGGTTGTATAAATTTAAAAATCGAGCTAGGGTCGCCTCCCACTCCTTACACTCTCGGTCGTGCATTGTATATAGGTGCTATCTGCATATATATAGTACATACCTGCTGCGCGCATCTTATTAAATATAGCTCAGTTTTTGCTTTGGAGTGGGAGTTGGGCCTAGCTCACTTTTCTCTGTTTCTCTTTTTTCCGTATCCCCTCTTTAGACACAGATTTTTGAATTTACGCTCCGTCCCTATCATACTAAGTCCGTGCCTGGCATGCGATTCAAATGGCTGCACCATCTGCTCCTGTTCTGCTTGATTTTGTCTAGCAACGGTAAAGCATTCAGTGTTTTTCTAATTTCTTCATTTCGTAGCCTATCTCTTCGGCTGCATCCATATACACTTCGTAAGAATCTCATTTCTGCAGCCTGGATTTTGCTGTCTACCTTTTTTGTATGTATCCAGGACTCACTGCCATACATCAAAGTAGGGACAGCAATTGTATCGTAAAACTTAAGTCTCGTATCTTTTCTTGTTTTCCGTTTCAGATGTTTATGTATATTGCCACAAATGCTTTTAAATTTAGATAGTTTGTAAAGCACATCTTTGTCAAAGTCATACGAAACATCATTACCAAGATATTTGAAATGAGAGACTTGTTCAAGCACTCTTCCTCCAAATTCTATTTTAGTTCTTACGGTGTATTTTCCTTTAAATACCATAGTTTTAGTTTTTGTCTGCGATATTTTCAAATTATATTTCTCAGACATTTTGTCTAACATAAAAACCGCTTTCTGTAACTCGTCTTCGCTTTGTTGTATTAATACCAAGTCATCTGCATAGATCATGTGATTGAGCTTCATCTGTTCTGAGAGTTGTATTCCTGAATTAATGCCTATTTTCCATGTTTGCAACATGTCGTCTATATATATGTTAAATAAAGTTGGCGACATACTGCAGCCCTGTCGAACTCCCTTATTTACCAAGATGGCTTCTGTTACCTTATCATTTACTTGCAGACGGATTGTTGTCCCCTCATATAATCCCTTCATAACTTGAATAATATGCTTTGGGTATCCTTTAGATTCAAGTATAGACCTTAAGAGATTACGATTGACAGAGTCGAACGCCTTCATAAAGTCTATAAATGCTAGATGAGTTTCAAGGTTAAACTCTCGTCTTTTTGATATAATTTGGTTCATGGTAAAAATTTCATCTGAGCATGACCTTCCTTTTCTGAAACCCATCTGTTCCTCTGAAATCAAACTATCCATAATCCTCCTTAGTCTTGAATTGATTATTCCTGCATATATGGATATAGGTGGGCACCACCTATAAAGTATAGGTGGTGCCCAGCAAACTGATACCTCTGTAATTATTTGGGTCCGTTCTACCCCCTTTTTTATAGAGGGAAATAAGCTTTGCTTCTAACCATTCTTTGGGAACTATGTGATATTTCCAACACATATTAAAGAAATGTAAAATTCGCAGGTGTAGCAACACCCCTCCACACTTCAATAATTCCGCGTTCAGTCCATTCAATCCCGGAGCTTTCCGGTTCTTTGTGCCCTTCAATGCTTCTGATAGTTCTTCCATGGTTATCTGGTCAACACAGCATCCTTCACAGTGAGCTTCGCCAGCAACTGGTTCAACATCCTCATACCATAGTTTTCTATAATGTTCTACCCATTCCTCTGTACTTATGCAGTTTACTCTAATCGAGTCTCTTTCAGTTTTGTTGAATACCTTCATTACTTTATATGCTAGCGATTGCCTTCCATGAAGGTATAAAAACATTTAAACAAAACTATTTTCACCTTACCTCAACATGAAGTTAATACATATTCGTTATAAATTTCTTGATAACTGGCTCTTTTAAAGGTAATCTATTATGATATTAACAACAGACGGTATTGTCATTTTGAATAATTAGTTTTGTAAAAAGAAAATTTGAAAATTATTGTGTAAAGTTAAATTGGAAACGTAGATTGGGCAGTTAACAATTTAATTATACGTACTAGTTTGTTTCGGAAACGCTGAATTAGTGCTTTGTTAGAAGAATGTTTAGAAAACAACAAACCTAGCAACCGTACAGTCAAATTGGTTTTAATAGCTAATTGTAATTTTCTTTTTTGTAACTATTTTTTCCATATTACTGTTATTTCCTAGTACTTTACATAAACATTTTCTAGTTTATTACATTAAAATTAATAAAAGTTGTATTTTAAAAAAAAAACTTAAATATTTATTTCAAAATGGGGAATTCGATGGTATTTTTGAAATGCGCAGCTCTACAGCTTTTGTAAAATATGAATGCGAAAGCTCTTATTAAATCGACACTAAATTTTTGATTTAGCGATCACCTAGACTAGTGATTCTCAACTTGGGGGGGGGGGGGGGGGTCGCGAAAAAATAATGAAATAATTTTTTGAGAAAAATCATTTATTATAAACTTACTTATAAAAATTTTACATGTAATAAGTACACTTACTTGTAAAGAAAAGAAATTAATCATTAATTAATTTTATTAATGTGATGGTTGCATTTGTTTTTCATTTAAAATTTTCTTCATACGTGGATCTTCGTTAGAAACATATAAAAGAATTTTTTTTTCATTTTTACTTTCTCTTGCCTATATGAATATATAGGAAGGAAAGTATTGTTTTCATGTCGATTTTTCGAAATCGAGTTTTCACCGGATCTATACGTTTTCAGACCCCCTGAACCCAAAAAACATGTTTTTAGCGATTGGTCTGTGTGTGTGTCTGTGTGTCTGTGTGGGAACAGAATATCTCAAAAACGGAACATCGTACGAACTTGAAACTTAAAACTTAAGTTACATACCACTACCGGACGCGACACGAACATTTTCATCAAAATCGGTCAACCGGAAGTAGTAGTTTATTCGTATAATTTTTCAGTTTTTTGCGATTTTCTCAAAAACTGGTCCTAGGATTTTTTTTAAAATCGCCTATTTTACTCAATTTTTTATTCTCTACAAGATAGGGTAGGCGCCATGTTTGCTGAAATTCTCGGTGAGGCTGTTTTCACGTAAAAACGTTGTTTTTTTAAGATTACGGCTTTAATATAAATTTTAGCGCAAAAACTTATATAATAAAAGTTGTAGAGAATTTAAAAACCTACAACTTCTGTTTCAAACATTTTTTTGTATAACGCTTAGTTTAGCGGTAATTTGCGATTTTCTGTTTTTTTTCTCACGAAAACGTGAGAAAAATCGATTTTTTTAACATTTCGGTCTTAGTATGCATTTTACGACAAAAGTGTATATAATTAAATTTATAGAAAATTAAAAGATCTACAACTTTTGTTTAGAGCATTTTTCTCTACAGAGCCTAGTTTAGCGTGAAAGCGTGATTTTCCGTATTTTTAAGCCAAACTGAGTTCGATTGTCATTTTGCGTCATTCACTCATGATTAAAATAAGGTTATGTTTTTGAGGTTAGTTTTTGTTCATTTCTAATGTTTTAATACTAATGTTAGGTTTATTGTTAATTATTTGCATTGGCAAGAGAAAGTTGTGTGAGTGTTTCACACCAGATTTTTTATTTAACGTCGCATCAACTACAAAGGTCATTAGCGACGACGTTGGGGTGGAACTGTATGTAATGTAGGATGAAATAATTTTTTGTAACGTATGAAAATATGCCATGCCCGAGTGGGATTCGAACCCAGGACCGCATGATGAGAGGCGAGCACGTTACCAACTGCGCCAATGCGGTAAATATTGTTCTCGAGTGATAACATACGATTCCTATATTTAGTTTTTAGAGCAACCATAGAGGAAAATCCCTTTTCGTAGAGATAAGATGTGGAAAAAGGTATTAATATTTTCAATGCTTCTGTGACTAAATTTCTTTATTCATGTCGTCGAGCAAGCCAAAACGTACACGTTCATACACGTCGCTACTATAAAAGTATAAACGAAGCAATATAAAATAGTAGTAATAATTACAGTCAAAATTCAATAATTTATAGTAAGGCTTACTATTATTATCGGAAGGGGGGTCGCGAAATATAAATTTTGGGTCTTTTCCGTTTTGTGTATGCCACTATCAAATCCGAATTCCCTGAAGGGTTGCACAAGTGTTCATTTCTCTCACTCATTGCCTGTATTTACTTAAACTCAAACTAAGACAGACACACGAACGCGTACATACGCCCTTCCCAGTCACAGTTTATAGTAAAAAATACTATGTTACGCGTTCTGTTGTTTTATTTCTTATTAAGATTGTTTTATTTTGAGTTTTTTGTTATTTGTTATTTTTTTATTTACAGGTTAAATTATTTACATAAAATTATTATTACATTACTATTATATTATATTTTTTAATTATTTACATTGGGAAGAGGAAATCTGAGTGTTTCACACAGCTTTATTAGTTGACACATCTTCTGGGATTATGCAATAACTCCCTTTCGTAAAAGAACTCTGCAGCATCATTCTCCGTCCGAATATTAAAGTAACTACAAAATTCATAGTAGACTGACTCTGCAGACTTTGTAGTAATAAACTGTGAAATCGGAGTGGTTGACATTACGCAGGAATGTTACTAGTCAGATTGGCACGTCAGACGCAGGAGTTGGAGAATTGTGTAACCCTTCAGGGAATTCGGATTTGATAGTGGCATACACAAAACGGAAAAGACCCTTAATTTTATTTATTTTCACTATTTCAGGGTCGCAGAGCAAAAAAAGGTTGAGAATCACTGATCTAGACAATTGAAATCCGGTTAATTTTTCCACAGGAGTTAAACAGAAAGAATGTATTATACGAATTTCGATTACTTGAACTTAAAGGTGCATTTACACATGCAATGATTGGCTAGCCCCAGTGAGAACTGGCGCCCTAGTAAAACGATGGATGTATGTGTAAACTATTGTTGGCGTGCAAGTTTCAACATTTATGCACAGAAAGAAACTTGCATGAAATTTTCTGCAGCCTTCTGAAATTTTGTTCGCCAGTAAGTAACTGGTGCGCTACTACGCACATTTGCATTATATAAACCTTCAACTCGCCAGTAGGCTATTGGCTTACAGAAGGTGGTTAAATTTCGAATTGATTTTTCACTATCATCAGTTATCTATTATTATATATTTTCATATAGATAGCTTTTTATTTTGCTGTATCTTTAAACGGTAACTAAAATGAGCGACATTTTGAAAAAATAAGAAGTGGAGTAGTGATGAAACCATTAAATTTTTGGAAAAATATGAACAACTTCCAGATTTGTGGGACGTACATTGTTCGTCTTATGAAAACAGACCTCTAAACTATAGATACCAATGTAAAAAATCACTGTTCTGGAAGCTTTCACGAACTTGATACTACACAACAGCAAAATAAATTGGAACTGGCGTGATAAAAGCGTTTAATGTGTAAACCTCTACTGGCATGCAAATTAAACTGGCATCAATACTGGCGCCAGCAAGTCATTGCACGTGTAAATGCGCATATATGATATAAAAAATTTATAATAATAAAGATAGTTCAGTCATGAGAATGCTTTTTGCGTATAGTTATGCTGTGAGGAAGAGATATGAAAATCTGACAGTGCTACCAATCTCAACATTGAGACACTACATTCCTTTTCCGTACAGTTATTTCTACATACATTTCATAAGATGTAGTTTATTGCCGAGAAAATATTTTCTTCATAAACCTTATACGAAGAGATCTGACCTGTAATATTGCCTATAGCTTAATTACATTTTTTATTTATTATAGGTTTACTGCAACTAGTTACTTAAAACTAACGAACAGTTTTTCTTTAGCGATAATATTCCCCCCCCCCCCCCCAACATGTATATAATTATGCAGTCACACACTGGTGCTAGCACTTATTTTCTGTCACATACAGTATTCTATAAACACTAGAAATATTAATTTCTTAAATCTCTAACTTAAACCTATTGTTAATCTACTAACTTAGGTAAATATACGTATAACTATAACTTAAAAGTAGCCTAACCATTAGTTTTAATAATTTATATTATATACATGACTTAAAAGTATTTTACTCTTATTTATAGTTTAACAGTACTTTTATTAGTCTTATCTTAACACACTATTACGCCTAACTATTACACTATTAAAAATATTTTTATTAACAAACTAAATCTGCAAGCTTAGTTCTTTTCAGTCGCCTAACTATTACACTTTTAATATTTTTTTAACAGCTTAATTACATGACTAGAAATAGTTGATTTACTGTAATTAACTTACTGTAGTTACCTTATTTTATTGGAACAAAATCTTCTAGGAATGAATCGCCTTCTTTGCTAACGCTATCACCGTCGTCTACGGTATTGGTCTCACTAGTATCTACATAACCATTTTTTTTTACCACGGGTCAACAAAACTGTTGAAAAAGAATAGCTACTTCACTATCTTTAATTTCCTTCTTTATATTTCGAATTGTGGAAACAGAAACATCATAGTAGTTAGCCGCTCGCTCATGTCTTCTGTTACGGAAAGGCATTTTGTTTAGCTTTAACTTGACAACATTCTATTACACTACATATTAGATTTTGTTCAGCACTGTGAATAGTCCGATTACGTTTTCAAGAAACCAACATTTCTGTTTACGGTAACAAACAGTTATATTCGTACAGTAAACCTACAAAAGGTTCCACGATTTAATGTATGTGTTCTGGGTATAGTGTACATTGTTATGCTGGCAGAACTGATAACAAAGCAATCGCGCATGCGTAATAATGTTTCATCCTCTTTTCCCCTCCGTAAAACCACCAAAGGCATTCTCGCAACTCAGTGTTTATACCATTAAGGAATACATTATATTTCTATACTTCCCAGAAAAGCTACAGTTCTAAATATCAGTATACGTATTGTGTAAGTTATACTTAGAAAAAGCAAATAATTGAAATTTTGACCACAAAGGAGTAGAAAATTTATACTTATCAATAAATTAATAAGTAGGAACACGAGAGTGAAATATAAACGTGTTTGATAATGCGGAAAGCAGAGACAGCCAAAGTCAGTGAAACGTACACTCAGCCGCCTATTAAATTTACAAGGACTATAGTTTTGTAGTTCACATGTTTTCACCTTTTAAGTTCTCGTGCCGGTATTTTAAAACAATAGAACTGATTGGTTACGTTATCGGTTTTTCGTGCTGGTTTTCCTCTTAGCTAATATTCTCAATCCTACAATATTGTAACCCCGTTCAACACCTATCAAAACTACATTAATCTACTTTCACTTTTACTTAAAAATCTACTTCTACTTTTTATTTTAAAAAACTAGCATGTTTTTAATATTAATTTTTTTGCAATTTACAATGGCTTATTGCCAATTGTTTGAGCCATTTGCCAACACTCCTTCGCAAACAAATAGGATAGAATGAACAACATCATGATGAGAAAATATTTTTTTAAAATCTGGTGTGAAACACTCACACAACTTTCTCTTGCCAATGCAAATAAATAACAATGTAACCTAACATTAGTTATAAAACATTAGAAATAAACAAAAAAACTAACCTCAATAAACATAACCTAATTTTAATCATGAGTGAAAGACGCAAAATGAAAATCTTACCTTAGTTTGGCTTTAAAATGCGGAAAATCAATTTTTCACGCTAAACTAGGCTCTGTAGAGAAAATGCTTAAAGTGCTTAAAAATGCTTAAAGTTGTAGATCCTTTAATTTTCTATAAATTTGATTATATACACTTTTTTCCTAAAATGCATGCTAAGGCTGAAATCTTTAAAAAATACATTTTTTACACGTTTTCGTGAGGAAAAAACAGAAAATCGCTGAATACCGCTAAACTAAGCGTTATAAAAACAATGTTTGAAATAAACATTGTAGGTTTTTAGATTATCTACAACTTTTATTACATACGTTTTTGCGCTAAAATTCGTATTAAAGCCGCAATCAAAAGAAAACAATATTTTTTACGAGAAAACAACCTCCCAAGAATTTCAGCAGACATGCCGCCTATCCTATCTTGTAGATAATAAAAAATTTAGTAAATGAGGCAATTTAAAAAAAAAACGTAAGAGCCGTTTTTGAGAAAATTGCAAAAAGTGAAAAATGACACGAATGGTAGACCCGTTTTCCTTCCGGTTGACCGATTTTCATGAGATATTCTGTTCGCGCGCGCGCACGCACGCACACACACACACACACACACACACACACAAACCAATCGCTAAAATCATGTTTTTTGGGTTCAGGGGCCTGAAAACGTGTAGATCCGGTGAAAACTCGATTTCGAAAAATCGACATGAAAACAATACTTTCCTTACTATATATTCATAAAGGCAAGAGAAAAACAAATGAATTTTAGGATACTTATTCAAATTTGCCCATAAAAAGCAGGTGGAGTGTTAAATTAATTTCACTCGATCTGCTAGTTCCAGGACTACAAAATATATTTCTGTTCCTTATCACCAGGTCAGCAAATTAAAATTAATTATTTTCACTTTACAAAGAAGTCGACTGAATGATTCACTTTTATTCAAATAATTACCAAAATTTTAAAAAGTAAATTAGTTGGAACATTTGCTAATATATCAAAGTGACTTGTTATATTAAATACAATGTTATATGTTATTTTAAATTAGATATAAATTACCTTGGAAGGTTATTGTGTTGTGTTAATGAAGATATAATATTAGACAGCTTTCTGAAAACCGGTATTTTAAGAAAGCCTGCAAAAAAGTCTCTTATTCTATCTTGTATGATTCTTCAGATTTTGTTCCAAGTATTTTTGTAAAATAAATACCTTCTAATTTAAACTATTACAGTATCATAAATACATTTAATTTAATTTTTTATTTGATATTATAAACTGCCATCTTTTGCGTGGCCTCCCAACATCTCTCCTCCCCACCGGTCTGTATTGCAAAACACTGAGGGGGATCCATCCCTCAGGCATTCTCTCTACGTGCTCCCTCCATCGATTTCGATATTCTGCAATCTTCCTATTAGCTACGTGCAACACTCGTGTGATTTCGCATGCGACATCTCAAAAAACATAACAAATATTTTTGAACACTACACTAAATTAAAGCCTGTTCTTTCCTGAGCAGATTGGTTTGACTCAGATTATTTTATTTTGAAACTATTCGGAGATGCAGCAATTTACGCATAAAGAGTACTCAGATTTTAGCCGGTTTTCCGTTAATGTGGGTTTTAAACGTCCGTTATTCCGTCCAGGCTTTTCATAAAAGAACTGCGTTGAAGATCACAGTTTTCTCTATATGAAACATTTTAAAATAGAAATCTGATGTTCCATTCTAAAATGCCGGCCATTTTTTAAAAAATGTTTTGGCTTCACGTAAATATAGGGAAATGATTTTTGCACTGAACCATGCATTTTTACAGCAGTATTGTGCCACGTATCGTATTTTGTATTTGTAATTAGAAATAGATATGTGGTGTTAATAGAAAATTCTATTAGCCTCTAAACTTCTTGAGAGAAAACTGAGCTCTGTAGCGGTATCCGCTCCGAGTACAGTCGTTTAGAAAAACAAAACTTCTGTGTTTTTCCTGCTGCAACTCATTCCGTAGCTCATTTTAAATTATTTAACGATGTTTTTATTAAAAAAAATAAACGCTTTGCTTGACATAATACTGTTGTGAAAATGCATGGTTCAGTCCAAAAATCATTACCTTTACGTGGGGCCAAAAAAACACGTTTTTTCAAAAAATGGCCGGCATATTAAAACGGAACATGAGATTTGATCGCCTTAAAATATCTAATCCACCGGGTTGGTTTAGAGGTAAAGTTGTTACCGCGCGTCAGCTGGTTAACGCTGATTTTCGAAGACGTAGGTTCCTAGGTCAAATCCTAGTAAAGGTAGTAAATTTTATATGGATTTAAGTACTAGACAGTGGTTACCTGTGTACTTTTATGGTTGTGGTTCAATTAACCATACTCTTTAGGAATGGTCGGTCTGATTCTGAACAAGACTACACCTCATTTACACGTCATACATATCACTCTCATCACATTCGGTCATGGGGTTTTTTTATTGTTCTTGAATTGAACAGATTTCAACATACACACATTAGGGATATAAAAAAATTATCTAGCTTTTAACTAAGAATCTTTTTTTTCTCTCTTTAATTCTTTATTTACAACTGTAAAATTTTACAAGAAGCAAATGTGATGATTATGATAATAATGTAAATGACATGATAGTAGGCATGAGAGGGGTAGGGCACCCATTGGTGCCTCCCCAAGAATAAAATTTGTATATCAAATTAGCAGGTCTCTAATCCAGCGTCTTTTAAGGCGTCTAGGGGGATTATCAGGTAAATGGACGGTGGAAAGTGAACGCACCAGAGGGTTCTCGTGTTCGTGTGACTTGTCGTGAAAGCATTTATATAGGTATTCAATGGAATTTTGTACAAGTGGTGTTTTCAAATCGGTATGTAAGGTTTTGTTGCTAACGTAAAGAGGTGCATTTGCTATAAGGCGTAATGTTTTTGACTGGAATGCTTGAATTCGTTGCAAGTTAGAGGGTTTGGTTGATCCGTAAGTCCACATAGGTTTCAAAAGAGAACAATATATGCGTAATTTTTGTGCCATTGGTAATTTTGATCGTTTGTGAAGTAGGGAATATAGAAGACTAAGAATCTAACCCAGAACATTTTATAATGCAGTGTATTAAAGTAATCAATACTACACGGATGTTATTATACCTTAATTACATTACTTCCTATTATTTGTTTATTTTTAGTAAAATTCTATTCGCTAATCATGTTGTGATTACAAATAAACAGTTATAATATGTATGCAAATTTAACAATATTATGGTGACATTGAACATTATTTTTGTTTATTTTGCTAGTAATATGATTAACACCAACGACTGTCGCCTTTGGTTGAAATTCTACTCCAACCTCTTACGTTTTTCATGCGTAACACCAATTGCTAAGGATACAATTGGTGTTTATAAAAATAGAACTAATTTTAAGAATATTAGTCTATGTATTCTATTTTGAACAGTATTTTTTTTAAAAAAACCTAAAAATAGATTTTTGAAAAGCGATTTTAATAACGTAATTTACTGATGAATTACAACCAAATAGATCATTAACATACTAATCCCGGGGTATAATTATTTTATATAGTAAAATCCCGCTTAACTGAAATATGGGATGCAGACAGGATTTCGGATAGACAAAATTCCGGATAACACACTGAGTCATACTTCTATGGTTTAAAAATAGTAAAAATTATTAAACAATATTTTGACGACTGTTTATTGGTATGTATAAACCAGAAATTTCAAGAGAACAAAATGTAATATTGTACAGTAATTAATAATATATTTTTACTTTCTCTTGCCTATATGAATATAGTATAGGAAGGAAAGTATTGTTTTCATGTCGATTTTTCGAAATCGAGTTTTCACCGGATCTATACGTTTTCAGACCCCCTGAACCCAAAAAACATGTTTTTAGCGATTGGTCTGTGTGTGTGTCTGTGTGTGTGTGTGTGTGTGTGTGTGTGTTTGTCTGTGTGTGTGTGTGTGTGTCTGTGTGTGAACAGAATATCTCAAGAACGGAACATCGTACGAACTTGAAACTTGAAACTTAAGTTACATACCACTACCGGACGCGACACGAACATTTTCATCAAAATCGGTCAACCGGAAGTAGTAAATTATTCGTATAATTTTTCAGTTTTTTGCGATTTTCTCAAAAACTGGTCCTACGACTTTTTTTTAAATCGCCTATTTTACTCAATTTTTTATTCTCTACAAGATAGGGTAGGCGCCATGTTAGCTGAAATTCTCGGTGAGGCTGTTTTCACGTAAAAACGTTGTTTTTTTAAGATTACGGCTTTAATATAAATTTTAGCGCAAAAACTTATATAATAAAAGTTGTAGAGAATTTAAAAACCTACAACTTCTGTTTCAAACATTTTTTTATATAACGCTTAGTTTAGCGGTAATTTGCGATTTTCTGTTTGTTTTCTCACGAAAACGTGAGAAAAATCGATTTTTTTAACATTTCGGTCTTAGTATGCATTTTACGACAAAAGTGTATATGATTAAATTTATAGAAAATTAAAAGATCTAAAACTTTTGTTTAGAGCATTTTTCTCTACAGAGCCTAGTTTAGCGTGAAAGCGTGATTTTCCGTATTTTTAAGCCAAATTGAGTTCGATTGTCATTTTGCGTCATTCACTCATGATTAAAATAAGGTTATGTTTTTGAGGTTAGTTTTTGTTCATTTCTAATGTTTTAATACTAATGTTAGGTTTATTGTTAATTATTTGCATTGGCAAGAGAAAGTTGTGTGAGTGTTTCACACCAGATTTTTTTAATTATTTAGTCTTTTTTAAAAAAATGTCAGATTTCTGATGAAACCGTTTATCATGGCAACATTAGGGGTGGTGCCCTTGTTTTACTAGGAGCACGTCCTGGAGGTGAAGAACGAATAAACGAATTCCCAGAAAAGTGAAGCTTTATGTTCTTAAATTATTTAAATAATCTACTGTGCGTATAAAAAATATTTAAATTGAAGAATCATCAAATTAAAAAAAAAAATTTTCGGATCCGTTTCGGTAGGGTGGGTTTCAGATAATCGGGGTTTCACTGTATTTTAAACCCTTTGTAATTCCGATGAAGAAGACTAGTACAAAATATTTAAGAATAAAAATTTGAATCTTTATTAAAAGACTCTGTATAAAAATAGTTAATAAAAGTTAACTACTGTTTAATTGTTTTTGTTATTTTTAAAATTTTTAATTATTTTATAAGAAATGCCTATAACAGGCTAATGGAGTGTTAAATTATTTGCACTCGATTTGCTTCTTCCAGAGTTACAAAAAAACGCTGTTTTTTATAACAAAGTAAGCCTATTATAAAACTGAAGCATTTAAGAAAAGAAGAGGTAGAGATGTAAAAAACACTAGTCAGAATTATCTCCTCCGAGAGTAATGAATTTCATTAAACCAGACCCTGTGATGAATGAACTGAAGGTGTCATTTGAAGAGTGGAAAGTAGATGTTTTTCAGAAGGCCTGGTATGCTGATTAGCATACTTTTTCACTCAGTAAAGTCAATGGTAAACCACCTCACTCTTTGTTTTACAACGTAAAACCTCTAGAGGTTCAAACGAGCCTTTCGGCTGATGACCTAAAAAAAACAACACTAGATTTTTAAACATATTTTATTACAATTTCTTGTATGTTGATTGACGATATCTTTGAAAATTTTTCCCATAACAGGCAGGTGGAGTGTTAAATTATTACATTCGATATTCTAGTTCAGGGCTACAAAAAATAATGCTGTTTCTTATCACGTGGTCGCCCAATTGTACGAGGTGTGGCTATTAAATAACGAGACTGACGTAAAAAAATTTATTTAATGCAGATATCACCTTAGGGAACAGGTAGAAGTCATATGGTGCAAGATCTGGTGAATAAGGTGGATGTTACACTGAGATGCTGTACTTGGCTAGAAACCTCTTGACAGATAACACGGCATGAGCTGCGTGTCCTTCCACATTTCAGGGCGTTTTTTCCTTAATCTTTGACGTAGTTTAGGAAGTACCTCAAGGTAGTAATATTAATTAATTGTTTGACCTTTAGGAACCCAGTGAAGGTACACAATCCCGTGGATATAAAAAGAAACAAACATCATTGCTTTAAATTTTGACTTGCTCATTCGAGCTTTTTTGGCTCTCGGCGAAGTTCAGCTCTTCCAGTGCATGGATTCGCTTCGTTTCCGGATCATAAGTAAAAAACCACGTTTCATCACATGTTATTATCGTTTCCAAAAAATTTGGGTAATTTTCAATTGCGTACAAAGTGTCAGTACAAAAACTTTTGCGAGCTTCATTTCAAACATATTTGAGCGGCACGTGTCCTAAAGGAGCTGACAGAAGATGACTTCCAGCACTGTTTCCAACAATGGAAAATTCGCATGGAGCGTTGTAGTGATAGAGAAGGAGTGTATATTGAAGGTGACAATAAGTGATTATGTATAAAATTAAAATTAAATTTTTTACAACGTCAGTCTTTATATTTAATAGCCACACCTCGTATAACTGAAGCACTTAAAAAAAAGAAGAGGTAGAGATGTAAAAGACACTAGTCAGAGTAGTCTCCTCTGAGAGTAAAGCATTTTATTTTACAATCAGACCTTGTGGTGAATGAAGTGTCATTTGCAGGGTGGAAAGTAGATGCTTTTCAGAGGACTAGGAATGTTGATAAGCATATTTTTTAACTCAGTGAGGAAGGCATGGCAAACCATCACACTCCTCGATTTATTTAGTAAAGCCTTTAGTCCTAGAGGTCATACAAGCTTTTCGGCTGATAACCTAAGTATCTTTGAAAATGTACCCTTTAATAACAAGAGTTGATTATTCAGTATTACACGCAAAAAGCTAATTTTATGCATGAAACTAAATTTTATTAATCATTTTATACTTTTTTCTCCAAATATTAAATTCGTTTTTTTACAAAATATAAGAGAAAATAACAAAATTATATGTGATTACATAACACTCAACTGTTCTACATTTACAAAACTAACTGTTTATTGTGATACGACCTTGCAAATAGTGGTAAACTATATCAAAATCTCGCTGCGAAGGTTAATGCAAGCTTATTTATTTTTTTCGAAGGTCAATATTTAAAAAGAAACCGGATAAATTGTTGAACGTTGCAGACTGGACCGGACTTTGTCTGGACACGTTGAACCACTCCCACAATAAGACACAATAAATATAGTAGAACTAGGGGCGTAATCCTACTTTTTACAATCTATTATTAGTATTATTATTATTATTAATGGTTTTCTTTTGTAAATACTCCTATTAACTATAGCAATAATATAAATATTACATAAACCAAAATATGTATTGTAATTTCTTGAATAAGAATAAAAATAAGTAAAAAATTTTATAAATTTAAAATAATTGATTAAAATAACTCATGAAATAAAAAAAAAGATAAAAGTCAAGGATTTTTGTATTGAATTTATTATAATATACATACATTTACTGAAAAAATATTCTATTTTTAGTGATAATATTTATGTAATTGTTGTTTATACCTAAAATAAAACTATTATTTTCTTGTATTTTCATTAATAATGATTTATTGATGCAGGTTTATTTTTTTAAGTACTAAATTTGTTACTATAGTAATAACTACAAACTGCAAACAGCCTTATTGGCAGAGCCTCAGAGGTGTTTTAAATATCACAGCGGTTGATTGCATCAACGTAGTACGTAACTTTTATAACTTTTGTAACTTAACTTTTATAACGTAACTTTTATAAAACTTAACTTTTGAATCAGTAAAACAAAAAGTGGTTGGGCGATATGGGGACAATAAAAAAATGTAATATAGAAAAACAAATAAAAATATGGGCAGGAACTAAAAATATATTAGTAAATAATCTTTACGGATTCCAACCATGTATTAAAAGAATTTAAAAACTAGGTAACTTTTTAGAAAATTTGTTGTTTAGGTCTTTAGACGAAAGGCTGGTTTGAACGTGTTGAGGTTTTACTAAGTAAAACGAAGAGTGAGGTGGTTTACAAATTGCCTTCCTCACTGACGTGGAAAAGTACGCTGATCAGCATACCGGGCCCTTTTAAAAGCACACATTTTCCACTCTGCAAATGCCACCTTCACTTCATTCACCGCAAGGTCTGGCTGTGTAATGAAATTCATTACTTTCAGAGGAGATAACTCTGATTAGTATCCTTTACACCTCTACCTCTTCTGTTCTTAAATGATTCAATCATTTAATTGGCTGACCATGTGATAAGAAACAGTTAATTTACTTATAGATAAGGAACTTTTTATTTCAGCCCTGCAACGAACAGATTAAGCGTAAATAATTTGACACTCCACTTGTCTGTTGCGGGCAGTTAAAAATTTAAGAACTTAAAAATGAATGCTACTTTACATTCAATTTTTGATGTATATTCTGAAAATGAGGACGCCTTACCTGAAAAAATATTGTAATTTTAAAATTTTCGTCTCAATTTTTTACAGTAAAGACACGAAAAGGACATAATTTTCTACGCCTAATATTAGTTTTTAATCCCAGAATCACCAAAATTAAATAGCGAATAGAGGCAAATTACCTAATTTTTCAAAATTACATAAAACAGATAAATATTAAAATATTATTTTTCTACAAGGTTTTATTTAAAATTGAACGTAGAGTCGTTTTGTACTAACAGGCATCCAGAAATGTTTTTCGTGGGGAGAAATAAAATATTATAAACAAAAACGCGCGCGCGCATACACACACACATAGATATATTTTTCCCTCGTTTAGGGCCAATTTTAGACCAGGTGATATTTTTTTTTGTTTAACGTCCGACTGTTCTGCAATTACTGCTAATGCAGACGGTGAAGGATGAAATTATTTTTTTTGTAACGTATGAAAATATGCCGTGCTTGATGGGATAAGAACCCAAGACCGCATGATGAGAGGCGAGCACGTTACCCACTACGCCAATGCGGCCGGCCGCATAGACCAGGTGAGGTAATTTTAGAAGTTTCTGAAAGCTCTTTTTGCAGCCTCATTCTCAACATTCGCTCACTGTAGGCCTATCTCTTTTCTTATGTCCACCACTTTTCTGTTTCTGCTCTTCATGGAAGCCCTTAAAATCTGTAATTAATTGTCCGAATTTGTTTCTTTTCATTAAGTTTTCTCGGTTTATCCTGGTTTTCTCAATATCCTTTCTGACTTCTTTAAACCATTTATCCGACACCTTAGGTCTATTGTTTAGTGTCTTAAATATTTGTTTTGTCAATCGGTTGTCATCCATTCTATACTACACATGTGTTCGTACAATTTTAGTCTTCTTTTTTTAATCGTTTACAATAATCGTTCATTTTCCTTATGCAAACACACAATTTTTTTTTGCGGAGGGGCAAATTACCTTTTCTGGATACGTGACAGTAATACAATCTTTTTCTAATTCTCAATTTCTTGTTCTAATTTCTTTTTCAATTTATTGTTCTAAAAAGACTTTTAGTCTTCTTTTTCTAATCGCTTCCATTAATTGTTAATTTTTCTAAACAAACACAGAAATTTTTTGCGGAGGGGCAAATGCCTCCTTTGACCCTTCTGGATACAAAACTGTACTACAATATTTGTCAAATTTTCAATTGTTCTATGTTATAATGTTCTATGTTCAATGTTCTACGTTATAATTTCTTTTTTACTTTCTTGTTCTAAGAAGACTTTTAGTCTTCTTTTTCTAATAGTTTCCATTAATCGTTCATTTTTCTAAACAAACACACACATTTTTTACGGAGGGGTAACAGCCTGCTTTGACCCTTTCTGGATACATGACTGTACTACAATCCATTCAGTTAGATTTATTAGAGGTTGTCAAAGTAGTTGAACGAATAAAATTTAGTTGCAATAGGTATGAAAAGAATAACAAGTTTCGCCAAAAGGAAAATATTTTGTCATTTTATTGAAAAATAACATAAAAACGAAAAGGGATTATATTTACACTCATAAACGAGATAGAAAAAATACTCAGTAAAGGCATGTGCCAGTTTTTTTACTCCACATTCGCATGCTTACGCACTGTATAGGTGTATTACGAGAAAGTGTGTGTTGAAGGTTTTTATAGCCTATAACTTGACAACGTACACAAAAGCGTATAGTTACGTAAACAGAGTAATACCAATATCCCGTTGTAAACCTTCTTCTCCTACATCGATAACTTATATAACCCCAAAGATCCTGATATTAAAATTATATTTTTCATGTATTGTCATTTTTTCTTGTATCAAACAGCGGGGCAGGTGTTTTCATGATAGTAAAGGTACTTCACATTGTTTTTGTACCCTTCACGTTTATACACTAATTATTAAACAATGTATCAAAAAAATCACGTGGTGTTGTAAATTTAGTGTAGTTTGCATGTAACTTTTTGAAGCTGCTGAAATAACAATATTATCTGCGTATGCGGCTATTGCTGTTGTTCCAGAAGTCGGCAGAAGTCGGAAGAGTAAATATTATAAAGGAGAGGTACAAGAATAGAACCCTTTGGAACTCCTGCAAGAGTTTTGTAATAAGCAGACCTTGCATTACTTTGAAAGCGCTTGTTATTGGTAGCAATTTTTGTCATCTATAATTTTCCTTCGTCCGTCCGTCTGTCACACCAAGATGTCAGAAACTACAACGGTACTGAAACTATACGACACACGGTTTTTGGATTCGTAATCTACAAAAAAAATTCGTGGGCTTAAATTGGGTTTGAAGTTCCGGTTTTGATTGGATGTAGCCCAAAACCGGAAGTCAAAAAATCAAAGTCAGAGATTACACGAGTAGCAAAAAACGGTTTTCGGATGCGTAATCTGCATATAACGTTAGTAAGCCTGGATTGGATTTGAAGTTCTGGTTCAGACCGGAAGTGGCCCAAAACTGGAAGTCAAGAAATAAAAGTTGAAATTTAGAAACGAAATAGCGTCATTCGATTCCTCTTAAAGAGTAGATACAGATATCACTAATGGTTTTTGCCTTAAATCAAGGATAAGCCTTTTTAAACAAATCCACCAGCCATAAGACGCGTCATCACATAAAAAAGATTTTTTTAAATTATTTAATTTAGTTTATACAATTTAAAATACAGTTTAATAATAATAATAAACAACGGAGAAGTATTCAAACATCGAAATTGACTTTAGGAAACAAAGACTGAAATTCTTTGTTATCTTAGTAGGTTATCACAAGATCGATTGCTAAGAAGATTGTAGACTGTGTAACCGCACTTAAAACCTCAACACCATGGCTTCAGGAAATTCGTAAGGACCTCGAACGTGCAAACATAAGTTCAACCGATATCGTAGAAAGAGACACGTTTCGATTCAAAGTAAATAAGTGGGAAGTTTCACCTGAGCAACCACAGGAAAAACTAGTCAGGCCAAAATGGTCAGAAGAACGTAAACAAGCTTTAAGAATGAAAGTCTATTGGAAGAACAGGAAGAACCCAAAGAAAAGTTAATTGAGCTATTTGCTTAACGTCTTCCATTATTGGGAGAATTCGCTAATAATATTAATAATAATAATAAATTACTAATCATAATAGTCTAAAAAATTACTACGTTCAAAGAAGTTAATTTTTTATTAGGTTATCAAGATTTTATTGTTGTTGTTTAGGTAAACAGTCGAAAGGCTGGTTTGAACCTCTAGACCAAAGGCTTTACTGAGTAAAACGAGAAATGAGATGGTTTACCGAGCCTTCCTCGCCGAGTGGAAAAGTATGTTTATCAGCATGCCAAGCCCTCCGAAAAGCATCCACCCTGCAAACGACACATTCACTTCACTCTTTTTATATTTTAGGTCTAACGGGTTTAACATTTCATAAGGAACTAAAAAAATGGATAGCCAAAACAGGTAGAGAGAAAATAGCAAAAATGGTTAGCAATATTCAAATGTAGATGCAATTAAAGAGACAGAAGGAAAATAAAATAATATATATTTTTTACTTTTTATTGTTTTTTTATTTTTTGTTTTTAAATGTAATAATAAATTTTAAGTTTTATTAAAATATCTTTATTTTATTAAAAATAGTGTAAGTTTAATAATTATTAAAATGTAGTGTATAATTATATTGATAAAATCGTAATCTTAGTAAATAGCAAAGTATTGGTTAAGTTAGTGTAGTAAGTAAATATAGCTGGTTTTGAATGCTACTGCTAATAGTTAATACTTTAGATTTTTTGATATTTATTTAAAAGTTTCCAACCAATTCGAGTAAATGGTTTTGTCCATAGTTGGATGGGATAATTTCCACCACCTCTAGCGTAATAGGATAGTAGTTTACCATAAGAAATTTTGTATTATCGAAATTTATTTCTTATGTAATGTGTATATTATGGGAATAAATTATTATTATTAGTCGTAAAGCTCCCGAAGTGGAAGACGCTAAGTAAATCTGGTTTGTTTTTGGGATTTTTTGTCCTTTTTATCCGCCCACCAGTTTTTCATTCTTTGTGAGAATTCAGCCTTTCTCTGTTCACTCCACTTTGTTCCGGTTCTTGGAGCTTTTGTCTCTGGTTTAACCTCCCATTTTTTAACTTTTGTTCTAAAATTGTCTCTTATGAGAATTTCTTCTTTGGTGATTTTGGCCAATTCTAAATCTTTTTTACACTTTCTATCCATTCCCCCCCATTAACAAGTGATGATACATATTTTACTATTATTATTATTATTCACCACAGAGTCTGGTTGTATAATGAAATTCATTACTTTCAGAGGAGATAACCCTGATTAGTGTCTTTTATACCTCTACCTCTTCTGTTCTTAAATGATTCAATCATATAATTGGCTGACCATGTGATAAGAAACAGAATTATATTTTGTAGCCCTGGAACTAGCAGATGGAATGCAAATAATTTAACACTCCACTTGCCTCTTATAGGCATTGTTATTAGCAACAGACACAAAACAATTCGGGCAAGGAAACACAATTTACTGCTCCAATAATTTTAGGTTCAAAATTATTCATATTGAAATAAATATAATAGTCAGTTATATTATTTTAGAACAAGTATATTCCCTAAAAGGAGACAGAAATAATATTTTATGTGACATAAGACAAGATTGTTTACTTAATCACCGTTTAATTATTTTTAAGTAGGCGAACATCATTACCATATTTCCAACATTATATTTTTTTGTACGTAAGGTAACAAAATAACTAATGCGTAAATTATTGACTTTTTGAATAATTTATTTAAAAACAAATTTATTTAAAGTAATTTCCTAAACTGCGTAGTTCTTTTGCTGCTACTGTTTTAATCTTAAACGTGTTTCGTTTAAATACAATATACAATAAAAAAAACTACGAATTATTTTTCAAAACAATGAATTTTACGTAATATTTTATTTTTTTTTTTGTATAGCTTTTAAAGGCGTTAAATAACCATGAGTCGTTCATGTTAACACATCTACTAACGAGAAAAAAGATTTCATTATTTTAGTTTATTACTCAAATTCAACTAATTTACTTTCTTTTTACTTTCTCTTACCTATATGAATATATAGAAAGGAAAGTATTGTTTTCATGTTGATTTTTCGAAATCGAGTTTTCACCGGATCTACACGTTTTCAGGCCCCCTGAACCCAAAAAAACATGTTTTTAGCGATTGGTGTGTGTGTGTGTGTGTGTGTGTGTGTGCGCGTGTGTGTGTGTGTGGGTGTGTGTGTATGTGTGTATACAAAATATCTCAAGAACGGAACATCGTACGAACTTGAAACTTAAGTTACATACCACTATCGGACCTGACATGATCATTTTCATCAAAATTGGTCAACCAGAAGTAGTAGTTTATTCGTGTAATTTTCACTTTTTTGCGATTTTCTCAAAAACTGGTCCTTCTATTGGTTATAAAATCGCCTGGTTTACTAAATTTTTTATGCTCTACAAGATAGGGTAGGCGCCATGTCTGCTAAAATTCTTGGTGAGGCTGTTTTCACTTAAAAAAATTGTTTTTTTAAGATTACGGCTTAATATGCATTTTAGCGCAAAAATGTGTATAATAAAAGTCGTAGAGAATTTTAAATCCTGCAAATTTTATTTCAAACATTTTTTTGTATAACGCTTAGTTTAGCGGTAATTAGCAATTTTCTGTTTATTTCTCAAGAAAAATTGCGAAAAATCGATTTTGTTAAGATTTCGGCCTTAGTATGCATTTTATGACAAAAGTGTAGTCTATATAATCAAATTGATAAGTAATTAAAAGATCTACAACTTA
Organism: Catonia carolina; assembly: GCA_035578175.1. Classification (NCBI taxonomy): domain Eukaryota; kingdom Metazoa; phylum Arthropoda; class Insecta; order Hemiptera; family Achilidae; genus Catonia; species Catonia carolina. Next base: position 42,858,737 of record JAQMRL010000006.1, on the reverse strand, counting down.
TATTTTGAGCATTTTTCTTAACAGAGCCTAGTTTAGCGTGAAAAGTGATTTTCCTTATTTTTAAGCCTAACTGAGGTAGATTTCCATTTTGCGTCTTTCATTCATGATTAAAATTAGGTTATATTTTTTGCGGTTAGTTTTTTGTTTATTTCTAATGTTTTATTACTAATATTAGGTTTATAGTTAATTATTTGCATTGGCAAGAGAAAGTTGTGTGAGTGTTTCACACAAGATTTTTATTTTCTGTGACTAACCGAAACAGATAAAACTGTTAATACCAAACAAGTGAAATAAAAAAAAAGCTACTACAAAAAAAAATGCAAAACCACTTATCAAATTGTGTTGTTTAGGTCATCAGCCGAAAGGCTGGTTTGAACCCCTGCAGTCTAGAGGTTTAAACCACCCTTCGGCTGACGACCTAAACAACTTAGTTATAATTTTCTATCGATAAACAAGATCTTCAAATTAATACATTATACAATTTTTGCAAATAGCTATATACTTACTACAATGAACATCTCTGACATAAAGTAATTTAAAGAACAATAAAAAATTAAAAAAAAAGTTAATGAGCAAAATAAATCGTGACAACTTAGGATTTTGTTATACAGTATATACCTTATAACGACTCTTTGTTTCTGAAAAATAAATAAATAAAAGTCTAATAATAAATAAAATAAATAACGTACTGCCGGAAAATCTATTTGAATAATTACGATGCACTTAACAAGTAATTTGTTGTTTAATACCTGCAAAGTGTCTACACTAAAATATCTATTGTTTTAAAAGACAAGTTTAAGCAAGAAATTTACTAGTACTTTAATACAACTGAAATGTTTGTTAATTAAAGTCGTATTAGGTAAAATAATACACTATAATAAAATTTAAAATGTTTTAATGTATGACAATAGGTTATATTTAAAGAGTTTTTTTTTGTAACAATATTTAATTTTTTTATGAAAAAACCAGTTGTTCAAGGTCTAAGTTCGCTTAGAAAGATCATTACTAATTTCTTGTATCATAATCTATTAAATGATGCAACTACATAAATGATACTAGTTTTTTCGTTTTTGTTAATTGTTCTTGACACTTAACTTTCTACCTCATATTTAAAAAATTTGTACCTTCGGGGTTTCATCTGTTTTATACTTCTACTCTATTTATACTCTGTTTATACTTCTTTTTTGTAATATTTTATTGAATAGCTAGCATCTGTTATACTAAGTGCCGAATCAATAGACACTTTTTGGTATACAAACGTACATTCGCACTCACTACTAGCCGTATCTGTATTCACATTAGCATAATGTAAAGGAGCTCCATCATGCTGGAAAAAAACGTTCTGCATCTCCACCTGAGAAAGATGAGGAACTATGAGATTAGTTAAAATTGATGCGTATCTGTCTCTAGTAAATTTCTGATGCGATATGTCATACGATAAAATACCATCACAGTGGTTTTATCCAAAAGATTATTGTCATTTTTGTTATTATTTTCTTATTCCGCCATTTTGTTTTGATTAATCATAAGCAAATGAAACTCGAGGGTACTTTTTTACATATCTATTTATTATAATTATAAAATTTCCAGTCTGTAGAGTGTGCGATACGTCCGGCATATTAATTCAAAAATAGCCATCTCTTCGTGGGACACCCGGTACTTCAAATATATAATGAGTCATTAAAAAATTATATGCCCATAACAAGCAGGTGAAGTGTTAAATTATTCGCACTCTATCTGCTAGTTCCAGGGCTACAAAAATTAGTTCTGTTTCTTTTTACACAGTCAATCAATCATATAACTTAAAATCATATCATGTCCTATATTTCACAGGAGTCTCCTAGACCAATTAACAAAAAATAAAAATCTGGTGTGAAACACTCACACAACTTTCTCTTGCCAATGCAAATAATTTACAATATAATTTAACATTAGTAATAAAATATTAGAAATAAACAAAAAACTAACCTCAATAAACATAACCTTATTTTAATCATGAGTGAAACACTCAAAATGACAATCGAACTCAGTTTGGCTTAAAAATACGGAAAATCACGCTTTCACGCTAAACTAGGCTCTGTAGAGAAAAATGTTCTAAACAAAAGTTGTAGATCTTTTAATTTTCTATAAATTTATTTTTATACACTTTTGTCGTAAAATGCATACTAAGACCGAAATGTTAAAAAAATCGATTTTTCTCACGTTTTCGAGAAAAAAAACAGAAAATCGCAAATTACCGCTAAACTAAGCGTTATACAAAAAAATGTTTGAAACAGAAGTTGTAGGTTTTTAAATTCTCTACAACTTTTATTATATAAGTTTTTGCGCTAAAATTTATATTAAAGCCGTAATCTTAAAAAAACAACGTTTTTACGTGAAAACAGCCTCACCGAGAATTTCAGCAAACATGGCGCCTACCCTATCTTGTAGAGAATAAAAAATTGAGAAAAATAGGCGATTTTAAAAAAAATCGTAGGACCAGTTTTTGAGAAAATCGCAAAAAACTGAAAAATTATACGAATAAACTACTACTTCCGGTTGACCGATTTTGATGAAAATGTCCGTGTCGCGTCCGGTAGTGGTATGTAACTTAAGTTTCAAGTTTCAAGTTCGTACGATGTTCCGTTCTTGAGATATTCTGTTCACACACACACACACACACACACACAGACACACACACACACCAATCGCTAAAAACATGTTTTTTGGGTTCAGGGGGTCTGAAAACGAATAGATCCGGTGAAAACTCGATTTCGAAAAATCGACATGAAAACAATACTTTCCTTCCTATATATTCATACAGGCAAGAGAAAGTAAAAATTAGTTTTGTCACATAAAACGGATATTGCGTTATCACAAATAAAAGCTTGTTTGGTATCACTTTTTTATACGTTTCGTATGTGAAGATTTAGCAAATCCCCAAGGTTGAACTTCATATATACAGACTGATTTTTAAAAAGAACTAAAAATTTGTAAAACACCTCAGAATTAACAAAAATGTTACTACATAATAAAATCATTATATTTTAAATAAATATATCCTCCGTTGAAATTCACAATTGTTTTTATTTGTTTTAGGTAAGTTTCAAGTCTATGAAGAAAAATGGATGTATCGTAAGTTATTTTAATGTTAATAAACAAATAAAACTTTATAATTCTAGTGTGAGATATAGAGAAATAACTTGTGTGAGTGTTAATCGTACAAGTAGCTCATGAAAAATACGATCCGGCAACACTGCCGCCAATACCATCAACCTTGGAACTCACAATGATATGACGTATATTTTTTCATCAGTCTCGCGATTGGTTTTATGCAGTTTTCCAAGTTGTTCAATCTTGCGCAAGTCGTTTTATATCTACATACTGTAACATCCCAAATATTTTTACTTTCTCTTGCCTAGGAAAGTATTGTTTTCATGTTGATTTTTCGGAATCGAGTTTTCACCGGATCTATACGTTTTCAGACCCCCTGAACCCAAAAAAAACATGTTTTTAGCGATTGGTCTGTGTGTGTGCGCGCGCGCGCGCGCGCGCGCGCGCGCGCGCGTGTGTGTGTGTGTGTGTGTGTGTGTGTGTGTGTGTGTCTGAACAGAATATCAAAAGAACAGAACATCGTACGAACTTGAACCACTACCACTACCGGTACCACTACCGGACCCGACACGAACATTTTCATCAAAATCTGTCTACCGGAAATAGTAGTTTATTCGTGTAATTTTTCACTTTTTTGCGATTTTCTCAAAAACTTGTCCTACAATTTTTTTAAAAATCGCCTCAATTACTTAATTTTTTATTCTCTACAAGGTAGGTTAGGCGCCATGTTTGCTGAAATTCTCGGTGAGGGTATTTTCACGTAAAAAAATTGTTTGTTTAAGATTACAGCTTTAATATGCATTTTAGCGCAAAACTTAATATCAAAAGTGTAGAGAATTTAAAATTCTACAACTTTAATTCAAACATTTTTTTGTATAACGCTTAGTTTTGCAGTAATTAGCAATTTTATGCTTTTTCTCACGAAAACGTGTGAAAAATCGATTTTTTTAAGATTTCGGCCTTAGAATGCATTTTACGACAAAAGTGTATATAATTAAATTTATAGATTAACTACTACTTCAAGTTGACCGAATTTGATAAAAAAAATTCATATCAAGTCCTCTTATACCTACCTAACTTAAGTTCCAATTTTCAACTTCATACGTTATTCCGTTCTTGAGATATTTTGTTCATATACTCACAGACCAATCGCTAAAAATATGTTTTTTGGGTTTAGGGGGTCTGAAAACGTGTATATCCGGTTAAAACTGAATTTTGAAAAATCGACATGAAAACAATACAATCGTTCCTTATGTATTCAAACAGGACAAGAGAAAGTTAAAAGAATCAATGGTAAAACGCACAACACACTTTTTTTCAAAAAGAAAAAAAATCAATGTCCGTTCAATAAGATGGTGAAATAATATTTTTAGAGATAACTGGTGAATGAATAAACGGTAAATATAACAGCGATAGAGAGTGACAGCAGCGAGTGTTATTAAAACAGTTCATAACTTTTAAAAATAAATAAAGTAAAATAAACAACTAGTAAACTAGTTTTCACTAGTATTCCAGAATTTAAATTTAAGTTTTTTTCCTCGGTATATTGTGAATGTAATATCAATAGACGGATGACCATTGCCAAATTGCTACATAAATTTATAAAATAGCAACTATTAAACGACATTATTTTGAACTAGTATTATATTCATGACAAATTACTTTTAAGTACTCCTAAAAACAATTTCAAAAGTTATGGGATAATGTGCCAAAAAGAGTTTACCAAAAAATTAGTTAACCATATCCTCATCTGCCTGTTGCAGCAACAAAGATCTTAATCAAAGTTTTTTAAGTCAAAATTACTCATAATATCTGGTAAACAAATTTATTAAAATAAATTAGGCATGACTTGCAGGGTAGACTAACGTATTATCGCATGATGATTGTACTAGAAAGGTGAGCGGCGAAGTTGGAAGGGATGGACCAACAGCATTTTATTTCGAATTGTACTACATATTTTAAAAAATTAAATAAATTTTTCATAAATTTATTTAAAGTCGCAACAGCAGCTCGATTATTGGTGAATACCCACGGGGTAAAGTCGTCACCGCGTTCAGCTGTTTTAACAGATGATTTTCGAAGACGAAGGTTCCTGGTTTAAATCCTAGTAAAATTAGTTATTTTTAAACGTATTTTAATACTAGACAGTGGTTACCGGTGTGTGATGGTTGAGGTTCAATTAATTATACTCTCTTATGAATCGTCGACCTGAGTCTGTACAAGATTACACCACATTTTTCATGTTACATCATTCTCATCTCATTGGGTCATGCGATTGTTCAATGTTCTGAATTGAACAGATCGCAACGTACACACATTAGGGATAAATAAATTAGCGACTATGGTAGGTTATGGAACTGTGAGAACATTTGAAAATTTTCCAGACCTTAGCCGGGAATCGAACTAACATCACTACTATTGCGCTACGGAGGTGGCCTAAATTAAATTGCATCAGAGATAACGTCACAAATTTGACGAACAAAATGACTTGAAAAGTAATTACGAAACAAAATTTTTATGTTCAATATTTATGCATTGTTCCATGTACACAAATTACAGTTTATTGCATTAAATTCAAAAAAATTAAATAATATTTAAGTAAATTATTGAAATATGAACCACGTTTTATAGTAGGTACTGTAGTAACCCAATGTTTTCTTATTAATTTTTAGATGGGCTATATTTTAAAGTAAGGGGTTTGATTTCGAGGGTGAATAGCAGACATTGATTCCCGAAATGATAACATGGGTGTACTTCGGCCAAACATTTGAAATTATTTTTAAATTAAAGGAAATATTCCGACTTTGATTTCTTGACTTCCGGTTTTGGGCCACTTTCGGTTGAAATTAAAACTTCAACCCAATCCAGACCAACGAACGTTTTGTGTATATTACGAATCCGAAAACCGTTTTTTGGTATCTTTTATAATTTCTGACTTTGTTTTTTTGACTTCCGGACGAAACTGGAACTTTAAACGCAATTTAAGCCCACTAACTTTTAGTGTAGATTACGAATCCGAAAAACATTTTTTGCTCTTATACTTTCTGTTTTTGATTTTTGACTTCCGGACGAAACCAGAACTTTAAACGTAATTTAAGCCCACTTACTTTTTGTGTAGATTACGAATCCAAAAACCGTTTGTTGCTATCTTTTATAATTTCTGACTTTGATTTTTTGACTTCCGGACGAAACCAGAACTTTAAACCCAATTTAAGCCGACTAACTTTTAGTACAGATTACGAAACCGAAAACAGTTTTTTGCTTCTCTTATAGTTTACGACTTTGATTTGTTGACTTTCGGACGAAACCGGAACTTTAAACGCAATTTAAGCCCACTAACTTTTAGTGTATATTACGAATCCGAAAACCATTTTTTGCTCTTATACTTTCTGTTTTTGATTTTCTGACTTCCGGACGAAACCAGAACTTTAAACACAAGTTAAGCCCACTAACTTTTTCTGTAGATTACGAATCCGAAAACCGTTTGACAATTTTAAAAATTGCCACCCATAAAATTTAAGACAAATGAATAAATGCAGGAAAGAACAGGGTTTAATTTGCTGTAGGGTTAAACATTTTCTGTTTGGTCGTTTTTGAAATACAGCTCTTCAAATACAATGGAGTTCTTTCGTGGCTTGCACTATAGAAAATTTACCAAACAATTTAGAAACAGAAGGAAGTATTATTCATAGATATAATTCAATAAAGTAATAATTTGAACAATAATAAATTCTAAATAATGTTGGGGGTATAAGTCTAGTTAGACGCAAACCCTAATTATAAAATTATATAGATAATTCCACACCCAATGTCCTTACCATTCAATACAGTAATTCTTTCACAAATAAAATATCGTTCACAAATTTGAATAATAAATAATTTTAAGGTTAAATTACTTATTACGATTATTTATTACAGGAAGAATTATATTAGGGTTTAAAAACTATTCTTACAGTTTGTTTTTCAATGTAATTTAGATTATGAACAGAAACTATTAAGTACTAACTTTAATATAAGTGCAAGGTCAATTAGGTATGAAAAATATTATAATACCTACAAGATAATCCTTTAATCTATTTATAATCTAATAAATATTTATTATAGCTATAAAATTTATAAGTAATAAATTTTTATTCACCAATTATCTAGTGTTTAATATAGTAAATTTTAAGCGGGTGAATTTTAACAACTAATAAAATCTTATCTAGTGTATTTACCATTCACAAAACTATTGCACGTTCGAACCAATGACTCTAATAAAACATAAAAGGTAAAAGTATATCAAATTAAAAGAAATATAGAATTAATTAACTCAAATCAAAACATGATTTTTTTTAAATTTTTATGTAGTGTATAAATATCCGTGAAATTGTAAGACCTTGAATCTGATCTCCAAAAGTTCTTGCAAATTAATTGAAGTATCCTATAATTTAGAATTTGTCCATAACAGGCAGGTGGAGTTCTAAATTATTTGGACTCGATCTGCTATTTCCAGGGCTACAAAAAAATAGTTCTGTTTCTTATCACATGATCAGCCAATTATATGACTGAAGCATTTAAGAACAGAAGAGGTAGAGGTGTAAAAGAAACATAATGTTTTAGGTGCAGGGCTTGTTCGATGTCATCATACATTTTTATATTCTTTTTTACTTTCGCTTAATATATATGAGTATATAGGAAAGAAAGTATTGTTTTCATGTCGATTTTTCGAAATCGAGTTTTCACCGGATCTACACGTTTTCAGACCCCTGAACCCAACAAACATGTTTTTAGCGATTGGTCTGTGTGTGTGTGTGTGTGTGTGTGTGTGTGTGTGTGTGTGTGCGCACGCGCGCGTGTGAAAATAATATCTCAAGAACTGAACATCGTACAAACTTAAAACTTCAGCTCCAAATTAAAATTACCCTCCAAATTTCAGTTTTCTAGCTATTGTACAAGTATCAGAATTAGTGATGATAATCACTCATTGATAATCAGAGTGATGCAGACAGTCAGTCAATGAGGACTTTCTCTTATATATATACGTATATAATCAGAGTGAGTCAGTCAGTCAGTGAGGACTTTGCCATTTATATATATATAATCAGAGTGAGTGAGCCAGTCAGTCAGTCAGTCAGTGAGGACTTCCCATTTATATTGTAATCAGAGTGAGTGAGTGAGTCAGTCAGTGAGGAATTTCCAAGTTATATAAATATAATCAGAGTGAGTGAATCAGTCAGTCAGTGAGGAATTTCCCATTTATATGCCGGCAGCGTTGGCGATGTTGGTAACGTTCTCGCCTCTTATCACGCGGTCTTGGGTTCGAATCCCACTCGGGTATGGCATTTTTTCATACGTTACAAAAAATTCATTTCATCCTTCACCGTCTGCATTAGCAGCAATTTAAAAAACAGTCGGACGTTAAACCAAAAAAAAAAATAAAAAATAAAATCCCATTTATATATATATATATATATACATATAATCAGAGTGAGTGAAACAGTCAGTCAGTGAGGACTTTCCCATTTATATATAGACTACTGATTGTTCGTGACTGTTCAAATCATCCCCATACATGAGGGAAATAACAAAAAATTAATCAAACTATAAAAAGGTGTCGTTAATAATTAAAAATTATTTTAATAATTAATGTCTACAGGTAGATTACATAAAAATTATTTCTATTAACTCTTTGTAATTAAATAGAGTGCTTTAGAAATTCTGTCTAGGTGTATTACAATATAAATGTATGTACATAAATTATTAATCCGTGCACATGTAATCTGATAATGTATAAATGTATTACTTGTTATTATATTTTCATCAGAAAAACACCAATAAAAAATAGATAAAAACAAAAAATAAATTTAAAATGTCATTAAATTGTTTTTTAGCTTACTTAAAAACTAATAATATTTCTTATACAGATATTTATAGTATATTATATAGTCTTAGATAAAATAAAGATAAATAATTATTATTTTATAATTTATAATTAAAAATGACACCTTACAGGATGTAGTTAAAAGTATGACGGAAATATATTTTAAGTTATGAATCATTACTATATTTTCAACAGAAAAAATTTAAGTTTTTAAAGTCGAAATTCGTTTTATTTGAAAATCAATCAGTAAATTCTTAAGCTTCTTTTTGAGAATTTTTCATAATATGAAATTCATGAATTCTAACAGGATATCCATTAGTGTTTCTTAATATTTGGCTAGCAGATGATCGTCACAGTAAATCGCTTAGAATTCCAGAAAACTTAAGAGAACAGGGCAAGAAAAAGATTTTTTTAAATTTTTTAAATGAAAATTCAACTCTTTCTGAACAGTTTAATATATAACTTATGGGTATAGGAAGCAAAATTATATTTATTTTTTATTTTTTTATTTACTACTACACCAGAAATTTCACCAATCTTCGAGGAGCCCATCAAAGAAAACGAACACTGCATTATCGGTATAACTTATGAACCAAATAAGATAATAATTGTTAAATTTTTTTAAATTGTACAATAATTTCTGTTTTCTAAGTTGGCAATGCCATCTGCTTGCTAGAGTTCTAAAATATAGTGTTTCCATATAGTTCTAAAATATAGTAAAGTATAGTGTTTTTTTGCGTTTCCCGAAAATTGCATTTTTTGGCAAGTTAGGAACATTTTCTCAGAAACTGATCAATTTAAATGAAACTTTGCCAGCAAGTTTTTAAAATAGCTTTACAGGTTAGGAGTTTTTTCAAAGTCATAAAACAACTTTTAATGCCTTTTTTTAAAGGTAGAAGACGATTTTTTTTTAAATTTCATTCTACGTTGAGGAAAATTTTTTTCTCTCAGGATCTATTGACGATATTTGTGTGAAAAAAAACTCCTAGAGTGTAAAACATACTAATTAACCGTGGTAAAAATTTGACAATGATAGACCTAACAGTTTTTGAGAAAATGTTCCAAACGTTAACGTGTAAAGGTATAGGGATGCCCTCTCCCCTTAACAAATTTGAGTAACTTTTGATAGTATACACTTGTCGGGAAAGCAAAATCCAATTCAAGTTATATGAATAATATATATTGTCTAAACTTTTCGTCTCATTACCAGTTGTCTTTCCGAATTAAAGAGCAAACTACCACTTGAGTTACATAGGAGCGTCGATTATCCGAACGCTAGTCATCCGAACCACCATTTGTTAAGCTGTTTCCTTTTTTACTTTGTCTTGCGTATATGAATATATAGGAAAAAAAGTATTGTTTTCATGTCGATTTTTCGAAATCGATTTTTCACCGGATCTACACGTTTTCAGGCTCCCTGAACCCAAAAAACATGTTTTTAGCGATTGGTCTGTGTGTGTGTGAACAGAATATCTCAAGAACGGAACATCGTACAAACTTGAAATTTAGAACTTAAGCTACATACTACTACCGGACGCGACACGAACATTTTCATCAAAATCGGTCAACCCCAAGTAGTAGTTTATTCGTGTAATTTTTCACTGTTTTGCGATTTTCTCAAAAACTGGTCCAACGATTTTTTTTAAAAATCACCTGGTTTATTCAATTTTTTATTCTCTACAAGATAGGGTAGGCGCCATGTTGGCTGAAATTCTCGGTGAGACGTTTTTTACGTAAAGAAATTGTTTTTTTTTAAGATTGCGGCGTTAATATGCATTTTAGCGCAAAATGTAAATTAAAATTGTAGAAAATTTAAAATTCTACAACTTTTATTTCAAACATTTTTTTGTATAACCCCTAGTTTAGCAGTAATCAGCGATTTTCTGTTTTTTTTTCTCACGAAAACGTGTGAAAAATCGATTTTTTTAAGATTTCGGCCTTAGAATGCATTTTACGACAAAAATGTATTTAATTAATTTTATAGGAAATTAAAAGATCTACAACTTTGATTTATAGAATTTTTCTCTACAGAGCCTAGTTTAGCGTGAAAGAGTGATTTTCCGTATTTTTAAGCCACACTGAGGTCGATTTTCATTTTGCGTCTTTCAGTCATGATTAAAATACGGTTATATTTTTAGAGGTTAGTTTTTTGTTTATTTCTAATGTTTTATTAATAATGTTAGGTTTATTGTTAATTATTTGCATAGGCAAGAGAAAGTTGTGTGAGTGTTTCACACCAGATTATTTCTGTATGAGCGTTTTCCAATTCAGTCGTTTGTCTAGCGAAATCTGCTTTAAGTATTTGTGTGTTATTTATGTAAACTGGTGGGTAAAAATAAGCAGGCGAAATTGGTAGTTTTTACTTTCTCTTGCCTATATGAATATATAGGAAGGAAAGTATTGTTTTCATGTCGATTTTTCGAAATCGAGTTTTCACCGGATCTATACGTTTTCAGACCCCCTGAACCCAAAAAACATGTTTTTAGCGATTGGTCTGTGTGTGTGTGTGTGTGTCTGGGTGTGAACAGAATATCTCAAGAACGGAACATCGTACGAACTTGAAACTTGAAACTTAAGTTACATACCACTACCGGACGCGACACGAACATTTTCATCAAAATCGGTCAACCGGAAGTAGTAGTTTATTCGTATAATTTTTCACTTTTTTGTGATTTTCTCAAAAACTGGTCCTACAATTTTTTTTAAAATCGCCTATTTTACTCAATTTTTTATTCTCTACAAGATAGGGTAGGCGCCATGATTGCTGAAATTCTCGGTGAGGCTGTTTTCACGTAAAAACGTTGTTTTTTTTAAGATTACGGCTTTAATATAAATTTTAGCGCAAAAACTTATATAATAAAAGTTGTAGAGAATTTAAAAACCTACAACTTTTATTTCAAACATTTTTTTGTATAATGCTTAGTTTAGCGGTAATTTGCGATTTTCTGTTTTTTTTTCTCACGAAAACGTGAGAAAAATCGATTTTTTTAACATTTCGGTCTTAGTATGCATTTTACGACAAAAGTATATATAATTAAATTTATAGAAAATTAAAAGATCTACAACTTTTGTTTAGAGCATTTTTCTCTACAGAGCCTAGTTTAGCGTGAAAGCGTGATTTTCCGTATTTTTAAGCCAAACTGAGTTCGATTGTCATTTTGCGTCATTCACTCATGATTAAAATAAGGTTATGTTTTTGAGGTTAGTTTTTGTTCATTTCTAATGTTTTAATACTAATGTTAGGTTTGTTGTTAATTATTTGCATTGGCAAGAGAAAGTTGTGTGAGTGTTTCACACCAGATTTTTTCAAGGTAGTTTAATGTTTATAATTTTTTTATTCCTAATTTGTGTACGTTGCAATCTTTTCAATTCAGAAAAATGAGCAACCCCATGACCCAATGAGATGAGGATGATGTGTATGACGTGTAAATGAGGTGTATTCTTCTACAGACCCAGCCCGACCATTCCTGAGAGAGTATGGTTAATTGAGAGTATGTTCATAATGAATTGATCTTGTATGACATTTAACTTGGAACACATTTCTTACAATTTAAAAATAAAATGATACGTAGTCATTTTTTGTGGAAATTTCCTTTTCAATTTAAAAAAAAATCACCCTAAAAATTATTTTATTCAATTTCATTTATATCACTTTAAGGACAATTTAATTACGCAAAAATTACGAAAAATCATTTATGTATTGTAAAAAATAAAAATACTGCGATAAAAGTTTTAAAAATTAAATTTTTAGTTTTTTTATTCAATATGAATCAATTACATTCATAAAAACCTAAGCATATATTTTTTCTATTTACATTTCTTACTGATTATTTTTATACGTTGTTTTAAAAATTGAGTGAAAATGAAAATTCTATGAATTTTTTAATCGACGTACTAATAAAAGGACGACGCCGGCATTTTTTTGTACAACTGCTGACGTCCTAATAATAGGACGCTGGCATTTTAAGGGTTAAGAAATAAATCAATCAAATTTAAATACAATATTACCTAATTATTTTACTGAACGGTAGATGATTTTACTGAACCCCACGAGAAAACAATTTATAACTAATTACCTACTAGATTATTTTTAATTTTATAGTACATTAAATCAGATAATAATATAAGTAACGGTTTCGTGAATAAAAGTATTTACTTACTTCATTAAATAATAAAATATGCCTTGAACCTGACCGGAATTTAAGGATCGTGATACATTCAAGGTTTTCAAGATAGATTAGATTGGACTATGAAGAAAATGTAATAATAACAGTAATATAAAATATCTAATAAGGCACCTGTCAAATTAATAACCTTATTTAAATGTTTGGGCGTTTCAATTCTTATAAGTACACTGCACCCTCAATGTTCGAGATTAATTGGGCCCATGAAAAGCATCTTGAAAATCGAAATCATGAACATCGAGATCCATTTTCAGTGTAAAATTTCTAATCGGTTCCATGTGAGTGAAAAATGCGTGGTTTTTAAAGAGATAAACAAGGCGTTTCGGCTTATTTTCAATAAAAAAACTGTGTTGTAGAAAAATTTAGTTTTTAAAAAAAGATATACAAAATATTATTAACTATCTTGATTCAAATGTAAAATGTTCTTTGCAATCGAAAAATATTCCCCTATTGAATTTTGTTGTTATTTGAGAATTTTATAAAACATTCAAAGTTGTTTCTTTATGTACATTTTATTCCTTCTGGGCTGCAAATTGTGTCCTTGATGTTGATGGTGAAACCTTGATGAGTGGTAATGATGTTATTTCTTTTCGGCTTAAAAAAATTCAAAATCGTTGTTCGTTTTGCTTTGGTTAGAAGTTCTTTAACTTTTAGTTTGTAAGGATGTCTCGTCACCCATATTTCTCATTACTTTTCCAAATTACCGGCAAAGTGTGTTTTGGTACGTTTTTTAAAGCTGTTGGATTTCTTGTTCAAGATCCCAGTACAAATCACGAACACCGAGTGTTAATCTCGAAAATTGAATTTTTTGTGTACAAATACAAAATCTCGAACGGTCGAAACCTCGAACATAGGAGGCCACGAACATCGAGGGTCGAGTGTAGTACTAATTAAAACTAGAACGTTCAGAAAAAAATTAAAACTTTTTTTATTAAATAATAAGCTCTATTGCAAACTATATAACTAAATGTTCATATCATCGTAAGAATGGAATGTTACTGTCTTCACTTTTTAAAAAAGACGAAATAATCTGGTAGTTACATTCGACTGATAAACTAAAAGTCCCGGGTTTAATTTTTTACAATAAATATACTTTCATATTTTTTTGTTTTACTGTTTTAAGTCAACGGCCGGAATTGACTTTTTCTAATCCCTAATGTAAGTTCTTGCTCATAACAGGCAGGTGGAGTGTTAGATTATTTCCACTCGATCTGCTCGTTCCAGGGCTACAAAAAATTATTTCTTATCACATAGTCAGTCAAATATATGACTGAATCATTTAAGAATAGAAGAGGTAGAGGTGTAAAAGAGACAATTCAGAGTTATCTTTTCTGAGAATAATGAATTTCATTGTACAGCCAGACTCTGTGATGAATGAAGTGAATATGTCATTTCCAGGGTTGCTTTTCAGAGAGCTGGGCATGCTGACAAGCATTCTTTTCCACTCAGTGAGGAAGGCAATGGTAAACTACCTCACTTCTCGTTTTAATTAGTAAAATCTCTAGAGGTTCAAACCAACCTTTCGCATGGCCTAAAGAACAACAAGTATTTAATAAAAATTGTTTTTGGTGTTGTTTAGGTCATCAGACGAAAGGCTGGTTTAAACCTGTAGAGGCTTTACTAAACGAAACGAGGACTAAGGTAGTTTAACATGCCTTCCTCACTGAGTATGCTTACTTCACAAGAGTATGCTTATCTGCATGCCTGGCTTTGCAAATGAAACCTTCATTCACCACAGGGGCTGGCTCTATAATGAAATTTATTACTCTCTGATAACTCTGACTAGTCTTTTTAAACTTTCACCTTTTCTTTTCTCAAATACTTTGGTCATATGATTGACTGACCATGTGATAAGAAACAAATATTTTTTTAGCCCTGGAACTAGCAGATCGAGTGCAAATAATTTAACACTCCATCTACCTATTATGGACAAATACGAATATGGAAGTTGTTGTGCACGGTGGCAGATAAATAAATAATAAAAATAAATGTCACTGATTTCAAATACGATTTATTGAACAAATTGAGTTTGATTTACTAAAATAAGAAAAAATTTTACTCATTTATTCAATATATTTTTCCTTGCGTTCATAAATAATTTCTTATCGTAACCATTAAACCAATTAATAAAGTTTTTACAATTTGATTTATGTAATTGATATATTTCTTGTATGAACAACTATTAGCTGGTTTTATTTTGTATTGAATATCTTGTTTTCTTTTAAAAGGCTCGGACAATTTAATTTAAAGTAATTATGAACTGTACTAATAAATTTTTATTTGTTTTATTTTCAATTTCTATTTCAAATGAAGTGTTTATTTTTTCCCTTGACTTGGTATATGTCAAGGAAAAAATTATTTAATTGGTTTTATTTTAAAATGTAACCATTTTATGATATATTTGTTGATTTAATTCAATACACGTGTTGGGTACATAGGCTACTTCTGAAGTAAAAAGATTTTATTTCTCTTATCATAATTATTTTAAAATGTTATTCCATTAGACTGGTATATATATATATATATATATATATAAGGCAAATTAAATTGATAACTAATTGTAACTATTAAACTGTTGTAATATTTTTGTAAGATTGTATATACTAGTTAGTTGTACAATTTATATTTACCAAAATAGAATTTCTAAAGTTTTTTAGATATTGTTTCTAGAAAATTTTATAAAACTGTCTTCTGTATTTAATACTATCCTTTTGTTAGAATTATGACTTTTTAAAGTAAATTTAAATTTATTAAATACAACTGTAATAAATTTACCAAAAATTTCAATTTTTCAAGCTCCTTTAACTTTTTAGCACTTTATGAAACAGAATGAAAAGATTTTCAATCGGGCGAAATTTCCAATAACCGTATTTTAACTGATATTCACGCTTTACCCCTCTTAAGATAAAAAAAGTTTTTTTGTTTTTAGAAGGATATATATCGTCTATAAGTTTATCTTGTTCTGAAATTACAAGAGCGATTGAGCTGAAATTGGAAAACTTAAATTTCTTTAAGCAAACCCGAAGGTATTTTGGAATTACCTTTGTACCCCAACAACCTTTTTCATTTTTAGTTTTACGTGTGACTGTTTTCCAATTACTGCTAATGGAGACGAAGAGAAGGATGAAACATGAAGATGAGCGATGAAAAAATGCCAGACCTGACCGGGAAACAAACCCGTGACCCCAGCGTAGAAGCCAGTGCCTAACCACTACGCCAACGGGCCGGCCAATGCCCAATAACAAGAGACACTGATACAAAAATAAAAAATTCAGTTTTTTCAAAAACGGCTTAATTTTTGATTAATTTTTTCTTATATTTACTAGAGTCATTAAGATAGTATGGTTTGTCTTTATGGTGTTAAATTATTTGCACTCGATCTAGGACTACAAAAAATAGTTCCGTTTATCACATGGTCAATCAATTATATGACTGAAAAATATAAGAAGAGAAGAGGTAGAGGTGTAAAAGACACTCGTCAGAGTTATCTCCTCTGAGAGTAATGAATTTCATTATACAGCCAGACCCTACGGTGAATGAAGTGAAGGTGTCATTTTCAGGATGGAAAGTAGATGATTTTCAAAATGCCTGACATGCTGATAAGCATACATCTCTATTCAGTGAGGAAGGCAATTGTAAACCACCCCACAGCTCGTAATACTTAGTAAAGCCTCTCTAGAGGTTTGAACCAGCCTTTCGACTGATAACCTAAACAACAACATTAAACAGTATGATTGGTATCCCTAGGAAATACATTTCTAATTTTCTTTTATGAATAAGTATCGATTATACGCTTTCTCTAATGTAGGCATGTAAATAAAAAAATCCTCATGTAGGTATTCAACCCACCGGGTTGGTCTAGAGGTAAAGTCGTCGCCAAAATCAGCTGTTTAACAGCTGATTTTCGGAGACGAAGGTTCCTGGTTCAAATCCTAGTAAAGGTAGTTACTTTTATACGGATCTGAATACTAGACAGTGGTTACCGGTGTACTTTGATGGTTGGGGTTTAATTAACCATACTATCTCAGGAATGGTCGACCTGGGTCTGTACAAGACTACACCTCATTGACACGTCATACACATCATCCTCATCTCATTGGGTCATGGGTTGCTTATTGCTCTAAATTGAACAGATTACAACGTACACAAATTAGGAATAAAAAAAATCTGGTGTGAAACACTCACACAACTTTCTCTTGCCAGTGAAAATAATTAACAATAAACCTAACATTAGTAATAAAACATAAGAAATAAACAAAAAACTAACCTCAAAAAATATAACCTAATTTTAATCATGAGTGAAAGACGCAAAATGAAAATCAACCTCATTTTGGCTTAGAAATACGGAAAATCACTCTTTCTCTCTAAACTAGGCTCTGTAGAGAAAAATGCTCTAAATAAAAGTTGTAGATCTTTTAATTTTCTATAAATTTAATTATATACACTTTTGTGGTAAAATGCATACTAAGGCCGAAATGTTTAAAAAATCAATTTTTCTCACGTTTTCGTGAGAAAAAAACAGAAAATTGCTTATTACCGCTAAACTAAGCGTTATACAAAAAAATGTTTGAAATAAAAGTTGTAGAATTTTAAATTCTCTACAACTTTTGTTATATAACGTTTTGCGCTAAAATGCATATTAAAGCCGCAATCTTAAAAAGAAAATGTTTTTACGTAAAAACAGCCTCACGCAGAATTTCAGCAAACATGGCGCCTACCCTATCTTGTAGAGCATAAAAAATGTAGTAAACCAGGCGATTTTAAAAAAAATCGTAGGACCAGTTTTTGAGAAAATCGCAAAAAAGTGAAAAATTATACGAATAAACTACTACTTCCGGTTGACCGATTTTGATGAAAATGTTCGTGTCGGGTCCGGTAGTGGTATGTAACTTAAGTTTTAAGTTTCAAGTTCGTACGATGTTCCGTTCTTGAGATATTCTGTTCACACACAAACACACACACACACACACACACACAGACACACACACACACACACAGACACACACACACACACACACACACACACACACACACACACACACACACACACACACACACACACACACACACACAGACCAGTCGCTAAAAACATGTTTTTTGGGTTCAGGGGGTCTGAAAACGTATAGATCCGGTGAAAACTCGATTTCGGAAAATCGACATGAAAACAATACTTTGCTTCCTATATATTCATATAGGCAAGAGAAAGTAAAAAAATGTAGGTATGCCATATGATTCAACAAACGACTAGGAACGTTTAAATCGTTCCTTTGTTTTTTTTTTTTTTTGTAAATCGATTACAAAATATTCGTGTAAAAAAATTTAAAATTCGTCAGTAGTTCCAAATTTCCGCCCAGTTTGTTATGTGTGTCGAATTAATAATTGTGATTTTTTTTAGTTGTAAACAAAATAACAATACAAACAAGGTTTAAATTATTGTTTACAACACGAATGTTCTTTCTTCTTTTTATTTAAAGTTACATCACATGTTTGAACACCAATCGTTAAATATTTTAAACAATTTCAGACTCCATCTGGGAAACGATTAATCATTATATTATTTCTTTTGTGTTTGATTTTGTGAACAGTACTGCTGTACTTGTAGAATTTGAACTATCTGGAACGTATCCATTTTTTCAGCTTTTGATTAGGAAAATATAGACAATCACTAATTGATGAATTAACTAAGCGTAGTAGAAAAAAGTGTTTGAAATAAAAGTTGTACGTTTTTAATTGTCTACTATTTTAAATATATACACTTTTGCCCTAGCATATTAATGCCGGAATCTTAAAATACAACATTTTTTTTACCACGAAAGGACATGGCCCACAAAAATTTCAGCAGACATGGGGGCTGCAGAATGTTTTAAAAACGATTTTTTTTAAATTTTAGAAGCCGTTTATAAAAAAATCGCACGAATTAACTACTTTTTCCGGTTGACCGATTTTTATGCAAATGTTCGTATCAGGTCTTTTAGTGGTACCTAACTTTAGTTTCAAGTTTCAACTTCGTACAAAATTTCGTTCTTCAGATATTGTATTCAGACGTACACCAATCGCTAAAAACATGTTTTATGTGTTCAGAGGGCCTAAAACGTGTATTTCCGGTGAAAACTCGACATGGACAAATTGTTCAGTATTTTGTAAAACATTTTATAAATTTGTATATGTTCAAAAAATGTAGTAAATTGAAATCGCAGAAGCCGTTTATTGAGAAAATCGTACGAATTAACTACTACTTCCGGTTGGCAGATTTTGATGAAAATTTTCGTGTCAGGACTTTACTGGTGTTGTTGTTCTTCAGTCGAAAGGCTGGTTTGAATATCTAGAGGCTTTACTAAGTAAAACAGGGAGTGAGGTGGTTTACCATTGCCTTCCTCACTGAGTGAAAAAGTATACTTATCAGCAAGCCGGGCCCTCCGAAAAGCATCTACTTTCCACCTTGCAAATGACACCTTCACTTCATTCACCACAGGGTCTGGCTGTATAATGAAATTCATTACTCTAAGAGGAGATAATTCTGATTAGGATGTTTTACACCTCTACCTCTTTTGTTCTTAAATGCTTTAATTATATAATTGGCTGATCATGTGATAAGAAACAGAACTATTTTTTGTAGCCCTGAAACTAACAGATCGAGTGTGAATGATTCAACACTGCACCTGCCTTTTATGGGAAATACTTTACAGGTATATAACTTTAAATTCAGGTTTCAATTATTTCGTGCGGTATTCCGTTCTTAAGATATTTTGTTCACACACAGGCATTGACCAATCACTAAAAACATATATTTTTTGGGTTCAGGGGGCCTGAAAACATGTATTTCCAGTGAAAACTCGATTTCGAAAATTCGACACGGATAAATTGTTTAACATTTTGTAATTGTATTAATTCATACAGGCCAAAAGAAAGTAATATATGCATTTTTCTATTTTTATTTTTTCCATTCCTTTATAAGATTACTTTGCCATTTGATAAATTTAGAAAAGGTATTATCCAAGGATAACAATGAGTATTATTAAATAATTATCAGATCGGATGTTAGAAAATTAATCTATGCAAGAACCAATAGTTTTCTTGTTATAGTCATTCATCCATGAAACAAACAAATTACGTTGTAAATGTATTAAAATGCAAGTTATATTATTAGTAAAATTGTTCAAGTATTGTATGCAAATTTCTTGTGTTCCTGTTGTAATTGTAAATGTATTAGGCTACTATTAATGCAAGGAATTATTGTAATTATTTATCTTTATTCTGCATATGGTTGGTGTGCCATATTTATAAAAAATAGTCATCGGAATGGAAACAACCTACTCGGTTTAGTTGGTATATATACAATTTTTTTTTTATTTATTTTTTTTTTTGCGCCCTGGAGACTCCAGGAGGAGTATAGGACATATCGTCAGATATAACACCTGAAATACATATATAAGAAACACACTATGTATCACTACTATCAAGAAAGAAATTCTTGTACACTATAAAAAGTTTCACCGATCAAGTAATTTTTTAGATTTTTTTTAAAGGAATTCAAATCCTCACAACACTTTAAAGATTGGGGTAATTTATTTATGAATTTTCTCCCTGCATAAGTAGGTTTTTGTTCAAACAATTTTGTGGAGTGATTAGCCACATAATAATCATTCCTGTTTCTCGTGTTATGATTGTGAACATTGAAATTCTGCATAAAATTATTTTGCCTAACATACATAATCACCTTAAAAATGTAGAGACAGGGAACTATAAGAAATTTAAGCTCCTTAAATAGTGGCCTGCATGAGGTTAGCTGGTTAGCTCCCACCATACACCTAATAGCTTTCTTTTGAATTTTAAAAACCCTATTCATATTACCCATGCTAGAATTACCCCATACTAAAATACCATAACGGATATGAGACAGAATGAGGCCATGATAAGCTGCCATTAGTAATTTTTTATCATTTAATCTGGCAATTTGTTTTAGTGCAAATACCCCGATGATATTTTACTACAAACTTGATTGGTATAGAAGTCCCAAGACAAAGATCTATCTAGAGATACGCCCAGGAACTTCACTGTTTCTACATGCTCTAAACTATTATTATGAATAAATACATCCACTTCTCTACTTTCTTTAACGTTATGTTTATTTTTGAACTGCAAGTACTGACACTTTTTCCCATTAACTGTTAATAACATTTGATTCAAGAACTGCACTACGGACTCTACATACAAAACGACGTTGTATAATATTATTTGTTTGAATTTTTACTTTCTCTTGCCTATATGAATATATAGGAAGAAAAGTATTGTTTTATGTCGATTTTTCGAAATCGAATATCACCGGATCTATACTTTTTCAGATCTCCTGAACCCAAAATAATGTTTTTAGCGATTGGTGTGTGTGAACAGAATCTCTCAAGAACGGAACATCGTACGAACTTGAAACTTAAGTAAGATACTACTACCGGTCCCGACACGAACATTTTCATCAAAATCGGTCAACCGGAAGTAGTAGTTTATTCGTGTCATTTTTCACTTTTTTGCGATTTTCTCAAAAACGGCTTCTACGATTTTTTTAAAAATCGCCTCATTTACGACATTTTTTAAGCTCTACAAGATATGGTTGGCGCCATGTCTGCTGAATTCTATGAAAGGTGTTTTCTCGTAAAAAAATTGTTTTTTAAGATTGCGGCTGTAATATGCACTTAGCACAAAAATGTATTATAATAAAAGTTATAGAAAATTAAAAATCTTACAACTTTTATTTCAAACATTTTTTTGTATAACGCTTAGTTTAGCGGTAATTAGTTATTTTCTGTTTTTTTTGTCATGAAAATCTGTGAAAAAATGTTGTTTTTAAGATTTTAGCCGAAGCATTTCACGACAAAAAGTCTTAGCATTTTACGAAAAAAAGAATAAAATCTAATTTGTAGGAAATTCAAAAATCGACTACTTTTATTTTAAGAATTTTTCTCTACGGAGCCTACTTTAGCGTCAAAGAGTGATTTTCCGTGTTATTAAGCCAAAATAAGTTTGATTTTCATTTTGCGTGTTTCACTCATGATTCAAATTAGGTTATGTTTTAAGAGGTTAGTTTTTTGTTTATTTCAAATGTTTTATTACTAATATTAGGTTATATTGGTCATTATTTGCACTGACAAGAGAAAGTCGAGAGAGTGTTTCACACCAGATTTTTAAAAATAAGATAAGAGAGATTTTATTTTAAATCTTTATTTCCTTGGACCTAAACGGTACTTACACATGAAATCAGAATTTTCTAGGTGTTGTAGATATAGAGATTTCAGAGATTAGTGAGCAATTTTTCTTTAGTTAAATTTCTGACAATTTTTATCAGAACTTTACAGTATTTAAACAAAATAGTAACATGAAATTTTTTTGAAAATAATAAATGATATATCTACTCGACTGTTATGTTGAAAATACCTGTTTCCATTCCTCGCCGAAGTCAAACTACAACAAACCTTACTACGGTATTACTCGTATAATACTTCTAAACAAAAATATTTTCCAATTAATTTAACAGCGGAATGAATTTGAACACTCCTAAAGAAAGAACGGTTAGAATATAATAGATATATTTTGAGGTCAACAGCCTCTGTAAATATCTGTAGAAATGGCATGACTTAAGTTGATTGGGAATTCCAGCTTGGATAGAAGTAGCCAACTCAAAAACAGAAGTATGAAAAAATTTAAATATTGAACATTCAGTATTTTATATTTTATCCAGTTAATATTTTCTAATTGAGGAAAGTTTTAAAAAACTTCTTACTTTCCTGGAATCAGATACTAAAATATTTACTAAACAAAACAAACCTATATTTATGACCACCAGAATTTTTTTACAACAGACTAGACCGTTTACCAGTGACACACATTTACCTTATGACGGAACAAGAACCTAATAAAATACATACATCCAATCACTGCAACACAAAATTAACTGTTCAATAAATCCTTGTCAAATTCTCTTTCCTGAACACTAAACGGAAAGAATTTTATTTACCTGACACAAAGATTGCGTCAACGACTCACACTACAAAAAAAGTAAAATTGATAAAATTTTAAAATCATCAATAAACGTTTTAACAGAAAAGTATGGGCATTTAAACTCGTGTAATTATCTATTGTACCTTATTATAAAAATCTGGTGTGAAACACTCATACGACTATCTCTTGCCAATGCAAATAATGACCAATATAACCTAACATTAGTATTAAAACATTGGAAAAAACAAAAAATTTAATCTCAGAAAACATAAGCTCATTTTACGTCATGAGCGAATGATGCAAAGCGAAAATCAACTTCAGTTTGGCTTAATAATACGGAAAATCACTCTTTCACGCTAAACTAGGCTCTGTACGAAAAAATGCTTTAAAGAAAATTTGTAGATCTTTCAATTTCCTATAAATTTGATTATACATTTTTTTATACATATGTATGCATTTTTGTCGTAAAATGGATACTAGGCCGAAATCTTAAAAAATCCATTTTTTACAGATTTTCATGAAAAAATACAGTCACAAATTACCGCTAAACTTAGCGTTATATAAAAAAATGTTTGAAAATAGTTTTAGATTTTTAAATTGTCTATAATTTTTATTATATACTCTTTTCCCTAAAATGCATTTTAAGGCCGCAATCTTAAAAAAACCATTATTTTCCACCAGAGCACAGCCTCCCCAAGAATTTCAGCAGACATGGCACCTACCCTATCTTGTAGAGCATAAAAAAATGTAGTGAGGCGATTTTTAAAATAATCGTAGAAGCCATTTTTTAAAAAATTGCAAAAAACTGAAAAATGACACGAATAAACTACTACTTCAGAAGGACCGATTTTGATGAAAATGTTCGTGTCGGGTCCTCTAGTAGGTTTTAACTTAAGTTTCAAGTTTTAACTTTGTATGATGTTCTGTTCTTGAGATATTTTGTTTCACGCACGCGCACACACACACACACACACCAATCGCTAAAAACATGTTTTTTGGGTTTAGGGGGTTTGAAAACGTGTAGATCCGGTGAAAACTCAATTTCGAAACATCGACATGAAAACAATACTTTCCTTCCTATATATTCATATAGGCAGGAGAAAGTAATAAAGGTGATCGTAAAGTCGTGCCAGATTTTTCTGCTTTGTAGAAATGGCAAGGAAATTTGTAAAAGTTATTAAAATTACTGAATTTTTTGAGTGACTGAATATTGTATGGACTAGATCACGTCACCAGGCAACAGTGGGTGATGCACTAAACAGTGTATTTAGTCCGAGCAGCAATATCTTTTAAACAAGACCAACGCATCTTTATTGTTGTGAGTTACTGCGAATCGAAACCGTATGGGAAGACAAAAAAATACTTTTTAAATACTTTTACTGAAGTTAATGTGCCAAAAAATCCACTTATAAGTCATTTATTTAATTTTCGTCAGTTAAAACACTTGGACACTCGGTACGCTTACGGTCATGCACACTTACAGTATCTCAAAAACGATTACAATGGGCGTGGCTTAGTGCCACGCAAATTGTGGTCACGAGAATAATTAAACTGATTGTACAAAAACAAACCAACAATAATAATTTTCAGTAAATATCTGCCTAAATTATTAGTGCAAATTTGTCAGGTTTCTAAAGAATCTGTTAAAAGTTAACGAAGTTTTACTTTGCTTTAAAATATTTTAATAGAAATTTTACATTATAAAAGTAGTGTGCCCGTAACAACAGGTGGAGCGTCAAATTATTTACACTCAATCTGTTCGTTGCAGGGCTAAAATAAATAGTTCTGTTCTTATCACATGATCAGCCAATTAAATGACTGAATCATTTAAGAACAGAAAAGGTAGAGGTGTAAAAGACACTAATCAGAGTTATCTCCTCTGAGAGTAATGAATTTCATTATACAGCCAGACCCTGTGGTGAATAAAGTGAATGTGTCATTTGCAGAGTGGAAAATAAGTACTTTTCAGAGGGCCCGGCATGCTGATGAGCGTACTTTTCCACTCAGTGAGGAAGGCAATGGTAAACCATCTCACTTCTCATTTTACTTAGTAAAACCTCTACAGGTTCAAACCAGCCTTTCGGCTGATGACCTAAACAACACACAAAAGTAGTAGTATACCCTACTATTTAATTTGTTTGACGTAAAACATTTTTTGCTGGTTTTCGCTGGTTATTTTAGCTTGGATTGATTTAATTTTTGACAGCTTACACATTCTTGAGCATTCACCACTGCAAAATTTGTTTATTTTGAAAAGAATTAGCTAAAGAATGTCATAGTAGTATTATCTACAAGGTGTCATTTGGAAGGTGGAAAGTAGGTGCTTTTCGGAGGGCCGGGCATGGTGATAAGCAAACTCTTTCAACTCAGTGAGGAAGGCAATTGTAAACCACCTCACTCAATTTATGGTATTATTATTACTTGTTAAACCTCTAGAGGTTCTAACCAGCCTTTCAGCTTTTGACCTAAACAACAACGATGTTAAGGTATATTCACGAGAAATTCTTAGCGGTTTTCCACAATTACTTATTATTTTAAATATTCAATAAAATTAAGTTAATAATTCAAACTTCGATTAAATTTAAAGTAGGCAGAAAATTCATAGTTTAAAATATCATGAAAACAAATGACTTTTTTAGTTTACTAATCCTAGAGCGCAGAATATAATAATGAATTTTTTAAAATACGTTGGAATTAAAAATTCCATGCAATTTTATTGCCTTCCCGGACATGAATTTTTTATATAAAAAAACCATCCCGGAAAAGAAGATTGGTATGATAATAATCCTACATATACGGAATTCATGACTTAGTAGAGATCATCCGAGAAACAAGTAAATACGCGAGCATTGAAAACGACTATTAAAAAAATATATCAAAAAAGAAAAATCTTATAAAAAAATATTTCAAAGAGGAAACTTAAAATTTCTTTTGGAAAAGATTTTCAACTAGTTGTACTGTTTTAATTAAAATTTTAATAATAAATTTTAAAAAGTTTTAATAATTTATGTATTCATACAACGAAGTTTACTATAAGTAAATATACATACAGGGTGTTTTAAAATTGTACAATATTTCTCAGAAACTGATTCTACAGCAATTTTTTTTTATTTAGTTCCTAGTATGTGCGATATGTTTAATTTAAGAACAATGTGTTTAGGTCATCAGCCGAAAGGCTGGTTTGAACCTCTAGTGGTTTTACTAAGTAAAACGAGGATTGAGGTGGTTTATCATTGTCTTCTGGGTGAAAAAGTATGCTTATCAGTATGCCAGGGCCTGTGAAAAGCATCTACTTTCCACCCTGCAATCCCACCTTCCTTCATTTACCACAGGCTCTGGTTCAATAATTATATTCATTACTCTCAAAAGAAATAACTCTGGTTAGTGTCTTTTACACCTCTACCTCTTCTATTCTTAAATGCTTCAGTTATATCATTGGCTGATCATGTGATATTAAAAAAAACATAACTTTTTTTTGTAATCCCTAATTTGTGTACGTTGCAATCTGTTCAATTCAGAACAATAAGCAACCCCATGACCCAATGAGATGAGGATGATGTGTATGACGTGTAAATGAGGTGTAGTCTTGTACAGACTCAGGTCGACCATTCCTGAGAGCGATATGTGTGTTTTAATGGTTAATTGAACCCCAACCATCAAAGTACACCGGTAACCACTGTCTAGCATTCAAATCCGTAACTACCTTTACTAGGATTTGAACCAGCAACCTTCGTCTCTGAAAATCAGCTGTTAAACAGCTGATTTTGGCGACGACTTTACCTCTAGACCAGCCCGGTGGGTTAAGATCTTAATTTAAAAACATAACATTTTAATTTAAAAAAAAAAAATTTGTAGCCCTGGAACTGTACCTCATTTACTCGTCATACACATCATCTTTATCCGTGACGTGTTTTGTTTTTAAAATTGCGGCTTTAATATCCATTCTAGGGCAAAAGTGTAGAACATTAAAAGACTTACAACTTTTATTTCACACATTTTTTGCACAAAGCTTAGTTTAGCGGAAATTCATTTATTTATTAAATAAATAAATGAATTTCCGCTAAACTAAGCGCAGTAATAAATAAATTTTATTTATTTCCATTATTACTCCTCCAAAAGAGCAAAGCCCGTGCTTGGAGGAGGATTCCTCTAATTACAGAAAAACACAGCACAAAATAAAACTACAATACAACAATAGCACTGATAAAAAAACAAAAAGAAAAAACAGTTAATAACAATAATACATCACTTATTACATAAAAAAATAAATCACACAAAAGAAAAAATGATAAAATAACATCAAAAAACACGTTAGCATAAAATTAAAAATAAAAACAAAACAAAAAACAGACAGAATACACATGTAAATAAAAATTAAAACTTATGATAACAAAACTAAAATGTTAATAAATGATAATACATCAGCAATGAAATAGCATTTATAAAGTAGGAAAAAACCTCTACCAATTTACATTATTTTAGAGAAAAAAAATAAAAACAAAATTTTGCCTTAACTACCTCCCTTAAATTTAACTATTTCATCATACACAAATGCAACATAGAATACATAATACTAGCGCAATAACAGAAACAAAAAAAATTATTATAAATATAGTACATATATAACTATAACTACTACTAGTATATGACTAATAGTTTAGTGAGCCAATAATACCCGCCCAACCCTAGCGGCGAAGAGTAATCGAAGACTCCAAGTGAGAGTTCTGCCCCAGCTGAATTAGAAATCTCTTGATCAATTAATAATTTTCTGTTTTTTCCAGGAAAATCTGTTAAAAATGGGATTTTTAAGATTCCGGCCTTAGTATAAGACCCTTCCGGCCTATAAGAGTGGGTTCGAACAGCTTAGCAACAATCCCCGAAATATGTTTATTGATTTTACGAAAAAATCATATTTTCTTGTTTTATCTATCATCACATCATCTTTATCTCATTTGATCATGGGGTTGCTTATTGTTCTGAATTGAACAGATTGCAACGTAAACAAATTCACTGAGTTCTTTCATACGATACCTTCAATGCGACTTTTATACGAACATTCTCTAAATACCTACATGTTTTGTTGTGATTATGTTATCCGATATTGAAGAAATATCATCTACAAAAGTTAAACAATTTATTTCATTTCATTACTACTTCACATTTCATAAATTAGAAATTTTTTTAACGATTTATTTTGTAAAAATTTTATTGTTTCTATAAAATCTAAGCCAGAGGTCTTATATGTAAAACTAAATAACCTACAAAAAATTTTTTAATCCTTTCTAGACGAGAGTAGCGTTAATTTTTTTTTAATCTTTTGTAGATAGTTATTTTAATATAAAACATCAAAAGGGTTTTTGTATGAAGCATAGAGGATGTACTTTGTATTTTGTAAACCCTATTTTCTATGTAAAGTATAAACAGATAACTCTCCAACAGATAATAAAAAAACTCTTTTCAAAAATAAAATAAAAGTTTCACACATAATTCATACTATCTGCAATAGAGCCGCCTTTACGCCAAAGTACAACCTGGTTCTAAAAATCATTATATTTAAAAAAAATCTAGCGTGAAACACTCACATGATTTTCTCTTGCCAATATAAATAATGAAAATATAACCTAATTTTTATGTTGAGGGATAACGCAAAATGAAAATCAACTTCAGTAGAATTTAAAAATACTAGGCTCTGTAAAAGAAGTACTTGAAATGAAAGTTGTATTTTTTATTTCCTATAACCTTGATTATATACACTTTTTTCGTATACTTTTTTTGACTGATTTTGTTGAGAAAAATATCGAAAATCACTTAAATGAGCGTTTTAGAAAAATATGTTTGAAATAAAAGTTGTTTGTTCTTTAACCTTTTTACAACATTAATTATAAACAATTTTTCCCTAAAATTCATATTAGGCTGCAATTTAAAAAAATCATTTTTACCACGAGAGCGCAGCCCTCTACGAACTGCAGTAGACATGGTTCTTAACCTAATACAATACAATACAATATTAATATATGCCTATTAATTTACATAATATTAATTGGATACAATGTTTCCCTAAAATGCATATTAAGGCTGCAATTTTTAAAAAAATGCCGGCCGCATTGGCGTAGTTGGTAACGTGCTCGCCTCTCCTCATGCGGTCTTGGGTTCTAATCTCATTCAGGCACGGTATATTTTCATACGTTACAAAAAAATATCATTTCATCCTCCTTCACCGTCTGCATTAGCAGTAATTGCAGAACAGTCGAATGTTAAACAAAAATAAAAAAAATTAAAGCCAACTTTTTTACCACGAGAGTGTGGCCCCTCTACGAATTACAGCAGACATAAAGTTTAACATAAATTGTAGAGCACAAAAGATGTAGTAGTAAATGAAGCGATTTTTAAAAAATCGTAGGAGTCGTTTTTGAGGAAATTGCTAAAAGTGAAAAAATCGCACGAATTAACTACTACTTACGTTCAAATTTTAATGTCGATTCTCGTAGTAACTTAAGTTCCAAGTTTCAACTTCGTACGCCAATTTCGTTCTTGAGAACTTTTCACACACGCGCGTGTGGACACAAAGACATACAGACCAATTGCTAAGATCATTATGTTTTTTTAAGTTTAGTGGGCCTGAAAACGTTAATTTCCGGTGAAAACTCGATTTGGAAAAATCTACACGAAAACAATACTTTCCTTCTTAATATATTCATAAAGGGCAAGAGAAAATAAAAATACAGTAGGCCTACCTAGTACTAGACAAACTTTTATAAAAACAATTAAAGAAACTTTAATAAAACAAAAATTCTGAGAATTTTAATTTATTTAATTAAAAATATTTTTTATTACTTTCTCTTAGTTGCGTCATAGTAAGTAGCATTTTAGTGTAAAACTATTTGATCGTGCAAATAATT
The DNA here is from genome assembly GCA_035578175.1 of Catonia carolina. Taxonomy (NCBI): domain Eukaryota; kingdom Metazoa; phylum Arthropoda; class Insecta; order Hemiptera; family Achilidae; genus Catonia; species Catonia carolina. Next base: position 42,828,708 of record JAQMRL010000006.1, on the reverse strand, counting down.
TGATCTGCAGTAAGATTACAAAATGTAGCTACTTGTTTCACGACACCCTGAAGCAAAAAAGTGGTTTCCGAGTGCATGTGAGTGTTTATTTATTAGTTGTTTGACCTGCAACAAGTAATTATTACAACTCTGATTTGATTCAGTCTTAAAAACTAAGGTTTTCCCAATCTTGTAAATAATTTCACCTGATGACTTATTTGTTTAAACATGAGTGGCTTTCACTCATAGATTGATTATTTTTTCATACGATAAAAATCTGGTGTGAAACACTCACACAACTTTTTCTTACCAATGCAAATAATGAACAATATAATCTAACATTAGTAATAAAACATTAGAAATAAAAAACTAACCTCAAAAAACATGACCTAATTTTAAGTATGAGTGAATGATGCAAAATGAAAATCAACCTCAGTTAGGCTTTAAAATACGAAAAATAACTCTTTCACGGTAAACTAGGCTCTGTAGAAAAAACTGCTCTAAAAAAGTTGTAGAGCCTATATCTTTTAATTTCCTATAAATATGATTATATAGGCCTACACTTTTGTCGTAAAATGGCTGAAATCTTGTCGTGAAATGCAAATCAGTCGTGAAAAATAAGAAAATAGCAAATGCAAATCGAGAAATGGCTAAGGCTAAAATCTTATAAAATCGATTTTTTCACACGTTTTCTTGAGGGAAAAAACATAAAACCGCTAATTACCGCTAAACTAAGCGTTATACAAAAAAATGTTTGAAATAAAAGTTGTAGGATTGTAAATATTCTACAACTTTTATTATATACATTTTTGTGTTAAAATGTATATTAAAGCCACAATCTCAAAAAAAAAACAATTTTTTACGTGCAAACAGCCTTACCAAGAATTTCAGCAGACATGGCACCTATCCTATCTTGTAAAGCACAAAAAATTTAGTAATTGAGGCGATTTAAAAAAAAATCGTAGGAGCCATTTTTGAGAAAATCGCAAAAAAGTGAAAAATGACACGAATAAATACTACTTCCGGTTCACCGATTTTGATGAAAATGTTCGTGTCGGGTCCTCTATTGGTATCTAACTTAAGTTTTAAGTTTCAAGTTCGTACGATGTGTCGTTCTTGAGATATTCTGTTCACACAGACACACATACACACAGACCAATCGCTAAAAACATGTTTTTTGGGTTCAGGGGGTCTGAAAACGTATAGCTCCGGTGAAAACTCGATTTCGAAAAATCGACATGAAAATAATACTTTCCTTCCTATATATTCATATAGTCAAGAGAAAGTAAAAATAGTAGTCATTTTAAAAATCTTCCGCATTATTATACAAAAGTGGAGTTAATGTGCTTACTGCAACTTTTATAGAGCTTTCTAGCTGATTTTCAACCTTAATTTTGCCAAAATTGGAGTTAACACCCTTTACCTGTAAGACATAGCTTTAAGTATATTAAAAGATATTTAAGAGATTCCAAATAAAAGTAGCGCAGGTAACTCGTGTGATTACATTAATCTTATGTATTAATGTATTTCTCGTACATATTATGTATGATTATTTTTCTACTACGAATGGAAACTAATGGTGACTAATGTTTTAATCGTGTAGTTGAATATTAATACAATACCTACAGTATGTACTCAAAGAATAAATTATAACATAATAAAATAAATAAATAAATATAAAATATGATTATTCACTTGCAATGTGACAACGTAATTTAATAACATATGAATCAAGTAAATTAAAACATTTAAAAACTACATAAGTTATAAATTTCTTGGATGGTAATAATTCACTTTTAGCGAAGAAAAAATGTAATAGTAATTTAACTGTTTTTAAAACACCTGTTGTATTAATTGTAAATAAATACTCTGCCCATAACAGACAGGTGGCGTGTCAAATTATTTACACTCAATCTCTTCGATGCAGGGCTAAAATAAATAGTTCTGTTTCTTATCACATGGTCAGCTAATTAAATGACTGAATCATTTAAGAACAGAAGAGGTAGAGTTGTAAAAAACACTATTCAGAGTTATCTCCTCTGAAAGTAATGAATTTCATTATACAGCCAGACCCTTTGGTGAATGAAGTGAAGGTGTCATTTGCAGAGTGGAAAATATGTGCTTTTCAGAGGGTCCGGCATGCTGATAAGCGTACTTTTCCACTCAGTGAGGAAGGCCATGGTAAACCACCTCACTCCTCGTTTTACTCAGTAAAACCTCCAATTCTGTTCTCTGTTCAATTCAGACAAATAAGCAACCCATGACCCAATGAGATGAGGATGATATGTATGACGTGTAAATGAGGTGTAGCCTTGTACAGACTCAGGCCAACCATTCCTGAGAGGTTTGGCTAAATGAACCCCAACCATCAAAGTACACCGTTAACCATTGTCTTACATTTAAACCGTATAAAAGTAACTACCTTTACTAGGATTTGAACCTTCGTTTCCAAAAATTAGCTGTTAAACAGCTGATTTTGGCGACGACTTTACCTCCAGACCAACCCGGTGGATGATGTGACTTCGAATAAATAATAATAATAAAACCTATTGTCTTTAATACTGTTATATTATTCTTTGAGCACGATTACCTTTAAAGCATAAACAATTTGTTATTCAAACCAATTTCATATGTAGCATTTTAATTATTATGTGAACGACGTAACATGTAAAGGTAATTTATTTGGCAAAAACATCGAAGTTAAAAAATTCTGTAAACACCTACGCATAAGTTTTGTGCGTATAATTTAAATAGTCATCACGTTTCAGTGACAATTCAATGGCGTAATTTTAACTTAAATTGCGCATTTAAATTTTATAAGACCTTCGGGACATCCTAGTTCGGTAGCTGGTAAAGAGGTTGCTATTTGTTTTAAAGTAACACCGGTTAAGCGAGGAACTTTATATGGTTACCAGCTTACTCTGACACATGAAAAAATACTACTGGGAGTTTCTGTAAAAATTCAAGTCTAGTTGATGTAAAAAATTCCAGCAAAAACAACGATAAAATTGGGTAGTTATCAATTACGTAGGCCTATAGCGCGATTTCGCACGCGAAACATGTGTAGGACCTAATCAATTTTTTAAAATAAATATGTAACAGAAACTGTCTAGCTGCTAGACCAACTGAATATGTACTCCAACATACACACGCGCGCGCACACAAGTACACACAACGTTTTGATAAATTCCCCCGCGTACGTCTATCTTCCTCATCAAACTCTATTTAGGCCAACTACAATAACAATATCTACTCACATGTATACACACATACATATTTATGAAAATATTCATTAGGGCCCTTAGGTTTATCATTTTTGAAAATGTACAAAGAAAATTTTGCTGTGAATATAATACGAATATGGTGTCAAAATTTCATGAAAATCCGTTGAGTAGTTTTGAAAATTAGCCTGCGCAAAAACACACTTTGTCTTTATAATATTACTATAGATTTTCATAAGAAATAAAATCCAAAATCGCCGGCCGCATTGGCGCAGTTGGTAACGTGCTCGCCTCTCATAATGCAGTCTTGGGTTTGAATCCCACTTAGACACGGCATATTTTCATACGCTACAAAAAATCATTTCATCCTTCACAGTTACAACCCAACGTTGTCGCTAATGACCACTGTAGTTGATGCGACGTTAAATAAATAATGAAAAAATCTAAAAACAATTGTTTATAACAAATCTAAGGCTAAATAAGCCACAGACATTTTTTTATTGGGAGAAAATTTACAATCAGTTATGATTAATTTTTAGTAAATAGTTATGAAATATTGGAATAACATTTGGCGGTCCAAGTGTTACACAAACTGTGTAAAGATTTTAGCTTAAAAATACGGTAAATATCCCGTTCGTTCAAAAATAGTTGTGGATAATACCGGTATGGAAAGAGTATCTCGCTTTCGTTATTTAGGGTGTGACATGGAATTTGATTCTGGTTTGGATATAGAGCAGAAATTGAGCAAATTCCAGAGGATATGAAGGACTATAAACAGAACTTTGGGAAATAGAGCGAGAAAGGTCACAAAAATTAAGTTCTACAAAGTTATGGTAGCTCCAGTTCTTCTGTATGGAAGTGAGGCATGGACAACTACAAAAACCAAAGAGCTGAGAATCCAGACGGCAGAGATGAGATTTCAGCGAAGGACTAATGGGTGTACACGCTTGGACAGAATAAAGAATGAGAAAATAAGATCAGAATTGGGCATTTACAACTTGAACGAAAAGATAAAGGATTACGCCAAAGTTGGAGGCAGCCCACAAGAATAATCACAGAATACCTAAGCTTGCACTCGTATGCCCCAGAAGGTAAAAGGGGTGTCGGTAGACCTAGAAAAATATGGAGGTAGATGATATAGTGTGCGAGTTCGGAACAGGCTGCGGCCTAATCCTGGTTTGGAAGAAGAAGATAATGTTATAACTAAACATGAGCAGAGAAATGTCCAGTGGCCCTTCTTTACCAATTGAATTTAAAAAATAATGATACATATGCCTGAGGTAGCAATAAAATTATTATTTCACAGAAGTGGTAGCGCTCTAGCCTACAACGCGGAGGTCCCAAGTTCAATTCCTGGCTAGGGTCTGGTAACTTTCACAAATTAAAACCAACCGTAAAAATATTGTAGTCACTAATAACTAAGCTGTCGATGCGACTTTAAATAAAACTTAAAAAAAAATTACACAGAAATAAAAACAAACATTAAATGCTATAAGAAAACAAAATAATAACTTAACTAAAAAAATATTTATATATAGTTGATACCTACGTCAATTTTTAAAATTACAGGAATAAAAAAATCAACAACTTTTATTTCAAGCATTTTCTTCAACAGAGTTTAGCGTCAATAAGCGATTTTCCATATTTTCTACAGAGGTTAATTTTCATTTTGCATTATTCACTCATGATTACAATTAGGTTATGTTTTACATTGTTTACTAATGATTAAACATAGGTTATATGTTTTGTTGTTAACATGGGCAAGAGAAATTCGTGTGTGTTTCACACCAGATTTGTTTCTTAGTTTTTATTGTGATATATTTTTTATGACGATTCTTCTTAAAGTATATTGCCCCTTCAATAATATAGTTATACTATATGTAAATCCGTGCTGATTAGGTTGGACCGCATGCCTCTAAATTTAATGTTTTTAGCTTTTATTTTATTATCGAGAACTGTACACTCAGAACAAACACCAAACTTGATCGCTGCCTCTGCTACATCCTTGGTTTGGAGTAGTGAATTTTAATTGTACTAGGGACTCCTGATGAACTTTGTTCAAGTGTGGTTGTCAGTTGCTCACCATAAAAAATTTCACGGTAATTACAAGAGATCTCTTCTATTTACCATGCACAATTGCTTACCCAACCGCTATTACTAACAGTTAATAACAGCTGGCTTTGGAGTTCAAATGAGTGATTTGGAACAGTATTCTTCTTTTGGTTCCTATCCGTTCCGGATGTTGGCCACCTTATCCACTGCTGCTCGAAACAGCTGTACTGTCATTTTCAAGTACCACATTCTCGGATTTTTCAACCACGAAATACTTCTTCTCCCCACGCTACGTTGTTCAGCTTCCTTGCAAAATGTATTGAAGCAACCCATATTTTTTGCGCATTGTCCCAAATACCCGAGCTTCCTAATCTTTATCATTTTAATATGAAACAGTAAAAACGATTAAATTTTTATCGATTTTGTAAAAAAATCGTGAAGTTCAATGTTTTCAATAGTTCACAACAAATTTTCATAATTTCAGTGCAGATAAAGCACTTACATCTGAAAATTACACCCACCGAATCACGAGATATTACGGCCGCTACATAACGGCACCGCATTCTTAAGGAAACCGTAATTTAACTGATTTTGACCTTTATAAACATATTTTTCAATGAGTTATAAAAAAATATTTTAAAATATACAATGAAAATTATGAAATAAATATTATTACATTTCTTTCACATTATTTAATATTATAAAAGTAAAAAAAAATCACTCAACAAAACCAATTAATTATAAATAAAGCAATTTATTATTGAGTAATGAAAGTAATGAATAATTTATAGAAATCAAGGCTGATTTTTTTTTGATTGACTTTGACTTTATTGATACATTGATTGCCACGGTCAAGAGCAAGGTTTCACGCTAATTTGATTTATTATAGTTATTAAATGCAACTTGGCATAACTATTTACTTAATAAAAAAAAACTAATAATTATTCCTCTTAGATAATAATGACTATTATTTTAACTTTACTATTAATTAAAACTACGAAAAATAAAATAATAATAATAATAATAGTACAATTTCAATTAATTTTATTTCCATATTTTTATGGCTATAAACGTATAATTATGTAAATAGTTTACCTGTTGAACTAGTAATATAAATGCTTAGTTTAAATTTTATTATATTGAAAAATAATTATTCCATTTCTCAATGCCGTTACGATTTAAATTGTCATATTTATATTAAATATAGCATTAAATTAATTAATTAAATTATAAAAATTCCTTCATGAGACGACGCGTCGTATGGCTGGAGGGAATTTTTTAAAGACTTATGGCAAAAACCATTAGTAATTTTCTGAATCCTTAAGAGGAATCGAATGACACTTTTTGTTTCTAAATTCTTACTTTAATTTCTTGACATCCGGTTTTGGGCCACTTCCGGAACTTCAAACTTAATGATTTCTATATCAAATCTTTAAGAGGTATCGAATGACATTATTTATTCTAAATTTCGACTTTGATTTCATAACTTCCGGTTTTTGGCCACTTCTGGTTAAAACCGGAACTTCAAACCCAAAGATTTTTGTACAGACTCTAAGAGGAATCGAATGACAATATTTTTTTCAAATTTTAACTTTAATTTTTTGACATCCGGTTTTGGGCCACTTTCGGTCAACACCGGAACTTCAAACAATGATTTCTGTATTAACTCTTTAAGAGGTATCGAATGACACTATTTTTGGTTCTAAATTTCAACTTTGAGTTCTTAACTTCCGGTTTTGGGCCACTTCTGGTTAAAACTGGAACTTCAACCCAATGATTTTTGTACCTCCTCTTTAAGAGGAATCGAATGACACTATTTTTGCTCCAAATTCCAACTTTAATTTCTTGACATTGAACTTCAACCTCAAACTTCAAACTCAATGAATTCTGTATCAACTCTTTAAGAGGTATCGAATGACACTATTTTTGATTCCGAATTCCAACTTTGATTTCTTAACTTCCGGTTTTGTGCCATTTCTGGTTAAAACCGGAACTTCAAACCCTATGATTTTGTACCTACTCTTTAAAAGGAATCAAATGACATTATTTTTTATTCTAAATTTCGACTTTGATTTCTTAACTTCCGGTTTTGGGCCACTTCTGGTTAAAACTGGAACTTTAAACCCAATAATTTTTGGACCTACTCTTTTAGAGGAATCGAATGACACTATCTCTGTTTCCAAATTCCGACTTTGATTTCTTGACTTCCGGTCGAAACCGGAACTTCAAAACTAATCCAGGCCCACTAACTTTTTGTGTATATTTCTTACGAATCCGAAAATCATTTGTTGCTATATTTTGTAGTTACTTGACTCAGAATTATTGTGCATTAATATTTTAAAACATGAAGTAGTTGAAACTAAAAATGACGACGGCAATGATGGATAATAGTGCCGATTATGAAATAACGATTAGTAGTAGAAGTAGAAAACAAATTTAAATGATTAACAAAATCGTAAAAGTAAGTCCAGTGTTTTAAAAAGTTTCAGTCTGTGAATACCTTCACTGTTGTCGAGGAGATTAACTGCGAAAGGATTTGATATTTTAACTGTTTCAAATATTTCTCGCTGTTGTTGTTTATGTCATCAGGCAAAAGGTTTTTTTGAACCTGTAGAGATTTTACTGAGTAAAACGAAGAGTGAGGTGGTTTACTTTGCCTTCCACACTGAGTGAAAAAGTACGCTTATCAGCATACCAACCCACAGGGTCTGGCTGTATAATGAAATTCATTACTTTCTGAGGAGATAACTCTGAATAGTGTGTTTTACACCTCTACCTCTTCTGTTCTTAAATGATTCAGTCATTTAATTGGCTGACCATGTGATAAGAAACAGAACTATTTATTTTAGCCCTGCAACGAACAGATTTCTCGCTACGTTGTTTAATTTATTTTTTTTAAAGGTCATGTTTATATAGTTGTGCATTATTTAATTGGTTAGCTACCATGGAGACAAAGAAATTAAAACAAAAATGTGAAAAAAACGTATAAAGCATAACGGTATGTTTGCAAACAATTTAAAATGCTCAATAAATATTAATAAAATTGTTTGAAGAATTGATTGTTACATACAGCTGAAACAGATATTGATATTAACCCAGGATATAACAGGATGTGATACTGTATGTAGCAGGAGAAACGCATGTGTCCACAATAGAAAGGTAGCGCGGTACAACATCAACGGATAAAAGCATTGATTATATACAAGGGAATTCAGAACATCGTTAATCAAGTCTGTAACAATAGAATACGGCGTAGTTTGTTCAAAAACCGTTTTAATATCATTTATACTCATGATAGAACCTTTCCTAGCTTCTATAGATAACACAAAAATCATATTTCAGCATACATTGATCGTATAATAAAATTATTTATTATCACAAATCGATTCGCATACCCATAACAGGCAGGTTAAATTATTTGTACTCGATCTGCTAGTTCCAAGGCTAAAAAATATAGTTTTTTTCTTATCAAATGGTCAGCCAATTAAATGACTGAATAATTTAAGAGCAGAAAAGGTAGAAGTGCAAAAGACACAGAGTAAAGGATTTCATTATACGAGGTGTGGCTATTAAATAACGAGACTGACGTAAAACATTTTATTTTTATTTTAGGCCTATACAAAATCACTTATTGTCACCTTCAATATACACCCCTTCTCTACAACGCTCCATGCGAATTTTCCATTCTTGGAAATAGTGCTGGACGTCATCTTCTGTCAGCTCCTTTAGGACACGTGCCGCTTTCTCTTTTACAGCTTCCACAGATTCAAATCTTGTCCCTTTTAACGCGGATTTCACCTTAGGGAACAGATAGAAGTCATATGATGCAAGATCTGGTGAATAAGGTGGATGTTCTAACATTGAGATGCTGTACTTGGCTAGGAACCTCTTGACAGATAACGCGGAATTAGCTCGCGCATTGTCTTGGTGGAGAACCCATGATTTGTCCTTCCACATTTCGGGGCGTTTTTTCCTTACTGTTTGACGTAGTTTAGAAAGTACCTCAAGGTAGTAATATTGATAAATTGTTTGACCTTCAGGAACCCAGTGAAGGTACACAATCCCATGGATACAAAAAAAAACAATCATTGCTTTAAATTTTGACCTGCTCATTCGAGCTTTTTTGGCTCTCGGTGAAGTTCGGCTCTTCCAGTGCATGGATTGGCGCTTCGTTTCCGGATCATAAGTAAAAAAAACACGTTTTGTTACATAGTTATTATCGTTTCCAAAAAATTTGGGTCATTTTCAATCTTTTTTTTTTTGGGCGAAAAACCAGGACGGTTATCAACGCCCGTTATTCTACACATGGGGGTAAAGGGCCCAATTGTAGAACGTAATTTTCTTATTATAATATAAAACGTCTTACAAACTAGAAATATCACAGAAAATACATTAACAATAAGGAAAAAAAAGTTATTAAAAACTTATAGATTCAACATACGAACATAAACTTAAACCTAATATCACAGACAGAATAAATAATATTTACAACTTAACAAATAAAAATCTTACAAACTAGTATCACAGCAAACAAAAAATAATATAAATTAAAAGCTAATATCACAGACCTGACGGTAAAAACAAAAGGCTGTAAAGGGGCCACAAAAAAAAATAAAAAAATAAATAAAAAACATACACAAATGCACATATAAAATTAAACTAATATTCCTATTTCCCTATCAGACACTGTTGTACACACTAATGGATCTAAGTAATCTTAACGTTGAGTCCAAAACATGGCTATCGTCGCCGAGTACATCTCGTAACTGGAAGGGTATCTTGAATCGCCGACGTAGAGCTGCGTAGCAGACGCAATCTACCAACACGTGTTTAATTGTCAAAGGACAATCACATCTGCCACACATTGGAGCATCACCAGACGTCATGAGAGACCCATGCATTAATCTGGTGTGTCCAATTCTAAGTTTTCAATCGCGTATAAAGTGTCAGTACAAACATTTTTGCGAGCTTCATTTCAAACATATTTGAGCGGCACGTGTCTTGAAGAAGCTGACAGAAGATGACTTCCAGCACTGTTTCCAACAATTGAAAATTCGCAAGAAGCGTAGTAGGGATAGAGAAGGAGTGTATATTGAAGGTGACAATAAGTGATTATGTATAAAATTTTTACGTCCGTCTCGTTATTTAATAGCCACACCTCGTATAGCCAGACTCTGTGGTGAATGAAGTGAAGATATCATTTTTTTTTTATCCGAGGCGGCGAGAAAAACTCATGTTCACTCCCTCACGATGGGGAAGTAGTGTTTGACTCCATTGAGAAGTCCTCGTCTAGCCCCAAGGAGGCCGCAACCGCCTACCAACCAAACACCCGCCGCCTGGCCACTTGATCCGATAAGTGTCAATAAATGTGTCATTTGCACGATCGAAAGTAGATGTTGATAGTATAGTCGAAAGTAGATGTTGTTGTCGGAGGGCCTGGCATGCTGATAAGCATATTTTCCTTTCAGTGAGGAAGGTATTGGTAAACCACCTCGCTCCTCGGTTTACTTAGTAAAGCATCTAGAGGTTCTAACTATGTCAATAATGTTGTACGATCCTTAAACTATGAAATAAAATATTCAAGAACGCGAAGCGAAGCGAGCGGGTGTTGTATTTAAAAAAAAAGAGAAAGGATAATACACACGAACATGTAGACCTAAATTAATTCATAAGTCGTGGCAATCTAAAGAATATTTCTACGTTGTAGAAAAGTGATTTTATTACACCGGTATAGAATTTTAAATGTCTTGAAACTTTTCCAAAGAATTAAGAGATTAATTTAAAATTATTATCTTGTTAATCAAGGTGTTTTAAAAAACAATATATAGATTGTGCGCAGAATAATAATATAATACAAATAATAATAAAATAATCTTTTAATAAAAAACAGTGTACAACAAAGAAATGGTACAGTATTATCCAATGTTTTATTAGCATTGTTTTTCAGGGGAATGTGTTAATAAGGGAATATTTATTACCAATGTGCATTTACATATATTTGTTATAATCCTGTAACATTCTCAATGCGAATTTTATTTAATAATAAGATATAGTTTATCTTAATTTATTGGTGTAATTAAAAAACTGTTAGGTGTTAACTAGTTTCTGTCACACCTATAAAATTATAAACCCCTTGTTCTTTATTGTTTTAGAAGAATATATTATAACACCTAAGGTTCGTTTGGGATCTGGGTTTTATTAACAAAAAAAACTCAATAATTACAATACTGTTGAATAGACTTAGCCTGCTAATTAATACGATAATATAAATTAAAATATAAATTACATAAAAATAAATAAATTGCATAACTTAAACTTAAACCAACTTGACTAAAACATAAGAAATAAACAACAAAACTAACCCCAAAAAAGATAAGTAGTTTTAATCATGAGTGAATGATGCAAAATGAAAATCAACCTGTTGGGCTTACAAATACGGAAATCACTCTTTCACGCTACACTAGACTCTGTAGAGAAAAATGCTTAAAATAAAAACTTTACATCTTTTAAATTTGATTGTATACACTTTCGTCGTAAATGCAAACTAAAGCTGAAACCTTAAAACATTCGAATTTTTACACATTTTCGTGAAAAAACAGAAAATCGCTAATTACCGCTAAACTACACGTTATACAAAAAAAAAATGTTTGAAATAAAAGTTGTAGGATTTTAAATTCTCTACAACTTTTACTAGATACATTTTTGCGCTAAAATGCTTATTAAAGTCGCAATCTTCAAAAAAAACTTTTTACGAGAAAACAGCCTCCCCAAGAATTTCAGCAGACATGGCACCTACCCTATCTTGTAAAGCATAAAAAATTTAGTAAATGAGGCGATTTTTAAAAAAAAATCGTAGAAGCCGTTTTTAAGAAAATCGCAAAAAATGGAAAATGACACGAATAAACTACTACGTCCGGTTGACCGATTTTGATGAAAATGTTTGGATCCTCTAGCGGTATCTAACTTAAGTTTCAAGTTTCAACTTCGTACAATGTTCCGTTCTTGAGATATTTTGTTCACACACACAGACAAATCGCTAAAAACGTGTTTTCGGGTTCCGGGGGTTTGAAACGTGTAGGTATATCCGGTGAAAACTCGATTTCGAAAAATCGACATGAAAACAATATCCTTCCTGTATATTTATATAGGCAAGAGAAAGTAAAAATAAAAACGGAATTGATAATCTTTGAAATTAGGTTACTCAAATTAACTCAACACAATCCAAAATAAAATAACAATATTTGGTTACTCTTGAACACTATCCAAGAATCGAACCTAAGATATGTTACTTCAGTCAGATGTTCTTTAGAAAGAGCCACCGACGCGGTTATTCTTATTTACTACGTAGTAACATGAAAAAAACATTTGAAGAAATTTCTGCAGCAAAATATTTTAATATCCATAATTTAAGGTTCTTAACCTACTCACACCAAATATCTAAAGGGGTTCCATCAAGAATTCATTTGAGTGTGTAATATGTTGGCATACTCCTCTACAACTTAAATTATTAAATGTCTGCGTCGCTTAAGACCAGCTCTTTTATTATTGTGGAACCGACCTATCCTCTAAATAATAATAATAATAATAATAATAATAATAATAATATAATTTTAATTATTATATTATATTTAATTTATTAACTTGAATCAGAAAAATAAAATGAACGTTTTTTTAATTCCTAGTGTGTGCACGATAAAATGTGTTTAATTTATGAACATTAAGCAACCCCATGACCCAATGAAATGAAGATGATGTGTACGTCTGATAAATGAGGTGTAGTCTTGTACAGATCCAGGCCGAACATTCCTGAGAGAGTATGGTTAATTGAATCTCAACCATTAAGGTACACCGGTAATTACTGTTCAGTACTCAAATCCGTAAAAAAGTAACTTACCTTTACTGAGATTTACACCAGGAACCTTAACATAAATTGAACGTTAACATCAAAAATTTAGTGAACTTTTCAAATTGTAATAGTAATTTTTACTTTCTCTTGCCTACATGAATATGTAGGAAGGAAAATATTGTTTTCATGTCAATTTTTCAAAATCGAGTTTTCACCGGATATATACGTTTTCAGACCCCCTGAACCCAAAAAACATGTTTTTTTTGCAATAAGGCAAAATTGTTTATAAATATAAATTATAAAAACTAGAAGACAATTTCAATAAAAAATTCAATTCATAAAAAATAATGTAAAAAATCTAAGACAATTGTTCAATTATTGTAATCCATTATTGTGTGCCTTCTTTTTTTATGTAATGGGAATCGCTAAAGGCTAAAAATGAAGAATATTGGTGTAGGATTTTTTAAAATAGTTTTCCCGTTTTTATTTTTAAAAAATACTGTAAGATTACATTTGAAATATCCACAAAATGAAACAAATAATACTGCGAGCGGGGGGGGGTGGATAACAGAATAAAATTAAGCTTCTACAAAATATTTTCAATACACAATATAGTTAGATAAGTAAATAAAATCATAGTAAATAAACTGTATTGTAAAAGATGATTTTTTGAATTAAGACTTGCTTCTAGCAGTGTCAACTGTAGTTGGGAATTTAACCCAGGACCTTTCAATTTTTAAACTAGCACACTAACCACTACACCACGGAGGCGGCTGCAGTAAATATTATTTCTGGAACTTCCTAAACTTAATACCAGAAAACCACGTTGAGATTGACTGAAGAAACTTTTGTTTAAAATTTCAGCAAAATCGGTTACTAAAACACGTATACACAAAATACTTTCTTGCTTTTTACTTGATATAGAGCTCAGGAAAATAAATAAAGGGAAAAAGAGAGGGTTTGTGAAAGAACTTTATACTGAATAATAGGTAAAACAAATTAAAGCTAATGCGTTCAGTAAACGTATTGAATACATAATTGAAAGGAAGTTTTACTAGAAGATTTAGTTGTATAGCAAATACGAGAATGTTAAACGAGTTGGGTACAGACTCCTTTAAGTTGCTATGGAAACGGTAACAACTTCATCATCACTTAGGTTTTCATAGCAACCAAACATCAGCGATTGACACTGCTAGAAGCAAGTCTTAATTCAAGAAATCGTCTTTTACAATACAACTAACCGACTCCGCTTGCTTCAATTCGCTTTCATAAATACTCTATTTCATTTACTTATCTAAATATATTGTGTATTGAAAATATTTTGTCGAAGCTTAACTTTATTCACTTATCCCCTCTCCCCAGCGTTATTCGTCACATTTTGTAGATATATCGTAAGTAATCTTACAGTATTTTTAAAAATAAAAATATGAAAACTATTCTAAAAAATCCTACACCAATATTCTTATTCATTTTTAGCCTTTAGCGACTTCCATTACATAACAAAAAGAAGGCACACAATAAAAAATTACAATAACTGAACGATTGTCTTAGATTTTTTTACATTATTTTATATGAATTGAATTTTTTTATTAAAACTGTCTTTTAATTTGTATAATTTATAATGACAAGGATGTTCATTTTCACTACTTTTTAACTTGTTTATAGAAGAGGGTATAAATGAAGTGAAGGGAAAATTTAACGCAGGAATAACAATTCAAGGAGAAACAATAAAAATGCTGAGATTCGCCGATGATATAGTAGTATATATTAGCCGAGACAAAGGAAGAACTAGAGGATATCTTAGATGGAATGGATGAGATCATGAGAATGGTTTACTTGATTACTTAATGAAAATTAATAAGAACAAAACGAAAGTGTTGTGCAGCAGCAAGAGTGGTTTAGAAGAGATGGAAAATTTAAAAGTAGGTAACGAAAACATACAGGAAGTTGGGGAATTCTGCTATCTAGGGAGTAAAATAACAAAGGATGGTAGAAGCACAAGTGATATCAAAAGTAGTCTAGTCTGTTATAAAAAAATTTAAGGTTGTAAGATTTGAGTGTCAGTCCGTACTATGTGTAGGTTAGTATTCCACTGCTCATTCCCAATAACCGCCTACTAAATAAAAGAAAAATAGTAAATTACATGCATGAACATAATTTAATAAAAAAATTTAGACTTTTTTAACCGATTACTGTCCATTGATTGTCGTAATTTACTTAAATGCCAAATGAATAATGCCAATAATAACAACTGCATTATATATTATAGATTTATTTATGAAAATGTTAAATTACGACATAATAAATGTACGTATAATTGTATTGTATTATTATTCATGTCCTTGAATACAAATCAGAAATTATGTTTTATGTTGCTTTCTTTTTATTTTACATATAAATAATTAAAAGGCACAAAGCTACCTAGGATATCCTGAACAGATCATTAATTCATGTAAATAAAAATAGCCGGTGTACGACATTAAACTAAACATGTTATTTATACGACAAGAAAGCATTTAATCATTACAAAAAATAACCAGTGTATAGCTACAGAGTGCCCCGTAAATCATAGTTAATTAACTTCACAAGTGTTATCTTTATATATTATTTTACAATATTCAAAAAAAGACTGCTCAGCTTGTACTGTTTTCGCCTCTCCCACTCTTTTGCATTGATACTATTCCCCGACTGTCAACAGTTAATCATCGCTGACGCTCTCCAACTACAGTAATCCCTCGTTATCCGCGGGGGTTACGTTCCGGAGGGTTACCGCGGTTAGTAAAACCGCGGATAATAATACCTTATATGAATTAAAAGATGGGGGTTAGTTTCTAAAGGTAAAGTCCTATAGTCGTTTTAGATGTTTAATAGTTTTAGGAACATTTTACCATTATTATAATCTATGAATATTTAATAAATACAGTAATGTATGCATAAAAAATTTAAGTTGCTTTAAAATAGTTAGTTATGGTTCTTTGCTTCTTCTTCTTCTTTTCAAACTCCTTGTGGACTTCTTCGTATGGTGTCATCAGCTCCTGAGTCCTCTTTTGAATTGAAGGGCCCTTTCCATGACTGGATCCGTCTCCATCACGTGGTCAGCCAATGCGTTGCAATGCTGAGGATCTCGTTGATGGTTTGTGAAGAAATGCTTGGCTTCGTTTCAGGATCGTCGAACACACAAAAAACTGTACGTACGTACGAGAAAGTTAGACTGACACATGGAGGAAAACGTACGGAGAAATTACAGTATTGTGCCTGGGCGTACGTATGAAGGTGAAGGTGGGGTGTTACTGGCGGGGCCCGGTACCCCTGACTGGCGCACTACGTTCAGTACGCGGAAATCTCGCTTGGCTCATGGCGGCCGTCGCCATACTAGTATGTGACATGATACGGATGCCAAAACATTTATTCAAACACATGTTTTCAGAATTGTATGACTTCCCAACCAAGTACGGTGTACACAAGGTGAGAAAACGTACGTATTTTAAGGTTTTAGGCCCACGGACAAAGTCTGCGGATAACCGAAACCCGCGGATACCAAGGGATTACTGTACTATTTGTCTGTGAAAAGAAGAGAGTTGGCGGAGAGGCGCTAAACTGGGGGTATACTACCATTTTAAAAAACATTTTTTTATTAATTCATAAAATTTATTGTAAATGCACTTATATAATAGAAAAAAATGGAGGCGTATCTTTTTTATCCAATGAATTTTTGGGTACTAAAAATTTAATTTTTCTGAAATTTTTGGTATTTTTTTCGTTTACACCGTCGTTTTTACCCAACAGAATGCAGGGGAATTTTGTAAGCGTGCCTGTTTTATATGTCAAGAAGACTAACGTAATGGACTCCTAATACGGGAGTGAAACATGGGTGACAAGAGCTATAGAAAGGAAGAGGATAGAAACTTTTTAAATATGGTGCTATAGGAACATGTTAAAGATTACGTGGGTGGACAAAATAAGTAATTTAGAAGTTCTTAGATGAATGGATGAAAAAATAAGTTAGTAAAAGTATGGAAACATCTTACCAGAAGAAGGGATAGAAGGGGCATATCTTAAAATGTTCAGGTATTGGTCTATCAATAATGGAAGGTAATATTGAGGGAATGAATTGTAGGAGGAGGCAAAGGTTAGAATATTTAAAGCAAATTATAAAAGATGGTGTTACAGGAACGTAGATATTAAACGACATTCACAAGACAGAACAGCTTAGAAAACTGCATCAAACCAGCCGAGAGACTGATAACAAAAAAAAACAAAAAAAGATAACACAAAAGACAAACAAAAAGCTATCCAGTCGCTAACACGCCACAATACAATAGAACACCTGAAAATACACGAAGTATTTAGCATTTCACACTTATGGGATACCCAGTACAATTAAATAATACGTACATTTATCCAACGCGTGTCATACGTATTACTATAGGTCTTACCTAAGTATTATGGCCGCCTTGAATTAATAAATATCCATTATCTTTTTTTAAATATTAATAATATACCATAATGACAATTTTAATTACAGTATACGTACAAATAAGTTTAAACGTATGTGAAATGAAAAAACCACGCCCTTTTCTAGAACCCTAAGTTACCATAGGCCTATTAACATACAATTATTAATTTATGATTATCAGGCTATTTAAGGTATGATATTACAAATGAACAATTGAACTACTGTTTTATTTGTTAAAATAATAAAATAGGAAGCTGCTAACAATATCTGTTCTAAAAGGAATTCCAAGAGAATAATCGTTCTAAAATTAGAAAAATATGACTAAGAAAAGAGAAAATTCTGGAATCAGTTATTTTTTACTTTTTCTTGTCTATATGAATGTATAGGAAGGAAAGTATTGTTTTCAAGTCGTTTTTTCCAAATCGAGTTTTCACCGGATCTACACGTTTTCAGACGCCCTGAACCCAAAAAAAAAACATTTTTTTAGGTATTGGTCTGTCTGTGGGTGCGTGCGTGCGTGCTTGTGTGTGTGTGTGTGTGTGTGCGTGAGCGTGTGTGTGTGTGTGTGTGTGTGTACAGAATATCTCAAGAACGGAACATCGTACAAACTTGAAATTAAGTTAGATACTACTAGAAGACCCGACAAGAACTTTTTCATCAAAATCGGTCAACCGGAAGTAGTAGTTTATTCGTGTCATTTTTCACTTTTCCGATTTTCTGAAAAACTGCTGTATTTTTTTAAAAATTGCCTCAATTACTAAATTTTTATGCTCTATAAGATAAGATAGACACAAAGTCTACTGAAATTTTTGAGGAGGCTGTTTTCTCGTAAAAAAATTGTTTTTTTTTAAATTGCGGCTTTAATATGCATTTTAGCGCAAAAATGTAATTAACGTTGTAGAGAATTAAAAATCCTACAACTTTTATTTTAACATTTTTTTGTATAACGCTTAGTTTAGCGGTAATTAGCGATTTTCTGTTTTTTTTCATGAAAATATGTAAAAAACCAATCTATTTTTTAAAGATTTCAGCCTTAGTATGCATTTTACGACAAAAGTGTATAATAAAATTTATAGGTTATTAAAAGATCTGAAAGGAAAGGCATTAACTGGTCAACTGAACTCAATTCTGTGGAGTCTCAACATAAGAAAAGACATAAAGAAACGAATACTTTCAGCAATAGTGGAAGGTACGGTGACATATGGGGCAGAAGTGTGGACCATTACGCAAAACAAGAAAAATAGAATCAGTACAGTGGAGAACAGATACTGGAGAAGATGTTGCAGATTGACGTTACGAGATAGGGTAACGAATATAAGAGTAAGAGAGATAATGGGCATTGAAGACTCAATAATAGACCATATTGAGAGAAAACAACTGCACTGGTATGGTCACATGCGAAGAATGAGCAACGTACGAATCCCACTAAAGGCATGGAACTGGAGACCGCAGCGAAATAGAAAAAGAGGAAGACCGAGAAGGAGATGGATGGAAGGTATTGACAGAGCCATGGAAAGAAGAAACATAGAGGAGGAGTCATGGCAAGACAGGCAAAAATGGCGTTTTGACTGCGACAAACGACCCATAGTGTTGTAAATAGTCGCCACTATATATATATAAAAGATCTACAACTTTTATTTAGAGAATTTTCCCCTACAGAGCCTAGTTAAGCGTAAAAGAATGATTTTCCGTATTTTTAAGCCAAACTGAGGTTAATTTTCATTTTGCGTCTTTCACTCATGATTAAAATTAGGTTATGTTTATTGAGGTTAGTTTTTTGTTTATTTCTAATGTTTTATTACTAATGTTAGGTTATATTTTTAATTATTTTCATTGGCAAGAGAAAGTTTTGTGTGAGTTTCACACCAAATTTTTTTCTCTCTAAGTGTATTACGCTTAATTTCGAGAATATTCTATTTTGTCTACTGGTTGAACGACGCAAAATTACGAATTGATGCTGAACCAGGGCTGTGTAGAAAAAAATGCTTGAAAAAAGTTGTAATTTTTGTTTATTTCCTTCAGGTTTGAATATAAATTTTTGTCGTTAAGTGCACACTAAGGCTGCAGTCATTAAAACCCTATTTTTACCGATTTTGATGAGCAAAATACAGAAAATCAGTAATTGACGGTAAACAAAGCGTTGTAGAAAAAGACGCTTGATAAAAAAGTTGTTTATTTTTTAATTTCCTACAACTTTAATTGTATACACTTTGGTCCTAATACATGCATATTAAGGCCACAATCTTTAAAAAAAACCATTTATTTTATTACGAGAGCACAACCCTTTATCTTGTAAAACATGAAAAATGTAATAAATGAGGAGGTTTTTAAAAAAATTGAACTAGGCATTTTTGAGAAAATTGCAAAAAGTGCAAAAATCACTCTACATCTTTCGGAAGACCGATTTTGATGAAGATTTTCGTATAGGTTTCGTGTGGTACCTGAATTTCAGCTTTATATAATACTCGCCACTCCAACGGTTCCGTTTCTCGAATTAGTAGGGTAGGTGGATCAGAATTCATAAGTAGATCAGAACCATGGAAATGCGTGCGCTGCGCGCCCGCACTTTACACTTTCTAACAAGAAGTTCGGCCGCCAAAGTGGTTACGTAGATGACAATAATTTTAAATTTGAACGTTTGAAAATGATGTTTGAAGTTTCAAATTTTGAAATTCGAAGTTCAAAGATTTGAAAGTATTAGGTTGATGTTTGAAGTTCGAAGTCTGAAGTTTCAAAATTTAAAAGTAAAAACTTATTATAAACAGCTTTAAAATATTCAATTTAATATAATCAGAAAAATTAAAGCATCGACTTGTAAAGTTATTAGTGTAAATGATTGTTCAAACAGATTAAAAATAATTTCAGAGAATACGATTTTTAAAAATCGGTCTGAACAAGTGAAGAGAAAAATATGTTTTTAAATCGTTGCATAATATTATTTTCCTGTTTGTTTTTGTTTATTACTCATGCACCCATTGTAAAATCCAGAATAGTGCTGAAGGCCTCACACATGTATGCTTGAAAGTTTTAGGTTTATGTTTGAAGTTCGAAGGTCTGAAGTTTCAAAATTTGAAAGTAAAAACTTTTATTAACAGCTTCAAAATATTAAATTTAATACAACCAGAAAAAATAAAGTATCGACTTATAAAGTTATTAGTGTAAATCAGCGATTCTGAACCTAAGGGTCGCGACCCCCATGGGGGTCTTGGTGAAATTATAGGGGGGTCGCGAAACAATGAAATCATTTAATCATTTTATGAGAAAAAAAATTTATTATAAACATACTTAAAGAAAAGAAATTTATCATTAATTAATTAATGATTAATATGATGGTTATATATTTGCTTTTCATTTAAAATTTCCTTCATACGTGGTTCTTCGTTAGAAACATAAAAGTAAATTGTTCTCGAGTGATAACATACGATTCCTATACTTAGTTTTTAGAACAACCATAGAGGAAAACTCCTTTTCACAGAGATAAGACGTGAAAAAAAGTATTAACATTTTCAATGCTTCAGTGACTAAATTTCCATATTCATGTCGAGCAAATTATAGTTCTAGCGTTTTGTCGGCAGACATTTTGATAAGCCGGTCATGAATCTCAACTGGTAACAACTGTGGCAACAACATTTTCACTAAACGGATTCAGTACCCATCTCTTTGAGAAATCATTTTTATCTTCTGGGAAATACTCTGTCAGGTGAGTTTTTAGCTCACGCAAATGCTGAATATGCTCATGTATGTGCACGTCATACATTCATGTTCATACACGTCGCTACTATAAAAGTATAAACGTAGCAATATAAAATAATAGCAATAATCATATTCAACTTTTTTTTTACTGTCTGTATTTTCTTTAAAGACATAAAACTAATGTAGTTTGATTATATAATATTAAAAAAACATTTTACATTTATAATTACGGTCAAAATTCAATTATTAATAGTAAGGCTTACAATTATTATCGAGGGGGGAATCTAAAAATATTTATTTTATTTATTTTTACTATTTGGGGTCGCGGAACAAAAAAAGTTGAGAATCACTGGTGTAAATGAATGTTCAGACTAAAAAAAATTCAGAGAATACGATTTTTAAAATCGGTCTGAACAAGTGAAGGGAAATATGTTTTTAAATCTTGCATAATATTATTTTCCTGTATGTTTTGTTTATTACTCATGCACCCATTGTAAAATCGAGAATAGTGCTGCAGGCCTCACACGTGTATACTTGTACCACTAGTATATTAGAATTTGGCAGTATTCCAGATTCATTAAAATAATCCTATTCCAGATTGCATTGTAAGACAAAATAAATAATGTATTTATATTTAACTTTCCTATTGCACTTGCAAATTATTTAACATACCTAGTTCAAGGTCATTCGATACTAAAACATTTATTTGTATACATGAAATTACTATTTTATATAATAATGTATGATAATAATAGGAAAGCAATAATATTGTAAAGTAATTGCAATAAGAAAATGTCACATACAATAAGTATTTATTCTTATGTAAATACTAAGTAGGTACGTATTGCACCCGCACTGCACGTAGACTTATTGTTAGCATCAGAAGTGTTGCTTTAAAATTAGGAATTCAAAAATCACAGGGTTTAGTTATACCATTGTACAATTTTATAAATAAAATAGTAAGCGAACAATACCCCTAATCTTCGTAATAATTAACTATTACAAGGGTTTTGTTTGTCAACAACTCAAAAGGCAGATAGGTTCATACTGACAAAAAATCTGGTGTGAAACACTCACAAAACTTTCTCTTACTAATGCAAATAATGAACAATATAACATAACATAGCAATAAAACATTAAAAATAAGCTATAAACTGACCTCAAAAAACATAACCTTATTTTAATTTTGAAAGACGCAAAATGAAAATCAACCTCAGTTTGGCTTAATAATACGGAAAATCACTCTTTCACGCTAAACTAGGGTCTATAGAGAGAAATGCTCTAAATAAAATTTGAAGTTAATTTCCTATAAATTTTATTATATACACTTTTGTCGTAAAATGCATGCTAAGGCTTAAATCGTAAAAAATCGATTTTTTACACGTTTTTATGACAAAAAATAGAAAATCGCTAATTACCGCTAAATTAGGCGTTATACAAAAAAAGTTGAAATAAAAATTGTAGGGTTTTAAATCCTCTACACCTTTTACTGTATACATTTTTGCGCTAAAATTCATATTAAAGCTGCAATCTTAAAAAAACAATTTTTTTACGAGAAAACAGCCTTCCCAAGAATTTCAGCAGACATGGCGCCTACCTTGTAGAGCATAAAAAATTTAGTAAATGAGGCGATTTTTACAAAAATCGTATGGGCCGTTTTTAAAAAAACGCAAAAAGTGAACAATGACCCGAATAAACTACTACTTCCGGTTGATCGATTTTGATGAAAATGTTCGTCAGGTCCTCTATTGGTATCTAACTTAAGTTTTAAATTTCATGTTCGTACGTTGTTCCGTTCTTGAGATATTTTGTTCACACACACACAGACAGACACAGACCAATCGCTAAAAACATGTTTTTTTTAGGTTCAAGGGGTCTGAAAACGTGTACATTTGGTGAAAACTCGACATGAAAACAATACTTTCAAAGATCACCTGTTGGCGACACAAATGTAGCACAATTTCATCTTGGTGGTATGGTATGGCTGCTACTTAACAGCTTCCAAGCACGTTAGATTTCATTCAGACTTAATTTAAGGTATTCTCCCCTAGGTTCTTCCACCTCTCTTACGTTTGTGAAACCCTCTTATCCGCTACTGAAGTCTGTACCCTGAATTGGGGCCTTCACTGAGGGCTACGTCCAGACTAGATGGATTTAAGTATTTTTATAAGGTAGTTATTCCTCCCCTTCTCACTTACCCATCACTTGCAAGATGAGACCCTGGGCTTGGGTGCAATAGTGTTAAAAAGTACAGCTGGCATTGTTGAAGTCAGACTTACGTTAAGTTTGGATCAATGCGGGGCACCTCATTTACCATACTTTTGAAAAGTAAAGCCTCAAAATAATTTTTTTTTTGTTTTTTACATCCGACTGTTCTGCTATTTCTGCTAATGCAGTCGGTGGATAATGATGATAATGAAAATGAGTGATGAAAAAATTCCAGACCTGCTGGAAATCGAATCCAGGACTCTGGCGTAGAAGCCAGTTGCACTAACCACTACACCAATAGGCCGGTCAAAAGCTTCAAAATAGAACTGTAGGATCATGGTAGTGCCAATTATCCTATATGGCTCGGAAGGTTGGTCAATGAGAACGATTGTCAAGAGCTCAGATTTTAAAAATCTGTAATAGGTTGCCGTTTTAGGGATAAATTAAGAAACACCAATATAATATCTGACGTTAATGTACCTTATGTTGACTTTCTTATTGAAGTAAAGAGATTGCAGTGGTATTTCAACATTAATTATATGGCAAGTAACCATCTCCAAAAGAATTCCTGAAGAGTATCAGTCCATAGGATGGAGACGGTTAGAAGTGCCACCGAGAAGATGGAGGAATTTTTTGACACACAGAGCAGATTGTTACCTTCTCCCGGCTGAGAGAAAAAAAAAACATGTTATTTGAAGTCAAATTGTAAAGTATAAAAAAGGAAATGCTGTTTTATAATCATGCCGTAGTTTTACTCTTTTTTATTTATTAATGACCACGTTCCAAATTATTTGATATTTTGAATAGCTGTTTTAAAAAAATTACCATAGCATTTGTTAGATGTGCCACAATTTAAATTAAACTTTTCATTTATTACTTTGTTTCAGGTGCGAGGAAGTTCAACTGACATGCAGGACGAGTCAGACAATTCAAGTCCTTTTACAGTCGTTAAAATTTCAAATAGGGATACTGATCGTATAATTGATTTCTTGCGTAGATTCTTTTTTAAGGATGAACCATTAAATATCGCCGTTGGTTTACTAGACGATCCAGATTCTAATTGTTTAGAACTTGAACAATATAGTATTAATTCTATACAAGATGGTAAGTTGTTTGATCATATGTATTTTAAACATAGCTTTTATAAAAATTGAGTCTTTTTTTGTTTTTCCTCCTAATGTGTGTATATTACAATCTGTTCAATTGAAGAACAATAAGCAACCATTAAAAAATTTAATAAAATACAATGTTTGGGGTGTAGCATTATACGGGAGTGAAAGATGGGTAATAGGGGCTGTAGAAATAAGAGGATAGAAGCTTTTGAAATGTGGTGTTGTAGGAAAATGTTGAAGATTAGATGGGTGGACAAAATAAGTAATTTAGGGATTCTTCGACAAGAAAAAGTAAATGGAAACATCTTACCAGAAGAAGAGATAATCTAGTGGGGCATATCTTAAGACATCCAGGTATTGGTCTATTGATAATGGAGGGTAATATTGAGGGAGTGAATTGTATGGGGAGACAAAGGTTAGAATATTTAAAGCAAATTACAAAAGATATAGGATGTTACAGGTATGTAGATATGAAACAACTTGCAGATGATAGAACTGCTCAGAGAACTGCATCAAACCAGTAGAGAGACTGATGTCAGAAAAAAGACCTATGACCCAATGAGCTGAGAATGGTATTTATTACATGTGAGGTATAGTCTTGTACAGACTCAGGCTAACCATTATCCAAATCGAGTATATGGTCAATTGGATCCCAACCATTAACGTATCCAAGTTCTATTCATCCAAATAAACATACTTGCGACCTTCATGCCAGCCCAGTCAACCAAACGGTACAGAGTTGCTAATAATTGTTAAGTAACATCAGTTGATCAAACGACTTAGTATGTTTATCAGCTGACAGCTACGTACAAAAACTTAACTTGTGGCCAATGTTCAAAACCACGCAAAAATTATAGGAAATAACCGCGATCAAACTTGAGTGGTTGTCAATAACGTACAGTGCCCAATAACAAGTGAAAGAAAGTATTCTTGTATTTTTCTAAAAATGATTTGGAGTCAAAGTTCATCAATTGCGTAGTTAATATAAATATAAATTTACCAAGAATAACAGCAACCATTAACACTTATATGTATTGAGGGTTGCAGAACACCTACAAAAAGATCGGCAATCAACAGATTCGTGTATATGAATAATGTAAACAAAAACCAGTGTCCATAGTTTTAATCTGACCGCGTAGTGGTTAGCGTGCTAGCTAGGTCCTGGATTCAATCCTCAGCTAGGGTCTGGAAATAAACCTATGTTTCATACCCCAAAATAGTCTCGAATATTAAAGACGTTGATGCTACTTAAAATAAACGTACACAAGGATTTTTGTTTTTTGTTTTATGTCTGACTGTTTTGCAATTGCTGTTAAAGCAGATGGTTAAAAGAATGACAGATGCATCTCCTTGGCTTTCTGTGGTATTTTCTTTTACTAGAGTTGGTATCTCACACTCTGGTACATCTTCCCTCCTTTCTCCAATCTCTTTTTAATATTGTATTCTACTTTTTTAACATCATTAGCAATTTCTGCTCCCAATTAAGTAAAACTTTATCATTTCACTCTTCTCCTCACTGATTTCAAGCCCCAACGATCGAAGCTGTATATTCTATTCATCCAGCTCTTCCTACACCTCCTCAATCTCCTTACTCCATATTACCATGTCATCTGCAAAGATCATGTGTTTTGGTTCAATATTTTTATCAACGTACCATCAAGACAAACTGTAGTTTTCATTTTGACGCTCTCTCTACCCAATTACGTTACGTACTATTTTTTCTCTGTATAAGTTTATGATTAATTTATATTTGTGCAATTGTGATTTAGTTTGTAATAAGTTACTGTTTATTTTATAAGTAATATTGTTTCTATCATTGGGCCACTTTGGCCTGTTGTAAACAATCTAATTTATAATTAAATAAATAAATAATATTCATAATTGATCAGATAATAGATAATTGAGAGATCTTGTATCCTGATTCTATTTTATGTATTATAT
The DNA here is from genome assembly GCA_035578175.1 of Catonia carolina. Taxonomy (NCBI): domain Eukaryota; kingdom Metazoa; phylum Arthropoda; class Insecta; order Hemiptera; family Achilidae; genus Catonia; species Catonia carolina. The sequence continues at coordinate 42,802,200 of JAQMRL010000006.1, read as the reverse complement.
GTTTTAATTAAGTTTTTCTTTTTTTAGGTGTATCACTGATGGTATTAAATAACGCTGGAGATATTATTGGAGTTTGTTTGAATGGCATCGATGTACGAGGAGGTTTAAAAGCATCAGAAGAAGTAAATGTAGACGAAGAAGAATGTTCAAATCCAAAATTTAAGAAAATATTGAATTTGTTATCAGATGTTAATAAACAGGCTGATATATTTGGGCAGTTTCCTACAGTTGATAAATATATGGAAGTTAGAATTATATCAGTCGATGATAACTACAGAGGAAAGGGACTCGCCAAGTTGCTTATTGACAGATCAAAGTGAGTACATAGCTTATATAATTTCTTTTTTGTTTTTTTAAAGTCATCACGTTAACATGTTGGGTATTATCGACTACTCTGAATTACGAAGTTGTGAATTTGAACATGGAATAACTTTCCAGTCCCTGGATCGGAATCAAACCTGGGACCTATGATTTACAGCAAAGCACGTTAACAAAAAAACAATACTGGGCCACGGTTTATTACATAATTTTTACTTTCTCTTGCGTATATGAATATAATTAGGTAGGAAAGTATTATTTTTATGTCAATTTTTCAAAATCAAGTTTCCACCGGATCTACATGTTTTCAGACCCCTGACCTCAAAATACATGTTTTAAGAGATTAGTCTGCGTGTGTGTGTGTGTGTGAACAGAATATCTCAAAAACGGAACATCGTATGAATTTTACACTTAAAACTTAAGTTAGGTACTACTACCAGAACCAACACGAACATTTCATCAAAATCAGTCAACCGGAAGTAGTAGGTTATTCGTGTCATTTTCCACTTTTTTGTGATTTTCTCTAAAACGGCTCCTATGATTTTTTTTTTAAATTGCTTCATATGCTAAATTTTTTATGCTCTACAAGATAGGGTAGGTGAGATGTCTGCTAAAACTCTTAGGAAGGCTGTCGATTTTTTTAGATTCCAGCTTTAGTATGCATTTTACGATATAAGTGTATAAAATCAAATTAATAGGAAATTAAAAGATCTACAACTTTTATTTAGCGCATTTTTCTCTACAGAGCCTAGTTTAGCATGAAAGAGTGATTTTCCGTATTTTTAAGCCAAACTGTGGTTGATTTTAATTTTGCGTCTTTCAATCATGATTAAAATTAGGTTACGCATATTGAGGTTAGTTTTTTTGTTTATTTCTAATGTTTTATTACTAATGTTAGGTCATATTGTCAATTTTATGCATTGGCAAGAGAAAGTTGTGTGAGTTGTAGCATGACATTGACCTATATTTGGATTATTGGTCACGGTCACACAGATCAGTTTAACCACTACATTTTTAATAACAAGTAAAACTATTATCAAGATACTTGGTATATATTTATAATATGTCTTTAAATAATATGAGTAAATTTTGTAAATTAATAATACTGGCATAATCTAAATTATATTCTATGTTTAATTATCCATACCAGTTAATCATCAATATTGATAAAATTTATATGATTATATTTAAACAACAGCGAGGTTCAAATCAAGATTGGCGTGAGTCAAAAGTGTAACTAAATTGTGTATTGTTAAAATAATTAAAGAATCAAAAAACGGAGATGAACAATTAAATAAGTGATGTGAATAACTATAATAAAATAAATAACGTCGTTTAAAACAATAATTTGAATTTTTACGAACAATAAAAAAATTATTAATCAAATTTTAAAATCTAAAGTGATGAAAGTAAGATCCGGCCATAGGTCGGTGCGGGACGAGACGATTGATGAGATGACCACACTGTAACGAGCTCCAATTAAAATCAGAAATATCAAGTAAAATTTCAGAGAAGACTAACATATTATATAAAAATGAATAGAGGAACAAGTAAGAAATCATAATTATTATTTATTTAAAACGAACATTCAAAATTTATTTAAAGAAATCAATGTAAAATTTCAAGAATTCCAATACTATTAGGACGCCATATTCATCAACTCAACAATACAATTATATTTCAGCAAACTTCGTAAAATTAAACAACCGGTATGATCGATAAACAATATTCATAAATCATCTATAAAATTTTAATAATTAACCAATAAAGACCAGTATTCGATTTAATTAAAATTTAAAGATCTATTTGTAATTTTTGTTTAGGTTAAGTTTTTCATTGTTGAAGTAAAATAAAATTTTTTATACTCAAATAATAATAAATTAAAATCCCTGAGATATTATATTAAATAAAATAGTAGAGTCAATTTGTTGTTAAATTCAATATTCATAGAATCATTTATCAAGTAAAAATTAAAAGCATTTAAAATTAAAATATATTTGTGTTAATTTATTTCTAACCCAGTTTATGTAGCGTAGCTGTAGTGAACGCTACATAAATATTGGCTCCCAACTTAGTGGCAATTAATTAATTAAAAAATAGTAGAAACATTAAATTTTTCGCCGCAACGTTTAGGCATTTTGTATTTTTAAAATCGTGTTGTACTTTCTAAATTAATTAAAATTAACATTAAAAGAATCCTAAAATTATTTTTATTTATTATTGTTTGAGTTTGTTTATTGAGTACCATGGCTAGTATAGAGTTAAGGTCAGGCAGGCAATTAGGCCAAGATAATGATAGCGATAGTGGAGAGAACAGTGATAATGAAAATAGGCAAAGTACGGTAGAGGATAAATTTGACCAAATGATGAATATGATGCTAAAGTTAAGTACAGATCTAAATGAAAAAATAGATAAACAGAATGAAAAAATGGATAAACAAGCGTTAGATTTAAAAGCAGATTTTAATGAAAGGATGGATAAACAAAGTGAAAAAATGGAAAAACAAATATCAGGTTTAGAGATAGGTTTAAATGAAAAGATGGATAAACAAACGTTAGATTTAAAAACAGAATTAAAAGATGAAATAAATAAACAAAATTGTAGATATTAAGTACGTAATTTGAATTCAATGTATATTTTTTATGGTTTATTAATTTAAAATTAAAAAAAAATTTTTTTATTTGAAAATAAAACTAATTTTTTTTTTTTAATATAGTGGGGGAATAAATGTAGCATGACATTGACCTATATTTGGATTATTGGTCACGGTCACACAGATCAGTTTAACCACTACATTTTTAATAACAAGTAAAACTATTATCAAGATACTTGGTATATATTTATAATATGTCTTTAAATAATATGAGTAAATTTTGTAAATTAATAATACTGGCATAATCTAAATTATATTCTATGTTTAATTATCCATACCAGTTAATCATCAATATTGATAAAATTTATATGATTATATTTAAACAACAGCGAGGTTCAAATCAAGATTGGCGTGAGTCAAAAGTGTAACTAAATTGTGTATTGTTAAAATAATTAAAGAATCAAAAAACGGAGATGAACAATTAAATAAGTGATGTGAATAACTATAATAAAATAAATAACGTCGTTTAAAACAATAATTTGAATTTTTACGAACAATAAAAAATTATTAATCAAATTTTAAAATCTAAAGTGATGAAAGTAAGATCCGGCCATAGGTCGGTGCGGGACGAGACGATTGATGAGATGACCACACTGTAACGAGCTCCAATTAAAATCAGAAATATCAAGTAAAATTTCAGAGAAGACTAACATATTATATAAAAATGAATAGAGGAACAAGTAAGAAATCATAATTATTATTTATTTAAAACGAACATTCAAAATTTATTTAAAGAAATCAATGTAAAATTTCAAGAATTCCAATACTATTAGGACGCCATATTCATCAACTCAACAATACAATTATATTTCAGCAAACTTCGTAAAATTAAACAACCGGTATGATCGATAAACAATATTCATAAATCATCTATAAAATTTTAATAATTAACCAATAAAGACCAGTATTCGATTTAATTAAAATTTAAAGATCTATTTGTAATTTTTGTTTAGGTTAAGTTTTTCATTGTTGAAGTAAAATAAAATTTTTTATACTCAAATAATAATAAATTAAAATCCCTGAGATATTATATTAAATAAAATAGTAGAGTCAATTTGTTGTTAAATTCAATATTCATAGAATCATTTATCAAGTAAAAATTAAAAGCATTTAAAATTAAAATATATTTGTGTTAATTTATTTCTAACCCAGTTTATGTAGCGTAGCTGTAGTGAACGCTACAGAGTGTTTCACACCAGATTTTTTTTGTTGTTCATTTGGTTGAAAAGGTTTATGCCGTTTTCCACAAATGTTTTTTTAATACATTGAGGAATGTACTTTAGTCAAATTCTGAAGATTTATCTCATTAAAAATAAATTTAAAAAAAACTGTTGTAGACAATTATGAATTTCAACAATTTAAAAATATTTTTATAGAAATGTTTACAGAACCTGTTATTTTTTCACACTTTAAAATAAACTGTGGAAGGTACAAATTATCATGTTCAAAATTAAGGTAAAATTTTAACAGAGCATTGATCCACGTGGTTTTTTATGTATATATTTAAAAAGAAGTGTTTTAAAAAATATGAGATGAAAGGGATAGTATTTTAAAAAGCTTTCTGCAGCTCTAGATATTTTATATTTGAGTTTTTTTTAGTTTATATAAAGTCACATCAACAGCTGGGTCATTAGCAACTATGGTGGGTTAGGGAATTGGAACAGTGGGTTTTGGCACACAATAATTTCCAGACCCTAGCTGCGAATCGAACCTGGGACCTCCGTGTTGTAGTCTAGCACGTTATGGAGGGGGTCTTCAGTTCTTATTCGCCTAATAGTTCTGTCATATTTAACAAACTGTCTTAGTAGATGATGAATAATCATAACAGTCTTTAGCCAGTCAAACATAATACAAAACATTAATCAAAATGCAAGTCTACCAGTCAGAAGTAAATGAACGTGACACATCATCAGAATTTCAGATTAGACATTACACATCTGCGTTAGTTAATTTGCCACGGTAAAGTACACCTGTAGTTTTAAGAGCATTGAACTAATAAATAGGGCTTCACTGCATAAACAACAATAAAATTACTATTATTTATATATTTAAAATCTTAAGGATTTTCTGTTAAGTTCAGTCTCAGCTCCCACTGGAGTTACTCAGGTCACAACATTTTTAAAAATCTGGTGTGAAACACTCACACGACTTTCTCTTACCAAATGTAAATAATGAACAATATAACCTAAGTAATAAAATATAAGAAATAAACAAAAAAGTAACCTCAAAAAACATAACCTTATTTTTAATTATGAGTGAAAAACCCAAAATGAAAATCAACCCCAGTTTGGCTTAAAAATACGGAAAATCACTCTGTCACACTAAACTAGGCTCTGTGGAGAAAAATGCTTGCAATAATAGTTGTAGATCTTTTAATTTCCTATAAATTTGATTATAAACATTTTTGCGCTAAAATGCATGTTAAGTTGCAATCTTAAAAGAACAATTGGTTTATGTAAAAACAGCCTCCCCAAGAATTTCAGCAGACATGGTGCCTGCCCTACCTTGTAGAGCATAAAAAGTTTAGTAAATGAGGTGATTTTTTAAAAAAATCGTAGGAACAGTTTTTGAGAAAATCACAAAAAAGTGAAAAATGACACAAATAAACTACCACTTCCAGTTGACCAATTTTGATGAAAATGTTCGTGTCGGGTCCTCTTGAGGTATCTAACTTAAGTTTCAAGTTTCAAGTTTGTACGATGTTCCGTTCTTGAGATATTCTGTTTACACACACAGGCCAATCACTGAAAACATGTTTTTTTGGGTTTAGGGGGTCTGAAAACATGTAGATCCAGTGAAAACTCGATTTAAAAAATCGACATGAAAACAATAGTTTCCTTCCTATATATTCATATAGGCAAGAGAAACTAAAAAATGTTTTATTCCATTTAAAAAGGTTTAATTTTAAAAATGAAGATCACCAAGTGCAGATCTGTCATCACTCATCATTATTTTTTTCCTAATTCGTAATAATGCATAAAATAGAAAATTAACGATTTTCCTAATTTTAAAGAATAAAAAATTTTAATCCAGTTTCAGGAGGAGACCCCCATTCCCTTAAGACAATTTAAAGCAGTTATTTAAAAAATTGTAACGAAAAATGTTGCTCAAGCATCTTGAACACAATAAACGCCACTTAACCTGTTTATTTACCATTGCTTTCCTCACTTGAGTGGAAACGTATGCTTATCAGCCTGCCAGGCCTCTAAAAAGCACCTAAAAGAACTTTACAAAATCTTTAAAAAAAACTTAAACGACTTGGCTGACTTTGCCTCTCCCACACTTGTGCATCGATATTACTCCCCTACAGTCGATCCAGCTGTTAATCATCTCTGGGTCTGCTCTATCACAAAGAAGCAATTAGAGGGGAACTCTTCCCCAGTATTCAGTTGGTGCAAGCGCATGGAAAAATTTTTACTGAGTTGTTTTGTTATACTTTCTACCCTGCAAATGACACCTTTACTTAATTCACCACAGGATCCATCTGTATAATGAAAATAATTTCTTTCAGAGGAAATAACTCTGACTAGTGTCTTTTACACCTCTACCTCTTCTGTTCTTAAATGCTTCAGTTGTATAATTGGCTGACCATGTGATAAGAAACACAACTATTTATTGTAGCCCTGGAACTAGCAGATCAAGTGTAAACAATTTAACACTCCACTTGCCTGATATAGACATTATATCACAGACAGCCTTTTTATATTAATTAATGATAGATTACAGTTTTCACCCCATAACAAACAGATGGAATGTTAAATTATTTGCACTCGATCTGCCAGTTCCAAGGCTACAAAAAATAGCCGTTTCTTTTCTGTTTCTCATCACGTGGTCAGCCAATTATATGACTGAACTTTTTAATAACAGACGAGGTAAAGGTGTAAACGACACTAGTCAGAGTTATCTCCTCTGAAAGTAATGAATTTTGTTTACAGCCAGACCCTGTGGTGAATGAAATGAACATGTTATTTGCAGGGTGTAGAGTAGATGCTTTTCGGAGGGCCTGGCCTTTTTTTACTCAGTGAGGAAGGCATGGTAAACCACCTCACTCCTCATTTTACTTGTAAAACCTCTAGAGGTTCAAACTAGCCTTTCAGCTGTTAATCTAAACAACAATAACAGAATACAGTTAACATAATTAAATTTTATTGTTTCAGGAGTTTGGGTCAAGAGCTTGGAATGAAACTGATCCGTGTGGATTGCACAAGTGCGTTTTCAGCGATGGCAGTCGCTCGTCTTGGTTTTCAATGTGTGTTCACGATGCAGTACGCAGAATATTTAGACAGTAATGGTGAACCAATATTTAATCCACCACCTCCACATTCTTGTGTTAAAACATATGTTTATCCATTAGCCCAACTTTAAATGGATTTTTAATTTAAAAAATAAATAAAATAAAAATAAATTTTCAAATTTTGTCTCGTATGGGAGACACTGATCAAATTAACGAATTAATAATGTTATCAATGATAACATTACATTAAAAATTTAAATCTTGTGCTATTTACGAGGGTGGTCCCATAAGTACCCGGCCTGACAAAGAGATGGCGGTAGTTGTTTGAAAAATATCATTGTATTAGAAAGTACACAATCTATAAAGCATGTGTTTCAAGTTAGAAGACGCCATGTTGTTTATTATTTATTTAGCAGCCATCAATAGTGAACATTTTCAGTGAATTTGTGAAAATGGAGGAAATTGATCATTACATGATACAATACTTTCATTTGAAAGGCCTCAGCCCAACCAATATAAAAGCTGAACTAGATTCTACTCTGAACTAGTAAAATATTGGGTAGCGGAGTTTAAACGAGGCTGTACGAGCATCGCAGTGGTCGACCAAATGAGGTGACGACTCCAAAAATGGTGAAAAAAATCCATAAAGCAGTACTGGATGATCGTCGACTGAAAGTGCGCAAGCTAGCAGACATAGTAGGTATTTCAAAAAGTGCAATACATCGCATATTATCTGAAAATTTGGACATGAGAAAGCTATGTGCAAAATGGGTGCCGCGTTTGCTCATACTCAAGCAAAAACAGTGTCGTGAAGATGTTTCAATTGAGCGTTTAGCTGAGTTTCACAGCAATAAAGCAAAATTTAATGGACTGAAAAGGGAGAACCGGCTCCAAAGAAGGCGAAGACCGTTCCATCTGCAGGCAAGGTCATGGCGTTGGTTTTTTGGGATGTGTGTGGGATAATTTTCATTGACTATCTTGAGAAAGGAAAAATTATCAACAGCAAGTATTATGTAAACTTATTGCAATTTTTGAGCGAAGAAATCAAGCAGAAACGACCACATTTGGCTAAGAAGAAAGTGTTGATTAATCAAGACAATGCACCAGCTCACAAATCCGTTATTGCAATGGCCAAAATTAATGAATTAAAGTTTGAATTGCTACCTCATGCACCCTTTTTCCCAGATTTAGCCCCCTCGGATTATTTTCTGTTTTCAAACTTGAAAAAATGGCTCAGTAGTCAAAAATATTCCAACGATGAAGAAGTGATGTCGGCATTTAATGGTTATTTTGAGGAGCAAGACAGTTCTTTATTATAAAAAGGGTATCTAACTTATTGAACATCGCTCGGAAAAGTGTATAGAGCTGAAAGGAGATTATGTTGAAAAATAAATATATTCTATTCCAAAATTTTTGTGTTTTCTTTGTTGGGACGGGTACTTTTGGGACCACCGTTGTAAATAGTGAATTTTGATCAAATAGTTTTTAGTATTAATTTTGTTTACAGGGTTTTAATTTTGTAATTGTAAAAATATCAGAATAATTTCTTATTTTTGAAAAATATATAAAATTATTTGAATGGCATGAATTAAAAGATGTAGATTTTAAAGGTGAAATAATATTTAATACATTCATCGATAAATACTTGGAAATATGCTAAAACTTGTACGCATTTTTTAAATTCTACGGGTGACCAATACAACGCTATAGAATTTGCGTAAGATTTAGAATTATAGGAAGTGCCTTAAATATAAGCACTGTGTTTGTAAAGTATTTTGATTGATTTTATCTCATAAATCAAATGTTTTGGTAAATTTTCAGCAATTGTTTTATAGAAAATGTTTTACAAGAACAATTAAAAATTAATAAGCTGGTTAAAACGGAATGAATGTGTTAAATAGAAAAAAATACATAAATAATTTATTTAAGTTTTTAAAATACAGTATCTATAAAACCCTTTGTGGTAACATTAACAAATTTTGCACAAGTCTACAATCATGAATAAACCCTTTCAGTACCAACGTCCGGAAAATAGGACGTCGATATATTTTACGTGTTGACAACATCTGGTTTAACGGATGTCTGGATAACCCAACGTTTACAAAAACAACTTTTAAACAAAAATAAATGGAATAATGTATTTTGATACCACCTCCATGGAGTAGTGTCTAGCGCGCTAGCCTACAAAGCGAAAGGTCCTGGGTTTGATTTCCAGGTAAGGTCTGGAAATTTTAACACATTAATAAAACTACCATTAATTTACCAAAACCCACAGTAGTCGCTAATGACCAAGCTGTCAGTGCGACTTTAAACGAAAGAAAATTATTTTTAATGTTAGAACGATTTGTTGCCTTTTTTATGAACACAATAAAAATTAATTTTTAACAGGAATTTTTATTTTTCTGTAACATTGAAATTTTGGTTGGCAATGGCAGGCTTACGCCTGCTGAAATAGGGGTGGTACTTATTGTACACCCTTATACAAATTAAATGACACTTTAGGATCAAACTTGTAAATATTTTTTCGGCACTGAAAGGGTTAATATACTGAATAACTTTTTTGTTTGGTATATAAATAATATTTTTTTACTATTTGTACTACTTATCTTCGATAACTTCTAAATTTGTTCAAATTAAAAAATAAAATAACAGTTGCTTCAACAATATTAGTTTATTAGCAACTAGTGTGGGTTTTTTGTGATGTTATAATTGCCAGATCTAGCTAGGAATTAAACCAGAGATCTTCTAATTAATCTTCTTCTTCTTCTCTGACCATTAGCGTTCATGATTACACAGTTTAGATTTCTTTCTTTTCCAAAACTCCTTCATTCCTTATTTCTTCTGTCCATTTTTGTGATTCATAGCTTTTCATTTACTCTAGAAATTTATAATAAATTTTTTTCTAAATTTTCCATCTTCGTTTAGTTCTTTTAAAATATTCAATAATTTAAAATCAGTTTCCATAAAATTGTTAAATCATGGAACATGTTCTCACAATAAATATCAACTCAAAAACGATTACGATAAAAATTATAAATACTCATAGAATAAGTAATCAAATTTATTTACTTTATGTTAACGATATTTTTTGGTTTGATGTAAAAAAAGCGAATGTGATAAATTGTTTACAGATGATCAGATAAAATGAGTATATAAACATTAAAATATGTTAATAAATAAAAAAATTAAATAAATATATTTCAAGTAATATTAATATATTTATTTTTGTAATGTATATAATGTATTTTAATAAATTAACCAATGTTAATAATTTTACATATTTAGTTTTTAGGTACCTAAGTTATGTTCATATCACAGTGTTCTTTTGTAAATTAATTATTAATTATATTAGATTTGTATAAAGAGAAAAATTTAGTATAGTAGAATTTGTCTAAATTGAAATTGTTTTAAAATAAAATGTTATAATGTAGTATCAGTTCCTGAAATTCATAAATATCCATATAACTACGGGTAAAAATTTCTATAAAAGAATTGTTGATACAATTAGTAAAAATACCTTAATTAAATAACAATTCTGCCATATTAAAACATACAATGAATGACCAATATTTTGACAATTTATTCTTCACGAAACAAACCATAATGGATTATCAAAATAGTATAACTCTGAACGGTATAATTAAATAATACTTTCAACCAGAGACGAAATTAATATTCAAGTAGCATTAGGTGGCTGAGATTAATAAACTATCAGTAAATAAATCGTGTGCCTAAAATTAAGCCAATTGTAAAAATATTGCAATTTAAACTAACCTGTTATGGTTCCTACAATATTCGATTTTCCCTAATTTTATTTTTTAACTTACATGTCTTGATGGATCCACCATCATCAGAGTAGTACATTAATTTAAAAAAATTGAAACTAAATTTGTTACATTTTTCTAGATGTATATTTATACAAAACTTATACAGTATACAAATTTCGTTTCATGGGGGTAAAAACAAATAATACTGCAGCTGTAAAATGTTAATAAAAACTACAATATTTTTACAATAGGTTTAATCTATTAGCACACATTTTATAGGCAGAATAGTAATATTATATGCTGCAAATTAATTCTACATGTCAAATTAGTATGCTGACACTCAATAAATCTTATGAACAGTTTAACTGATACAGTTGTTAAGATGAACTGTGTACTTCCAACAATCAATGAATAAATTATAGATTTAAAATACAGAAAGCTCGGATACCACTTTAAAAATGTTAAGAACGTAATTTTGTCCCATAGACGTAATAATAAAAAGACATAAGCAGGCATATTCCAAACGTACATGGAAATGGAATACATCTATGTGGAATACGTAGCCAGTTTTGGCAGACAGCTACTGTGGCGCTGCCTGGGAATTCAGCCCACATTTCGAACTACACAATACGGGAACTAAAGCTCACTTTTAAAAAACTGTAACTAAATTTTTTTTGATGAAATAATGACTCAATATTTAAAATTAACATACAAAATTAAATTACTCTAATAGTTTACATACCTTATATTGAAGCTTCCGCAAAATAACACGATACGCCATAGCCCGACACTACCACTAAATTTTGGTCTTTTTTGAAACCAAGTACTTATTGTATTAAAACAAAGTTATTTAAGCTAATAATTCAAATCCTAAATCACAATAAACCAAATGCAACACAAGTACCAAGCATTTTTAAGAAAATACCCTATCCACTTTACCGGTAACCTAAAAATACTTTACTTAAGTTTAGATTTAAGTTTTAAATATAGTTAAACAATTATTTAAAAACTAGAAATGAAAAGCAAAAACAAAATAAAATATACGCACGATACACACAATTCATAATCAATAGTTATTAACAAAATTAAACCGACACGATGTACTTTCACGATTACAATACATTACGGGTCTACATAACCCGAAATACTGTTCTGAAAACACTTAACAAGTTGGTCGGCTAACGAGAGCGGCTACAATTTCAGTCATACTGCAATCACTTCTTTCTACGTCCATGTTTTATACTGTGAATTTTGTTTAAATTTTTACAATAAATTTAATTTTATTATTAAATTTTTATATATGCGATAATAAATAAATATTCAACCGTAAAAAAAATAACAATATTACTAAAAATTAACCAAGTCGTTATACAAGTTTTTAATATTATTACATACTTTCCTCTAGTAAAAGGAAAAATTGTATTTTTACATAATTTTACATAAATGAAAACTTTAGGTGAATTATTATAAAATGAAATTCATATCCTTCTGATAAAAAAATGACATTTTTCAAGTTTACAAAATGTACAGATGAATTAATTAACGTTAAAAACTCAGCCAGTGTTTTAATATCCATTTCATATTACATTATTATTATTATTATTATTATTATTGGTATTTGTAGTATTACATTTTAGACATATTTTACTATACAAGTTATAATTTAATTGTATATAATATTTATTTGTGTACTAAATTTGTGTTTATTGTATAAATTATTCTTAATTTTAATAAAAAATAATTATAGTTAAAATTCAGATATATAAATGTATATTGTTGATTGTTATGTGAATTAAATTTCAGCAAAGTTATTTAGTTCTAATATTTAATTTTTTAATAAAAAAAGAGATATTGTGTAAGATTATATTTTATTGTGATACAAAATAAATAACGTTAACAAAGTACATAATAGTAAATAATTTTTTTATTGTTTTATCCCTAATGCGAGTACGTTGCAATCCGTTTAATTTAGAAAAGTAAGTAACCCCATAACCCAACGAGATGAGAATGATGTGTATGACATGTACAGATCCAGGCCAACCATTCCTGACAGAGTATGGATAATTAAACCCCAACCATCAAAGTACACCGCAAACATAAACATTCAAAGTAAACTTTGAAGGTAATAAGCAACGCCTTCATTATTTTGATTTTATTCTTCATTGTTATGAAAACTGATTTTTTTTTTTTTGGTTTAACGTTTGACTGTTCTGCAATTACTGCTAATGCAGATGGTGAAGGATGAAATGATTTTTTTGTAACGTATGAAAATATGCCGTGCCTGAATGGGATTCGAACCCAAGACCGCATGATGAGAGGCGAGCACGTTACCAACTACGCCAATGCGATCAGCTATATATGAAAACTGAATTGAATAGTTGATCTTATTAAGCTGTTATTACCACAGAGTGAAAAAATTATTTCATTCAATTGAAAAATACTATAAGTAATATAATAAGTATACTACAGTCGAACTCGCTTATAGCGTCATTGAAGGGAGAGTTTAAATTTTACCGTTATATCAGAGTGACGTTATAACAAAGTTAGCTTTTTTGTCAAAGTAAATCTAACTAAACTAAGAATATTTCGTATACATTACTACTAATTTACGTAATAAGCTAAACGTTTTTTATTTGCGATTTTAAAATCGTAATACCCTAATAAAATAGATTAAAAACCACTCTGTGTAATTAGGTAGACTTTATTATGTATTAAAATACGGAAACCAAAATACATATCTGTATGTACATAAACTACATAATGGTACGTTATCTACTTTATTGGAAGAAATCAGTGATTTTCGTTTGAACACCTCGTTCTGCGAAATAAATCCTCTCCGTAATGTCTCTTGGTGTCGGTGAAATCTTAAAAAAGTTTCAGCCGCTAGCATTGCCTCCCTCATGTTGGCGTGACTGTGTCCTCCTCTTCATCTTCCTCTTGCTCAGTCGCTTCTTCAGTATTAGGGAATTTTCTTAAATGTGGATAGTCTGATGTGAAAGTTAGGTACAGTGCTACCAACTAAGTGTCACATGTCACGTAGAGGGTGCAGTCCCAAAACTGACCTTGACATAGATCAATCAGTAGTTATAGACACACATATGAACAGCTTAACAAAATCATTTTAATCCCTTCGCACAAGCAAACACTATTCACAAGTAGATTATTGTACTATATTACTGTATACTGTATTTTTCTTTTTCAAATAATTTACTGATAAATTAAGGCAAGTTCACAATCGTTGTACGTGAAGTAAAAAATGATTTCATCGGAAAAATTTTGACGCAACAACCGAGTTAATGACGTTAAAACAGGGGTTTTCAGATAGAAATTTGACGCAACGCCTAAAAAAATGACGTTAAGTCCGAGTTGACGTAAAGTCCGAGGCCGTTAAAACCGGGTTCAACTGTATATAAGTATAATATATAGTAACATTTTGTAACAGTTCAGTCAGTTTTTTTTTAATAAAAGTTGAATTTCAATACCTTCTATTTAATTTTTACTTACTTAATTTACATAAATTTTCTCAGAATTCAATTTTATGCGGTTAAATTTTTTTTTAAATTACTTAATTTTATGTACTTATCAAAGTTACCAGAACCCATTTTATTCAATTTTTCAGGTTAAAACCATAAAATGTAACCAAATTTGTCTTTTAATTAACACATTAAATACGGCCTGATAAACGCAAGGTCATTCGCCATGACGGAGTAATACTTCAGTTGTAAACTGGCTCGATGCCATTATATTCCTATACAAAAATTTAATTCTTTTTGCCATATTTAATATTTATTACAATTAATTTTGCGTAATTGAGTAATTGTAACGCAATTAATGTCATTAATTAAATTTTTATAATATTTCTATGACTAGAAAACACAGAACAATCATGTCAATCATGTAAATGTTTTAGTTTTCTAAGTGATGTAAATGTAATGTTCAAGTAATGTAAATGAAATAATAAAATCAATATCTGTAATTTTGAAATATATATAGCATAATAACTTATAAGTCACAAATAAAATTTCATGGAAAATTTCAAACTTAACTGTAAACATATCGGTTTTTAAAATTCCGTCAAAAACAAAACTAATGTCCGTTTAAGAACTAATCACATACTGGCATAGAATGAATCTTTTTCTAGGATTGCAAATATTATTCACCCGGACAACACTTAGAAAGAAGGGGTAACAAAACATATAAACTGGCTGCATTAAGTTTTCCAGTCATCTATTAGTGTTCAATAAACCGCATAAATGCGTCCGCCGCATTGAACATGTTAAATCCTAAGAGATTTCAGTATGAACTCATTTAACTAGGGTAACCAAATTCTGGATGAAATCTTTTGCCAGCTGTAATTCACTAATGAAGCGTTTCCAGACCTACATTTATAAATAAATATTTTTTAAACTATTTACAACGAAAATTATGGTAAGAAAGCTTATGATTAATTTACATTTAACTTACTATCACTTCTATGATGCTCCTTCCAACACTCATAATTAACTCATTTCTGCAGTTCTGTATTTTAAAGAAGCAAGCTACATAATTTTAGAGCTAAAAAAGAAAAGTGTCACACATACAATGTAGCTTCTTATTTTATCTGGAAGGAGTAGGTGATTGCTCCTTGAAGGCTCTACTTTGTTCCGTTTATTCTTATTAACTTTCTCAAGATTTTAACATAGAGTTACTTGACATTCATCCATTGAAACTCTACAAAACATTGTTAAATTAACGAAAAAAGGCACCTGTGCCCATAGTAGACAAGTGAAGAATTAAATTGTTTGCACTTGATCTGCTAGTTCAATCGCTACAAAAAATAGATTGTTTCTTATCACATAGTCAGCCAAATGTATGACTAAATCATTTAAGAACAGAAAAGGTAGAGGTGTAAAAGACACTAATCAGAGTTATCTCCTCTGAGAGTAAGGAATTTTATTATACAGACAGACCTTGTGGTAAATGAAGTGAACATGTCATTTGAACATGTCATAGTAGACAAGTGAAGAATTAAATTGTTTGCACTTGATCTGCTAGCAATCGCTACAAAAAATAGATTGTTTCTTATCACATGGTCAGCCAATTGTATGACTAAAGCATTTAAGAACAGAAGAGGTAGAGGTGTAAAAGACACTAATCAGGGTTATCTCCTCTGAGAGTAAGGAATTTTATTATACAGACAGACCTTGTGGTGAATGAAGTGAACATGTCATTTGCAAGGTGGAATGTAGATGCTTTTCAGAGAATCTGGTATGCTGATAAGCATATTTTTCCATTAAGTGAGGAAAGTAAACCACCTAACTTCTCGTTTTACTTAGTTAAACCTCTAGAGCAGTGATTCTCAACCTGTGGATCGTGGTGATATTATAGGGGGATCGCGAAACAATAATGAAATCATTTTATCATTTTATGAGAAAAAAATCATTTATTATAAACTTATAAAATTTTTACAAACAATAAGTTCACTTACCTGTAAAGAAAAGAAATTAATCATTAATTAATTATTATAACGTGATGGTTGCATTTGTTTTTCATTTAAAATTTTCTTCATACGTGGATCTTCGTTACAAACATATAAAAGTAAATTGTTCTCGAGTGATAACATACAATTCCTATATTTAGTTTTTAGAGCAACCACAGAGGAAAACCCCTTTTCACAGAGCTGAGATGTGGAGATAATCAATAGTTGTATTCCATCTTTTTTTTTACTGTCTGTATTTTCTTTAAAGACATAAAAAATTAGTGCAGTTTGATTATATAAAATTAAAAAAACATTTTACACTAATAATTACAGTCAAAATTCAATTATTATTAGAAAGGCTTACTATTATTATCAGGGGGGGGTCGTGAAATATTAATTTTATTTAATTTTACTATTTTTGGGGGTCGCGGAGTAAAAAAGGTTGAGAATCATTGCTCTAGAGGTTCAAACCAGCCTTTCGGTTGATGACCTAAACAATAACAAAAGGCACCGATAGATTTTAAATATTTTAAATTTATTAATGAACGAGCTGATTCAGTTAGCCAATGTATTTTCCTATCGATGGTAGAACTAGTTAGCTAACAATTTAAGGAGATTTTTAATAAAACACAGGAATTTGTTATTGGCAGAGGAAAAGGAAAAGAACAAAAGATATTAACATAAGTAAGGCTCAACAAATAAATAATTAAAAATAAAACTTGTATTATCAAAAATTTATAATAACATTTTCACATAGAAAAAACTTTTATAAAATTTAGAAACATTATAAGAGACTAGTCAATAATGTGATTAGTCAGTCAGTAAGAAAACAAATTTCACTGATTTAGAACTATTTTCCGAGGATGACGATTTATGCTGTACCGTTTAAAAATAGAACTGTATAGACCATTACATGGGGTAATTTTAATGGGAGTGCTGTTCTATCATGGCTACTGTATTCAAAGCTCTCACAAAATGAAAGATTCACTCTGTGATCCATTTTCTTCAAGCTGAGGGCAATACTGCGGCTGAGGTTTATCAAAGTTTGTGTGTTGTGTACCGGGGAAACATTATAAATGATAGTGCAGAGTGAAAGTGGTGTCGGATTTTTTGAGGACAATCTAATGTCCATAATGAAGGGAGTCAGGGAAGGAAATCTGTAGCAACAGACAACACAATGGTTTGATAGCACCACCGGTTCACAATTTCTGAACTGCCAGCCGAATTTCCTGAAATTTCTCGTTCAGCATTTTATGGCATAGTTACAGAACGAATTGGTTTCAACAAACTGTGTGCAAGGTGGACGTTCACGAACTTCAGTGAATGGATTGTGACCTAACATTTCACCAAGATGAAAGTATGATTGGGGACGCAGAGGTTGGAATTGAAAACCAGTGTGCCAGATTGGCTGATATTAAGGTGACAACATGTTACGAGGATATATAAAAGATGGAGCCATGTTATGACAAATGCCTCAATATCAGTGACAACTACATTGAGAAATATTTCACATGTGTGAATAACTCCTACGTATAATAAAACGCCTTTTTTCTTGTACTTGTTTTTACCAGCTTAGCGGAACTTGAAAAAACATTCTTTCATTATGAATGACTATCAATCATTACAGGTGACCTTCTATCACATTTTTTATAGGTTATATGCATAAATTTTTGTCCTTAATCAAAATGTATATTTTTCTTCAATTAGGACCAGTTTACGAATGGAATTGCCAATAAACTTAACTATAAAATATCACAGTGCAGAGATGTTTGTATTTTTATGGAGGAATCTGCCTATACTAATTGCTAGCAGTGATTTCTACCAACCTGACACAATGTAGAAACAGTTTCCTGAAACAACATAATATTTACCATGTTTAATAGTACACAGACATTTCCTGTAACTTATGAAATATAAAATTAAAAGCCCTCACAAATGAACAAGCTTATTACTGCAAGTCTATATTGGTAGAATCAAGTATCACAAAATAATTAGGAATGATATTCCTTATTTAAGGTAAACAAAGTTTCTGATACTTCATTCTAAAGTGGTGGAAAGGTAAAGAAAACCAGAATAAACAAGATTAATTTTGGTATATTTATAAATACAGTAACAGGGAAAATTAATGAACACACAGTTTGAATATGATAATCAACTGACTAAGTTGGCAAGACTGTTTTAGATATAAGAATCGACTATTCCTTATCTACCATGGTAGGAGTAGGAACTTTTAAATTTTGATGTGAAAAACAATTTTTAAAGAATTTTAATTAACTGAAG
This sequence comes from Catonia carolina, assembly GCA_035578175.1. NCBI lineage: Eukaryota > Metazoa > Arthropoda > Insecta > Hemiptera > Achilidae > Catonia > Catonia carolina. Next base: position 42,783,489 of record JAQMRL010000006.1, on the reverse strand, counting down.
ATGTGTACAAGATACACGAAAGCACTATAAACATTGGTAAGTGTTTTCTGTTACCGTATTCTGGTGGTTTGAAATATTTCAATGCGCGGAAAAATGTATATTTAAAATATGCGCTAGGTACTCTGAATTTCTAATTTTTTTTCAGATTAAAAGAATTGCTTTTCTCGAATGCTTTTTCACTTTTTTTCAAATTGTTGAAACAGTTGAGTGATTCTTTTTTTTTTTTTTTTTTTTTTTTTTTTTTTTTTTTAACGTCCGACTTGTTTTGCAATTACTGCTAATGCAGACGGTGAAGGATGAAATGATTTTTTTGTAACGTATGAAAAGATGCCGTGCCTGAATGGGATTCGAACCCAAGACCGCATGATGAGAGGCGAGCACGTTACCAACTGCGCCAATGCGGCCGGCGCATTGATAATTCTTTACAGATATCGGCATTTTTCTCTCCTCAATGTAACCTCTAAATTATGTGAGCTTTTTCTTCTATAGACAGTGGTTTTCTTTTAGACATTTTAAAAAACGAAAACAAAGTAAAAAGTACAACCCTAACCATACAAATACAGTACATAAGTGTACATGATACATATACTACAACTGCTGACTGCGTAATGGTAACAGTTTTGTTAAGGTAAACAAAATAAGCTGTTAGATGCAGTACAAAATTCGGAGAATCAGACCAATGTAAAATATACAATGTAAATGGTGCCAGATTGTCGGGAAGACATGGCACCTTACCACGAACATTAATTACGTTGTCATAATTATTCGCTTCATAATTTGAAAATGTCAACATCGCTATAGTTGACTAAAAATTACTCAGAGATAAAAATGGCCGTAATTTCCAGTTTCATTGTTACAACCGGTAATGTTTTCTGTAAATGGTATTAAACTCAATGGAAACCAAAAGGAAGCCAATTTTTTCATAGTTACAACCGATTTGTTGTTATAAGCAATGTTGTTATAAAAAGTTTTTACTGTATTAGCAATATTTTTAACCAAAATTTTTCCTAAATTATTCATAGTTTAAAGTATATAGCTCTTTAGTTCCATTCAGTAAATTAAAAACATAATCTATTTTAATGTTAACAACAATCATTCATTAACTTTACACATGCTTACCTCCAATTGTGATGATTCGATTAAAAATAAACATAATTGTTATTCATCGACAGCCATAAGAAAATAATTTACAGCAACATCGTCATGTTTTAAATCCAAATGTATTAGATGTCCGTGTAATATATTACAAATTACAGCATCTGGATGTATTTGTTCACAAACAAGGAAATGTGATAATTTACGCATGTCCACTCGAACACTGGATACATCACCTTTGTCAGCTAAACAAAATGTAACAATTTTAAAAGAGAAAAGTAGAAAGAAAAATATTTGTATTGTGAATTAAATAAAGGACTACATGAATTTTGAACTAAAAATACTGCTGCTATTGATGTTTTGTCAATTAGTCAATATTTGTAAACAAAGAAAACAAATGAAAACATGATAATTAATATCCTCAGTTCACATAAACATTCACAGTTATACAAAATTTATAAAGCAACCCTTTTCATTACATATTGTTTTTTTATTTTATATAAAAAACTAGCAACCCCCGCTCGCTTCGCTTCATGACAGCTAATGTAGACCTCATTAAATTATTTTGAAACCTCTCTATATACAATATTTAAAATTTTGTTGCCCTGTAGCAGCAAAAGAAATTGTTTTTCTGCACTTCCAGCTCTAGAAAGTCCGACATAAAGTTGTCCATGAGTGAAGGAAGCACTCTTGTCTCAAATCGATGTCCACCATTTGAAATGTTTGTCCCTGCGATTTAACAGAATTGAATAAATGCATAGAAGAATACCGATGGAAAAGAAAGATGATATATAACTGAGATAAGAGAAAACCACGCATTACTATACTTGGGTGCGATACGTAGAGTAATTGGAAATAATTATACGACTCATTTGCTACCTGTTGAATGAAAAAAAATACATGAAATACAGTACAAAAATAAAATTTTTGATTATTTCCGAATGTTTGATGTTTTTAGAATCGAATGTTATTCTTCACGTTTTTCTATGAAATATAAAAGTTAAATCGTGCTTCTAGCCCAAAAAATACACCATCCAGAGGACTTAATAAAATAAAAGTGCTATGCACCCAATAAACTAAAACATGGGACATCGTCACAGTTTAAGTTGCTTAACTCACTTAATTAAAGTTATACTTAAAGCTGTGAAATAGCCGATAGTGATCAGGAAGCTCTAAGCTATGCAACAAAGAAAGATTTTTTTAAATCAGTTTCTGAGATTACCTCATACAAACAAACAAACAAACAAACAAACAAACAAACAGACGTTTCTTCTTTATTATATTAGTATAGATTTATACAATAAATTTCACTAACATTTTTTAAGCTGCCTTAATTTTTATTATTCACTTACAAATGTTTCGGTGGATCCACCATCATCACAGTATATTTAATATCTTTGAAACTTAACTTTTTTTTAAATCTATAGAAGATGTTAAATCTTCAGTCATTTGTATAAAAACATTTAAAAAATTTTAGTTTCAAAGATATTATATACTCAAGATGATGGTGAAGTTAAATCTTCAGTCATTTGTATAAAAACATTTTAAAAAATTTTAAAACTTTTTTTAATTTTAAATCTTTAGATCGTGAAGTTAAATCTTCAGTCATTTGTATAAAAACATTTAAAAAAATTTTAGTTTCAAAGATATTATATACTCAAGATGATGGTGGATCCACAGCAACACTTGTAAGTGAATAATAAAAACCTGGTGTGAAACACTCGCACAACTTTCTATTGCCAATGCAAATAATTAACAATAAACCTAACATTAGTAATAAAACATTAGGAATAAACAAAAAACTAACCTCAATAAACATAACCTAATTTTCATCATGAGTGAAAGACGCAAAATGAAAATCAACCTTAGTTTGGCTTAAAAATACGGAAAAATCACTCTTTCACGCTGAACAACGCTCTTTAGAGAAAAATTCTCTAAATAAAAGTTGTAGATCTTTAAATTTCCTATAAATTTGATTAACTTTTTTGACGTAAAATGCATAATAAGGCTTAAAATCTTTAAAAAATCAATTTTTTTACACAATTTCATGAGAAAAAACAGAAAATTACTAATTACCACTAAAGTAAGCGTTATACAAAAAATGTTTGAAATAAAAGTTGTAGAATTTTAAATTCTCTACATTTTTTATTATATACATTTTTGCACTAAAATGCATATTGAAGTCGCAATCTTAAAAAAACAATTTGTTAATGAGAAAAAAGCCTCATCAAGAATTTCAGCAAAAATGGCGCCTACCTTACGTCTTATCTTGAAGAGAATAAAAAATTTAGTAAATGAGGCGATTTATAAAAAAAATTGTAGGAGCCGTTTTTGAGAAAATCGCAAAAAAGTGAAAAATGACACGAATAAACTACTACTTCCAGTTGACCGATTTTGATGAAAATATTTGTGTTGGGTCCTCTAGTGGTATCTAACTTAAGTTTCAAGTTCATAAGATGTTCCGTTCTTGAGATATTTTGTTTCCACACACAAACACAGACAAATCATCTTAAGAACATTTAAGAACAATCTTAAGAACATTAAACATTTTTAATGTTCTTAAGCAACCTCACCTCTTCCCAACCAACCCAAAAACCACTAACTGACCACCATACTGTTGGCAATCCATTTTTGTTGCAACTATGCAATATACAAAGTTTAAAATTTACTAAAGAGTTTTGTGAACAGTTTATGATGTCAGTTAATGAAAAAAATTACTAGTAATAAACATGAAAAACTCATTTGAATAAATTTGGAAAAAGTCATGCAGTTAGATAAAATATCAATTATTCATATGAGTTGGTACATACTTTCATTTGTTTCATTATTAAACAATTACCTGGTGAATTTAGAACACTTAAACCTTTAAAATGTGCAGCCACAGTTGCCTGATGTGTTTCCATTTTTAACGACATATTTCCTGAACCTTCAGCACTCACAGTCACGTAATGATCCAACTTTTTTAATCTGTCTACTATATTGCGTAATATTTTTAAATTAGGCATTTCTATGCTAATCTGAAAAAAATACATACAAAATGTATTAATTCGATTGGTTTAAGATACAGAATATAATTTTATATTCACTAGTGATGGAGTAAATCACAAGAGATTGATACTTGGAATCAAGGTACAAGAATACTCTAGGAACAAATACTGAGTAAACAGCAAAATTATAAGGTACAGTCTATATTAACTACAAATTACCAATTACATGTGCACTGCACAATGAGGAGTTACTAAAATAATATAACATGGCTAAAAGTATTCATTTATAGCATTATATAATCCGTACAGAAGGTGCAGAAGTTGATCTTACAAATAATCAATAAAAGACAACCAAGGTATCCATCGGAAAAGCTTTTTCAAGAATTCAACGTACTTGACATCCACCAAATAATTGCAAGAGAAGCTCTTATTTTCACGTATAAAAATATAAACGATTTAACTACAAGAGCACACCATTATAACACCAGGAACAAGGATCTCTTACTTTTACACAAAGCCTCAAAAACTTTATACTAAAGGCATTTCTGCTATTTAGCACCCAAACTGCTCAATCTGTTCCCCCTGCAAATTAAAAATATGCTGGACATCATAAGGTATAAAAAATCAGTAACCATTTGGCTATTGGAAGTAGGGAGAGAAGCTATAGAAACAATGGTTACTTCAGGAAACATATAGTTTTGTGAGCTCAGCTACCGATTTCAATTTTAGTTTTCTATTTTTAAATAAATTCTTTTGTCTTGCATATTATATTGTTTGTTTTGTTTTTCATTTGCACATGTAATTATATAACAGCATATTATTTTTTTTAAAAAAATGTCTTAGTAGTTTAATTAGTATTTAAGTAATTAACATGTAGTTGTAATTACTAACACTTTAATAGATTACCGTAGTACAGTAGTTCCAGTAGTATAATGGACAAAGAAGCACTGAATTGATCTACCCTTGAATATGGAAAAATATAGTTGGGTGGATTAATTTCCCCACCGCAAATTAAAATAAATAGATTTTAGATTATCAAAATATAATTAAGGAAATTAAGATTTATTTTGTATTGATATTTTTTTGTAAGCAATGGGAAATAAATAAACAAACAATAGTGTTTCAGAAAGGACACAACCGTAACATTAAGAAGGTAGAAGTAATGCATGGGTAAATTTTTTGTCTCACTACATGTTAGTTGGCAACACTGTATTCATGGTTAACACCTTGTCACAACTGAAATATCGTTCTTGTGCACTAGTGCTATTCCAGTATCCACACTTATCTCTATTGTGTCAACAATATCGTTTTCCAAAGACAAACTTGTGTTTCCTCTTACAACAGCAGACTTTTTCTTGAGGGTATTATTTAAAGTGTCATGTTTAAAAAAAACCTCATACACTTGACGAATTGAAGGCGAACATGGAATGTGAGATTTCTAACAATGATGACTAAATGAAAATTACAAAAAGTGGCTACAAATGTTACAAAATGTGTACAAACTTGCATTCAGGTTACAGTGTTGTTGATTTTCAACAACTATTCTTCTTCTTATAGTGCATCTCCTATCGGAGGTCTGCTATCATCACAGCAATCCGGACCTTGTCGACTGCAGCTCTGAACAGTTGAACACTGCCACAGTTAAACCAATCCCTCAGGTTCTTCAGCCAGGACACACGGCGTCTTCCGATGCTCCGCCTTCCACTAATCTTTCCCTGGACTATCAGTTGAAGAAGCTTGTATTTCTGTCCTCTCATTATATGACCCAGATATTGAAGCTTTCTTCTTTTTATGGTGTTAATGATTTCGCATTTCTTCGGCATCCGGATCAGCACTTCGGCATTACTAACTTTATCCGTCCAGGGAATACGCCACATTCTACGGTAACACCACATCTCGAATGCTTGTAGTTTGTCGATGTGGTCTTTCCTGAGGGTCCATGCTTCAACCCCATACAAGAGCGTGGAAAAAACGTAACAACGCAACATCCTCATCCTAAGCTCCATGTTGATATCCCGACTTGCAAATAACTTCTTCATCCTTACAAATGTTGATCTGGCTATCTCTATCCTCGACAACTATTATAAAGTTATAAATGGTAAGTTTCATTGTAAACCACCAGGTTGGTCTAGTGGTAAAGTTATCACAGCCAGTCATTTATTTAACAGCTGATTTCAGAGACAAAGGTTATGTGGTTTAAATCCTAATATAGGATGTTACTTTAACACATATTTGAATATTAGACAGTGGTTAGCTGTGTATTTCGATGGTTGGATTTCAATTAACCATACTTTCTCAGGAATGGTCGGCATGAGTCTGTACAAGAAAGACTACACCTCATTTACACGCCACGCATATCTTCCTCATCTCATTGAGTCGCGAGGTTGTTTATTGTTCATAATTGAACAGATTACAATATACAGACATTAGGGATTAAAAAAAAATATGCTGTAGAATCAGCTCCCAAAAGATAGTGTAAAATTTTTAACCCTTTGAGTGCTGCACCTTGTAGTGGAGAACTGGTGAAAAATGCCAGGTCAAAAGCAAGCTAATGACAATATTCCCTTTAAAAAATTAATTTCATCAAAACTAATACGGATATTATCTTAATTCTTTTACCGAAATTAGCTGAAAACCTTACTCTATAAATAGCACAGTGTTATCAAAATTACCAATCCACGAAATATTGTACTTAAACTAACAGTGTGTCAGGTTTCAAGCAATAATACTCACATCATAATTATGTTTCGGAGGTTCTTTAAATTCTTCGACTTGTCTAAAAGATATAACAACCACAGGTACATCATGGACACAAAGCCTGTTGTGTCCCAAAGAAGTAGTCTACAATAACAAAAAAAAGCTTTTCTTTTTTATAAAATTTTGCAGCAATAATTATTTTTTTAGAAACAATGACTAGATTAATTCATTTATCTTAATATAAAGTTAGAATAAAGAATTCTTTGTGACAAAAGTTTAAAATTTTCATCTACTACCCCATGAACTATAAATGTCTCAAAAATTGCAAAGAATTTAAAATTCCTAATTTCAAATTTTGTAGTAAAACAAGGGAACCAGTTATAGGGCTGAGATTTTATTAACTCTAAACACTGCTAGGTACCTCTAAAAATATAAAAACTTCCATGTCAAAATTATCTTCATTGTAAAAATATCTTGAAAGTGGTGAATTTTAAAATGTTGATCACAAACCTCCAGTAAAAATTATATTTCTTTGTTAAAGATTAAATATTACATTAATATATCTATGACATAGCCCAGAATGAGCTGAATAAAGTAGTTTTATTTCAAAACGCTGTAACAAACCACAGAAAAGATATCACTTTTTAACACAAACACTTACAAACATAAAAAAATGTTTGCCATCGTAATAGAAACATGGCCCTAATGTTTTAAATTGCAAAAAATTAAGAAATAATGATAGTTTTGAACTCTTTTACCATTGGAGTTATCTCAGTAAGAAAATTAAAAAATGGTCTAAAAACCACCTACATAAAGATTTTCTCCATGTAATATCAACAGGTGGGTGACCATTGATAAATTGTATATGAATCTATAAAAAAAACAAGGAAGTGATAATTAATTTGAAGTAAGCAGTATCTTTGACACATGACACACAAGTGTTCCCTAGTAGCTCAAGAATCATGAGATAATGAGCCAAACAAAGGCACTCAGATTCAGTTAACCACACGATCACCCATCCACTGAATTTACAATGACTATAGTCACTTTCTGTCGTACTGTTGTATAAAATAAATCAACAGATTATTTAAACAGACTGATCTATGAAAGTTCTCCGACTTCGTCAATGCAATTTTGTACCAAGTACCTAACAGAAGTAAAAATTTGTACTCATAAAGAGGTAACTTACCTGTTCTATTTCTAATGTCAAACATGGTGTCATTTTATCAGTTAACTTAAGTTTAACTGATCTTATAGCATCAATATTTTTAAACGTATTTACAGAAACAGCCAGTAATTCTGAAAAGTAAGACAGTTATAAAGATATTAAATAATTAATGATAATTTAATTCAGCCAACAGGAACTGTCAGATTGAACTATGTTCTCCTAGGGTAAGCACAGTCAACGCTGGTCGCAGGTCACTTACAAGCGGGAGCCTGCTGGTAGGAATAGGCCATTATATTTTAATCGGACGTTTCACAGTAAACGCTGGTAGAGAAAGCTGCGCACTGGTCATCTGCGCATATCAGCTCACTGGTTTATTTTGCATAAACCTGCCTGCTGCTTGCTAGCAGGTTGCTAAGTATACTTGGCGTCGTATAATATGTATTCATAAATAATAACAACTTATTTATTAATTTTTAACATACGCTTATAAAACTAACTTTAAAAGATTATTACTGGCCAAACAATGCTTTATAATATTGAATATTGTTAGTCAAAAAGTTCAAAGTAATAACAAATCTTTCTTGCGGTAATATTGGTTGCTTGTGCAAGTTGCACCATTGTTTTTGAAAACGAGTTCTACTTCAGACAATATAAAATTAAACGTTTCCAGAGTCATTCTCATGCATTTAAAAAAACCTGTCTCCATCCTTTTTTAATTGCGGAAAAAGATGATTATGGCGAACAATTTTCTGTTCTTATTAATGTCACTAACTGTATCGTCTTTAAATGATAATAATTAAGTGGAAACGTTTTCCATTAGAAATAATTCATCACTGCTGCTACTGGAACTCATGTTGAATACCGACAACTGAAAGAAGGTTAAGCGTGTAGTTACATGCTCCCACTACGCGTGTTCGCCACCGTGAATCAGTACCTGCGACCAGCGTTCACTGTGCACTTACCCCAAGGCCAGATCTGTTTTTGTTACAGAAGTCCATTTCAACTTCAACAGGCTCTAAAAACACCTGCCAAAAATGAAACAAACTATTCCTTAAATTAAGCATTACAGAAACACAGAATATATTTTAAATTAAGTATAATAAATTAGTGATTTTCTACTGTAATACAGTATAGCGTTGAAAATCCGCAAACCAAGGATTTTTTTCAATATTTTAATTTCCACGAGAATGGTAAAACTAAAGCATGGATTAAGTACACTTAAATCACTGACTGTGATTTTGTAAGGTTTATAGTGAATCTTTTATTTGACTGTACATAGTGTTTTCAATTTAACATACAATACATAACTGTACTTAATGCATAAATACAGTAAAGTACATACTGTAATTTCATTATTTAAATTTATAATTTTTTGGTGAAAGTAAAGTAAGTAAACTACAGTACTCTCTATCTTTGCATTACTACACACTAGGCCTACATATTTGTTTATTAAAAGCAACTGTAGTCCGATACATGAAAGAAAACACCTGTCTTTAAACAGCAATATCTTTTGAACCGTTGTATGTAAAACCAATTACAATAATCAAATTAAAGCTCGTTTTATTGTTGGTTACAGAATATACATTAACAATTTTGGAAATTAATAGTGTATTAAATATAACGAATTACGCATGAAAAGTACTCTGTTTTTAACCACTTATCCAGTATACCCAACTTCAAGGTACTTTGTTCACACATTTTTACTTTCTCTTGCCTATATGAATATATAGGAAGGAAAGTATTGTTTTCATGTCGATTTTTCGAAATCGAGTTTTCACCGGATCTATACGTTTTCAGACCCCCTGAATCCAAAAAACATGTTTTTAGCGATTGGTCTGTGTGTGTGTGTGTGAACAGAATATCTCAAGAACGGAACATCGTACGAACTTGAAACTTAAAACTTAAGTTACATACCACTACCGGATGCGACACGAACATTTTCATCAAAATCGGTCAACCGGAAGTAGTAGTTTATTCGTATAATTTTTCAGTTTTTTGTGATTTTCTCAAAAACTGGTCCTACGATTTTTTTTAAAATCGCCTATTTTACTCAATTTTTTATTCTCTACAAGATAGGGTAGGCGCCATGTCTGCTGAAATTCTCGGTGAGGCTGTTTTCACGTAAAAACGTTGTTTTTTTAAGATTACGGCTTTAATATAAATTTTAGTGCAAAAACTTATATAATAAAAGTTGTAGAGAATTTAAAAACCTACAACTTATGTTTCAAACATTTTTTTGTATGACGCTTAGTTTAGCGGTAATTTGCGATTTTCTGTTTTTTTTCTCACGAAAACGTGAGAAAAATCGATTTTTTTAACATTTCGGTCTTAGTATGCATTTTACGACAAAAGTGTATATAATTAAATTTATAGAAAATTAAAAGATCTACAACTTTTATTTAAAGCATTTTTCTCTACAGAGCCTAGTTTAGAGAGAAAGAGTGATTTTCCGTATTTCTAAGCCAAACTGAGGTTGATTTTCATTTTGCGTCTTTCACTCATGATTAAAATAAGGTTATGTTTTTGAGGTTAGTTGTTGTTTATTTTTAATATTTTATTAATAATGTTAGGTTTATTATTAATTATTTGCATTGGCAAGAGAAAGTTGAGTGAGTGTTTCACACCAGATTTTTTTAAATGTATAGGGCTAAAAAGTATTATATGTTAATGTAATCCTGTAACTAACTATAAAACAAGCTTTAATTTGATGTATCGTAATTGTTTTTACATACAATGGCTCAAATAATATAGGTGTTTAAAGACAAGTGTTTTCTTTCATAAATCGAACTATCATTTTACGTAAGTATAGGGTGATTCAAAAAGAGCGCCGGTTTTTAAACGGCTGGTAAATTTTTGTTTATCGGTTGGCAACATTGTTTGATCTCATTTCTATTTCGGAGAACATTCCGATTGACGATTCAGTTGTAGTTTCCCTTGTTCGCAGTGTAATTTTCTCGCAGTCTCTGTCTAACCATGGAGAAGTTTACTATTGCGCAACGAGTGTTAATCGTCAAAACATTTTACCAGAGTGGAGTGAGTTATGCGGCTACTGTCAGGCGACTTTGCGGTACTCTAGGACGTATGAAGCACCGAATGAATCAACAGTTCGCAGGCTCATGAAAAAGTTTTTTGAGACGGGTTCAACAGTCGACCTTAAAAGTTCTGGACGTCGTCGTTCTGGCCGAACTGAGCAGAACGTTGCGTTGGTTCGTGACAGTGTGGCTGTTAGCCCAGCAAAATCAATACGTCGCCGTTCTCAACAATTGGGTTTAAGATGTTCTTCTGTACGGAGAATTCTTTGGTACGATCTCCAATATCACCCGTATAAAATTCAGTTGACGCAACATTTGAAAGTGGCAGACCACCAGAAGAGACGACAGTTTGTTGACTGGGTATTGAGAAAACGGCAGGATGATGACACCTTCGCAAACAAAATCATTTTCAGTGATGAGGCGCACTTCCACTTAAACGGTTTTGTTAATAAACAGAACTGCCGTATGTGGGGTTTTCTAAACCCCACATACGGAAACTTGTCCCACATAGTCGAAACTTGTCGTGCAGTAATATCCAATTTCATGGACAGAGTTGATGCGTGCCAGCGCAGTAGAGGAGGACACATGCATGACATCATTTTTCATACATAAAATCGGAAGGTAAGATGAACTTGTTGATGTATTTATTTTCAGTTTTTCAATAAAATAAATCTCTTAATTTGATATATCAAAACCGGCGCTATTTTTGAATCACCCTATACAAAGAAGTGTTTGACAGTTTATACTGGATTTGGACAAACTTCTCCTAGTAATCCTTAATATAGAAATAGGTATTTTTATTTAAAACATATTTAAAATAATAATTATAAAGACACATAGTATGTGGAAAAAGGTTATAATTTTTAAAACCGTACAAAATTTTTGTTGGTTTAGTGTTTTTGCTCCTCTGAATATAGCTTTGAAAATATCAAAACAAATTATAATACCGTGCGTTCGGAAAGTCGCTGTGCACTGGAATTGTGACTATGGATTTATGAAAATATGTATAAAGAAATGACTAAGCATTTTGGAAAAAAATTTATTCAATACCTTAATTACATTGTTAAACCGTGATTACATTGTTTATAGAAGGTGTTCGAAATGACCTCCATTGGCATCAATACAGCATTGCACTCGTTTCATTTTGTTTGCAAACACCTTTCGCAACTGTATAAAACGTTATGCAACGTGTTTGGTGAACGAATAATTTCAAAGAATTTGTGGCCTGCAAGATCTCCTGATCTGACTCCCCCCGATTTCTTTTTATGGGGTGCGGCGAAACAAACTGTGTATCGGAACAGACCACACACAATTGACGAACTTAAAGCCGCAATAACGGCATACATTCAAGGAATCACTGTTCTTCAGTTGCGAAAGGTGTTTGCAAACAAAATGAAACGAGTGCAATGCTGTATTGATGCCAATGGAGGTCATTTCGAACACCTTCTATAAACAATGTAATCACGGTTTAACAATGTAATTAAGGTATTGAATAAATTTTTTTCCAAAATGCTTAGTCATTTCTTTATACATATTTTCATAAATCCATAGTCACAATTCCAGTGCACAGCGACTTTCCGAACGCACGGTATATCGCACAGAACCATGCAGCAGATACATACAGACTATGGCTTAAAAGTCAGTACAAAGGATGCGTAATCATGTTTCACTCTACCAACACCTTCAGTCAAAACAACCAGCGACAGACCGAATGTTTTATAATAGGCCTACTGTATGAATTATTTTTTCTGGTACTGTGATATTTTGTATTTAATATATGTTTCACTTAGTATATAGCAAGTTTCATCTGATAAGTAAATTGAACATCTTTTGTAACTCAAAAGGATCGCACTAAGTTCAATCACAATTTTAATACATTTATGTTTTGACATTCTGCACAGTTCCATCGGATAGAGTATATAGACAGATTTTTATATTACTGGAAAAAGAGGTTTGTTTACTATTTAAAATAATATATTAAACGATATATATATTTTAAATATTTCTAAAAGAAGACAAATTTTTAAAACAAATACATACCAACCTAATGAAAATTCAAGATAAATCTCATTCTCATCCGTCTGACCATCTATTACATACTCTTCAAAGAACTGTTTTTTATCAAGAATACACCATGCTAACATTCTTCTAGGTATAGAATTTTCTTCAAATATTATAAAATATAATTTATCTGGTGTTAACCTTAGTACTGATTCTTTTGATAATTTACATAAAGTTAAAATAATGCCTGAAAATGGAAGATTAAATTGCATTAGTTAATTTAATAATTCAAAAATCTTCAACGATTTTTTACGATAATCATAAATAAGTAATTTTCACTTAAATAATCAAGGGCAAATAAACTACTTCATTTTAAAAGCCATCTACAAGGGATTTTATGTATACATTTCAAAATATTGTATTCTATATGTACACTACATGCTTAACATAGTATTCATTTATCACGCATTGAGAACTCCCGTGAACAGCACATTCCTTTGGTTATTTGTAAAACTACAGATGCAAAGAAAATGCAATCAGTATCAATTTATTTTCTATAATCTCAGTTTTATATCTCAATTTTATTATCCTATTTATAATTAGTATTTTTATCATAAAAACTTAAAGGTAGCTGTATATATAAAGCAAACTACCTACTGTCAAGAGTGAAAAGAATTGGCATCATATAAAAGAGAAAAAATAATTCATTTAAATATTTTAGAAAAGAAATCCAGCAATGAGATTAACAATACTAATCTCGTCAAGAAGACATTTAAGAGACTTATTTCCTTGTAACTTGAGTAATTCCTTGGATCAAAATATGATACTTTTGAATCTCAAACAACGAAAGTTAGTTGGTACAGTAAATATAAGATGAGGATGTAGGAAATACAAAAAGGCATAAAATTAGCTCTTATCAGTTCTATGCCACATCCTTTACAACTTGTATTTACAATTAGAATAATAATATTTGAACTCTTACTACTTTGGTACCATATTGTATATTTTGGTTAACTTCATTGCTAATATGAAAATAACAACTAATTTATTCCATTCAACACGTAAGCATAGTAAAAATTTTAAAAACCAAGTTGTCATAAACATTTACCATCAAATATTTTAATTAAAATTTACGGAATGTAAACATAACCTACACATCCACATCAAAACTAATGTTACAAACAATACTTACTGGAAAACTGCCGCATACACAGTGCTTCTGTCATTTTACCTCGGAACTTCATTCTGAATTACTTTTAGGTCGAATTTAATTTATTTCTGCACTAATCTTGTATGTTTATCCAACAAATTACCTCGTCATACTTCGATGACAAACATACCGCAAAATTACCGCCATTTCTACACAAGAAATCTATTCCATTAGCGCTACTATCGGATGTCGTTAAAACTAAATCTTCAATTAGTAAAATTATTGTACAACAAAATCGAAAACTTTTCGAATTATTACGAATCTTTTAAATAAATATTATGGTAACTAATTCAGAAATCGATATCATCGCGGTTTACTTCCTTAACATTGACTTTCTTTTCATATTCCTCAAAATGTTGTTGCTTATCGTTAAGCTAACTGGAGCTTTTGAAGTAAAATTACTACTGAATAATTTGATAAGAGGGTTGATTGTATGAAGTTTTATCTGCTTATAAATCAGAATGAATACTAGACGAAGGTTACCGGTGTGGTTTGATGGTTGCGGTTCTATTAACGATACGTTTTTAGGAATGGTCTGCCTGAGTCTGTAGAAGACTACATCTCATTTACAGGTTATACACAGTCATCATAATCATCTCAATTGAGTTGATTGTTGCTTTGGTCAACAGCCCAATGGCTGGTTTGAACCTCTAGAGGCTTTACTAAGTAAAACAAGGAGTAAGGTGGTTTACAAATTCCTTCCTCACTGATTAAAAAAGTATACTTATCAGCAGCATGCCAGGGCCTCTGAAAAGTATCTACTTTCCACCCTGCAAATGACACCTTCACTTCATTCGTCATAGAGTCTGGCTGTATAATGAAATTCATTACTTTCAGAGGAGATAACTCTGAGTAGTGTCTTTTACACCTCTATCTCTTCAGTTCTTAAATGCTCCAGTTATATAATTGACTGACCATGTGATAAGAAACAGAACTATTTTTTGTAACCGTAGAACTAGCAGATTGAGTCCACATATTTTATCACTCCACCTGCTTGTTACGGTTGAGATTACTATAGATACTGAAGTCACAAGATTGCCTTTTGCTTATGTATGGGCTGTGAAGAAGGGAAGAGAAATATTTCCAGTGCTGCCAACCTCAACAGTGAAACACTAATCATACATTTCACTACCGTGCAGTTTCGAGATACATTTTGTAACCTGTGGTTCATTTCAAGAAAATGTTTTCTTCATAAACCTTGTAAGAAATAAATATGACCTGTAATATTGCCTATAGCTTAATTACATGACTATAAATGTTTGATTTACTGTAATTATGAATGAATCGCCTTCTTTACTATTGCTGTCATCAGCGTTTTCATTATCAGTCTCTCTAGTAATTTACCTAACTGTTTTCTTTTTTTACCAGGCGTCAAAAAAACTGTTAAAGAATAGCTTCTTCGTGTCGTTAATTTCCTTCTTTATTTTTGGAATTGTGGAAAGAGAAACATCACAGCAGTTAGCCGCTCGCTCACAGCTTTTGTTAAGAGGCATGGATAGGCATTTTTGTTTAGCTTCAACTTCACAACATTTTATTACATTGTGTTCAGCACTGTGAATACCACGTTTTCGAGGAACCGACATTTGTGTTTACGGTAACAAACAGTTATATTTGTATAGTTAACCTACAAAAGGTTCCGTGATATACTATATATGCTCTGGGTATAGTATAGTATAAGTTGTTATGTTTGTCGTACTGAAATTAAAGCAGTCGCACATGTGCACTGATGCTTTCCCCCCTTTACCCCTCGTTGCAAACAAGGGCAAACTCATGACTCAAGTGACTATATGTACAATGCACTCAAACAACTATGTACAATGTACACTGCATCCTTCTACAGTAAATTTCACAAATGACTAGATGATCCTATAACAGACATAACCTCTAAGAAGGAGAATGCCTAACAAGACTCAATGGTGTCGTTCAGTATTTGCTGAAGAAAATAATGAAAAGGAGTTGAAAAAATCTGTTACATGAGACTAAGCATCTCATGGCTGGTGACAATTTTCAAAAAAGACTTACCTTTGACTCATGGCAAAACCATTAGTGATTTCTGTATCTACTCTTTAAGAGAAATTGAATGAAACTATTTTTGTTTCCAAATTCCAACTTTTGATTTCGGGCCAAATTCGATCAAAACCAGAACTTCAAACCTAATCCAGGTCCACTAACTTTATGTGTCGATTATAAATCCGAAAACCATTTGTAGCTATCTCTTGTAGTTTCTGACATGGATGACATCTGGGTGTGACAGAAGGACGAAAACAGGAAAATGATAGATGACAATTTTAAAATTGCCACCAATAAGATGTTTATTAAATTATAGAAATGAAACAAACATTTTTGCAATAACTTCAAGAAATATAATTGTAGCATCAATTACAAAATTTATTTATAAATTTCAACATTTAATTATTATTATTATTATCATAACTGCTCAAAAATACATTTTGATAGTAAATTTTATTTATGTTTAATCGATTTTTAAATTGTATTTTATATATTGTAATGAATTAAATTTTTATAAGGAATTTATTATTTATGAGCATTTATACAAATTAACATAATATTTTATGTATTTATTTAACATAATTTAAATCTTTGGATTATATCTTTAAATAATTATAAACATAATAATACATATTGTATATACCTGAGAAAATAATGTATAAGTAACAAATAAAACTTAAAATTATTATTCACATTTACAGGAAGAAATGATTTAAGTTCTTTAATAACATTTTATTTATCAGTGAATTTGTGTTTTTAACATTTAGAAATGTATTTTAACACTGCAATACAGAAATTATGTAATAGAGAAAACAAGCAAAATTGTTTAATTTTTTTCATATTAATAATTTTGTTTAATTTATTACTTCCTCTTGCACTTTATAAAATATAGGGAAGGAAAGTATTGTTTTTATGTCAATGTTTCAAAATTGAGTTTTCACCAGAAATACTTGTTTTCAAGTCCCCTGAACCCAAAAAATAATTATGAACTTTTTTTTTGTATGTTACACAATCATACTACCAATGATAATAACAAACGATGTTTTTGGCTTTAGTAGTATGACAGATATAACAAACCTCCGAGCGTACCATTCACACTGCATATGTGTTCCATACATTCAATATAGAGACACACTTACCAGCGGTATTGCGGTATATAATGGCAACAACTACACACATTGTTTATTTAATATATATATAATTTTGTTTTCTTAAATTAATGTTAAGTATTTATTTAAGTTTTTTTATTGATGATCGATTGACAGCAATGAGGAAAATTTATTAAGCAATCTTAAAACTTTTTTTTCATGTATTCATAAAATATACTATTTTTTTTTCGCTTTCACTATCATTCCTGTTGTGCGATATCTTTGCTTGTGCCTTGACATGTGACAAACTTAGAATATCATCTGCATACAAAATATTTAGTATTTAACTGCCGCCAAAAGCTACGTTTCTGCCTAATTAACCCTCAATCTAAATTGAACCTCTTTTAATTTACAAAACCCTTTTGAAGCCAATCTGGACTTACGGGGCCCAGCTCTTTGGAGAAGCAGCAGAGAGTAATAAAGTAGATCCAGGACTTTCAGTTAAAAATCTTAAGACTTGCTTCTATATCTCCTTTTTATGTAAGCAATAAAACCCTCCATGATAATTTCAAAATCCCAACAGTAAAGGAATTAACCACGTTCTTCTGTAGTAAATTGCACGAACGACTAGATAACTATCCCAACCAACTACTCCATGACCTAACTAGAAGAAACTTCCTAACAGTGGAATGTTTGAAATAAAAATGGAGCAGAGACTCTAAAAAGAGAATGCACCACTGGGTACCTCTTCTCCTGAAAGATAAAGAAAGTTCCATTCCTACAATACATACCTGTTATTTTTTTTGAAATTTTATTTAATTCATTCCTTAATAGTTTTTTAAAATGCATCCCACAACTTGACATCAATCTAAACGACAATATATCACAGTAACCATCGCGCATTACAATCATGTTATGTCCTGGATTTCTGATTTAAGTGGCATTCATAATAACTGAAAACTGAATCAGTAACAGCCTGACTGACAAACTGAAATGTAATCACAATTATGAGTAGACTTTAATGGTGGGCTAACATTTTTATGCAAAACAATTAAAAAAAAATTTGTAGAAAAATCATAAAAAAATTAAAAATCTTACACTGTTACTTTTCTTACTTTTGAGAAAATCTACATGTGACCTTGAAACTTATTTATTGGGTTCTGAATTATAACCATACCATAACCTTACTCAAGAAAAAGTTTGCATGAGCTTTATCATAAATTTTATCATTTTTATGAATATAAAAGGAACCACTCATTACTGTATATACACATTTACTAGATTGATCAGCAGGAACTCTATCAATTAATTATAGGAAGAAAAACAAAAGATAATCAAATTTACGAATTATAGTATTATAAAACATAAAATAAATTTTGACATTTCAATCAAATCACTTTCATTATATTTTAATCCACCGATTTGGTCTAGAGGTAAAGTCGTTGCCATGAGTCAGCTGTTTAACAGCTGATTTTCGGAGACAAAGGTTTCTGGTTCAAACCCTAGTAAAGGTAGTTACTTTTATACAAATTCGAACACTAGACAGTGGTTACAGGTGTACTTAGATAGTTGGGGTTTAATTAACCATACTCTCTCAGGAATAATCGGCCTGGGTCTGTACAAGAATACACTCATTAACACATCTAACCCACCAGGTTGGTCTAGAGGTAAAGCCGTCGCCAAGATCAACTGTTTAACAGCTGATTTTCAGAGACAAAGGTTCCTGGTTCAAATCCTAGTAAAGGTAGTTACTTTTATACGGATTTGAATACTAGACAGTGATTGCCGGTGTACTTTGATGGTTGGGGTTCAATTAACCATACTCTCTCAGGAATGGTCGACCTGGGTCTGTACAAGACTACACCTCATTTACACGTCATATACATCATCCTCATCTCATTGGGTCATGGGGTTGCTTATTGTTCTGAATTGAACAGATTGCAACATACACATATTAGGGATTAAGAAAAAAAAATTAACACATCTTACATATCATTCTCATCTCATTGGGTCATGGGGTTGCTTATTGTTCTGAATTGAACAGATTGCAACATATTAGGGTTAAAAAAAATTATATTTTGATAAGATTATCAGCCTTAAAAAACATTTAATGGAAAAACCAACTGAAAATTTTCATGAAATTTTTGACAATTTTAAAAACATAACATTTCCATATTACCACTGATAATAAATTGTTATAAATACATAAACAAATAAACAACAGTCTAACTATTTATTTTAATTACAAAGCAAAATATTTATTTTACAAACTTACTTAATACATATTTACTTCATTCAAAAAGGCAATGGCGCATTACTATTCTCTATTTTTTTTATATAATATTATATATCTATATGATTTATAACAAAAGAACACCATGTTATATATAATATATATAAACTGTATACATGATATTAATACAGATTTAATTTAATTTAATTTAAATATAATATATAATATGTATATCACAAGATACTAATTTATCAATTAATTGGTGCAGTTAATTTTTTAATAAATTACTAATTTTTATATGTATTTATAAATATCTATAAAGCGTGAGTAAATTACGTGCAAGAGTTTTTATTTAAGTAATAATAATAATAATAATATATGAAATTTTAAGAGAATTTTGTTATTTAAAATTAAAATGGGTTATTTATACGTATGTATAATTATATTATTTAAATTTAAGTATGAATATAATGTTGAACACATTTAGCGTTTAATTTAATATAATGGAATTATAAATTTTAAGCAATTAATTAATTAATTAAAATTTCTAATAATTAATGGTATTTTATATTAAATTATAGCGGATGAAAATAGAGTTGAGTTTGACAAGCATTTATAAATTTTTGTACATGTTATTTTATAGGTCAACAAAGGATACATACATAAGAAAATAGATCAATAAATAAATGATTAATACAATGTAATACAGGAGAACTTTGATAGTTTAACATTTTGTGAACTTAGAGGTTGTCGAAGTATCGAAATGTCAAACTATCCATAGCACACGGCATATTATACAGAGTGTCCCATGGAATTTGAATCATACGGAAATAGATAGCATTGATTTTCATTAGTTTGTTAATATTTTCTTTCCATGAATAAATAAAGACTTGTTATAGTCAGGAATCATTAAAAAATATAAAATTTTGATACATTTTAAGCTGTACTTTAGTTTAAATACAGAAATACAGAAATTTGTAACCGTTTTCCATTTAAGTATTGTAAATTTTATCAACTTTTCATTGTTATGTTTGGAGTAATGGTAACATTCTGGTCTGGAGATGTAAAGATAGGTGTTTCGAATTCATCAACAGTATTTTTTTTTATTTTCAAGGGAACTATCTAGAAAGATCAAAAAAAAATTTCAAATTCTAACATTCTTAGAAAAATTATTTTAAAAGAATTCCCATTTATATTCGACTGTCCATCATATAAAGCAAAATTAAATAACATTGCTAAGTTTTATTTACAATCATTCATATAGTATTGTTAACAAGAATAATAAACAAAATAAAATATTTATACTGGGCTTCCCAACAAATCTGACTGATATGAGAGGCCGTGAGTTCGAATCCCACATACTATTTACATTTTTTTAAATTTTGTTAAGCTAAATAACTTTATTAAAATTATTATAAAATAATGTAACTTAATAATTTGTTACTTAACTAAATAAAAAAAAAATTGTTAATTAAAAATATTCTGTAGAATTAAAAATTACAATTACAATTTCAAATGTTTTTCATTAATTAAAAAATAATAATCAATGATCAAATTAAAAAAGTAGCTCGAATCCAACGATTTCAGTCCAAGACTCTCCAACGTATAACAAACACTACTTCCTATGTATCGAACACGACTCTTCACACGGACTTATATATACCTTGTGTCAACGATTCTTTCTACAGATTTTATCTCAGATTTAAGGACAAACTGTTAAACCACGGGAACCCCCTTATCTAGACAATGAACATCTCCCAGGTAATCCCCCAAGGCGTCTACGCAGATGATGGAGCAGAGACATTATAAGTTAAACTATATTGGCTACATACGTACTCAATTTTCAAAATTTAAAGAAATAAATATAAACAAACATCCTTAAAATGCTGTAGTCCTGTCACTGGGTGGTGTTCTCCTTGGAAATACTTTAATTCATAGTTATAGTTTTATCATTTTCACTAGTCAAATTGTACAGTTGTGAAATTTCAATAAAATAAAGTTAAAAAAAAAATATAAATAAAAAAGTTTTAATATGTGGGACTTGAACTCGCAGCCTCTCGTCCTGTAATATCAACTGACCACTTTACACACTCAGCTAATATTAAGACAACAATGAAAGCAAATTTTTTTCTTAACCAAAATTGAATAACATTTTTGTCTTTATTTATTAATAATTAAATTATTAGCTATTAAAATCCTTTGTAGACTAATTTTTATTATGTTTCTTAATGAGTGGGGTAATAAAAGTGAGATTACACCCTTATAATAAGATTAATGTTGACAGTACATTGTCCAACATTAATTTCCCTATACGTCAGATTTTTTGGGAAGCACGGAATAAATTTCATGTGTTATAAAAATAAATCTGTTGTAATCACTAATAAATATTACCAAATAATTTTAGTATTAAATAAAATTTTTTATAAATTATCATTACTCTAAACAACTTGTTACCTCTTCTCTATTTACGACCGCAATAACAACTCATATTTCCCTGTCCTTTAACAAATTTTGATTAGATTATTTACAAGTAATTAATAATATAAATTTAACAAATTTAATTCAGACTTCTTTAATAATATTTTAACTATAATAGATATCTCATAACAATAAGCACTCAATTTTACATCTTCTTTAATTACTTATATAAATTATCATGCATTTAATATCCGTTAAGTTCATACATAACCTACAATAATAACAATTTTTAAATATATCTTTTAATTAATAATATGTTTTCCAATTTTTGTATTTTAATAATTAATTAGAATTTCAAAATACATTATAATTTGTTAAATTTACAATTTAGTGTGCATATATGGAATATAAGAGCTTATATATTTATTAATAATGTTTAAAATTAAAATGTATTCATTACATTTGCAACAATAGTAATAATTAAAATATAGGAACATTTTTCGAATAATGTTTAAGTTTTATTTTACCGCTCATTCATATTAATATGTTTATAAAACTTGTAATATTTAAATTCTGGAAAATAAAAGCCATTGATTATAATAATTATTTTCTTTTTAACTTTTAAACTCTAATCTTCAGTACGTTGTATATAGTCAACAATTACCGACGGAGTCCTTAAATTCTTTCTTAATAAATAATACATAATTTAATTATAAGTATATTACAAATATTTAACAAATTTTACAAAAAGAAAACTAATCCAGTTATTCATAAAATTGTTCACATTTTTGTAGATTTTAGGATTTACAATATCCAAAGAGATTTGAGTAGAGAAATGTTCAAATAATATTATAAATTAAAGACGTTTGAATAAATAGGTTTTTATATATAGTATAGATGAAGTACAAAGATGAAAATCCTTTACATAATGATTTAACCTCAATTTTTGTAAGAATACTTTATTTTATTATTTTTTTTGTTTTAGGTCCGATTGTTTTACAATACTGCTAATGCAGATGATAATAGATGATGATGAGTGACAAAATAATACCAGATCTGATTGGGAATCAAACCCAGGACCCCTGGTGTAGAAGTTTGTTGCACTTACCACTACTCCACAGGACTGCTAAGAATATCGTACAAGATATCCCATTTGAAAAAGTTATATCTTCTTTAAAATAGTACAAATGCCTCTAGTATGATTCTAAATATTCAAATATATCTTACTTTTACAGAAAGACGAAATTTTTGTTTGTGTATTCACAAGAATCTCAAAAAATACCAAACCGTTTCATATCATTAACAACTACTTCTAGTGTAATTGAACGTTCATTTTGCTACAGAATGTTTCCTTTAACAGAACTATTTATGGTGCCTGCATACAAAATTTTTAACAAATCAAATTTTGCCTAGTTTTTTATTTAAAAAATTACTTCATCATTTTCCAGATGTTGTTCTTGTTTAGGTCAACAGCCGAAAGGCTGGTTTGAACCTCTAGAGGTTTTACTAAGTAAAACGAGGAGTGAAGTGGTTTACCATTGCCTTCCTCACTGAGTGGAAAAGTACACTTATCAGCATGCCGGGCCCTCTGAAAAACACATATTTTCCACTCTGTAAATGACACCTTCACTTCATTCACCACAGGGTCTGGCTGTACAATGAAATTCATTACTTTCAGAGAAGATAACTCTGATTAGTGTCTTTTACACCTCTACCTCTTCTGTTCTTAAATGATTCAGTCATTTAATTGACTGACCATGTGATAAGGAACAGAACTATTTATTTTAGCCCTGCAACGAACAGATTGAGTGTAAATAATTTGACACTCCACCTGTCTGTTATGGGCAGATTTTCCAGATATCAGTCATTTAATAAAAATTCAATCTTTTGTTAACGTGCACATTTTTATTGTTATGATTAACAGGTTTATGCATAGTATAAATATTTAAACATATCTGAATAAAGTCACAGGTATGTAGGTGGCATGCACTAACACAGAAGCACACATAGAACATAATATAGTACGTAAAACAATCAATTTAAATTTTCAGCCCAAGATGACTGGCTCATAGCCCACGGACAAAAAATGCAACAAAAAGTTCTACTGTTATTTCAATGGCACCTAGTGCGAAGTAAGCAGGATAACATATGTTACAAATACGTGGAAAATTAAGGCTAAATTATTATAAAATTTAGTGGATTAACTGTCTGTAATCCAAGAGAGAAAATTTATTTAAATTTGATCAATATTTGTTCCAAGAATAACGTAATGTTGAATACACTATCACTGTTGATATATTATAACTTTGCATGCTAAATTACAGTTTTTAGATGCTCTATGTAATGGCTAATATTGCTTTAAAGTAGATCTTACATTCAGTTTTCAGTTGGAAATTATAACACAAACCCACTTTAGCTGCTGATGATCAAGCTGTTTACATAACTTAAAATTAAAACGTAACAACTTAATTATTATTATTTTTTATAACATTTCATACGTTTTTTTTTAATAAAGAAAATAAATCAATTGAAATGCATCTCAGTTAATAAGTGCACTGATATTCTCAAAATTCCACATGTAAAGTTAAAAGAATGTTTGAACGTTTTGGTACTCAAATCTCTTTAATACAATATTGTAATATTTCTAACATCCTTCCTGAATGAATTTTTGCAAATTAAAAAGTAAATAAACAACAGCGATTAAAGAATATAAACAGATCAATATTACTTATTAATTCCTTTGTAAACTATCATTGTCTCACTTTTAGAGTTTATTAATTACGTCACATTAGTCTTAACATACCTGTATTACCTGTTTCATTCAATTAACTTCCATTCACCACGCAAAATTTTCACTACATAACCTAAAAATTCATATGATTTAAAAATATGTTGTAATAATAATGCAAAAGATATTGTAAAATGCCTTATTTTTGTGTTTGCAAACACACAAATAAATTTTTAATTTATTTAAGATATGCATTTTATAATAATATAGGCAATATACAAGCGTTGACTAAATTCTAAGTTATTAAAATATCAATGTGGCTTTGGCTTTTCAGCTGATATACATACAAATGAAGCAAGATGTATTCCTAACCTATAAATTAATGAATTTCGCATTTTCATCGCTGCTAAGTAGTTGAAAATTTTGAAAATATTAATTTAATCTAAACCAATTTGTTATTTATGGTAATTCGTTTAATAAAATTTAAGTACTCAGTATGATTTACTGCGTCAGATTTTGATAATAATTTTAACACAATTATCAAATATGAAATCACTTTTTAGAATATTCACTGCAACTAAAATATTTTGACAACAAAATCGTAGGAAGCTAAATATAGTACCTTTCTAACTCATCTTTGAGGTTATGAGCCACCATTATAAAAATACCTTAAATAAATGCTAAAAATCTACTTACTTTTAACTAATATTAAAAAAATATATTTTCATTAATGTAACTTACATAACTTTTATATAATAAATTTTAATTCACTGACAGATCTTTCAACAAATTTACATTAAATTATAATTACAATTAAATTTAATAATAAAGCTAATTTTTGAAAGAATATTTAAATGCATATTCCATTGAAATAAGATATGATAAATGCATATGGATGTATGTAACAGTTTAATAATCTTGTAGTTTACATGTGAACATTATGGATGTATTAAAAACTGGTAAGAAATCTATCCAGTCAAGTTTGAAATTTGAAGTTTTTGTACTCCAGGGTTACTTGCATACTAAACATTAAAATATCATATGGTAATAATTTACTGTTTCTTTACATGTTGTTAAAAATGACTTTAACATGTTTTAATTCGTATATTGCACTATTAAAGGTCAAAAGGTTTCTTATAATAAAATAATCATATGATCAATACCTTCTGGGAATACATTATGTAACAAAAATTCTTTCAAAGAAATCTTTCTTAAAAAATATTCAAACTTATCTTTACTACATGATATTTTTATAAATATAGTACCTAAAGGAGCATCCAATATTGTAAAATTTACCCTTCTGGAAAAACGAAAAATAAAACTGTTACCAATTGTACAATGGTATCTTTAAATTATAAAATTTTTGGGGTTTGTACAAATTTATCTTAAAAATCAGTTTACAACAAGAAATAAAATATATTTTTCATATTATCTTACCTCAGTGTAATGGTAGCAGATTTTGTATTTAAAAATTTCTTGACAATATAGGAGTGCGATCATTATGTGTAATTTTGTTATAGTGTTAAACAATAAAATTCAACAACTTTTTCCTTGTAACTTTTTCTGTTTTTGGTAAGTTACAGAGAAAAAAATTTTTTATTTTGTTATTTTGTTTTGGTTGGTGTAGTGGTAAAGTCATCGCCACGAGTCAGCTGTTTAACAGCTGATTTTCGGAGACTAAGATTACGTGGTTCAAATCCTAGTAAAGGTAGTTACTGTTGTACAGATTTGAATACTAAACAATGGTTACTGGTGTATTTAAATTTATTATTAATAATTTTATTTAATAATTGAACGTACTCCTACATTAATGCATAAATTCAGCAACAACTTGCTCTTACATAATTATTCACTTCAGTCAATTCTTTTAGTCAAGTGATAATTATTTTCCGAGTCTATTAATAAAAAAAGTAATAAAGAAAAGAAAATGAACTACTATCAAGGCCAAACTTCATGTCATTCAACAAATGGATAAAGGAGCTAATATTGTGCTGTCAATTGCAAATCAATAAGGCATTGGAATAACTATAATTTCTTGATCTTTTGAAGAACACAGAGAATTCTTTATGTTTTGCAAGTTCTTCACTTCAGATTTAACTCAGATTTTGAAAAACTGTATGTTGATGAAAAAATTGACTTATAAAATTTGGATAAAATCATGTTCCAGTTTTTAAGAGAAAAGTGAGCTGTAGGAATCCATATTCTATTGGAAAAGTGAAAAATATTCCATAAAATATGAGTTAAATTCATTAACAATGGACACTGGGTTATTGATAATATGACAATATTAGAGTTATTCGGAAAGTAAAGAACGTTTTGATCTGATGAGCCGCTCAGTTCCCCTATTACCTCCGCTGCCGAGTCATTGACCTTCCACTCATCTTGGATCAGGTTTGGCGCTAACAGTGAGTCTATACAATTGTGTAAGGATTATTTGAAAGTCTTTAAAACGTGTGACATAATTAACGATCCTGCCAAGTACGAGGTTTGTCGTGTAATATGCTTTTTGAATGCTAAAGGAGTGCAACCTATCAAAATACAGACAAATAATGGAGGTCCGCAGTGACATTCAAAACAAACGGGGCGGATTGTTTTCTAGCGGGGTTGCGCTTTTGTACAATAAAGCATGACCTCATTCTGCTGTATTGACAAAGAACTTGCTGCAACACTTTTGATGGGAGCTTTTTGATCACCGCCCTACAGCCCGGACTAGGTCCTGACTGATTTCCATCTCTTTCCTAAACTGAAGGACTTTTTGGGCGGGAACTGCAATGGAAGTAATGACAAACTGAAAGACGGTGTTAGTGAGTGATTAAACAACTTGGCGGCAACTGAATATGCAAAGGACATAGCAAAATTGGTGAAACGGTACAACAAGTGTTTAAATTTGTATGGTGATTACATAGAAAAATAGTTTTTAAGTATCAAGAAACCCGGGTTGGTCTAGAGGTAAAGTCGTAGCCAAAATCAGCTGTGTTAACAGCTGATTTTCAGAGACGAAGGTTCCTGGTTCAAATCCTAGTAAAGGTAGTTACTTTTATATGGATCTGAATACTAGACAGTGGTTACCGTTGTACTTTGATGGTTGGGGTTTAATTAACCATACTCTCTCAGGAATGGTTGGCCTGGGTCTGTACAAGACTACACCTCATTTACACGTCATACACATCATCCTTATCTCATTGGGTCATGGGGTTGCTTATTGTTCTAAATTGAACAGATTGCAACATACACACATTAGGAATAAAAAAAAAGTATCAAGTATGCTGTAAAAAAAATTTGTTTGGCTGTAATAAAAAAATTACAAAATAAAGAAAAAAACATTCTTTACTTTCTGAATGACCCTGGTATTTCTGTCTTTATTTAGTAATATGTGTATATTATGATTAATATCCTATTGCTAAGTCCTAATGAAGTAGGTAGGAACACTAAATATATGAATACACCAATTCCCCCACCCATTTTTTTAAGGTTCGGATTTAAATGTTCGTTCAGACTTTAGCACGGTAAATCGAGAACCAACTGTAATGTACATTGTACTATATCTTGGAATTTCTGATCAAATACTCTGTTAGATATCGTGATTTTATGAATAAATTATTTTATTTTCCGATCTAGGATGGGACATCTAAATAAATGAAGCAGTACTGGACTAATATTCACACAGTACTAAGTTTAATGTCCCATATTAGAAGGCATACTATATAAATTTATCAAAACATCATGTATTTCAAACTTTAAAATCTTAACCGTTCAATCAATAAAATAATTCTAAACTAATAATAATATAAAACTTTCCAATATAATAATAATATATTAAACAAACAATAATAATTAAAATATATACAAAATATAAATTCAACAATTTATGTACAATATATAATTTATTTGTTAAACTATATAACTAAATTTTAAGTAAATTCACCGTTATACGAGAATTTCTATTATTTTTGCTAATCATAAATATGGTTTTTAAACAGTTAAGGCTAGTAAGGTTGGGTGTCATAAAAAGGTTACATTATGCAATTATATAAATATGTAAATATATATATATAAGAAATTTGATAGTAAAAATCTAAGCAAGATATTATTAATTGAACATATTTATACATTTTGTAAGGTAATAGTTATTATATAGATGAATTATGAATTTGATGAGGCTACAATGTCTCCTAATTTTGTAAGATATATATGTTACTGAATAAATTTAAATATTTTATTTATAAATTTAATTAATAACCTTAAACTTCAAACTCATTGCATTGGTTGGAAATTAAATGCGTTGAAATTTCATGATTGTTTTTTAACCCTTTCTTACCCAGTGAGAGCCGGCCGCATTGGCGCAGTTGGTAACGTGCTCGCCTCTCATCATGCGGTCTTGGGTTCGAATCCCATTCAGGCACGGCATTTTTTCATACGTTACAAAAAATCATTTCATCATTCACCGTCTGCATTAGCAGTAATTGCAGAACAGTCGGACGTTAAACCAAAAAAAAAAAAAAAAAAAAAAAAAAAAAAAAAAAAAAAAAATTACCCAGTGAGGCATAGAAGTCACATTGGAGTGAAATAACAGATATAAAAACTTTAATTGTTAGCGACTACTTTTGATTAAAGAGCGCTGGATGTGAAGTGTAATAATTTTCTGTACCCTAGCCAGGAATCGAACCTGAGACCTCCGCTTTGCAGTGTAAGATGCTGACCACTACACCACGGATGTGACCATTAGTTTCTTTTTAAAGTTAGTTTTAGTCTTAAATATTCGTGTTCATTTACTAAAATAAAGTAACATTTCTTCGAGTACCTATGTTGAATGTACATACAAGTATATTTTTTAGGTTGTAAATACTGATTTTGTCCATTTTACCAATATTTTTGAATTGTAACCTTTTTTAAGTCTTAAATAATGCTTTGCTACAAATCTAAGCAAGAGAATTTTGTTTAGGAAGCCTGCACATGATTTTTACTTATTCATATTGTTGGGAACTTTGATACCATCAAGCCCAATGTGACATATACAGGGTGATTCATGAAGTTCTCCCCCCACTTCTACAGCACATTGTACTAGTAAAAATAATGAAAAAATGTTATATAAACATAGGTCCGAAAACGCTTCGTTAGCGAGTTACAGCTAGCGAAAGTTTCGCCTGGATTTCAGTTCACCAGGTGAAATGAGGTCTTCCTGGAATTGTGGTAAGGTAGATTAAGGGGCAAATTCAATCATTTCTTATGGTTTTTGATCTGATAAATTGAATAAAACAGGTCCCAGATCTGTAAGTTAAATAGTTTTTGAGAAAACCAGTGTCAAATGCAAAAAATGGAGTGAAAATCACATTTTTTCATCTTTGGGCAAGAATAACTTTGTTATTTCACCAAGAAACAGTTAAAAATTTTCAATAAAAAATGTAGAAAATTTTATTCTGAACAAACCGGTGTAAATAAAGTACACAGAAAGCGAATAGTTTTTGAGAAAACCAGTGTCAAATGCAAAAAAATGGAGTGAAAAAAACACATTTTTTCATTTTAGTTTTTCCGGTTAATTTTACTTTGTACTCTTATGAATAAAAACTCATTTAATCAAACATCTATTCGCTTTCTGTGTACTTAATTTACACCGGTTTGTTCAGAATAAAATTTTCTACATGTTTTATTGAAAAATTTTAACTGTTTCTTGGTGAAATAACACAGTTATCCTTGCCCAAAGATGAAAAAATAAGTTTTTCACTCCATTTTTTGCATTTGACACTGGTTTTCTTAAAAACTATTTAACTTACAGATCTGGGACCTGTTTTATTCAATTTATCAGATCAAAAACCATAAGAAATGATTGAATTTGCCCCTTAATCTACCTTACCACAATTCCAGGAAGACATTATTTCACCTGGTGAACTGAAATCCAGGCGAAACTTTCGCTAGCTGTAACTCGCTAACGAAGCGTTTTCGGACCTATGTTTATAAAACATTTTTTCATTATTTTTACTAGTACAATGTGCTGTAGAAGTGGGGGGAGAACTTCATGAATCACCCTGTATATGTGTCACACTTTTTTGTCTCACCATCAAAAAAAGGCTGAAGGTCTAAAACTGATTTTATTTCACTTAAATGTCAGTAAAGTGTATGAAACAAGGTACACACATTTGTTTGTGTAAAGTTAAAAAAATTGGGATTGAAAGGGTTAATAACATGGAAGTACACGAAATTACTGCTGAACAAAGTGAAGTATTTATCAGGGGTATTTACAATAAAACAAATTGGCAGATTAAGTAATTAAAAATAATTAATTAAAGCATATCATGAAGGCTACTTCCATGGTATAGTAGCTACAGTGCGTTCATTAAGTCGCGCACATCCAAATAAACGAGTCTGTAAACAGCGGGTTTTTATATTAGTTCTAGTGGCTACCGCAAGATAGCACCACTGGTATAATAAACAACAGATGTGAAGCACATTATTGTGTGTACATGTTACAACCCGCCAAAATCAGCTGTTTAACAGCTGATTTTCGGAGACGAAGGTTCCTGGTTCAAATCCTAGTAAAGGTAGTTACTTTTTTACGGATTTGAATGATAGGCAGTGGCTACCGGTGTACTTTGATGGTTGGGGTTCAATTAACCATACTCTCTCCGGAATGGTCGACCTGAGTCTGCACAAGACTACACCTCATTTACACGTCATACACATCATCCTCATCTCATTGGGTCATGGGGTTGCTTATTGTTCTGAATTGAACAGATTGCAACGTACACACATTAGGGATTTAAAAATAAAATAAATAATGTTACAACAGTCCTGCAGTATTGTTTAGATTACGATAAGGTAAACATGTCGTTTTCCCAAGAGCAACGAGTGTTCCTTCTTGAACAGTATTTTACCAGTCATTCATATGAATTTGTTATTGAGCAATTTCGTGTGACATATCCGGATGTAAGTGTGCCTAACAAGTCGATCTTAACCAGATTAATTCGACGTTTCCGTGAAACCGGAACTGTTGCAGACAAGAAGAGATCAGGGAGACCAGTCATTTTAACTGATGCTAAACTGGCTGAGGTTAGAAATGTTATGCAGCAGTCGCCTTCAAAAAGCCTACGAAGACTATCAACACAATCACAAATTTCATTGGGTAGTGCTCATAATGCTATGAAAAAGTTAAAATTTCGTGCATATGGTGTTCGTAGTGTTCAAGAATTGAAAGATCCAGACAAAGCCTTGTTTACCGCCTTGTTTACTGTAGATGGTTTTGGTCCATTGTCGACAACCATGGAATCGAAGAGCTAGACCGTGTTTTCTTCAGTGATGAGGCTTGGTTCCACCTTAGTGGATATGTGAATAGCCAAAACACAAGAATTTGGTCGACTGAAAATCCTCATGTTTTTCATGAAAGTCCATTGCACTGTCTGAAAATTGGAGTGTGGTGTGCCGTGTCACGTCGTCGAATAGTGGAGCCTATTTTCTTTGAAACTACAGTGAACAGTGGTGTATACAAAGACATAATTACACAGTTTATTTCCTTGTTGGAAACCGATGAGCGTGATGTATGGTTCCAGCAGGACAGTGCCACATGTCACACGTCGAATGAAACAATGAGTTTCTTACATGAGTTTTTTGGCGAGCGTATAAACTCTAAAGGTTTATGGCCCCCACGGTCTCCCGATTTAACGCCTCCAGATTTTTTCCTGTGGGGTTATCTCGAAGGAAGGGTTAATAAAAATAGGCCTCATACACTGAATGAACTGAAAATGAACATTACAACGGAGATTAACAATATTAGTGTAGGCGTACTCCACAAATTGTCAAAAACCGTGGTAAAACGAATTCGTGCGTGTATTAATGAACAAGGCAGCCATTTTGAACATAGGTATGTTATAAGACATAAAATGTTGGAAATAAGTATATATGTAAGTACTAAGTATATATGTGTATAAAAGTTATAACAAATACATAATACCAAATAAAATACATTACTTCACAACCTTTTTGAAGTGTGCGACTTAATGAACGCACTGTAGAACACTAGCCTACAAAGCTAAGTAACCATTTCGATTCCTGGCTAGGATCTGGAAATTATAACACGTTAAAACCCACCATTACAGTACTGAAACCTATAGTATATCTACGCCCGTGTAACAACTGGGCTGAATAACCGTTATAAACTAGGGGAAAGAAAAGAGTAGAGGTATGTTATGACTGCAGTTTCGTGCATTCCTGAAAACATAGTCTCTGCCCCACTACTAACACATTCTGCCAAAAATTATAACAATAACAAAAGAAAAGCATGAGTGCAACATATTTGCACACGAGTGTGTGTGTTCTCTGGAGAGCGTATTGCTCTTTTCAATTCTTGGAAATAGATAGAGATACAGATAGAGAGAGGGGGAGGGGAGAGAGGGGATTTTTTTTTTTTTTTTTTTTTTTTTTTTTTTTTGGTTTAACGTCCACTAGAGGGGAAAAAAGAGAGAGAGTGAAGGAGGACATAGTGGTTTTTTTTTTTTTTTTTTGGCGCCCTGAAGACTCCAGGAGTATAGGACATGTTGTCAGATATAACACCTGAAATACATATAAAAATCACACAATGTATCACTACTATCAAGAAAG
Source organism: Catonia carolina (assembly GCA_035578175.1). Lineage (NCBI taxonomy): Eukaryota > Metazoa > Arthropoda > Insecta > Hemiptera > Achilidae > Catonia > Catonia carolina. The sequence continues at coordinate 42,750,233 of JAQMRL010000006.1, read as the reverse complement.
AAATTCTTGTACGCTATAAAAAGTTTCACCGATCAAGTAATTTTTCAGATTTTTTTAAAGAAATTCAAATCCTCACAACATTTTAAAAATTGGGGTAATTTATTCATGAATTTTCTCCCTGGATAAGTAGGTTTTTGTTCAAACAATTTTATGGAGTGATTAGCCACTCCACAAAATTGTTGGTGTACGAAAGGGTACATCGAGTTGCGATAAATGTTTTTGTTCATGGTAGTACACTAAAGCTATGATGTTACACATCCCGGTTGTTATGTAGGCCTATCTATAGTCACTAATGACCAAGCTGTTGATGTGACTTTAAATAAACTACAAAAAACGCTGGTGTGAAACACTCAAACAACTTTCTCTCACCAATGCAAGTAATGAACAATATAACCTAATATTAGCAATAAAACATTGGAAATAAACAAAAAAACTAACCTCATTTTAAATAATGAAGCAAAATGAAAACCAACCTTAGTTTGGCTTAATAATATTGATGCTAAACGAGGCTCTGTAGAGAAAACCCTATAAATAAAAGTTGAAGATCTTTTAATTTTCTATAAATTTGATTTAGTGCTGCAGTTATTACAGTATAATTGTACCATGACTGCACACACAGTTAGTCCCTAATATTATAGATTTTAATAGATATTACTTGGTTTAGTAATATCACAACCTCTTCCATTAGAACTATTTATTTTAATCAATACAAAGCGTTTGAAGTTTATGATTAATTTATGGTAAAGGTTCCAAATTTTATTTAAAATTTTTTGTGCATAATTGTTTAGTTGTTTCTTTGACAAAATTACTAATTGAACAACTTTGATTGATTGTGTATCAGTCTATTGAAATATTAATGGTCAGATGTTTAATGTCCATTTTAATCATAAAGAAAAGTATATTATAAATTTTACTCAGTTACAGGTTGTTTTATAAAATTAAAATATATATACTATGATTGAACAAATTAGTTTAAACCAAAATATAACAATAATAATTAAAAAAATCAATTAAAAATTCAGGATTTTTAATTTCATCTAATAGATTTCATTTTTTAATTCTTGTCATTAAACATTACATAAAATAAATGCCATTTCATTACAGTTATTAACATTTAATTATAGTACTAATAAAAAACAAATTTATTAAATATACAACAATATTATATAATTAACATCAAACAATAAAAATTTCAATTATATTATCTAATTTAAAACTGATTGTCATTAGATAAATTATTAAATACATTAAAGTTTTTTATTGTTTTTAAATACATGTCGTCTTTTAATTGTTTAACCTCAAATCAATTAAAATATTTTTCACCAAATTACACAAGTACAAATGAGATTTGGTAGAATCTATTTTTGATGGTTTTCTAAAAATTTCAGGGAGAGATTATGTTCAATGGATGCTATCGGGAAGAAACCTCAAAGCACTGAGATACAGAATTGACAAAAATAGAGGTTGGGTAGGCCTTTGAGGAGATGGTCAGAATCTGGTTTCCTCATTGGTGTGGACCAGAGCAAGCATGTTTGTCTATCTGTGAATGTGCATGTTTAAAATTGATGTGAATAAACTTTTCTAAGGTGTTATTTTTGACGTATTTACCTTGTTAAAATTCAGCTCTTAGCTTGATCTACAAAGTTGAATTATTAGTGGATATTATACTAAAATTCAAAAATTTTTAAGGTCAAAAACTTCAAAGTTTTTCCAGTGCCCATTGGAAAGATTGTTGTCTAATAATGTCAATTTTTGGCATTCTTAAAAAATTTGAATTTTTTTTAAGGAAAGGTAGTAAAGATATAGGTATTAATCTTGCTTGTATAGGTACTCAATACCTATACGTAAGTGAAAAATAATGTAGTTTTTTTTAAAAATCACCCCTTAAAATTGGAGAAAATTTAGATAACATTAACATACTGAAAAGTTTCCCTAAAATTTCACCCTTTAGACTTAATTTTTAATCAAATATGAACATAATTAAAAAGTAGCTTTCTGTTTTTTGAACATCATGTTGTTTGCTCCATGTTGTGTCGTTTAGGTCATCAACCAAAAGGCTGGTTTGAACCTCTAAAGGTTTTACTTAGTAAAAAGAAGAGTGAGGTGGTTTACCAATGCCTTCCTTACTGAGTTGAAATGTATACTTATCAGCATGCCAGGCTCTCAGAAAAGCACATATTTTCCACCCTGCAAACGACACAGTCACTTCATTCACCACAGGGTCTGGCTGTAAAATAAAGTTCATTACTTTCAGGGGAGATAACGCTGATTAGTGTCATTTACACCTCTACCTCTTCTGTTCTTAAATTATTAAGTCATTTAATTGGCTGACCAAGTGATAAGAAACATAACTATTTTTTGTAGCCCTGGAACTAACAGATTGAGTGCAAATAATTTAACATTCCACCAGCCAGTTACTGGCTCCATGTTAATAGTATCAATTTTATAACATTTGTGATTGTGTAAACCCTGTGATTTGAGCTTTTGGTAAAACAAAAATGTGCAGACCTAATCCATATTATGAATTAAGTTAACTGGTTAAAATATTATCATACTCTTTTATAAAATATGTTAGTTGATATCAGCAGATTGGACTGAATTAATTTTATTACAAACTTAATAATAACATGTTAATTACGAGAATTTCTCAGTAGAACAAACAAGAACAATAAAAGTATTATAACAATAACAGCAAATTTAAAAACATAAAAAAACAAGCTAGAGAAACTTAACAGTTATGAAACATTAAAAGGTTTACCCATCTAATCAAAATAACCTGGATATTAACATTACGCCTTATAATTATAACAATTTTACTTAATTTTATTCCTCCAGTAATAACTTTTAAAACTTCTTTTACAAGAATCTGTCATATAAAGTCTTTTCAACTTTTCATGGATACGAAAATCCAAAAAAAAAATTTTTTTTTTAAGAAAAAGATAATCAACAAAATTTAAACTTTTTGAATTTTAACCTAAAAATCAATCTTAACCTAAAAAAAGTCTTTTAACATTTTTCTTAACATCAATCCAATACCTACATTTTTACATTAGACAACAAATAAACAATCTTTTAAATTTATAACAAGCTGAACATTATTTATAATTAATTATATTTTTTAAATAACAATCAAATTTATAAGCTACAGATATTATGTTATAAAAAACAAATAACACTTAAAAATAAAATATAGGGTTACAATAATTATTACATTAATAATTACAAACAAATTTAATCATTTTTATCAATTACCTACTTACATTAATTATGCAATAGTGACACTCATATCACATCATATCACAATACTGGCATTAATAGAAACACTGAATAACATTATAATCAAAATGATACATTGAAAACATAGCAGAATCCAAATATATTTGTAAATATAAACAACATTACTGCATAATCCCTATTGTTTTGTCTCAAAAATTAATTAAATAATAGTCTATTTTTGGAAAGCATTAAAATTTTTAAGAATTGTATTAACTACAGGGGGATCGTAAAGTTACACAACCCAAATTATTCCACACTGCAGGAATGACAATTAAATTTGTAAAAGATATTTTAATGCTAAAGAATTTTTTGAGAAAACAGTGGTTTTTTTTTAGCAACAATGGGCATGGCACCAATCAGTTTATTTAGTCTGAGCAGCAATGTCTTTTATGCAAGACCAATCCATCTTTATTGTAGTTAAGTTACTGCGAATCGAAATCAAACAGGAAGACTCAAAAATATTTTTTAAATGCTTTTCCAGATGCTAATGTGCCAAACAAATTCAATTTATGTCGTTTATGTAATCATATCAAGAAGAGTGCATGACCATAAATGTAACAGCCATCCAAATGTTTTAACTGACGACAACCTGCAGATGATAAATGAAACAATTATTCATTTTCCAAAAAAATTGCTTCAAATTTAAACCAGATTGTATTTAAATAAAAATAAAAATATTAGTATTGCAGGCAATGATTTGGAGATTGAGACAATCATGAAGATCGATTTGCTGAATATATGAAGAAAGACTACACTGGCATGATAACATTGCGGCAATCCAGGTTCTAGATGTCCATGGACTGTACAGATGACTCAAGCATAAGAAGTTGGATAAATAATCAAGTGTAAATAATAAATTTACAAGGTGTTAAAGCAGAGTTTTTGTGTTTATGAATTTGTTAAATTATTCGATATATCAGTACTTAAAAAAATGTTAAATTTAAAACAGGTAAATACAATAATATCTGGTAGCATGTTATGTATTTACATCCCCATAAAAAGGATGAACAAATATTAAAGGTCAAACCTCTAAGTATAATTATACATTTAGAAAATTAAGTAACATTTAAGTAACTTATTTCACAAAGACTAGCTGTTATCTTAAATAAAAAAAACTATGGACACCTCCGCAGCATACTGGTTAGCACGCTAATATATAACGCTGGGTCCCAGGTTCGATTCCCAGCTAGGACCTGAAATTTTTACAAGTCAAAACCCACTGTTCTAGATACATAACGCACTATAGTTGCTAAGATCCAAGCAGTTGATGTGACTACTAAAAAAATACTAAATTTTATGAAGATTACTGAAATGTAGTAAACGATTACATTACAATATTGGATTAATAGCTTTGACCTTAAAAACAATATTGACAAGTAACAATCTGGTATAAATGCAATACTCTTTTGCAAACATTATCTTCATTTGTCGTATTAGTTTTATCAAAAAAATCATTTGGAAAGCCAATGCTTTTTTTCTATTTACAGTGGAAATATTTAGTTGCTGCTCTAAGGACACCAGAAAATGCAAGGATGGAAGCGATTCCAACCAACAAATCTTACCAGGATTATTTCTGTCAACTTTGAAATACACAAATTTTTATGTTTTTAACTTTTAGATATAATTTGGAGTATACAGTATTGTTTTTTATTACAAACTCTGATGGATAAGAATACATTAAATTACCAAAATCATTGATTGATAAAAGAAACACAGCTTAAAAGATGCAAATTGATAATATACTTTACATAGAACTTTCAGAAATGAATAACAATGTTTTTAGATTTATATTATACTGGTACCACAGCAAGATTAGAGCAACTTCAGCACTTAGTCCACGTAAAACCCTAGTACATTGTAATTTTGTCTAAAAAGACTAAAATATTCTACATAATTTTTTAAAACATATTACGATAATACAATTTACAAGGACTAACATTAATGTTTTAGAGTAAACTACAATATCCAATCAACAAATTATAATTCTGCAAGTTGAAACTAAATTTAATCATGCCAGTAAACAAAATTTATAAATTAGTAACACCTGAAAACAAAAGGGCTTTCAAAAGTAGAACCAAAAGGACTTGAAATGTTGTTTTTAAATAATTAAATAAAAAGTTAACGAATTGCAAAGAAGGTATAGGTACTGAAGTCACGAGATTGCCTTTTGCGTATGGATGGGCCGTGAGGAAGGGAAGTGAAATATTTGCAGTGCTGCCAACCTCAACAGTGAGACACTAATCATACATTTCACTACAGTGCAGTTTCTAGATACATTTTGTAAGCTGTGGTTTATTCCGAGAAAATGTTTACTTCATAAACCTTATAAAAAATAAATATGACCTGTAATATTGCCTATAGCTTAATTACATGACTAGAAATGTTTGATTTACTGTAATTACAAATGAATCACCTTCTTTACTATAGCTGTAATCGGCATTTTCATTATCAGTCTCTCTAGTATTTACCTAACCGGTTTTTTTTTTTACCAGGTGTCAACAAAACTGTTAAAATAGCTTCTTTACGTCCTTAATTTCCTTCTTCATTTTTTGAATTGTAGAAAGAGAAACATCACAGTAGTTAGCCGCTCACTCACGGCTTTTGTTAAGAGGCACGAATAGGCATTTTTGTTTAGCTTCAACTTCACAACATTTTATTACATTGGGTTAAGCACTGTGAATAGTTCGACCAAGTTTTCGAGAAACTGACATTTGTGTTTACGGTAACAAACAGTTATATTTGTATAGTTAACCTACAAAAGGTTCCGTGATATACTATATATGCTCTGGGTATAGTATAGTATAAGTTGTTATGTTTGTCATACTGAAATTAAAGCAGTCCCGCATGCGCACTGATGCTTTCCCTCTTTACCCCTCGTTGCAAACAAGGGTAAACTCGAGACTCAAGTAACTATACCTGTTTTAAAAAATTATATTTCTGAAGAACATTACTGTGTTCTTTCATAAATGTATGTAAAAAATAATAATAAAAATTAGGTACAATCATTACTATAATGCTTTTCACAGTTGATGAACTCTGCTGTTCCACACATTTAGACCAATCAGAACGTTTGCCAGCGTTGTCAGATTGTACGAATGTATCAGCTTAACAAACATTAAGCGCACATGTGTATAAGAGCCGCAATACTTTACTCTCGTCTTGCATCTCGTACTGAACACATCGATTATAGAGCGCGTTAACATGCAATAATAATATAATCAGCTGGTTGTATGTTCATAGGTTATGATTGTCATAGAAAGTCCAAAAAAATGGCTGATGAAATATATAACAGAGCTACGAGAACAAGTATTGGCAACATTGCTGGCAAGTCATTGGCTAGCTATGAAGTGGGTAGAAGCCAATGCGTACGTTCAGAGCTCATCAGCTTTGAAAAATAGTATAATGGTAATGTTTTACACATGTATAGACAGTTTTTAAAAAAATTGACAAGAGGCTTTACTCACTGCTTTTTCGCTTCCCAAATTTTGGGTCTTAGGTCACTTCAAAGCCTCTAGTGAGATCTTGTGCACTGCTTAGTTAGACTACACAATATGAGGAATAAGAATAGCTTTAGTAAACTTTGCTTTGTTGATTGTTGTTTATTACCTCAATTTATTTCAGAATTTTATTTAAATTCCAATCTAGATTGTAGGGTTTTTTTTTAGAAAAATTCAAAAATATAAACATTAATTTCATTACGTTTTAATGTAAAAAACAATAAGGTGGCTTCCATAGTGTAGTGGTTAGCATGCTAGCCTACAACATGGTGGTCTCGGGTTCGATTCCTGGCTAATGTCTGAAAATTTTCACAGGTCAAAAACCACTGTTCCAGTTGTATAATCTATTATAGTCGCTAATAACCAAGCTGTTGATGCGACTTGAAACAAACTAAAATAAACACATGGATTTCAGTAAAGAAGTGATAATTTTCAGGTGTTCTGGCATGGAAATGATTTCAGTATTATAAAAAGATATGAATAACTATAGTCAAATTCCATCTTAACAGGTTGGTTACCATGAGATGCACATACAATCCTCAGATGTTCATCAATACAGGCCACGTGGATTGCGATTCTCATGGGTTTATCCGCACAGGCCACGAGAATCCATGCTGGTTCCTCAGACGCAGCTGTGATTCTTTTATCATAACTTTTATAGACCTGCTAAGAATATATATATAATTTATTGCAGGCCTTCTAGGACTAGTGTAAAATACATCTGTACGCAGATGCCATCCGCACGCCACAAAATAATGTTTGTAATAATATTGTAAGTTATTTATAATACTGTTTATTTGTTCATATTCGTTTATTTTTTAAGTACTATCGTAAGTGAGGATCACATGTGATACTTGCGCCCTGTTCCAAAATATTTTTATTGGTAGGCCATGAGGATCACAGGTGTTTCTGACAATTTTTTTATTTGACATTCTATTAACTTTTTAATATTATATACTCAATATATGATGTGTTATTGATCACATTTTGCAATTTTTCTGTGCGGCCCCTTGTGAAAATTTTACTAATTGTGATACGGCCTGTGTGGATGGCTTACCCAGGTTATATAATGCGGCAGTCAACCTGTTAATGACATTTTCCAAGGCAGCATTGATTGAAAGTATTTTAAAAACCAATTAATAGGGTCTTAAAATTTATTAGTTTACAAAGCAATACCATTTTGCATGACAGAAACAAAACTGCGTTAGGGATATGTATTAGCAAAAGCTATAAAGGATTTTACCAGATTTAAATTTTGTACAAATATTTACACAAAGTAACACTTCAGTCCTAAAATTTTACATCAGTAGTAACGATGTATTAACATAAAATGTAGTATGCTAATTTTGTGCAGAAATAAAAACATTTTACACATTTATTAATACATTACATGACAATTATTTTAAAATACATTTGTGCACGATAGATAAAAATTGTGCTATAAGACAAATTACAATAATTTATGACTAATTTCGTTCCTTTTTAAAAACAATGTGATACAAATTGATCAATATTTTGTTTTTAGAGAAAAATACAAAAATATTTTTAATAAAAAGTTGACAATAAATTTAAATTTTAACAAAAATCTTTAAAAAACCAACAATTACATAATATTAATAAAATATTTCATTGAAAATTTTAATAAAACAAATGGAGAACCAATAAAAATCAAAAAAATTGTTAAGTGTTCAGGATTTGATCAATATGAATCCCATGGATAAAGCAATAACAGGATCCTTGGATCGTTACATGGTATTCAAATTTTCTTACCCGGAGGATCATAAATCTTTAAAAAGTTGTAGTGATTTAAATTTATTTGAAAACAAAGCTAAAAAAAATACTTTATGAAACATTTTTATAGGGTATAAGAATTCCTTTTTAAATAATTTTTCTTTGAAAAATATATAAACTTCTAAATAAACATTGAGGCAAATTGTGTATTATTTGATAAAAATGGTTGGATTACACAAGCTTATTGAAGTAAGCAATAATTAGTGGTAATAAATGGATTAGTAAGTAAAAAATTTTATGAAGTGTTAAAATTTTGGCAATTAGTTTTATATTGAAATGTCCTTCTGAAATCTCCTGGATGCAGTTATATAAAAAACAAAGAAAGATATTCTTAACTCTCATGGCATGGTTGATGACCGAATGTAGTGAGAAAGGAGTAATTACATGGTAGCTGCAGGTGGAGGAAAATTATTTAAAAGTAAAAAACCTTTAATTAGAATAAACCCAGTGATACATATATTATGAGTGAAGTCTAAAAAGTAATGATAATAGCTGTATTTTAGAAAACATAAATCTAAATTTTATTTTATTTTCCAAAACAGATTCCCTTAACTGCAACACACAACTTTTGGCATAGATTAATTTTTCAATTAAGTCATTTTTAAAACATTTTTCATTTTGCCTCCAGGCTTTTCTGACCTCTAGATTCATCTCAAATTTTTGGTCTTTCAGGTCGCTCTTCTCTTATCAGAACAGCTGAAAATTGCATAAAGGTAGATCTGGGCTGTAAAATGGGTGAAAAATTACTTTTAATTTTTTTCATTCAAAAATTCAGAGACTATCTGAGATACAACAGAAGTTTTTCAATTTTTGCAGGGTGTTTTCTGAAGTGAGTTAGCATCATCTTTAGTACACTGATGTACCAAAGAGTATTTAAGTCCTCCAGTAGGTACCTGATGTTGGTAAATGAATCCTTCATGATCAATAAATCATAATCATGACTTTATCCATGCTGCATTGAGCTTTTGCTCTTTTTGAAGGTGACTTAAATTGGAAGCTTCGTGTACCTCATACACGAAAGCACCATAAATGTTGTTAAGTGTTTACTGTTACCGTAATCTGGTGGTTTAGAAACACATAGCCTATTTCAATTATAAATACAATACGGTTGTTGATAATACCAGCATAGGATGTTTAATATATTATTATATATACGATAGATTTATATAAATCAACTTAATATTTTCAATTACCCACATTAACTTTTAAATACAATACGGTTGTTGATAATACCAGCATAGGATGTTTAATATATTATTATATATACGATAGATTTATATAAATCAACTTAATATTTTCAATTACCCACAAAGTTGGCTAGTAGTAAAGTTGTCGCCACAAGTCAGCTATTTAACAACTGATTTTCGGAGACAAATTAAATGTTCCTAATTCAAATCCTTGTAAAGGTAGTTACTTTTACATGGATTTGAATACTAGATTTTGGTACCAGTGGTGTACTTTGAAGGTTGGGGTTCAATTAACCATACTCTTTCAGGAATAATTGGCCTGAGTCTGGAGTATGGAAAATAAAATAAAAATTGTCTGAATAAAAAGTTTTCAATTTGAATGCTTTAGATTTTATTCATACACATTTTTTACGATGAAAAACTGCTGATATAGGAAAAATTAATAAAATAAAGGTAAATTAAAAAAAAAAACAAAACCAAAATAAAAAAATAAACTGTATTGCATAAGTTAATAAACAAATAAATTTTCATCTAATTTTCATAACATAATCATAAATTAATTTCATTATATAATTACGTTTACATAAATTATTTAAAATTTACAATACTGCTATTGAAAAATATTACGTAATTTTATAAATAATTCATTTTTTTCGTAGAAATTAAAGCAGAAATCAGTCTAAAAAATGAAAAAAGGTAACATATGATTTAAGAATAAAATAATTTATGTACATACGAGGAGGCATAAACTGAATCCCGATTTTATTTGTATATAATAATAATAACACAGAGCAAAATTCATAAATTTCACTAAAAAATATAATTAAATTTTTTTAAAAATAATATACCAATTAAGAAGAGGAGTATGGATTGGAAAAATAAAAAAATAATCGATTTTTCGTTAAAAATATTTTTCGTTAAAAATATAGTTTGAAGGGCTTTAAAATGGTGTTAGAGTCATGTTGCTATGCCAACTAGAAAATATTTTATTAATGTTTTTGTGATTTTATGTTTAAGCTGATTTTGCCATCTGTCACAAAATTTTACAACATAATTTTCCCTTTTAATTAATATGTTACTGTGATTTATTATACTATTTTTTCACTCTGCCGTCTCTCTTTTATTTATTCATAGGTTGGCAGTATAACCTAAAAGTTTATAACCTGCACTATTTTTGTTGTGGTCTGCCTTTGTTTACACTCGTGTTTTTGTTTCTTAAACTTTAAACGCGAATATCTCAAAACGTCATTTTTAGAACTTTATATACCTTTTTCTCAGCTTCCACAAAAGGTACTAGGGTGAAATTTTTAAGGAGTATGTTAATCGTTTAGTTCGATTGATTGAATGCGCCGTTTTGAAAAATATTGAAAATTGTGGGAAAAAAAATTTTTATTGGTGATTTTTCGATGAAAAAATGGTCTTTTTTAACCCTCAACTGGTATCATGCGGTCTGTGAGACCGCTGTCATTTTTTACCCCTCCAACACTTCCCTCTCAATGGCCCGACATCACGTATATTTTGTATACCTTTCAACTGTTGTTTGAACTATGCGTGATCAAGATCGTTTTCGGTACGAGCTAACAAGTTGCGAGTTATTTGTATTTTGTTTTCTACTGGCGGTCTCCTGGACCTATGATACCAGTTGTGTAACTTTTTGACGACTTTAAAACCAAGTAGTACATGGATTGTTTAAAGTTTTAACGAATATACAATAATTTTTCATACATCATTTCTTTGTTTAGTACTATTATAAAATATTTTCATGTGTAATTTTATAAAATTTTCATTATGGATGATACATTTAAAATTTCTGAAGCGGCTTCAACACAACTAGATCCATCACGTAAACAAGTTGTACGTGTTAATGATGTGAATTTTTATTAACATAAAAATCTTTAAATTTTATTGTAAATAATCAAAAAGTAAAATAAACGAATAAATTTTAATAAATGTTTGTCAGAGTGTACTGCCCAACAATAGACATAAATAGCAAAACTCGGAACCAAAATGTAAGTTGTACATCATAATTTTGTAAATAAATTTGTCTTTATCATATTAATTACTTATTTATTTATAATTATTAGACCACAGAATGTTTCTAGGGCCCAAAAATTTTATTGTTCTGTTCAAAATGGAAGTAAAAGTCAAAAAAATGCTTAGTGTTCGTTTTTTACTTTTTTAAATAGTAATTTTGCATTTATGCTAAGTATTTTACATTTACGTCTTCGATTATACATGGTTTTATAAGTTTAATATTAAAACAAATTAATTAAATGAGTATGAAGAACTTAAAAAAAAAAAAAAATTTGGAGGTCTGTCAGACCGCTGATACCAGTTATGTCACAAAAAATGATGATACCAGTTGAGTGTTAAAAAAAATTGTGAAAATCAAAATTCAGACCAGAATTAAATGCTACACATTCTAATTATGTACCAAAGAGTGGCCTTTCATACAAAAAAAAAATTAGCTTTGGCTGTAGTGGTTGCTGAGAAAAAGGTACAAACATTAACATTGCTTAAGATACGGATCCACACTCCCCTTCAACAAATTTAAAACTCCATTTGAAAACAAATTAAAATTATGATAAAATAATGAAGAAAATTTGGAAATATCCAAACACTTTCATTTTACACAATAGTATCCATTTTTCAGCTAAAAATGTATTATTATGAATAAAAAAATCTGCACTAAAAAGTATTCACGTTAATATTTTTGTTTTAAAATTTTCACAAAAAATACTGCCTAAGCAAAATCCTTCAGTGTCAAATTTTACTGTAAAAATTATGAATAAATAACATCCACAATATCTTCTAACATAATAAAAATAATATTTTTATATTAAAATTACATTACTTACGTTTTTCTTCTAGTCTATCTTCTTAGATATCGTTTACTGTAGTTCAGTTCGAAAGATTTAACACTGTCAAGCGTTCTAATAATTTACATTGATAAATATTATTACCTAAATTTTTTTTAACAATCTATATTTCTTGGGTTATATCAACCAAAGTAGTAAATGACAACCATCTGTGAATAATCGTTTATATGTTGTCCTAAGGAAACAGTTCATGAGAATATTCATCTGGAGATTTTTTCTATATAGAAAAGAAACATGCCAGGAAAGTTATAAGATGAGGAAGTGAATGCAAAAGAGAACACAATTAAAAGGCAAAGAAAAGTTTGGAAAAATGTTTCAGACACATAATGAGATACAATCATTGTGAATATTTTTGAAGTGAAATGCTAGGTAAAAGAGGAAAAGGCCAAGGAACCAAAATTTTGAAGGATAAATGAAATTCAATAAGTACATACACATGAAAAGAATGATTACGAAAAGAAACTTAAGGTTGCATCAAAAAGGCGAAACGTTGATATTAACACAAATTAAATAACTTAATAAATAAGATTATTTATATAATTTGGAGCAATAAATACATTAAAAACATATATTTATTTGGTAAGAAGCTATATTATGACTGAAAATTAAAATTAATTTTTGGTAAAATCTATTACAAACAATAAATAAATTTATGATAAGTAAATAGAAAAATCATGAACTTGTACTGTGTTTACAATTTTTTAATTGTAATAATTATATAAAACATAATTTTTTTATATTGAAATATAAAAATATATTTCAAATACTAAATTTTGTAGAAATTTATTAATAAATAAAAAATAAAAAATTGCAGAGAATATTTAAAAATTTAGTAAATAGGCATTGTACATTAAATTTTATGTACCCGTAGGGCCAATAATACATAAAAATGTAAATATTAATCAAAAAATGCAAGCTGTTCAATGCAAACATTTATTTAAATTGGCCCACCGGGAGAAAATCCTGGGTACATATTATTACGTAACAAAATATATAGTTTTTGAGTAAAACTAAAAATAAACAGAAACACCAAAAAATATTAAATGAAAAAAAACAATTAAAATAAATACTTCATAATTTTTAAATGACAATAAATAAATATAAAATAATAGAAAAATCATACAAATATCTTAAAATAATAATAAAAAAAACCACAATAACTTAGTATAACTGAAAATACGTAGGAAGAAACATCTGTCTGGAAGTTGGAAGAGTACAAATAATGTCTTATGACATTAACTACAGTGACTTCTCAAATTGTTTCCAGAACAGTATACAACTTGGTACATCACCTATTAGCGTAACTTCTCGGCAATACAAATGTATCTAATAAATAATTAGTTTAAAATGACGTAAAGAGTATATCAGTTTTTAGATAAATTTAATTTACGTATCAACTAATTGGTAACAGTGAAACCCACTTTTTAATTACGTACTTTCTGTCATGAGAATAACGCCATTTACATGCCGAAGTAAAGACTATAAACATAGATGAATGACTGAGCTGAGAGGGTCTACATGAATACCTGATAAACATTACGCATATCTTAGTCGCCATTTCTTCCTACAAATTTCCACCAATAGATTAAATAAAAATCTTTTGAAATAAAAATCTCAAGTCAAAAATAACCTAAAATTGCACACACAATATACATTAATTATTTCAAAGATACGTATTTTATTTTTTAATAATATTTATATATATGACTAAATCTTAAGTAAGGCAAGAGAAATGACTTATTTAAACGTAAAACTACACTAAAACCTCATCATCCAAAATTCCAATTTATCTGAAACAAGTTTTAAAAATATATTTAATTAAGATGAAAACAATATTATGACAATTTTGAAGGAAATAAACAAAAAAATTTAATTTTCATGTTCATTGCTGCTTGGAAAGATGTTTTAAAAGAAAAAAACACATAAACCAATTCACCGAAAAATTTTTGGCTATAAACAGAAAAAATAGCGATATTGAAAATACAGAAAATGTTGAAAGTTATCTATACTCCTTTCATAGTAAGAAAGATATGTCAAGTAAACAAATAATGACGTCACTGAGCATGTGCATTATTTAAAGATGTGTACACGCTGATTAAAAAATAACAACAAAATACTTTTAAACGTATTTTTATAAATGAAACTGTTAGGCCTACACCATATATCATGACTGATGGTTTAATTACTGATCAATAAATTTATAGAAACAGTATACTTTATTTCCATTCTTTTTCATAAATAAATGTGGTACATGTTATGTGTATTAACTCTGATCTGTATGACAAAACAAGAGAACTTTAAAAATAAACATTTTTATTTTAATGATTATTCATCTAATATTAAATTAGTCACTCATTATTTCACAATTGAATTTGAAGATAACTAATCCAAACCTATAAGTCTCTCTCCACATTTTTGACAAAGAACATGCCATTGGTATATGCCACTAGTTCGCTTTTGACATCGTATTGTCTCTGATCATTCTTACATGCATTATAATTTATTTTCAATTAGGAATTTAGTGTTGTAGTATATTCTGTTTTTTTTTCATTTCTATTTATTAATTCTGTATATGGTTAAAAGGACGTATCAGTTATCATTGTGATGTTTTCATTAAAAGTGTTGCATTTTTTCTGAGTCACCGCTTTAGCAGCTGATTTGGTAACCGCTGTTTATTTACTCAACATATTTTTCTTACAATGAACCGAGTATAGGACGAAGTAATTATTGAAATGTTACACGGCCATTGAAGGCAGCGAAAATATTTAAGAATATATACCTAAATGGTTAAATAAAGACAAAGATGATTTAGGTTTCTATTACATTCAGAGAATGAAATAGTTGCTGAGTATTCTAAAAAAACTATTCATGAAGACTCAATTTCTGTAATGTGAACAACATAGTCATTATGTATTTAAAGTCTGCTCCAATGTTTGACAGTTGTTAAATAATTTGAAGCATTAAAACAAATAAAGCTCAGCTGAAAGTTCTACTAGTAAAACGACTTTGTGATAGTGCAATGTAAGAAAGTAGTTTCATTGCTGAAGCAGAAAAATATAATGGTTTTTTGAAAAACAATTGGTTTAGTATCACTTAAAGGTGTGTTGTATTTTATCTTTTTATCACTTATTTGGATTTTTATAACTTAGTGTTTGTTTTTCTTCAAAAACTCATGAATAATTTCTTACTCCGATATATTTTACGGAGCTTCTAATATAAATTTCATGCGTAATAATTTTTTATGAATAATTACGTTGAAAAGCATTTGGTTCATCCAAAATGGTTTAATTCCAATCAAATTTGAAAAAAACGAGGTTTCAGTTTATAAAAATTTAATACTGATTTATATAATAATTTAAAACATCAATTTTTAATAGATAAAATATAAAAAATTAAAATTGTAACTAAAATCAGATCGTAATACTGTATTTGTGCTAAATATTTTTAAAAATATAATTAAAAATAATTTTACATAATGAAAAACATTAAATAACACATTAACGTTTCAAAGATAATCTTTATATTTGAGGCAAACATGAATTTAGTTGCATTTTTATGGTTGATTACATGTAAATTTCATTATGATGAAGTAACAGATATTTAAAACTCCTAAACATATGAATCTTTAGTACATAAGATCGTTCAATATTTTAACGAGAGATTATGAAAATCCTCTTTTTAAAACTTTCTGACTTTTGTTCATCTACTAGGATGAATAAATCGATCACAAAGGAACAATTAATTAGCACAATGGAATCTTACCAGTAATTAATTTATAATCGATAATAATTCAAATTTAAATTATTAATTAGAAAAAATTTGAGCTATATATATATAAAATATTAAATTATTTAATAAATTTATTAATTTTTTATAATAGATAATTAACAAACTATGCCTTTTCCTTATCTTTAATCACTCTTCCGAACATTGTCCGAAGTTTTTCCATAGTCGTTACTTGATTATACGAAATAGGTCGTATGGAAGGTATATTTCTAGAAGAAGGTAGGTGTAATTGAAGAGGATCTCGCAACCTGGCGAGGTCGCACTCAATTCGTAATATTTCGTCTTTAATAACGTTGTACTGATTTAAATTTAAACCTATTTTGCGAGCTCGTTTATGTAATACAAGTAAATGTTCACGATCTTTCACATCAGGCAGCAAATATTCCTGGAAATAATAAAAAAAAAATTAAATAACAAACAATCTGGTGTGACAACTTTCTCTTGTCAATGCAAAAATGAACAATATAACCTTACAATAGTAATAAAACATTAGAAATAAACAAAAACCTAACCTCAAAAAACATAACCTTATTTTAATCATGAGTGAATGATGCAAAATGAAAATCAACCTCAGTTTGGCTTAATAATACGGAAAATCACTCTTTGACGCTAAACTAGGCTCTGTAGAGAAAAATGCTCAATATATTAGTTAAGATATATTAGATCTTTTAATTCCCTATAAATCTGATTATATACACTTTTTCCGTAAAATGCATACTAAGGCTGAACACTCGAAAAAACCATTTTTTTACAGATTTTCATGAAAAAAAAAACAGAAAACTACTAATTACCGCTAAACTAAGCATTATACAAACAAAATGTTTGAAATAAAAGTTGTAGGTATTTAAAATTTTCTACTACTTTTATTATACTACATTTTCGCACTCAAATGTATATTAAGGCCGCGATCTAAAAAAAAAAACACTTTTTGTACAAGAGCACAGTCTTCCAAAGAATTTCAGCAGACATGGCGTCTACCCTATCTTGTAGTATAAAAAATATAGCAAATGAAGCGAATTTATAAAAATCGTAGGAGCCGTTTTTGAGAAAATTGCAAAAAAGGTAAAAAATGACATGAATAAACTACTACTTCTGGTTGTCCAATTTTCATGAAAATGTTCGTGTCAGGTGCTCTAGTAGTACCTAACTTAAGTTTCAAGTTTCAACATCGTACGATGTTCCGTTCTTGAGATATTTAGTTCACACACAAACACACACACACACATCTGATGAAAAAACAGTCCCTAAAATAATTATAATGATTACCACATCCCACAAAGATTTAAAGGATTTGATTTGGTACAATAAATCGAAATTTGAAGGGAAGGACCTAAACTGGCATTTTAATGAAGTTCTATAAGACAGTAGTTGTCCCAACACTGACATATGACAGAGAGGCCTGGGCGTGGATGAAGAAATATGAATATTCCATTCAGTCAGTAGAGATGCACTTCTTGAGATGCGTTTAAGGCTGCAGTAGACTGGATTGGTTCAGAAATGAGGATAAACGGTGAGAGTTAGATGCGTCTACTTTTAAGGAGACAATAATGTATTTTTTTTTTTTTTTTTTTTTTTTTTTTTTTTTTGGTTTAACGTCCGACTGTTTTGCAAATTGCTGCTAATGCAGACGGTGAAGGGTGAAATGAAATTTTTGTAACGTATGAAAAAATGCCATGCCCGAGTGGGATTCGAACCCAAGACCGCGTGATGAGAGGCGAGCACGTTACCAACATCGCCAACGCGGCCGGCTATAATGTAGTAATGCTGTAAATTGACCGATCATCTAGCAAAAATATCTCCACAGAGGATTCCTAGACTGGTCAGAAGTTACAGGTCGATTGGACGGCATGATCTGGGATGACCAGTGGCTAAGTGGATGACAGAACAGGTCCATGGACCTAATCCTTGATTGATGAAGAAGACCAAATCCCACCAATATGATAACTTAAAATTAATTTAAAACAATTTACTCACCTGTTTAGTTAAGACGAAATACGCATATGCGGCCATGGCAGTACCATATGTAACGAAATATGTGACAGGTTCCATAATATCCCATGAGTACTCCCACCATGTAAGTCTTGCTAGGATTCCGAATTGAACCGACATCAATCCAAGACCAGCCCACGTCAATACAGTCGTTCGCCTTATGGCAATAGCTTCGAGAGACTGGCGCTTCTAATAGACATTAAAAAATTAATTAGATAAAATTTTAAAATTAATTGATAAATTTTATTAAGTATAAGTTTAATAAGTTTTATTAAGTATAAAGAGTACGTTTGCTTAGTTTAGCAACATCATTCAGTGTACAGCAAAAATATGTTTTGGATAAATTTCCACAAGCAGAGGATCCCTGTCTGCGCATATGGTAAATAAACAAAATTAAAAACAAATTTTTTGTAGATTTTACAACTAAATAAAAATCTGCTAGGGGATTTGTAAAAGATATTCTGAAATAAAAGATATTCATACACTTACATAGATGCATAGTAGCAAAAAGAATATCAAATAGTACTAGAAATAAATAAAAATAAATCTCTGTGTCGGGAAAATCCTGCAACATGTATAATGGAGTGTTAACTTTTTGGAAGATTTATTACACCAATGTCATTGCTTAGTCACTTTGTAAATACGTATAAATTTTTTTCATACCTCAAAAAATCATCATGTGAATGTCGAAGCTACATAGCTACTCGACAATGCAGATTTGAATAGAAGACTTTCTTGTGTGAAACCATTTAAACTGTTGTAATGAACAATACACAGTTATTAAGTCGTTAGTATTTACTGTACAATTTTAATGTCTGTCGTTCGTGTTTTGCCCGGTGTTGGCGGTACTGTGACGTTCAAAAATGAAAGACTGGAGTATAATATTTTTTGAATATTAGATGGTATCTATCATTTTGTAAGGTGATCAGATGACAGCCACACATGAACAAACTCAGCTGTTCACATAAAGGTGCTGTTGTTGATTGTTGTATAGGTTATCAGCCAAAAGGGCTGGTTTGAACCTATAGAGGCTTTACTAAGTAAAACAAAGAGTGAGGTGATTTACAATTGCCTTCCTCACTAAGTGGAAAAGTATGCTTATCAGCATGCTAGGCCCTCCAAAAAGCACTTTGCAAATGATATCTTTCATCACAGGGTCTGGCTGTATAATTACCCTTAGAGAAGAAAACTCTGACTAGGTGTCTGTTACACCTCTTCTGTTCTTAAATGCTTCAGTCAAATAAATGGCTGACCATATAATAAGAAACGTAACTATTTTTTGTAGCCCTGGAACTAGCAGACTGAGTGCAAATAATTTAACAATCCACCTGCCTGTTGTACACAAAAATGTGCTGTATCAGTTCAAATTTTTTCTATTGGAACTGAAAATCGTATACAGTTCCTGATAACAAATAATAGGTGAAAAATAGGTACCACTTTAAAAATACTGCCAAATTTTCAGAATTACAGCTTTAGAAAATCTTAGGAAATTATATCTTCATTAAGGTAATTTTAACATTGTTGTTCATTATATTAAACAATACAGTCACATTTAATTACAAAGTTAAGAGTGATTTATTTAATAATTAGATTAAGTAAACTGAAAGCAGAAACTTTTTCCTGCTACGGTTACATTCAACAAGTTATTTATCGACTATATAAGAGTTCAACACTGGAATTTCTGATAATTTAGTTAATTAGTTTTAAAACAAACTTTGAAACATCAGCACCAGTACTCAAAACTGCACTAAATAATTTAAATTTCTACCTAGAGAGACGTTACAATTTGGAATAATTATAACGACTAAAGTTATATTATTCTGTTTGTTTGGTATTCATACTGAAATATATAGTTTTCAAATGTTAAATGTTTTAACTAATGACGTGTGATATACTAGAATTCCATTTTTTTTTAAATCACGTCAATAAAAGATGTAAGATCAACTTTGTTTTTACATTTTCATCCTTCTTATAATCACAATGTACTAATTCCTTCATTCATTGCGCATGTTTTCTTGTCCTTCATCTAACCATTTAGTTTCTTTTGGTTTCTTCACTCTTTTTTAAAAATCTTAATAGGCTCTGATCAATTTTCAAAATCCTATGAGGGATGTTTTTAAGCATTATATTTATATATTTTATTATTAGATCAGTACATCTCTACTCCATTTTCTTCGTAGGCGTCGGTGGGTCAAGTTTTGTCTTGATATTTGCTGTATTAGGGGATTAATGTGGTCAATTAACTCTCTATTAAATTTTTGATTTTAGCAGTTTCTGATACAAAAGGAATTTTTAAGTCTGAATGCAATGTTAGGTTTGTTATGTAATATGGGGCGTTCGATATCATGCAAACTATTTTTGACCGATAGGTTTGAATTTTTTGTAAGTGAGTTTTCTTTGCCGTCCCAAAAATTTCTATACCTTAATTTCAAATCGGTTGTAGATAGGCCTTATATGTTAATAATTTAAATTTTAATAGTTTTAAGCTCGTTTTTAATAAAAAAAATCTGAAAAAAGTACTGTCGGTTCCTAATGAATCATATTTTGTTACTACATAAATGTTATTATTGTGTTATGATCTTTAGGTCAGTTGCACGCGTACAAAATTAGGCAACCTTAAATTTACGACATTTTTTTGCGTTTGACGAGCAACTTTTTTTTTAAATTGAAAACAAACATTTTTTATTATTTCATTATAAAATACAGAATTTTAGCTTTAATTTCCTATATTATTTGTCGTAGGTTACAGAAGGAAAAAATAGTAATTTGACTTTACAAAATGTGACTAAAAAAATTAGACGTGGCAACATTGGTGGGTGCGGGGAAGAGGAAGCGCTCTGTCTATGAAATCGCCATCGGACCACTTTCATGTGCCTACTCTAGGGCTGATTCAAGCTGTTTTGTTATCCTAACTAAAAACAATTCATAAAATAAAATAAAGTTTACAAATTTACACATTTTACAAATAATTTTGAATACTGGTACAAAATTCTTATTAATTTTATATATTGATGTATTAAAATAGTAATAAAATTTACCTTTTCTAAAGGTTCAAGTTTGCTTTTCAGTTCTTCCAATTCACACAGTAATTCTCGTTCCTTTTTAATTTGGTGTTCTTCTACATTAAGAGCTTCATACAATTGATTTACAAGAGATCTAACATCTGATAACCTTTCTATATCATCCTGGAACAAAAGGTTGACATAATTAATTAAAACAAGAACTTGAAAAAAACTATAAACAATTTAATTTGCTGAACATGCTGAAATTACGCAAAGGGTTTAGATATGACTGAAAAGTGATTTTTTTGAATAGATATTATCGGCAGTAAAATATCAAAATAAATATTTTTTTACATTATTTTCCTTAAAATTTTGTAAAGAAAGAATTATTTATTTATTTTTCGTTTTACATCTTGACTAGTTTGCAATTTCTGCTAATGCAGACGGTGAGAATGATGATAAATGAAAATGAGTGATGAAAAAAAATACTAGACCTGACAGGGAATCGAACCCGGGACCCCAGCGTAGAAGCCAGTAGCGCTAACCACTACACCAACAGGCCGGCCAAAGAAAGAATTAAAATAGCACAAAGCGATCCGTCCTTAAACAACAGATAATTGATTATGAAGTGTACAACATGATCTGTAAACAAATATGCCTGTAATAAAAATGAGATCTTTCCATTTTACATCTAACTGTTTTGTACATTAATCGTAAAAAAGATTTTAAAAAAATCTTTTAGTGTTAATATACAAAACAGTTTTTTTCATATAAGACCAATTTTAGACCATGTGAGGTGACTTTAGATGTTTCTGGAACCTCTTTTTACAGCCCACATTCTCAACATTTGTTAACTGTATGCTTTCCTCCTTTCTTCTGTCCGGTGTTCTATTTTTGCTCTTCATGGAAGCCCTTAGAGTTCGTAATAAGTTGTCTGAATTCGGTTGGTTCATTAAGTTTTCTAGGGTTATTCCGGTTTTCTCAATTACCTTTCTGACTTCTTTAAGCCATTTATCCGACACCTTAGATATATTGTTTATTATCTTAAATATTTGTTTTGTCAACCGGTAGTCATTTATCTTAGACAGGTGTCCATAAAATTTTAATATTCGTTTTCTAATCGTTCCTTGTACAGTTCATATTGACCTTGTAACCTATATTGTAATCTACTATCTTTGGACCCATTATTTTAAATAAATGATCTTTCTTTCAAATTTCTCTGCTTCTATTAGACCAACCTTCCCAGTCATTCTGAAGGACTCACTCACACACAGACACACAGGTTTTATCACAGTATTATAGTGTGTAATCTTGATTTATCTTGAAAGTGCTTTCTTCTTATACAAGTGGTGAGTTCCTTGAAGTGCAACGGCCATCTTTTCTCATCTGTTGTTATAATAGTAATACAGATATTGAAAGAATAGATGAAAAGATGTCAGACCTGACTGGAAATCAAACCCAGGACCTCTAGCATAAAATCCAGTTGCACTAACCACTATCCTAAAACAGGAAGATGAGATTAATACTAAGTAGAATTAGTAAAATTCCTCCAACATTGTATTTTTGTTTATGTGTAAATATTTATAATGCATCCTGCAGTCAATATTCAATCCTATTGTAAAAAGATTTAATTTTTCACAAACCTATTACAGCTGCAACTTGTTTTTTACCTTTTCTTATACAATCCTACTTCCTATAGTAATGTTTTGATGGATCCACCATCATCTGAATACATCAAATCGAAACTAAATTTTTTAAAATTTATTAAAATTTATTAAAATTTTCAAAATTTTATTGTATCTTCAGTCATTTGTATAAACGTTTATTGTAAGCATTTGAGTTATTTGTATAAACATGTTTTATGAATGGCTGAAAATAAAACTTTCTGAAAATTTTGATAAATTTTAAAAAGTTTTTGTTTAAATTTTATGTACTCTGATGGTGGATATAGTGAAACATGATAAGAAATATAATTATATAAAAAAGAGCAGATTCAGAAATCACTGGGTTTGAAGTTCTGGTTTTGACTGGAAGTGAACCAAAACCAGAAGTCAAGAAATTAAAGTAGGAATTTGGAAACATAAAACATTCTCATTGGATTCCTCTTAAAAGAATACAACAAGAAATCACTAATGGTTTCGCCATAAGTCAAAGGTAAGCCTTTTAAAAAGTTGCCACCAGCCATTAAATGCTTCATCTCATGAAAGGGATTTTTCTACTTACCTTAGATAAGTTAGCCTTTTCTAGCTTTGGTATCTGTACATTGTATTCTCGATCATTAATAACTAACTTGAAGTCTTCCTGGAAAAGTGATTCTATAGTATTGGAAGACGCTATCCGAACACCATCTGTAACAGAATTTTTCAAAAAACTTTAGAGAATAAATTCACAAGGGAAAATTTAACAATATGATAAGGAACTATTTAAAAAAACCTTCCTTTCCTGTAACAATTTCCTGTATATTATTTAGAATTATATAATAAATAAAAAAAAAAAAAATCTAGTGTAAACACTCACATGACTTTCTCTTGCCAATGTAAATAATTAAAAATAACCATGTTCAATAATGAATGAATGATGAAAAATTAAAATCAACTCTTGTTTGACTTAAATATATGGAAAATCAGTAATCGCCTCTAAATTAACACACTATAGAGAAAAATACTTAAAATAAAAGTTGCAGGTTTTTCTTATAACTTTGATTATAAACACTTTTGTTGTAAAATGTATACTAAAGCCACAATCTTAACAAAATCTTTTTTTTACCGATTTTAATGAAAAAAAGAACAGAAAATCACTAAATGCTAATAAACTAAGCGTTGCACAAAAAATGTTTGAAATAAAAGTTGTAGGCCTTTAAATGTTCTACAACTTTCATTATATTACATTTTGCCCTAGAATGCATATGAAGGCAGCAATCTTACAAAAAAACACTTTTCTAAGAGAGCACAGCTTTCCGAAGAATTCCATCAGACATTGCGCACTGTCTTTTCTTGTAAAGCATAAAGATTTTAGTTAATGTGATTTTTTTAAAAATCGTATGAGCCGTTTTTGAGAAAATCTTAAAAAATTGAAAACTGCACAAGTACACACAAATAAACTACTACTTCGGTTGACCGATTTTGATGAAAATGTTTGTGTTGGGTCCCATAGTGGTACCTAACTGATGTTTCAACTTCGTACGCAATTCCATTCTTGAGATATTTTGTTCACACCCAGACACATACACACACACACACACACACACATATACAAAAAATTGCTAAAAACATGGTTTTTGGGTTCAGGGGGCCTGAAAACATGTACCTATAACCGATGAAAACTTTATTTTGAAAAATTGACATGAAAACAATACTTTCCTTTCCTATATATTCATATACAATACAAAAAAGTAAAAAGGATATCAAAAGATGATTAAGAGTGTGTATCCGGTGAAAACTTCATTTTGAAAAATTGACATGAAAACAATACTTTCCTTCCTATACATTCATATAGGCAAGAGAAGTAAAAAAAGGATATCAAAAGATTATTAAGACATTAAAAATTCTTGATTGAATATCCTAGCATAAATACACACAATGAGATTGAATACCAATATGAAAAATCCAATAAACATAATGATACCATGTTAAAATGTGAATATTTAAATTAGAAGACAAACATCTTTAGCTAGGAAAAATTTCTTATTGGTTTTTGCTTATCGAATAACACTCATTCCATTGTAATCCATACCCACAAGACACTTCACCGAAGCAAATATCCTAGCGATCTATATTCGATGGGTTTACCTATCCCTTGCTTTAGAACCGCAATTCAATCAAACCCTTACGTTTTATCATCCAACCTCAAGTCTACCCATTCGAGATACTAACACTAACACACATATTTATAAAAAACATTTGAAATTTAAAATAAGATCAGTTATTTAGTCATTCTAAAAATTTAATATTAAGTTACTTAGAATTCCAATATATAAAATCGATATATAATTTTAAATTTATACAGAAAATAACAAAGAAAAAACTCAAGATCAAAATTGTTTTTATAATTTCTTTAGAATTTATAACAAAATGAAATTTTACTTTGAGAGTTTGTTACAGCTTAGGCCATCTCGTATCCCAAATGCCACAACCTCTCTATCCATCCATTTCCCCTCACTCAAAGTGGTTAGCGCAACCAGTTTCTATGCTGGGGTCCTGGGTTCGATTCCTCATCAGGTCAGATAATTTTTTCATCACTCATCTTCATCTATAATACTTCTCATTGTCTGCATTAGCAGTAATTGCGAAACAGTTAGATGTAAAAGAATCACTTAAATTCCTGGTTAATGGATTATACCGTAGTTTACTTCATTAATTAATGAATTAATTAATTCAGTTTTGAAATTCTGTATTTTTCCCTTTATTTTTATGATCTTATTGATGTTACTCTAAAATAGCAATAAATTAGTGTTTTTTGTTTAAATCAAAGTTTTACGTTAGCCTTTATTAACCTGTTAAAACATTTAGGTTACATTGAATTGTTGCAGTACAGTGTATCAAATTCCTGTACTACTCGTATTTAGGATATTTGATTATCCAAACTATTTGATTATCAGAACTATTTGATTATCAGAACTATTTGATTATCCGAACTATTTGATTATCAGAACTATTTGATTATTCGAACTATTTGATTATCAGAACTATTTGATTATCAGAACTATTTGATTATCCGAACTATTTGATTATCAGAACTATTTGATTATCAGAACCGCTCTGGTCCCAATTGTCAGCCACATTGGCATAGTTGGTAACATGCTCGCCACTCATCATGTGGTCTTGGGTTCGAATCCCATTCAGGCACAGCATATTTTCATATGTTACAAAAAATCATTTCATCCTTCACCGTCTGCATTAGCAGTAATTGCAAATGTTTTCAGAAAAAATTTTAAAAAATAGTGACAGGTAAAATTAGTATGGGTAACGCCAAGCAATCTAGGCTGAGTTCTACCCAATGAGAGTGAACTGTATTGTTGACGTTTACTCTTTAGTTAAATGGATTTTACTACAGTTGGGCTTCCAGCTTATTATTGTAAACATATTATTTATATTACATATTATTTATTGTAAACAGACATATCATGCCGCACTTGCCCAAACCATGACTCTTAAGGCCTACCACATCTTCAACATCTTTTTTGGCCATCTCTCGTTCACTATTTTATGTAAATGATAAAACCTATTCAGAAGTTTTATTCCCTACTTCCTCTATTGTTGTGTTTAGTTTCCATATCTCTCTCTAACATTTCTACTGGTTTTTATGACATCATAAGTGCACATAATGAAGTTTTTTAAAGGTTTTTTTGTATTTTTAAGGTAAACAGAGTTTAACGGAGTTAAATACGGTTGATTTTCATTATTTACATTGCCAAGAGAAAGTTATGTGAGTGTTGCACACCGAATTTGTTTTAAACAAATACAACAACACTTTAAATCTGTGTAGTACGTTATCTGTGTCGAATTTAGACTTAAGTGACATTGTATTGTATAAAATGACAAACCTTAAAATCCAATGTGAAATTTTAGTAATTTAATGTAAAAGTTTTTTTTAGAATACTTGATTGTAAACAAAAAATTGTTTTAAAAAAGATATTTTTTTATCCGAGGCAGGGAGAAAAACTCATGTTCACTCCCTCACAATGGGGGAAGTAGTGTTGGACTCAACTGAGGTGTCCTCGCCCAGCCCCAAGAAGGCCGCAACCACCTTACCAACCAAAAACCCGCCGCCTGGCCACTTGATCCGACATCAGCAAACAACCCTCCACCTCCCTTGGAACTGTTTATATAATACTACAAGGGAAATGTTGGTTAAAAAAATTTACATACTGTCAGTAGGGTGTGGAAGGGAACCGTAGCCTAATTCCCCTCTCGCTGTCACCGACCAACACTCACTCTCTCACTTTCATTCATCTCTTTCATCACCAGCTCAGGAAATTAGTGTGTCTACCTTACCTACCATGATCGGGACAGGATTGATTTACTATGGGAGAGGGCGATCCCGCTGATCTCCATATGTCTCCTCCCTTCCCAGTCTCCCGACCACCCTCTCCGCAAAGTGAGCGACCAACTCCACCTCTCCTCTTTAAATCTTTAAAAAAGATTTAAATGCACGTATATTACTCGAATATTTAACGATGTCTTTTCCTCTTTCGGTCGTTAACAAATAAAGATTTCTTTATTTAAAGCTGGTGGTAATTTATTTATGTATTTTCTACTAGTATAAATAAGTTTTTGTTTAAACAATTAACCGTTGTGATTGGGAACTAGGTAAGTCATAAATTCTATAAAAATGTATTTTAGTTTCCATAATATCACATCAAAAATGTACCAAGAAGGAACTGTAAACAACTGAAGTTCCTAAATGATAAGGTTAGGTGTTTTTGTTTGTTTGTCTGACTGTTCTGGAAGTACTGCTAATACAGACGATGAAGGATGAAATTATATTTTGTAACGTATGAAAATATGCCGTACCAGAATGGGATTCGAACCAAAGACCGCATGATGAGAGACCAGAACGTTACAAACTACGCCAATGCGGCCAGCAAAGGTTAGGTGGTTTGCCCCAACTAAATTTTTTTTCTGAATTATAAAAACTTTTTCCAAATTATTTCATGATAAATGACCTCAAAATTATCATGCCAGATATGGGATAAAATTACACCTTGATAAGCTGTAAACAATTTCTTTTAAGTTACTTACTGGAAAAAAATAATTTACTGATTAAAAATAAAATTTAATAATTAACTATTAAAAAATAGGTGTTTGAATACCTTCTCAAAAAGCTATAATTTTAAAACTATGCATAATCTGTTAGTGATATCCAAAAAAGTAAAGCCCTTGAATTTTTATTTATAGAACCTAAAGGTTGCCGAAAGATGGGAACCACCCTCAAAAAAATAAACACTATTTCTGAATCATCCCTAAGGATTGTGATTCTGAAAAATCAAGACGTACATTCTTGAATGTTCGCTAGAAAAAGTAATATGTGAACTTAAATCAGGGGAAGAAATACTCTATCCAGTTCACTGGTTAAACCTAACATTTAAAAATTATAAATCGTAAAACTAAAAGCTCAAAATGTTACAAGTTTGAAACTTTATTTGCTTCAATAAAATATAATAAAATAAAATAATTTATAATATTAATCATTTGGAATTTCCGAAAGACAAAAATTGTAACAATTCTCGTAAATAAAATAAATCAACATTCACGGGACTGACCGACAGAAGTGACTACTTAATTAATTAAGTTAACAAATCAAATAAAAAAGATTTTTGTAAATTAATTAACGATAATTGTTGATAGCCGAGCATGACGTGACAGCCCTAATATTTTTTCCGTGCAAAAAACACAGTCCAGGCGCGCCAAAATAAGCAATCACTTCAACAGTTAACCACATTAAAACAAAGAGGAATTGTTTCAGAATGAATAACACATAAGTTCTTATAATATCATAGTTATTTAAGTACTTTACGATGACATGAAACTCTACATCAAAAGTATGATAACACAAAAGTGACATATTAAACTAACGACAAATATTTACGTTGGGTTTAAGCCAATTTGTTGCTTGTTTTTTTTTACCGAAGGGAACAGTTTATGTAAATTGCTTAGTGGCAAAAGACAAAATCAAGACAACCGTTTCATATGACAAATTATTTTGTCCATTCAACTAAATAGCTAAAAACAAACGAGTCTGTTAAGCCAAATTAAAAATATCATATAAAAACTATCTACGAAAATGTACTCCCACAAACAGATATTTATAATACATTATCGCTGTTTGTTAAGTTTAAATACCGTTGCACATAATTTGATTGAAACAATGTAACATCTTAATCTAAAATAAAGATGTGATAATTTATGCACTACGATCAGTAGTTTTAAAAATTTGGTGTGAAACACTCACACGACTTTCTCTTGCCAATGCCAATAATGAAAAATATAACCTAACATTAGAAATAAACAAAAAACTAACCTCAAAAAAATAACCTTATTTTAATCATGAGTGAAAGACGCAAAATGAAAATCAACCTCAGTTTGGCTTAAAAATACGGAAAATCACTCTTTCACGCTAAACTAGGTTCTGTAGAGAAAAATGCTCTAAATAAAAGTTGTAAATCTTTTAATTTCCTAATAATTTGATCATATACACTTTTTGTCGTAACATAATTTCTGTCGTAAAATGCTAAGGCTGAAATCTTTAAAAAATCGATATTTTTACACGGTTTCGTAATTAGGCCCCTACCGCTAAACTAAGCGTTATACAAAAAAATGTTTGAAATAAAAGTTGTAGGATTTTAAATTCTCTACAACTTTTAATATATTAAAAATAATTACTAAAATGCATATTAAAGTCGCAATCTAAAAAAAAACAATTTTTTTACGAGAAAACAACCTCCCAAAGAATTTCAGCACACATGGCATCTACCCTATCTTGTAAAGCATAAAAAATTTAGTAAATGAGGCGATATTATAAAAAATTGTAGGAGCCATTTTTGAGAAAATCGCAAAAAGTGAAAAATGACACGAATAAACTACTACTTCCGGTTGACCGATTTTTATGAAAATCTTCGTGTCGGGTCCGGTAGTAGTATCTAACTTAGGTTTCAAGTTTTAAGTTTGTATGGTGTTGCGTTCTTGAGATATTCAGTTCACACAAACACACACACACGCACGCGAGCGAGCGCGTCACACACACATACACACAGACCAATCGCTAAAAAATGTTTTTTTGGGTTCATGGGGTCTGAAAACGTGTAGATCCGGTGAAAACTCGATTTCGACACGAACACAATGCTTTCCTTCCTTTATGTTCATATAGGCAAGAGAAAGTAAAAACAACAAAACAAACACACCATATAGGCTAATACTAAAATAGACATGCCGTAAACATAAATACGAAAATGTAAAAGAAATCAAATATCTAATCTCACAGCCAAATTATTATTAAATCCATCAAGCACAACGTACCAAATATCGTACATCCCAAAGTAAACTGTCATAAGTCAAAAGAAACATCTCCCGAAGTATTTCCATCTCTTGGTAAATCACCCTGGAAAATATTTTTACTCTTCCATAATGTTATTTTTTTTTGTTTTTATATGACCACAAAGGATCACTTTAGTCTCTTTGGTTAGTACTTTTTCTTCGGCAGTTTATTTCCTTTTCATTTCTTTCTTGCCAATACTTTTTCATTCTGTCGGATCTTGCTTTTCTCAATTCGTCTGAACAAACCTGTTCTTTTCGTTTAATTGTTCTTACTGATAAAATTTTGTTTCTGTCATTAATTGTTTCTTTGTAAACCGGTGTGCGATCTTTGACATCAGCAATTGTTAGATTTAATTCTGTTCTGTCTTTTTTGATTTCTTCAAGCCAAGGAATTGTAGCTCCTTCTGTTTTTGCACACATGAATTTTTCTACAATTTTTCTTAATAATCGGTTTTCTGGAGTTCTGAGGATATGCGAAAAGAAAGAAAGTCTCTTTTTGCGCATTGCATCTGTGATTGGTTCTATTTCTTTATAAATTTGTTCTCTTGGTAAAAGTCTGTGCTGGTTGTCAACTATGTGTTTCTATTAATGCACTCAGTAATTTACAAGAAGAAACCTAAATAATTCTTTAAAACTTTAAAACAATACGTAGATTCCGAATTGTTACAAAAATAAAAAATCACAACCACACAAAAGGTTAAAATTACTACACAGACATCTTATGAACAGTTTAACCAATGAATTTGAGTTTACACCAAAAAATTGTAATTTCTTCTGAGCTTGTAAACTTTTTCCTCAATCTTACATGATGTTTTCGAGTTATTCCTCAGAACAATCTTTTTTAACTACGTAAATATTGCGACTCATTACCCTAAATGACACTGCTCTATCTCATTTTACGGAAAATAACTACCCTAATCTGGCTACAAGATGGCAACAAAATCAATATTTAAACAAATCAGATTCTTTCCCCGTAATATTTTAGAATAAGTAACAAAAAGCAAGTAATTAATATTACCTTCAGTGAGTATGGCAACTCGGTCAATGCCTCTGTCCTCCTGTTGCATCATACTGAGGAAGTCACCGACAGTATTGGAAACGGGGCGGAGGGTAAAACGACAAAATTCTCTCCTAGATGGAAGGGGGTACTGTCACCTGAGGTAGACCTTGTTTGAACTGTACCAATACTTCTGTAACAAAAAATACATTTCATTAAACAAAACAATCAAAAATTCATCAAATTTACATTTAAGACATCACAATTAACATTATTTATTTTAGTATACGCTTACCAAAAATATAGTATCCTTAATTTTCACTATTAATATTGGTTTTTTTTAAATAAAACAAAAGTTGCTGATTTTTTTGTAGGAACATGGTTTCCCAAAGCAGGAATATAGCCTAATGCTAAAAGAAAAATCTGGTGTGAAACACTCACACAACTTTCTCTTGCCAATGCAAATAATTAACAATAAACCTAACATTAGTATTAAAACATTAGAAATGAACAAAAACTAACCTCAAAAACATAACCTTATTTTAATCATGAGTGAATGAGGCAAAATGACAATCGAACTCAGTTTGGCTTAAAAATACGGAAAATCACGCTTTCACGCTAAACTAGGCTCTGTAGAGAAAAATGCTCTAAACAAAAGTTGTAGATCTTTTAATTTTCTATAAATTTAATTGTATACACTTTTGTCGTAAAATGCATACTAAGACCGAAATGTTAAAAAAATCGATTTTTCTCACGTTTTCGTGAGAAAAAAAACAGAAAATCGCAATTTACCGCTAAACTAAGCGTTATACAAAAAAATGTTTGAAACAGAAGTTGTAGGTTTTTAAATTCTCTACAACTTTTATTATATAATTTTTTGCGCTAAAATTTATATTAAAGCCGTAATCTTAAAAAAACAACGTTTTTACGTGAAAACAGCCTCACCGAGAATTTCAGCAAACATGGCGCCTACCCTATCTTGTAGAGAATAAAAAATTGAGTAAATGAGGCGATTTTAAAAAAAAATCGTAGGACCAGTTTTTGAGAAAATCGCAAAAAACTGAAAAATTATACGAATAAACTACTACTTCCGGTTGACCGATTTTGATGAAAATGTTCGTGTCGCGTCCGGTAGTGGTATGTAACTTAAGTTTCAAGTTTCAAGTTCGTACGATGTTCCGTTCTTGAGATATTCTGTTCACACACAGACACACACACACACACACACACACACACAGACCAATCGCTAAAAACATGTTTTTTGGGTTCAGGGGGTCTGAAAACGTATAGATCCGGTGAAAACTCGATTTCGAAAAATCGACATGAAAACAATACTTTCCTTCCTATATATTCATATAGGCAAGAGAAAGTAAAAATCATACAACTACAAAGAAATACGAAGTACATACAGGCCAACCCAATTGCTGTGAGCGCTGGGCTACGCATGCGCACGCATGCGCATAATTGACTTGACCCTGCATACCCCTCCGACATACAGTTAGATGTACAGTCAGTGTGTTGTTGAAAATTGACAATACCCATTGTATTTTTTAGGCATGCTGTTCCATTGTTGATCACATACGCTGCACAATTACAGTACATACAAGACTATACTAATACAGACGCACATTTTGCCCAGCGCTCTCCTTACGAAAATCAGGCTATATTATGTTATTACAAATTAAACTGACAAATGCACTATAAGATAATGCAATAATAAAATAAACTGTGAAAATAAACTGCCATAGTAATAAATCAAATGTTAGATAAACTGACAAAATAATTATCGTAGTTGTTTTTTTAGGTTTAACAGCCGAAAGGCTGGTTTGAACCTCTAGTGCAGTGAATCTCAACCTTTTTTGCTCCACGACCCCCAAATAGTAAAAATGAATAAAATTAATACTGCGACACCCCCTCCCTACGATAATAATAGTAAGCTTTACGATTAATAATTCAATTTTTACTGTAATTATGAATGTAAAATGTTTTTTTAATATTATATAATCACACTGCACTAATTTTATGTCTTTAAGAAAATACAGACAGTAAAAAAAATGGAATACAACTACAGTATTGCTATTATTTTATATTGCTGCGTTTATAATTTTATAGTAGCGACGTGTATGAACGTGTACGGTTTGGCTTGCTCGACGACATGAATATGGAAATTTAGTCACAGAAGCATTGAAAATATTAATACCTTTTTCCACGTCTAATCTCTGTGAAAAGGAGATTCCTCTATGGTTGCTCTAAAAACTAAATATAGGAATCGTATGTTATCACTCGAAAAAAATTTACTTTTATATGTTTCTAACAAAGATCCAAGTGTGAAGAAAATCTTAAATAAAAACAAATGTCCTATTTCCCTTTTGGAGTCCCCTGGATGCAGTTATTAAAAAAAAAGTGGTATGAAACACTCTCACAACTTTCTCTTGAAAATGCAAATAATTACCAATATAACCTAACATTAGTAAGAAAACATTAGAAATAAACAAAAAACTAACCTCAATAAACATAATCTTCTTTTACTCATGAGTGAATGATACAAAAGGAAATCAACCTCAGTTTGGCTTTAAAATACGGAAAATAACTCTTTCACGCTAAACTAGGCTGTGTAGAGAAAAATGCTCTAAATAAAAGTTGTAGATCTTTTAATTTCCTATAAATCTAATTATATAAACGTCGTAAAATGCATACTAAATCTAAAATCTCAAAAAACATCGATTTTTTACACATTTTCGTGAAAAAACCAGAAAATCACTAATTACTGCTAAACTAAGCGTTATACAAAAAATGATTGAAATAAAAGTTGTAGGATTTTTAATTCTCTACAATTTTTATAATATACCTACTGTACATTTTTGCGGTAAAATGCATATTAAAGCAGCAATCTTAAAAAAACAATTTTTTTACGAGAAAACCACCACTCCAAGAATTTCAGCAGACATGGCGCCTACCCTATCTTATAGAGCATAACAAATTTAGTACATCAGGCGATTTTACAGAAAATCGTAGGAGCCGTTTTTAATAAAATCACAAATAGTGAAAAATGACACGAATAAACTACTACTTCCGGTTGACCGATTTTGATGAAAATGTTCGTGTCGGGTCCGGTAGTAGTATCTAACTTAGGTTTCAAGTTTCAAGTTAGTATGATGTTGTGTTCTTGAGATATTCTGTTCACACATACATTTTTTTGGGTTCAGGGGATCTGAAAACGTGTAGATCCGGTGAAAACTCAATTTAGAAAAATCGACATGAAAACAATACTTTCCTTCCTATATATTCATATAGGCAAGAAAAAGTAAAAAAAAAAACAGAACTATTTTTCGTAGCCCTTAAACTAGCAGATCGAGTGCAAATAATTTAACACTCTACCTAAATAGAGACAAGATTGTTGTTTAGGTCATCAGCCGAAAGGCTGGTTTGAACCTGTAGATGTTTTATTAAGTAAACGAGGAGTGAGGTGGTTTACCATTACCTTCCTCACTGAAAGGAAAAATACGCTTATCAGCTTGCCGGGCCCTCTGAAAAGCACATATTTTCCACTCTGCAAATGACACCTTCACTTCATTCACCACAGGGTCTGGCTGTATAATGAAATTCATTACTTTTAGAGAATATAACTCTGATTAGTGTATTTTACACCTCTACCTCTTCTGTTCTTAAATGACTCAGTAATTTAATTGGCTGACCATGTGATAAGAAACAGAACTATTTATTTTAGCCCTGCAATGAACAGATTGAGTAAATAACTTTACACTCCACCTTTCTGTTATGGGCAGGAGAGACAAGATATAAAGTTATTAAAAGTGGATCACGATTAGCATAAAATTGTGAGAAAACTAGCATGAGAAAATCAACAGCGCATCATCTTGAGCCATTTAAAGTTGTACAAGTTATATTAAACAACTACATAGAAAGGATAGATCGCAATGAAATCTCAACGGAGATTTGTATCTACCTACGAAATACCGTAGTTGGTTAGGTAAAATATTTTCCTGTTAACCTGTACAGAGCACCTGTGGTTTAAGTCTACCCGATTCTACGATCCTAACAAGATACCAGTTTTGAGTATTAGGTTAGGTAAGGATATCCAGGCGAGTAGAAAAGGGCTACAAGTGGGATGAAGATGAAGGGGTAGATGGTCCCATCAGGTCTTTCGCATCTATACTTTCGACCATCTAACCAAGACAGCTTACCAAACGACCGCCCGCAACTCAATTTCACACAAACGCACCTACCTACACACTCACAAACAACAGTATATAATACTAACAAACTTCCTTTTAACACACTCTACGTATCAGAAATCTACGAGAAATCTCGTAAAACAAATTTCAGTTACTCCTTTGATAAATATCTGGTGTAAAACACTCTCACAACATTCTCTTGCCAATGCCAATAATTAACAATATAACCTAATATTAGTAATAAATATTTACACTCAATTTGTTCATTGCAGGGCTAAAATAAATAGTTCTGTTTCTTATCACATGGTCAGCCAATTAAATGACTGAATCATTTAAGAACAGAGGAGGGTAGAGGTGTAAAAGACACCAATCAGAGTTATCTCCTCTGAAAGTAATGAATTTCATTATACAGCCAGACCCTTGGTGAAAGAAGTGAAGGTGTCATTTGCAGAGTGGAAAATATGTGTTTTTCAGAGGGCCTGGCATACTGATAAGCGTACTTTTCCACTCAGTGAGGAAGGCATTTGTAAACCACCTCGCTCCTCGTTTTACTTAGTAAAATCTCTACAGGTTCAAACCAGCCTTTTGGGTGATGACTTAAACAACAACATTAGTATTAAAAACATTAGAAATAAAACAAAACTAACCTCAAAAAACATAACCTATTTTAATCTTGAGTCAAAGACGCAAAATGAAAATCAACCTCAGTTTGGCTTAAAAATACGGAAAATCACTATTTCACGCTAAACTAGGCTCTGTAGAGAAAAATGCTAGGAACAAAAGTCGTAGATCTTTTAAATTTCTATAAATTTGATTATATATACTTTTGTCGTAAAATGCATAGTAAGGCTGAAATCTTAAAAAATCGATGTTTTATACGTTTTCGTGAGAAAAAACAGAAAATTGCTAATTTCCGCTAAACTAAGCGTTATACAAAAAAATGTTTGTAATAGAAGTTGTAAGGATTTTATATTCTCTACAACTTTTTTTTTAAATTACTATTTTGCGCTAAAATGGAAATTAAAATAGCTATCTTAAAAAAACAATTTTTTTATGAAAAAACAACCTCTCCAAGACTTCCAACAGACATGGCGCCTATTTTATCTTGTAGAGCATAAAAAATGTAGTAAATCAGGCGATTTTTAAAAAAATCGTAGGAGCCGTTTTAGAGAAAATCGCAAAAAGTGAAAAATGACGCGAATAAACTACTACTTCCGGTTGACCAATTTTGATGAAAATGTTCTGTTCGTGTTGGGTCCTCTAGTGGCAACTAACTTAGTTTCAAGTTCTTACGATGTTCCGTTCTTGAGATAGTTCCAGGGCTAAAAAAATACTTCTGTTTCTTATTACATGGTCAGCCTGACTGCAGCATGGTTCAGCATGACTGAAGCAATTAAAAACAGAAAAGGTAGAGGTGTAAAAGACATTAGAGTTATCTTCTCCGAAAGTAATGAATTTTATTATACAGCCAGACCCTGTGGTGAATGAAGTGAAGGTGTCATTTGCAGGGTGAAAAGTAGATACTTTCCAGAGGGCCTGGCACGCTAATAACCACACACCTACTTTCCATTCAGTGAGGAAGGCAATTGTAAACAACTTCACTCCTAGTTTTATTTAGTAAAGCCTTTAGTTAGAGGTTCAAATCAGCCTTTTAACTGATGACCTAAACAACATAAGTGTTAATTACTATTAAAATACACTTATTATTAAAATTTACTGTTTTAGTTCAAAATTACGAATTTGTGTGTGTGTTGTGTTTGCGCGCGTCCAACCATGTGATGGCGTCTGTTTTTAATCAAATAATTTTATATGATTGTAATTTTTTTAAACATATAATTTTCAGTCAATATTAATAATTTATTAACAGTCAATTTTATAATAATTAATTATCTTATTTAGTCCTGCCAACAGACGTAAGCCAGGCAGAACACGATTTTTGTGTACTTGAGTCGATAATGAATTGAATTGAATTATCAATGTTGTTTTTAGATTGGTGCAACTGCTGGTTTGATGCAATTCTCCAAGCTGTTCTATCTTGAGCAAATCGTTTCATACCAATATACCTGAAATATCCTACATCTTTTGTAATTTACTTTAAATATTCTAATCTTTTTTGCCTCGCCCTACAATTCACCCCCTCAATATTACCCTGAATTATCGAAAGAGGACCTGGATGTCTTAAGACATGCCCTAAGAGCCTATCCCCTTTTCTGATACGGCGTTTCCACATACTTCTTTTTTCATCCATTCATCTATTATTGTTTAGGTCATCAGCCAAAAGGCTGGTTTGAACCTGTAGAGGTTTTACTAAGTAAAACCTCTACTCTTCTGTTCTTAAATGATTCAGTCATTTAATTGGCTGACCATGTGATAAGAAACAGAACTATTTATTTTAGCCCTGCAACTAACAGATTGAGTGTAAATAATTTGACACTCCACCTGTCTGTTATTCATCTAAGATCATCTAACTGACACTAACTAACATCATCTAACTGTCATTCATCTAAGAACCTCTAAATTACTTAATAACTAACGATATACGAATTCAGAAGCTCAGGTATGTATGATGCACTTTTATTTCTTTAGTGAAGGCCAACTTAAAGACATATGGGATAGTGCGTTTCAGTTTACAAAATCCAACAATATAGTTCAGAAGTTATCTATATATTCATAACTAGGACAATCCCATAGACTCGTTTTTAAGTAAATATCTGGAAAAATGTTATGAAAAGGGAATTTAGCCGAGTGGAACCGCACTGCACGCAAAGGTCGCTTCCATTTATCCTCTCATTTATTCAACTTAAGTCGCTCACGTTCGTGTCTCCCTACCACAACGTTTCTACTTTATTCCATTACTATCGTTCTTCATTTGGGTTCCTAAAAGTAAAAATCTGGTGTGAAACGCTCACACGACTTTCTCTTGACAATGAAAATAATGAACAATATAACCTAATATTAGTAATAAAACATTAGAAATAAACAAAAAACTAACCTCAAAAAACATAACCTTATTTTAATCATGAGTGAATGCCGCAAAATGAAAATCAACCTCAGTTTGCTTAAGAATACGGAAAATCACTCTTTCACGCTAAACTCAGCTCTGTTGAGAAAAATGTTCTAAGCAAAAGTTGTAGATCTTTTAATTTCCTATAAACTTGATTATATACTTCTCTGTCGTAAAATACTTACTGCTAAACTAAGCGTTTATATACATTTTTGCGCCAAAATGCATATTAAAGTCGCAATCTTAAAAAAACAATTTTTTTTACGAGAAAGCAACCTCCTTGAAATGAGGCGATTTAAAAAAAAGTCGTAGAACCCGTTTTTGAGAAAATCGCAAAAAAGTGAATAATTACACGAATAAACTACTACTTCCGATTGACCGATTTTGATAAAAATGTTCGTGTCGGGTCCGGTAGTAGTATCTAACTTTAGTTTCAAGTTTCAAGTTGGTAAGATGTTTCGTTCCTGAGATATTTTTTCACACACACGCACGCACAGACCAATCGCTAAAAACATGTTTTTTTGGGTTCAGGGGGTCTGAAAACGTGTAGATCTGGTGATAACTCGATTGCGAAAAATCGACATGAAAACAATATTTTCCTTCCTATTTATTCATATAGGCAAGAGAAAGAAAAAAGAGGTTGGCCCATGGTGCAGTGATCAGCGTAACTGGCTTACGCGCCGGCGGTCCCAAGTTCGATTTATAGCGAGGTCAGGAATTTTTTCATCACCCATTTTCGTCTAACGACCTTAATCGTCTATATTAGCGGTAATGTGCAAAACAGTTAGACGTAAAACAAAAAAATCTCAGTCTAAGGCCTGGCATTTTTTTATCACTCATTTTCATGTATTATGCAACATGTTTTCTTAATCGTTTGCAATAATGTGCACACCAGCCAGACATAAAACAAAAAACAAATACATGAAAGAAATAATAAATCGTGAACAT
Organism: Catonia carolina; assembly: GCA_035578175.1. NCBI lineage: Eukaryota > Metazoa > Arthropoda > Insecta > Hemiptera > Achilidae > Catonia > Catonia carolina. Next base: position 42,710,652 of record JAQMRL010000006.1, on the reverse strand, counting down.
TCATTAGCGATTACGTAGTAATTACTTAAAATAATAAAATTAAGTACTTAAGTTATTAAGTAACTTATGACAGCAAAGAAGCGTAATTTACTAAAAAAACAGAAAATTTTCTGGCAATAACAAAAAAAAAGTAAGGATACATCATAAAAGTGTTCTACATCTTCTGTTCTCTCGGAGACGAAGGTTCCTGGTTCAAATCCTAGTAAAAGGTAGTTACGTTTGTACGGATTTGAATGCCAGATAGTGGTTACCAGTGTACTTTGATGGTTGGGGTTTAATTAACCATACTCTCTCAGAAATGATCGGCCTGAGTCTGTAAAATACTACACCTCATTTACACGTCATACATATCATCCTCAGCTCATTGGGTCAAGGGGTTAGTTATTGTTCTGAATTAAACAAATTGCCACGTACACACATTACGGTTAAAAAAAAATACTTCAGTCATATAAATTGGCTGATCGTATAATAAGAAACAACTATTTTTACAACATCATGAAATTTACAACCGAAAGAATTACCGATTGCGCTAAAACTGTTATATAACTAATCGTAAAAAATCTAAAACAAAACTAATAAATTAATCTATACATAGGCTATACAAAAATATGTAGATATTTTCGCTTTCATGAATACGCGAGTATAGAAGGAACGTGTTGGCGTGTCGAAATACATCTCCATTTGGTAGGTTAAAGCCTGGAAAATATCCTTTCTCTATCAGCTTTCTACAGACAAAATAATTTACACTTTAGTATAACATGAGCCTATTTACAATCATTAAAATAGTGAAATATGGAAGGCGTATCTGCGTTAACAGTGGTGCTGTGTTCACTCAGTTAAAGATATCACTATTAAAAATCATAAACAGTTTCACGGGAGAGAGGGGGAGGTAGAATGGAATTATGGAGAGGAGTTACGGACCAAGGATGAACTGGGTTAGGAGTAACGAGTACTATAATTCAACTACACACCGACTAGTGTTGATATTAGTAGTAGTAAAAGAAGTAGTGGTAGACATCCTCAGCAAGTCGCGTTAGTTAACGATTTAACTCATTCGTAAGGTGGTAGAGATTCGTACGCTAAATAACACGGTCAACACCCAAGATTGGATTACCCTAATTAACAACAGGTTAGAAATTAATACAGTTTTTGATTAAATATTGATATATACAATTTTAATTCGGCCCATAACAGGCAGATGGAGTGTTAAATGATTTACACTCGATCTGCTAGTTCCAGGGCTCCAAAAATAGTCTTTCTTTCTTCTTCTTCTTCTTCTTCTTACTGTCAAGGATTAGGCATAAGCCTGTTCCGAACTCACAAACCATCCTGTACGTCTACACAAACAGTTTTTGATTAAATATTGATATATATACAATTTTAATTTGGCCCATAACAGGCAGGTGGAGTGTTAAATGATTTGCACTCGATCTGCTAGTTCCAGGGCTACAAAAAATTCTTTCTTCTTCTTCTTCTTCTTCTTCTTACTATCAAGGATTAGGCATAAGCCTTTTCCGAACTCACAAACCATCCTGTACGTTTACAAAAACACCAAACATCTCGACTACTGCCATCTTCTTCGAGGTCTTCCCACCTCCCTTCTTTCAACTAGAACATATTCCATCACTTTTAGAGGTATTCTCTCCTCTGGCATCCGTTCTAAATGTTGCCTCCATTGATTCCAGTTCTCCTCCACTTTTCCATTCAAGCTAAATACACCCAACTCGGATCTAATTTCCTCGTTATGTATTAGATCCAGCCTCGAGCAGCCCTTCACCCTTCTTAAAAACCTCATTTCAGCAGCTGGATCCTACTTTCTTGGCTTTTTGTGGTAACCCATGACTCACTTCCATTAAGAAGGACTGGGGCTGCCATTACCTTGTAGAACTTCACTGCTGTCTGTTCTAGCTCTGTTACCCAGTGTCTTGTTAATGGTACCACAAATAGCTTGAAATTTATTTATTTTCTTTTCGACATCTAAGTTCCTATCAAAGCTCACATCGCAGCCAAAAAATCGTTCTGTTTCTTATTACATGGTCAGCCAATTATATGACTGAACTATTTAAGAAACAGAAGAGGTAGAGGTGTAACATAGGGTACAAAAAAATCACTAATGCACGCTAAACTAAGCTCTATATAGAAGAAAATGCTTGAAATAAAAGTTGCAAATTTTTTTTATTTCCTATTACTTTTAATTATATACATTTTTGTCGTAAAATGCATACTAAAGCTGAAATATTAAAAATCAATTTTTTTACCGATTTTGATGAAAAAAACTACAGAAAATCATTAACTGTCGCTAAACTAACCGTTGTACAAAACAATGTTTTAAAATAAAAATTGTAGGTTTTTTTTAGTTTTCTACAACTTTGATTACATAATATTTTGCTCTAGAGTGCTTATTAAGGCCGCAATCTAAAAAATAAAATACCACAAAAGCACAGGTCTTCCAAGAATTTCAGCCGACATGGCGCCTACCCTACCTTGAAGAACATAAAAAATTTAGTATAGAAAGGTATAAAAAAAATCGTACAAGCTGAAATTGAGAAAAGCGTAAAAAAGTTAAAAACCGCACTAATAAACTACTGCTCCCGGTTGACCGATTTTGATGAAAATGTTCCTGTCGTGTCCCGTAGTGGTATTTAACTTAAGCTCCACGTTTTAGCTACGTATACCTTGGCCAATTCGAATTGGCACAAGCAGCTTTTGGTGTTTATCTACTCTACTCTTCGCCCCTCGCCATGCAACGACGGTAGTCACAAAAGTATACAATCGCTACTGTAATGTGCGACTCACGCACGGTCACTACGCTACGTTTTCACTGTTGTTATTAATAAATCTGTCAGACATAATGATGTGACTAAGTTGTTTTTATTTATGATTTTCTGTTCATTATTTATATTCAGACAAATCTGTTTAGTTAGTTGCGTGTCAAATTATTTACACTCAATCTGTTCAAAGCAGGGCTAAAATAAATAGTTCTGTTTCTTATTATAAATGGTCAGCCAATTAAATGACTGAATCATTTAAGAACAGAAGAGGTAGAGGTGTAAAAGACACTAGTCAGAGTTATCTCCTCTGAAAGTAATGAATTTCATTATACAGCCAGACCCTGTGGTGAATGAAGTGAAGGTGTCATTTACAGAGTGGAAAATATATGCTTTTCAGAGGGCCCGGTATGCTGATAAGCGTACTTTTCCACTCAGTGAGGAAGGCAATGGTAAACCACTTTACTCCTCGTTTTACTTAGTAAAACCTCTACAGATCCAAACCAGCCTTTTGGCTGATGACCAAAACAACAGTTGCGTGCGTCTGTAGAGTATAGTTTAGTGACTTTTTGCAGTTCAGTTCTTGTAATTTATAATTTAAATTTTTACTGGGACAAATTAAATACATATTTTAAAATGAAATAATTATTTGTATGTTTGTCCATTGAAATAAGGTTGTAGACATTTGCGTACGTTAAAATTTGTATACCTTGTTGAAAGAATAGGTTATGGATATACTTTATGCGGAACTGTGTGTACACGTAGAGCAAGAGTTGCGCCAGTTCGAATTGTCCACAGTATACTATCTTCCGTTCTTGAGATATTTTGTTCACACAGACAGGCACAAACAGACCAATCGCTAAAACCATGTTTTGGGTTCAGGGGGTCTAAAAATGTGCATATTCGGTGAATACTCCATTTCGAAAAATCGACATGAATATAATACTACTTTCCTTCCCTATATATTCAAATAGGGCAAGAGAAAGTAAAAATAAACTATAAAAAGTTTAATTTAGATGATGTAAAAGCAGAAAGCAGAAATAAATTAAAATGTTCCCTAGACATAAGATGGTAACGTGAGTTAGGGCTGTAAATTTTTGCAGCCAAGTACTAAATCCAGGTACCTGTTTTAAACTGAGTTAATATTTTATAGAAGAAACTGAACTCTTACTTCCAATGAACAATTTTATACGGTTTGATAGGAAATAAATTTAAAGAATTCCATCGGAACAACTATATACAGAAGTTATAACAGTACAACTGTATATCTTATGCTTGAAAAGTTAAAAATTTCTTTTACAATACAAGAGCGCAATAGTTAGAAAACTAAAACCATTACTCTACGGATACCTAAATATATTATAAACAAATAATAATTATCTAGATCCTAGTCAAAAATCGAACCCAGGCCCTTTTACTTTGCATCGTAGCACGCTAACCACACGGAGGCGGTCTTTAAATTTGTTTGATAGTTGTTTGTCATTCATTCTACGAGTATACACGTGACTGTACAATATTCTAGTCTTCAATTTCCGAAATCGTTCAGTTTTTTTACTTTCTCTTGCCTACATGAGTATATAGGAAGGAAAATATTGTTTTCATATCGGTTTTTCGAAATCGAGTTTTCACCGGATCTACACGTTTTCAGACCCCCTTAACCCAAAAAAAAAACATGTTTTTAGCGATTGGTCTGTGTGTGAACGGAATATTACAAGGACGGAAAATCGTACTAAGTTGAAACTTCAAAGTTAGATACTACTACCGGACCCGACAAGAACATTTTCATCAAAATCGGTCAACCGTAAGTAGTAGTTTATTAGTGTAATTTTTCACTTTTTTGAGATTTTCTCAAAAACGGCTCTTAAGATTTTTTTTAAAAATCGCCTCATTTACTACATATTTTATGCTCTACAAGATAGGGTAGGCGCCATGTCTGCTGAAACGCTTGGGGAGGCTGTTCTCTCGTAGAAATTTTTTTTAAAGATTGCCGCCTTAAGAATTTTAGGGGCAAAAGTGTATATAGTAAAAGTTGTAGACAATTTAAAAATCTACTACTTTTATTTCTAACATTTCTTTGTATAACGCTTAGTTTAGCGGTAATTTGTGATTTTCTGTTTTGTTTTTCATGAAAATCTGTAAAAAAAGGATTTTTTAAGATTTCGGCCTTAGTATTTTACTACAGAAGTATATCAAATTTATAGAAAATTAAGAGGTTTACAACTTTTAATTTAAGCATTTTTCTCTACAGAGCCTAGTTCAGCGTGAAAGAGTGATTTTCCGTATTAGTAAGCCAAACTAAGATTGGTTTTCATTTTGCATCATTCGCTCATGATTAAAATAATGATATGTTTTTTGAGGTTAGTTTTTTTGTTTATTTCTAATATATTATTACTAATGTTAGATAATATATTGTTCATTATTTGCATTGACAGGATAACGTCGTGTGAGTGTTCAGACCAGATTTTTTTGTAGAAGAAGAATTCGTATATTTAGATTTTACTTCTCTTTCTCGAAACCTGAACTGTCCGTCTACTCTTAAGTTAATTGATTTTTTAAGGTGTGCCGTTATATATATATATATATAGGCCTATATACATATATATAAACTTAATGATAAAAGTTTTAAGAAGAAAAAAAGTTGAGTACTAAGAAACAACGAAACTATAAAAAATTAAAACTTTTCCTCGTACTTAACATGAGATAATTTGTCAAGATAAAAAACTTTTATCTCTTACAAATGAACCAAGTAGGAATTACTTCTACGTTTTACAGCGGATAATACCTTATAGACTTAATAATCCAAGCTAATATCTTTAGTCGGAGTCTTTTCATATAATCTCTTCACCAAAAAGACTAATTCTCTTTAGTCGACAAAAATACCTCCTTAGAAAAAAACATCTGTACCGATTAAATCATGAAATATTTATTGTATACATATAATTTTTAAACAAAAACTTCCATTTATTTATTTCGTCAAAATATTTTTCCTGACGGAGATATGCGTTTTACTCAAAAATCTTGATGCAGCTTTTTCGTTAGTTAGATCTAAGAGAAGCAGAGAAATTTGTGAGAAAGATCCTCCGCAAGATAATGGTTTCGAAAATAGACGGACAATATAAAATATGAGGTTGAGAACAACTGTACACGGAAAATGAACGATTAAAGGAAAGGATTAGAAAAAGAAAAAAATAACGGACACCTGTATAGAATGAATGATAACCAGGTGACAAAACACGTTTTTAAGGCACTAAACAATAGGCTTAAGGTGTCAGATAAATGGTTTAAAGAAGTCAAAAAGGGTATTGCGAAAACCGGATTAAATCGAACCAAATTCAGACAACTTATTACAGATTTTAAGGGCTTCCATGAAGAACAAAACCAGAACACCAGATGGATAGAAGAAAGAAGAAAAGCCTTCAGTGAACGAATGCTAAGAATGTGGGCTGCAAACAGAGCTTCCAGAAACGTCTAAAGTCAACACACGCTGTCAAGAAGTGGCCTTACGAGGTAAATATATATACAGTTTTGTTAAAAAAACTTTCACACACAATCAGAAAAAAATATTAAAATTTTATGGCCATATTTACAGGATGAACGAATCCAGGTTAACCAAACAAATCTTCAACATTTTAAATAACCACAAGGCCAAAATCTCGAGACACCAAGAAATAAGTAAAGAAGTCGGAATTTACAAAATTACACCAGAAATCATCAGCAATGGAGACAAGTTCAGGAGATTAATAAAAAAAACCTGGGGTTTCAGAAGAAAAACCAACGAACGCCAAGAAATGGTCCGAAAAAAGAAGGAAAGAGCATTCAGAAAAGATGAAAGAAGCATGGGCCAAACGGTTAAGTAATCGTAGCCTTCAAATTGGGTGAATCGTAAAAAATAGTTTAGTTAACGTAAAAGAAACCTTGATTCTTCTAATATTAAATTATATCGATTTATCTAAATCACCAGAGAAGTTATTTAGATATAAGTTTATAATTCATTTTATGATTTAAAAGTTAATTAAAATAAATTATGATAATTAAGGTAAAAGTTAGACGAACTCTGCATTTCTAGAACGAGTTAATAATAAACACACAACTTTACAGGAAAAATACAGTCAGTATATTTATGAAAATTCCGGTGTCCTTATGTGGACTATAAAATACCGTAATATCAGAATCTTATTCGATTTTAATAAGAATTTTGGCATCCAAACGTTTTTAAAATTACTATTTTAATGTTTGAAAAAAAGAATGTTGTTTTCTATTACAGAGTTATAATTTAGTTTCTTTGTTCTTCAATTAAAAATTATATTAACATAAAAAATGTGGTTATTATCATTATTTGTTATAATAAACCTACTAAGTAGGCCGCTTCCGTAGCGTAGTGGGAGGCGAACGCACAACATTGAGGTCCCGGGTTTGATTCCCTCAGCTAGGTGTCTGAAAATTTTCACAAGTCAAAATCCACTGTTCCAGTTACCTAACCCATCGTAGTCGATTACTAACCAAGCTGCTGATGTAAATTTAAATAATCTAAAAGAAACCTATTGAGCTACACCGGCCGCATTGGCGTAATTGGTAACGTGCTCGCCTCTCATCATGCGGCCTTGGGTTCGAATCCCATTCAGGCACGACATATTTTCATACGTTAACACAAATAATTTCATCCTTAACCGTCTGCATTAGCAGTACTTGCAGAACAGTCCTCATGCAGGCCACTATTTAAGGAGCTTAAATTGCTTACAGTTCCCTCTCTCTACATTTTTGAGGTGATTATGTATGTTAGGCAAAATAATTTTATGCAGAATTTCAATGTTCAAAATCATAACACGAGAAACAGGAATGATTATTATGTGAGTAATCACTCCTGAAGGAATTATTCAATCTATGCCTTAGAAGTAAGTCCATCCCAGAGAAATGGAATAATGCCATAATTATTTTAATATATAAAAAAGGAGATAGGAGAAAGATTGAAAACTACAGACCAATAAGTCTACTATCCCAAGTCTACAAACAATTTACAAAAATTATAACAAATAGATTGCAAAAGGAATTTGACTCTATCCAACCATATGAACAAGCGGGATTCAGGAAGAACTTCAGTACAATGGACCACATCCATGCCCTTAGCGTTCTGATTTCCAAGTGTAGAGAATACGACATACCTCTACATCTAGCATTTATCGACTATGAGAAAGCCTTCGACGCAATAGAATTCTGGGCCGTTCCAAACCAGTTGTAAAAAGCTTCGGTGATATTGTATCACCTTGTCTTACTCCTTTCTCGATCTTAAAAATGTTGCTGGTGTCTGATATTGTAATACAAGATGTTGCCTTACTATATATTTCTCTGAGAATGCTTATATATGTCTCATTAATTCCATAGAATTTGAGTGCTTTTTCAATATGTAATGGGAAATCTGAATTGGAGAGAGAATGGCATAAGGGTGAATGGGAAATGGCTGTATCACTTGAGATTTGCGGATGATATTGTGTTGATTGCTGGCAGTGGGTTGGAACTGATGGAGATGATTGAGGACCTGCATAGGGCATCAAAGGAAATAGGGCTCCGGATGAACCTTCAGAAAACTAAGATAATGGGCGGAGAAGATGACCAGGATGAAGTTACATGTGATGGGGAAACTATTAATAAAGTCCAAGATTATGTTTATTTGGGACAAAATACACGCCTTGAACGGGGAGGTGTTAAAGAAGAGGCAAAGCGAAGAGTGAAATTGGGATGGGCGGCTTTTGCAAAATTGAGAGGAGTACTGAGTAGTAAAATAAGCAGAGAAAACAAAGCTAGGATCTTCAATCAGTGTACCACTCCAGTAATGATATATGGTTCAGAAACGTGGCCGCTAACAAAAGAGATTGTATACCAAATGCAAAAAACGCAGAGAGCTATGGAAAGATCTATTCTGGGAGTCAGGCTGAGAGATAGAAAGAGGAATGAATGGATAAGATCCCAGACTGGCCTGGAGGATGTTGGCAGGGCGATGGCTAGAGGCAAATGGAGATGGGCGGGACGCGTGGCGAGAATGGAACCAGAGAGATGGGCAAGGAGGATCCTTGATTGGCGACCATATGATGGAAGAAGATCAAGGGGAAGGCCGGAGAGAAGATGGGAGGACGACATAAAGAGAACCGCTGGAGAGAGCTGGAGGAGGACGGCGCAGGGCAGAGAAGAGTGGAGGAGTCATGAAGAGGCCTACATAGCTAATATTTTAGCTTTGTAAAAAGGGCTAAGAAAAAAAAAATCACTCCACAAAATTGTTTGAACAAAAACCTACTTATGCAGGGAGAAAATTCATGAATAAATTACCCCAATTTTTAAAATGTTGTGAGGATTTGAATTCCTTTAAAAAAAATTTGAAAATTACTTGATCGGTGAAACTTTTTATAGCGTACAAGAATTTCTTTCTTAATAGTAGTGATACATTGTGTGATTCTTATATGTATTTCAGGTGTTATATCTGACATGCCCTATACTCCTCCTGGAGTCTCCAGGGCGCAAAAAAACAGTCAGACGTTAAACCAAAAAAAAAAAAAAAATATTGAGCTGCACAAATATTTACGGAATTCAATATTTTTTGAATCATTATTTGAAAGCAATAAACTATTTTAAAACAAACGATTAAAATTGAAATTCCCGTTAATTAATTGATAAAAATATAAAAATACAGTATTATTATTTATCTTTTTTAAAATATTCATGAAAATTTTGTTTTACAAGATTCGAACGCAAAACAATTCAAACTAAATATACAACATAACTGTGCGGTTTAGCTAAAAGTAGGACTTTATAAATCGCATTAAATTTACGTTTAGAAAGAGTAATTTATCATCAGATGCTTAAAAAGGAGAAAATAAGGAAGCGGAAAACTTTTTCATAAATTTTTATTTTGTAAAGTGAGCTTACCGGTATAATGGACCTATAAAAAGTTTTTTTAAAAGTCATCAAAGCGTTAAATTAAGAGCTACGACGTTTTAATAAGAGCTATCACTTGAAATAAGCCTGTATTTTTTATTATTGAATAAAATTATGAAAGGGTTTTTTTATATATAGATGAATAGATAAATGTGTATTAAACATGATATAAAAAGTATATGAAGTAATACAGTTTAGGGGTGGGTGAAGTGAGTAAAGAAGTTGGCTTTTCCGACGAGTATTGAGTTCTATGAATGGAAATTACGAAGTGAAAAGGAAGGGAAAGTTGAATAGACGTAATAGAAAGGGATGTAACATACAAAACGTACATTATTGTGGGTTGTTAAAGGTGGAACGTACAAGAGGTTTAACACGGGAGCATTTTCATCTACAATATCTCTACTGATTCCCCGTTTTACCACCATTCCACCGGTTTATATAAATAGCTGAGTAGCAGATCTACTATAAATTACAAGTCATTAGCGCCGGGCTGACATACAACAATTTTACCTTGAATAACGAACGGTGGTTATGTAATTGCTTACCTTTGTAATTATCAAGTCCATATTTAAGAGCCTTCATATAAAATTAATGGAACAAAAAATTATTACACAGGAAATTATTAAAAACTTCTACTGAATATTCAACTAAATATGCCGTTTACCAGTTAATATTTTAACAAATTAAATTCCATAAACCTACCAGGTTGGTTTAGTGGTAACATCGTCTCCGCAAGTCAGCTGTTTGACAGCTGATATACGCAGACGATGGTTCCGTGGTTCAAAAGCTAGTACAACCATCAGTTTGGATTCCGTCGATGGCACAGCACAATTCATCAACTACACAGAATCATTGATCAAATTGCCTCTGGCTTTGAACAAAAAAAAATTAGTGCCGTCTTCTTTGATTTTTGCGCAGCATTTGATAAAGTGTGGCATCAAGGTCTGCGATATAAATTAAGAAAATTCTTACCAGATGCCTATTTCTTAACCATCAGCTCCTTTTAAACGGAAGATTTTTTCAAGTAAAACATAACACGGCTCTATCTGATTACAAACAAATCGTCGCTGGTGTTCGACAAGGATCTATCTTGTCGCCACTGCTTTACAACATCTACACATCAGATCTACCTGCATCTACTAACACCACATTAGCTACTTATGCTGACGATACAGTCATCCTTTCTTCTAATGTAAAACCAAAAGCCGCGAGCAATAATTTACAAAGTTACATCAACTTTTTAAATTATTAGTTAAAAATCTGAAGGATCCAATTCAACGCTTCAAAAATCAGTGCACGTCACCTTTTTTCTCCGGAAAGGCGAATGTTCTCAATTATTCCTCGACAATAAACCGATACCACAACGACAAAAAATTAAATACCTTGGACTTCACCTTGACAAGAGACTCACCTGGGCGGCTCATATAAAAACCAAAAGACTGACTTTGAACTCCAAACTGAAAGAACTATTCTGAATACTTGGACGCCGCTCTTCACTGACTCTAAAATCTAAATTATAACTTTACAAAGTTATTTTAAACCAATATGGACCTATGGGCTACAAATTTACAGCACAGCTAAACCGAGCAACCTTAAAAAATTACAAGCCTTTCAGTCAAAATTCCTACGTTTAATCACCTGCGCAACTTTTTTTATGTCAACAACAAAATTCTTCATGATGACCTTATTATTCCGTTTATAAGTGAAGTAGTTAAGTCCGGCTACGGTGTTTTCCACAGAAAATTACATGATCACCCCAACGAATTGATCACCAAACTATCGGATGCATCACTACCAGGGAATCAGCAACGTAGATTTAAACGTCATTGGGCCAGAGATCTTTTATAAAGTGATTTATTTTATTTTTCTTTCTTCTTTTTTTCTAGTAATGTTGTTATTTATCATTTATGAATCATGAACTTTATCTAATAGAACATAATAACAATGGGTATCACTGTTCTTTTTCATTTTTTTTCTTCTTGTCATCCTTTCTTTACTTTTATCAAATTTGCTCATTGTATCTTAGAATATAGTTGCAAATAAAGTTAATAAAGACAAAAAAAATGTTAGTAAAGTAGGTTCAATTTATTAAGACAGTATTGTTTAAATAGGGGACGTATGAAGTGGTGGTTAAATGTGGAAATGTTTGTTTATTGTACTGCATTCGTTATCGCTAGAGATTTTTTCATAATTTTGTACATTACCATATCAGCTGTTTAAAGTAGTAATTGATTTACCACGTAAAACAAGATTTGTAGTTACCATTATAAAACATCGTTCTATAAACTTTACTCTTTAATCTGTGCCCTAGAAGTAAAGGGTGTTTACTCTAATTTTGGCAAAATTAGTTTGAAAATCAGCAAGAAAGCTCTATAAAAGTTGCAGTAACCACATAAACTCCACTTTTGTATAATGATGCAGAAGATTTTTAAAATGACTACTATTTTTAACTCTAATTGAATGTTTACTCGTTATTTTCAATAAGTTATTTTATTCTGAATTATTTTGTTTTTATTGTCTTACTGATAGGCCTCAGAATTTATTTTTTCAAACATTGTTACGAATAAAATGCTGTTTCTTTATCAGAAAAGAGTTAGCACAATATATTAAGACAAAGTTCTGTTTTTGTTTGATTAACCCAAGTTACATCGGGGGTTAACACTAATGTAATTAAAACTCAAAAAGAATTAAAGAGTATGAAGTCCTGTGGGAGGTCAGGGGGGTGTAAAAGTTAAGAAAGTTGTTTAGCCATTTAAATTTCTGTATCAGAAGCTATTTTATTTGGTACAAATTTTTAAAAATCCTCACACCTTCAGAATTTTTTTACAAAATAAAAAACTTCACGTTTTTGGTTCTTCTGAAAAATTACAAAATGGAGTTAACTTCCTTTACCTCTTAGGTACATAGATAAATATTAATTATGTAAAATACTTTATGCGTGATAAATACTTTTTATTAACATATTTTATGTAAAATTATACTATTAATTACAACAATATAAATAAATTAAAACACGTAATAAAAACAATTAATAAAATTTCGGAGGAAATTTTTTAATTTTTAACACGGAAATTGTTTTAGAAATAAATCTAAAATATACCTCAGGGGGAAACGTTAAGTTAACTTCATAATTTGAAACAATTGCAAAGGCAGTTACTTTTAAACGGAATACTGAACAGTTGAATACTAGACAGTTGTTACCAGTGTACTTTGATAATGGGGTTTAATTAACCAAACTTTCTCAGGAATGGTCGACATGAATATGTACAAGACTACACTACATTTACACGTCTTACATACCATCCTCATCTCATTGGGTCATGGGGTTGCTTGTTATTTAAAATCGAACAGATTATAACGTATATACAGGTGATTCTAAATTATGGTAAAATAATTTTGTACATGGATTGCAGAGCTAAAAATAAAAAACAAATTTTTATAAACGTACGAGGTTTGTTCAAAAAATAACGGGAATTTTCGTTTTTTGAAAAAAATATTTATTGATTCATCTAAATTAATATTGTCGCCTTTAAAGTAGTCCCCTTCGCATGCAATACACTTGTGCCAACGCTTTTTCCAATCCTCGAAACACTTCTGAAACTCGATCTTTGTGATAGCTTTTAGCTCTTTCACCGATTCGCTTTTAATGTCATCTATGCTTGTAAAACGACGGCCTTTTAATGTTCTCTTTATTTTTGGAAATAGAAAAAAGTCACATGGAGCCATGTCTGGCGAATATGGAGGCTGGGGCATCGTTACAGTTTTGTTTTTGGCCAAAAATTCACGAACAAGCAATGAAGTGTGAACAGGTGCATTATCATGGTGCAATAGCCATGAATTGTTTTGCCACAAATCCGGGCGTTTTTTCGGATTGCTTCACGCAAACGGCGTTGAACTTGTAGGTAGTACTCCTTATTGATTGTTTGACCTTGTGGCAAGAATTCATGATGCACTATGCCATTAAAATCGAAGAACACAGTGAGCATAACCTTCACATTCGACCGCACTTGTCGAACCTTTTTCGGTCTTGGCGATCCAGAATGCCTCCACTGGGACGATTGAGCCTTAGTTTCGGCATCGTATCCGTAAACCCATGTTTCGTCACCTTTTATAACACGTTTGAGTAGATCCGCATCGTTGTCGACTTCATTTAGTGACTCCTGAGCAACTTCAATTAGCCGCTGTTTTTGTTCGAAATTCAACAATTTTGGAACAAATTTTGCTGCCACACGTTTCATACCCAAAACATCCGAAAAAATTTCATGGCATGAGCCAATCGATATGCCAACATCATCACTGACTTCTCTGATTGTGATTCGGCGATCGTTCATAACCATTTCTTTCACTTTTTTCACGTTTTCATCCGTTGTTGATGTGCTTGGACGTCCGGGTCGTTCGTCATCTTCAACGTTTTCGCGGCCATCTTGGAAACGCTTATACCACTCGTAAATCCTTGTTTTACTCATAGCAGACTCACCATATGCCTTTGTTAACATTTCACACACTTTATTTCATTTTTCACGCAAAATTTAATACAAATTCTTTGATCCATTTTTTTTAACAAACAAAAATAGCCGTGCTCGAAAAACACGTCTAACCTTAGCGGCTTCCACTTAAGAACTAAGCAATGAATATTGTTGAAAATTTTATCGTACGTCAGGGGCATGTGTACCAACATAATAAAAAAACATTTTTACAATCGGACTATCATAACCCGCGAAATTTAAAAATTCTCGTTACTTTTTGAACACACCTCGTATGTCTGCAAACACTTTATTAGCGAGTTATAGTTAGCGAAACATTTCGCTCCGAAACATTCAGTTCCCCTGGTGAAATAAAGTAATACAAAATTTTTGGGAGCTACTTTTTGCGACAATTATGGTGGATTTATATGGAAAATCGACTAAAACATTGCATAAAACCAGTCTGGAAGCTGTCGTGTAAGCAGTTTTTGAGAAAAAGGATAAAATATGCAAAAAATCTTAGTAGAAAAACACAATCTTCCACGTTTGATGCCCAATAACTTTGTTAAATGACCAATAAACAAATTATTTTTCCTTATGAAAATTCTAAATGAAGACTAAATGAAGATTGGGATCGTAGTAGGGAAATAAAACGACGCATTGAGATAGCCAGAAATACTTTCAATAAGATGAAGGCAATACTATGTAACGGAAAACTGAGCATAGATATTAGAACAAGAGTACTGAGATGCTATGTATTTTCTGTCCTATTGTATGGAGTTGAAGCCTGGACAATCACAGAGACGAAGGAGAAAAGACTCAGTAGCTTTGAAATGTGGTGTTACCGAAGAATGTGGAGAATATCCTGGACAGAGCACATAACAAATATGGAAGTGCTAAGAAGAATGAAGAAGGATAAGGAACTGCTCAACACCATAAAGAAAAGGAAAATGGGATATTTCGGTCACATTCTAAGGAACGAAAAGTATGAATTGATGTGGCTGGTCATACAAGGGAAGGTGGAGGGCAAAAGGGGATCGGGAAGACGACGCACATCCTGGTTGAAAAATTTACGACAATGGTGTGGAAAAACATCAATAGAGCTTTTCAGGACAGCAGCAGATAGAGTGAAGTGGGCCATGATGATCGCCAATGTCCTTAGGGATGGGGCACCTTAAGAAGAAGAATGAAAATTCTAGAGAATTTAATTCTGAAAGCAATTATGTAAGCAATGTAAACTAAATGTAAATTTAGTTTACATTGGAAACTAAATTTACATTTAGTAAATTTAACTAACGTTAAGACGTTTGAGATATTTTATTCACACTCAGACCAATCGCTAAAAACATGTTTTTTGGGTTCAGGGGGTCTGAAAACGTGTATATCCAGTGAAAACCCGTTTTCGAAAAATCGACATGAAAACAATATACTTTCCTTCCTATATATTCATTTTAGGCAACAGAAAGTAAAAAATGAATAAAACAAATGCAATTTTTGTATTTTTTGTTTTACAAAGTTTTCCAAAAACATATGAAAGATTCTTGTAAAACCATTAATTTCTTGTTAAATGAAGTTCCGTTACATTTAAAACAAAAAAAAAAACATTTTTTTTAAAGATTAGCTACAATACATTCTTTTTTATGTAAAATAATTTGAAACAAAAGTTATAACAAATAAAATATTTTTATACGTCACTTCAGTCAATTTCTCTTACACATTGAAATGAAATACGTAAAATATAACGACATGACAATCCATGTATCAATGCGAAGGTAAAAAAATATCGAATGGGACAAATTTTACAACCGATCACATGTTTAAATACCTGACAAAAAATATTGTTTTTAACATCCTCTAATTTACGTGTATAATTTTCACCTAAAAAATAACAAAAAAAGAAACACGAGAATATTTGATTTTGATACACGCATTTTCAATTTCCAAAGGCTGTTTTTTAGTTTAAAAATATAACTACAACTGAATTATTTAAAACTTTTGTAGTTTTTGAAAAGGAATAAATGTAGTCTATACCTTTTACATCGTTTGTCACAATAAAAATTGAAAAACATAGTTTTCATTACGGAATTCTAACTATTTTGTATTCAGTGGGCTCATGTGGATTATTAATTATCGAAGCGTGATGCAGATTTATAACTGCCCAAGAATAAAATATTTTAATAAATATTCCATTTGGGCTAGAGCACGTCACATTATTTTTAAAAAAATTTGGTGTGAAACACTCATACAACTTTCTCTTGCCAATGCAATTAATTAACAATAAACCGAAAACCGAAAAAAAGACGCAAAATGAAAATCAACCTCAGTTTGGCTTAAAAATACGGAAAATCACTCTTTCACGCTAAACTAGGCTCTGTAGAGAAAAATGCTCTAAATGAAAGTCGTACATCGTTTAATTTCCTGTAAATTTTACTATATACATTTCTGTCGTAAAATGCATACTAAGATTGAAATCTTAAAAAAATTGATTTTTCAGACGTTTTCGTAAGAAAAAACAGAAATTCGCTAACTACCGCTCAACTAAGCATTATACAAAAAAATGTTGAAATAAAAATTGTAGGTACAGCTTTTATTATATACATTTTTGCGCTAACATGCATATTAAAGTCGCAATCTTAAAAAAAAACAATTTTTTTACGAAAAAACAGCCTCACCAAGAATTTCAGCACATATAGCGCCTACCCTATCTTGTAGAGCATAAAAAATTTAGTAAACCCGGCGATTTTTAAAAAAATCGTACGACCAGTTTTTGAGAAATTCGCAAAAAAGTGAAAAACTACACGAATACACTACTGCTTCCGGTTGACCGATTTTGATGAAAATCTTCTTGTCGGGTCCGGTAGTGGTGTCTAACTTAAGTATCAAGTTCGTAAGATGTTCCGTTCTTGAGATATTCTGTTCACACACGCGCGCGCACACACACACACACACACTGACCAATCGCTAAAAACATATTTTTCGGTTCAGGGGGTCTGAAAACGTGTAGATCCGGTAAAAACTCGATTGCGAAAAATCGACATGTAAACAATACTTTCCTTTCTATAGTATATTCATATAGGTAAGAGAACGTAAAAAGTTCTAATGCAAAAGATATGTGAGGAGATATGCCAGGGACGTGGAATAAGGCTAAACGGTAAGGTGCTGAAGAAAATAAAAGAAAAGAAAAGAATAAAAGAATTCTTGTACTTAGAAGTGATTTCTTATCAGATGGAAAATTGATAAAGAACTAACTAACAGGGAGCAGAAAGCAAGTGATTTCTTCTAAAGTGCGAGAGCTTAGTCTAGGATCAAGAAGTTTCGTATGCATTGTAAAAATGTTAGTATGTATAATACATACTTACTTGGTGCCGATAGTGACATAAGCAGAAGAATTATGGATAGGAGGAAGAAACGCAGAGAGTAGAATGCAGGGAGCAGAGATGAAGTTCAAGAGGTTTATGCTGAGAAAAACAAAAAGGGATATAATAAGAAAATTATGAAATTAGGGAACAATTGGAAATGGTTGGCCTATTAAGGAGGGTTGGAAATAAAAGCTGAGATAGTTTTGTCAAGTCAGTAGGGTGGACGAGGGAAGACTGCCGAAAAAGATGCTATACTTGGAGATGGAAGGAACAATACGAAAAGTGAAGTGGGGACGAGTTCAAATATGGTTGAAATGGGAAAAAGATGCGATGCTGAAAGAGTAAAAGAGGAGAGATGGTTCAGTAACAAAGAAAGATGGAGAGGAGTTGTGTTGGGCCCGACCCTAGGAAACTTGTAATAGGGATAAAAATGATGATGAAGATAATGGACGTATTTTGTAGATTCCAAAATAAGAAAATAATTATTATAATTCAAGAATGAGTGTATAATTACTCGGTAGAACTTTGAATTAATTCAGAAATTCTTAAAACAAAAGTAACCCTTATAAAATTTTTTAAGTAGGCCTTACCTACATTTACAAACGAACGAACAATTGTTAAGTGGGCTTTTATACAATCTCCCACTTAACACTTACCACCCTTATTGTCTTTGCAGATGGAACAAAGCTCTCTTAAGTACTTAATGAAATACAAGGTTGCAAACCTACTTGAAAACACAAGATAAATTTAATAGACAAAAATCGTCAACTTTAATATCATCAAATTCCTTCATACGCCAGGATCTAATTTAAAGATAATTTATTAAGAAACTAAATACTCCACCCTCGCTTCGTATTTAAATGGGTTATTTATTCACGATGGAAAGACGGGTGAAACCCTCGTTAAGTAATTAAAAAATCTAGTGTGAAACGCTCACACAACTTTCTCTTGCCAATGCAAATAATGAACAATATAATCTAACATTAGTAACAAAACATTAGAAATAAACAAAAAACTAACCTCAAACAGCATAACCATATTTTAATCATGAGTAAAAGACGCAAAATGAAAATCAACCTCAGTTTGGCTTTAAAATACAAAAATCACTCTTTCACGCTAAAAGCTTGTAGAGAAAAATGCGCTAAATAAAAATTGTAGATCTTTTAATTTTCTATAAATTTGATTACACATACTTTTGTCGTAAAATGCATACTAAGGATGAAATCTTTAAAAAAATCGATTCTTTACACGTTTTCGAGAGAAAAAAAGAAAATCGCTAATTACCGCTAAACTAAGCGTTATACAAAAAAATGGATGAAAGAAGAGTTGTAGGATTTTAAATTCTCTACAACTATTATTGTACATTCTTGCGCTAAAATGTATATTAAAGCCGCAATCTTAAAAAAACTTTCTTTTTACGAGAAAACAGCTTTCCCAAGAATTTCAGCAGACATGGCGCCACCCTATCTTGTACAGTATAAAAAATTTAGTAAATGAGGCGATTTTTTAAAAACACTGTAGAGCCGTTTATGAGAAAATCGCAAAATTGAAAAATTACACGAATAAACTACTAACTTCTGGTTGACCGATTTCGATGAAAATGTTCGTGTCAGGTCCGGTAGTAGTATCTAACTTAAGTTTCAAATTTCAAGTTCGTACGATGTTCCGTTCTTGAGATATTCTGTTCACACAGACAGACAAAAACACACACAAAGACCAATCGCTAAAAACATGTTTGTAGGTTTCAGGGGTCTGAAAACGCGTAGATCCGGTGAAAACTCGATTTCAAAAAATCGACATGAAAACAATACTTTCCTTCCTATATATCCAAATAGGCAGGAGAAAGTAAAAATTGATAAAAATTTTAAGTTTTCACCGATCAACGCAGCATTAAACAGGCTTTAATTTGACATATAGCACGTAACAATCGATGCAATATTTTTTTTAACAATTGAGCTTCAAATTCAGGTTTCTATTATTTTTGACGCAGACATTAGTGTATTTTATACCTCTACCTCTTCTATTCTTAAATGATTCAATCACATAATTGGCTTAACGTGTAATAAGGAACATAACTATTATTTGTAGCCCTGGAAGTAGCAGATCGAGTGCAAAAACATTAACATTCCACGTACCTGCTAAGGGCGAGTATTTTCATTATGTTACGTTATTTTTTATCAATTCTTTATTGTACTTATAAGAAAAGTTAGTACCATAAAGGTAGCTGCATATAAGAAAATAAAAACATTTACAACTTTTATTTCAAACATTTTTTCAACATAGTCTAGTTTAGTGGCCTATTATTTACATTGGCAAGAGAAAGTCATGTGAGTGTGTCACTAACTCACAGTTTAATTAAGTTTAAGATTATTACCAACCGTAGCACGATCGGTTGTTGTTAACGTCGTGCACTTTATTGCGTTAATTAAAAGTTAGTGCATCAAATAATATTCTACTATTACATTGTGTGTGGCTTAAATTGTATCTTACCTAACAGTTTTTTACTGAAAACATTTTATAAACCAAATTGCAATAAAACGAACATGTACTTGTGGAAACTGCAGTAAAGATCCTATTGCAATACAGTGTTACTTGGTAACCAAGTTTGTCGTTTGTAGTCATAAGAACAAGTTTAAAACTTGGTAAAGTTAAGTATATTGAGAAAACAGTTCTATAAACAACATTTAAAGTTTATTACTTGTTTGTTTCTACAATGTTTTATCAACAAGCAATATTCGATTAGGTTTGTAATAGTAATAATAATAAAACTTTATTTCCATATTTTTTTACATTAGTAACAAAAACACATTCTTTTCAAAAGCTATAAATTCATTTACAACAATTTACAATGTACGGGTGGAGGAAATTGACCTACCCAACAATGGCTAAAAGCAACGTCCTATGATAGGTGTTCTCTTCTTTTATTTAGTAACATAGTACAAAAGAGATTTAAAAATTATATTAAGTGTTGAAAAAAAATGATATATTTAAAAAAAAATACATTCTAAAGTCTGTTGTTTAGGTCATCAGCCGAAAGGCTGGTTTGAACCCGTAGAGGTTTTACTAAGTAAAACGAGGAGTGAGGTGGTTTACCATTGCCTTCCTCACTGAGTAGAAAAGTATGCTTATCAGCATGCCGGGCCCTCTGAAAAGCACATATTTTCCACTCTGCAAATGACACCTTCACTTCATTCACCACAGGGTCTGGCTGTATAATGAAATCCATTACTTTCAGAGGAGGTAACTCTGACTAGCGTCTTTAACACCTCTACCTCTTCTGTTCTTAAATGATTCAGTCATTTAATTGGCTGACCATGTGATAAGAAACAGAACTATTTATTTTAGCCCTGCAACGAACAGATTGAGTGCAAATAATCTGACACTCCACCTGTTTATTATGGGCAGAAGTGTAAAGTCTAAAAAATCTAATTAAGTAAACAATATATGACTTTAAAAACATGCAACTTTTCAAAATTATACAATTTAAAAAAAACTTTTAACATAACTTTTAATATAAATCTAAACAAATTTTTATTATAACTTTAAGGTTACCTACAGTTATTTAAAAAAGATAATCTAAAATTAGTAAATAAATAAATAATAAAAAATAGCAAATAAATAAATTTTCATTTTTTTGTCATCAGTCTCTCAATTCGTGTGATGCAGTTCTGATATAAGGAAAATTTTCTCAGCTTGTAAAAACTAACTTCACTTTACTTTATTTTTTTCACACAATTATTAGTTTCCGATAGTTTACAAGGGGATTTTTTAAAATTTTATTTATTTTTTTGTCATCAGTATCTCGGTTGGTTTGACGCAGTTCTTCAAGCTGTTTTATCTTGCCCATTTCGTTTCATATCTACTTACCTATAACACCCTACATCTTTTGTAATTTGCTTCAAATATTCTAACCTTTGCCTCCCCATTTAATTCACCCTCAATATTACCCTCCATTATTGATAGACCAATACCTGTCTTAAGATATAACCCACTAGCCTAACCCTTTTTCTGGTAAGATGTTTTACATGTTTTATATGTACTTCTTTTTTCATTCACTCGCCTAAGAACCTCTAAATTACTTATTTTGTCCACCGACCTAACCTTTAAAATTTTCCTATAACAGCACATTTAAAAAGCTTCAATCCTCTTCCTTTCTACATCTGCTATCACCCACGTTTCACTCCTATATAATGTAACAAAGCATACCCATAAACATAATGAGCATAATTAGCATAATGAAATCCATTACTTTCAGAGGAGGTAACTCTGACTAGCGTCTTTAACACCTCTACCTCTTCTGTTCTTAAATGATTCAGTCATTTAATAATTGAGTGCAAATAAATTATACAATTTAAAAAAAACTTTGAACATAACTTTTAATATAAATCTAAACAAATTTTTATTATAACTTTAAGGTTACCTACAGTTATAATAAAAATCAAAAATTTCAAGCATTAATTTCCCTCACGTTTTACATTTTCCTTATCTGTAAATCTACACTCCAAACATACCGTTTAAAGAAATTTTTCCTTATCTGTAAATCAATGTGTGAGTGACTAACTATTTTACAATATAAATGAAACACACAAAATCTTTAAATAAGAAAGTGAACAGTTGATGAAAACTTGTAACCAATTATTTTAATGAGACAGACATTTTGAAACCCTTTTGGGAGGGAACTACATTGTTTTGTTCTGTTGTACTTCACTTGAAAGTGTTCATAAAGGAGGTGTCCATTTTAACTGTAGACTGAACAAAGATAATGTTCATTATAAAGCCGTTTGTGGATAAGTCCGCAAACAATGCAAAGTGTTAAAACCACATTGCTGTATGTACTATACAAGAGTATTTTACTGTTATTAAATAATACTAATAAAAATAATAATGCAGCTTTTCTGTTGTACTACACTGTATATATTTGAATTAAAATTCAGTACTGCGTTATAAAATGTAGCTTTCAAGCATTAATTTCCCTCACGTTTTACATTTTCTTTATTACCTGTCATAATATATGAAAATGAAAAAGGGATTACGCCTAGAAAATACATTTCGGAAATTTTTCATAATGTATGTTACATAAAATTCTCTAAAATATAACTGCGCCATTTTATATCAACCGCTAAAATAACTGTTATAAAAGTTATGGAGTTACTCTCCCTCATGCTTTGTTACTTTCTGGCATTTTATCCACAGTACTAGTAACCTCCACTTGCTGCGCTTTACGGAAAAGTCAACTTAAAAGTGTTTAACTTCTTACCCAACCTTACACTTGAAAGCAAAATCTTTACCGTACAAATAAACCAATTCTTCTTCTTTTTCTTACTCACAAAGATTAGGCCTTCTTGTCCAGCTCAGACTCACAACCTTTATTATTGTTTTTTTCCTTTAATTTGTCAGCACTATTGCCATCTCTTGCACGATCTGCCAACATCTCTCCTTCTATGAGGTTGATATTTTAAAATCTCCAAAGGTATTCTTCTCGCTGGCATTCTCTAAATATGGTCCCTCCATTGTCGACGCTATTCTGCAAACTTTTCATTCAAATTGTAGACATTTAATTCGGAAGGTACGTAAAACATTTGGTTCTGTTCTTCACAAAATAGTTGGAAAAGCATCTGATCGGATAAATTTTCCGGGAAACGCCGTAGAGATGGAAGCAGCTACGGAAAAATGGAGTTACATATTGTTAGCAAAAAAACTTTAAAATAAAATGAGGTAAAGTTTACATTGGTCGTCAACAAAGTTGAGGGGTGTATTGAGAAGGATCGATTGACTGAAACGGTACTTGAATACGCTTACGTCATAATTCTGAGGTACTTAACATAAGTAATTTAAGTATCATGCGTCTTCACATTTACACAAACATGTACACGGAAATAAATATAAGCTCACAACGTACGAAACAATATTATGAAAGCAAGGAAATTTATACCTTTCCCTTTATTTGTATTTTCTATGACGAAGCTGTAACAAGTCTGACCTTTTCACGTGTCCATAGTTTACACATATTCTTAAATGAAGCGAAAATGTCATTCTCGTGTAAACATAATATAACAATAGTTTAATCTAGTTTAGTTCCGCCATCGTTTGCAATAAAACTAAAACTAAAAAAAATGTGGTGTGAAACACTCACACAAATTTATCACAAATTAGTAATAAAATAGTAGAAATTAAAAAAATAACCTCAAAAAACAACCTAATTTTTATCACGAGTATATGATGCAAAATGAAAACTAACCTTAATTTGGCTTAATGCGGAAAATCACTCCTTGACACTTTAATAGGGACTGCAGAAAAAATGCTTAAAATAAATGTTGTAGGTTTCGTAATTTCCTATAAATTTGTTTTTACAATATTGCCGTAAAATGCATACTAAAGCCAAAATCTTAAAAAAAATCATTTTATTTTTTTACAGATTTTCATAAAAAACCAAAAAAAATCACTAATTACCGCTAAACAAAGCATTAAGTTATACAAAAAAATGTTACAAATAAAAATTGTAGATTTTTAAATTGTCTACAACTTTCATTATACACATTTGCCCTAAAATGTATTTTAAGGCCGCAATATTAAAAAAAAAAACATTTTTTTCTTCGACAGCACAGCCACCCCAAGAATTTCAGCAGACATGGCGCTTACCCTATCATGTAGAGCATAAAAAATGTAGTAAATAAAGCGATTTAAAAAATCGAAAGAGCCGTTTTTTGAGCATATCGCAAAAAGTGAAAAATTACACGAATAACCTACTACTTCCTATTGACCGATTTTGATGAAAATGTTCGTGTCGGGTCCCAACTTAAGTTCCAAGTTTCAACTTAGTACAATATTCCGTTCTTAAGACATTTTGTTCACACACAGACCAATTGATAAAAACTTTTTTTGGCTTCAGAGGATCTGTAAACGTGTATATCCGATGAAAACTCAACATGAAAACAATACTTTCCTTCCTTCCTTATTCATATAGGGAAAGAGAATATAAAAAATACGGAGCTTTGTAAAAGACAGATTTCAACTTCCTATTATACAAAAGAAAACATAACAAAAACGAACAATATTCGATTACGTAAAATAAGTCTACGGTTTTTGTTGCATGTTGTAAAATATTCCTGTTTTTAAAGGGAATGTGTTTAAACTTGCTCGAATCACGCAATTTTTGTGCATCCTTTGCATTAAATTGCGGCCGCTACTTTTTAAAATTATTATACATTACATTATTAGAAATACGTGTTGATGTTTAGATCATAAGCTGAAAGGTTGGGTTAAACCTCTAGAGGCTTTACTAAGTAAAAGGAGGACTGAGAAGGTTTACCATGCCTTCATCACTGAGTGGAAAAGTACGCTTATTAGCAAGCCAGGCCCTTTATATAGCATCTAATTAAAGTAGGTATCACAAGGAGATTCGATACGAACATTTTTACGAAAATCGGTTAACCGGAAGTGCTAATTTAATAGTGTGAATTCATGAAAAAAGGCCCTTAATATTTTTTTAAAAATCGCCTCATTTATTGCTTAATATTATTGATCTACAAGAAATTATATGCTCTGCTGAAATTCTTGACGGCTGTGCTCTCTTGGTAATTTTTTACTTTCTCTTGCCTTTCTGAATATATAGGAACAAAAGTAAGTTGTTTTCATGTCGATTTTTCGAAATCGAGTTTTCACCGGATCTACACGTTTTCAGACCCCCTGAACCCAAAAACCATGTTTTTAGCGATTGATCTGTGTGTCTGTGTGAACAGAATATCTCAAGAATGGAACATCGTACGAACTTGAAACTTAAGTTACATACTACTACCGGACCCAACACGAAAATTTTCATCAAAATCGGTCAACCGGAAGTAGTAGTTTATTCGTGTCATTATTCACTTTTTGCGAATTTCTCAAAAACGGCTCCGACGATTTTTAAAAATCCCTTCAATTACTAAGTGTTTTATGCTTTAAAACATAGGGTAGGCGCCATGTCCGCTGAAATTCTAGGAGAGTATGTTTTCATGTAAAAAAATTGATTTTTTAAGATTGCGGCTTTAATATGCAATTTAGCGCAAAAATGTGTATAATAACACTTGTGATTCTCTACAACTTATAATATATTACACATTCTTTTTGTGTAATGCTTAGTTTAGCGGTAATTAGCAATTTTTTGTTTCTTTTTTCTCACGAAAAAGTGTAAAATATTTATTTTTTTTTAGATTAGTATGCATTTTACGGCAAAAGTGTATTTATAATCAAATTTATAGAAAATTAAAAGATCTACAACTTTTATTGAAAGCATATTTCTCTACAGAGCCTAGTTAAGCGTCAAAGAGTGATTTTGCGTATTTTTAAGCCAAACTGAGGTTGATTTTCATTTTGCGTCTTTCACTCATGATTAAAATTAGGTGATTATTGAGGTTTTTTTGTTTCTTTCTGTAATGTTTTATTACTAATTATAGGCTATATTGTTCATCATTTGTATTGGCAAGAGAAAGTTGTGTGAGTGTTTCACACCAGATTTTTTTATCATTAAAATTGGTGAAAATGTGGTATTTAAAATTGTAACTAAAATACGCGAAATATTTCGCTAGCTGTTAATATGAATTTTTTTCTAATTTTTAGCTTTAAAATTAGATTCCGAGTGTTCACGTGTATTTTAGAGGAGTCAACCTGTATAAAATCTTTTATCATAAAAGAATATTCCAGAATAATTATTTCAGTGAGATATCTACTAGAAATTAAACAATGCATACAAATAATAATTTTTACATAACAATAATCCATTTAAGTTTAACAAAAGAAAGAAATCCGGGAGCACTTAATTCGAAAAAGAGACCACTTTAAACTTCCAATTAAAAGAGAATAATTTAAATTGAAGTATTCATTAAAAATCAATAAAGCATTAAAATAATCACCAATTATTATTTGCCTTTGAATAGCTTTGCAATTCATGAAATTCAAAATAATGAACATTTATTAAAATGCAGAATCGAATAAAAAAATTCTTTACAAACAGTAATGTTTGATTGTTAATTTATCTGTATCTTTTCTGCATTTTAATGAATTCGAAAAAGAATTTGTAAAACAAACACAAAAAATTAACAAATTTGGTTTTCAGAAAACAAGAGTATACAGGATCTATACCAAAAGTAGTAGAACTGATTTTTTTAAAAAAATTTTGAAGATATACACAATTCCTTAATATTCTTCGAAATTGCAACCTTTGGCAGCTACACACTAAAAATAACGCTGCGGCCATTCGCCGTACGCCTTCTGGATGTCATCTTCGGGGATGCTGTTGAAAGCACTCGTCGATGCCGCTTAAACGTCCTAAATCAAGTCAAACCGATGTCCCTTCAGCTGTCTTTCCATCCGCGGGAATAAAAAAATCTTGTGTGAACACTCACACAAATTTCTCTTGCCAATACAAATAATGAACAATATAACCTAAAGTTAGTAATAAAACATTGGAAATAAACCAAAAAACTAACCTCAAAAAAGATAACCTTATTTTAATCATGAGTGAAAGACGCAAAAAGAAAATCAACCTCAGTTTGGCTTAGAAATACGGAAAATCACTCTTTCACTCGAAACTAGGCTCTGTAGAGAAATTTTTTTAACTAAAAGTTGTAGATCTTTTATTTTTCTATAAATTTGATTAGGCCTATATACATTTTTATCGTAAAATTCATACTAAGGCTGAAATCTTAAAAAATCGTTTTTTTTTACTCGTTTTTGTGAGAACAAAACAGAAAATGCTAATTACCGCTAAATTAAGCCTTATAAATATAAGCCGTAAGCCATATTTAAGTCGCAATCTTAAAAAAATAATTTTTTCGCGAGAAAACAGCCTACCCAAGATATTTAGCAGACATGGCGCCTACCCTAACTTGTAGAGTATAAAAAATGTAGTAAATAAGGAGATTTTTAAAAAAATCGTAAAAGCCGGTTTTGAAAAATCGCAAAAAAGTGAAAAATAACACGAATAATTTACTACTTCCGGTTGACCGATTTTGATGAAAATGTTCGTGTCGGGTTCTCTAGTGGTATCTACCCCAAGTTTAAAGTTCGACCGATGTTCCGTTCTTGAGATATTCTCTTAACACACACGCGCGCACACACACACACACACACACACATATAAGTTATATATAAGTAAAAAAGTCAGGTGGAACCAGATCGAGACTGTAGGCGGGGAAGATTACTGATAATGTTACTGATATGGTGCTTGCTGCATATATAATATTTTCCCGGAAGAAATAAAATCATTTAATTTTAATCCCATTCATCAAACCGATAAACGAATTCTGTGAAAGCAACATTTATATAAACGCTTCAACTAATTTTACGCGGCGTCGGTTATAACTGGTACAATAAGACAATAAAATATCTACTATACTACTTTATTACGAACTATAATATAAAATTTGATCCAAATAACATGGAATAAAAAGAAACATGAAATCTAACATAAAAGCGATAAATTTTACAAAATTTATTACGTTTTATATCATAGCGTGCAGGCAGGATACAACAATACCACAAGGGAAAGAATGATTACAGTAAAAAAAAAAACAAGCCGAGAACAAACAGGTCAGTATCAGATTGAAACAACGCACTATTACACAGTGTAGGAGTTATTTAAACCAACACTCAGAATACTATGGAGTAAGCCGAGCTGTAGGGTTCAACGTAAAGGGGTGTGGGAAATGGTACGGAGGAAGGTACTTCATGCGTCTTTATATCCCAAAAGGGTTGTTAGTTCGGTTATGTCGAAACATGTGTCACACGGTTTACGCTCGTTTATCACAAACCAAATAATAGGTCTGAACCAAGCACAGATAATTTAATAGGCAGATACTATGTTTAGTTTGGTTGAATAATAAATTAGATAAATAATACATAAACTTAAAAACAAATATCGAAATAAATCTACCATGCACATAACTTATGAACAAAATAAATACAGAATTAGATGGTACATGATCTTTTAACTAATAATAATAATAATAATAATAAATGAAACAGCCGAATAAAAAATTTCAAATCTGTGATTACACGTATCAAGTAAAACTGAATCAGTCATTTCAGAAAGCCCATAAGTGAAAATTTTACATTTTTTTTAAGGGGACTGTGGAATGAAAAAATAAAAAAATAATCGATTTTTCATTGTTTCGTTAAAAATATAGTTTGAAATGTGCGCTTGAAAATGGCGTTAGAATCATGCCGACTATAGTCCAGCCTCTGTTAGTTTGCTCCTAATGTAAACAAATAATGACGTCACTGAGCATGCGCATTATATCAAAATGTGTATACGCTGATTAAAAAGTAACAAGAAAATACTTTCAAAAGTATTTAAATACAAAATACTTTTAAAAGTATTTTTATAAATGAAATTGCTAGGCCTACATCATATCATGACTGATGTTTTTAGTACTTTAAGTACTTATAATTTAAAAAATAGTTAACTTAATAGGAATACGACATCCGTAAAGTCGCAGACTCTAGCGTGCACCCTGTAGTAGGTGGCTTTTGTTTGTTGACAGTAGGAGCAAACTAACAGCGGCTGAACTGTAGAAAATATTTTATTAATTTTTTGTGATTTTATGTTTAAGCTGTTTTTGCCATCTGTCACGAAATTTTACAAAATAATTTTCCCTTTCGATTAATATTCTACTGTGATTTATTATACTATTTTTTCACACTGCCGTACCTCTTATTTATTCATAGGTTGGTAGTATAAACTAAAAGTTTATAACCTGCACTATATTTGTTGTGGTCTGTCTTTGTTTACACTCGTGGTTTTTTAATTAAACGCTTTTATTTAACTTACTCTTGGATCCATCAAATCTTGCAACTTAAAATTTTAATACTTCTACCGTATCAATATGAATCAAACTTTGCACACTTGTTTATCTTCGATGACAATACGCTGTGGAGGTGTTTGTAAAAAAAAATTTTTTAATTTAAAAAAAAATTTTAAAAACGCTTTTATTTAACAATTACTTAAAAAAATTAACTAAAAATAAAAAAATTAAAAAAATTTACAAAAAATCACAGAAAAAAAAATTACAAAAAAAAAATAAAAAATAAAAAACATTTTAAGAAACGCTATTATTTAACAATTAATCAAAAAGAAATGAACTAAAAAGAAAAAAAGAAAAAAATTTACAAAAAAAAATCACGGACATTACAGTTAAAAATAAAAGCGTGGCGCATTAATATATATAATATTTATTGTAAAATATTCGTTGTAAAATATTATATATATTAATGCGCCACGCTTTTATTTTTAACTGTAATGTCTGTGATTTTTTTTTGTAAATTTTTTTCTTTTTAGTTCATTTCTTTTTGATTAATTGTTAAATAATAGCGTTTCTTAAAATTTTTTTTCTGTGGTTTTTTTGTAAATTTTTTTTATTTTTAGTTAATTTTTTAAGTAATTGTTAAATAAAAGCGTTTTTTAAATTTTTTTTTATTTATTTATTTTTTATCGTCGCATCAACTGCAAGGTCATTAGCGACGACGTTGGGGTGTAACTGTGCTAATGAGGATGAAATGATTTTTTTGTAACGTATGAAAATATGCCGTGCCTGAGTGGGATTCGAACCCAGGACCGCATGATGAGAGGCGAGCATGTTACCAACTGCGCCAATTCGGCCGGCAGTTTTTTCGTGTTTTTGTTTCTCAAACTTTAAACGCGAATATCTCAAAACTTCATTTTTAGAACTTTATGTACCTTTTTCTCAGCTTCCACAAAAGGTACAAGGCTCAAATTTTTATGGAGTATGTTAATCATCCAGTTCTATTGATTGAATGTCCCGTTTTAAAAAATATTGAAAATTTTAGGAGAAAAAAATTTTCGGCGATTTTTCGATGAAAAAAGATTCTCTTTTTAAAAAAATTGTGAACATCAAAATTCTTACCAAAATGAAATGCTACACATTCTAATTATGTACCAAAAAATGGCTTTTCATAGAAAAAGAAAATTGTAGCTCTAGCTGTTGTGGTTGCTGAGAAAAAGATACAAACATTAACATTGCTTAGGATAGGGATCTACACTCCCCTTACGTGTATTTTAGAACTAACTGAATGTAAACACACCATCCCTCCAAAATCACATTTGTCTGGTTTCCCTTAAGTAGTAATGTAACATTAAAAAAATCTGGTGTGAAACACTCACAACTTTCTCTTGCCAATGCAAATGATTAATAATAAACCTAACATTATTAATAAAATATTAGAAATAAACAAAAACTAACCTCAACAAACATAACCTTATTTTAATCACGAGTGAATGACGCAAAATGACAATCGAACTCAGTTTGGCTTAAAAATACGGAAAATCACGCTTTCACGCTAAACTAGGCTCTGTAGAGAAAAATGCTCTAAACAAAAGTTGTAGATCTTTTAATTTTCTATAACTTTTATTATATACACTTTTATCGTAAAATGCATACTAAGACCGAAATGTTAAAAAAATCGATTTTTCTCACGTTTTCGTGAGAAAAAAAAACAGAAAATCGCAAATTACCGCTAAACTAAGCGTTATACAAAAAAATGTTTGAAATAAAAGTTGTAGGCTTTTAAATTCTCTACAACTTTTATTATATAAGTTTTTGCGCTAAAATTTATATTAAAGCCGTAATCTTAAAAAAACAACGTTTTTACGTGAAAACAGCCTCACCGAGAATTTCAGCAAACATGGCGCCTACCCTATCTTGTAGAGAATAAAAAATTGAGTAAAATAGGCGATTTTAAAAAAAATCGTAGGACCAGTTTTTGAGAAAATCGCAAAAAACTGAAAAATTATACGAATAAACTACTACTTCCGGTTGACCGATTTTGATGAAAATGTTCGAGTCGCGTCCGGTAGTGGTATGTAACTTAAGTTTCAAGTTTCAAGTTCGTACGACGTTCCGTTCTTGAGATATTCTGTTCACACACAGACACACACACACACACACACACACACACACACACACACAGACCAATCGCTAAAAACATGTTTTTTGGGTTCAGGGGGTCTGAAAACGTATAGATCCGGTGAAAACTCGATTTCGAAAAATCGACATGAAAACAATACTTTCCTTCCTATTTATTCATATAGGCAAGAGAAAGTAAAAAAGGCGTATCCTAAGTGATATAAAGTGATATAATTAAAAAATGCAAATACAGTAGATGATTTTTGAAGCTTAATTTGTGATTTCTAGTGGACGAGGCTTTACAAAGTTTCTACGCAAAAATATTTTTAAGGGAAATAAAATAAAATTCGAAATTATAAGCTTTAAAAAAATTCAAAAATATGAAGATTTTAACGACAGTAATGACAATTTAAAAAAATACCTGAGAGTGTATTCTTTGTTTTTAACACTGAACCGAAGAATAAATAGCTCAAGAAACATCTACATACCTGAAACAAGAGAAAAACACAAATAATTTTAATATTTTACTTATTTACAGTCACAAAATGAAAATCTATTACCTATAATTTATAATTTATGTAATAGACGGAACTGTGAATCAGTTAAAATAACGCTCATTGGTTTGCCAATTCAATCTCAAAATCAATTGAGGCAAACCACTGACCACCGTTTATTGATCTGAAATAAACCGTACTAAAATCACACAGAATATTTAGTAAATTATTCATACAGTAAAAACAACTTAGATTTTCTATTTGCTTCAATATACAGTATAAAAACACGTCTAGCTATAGAAATAACTAATTTATTAAATTATCGCGAACTTTTCTCCTTTTAAACAACCACCAATTTATTCATTGCATTACGTTGGGTGTTTTTCAGTAATCATGAATTTGAACACGGACACCTCATTATGTCAGTTCATATTTTATAGCTTCCAGATGGTCACCAAACAAAATTGTTCGTCCTACCATATTACTTAAAAATTCAAAACGACTTTCAACTATCTACAAAAAGGGTTGATACAGAGACCACTGATCTTTTAGACTTTTGAAACAAAATACGTACATGGACATTTAAAGTGAAGTGAAGGTATCGATATCGTAAGATGGAAAAAAATGGGTTTTAAGATTCACTCCCTTACATCTTGTCTTAACTTTTTAAAAGCTCACTGGATTTAACGAACTGGCTGTTGACGAAAACTATACAAACAATGGGAAGTCTCGATAAAAATTACAAATAGACGGTTTTTTTTAAGTTTTTATTCGTTAACGGGAATAATACGGTACAAAAGACACAATACGCGGACTGCGGTTGGTAGAGGAAATAAAAATAATGTCGAGAACCTTCCACAACTTCTCCAACTAACCATGAACATGTTCTATTTATTCTAATTAGTTACAAGTTTATATTAATTTATATGTCTGTATGTTTTTATTTTGTGAGCCCCATACAGCCTTTTGGATGCTTTATGTCTGTGATATTATTATGTTTTATGTAAATTTTAATTTCTTGATTGTGATACTAGTTTATAAGATTTTAATTTTATAAGTTGTCATGTCGTTAGTGTTATTTATTCTAACTGTGATATTAGGTTTAAATTTTATAACTGCATGTTTTGTATATTTATGGCCCTTTTACAGCCTTTTTTGTATGTGGTATTACTTTTTATGGAAATTTTATTTTCATGCCTGTGATACTAGTTATTATGTTTTTCACGGTTGATGAGCACTGCTGTTCCACGCGTTTAGACCAATCAGAACGTTTGCCAGCGTTGTCAGATTGTACCGAACAAACATTGTGCGCGCATGCGTATAAGAGCCGCAATAGTTCACTCGTGTCTTGCATCCCGTACCGAACACATCGATTATAGAGCGCGTTAACATGCAATACTTTATAATACAGAGTGATTCAATAAGATGGAAACAATTGCAATAAGCTGTATTTCCTGAACTACATGTTATATTTTAATTCTGTAAATTACATTTTGAAAGAGAAAGTTTTAAATTTTAATTTACATACATGAAAGTTTATATTTCCTAAATGAATCCATACGTCAACGATGGATAGGTCGCATGGCGAATGACGACTCTGCACTTCAGTTTTGGCCACCGAGGTCTCCAGATCTCACACTCTGTGACTTTTTCTTGTTGGGGTTCGTGAAAAGTGCAGTTTACATACCACCTCTTCCCACCAATTTGAATGAACTAAGGAATCGTATCACAGCTGCAGTCAACTCAGTGACCAAGACATGCGTCAGACAGTTTGGGATGAGTTCAGTTACCGTCTAGATGTTGTACGTGCAGCCGGAGGAGGACACATTGAACATTTATAAACTTTCATGTATGTAAATTAAAATTTAAAACTTTCTCTTTCAAAATGTAATTTACAGAATTAAAATATAACATGTAGTTCAGGAAATACAGCTTATTGAAATTGTTTCCATCTTATTGAATCACTCTGTATAGTCAGCTGGTTGTATGTTCATAGATTATAATTGTTATTGAAAGACCAAAAAGAAAAAGAAATTGCTGACGAAATATATAACGGAGCTACGAGAGTAAGTATTGGCAACGTTGCTGGCAAGTCATTGGCTAGCTATAAAGTAGGTAGGGAGCAATGCATACGTTCAGAAATCATCAGCCTTGAAAAATAGTATAGTAGGATTTTAAATATTATATAAAAATCTGGTGTGAAACACTCACACAACTTTCTCTTGCCAATGCAAATAATTAATAATAAACCTAACATTATTAATAAAATATTAGAAATAAACAAAAAACTAACCTCAAAACATAACCTTATTTTAATCATGAGTGAATGACGCAAAATGACAATCGAACTCAGTTTGGCTTAAAAATACGGAAAATCACGCTTTCACGCTAAACTAGGCTCTGTAGAGAAAAATGCTCTAAACAAAAGTTGTAGATCTTTTAATTTTCTATAACTTTTATTATATACACTTTTGTCGTAAAATGCATACTAAGACCGAAATGTTAAATAAATCGATTTTTCTCACGTTTTCGTGAGAAAAAAAACAGAAAATCGCAAATTACCGCTAAACTAAGCGTTATACAAAAAAATGTTTGAAATAAAAGTTGTAGAATTTTACATTCTCTACAACTTTTATTATATAACGTTTTGCGCTAAAATGCATATTAAAGCCGCAATCTTAAAAAGAAAAACTTTTGCGTAAAAACAGCCTCACGCAGAATTTCAGCAAACATGGCGCCTACCCTATATTGTAGAGCATAAAAAATGTAGTAAACCAGGCGATTTTAAAAAAAATCGTAGGACTAGTTTTTGAGAAAATCGCAAAAAAGTGAAAAATTACACGAATAAACTACTACTTCCGGTTGACCGATTTTGATGAAAATGTTCGTGTCGGGTCCGGTAGTGGTATGTAACTTAAGTTTCAAGTTTCAAGTTCGTACGATGTTCCGTTCTTGAGATATTCTGTTCACACACACACACACAGACCAATCGCTAAAAACATGTTTTTTGGGTTCAGGGGGTCTGAAAACGTATAGATCCGGTGAAAACTCGATTTCGAAAAATCAACATGAAAACAATATTTTCCTTCCTATATATTCATATAGGCAAGAGAAAGTAAAAATGCGTTCTGCACTCGAGCTTTTACAAGGTATATTTAATAGCAAACACATGACTAACACTAATACAATTAATTGTAGGAAGGCCAACTGTACTGCACACGGTAAATCTTTTCACAGGTCAGGTGAGCTAAGGGACACTATAATATAGTGTCAATATAATTACGAATACAATGTTATTGTATTCGTAATCACCCATTTTGATCACTCTCCTGGGAGAAATTTTATCGTCTTCATGGTCGGGTTTGGCCATAACGGGCAGGTGGAGTATTAAATTAATTGCACTCGATCTGTTTGTTCCAGGGCTACAACATAAAATAGTTGTTTCTTATCACATAGTCAGCCAATTATATGGCTAAACTATTTAAGAACAGAAGAGGTAGAGGTGTAAAAGACAATAGTCAGAGTTATCTCCTCTGAGAGTAATGAATTTCACTATACAGTCAGACCTTTTGATGAATGAAGTGAAGGTGTAATTTTCAGGGTGGAAAGTGGGTGCTTTTCGGAAAGCCTGTCATGCATGCTGATAAGCATAATATTTCAACTCAGTGAGGAAGGCAATTGTAAGCCACCTCACTCCTCGTTTTTACTTAGTAAAACCTCTAGTAGTTCAAACCAGCCTTTCAGCTGTTGACCTAAACAACATGGTCGGATAAAAATTGGTCACAAAAAAACTCTTTTTATAGCGACTATCTTCCAGCCGATTTACTGGCCAACCCACAGGCTGACAGATTCATAATGACATAGATTCTGCTTAATTACAAAAGTATTGGTTCCATGAGGAATAGGATGTGAATTTGTATGAACGTAAACAGGGAATTAGGTTACATTTTATAGGTCAATTTAATTTTACTTTATTGCAATACTAGAAGGAAAAAATTAAAATGTAGGTTATTCTAGAGTTAGGTATGGTTGTGACATGAATAATTTTAAAATGAAATTCTGCAAATGAAGCATCTCACAATATTTACGGCGTAAATAAAAGAAGTAACATTATTATTAGTATTAAATTATAGAAGAAGAAAAAGAAGAAGAAGGAGGAGGAGGAGGAGGAGGAGGAGGAGGAGGAGGAGGAGGAGGAGGAGAAGAAGCACTTAAAAAGAATGTTGTAGGTGCCGCGTGACCAGATCTGCTGTCACTGTATGTGATAAATGAGTTTTCTCGTATCCTTGGTCCTTTAATTTCAACGCTGTTTATAGTGTCAAGGATCTTCTCCTAGTAAACTAGACGTGTGTAATATATAGATCAACATAGGGCGTATGTACTGTTTTATTTACTACGTTATATAGTATATGTAAGCCAATAAAATGATTTGATTTATCTATCATCTATCTGCAGATACCTTCAATTCTTTACAGCAACATTTATTTTTATGTAATGAAAAATCTTTTAACTAAAACTTTCATTAATCTAAAAGTTTAATCAGTTTTCATAAGGTATGTATCAGTCATAATCATTCGTCATCACCATCTTCTTCTTCTTCCTCCTTCCTCTTCTTCTAATTGAAATAATGACTATCAAAATTATCCATAACAGGCAGGTGGAGTGTTAAATTATTTCCAATAGATCTGCAAGTTCCAGGGCTAAAAAAATAGTTCTGTTTCTTATCACATTGCCGGCCAATTCTATGACTGAAGAATTTTATGACACAAGGCACTCTGTGACGCTAAAGTAGGCTCTGTAGAGAAAAATGCTCTAAAAAAAGTTGTAGATCTGTTAATTTCCTATTAATTTTATTATATACACTTTTTTCATAAAATTCATGGTAAGGCTGAAATCTTTAAAAAAATCGATTTTTTACACATTTTCGTGTGAAAAAAAAACAGAAAATCGCTAATTATCGCTAAACTAAGCGTTATAGAAAAAAATGTTTGAAATAAAAGTTATAGATTTTTATATTGTCTACAGCTTTTAACATATACACTTTTGCGCTAAAATGCATAAATTAAAGCAGCAATCTTAAAAAACCATTTTTTTCTACGCGAGAAAAGCCTCTCTAAGAATTTCAGCAAACATGGCGCTTACCTTATCTTGTCGAGCATAAAAAAATCCAGTAATGAGGCGATTTTAAAAAAAAGTGTATATAAAAAAACTGAATATAAAAAAACCACGAAGCCCGAGTACTACTAGTAAAAAAAACTGTATTAAAATTTTTAAATACAATATTGTTATTATTTATGAAAATTAAGTTCTTTACATGAAAAGAAAAATGTATAGAACAAATTAACATTGAATCCATACGACCGATTTTTCTTTTCTTTACGTAAGAAATGAATACGGGAAAAATATGTAAAAATAAAAGAAAAAATTCTTTTCAATTTTGTACTCTATTCAAAGCAGAATCTATTTTGTCATTGTGTTTTCGATGAAGAGAACGTCTTTTCAAAGTGAAAAATGGGGAATGAATCCTTTATTGAGTACATCAGTATGTAACGATCAGAAATAACACGTAATTTTTATTCGCTTTCATAATATTCAAATAAAGAATGACTTAAAAAGGTTACGTCGCACAGTCAATTGACTGCTCATTATTCACAACTTTAAATCGTAAAAAACTTGAAATATTCGATTTAAACATTATTTACGAGGGTTATATTTATCCTGTTTCGGGATGTTGATTCACGGTTCATCAAGTTTGATTTTGTACAGATATATTTTTGTTTTTTCACAGTTTGGTCTTTCTCAAACACACTACTGAGTGTCGTTTGTGTTTTTAATTCTAAGGACATTGCTCAGATTTTCTCATATTTGCTTAAAGTTATTGTATTTATTAACTGATTGCAAAAGAAAACCATACTGTTAAAAAAAAAATTTATCAATTTTATATTAAGTAAAGATCTGGTGTGAAACACTCACACGACTTTCTATTGCCAATGCAAAAATGAACACGATAACCTAACATCATCAGAAATAAACAAAAAACTAACCTCAAAAAACAGAACCTAATATTAATCATGAGTTAATGATGCAAAATGAAAACCAAAAACCTTAGTTTGGCTTTATAATACGGAAAATCACTCTTCGGCGGTAAACAAGGCTCCGTAGAGAAAAATGTGTGAAATAAAAGTTGTAGAGCTTCGAATTTCCTATAAATTTAATTACATAGTATACTTTTATCGTAAAATGTATCCGAAATCTTGAAATAATTAATTTTCTAACAGTTTTCATAAAAAAAATATTTAAAAATCACTCATTAGGCCTACTGCTAAACAAAACGTTATAAAAAAAAGTTTGAAAAACTTGTAGATTTTTAAATTGTCTACAACTTTCATCATGTACGTTTTTGCCCTTAAATGAATTTTAAGACCGCAATCTTAAAAAAAAACAATTTTTTCTACGAGAGAACAGCCTCCCCAAGAATTTAGGCAGACATGGCGCCTACCCTATCTCGTAGAGCACAAAAAATGTAATAAATGAGGCGACTTTTAAAAAAATCGTATGAGCCGTTTTTGTGAAAATCGCAAAAAAGTGAAAAATGACACAAATAAACTACTACTTCCGGTTGGCCGATTTTGATGAAAATGTTCGTGTCAGGTCCTCTAAGAGATTCTAATGTAAGTTGCAAGTTTTAACTCCGAACAGTGTTCCGTTCTTGAGATATTTTGTTCACACACACACACACACACACCAATCGCAAAAACATGTTTTTTGTGTTAAGAGAGGTCTAAAAACGAGTACATCCGGTGAAAACTCAATTTATTACATACATTTTTGTCGTAAGAGAAAGTCGTGCGAGTGTTTCACACCAGATTTTTTTTTACAGATTTTCGTGAATAAAAACACAGAAAAAAGTTAATTGCCGCTAAATTAAGCGTTGTATAAAAATATGTTAGAATAAAAGTTGTAGGTTTTTA
Organism: Catonia carolina; assembly: GCA_035578175.1. NCBI lineage: Eukaryota > Metazoa > Arthropoda > Insecta > Hemiptera > Achilidae > Catonia > Catonia carolina. The sequence goes on along the minus strand of JAQMRL010000006.1, from coordinate 42,671,775 downwards.
AATTTTCAACAACTTTCTTTATGTACCTTTTTGTTCTAAAATGTATGCTGCAATCTTAAAATAACCATTTTTCCTTCGAGAGAACAGCCTATCCAAAGATTTCAGCATATATGCTCAGTGTGAACGTTTGGAAACGTTGCTAGTTACTAATAAGCTGCTGGTACTAGCAGCTAGTAAACTAGCGTCTTGGGAATGGGCCTTAATGGTGTTTTAACGTGTTGAAATTTCCACACCCTAACCGGAAATCGAACCCAGAATCTTTCGCTTTGTAGGCTATCGCGCTAGATGATTCTGCGGATTGGTGGGGGCAGGTTCTCAAGCCACAAAAAAGGACACTATCTATACCAAATTTATCTGTCAGTTTCTTCTACGCAGTTAAAGTTTGGACTGAAATCTCGGATGTAAAGAAAATTTCTTTAATTATCTTAACTATCATAGATAGCTTTAATGTCATTTTCAATGTCATAAAATCACTTAAATAGGTTATAAATGGATACAATCAAAGGAGTTTTACTGTTCTGTATACTAAGATAAAGTAAATAGGGTAATCTAAAAGTGGTTTTTTATTACATTTTTTAGAACTACAATAAAAGATTGCTGACAGTAATTTATTAATGTGTAAACCCTAATGCAATAAATAAAATAGTGCGTATAATTCTGTTTTTCTACAAAATAACTTTTTATGGTCTTGTACTAAAACGAAAACGTGAATAGAGTAAAAAATGATTCGAACTGCAATTACCTTTGATAACTTTAATAAAGGGGTTAGTACAGAAGGCATTACTTTCTTTGGTACCATGCCAAAAATGCAAATGTGAATTCCATTAGTTTCATACACTGTTGTTTCCACATTCAAGGTTTTCATTATATCTATGTAAACTTGTTTGTTTATTTATGTTATTACGAATTTTTCAACGCGTTTTATTGTTTTTCTTAATTTGTTTTACTTTCTCTTACCCTGTATTAACATTAGGAACGAAAGTATTGTTTTCATGTCGATTCTTCGAAATCGAGTTTTCACCGGATATGCACTTTGACAGGCCCTCTGAACCCAAAAAAACAAGTTTTTGTGTGTGTGTGTACGTGCAAAATATCTCAAGAAAGAAACATCGTACAAAGTTGAAACTAAAAATTTAAGTTAGGTACCAATAGAGGACCCAAAACCAACATTTTTATCAAAATCGGTCAACCAAAAGTAGTTGTTTATTCGAGTGATTTTTCACTTTGTTGCAATTTTTGAGAGTAAATAACATACTATTCTTATTACTTATTATTTTCTCTTGCCTTATATGAATATATTAGAAATAGTATAATAGGAATATTTATATTGGGAAGGAAAGTATTCAACTATTTTTGTTTTCAACTATATTATACTATAAATATTTATACGATAGTTTTCAACTATATTTTGTTTTCATGTCGATATTTCGAAGTCGATTTTTCACCGGATAGGAAAGTATTGTTTTCATGTCGATATTTCGAAGTCGAGTTTTCACCGGATATCCAATTTTGAGAGGCCCTCTGAACCCAAAAAAAAAACATGTTTTAGCGATTGTTCTGCCTTTGTAAACAAAATATCTCAAGAACGGTATAGCGTACAAAAACGTGTATATTTTCAGACCCCTGAACCAAAAACCACATGTTTTTAGCGATTGGTGTGCGTGCGCGCGCGCGCGTGTAAACAAAATGTCTCAAGATTGGAACATCGTGTATGGAGTTGAAACTTGAAATTTAAGTTAGGTTATTCCTGAGATTTTCTCAAAAATGACTCCTACGATTTTTTTAAAAATTGTCTCATTTGCTACATTTTTCATTAACTACAAGGTAGGGTAAGCACTATATCTGCTGAAATACTTGGGGAGCCAATGTTATTGTGGTAAAAATTTGTTTTTTTTTATGATTGCGGCTTTAATATACACTTAAGGGCAAAAGTTTATATAACGATTTTGATGAAAATGTTCGTGTCGGGTCCTCTAGTGGTATCTAACTTAAGTTTAAGTTCGTACAATGTTCCGTTCTTGAGATATTCTTTTCCACACGCACGCGAGCGCATGCGCACTCACAGACCAATCGCTAAAAACATGTTTCTTTGGTTATGGAATCTGACAAATGTGTAGATCCAGTGAAAACTCAATATCGAAAAATCGACGTATAAACAATACGTTCCTTCCTGAATAGGCAAAAAAGAAAGTAACAACGTAAGTTAGCATTTTACTACAATTTATTTTAGAAACACCAAATCGAAATTTTCAATTTTTTTTAAACATAGGCTTATCTTTGAAAAGACAAAGGTATCCATTTTATATTAAAGGGGACAGCCCTCTAAACTAATTATATTTGTTAATATTTTTTTTTCATTGAAACGCAGTAAATTATAAATTTATTTAATTTTTCCAAAAATTAGTTTTTTTGAGTTATGGGCTTTCTAATATTACCAAATCATTTATTGGCCTAAAGAAATACTTCAAACCTTATTAGTTTTAACTATTTTAATTGAAGTGTACTATAAATCTCTTGTGTAGTTTTGTATTTGTTAAATGGTAGCTTTCTCTCTGTAAATGTTATAAAAGAAATGATGAATACATTATTAGTTGTCTATTATTGTGTTAATTAAAATAGTCACTAGTGTGGTTTGCTTTATGGAGTAACGAATACATGGTTAGTTAGAATTTCTTTTTTAGATTAATTCAAGCGAGTGCAATGAAATAGCGGTCAAACGCAGTTAAATTATTAATTAATAATTATTTTAAGTGCATTTTGTTATCATTTGCTATCGATACTGAAACAAATTTACAAATTGTAATGTGGTTTTTGAATCATAATATTGTATTTGGATGATAGATCGAGATACTAAAATGTATTCAGTAACTGAAGTGACCGATCTAGCATTCTCAGTATATCCGGTACAATAAATAAATATATCGTATTGTTTGGTTAACTTTTTGGTGAGATAAAATAATAAAAAAATTTACATAAGTAGCTTAGTACAACAGAATTTCTTATACCCAAAGATTTTTAACCCATTTTGGATGTTAGTATATATTGTTTCATCAGTCAAAAGGCTGGTTTGAACCTCTAAAGGCTTTACTAAGTACAGTATTCAGATGAACTAAAGTCCTCTAGCCGTGGGAGTGAGAGAATGTATAACGCTCTCACTCGCACAAGCCATACGCGCCGTTCCAATAACATTGTATAATTTCACTCATTGTTGTGAGCAAGCGTTTATGCACGCAGTAAACCAACAAGCAAGATAACGACTATAGACGTTTTCAGGTTTGGATTATAACGGTAAAGACCTTTGAGCGCATGCGTAGTTATGCCACATATCTCCCTCTCACTCGCTCGGCTATGGGACATTAGTTCGTCTGATACCTATAAATCAAGGAGTGAGGTGATAAACTGAGGTTGATTTTCATTTTGCGTCTTTCACTCATGATTAAAATAAGATTATGTTTATTGAGGTTAGTTTTTTGTTTATTTCTAACGTTTTATTACTAATTTTAGGTTACACTATTCATTATTTGCATTGGCAAGAGAATGTCGAGTGTTATACACTAGATTTTTTGAGATTTGCATCAATATCTAAGTTATTACATTATTATACAGAGTATGACTTGTTATGGAGATGCGTGTTAAAATTCTAGGACCTACCCAGGAATTACATTGAGGAACTTAAGAACCGCAGTCCGACGGGTTTGCGACTGAGACATCGAGGAAGTCTGTTTAATTTCACTAGATGATAAATATACATGAAAATACAAATAGTTAAGACGTAACAGAAGTCTCACATAATATTTTATAAAATAAAATAATTAGGTCGGTTGATCAAATAATTAAGGAAGCGGAAAGTTAAAAGAAATAGAAAGAATCATTGCGGTTCAACGTACATACAGAATGGCGCGAGTAAATTCATGTTGCAATATTAAATAATTAATAAATAGTAACAATAATATTAGGCCCAAAGTAATAATGAAGAGACTGAGCTGAAAGTTGATGAGTTAGATATCCCAGATCTCCTACCGAGTGAAACGTTATTTTAACTCAGACGGATAACTCACCCAGGCATAACGTTCTCATTGCGTAGACAAAAATCTCTCCTAACGAGCGGTACATTTGCCACCCACGTTCAAACAGTACGTAAGCGTACGTCTGTCAGCACATATGGCCATTAAAAAGTAAAAAAAAAAACATATTTTTTCTGCAAGCGTACAATTATAATAATTTTAAAGCTAAAAAGTTAGGTGTTAAAAACTCACACGACATTTTCTTACCAATGTAGCTAATGAACAACATAACCTAATTTATTTATGTCCATAACGAGCAGGTGGAGTGTTAAATTAATTGGACTCGATCTGTTGGTTCCAGGGCTACAAAAATAGTTCTGTTTCTTATCATATAGTTAGCCAATTATATGACTCAACTATTTAAGAACAGAAGAGGTAGTAAAAGAGGTGTAAAAGACACAATCAGAGTTATCTCTTCTGAGAGTCATATTTTTTACTGTACAGCTAGACCCTGTGGTAAATGAAGTGAAGGTGTCATTATCAGGGTGGAAAGTGGGTGCTTTTCGAAAGGCCTGGCATGCTGATAAGCATACTATTTCAACTCGGTGAGTAAGACAATAGTAAACCAACTCACTCCTCGTTTTTACTTAGTAAAACCTGTAGAGGTTAAAACCAGCCTTTCGGTTAACCAAATTTTAATCATGAGTCAATGACGAAAAATGAAAATCAATTACTTCAGTAGAACTAGAAATCCGGAAAATCAGTAATTGCCTCTAAACTCGGCTCTGTAAAAAGAAAAATGCTTAAAATAAAAGTTCTCGGGTTTTTTAATTTCCTATAACTTAGATTATAATATACAATTTTGTTGTAAAATAGATACTAAGGCCGAAATCTTGAAATATAAATTTTTTACCTATTTTGAAGAAAAAAAACAAAATCACTAATTGTCGCTAAGTAAAGGTTGTGCAAAAAAGTATTGCAATAAAAATTGTAGGTTTTTAAATGTTCTACAACTTTTATTTTATACACTTTTCTTAAGAATTCATGTTTAACATGAATTTTTGTTTAGCATGAATGAGCCACAATCATAAAAATCATTGTTTTCTACGAGAGCACAGCCTTTCTAAGAGTTTCAGCAGACTTGGCGCTTACTCTACCTCGTAGAGCATAAAACAATGTCGTAAATGAGGCCTTTTTTGAGGAAAACGCAAAAAAGTTAAAAATCGCACGAACAAACTACTACTTTTGGTTGACCAATTTTGATGAAAATGTTCGTGTCGTGTCCCGTAATGGTACCTAACTTAAAGTACAAGGTTCAACTTCGTAAGGTATTCCGTTCTTGAAATATTTTGGTCACACACGCGCGTGTGTGACCAACACCTATCTTGTAGGCACAGACACAGACACACACACACACACACACACACACACACACAGATCAATCGCTAAAAACATGTTTTTTGGGTTCAGAGGGTCTGAAAACGTGTAGATCTGGTGAAAACTCGACATGAAAACAATACTTTCCTTCCTATATATTCATATAGACAAGAGAAAGTAAATATACCATATAAAAATAACACGTTAAAAGACAAATACGCATATAAAAGTACAAGATTGTTAGCATTCTTTTTCGTAGTAAAGAAATAAAATGAAAAAATACGGTTTAGAAACGGCTACAAGCAACGACACTTTACTCCTTGACAAGACATCGGAAAACCATCTCAGTTGATACATTACCAGAAAATACATCAAGCAGTGATCAAATTCTACCAGAGCTCTCTACACATCCTCTTAAATCGCATTCGCCCTGTTTACAAATCATGTCATTTTTTTGGCTTTTCAATCTATTTTCGGAACATCTCTTTCGTTTTCAAATGACCGTATTCTCATTAAAATTTTCCACTCTTCAAATGACACCTTCACTTCATTCACCACAGGTTCTGACTGTATAATGAAATTCATTACTTTTAGAGGATATAACTCTGATTAGAGTCTTTTACACCTCTACCTCTTCTGTTCTTAAATGATTCAGTCATTTAATTGGGTGACCATGTAATAAGAAACAGAACTATTTATTTTAGTCCTGCAACGAACAGATCGAGTGTAAATTATTTGACACTCCACCTGTGTCTGTTATGGGCAGACTTTCCTTCCTATATATTAATATAGGGAAAGAGAAAGTAAAAACACTATATTGCGACAAGGATCACACGTTGTACCATGATCACAAATAGAATATTTTGATGTGCAGCCCTCATTTTGTTAGGTGGTATAGCACCAAATGTATTAACATAGCTTTAAAGTAGAACAATAATTTACACAGTATTTGTGTAAGTGTTATCTTATATTCCCCGGAAATTTATTGATCACCAAATTAACTTAATGTACAGCGGTTGGCTTTGTAATCGATAGAACTGGTAGGCCTACGTGTAATTTACCACAGAACAGAGCGATTCATGAACTACTTGATTACACACCGACAACTAATTCCAATTTAATGCAGACGCAGCCATGACTTACGATTAAATATGTCTTCCTACCAAATTGATGTCTCAATTACGTTCCGAGAGTATTGGATACTGAAATTAGCTACTTCAATTTCGAAATTAGTTAAATAACTGAAAAACCACAATAAAATCTGATCGATATAAACGGTTAATTTAAACCGTAAAGTTCAGAAAGCTTTAATCTACACAAACATTCAAACTACAGACATATACACAAAATAAAACTATAATTCGCCTCTCATCATGCGGTCCTGGGTTCGAATCCCACTCAGGCATGGCATATTTTCATACGTTACAAAAAATCATTTCATCCTACATCACATAAAGTTCCACCCCAACGTCGTCGCTAACGACCGTTGCAGTTGATGCGACGTTAAATAAATGAATTTAAAAAAAACTATAATTCAATGTGTTAGTTTTATCCGTACTATTTACTGCCAAACCCTACCTTTAGCGACACTATTCTCGGTAAAAAAATCGCATTAAAATTGGTCAATTCCATGTTAAGTCATTCCACATATCTTATCACATGAACCTATAAGAAAACCTTCGACTTGGTTTAATATAGAATACGTTTTTTATTAATAATAACAGTATTTAAAAAAGAATGGTATGAAACACTAACACAACTTTCTCTTGCCAGTGTGAATAATGAACAGCAAGAGACAGTAAAAAATTAGTGTGTAACACTCAACACAACTTTATCTTGCCAATGCAAATAATTAACAATATAACCTTAAATTAGTAATGAAACATTAGAAATCAACAAAAAAAACTAACCTCAATAAACATGACCCACCGGGGTTGGTCTAGAGGTAAAGTCGTCGCCATGAGTCAGCTGTTTAACAAGTGATTTTCGGAGACGAAGGTTCCTGGTTCAAATCCTAGTAAAGGTAGTTACTTTTATACGGATTTGAGAATGCTAGGCAGTGGTTACCGGTGTACTTTGATGGTTGGGGTTCAATTAACGATACTCTCTCAGGAATGGTCGGCCTGGGTCTGTACAAGACTGCACCTCATCTACGCACATCATCCTCATCTCATTGAGTATGGGGTTGCTTATGGTTCTGAATTGAAGAGATTGCAACGTACACATATTAGGAATACAAATAAATAAAATAAACAACTTAATTTTAATCGCCGGCCGCATTGGCGTAGTTGGTAACGTGCTCGCCTCTCATCATGCGGTCTTGGGTTCAAATCCTATTCAGGCACGGCATATTTTCATACGTTACAAAAAATCATTTCATCCTTTACAGTCTGCATTAGCAGTAATTGCAGAACGTTAAACAAAAAAAAAAAAAATTAATTTTAATCATGAGTGAAAGACGCAAAATGAAAATCAACCTAAATTTGGCTTAAAAATACGGAAAATCACTCTTTCATGCTAAACTAGGCTCTGTAGAGAACAATGCTTTAAATAAAAGTTGTAGACCTTTCAATTTCTTATATTTTTGATTATGTACACTTTATCCGTAAATTCATAGTAAGGCTGAAATCAATCTGACAGAAAATTGCAAATTATTACCGCTAAACTAAGCGTTATACAAAAAAATGTTTGATATAAAAGTAGTAGGATTTTAAATTCTCTACAACTTTTATTATATACATTTTTGCGCTAAAATGTATATAAAGGCCGCAATCTGAAAAAAAAAATTTTTACGAGAAAACAGCCTCTCCAAGAATTTCAGCAGACATGGCGCCTACCCTATCTTGTAGAGCATAAAACGTTTAGTACATAAGGTGATTAAAAAAAAAATCGTAGGAGCCGTTTTTGAGGAAATCGCAAAAAAGTGAAAAATGATCAAATAAACAAATGAACTTCTGGTTGACCGATTTTGATGAAAATGCTTGTGTCGGGTCCAGTAGTATCTAACATCTAACTTGAGTTTCAAGTTCGTATGATGTTCGTTTTTTTTTAGAAATTCCGTTCACACGCACACACAGATCAATCGTTAAAAACATGTTTTTTGGATTCAGGGGGTCTGAAAACGAGTAGACTATATCCGGTGAAACTTAATTTCGAAAAATGTACATGAAAACAATACTTTTCTTCCTACATATTCATATAGGCAAAAGAAAGTAAAAATCTACAACATTTATTAGGAGCATTTTTCTCTACAGAGCCTAGTTTAGCGTTCATTAGCGATTTCCAGTTTGTCTTACAGAGATTGATTTTCATTTTGCGACATTCACTCATGATTAAAATTAGGTTATGTTTCTAATTTTACATTGGCGACAGAAAGTAGTTTGAGTGTTTCACACTAGATTTTTTCTGTTTAACCCCTTAACAACAAAAATAACTTATACTAAATTTCCGCATTGTAGGTGGTCGAGAATTAAGAGAGTCAGTGAATGAATATGTGAGAATTTTTTCATATTATAAACAGATTTAACCTGGTTGGTTATTTCTATTTGAATTCTAATGTTATCTTTGTTCTCTGGTGTCTTTATCAAAACCCGTAAATGAAATAAAGACCTTAAATATTGCTAAGATGGTAAAAATACCGATTTGAATAGGTACCGAATTAACAACTTAAAGATCTATTTAATTTCAATTTGTTTATTACATAAATTAACTGTTACCTTCTTCCGATTGGGCAATTTTTTCTTCTTTAAATTTTGATTCAGATCGACGCAAAGACATTGTCACTGCTCTCGCTACCTCAATTTTTCCATAACTTTTTTCACAATTGTCACCTGCCACAAACGAATTTTATGATTGGAATATATTGTTAAACTACTAACAAAGAAAAAAATAAATGAAATAATAATAAAAATTATAAGTGCGCTGCCATTCGTAGACGTAATAGAGATATCTCCCGCTAGAGGGAGCTAGTAGTGACGTTCAACAAACAACTGCCCAGACGGCGTCATAGTGTTGTGTTTCTCTTAGTGTTGTCGTGTTTCCGTCTGCGAAGTCGTAATGGGGAATTTAAAAGTACAAAGAGTTTGTTTGAAGTTTTGTTTCCTGTTTGAAAACTCGAAAACGGACGCTTACAAAATGCTTTAACAGGCTTTCAAGGTGTTATGAGCCGCATCCAAGTTTTCGAGTGGTAAGGGCACTTGAAACGTGGTGAGATGAATGTTGAAGGCCATGTTCTTTCTGGATGCCCTTCGACATCTCGAAATGATGAAAACTTAAAAAATTAATGAGGGTCGTCGGTTCACGATCGACGAAATTTCTGATAAGACAGGGATGAGTTGGGGCTCGTGCCAGCGGATTTTAACAGAGGATTTGCAAATGAGACGTGTTGTCGCTAAATTTGTTCCTCGCCTTCCCAAATAGGATTAACAAAACATTAGATTAAATTTGAGTCAGGGCTTGAAAAACGAGATTGAAAGTGATCCAAAGATTTTGACCAAAGTCATTACAGGTGATGAGAGTTTGTGTTACGGGTATGACCCAAGAAACCAAGCAACTGGATGAATGACTTGATGCTTAATGAAGTCGTAGGCTGAACATGATAACAGTAAGAGAAAAACAGTACTACTATTAAATTTTTTTGTATAACTCTAAGTTCAGCGGTAATTACCGATTTTCTGTTTTTTTCTCACGAAAACGTGTGAAAAATCGAGTTTAAGATTTCAGCCTTAGTATACATTTTACGACAAAAATGTATATACATAATAAAATTTATAGGAAATTAAAAGATCGACAACTTTTATTTAAAGCAGTTTTCTTTACAGAGCTTAGTTTAGCGTGAAAGAGTGATTTCCGTATTTTTAAGCAAAACTAAAATTGATTTTCATTTTGCGTCTTTAACTAATGATTAAAATAAGATTATGTTTTTTTGAAGTTAATTTTTTTTGTTTATTTCTAATGTTTTATTACTAATGTTAGGTTATGTTATTAATTATGTGCATTGGCAAGACAAAGTCTTGTGAGTGTTTCACACCAGATTTTTTTTTTAAGATCCACTTTGATTGGTTGATTATTAGAAAGCGTACAACGTAAATCATTAGCAACATCAAGTTTGCCCCGATTCTTTAACTTCATTGCAACAAAAATGCTGGAAATATTTTTCCACACAAATAGGTGTTTGAAAAATTTAAATACAATCGCGAAGCTTGCTGTGATGTACTGAGGTATACACTTTGTAATAGATAACTTTAACTTGACTCGTGAATCGCAATAGCTCTTGACGTGCGGACGGCAAAGCTACCTCGAGGTCCTGCGCCTCCATGACTTGTCTTCAAGCCTACTTTGGGAAGGGGCGTCCCCCCCAGTTTGAGAACTATTGCTCTTGAGGTTGAAACCAGCCTTTCGGCTTTAGAGGTTGAAATGGCCTTTCAGCCATTAGCTAATATTGATGGTTATAGAGAGAATCGGCGTATTTAATCCACCACAAGAATAAATTATTCAGATTTTACTCAAAATCTTTGTTTTATCAGCCAATAATTTACTTGTTTTACAATAATTTAACCCACTGGGTTGGTCTAGAGGTAAAGTCGTCGCCAAAATCAGCTGTTTAACAGCTGATTTTGGCGACGACTTCACCTTGACGACCGAAAATCAGCTGTTTAACAGCTGATTTTCGGAAACGAAGGTTCCTGGTTCAAATCCTAGTAAAGGTAGTTACTTTTATACGGATTTTAACACTAGACAGTGGTTACCGGTGTACTTTGATGGTTGGGGTTTAATTAACCATACTCTTAAAAGTAATAATGGTATTCCCATAATAAACTCTTTAAAGTAATAAAGGTATGCCCATAATAGACAGGTGGAGTGTAAAATTATTTACACTCAATCTGTTTGTTGCAGAGCTAAAATAAATAGTTCTGTTTCTAATCACATGGTCAGCCAATTAAATGACTGAATCATTTATAAACAGAAGAGGTAGAGGTGTAAAAGACACTAATCAGAGTTATCTCCTCTGAAAGTATGGATTTCATTATACAGCCAGACCCTGTGGTGAATGAAGTGAAGGTGTCATTTGCAGAGTGGAAAATATGTGTTTTTCAGAGGACCCGGCATGCTGATAAGCATACTTTTCTATTCAGTGAGGAAGGCATGGTAAACCACCTCACTCCTCATTTTACTTAGTAAAACCTCTACAGGTTCAAACCAGCTTTTCGGCTGATGACCAAAATAACACAATAATTTAACCCACCGGGTTGGTCTAGAGGTAAAATCGTCGCCAAAATCAGCTGTTTAACAACTGATTTTGGGCGACGAAGGTTCCTGGTTCAAATCCTAGTAAAGGTAGTAACTTTTTTACGGATTTGAATACTAGACAGTGATTGCCGGTGTACTTTGATGGTTGGGGTTCAATTAACCATACTTTCTCAGGAATGGTCGGCCTTGGTCTGTACAAGAATACACCTCATTTACACGTCATACACATCATCCTCATCTCATTAGGTCATGGGGTTGCTTATTGTTCTCAATTGAACAGATTGCAACGTACACACTAGGGATTACAAAAAAAAAATCCTTGTAAAGGTAGTTAATTTTATACGGATTTGAACACTAGACAGTGGTTACCGGTGTACTTTGATGGTTGAGGTTTAATTAACCATACTCTCTCAGGAATGGTCGGCCTGGGTCTGTACAAGACTACACCTCATTTACACGTCACACATATCAGAGTGCGTTCATTAGTCATGGGGCTGCTTATTGTTCTGAATTGAACAGATTGCAACGTACACAAATTAGGAATAAAATAATAATAATAATAATAATAATAATTTACTAACTACACCATCGATAACATAAAAAACAAAACAAATAAAAACAAGTTTCTTTTGTAAAATAAGATAATAAGACATTTAATAAACATAATTATGTAATTAAGACAAAAACTATTTAATAATAACAATTATTACTTTTAAGAAACGAAAGATATTCATCTTTTGGGAGTAAAAAGAAAGTGAAAATAAAATATTCGTGTAACAGTAATGTTTTCATTAATGAAAACACCGGAACGTCTTCTCCACCCCGTTTCCAAGTTAACTGCAATAATTACCGTAAACTTGAAGCCAATTTATATTCGCCAGTCGTCGTTTAAAAATAACCGCTGTAGTGTTTACATTGACCTTGTAAAAACAGGTGCACTGTGAAATATTCTGATAAAATTATATTATTAAATAAATTAAATGAATATTAATTTACGGAGTAGACATTCAAGTTACTTTCATTAGAAAGTTCCTTAACTAAACAAATTAATAGTTTAATCTGATATTCATAAATTAACACATAAATTGACTAAATTATAATCAATTATAAGTAATTAATATTGAATTTGGATAAATATTAAAATAAACTATATTCCATGATATTTCAAGTTATTAATTTATTAATAAGTTAAAACGGAAATCAACAAAATATATAAACACTCAAGGAACGGTACTTGATAACTTTCAGAACATTTCATTACCACGATTTAATTCACGTTAGACATGCTTAACTGCGAAACCAAAATTCAAACTTTAAAACAAACATTATTATTTTCTTTGCAGAATTTACAATCGTATAAATTGCTAAGGTCGTTAGCAATACAAATTTGAATTTTGAGATCTTCAGAGACCATTTACAGAGTAATAACTTCTAGATCCTAGCCGGGAATCGATTCTAAGATCTTAGAAGTCAGTAGAAAATAATGTAGGCTACAGTTCAGCCCTACTGGTAACATCCTACTACTGCACCACAAAAGCGGTTAACATAAACATTTTTATCATCATAGTTTTAATAATATTACTTACACTTCAACCCACTAAAAGCTTTTCTTTAATTTTTTATTATCAGGAATTGCATATAGTTGAAAACCACTGAATTTTATCCCTGGAGTTGCTACATTTTTACTTGAAGTACACGAGAACTTGAACGGACATTCGTAGAGGAGTTTTTTCATGTGTGGTTCTCAATTGTTATTTCTTGTACTGTGTTATTAAATAAAAAACAAAACACCTATCCTAGGACATGGCTTTTAGCCATAGTTGGGTAGGTCAAATTTCTCCACCTAATACATTGGGAATTGTTGCAAATGTATTACACCTTTTTGAAAAAATGTCTATGGAAAAAATTGTAAAAAAATGGAAATAAAGTTTTATTATTATTATTATTATTATTGATCACACAAAGTTGCTTTCCCAACCGATATTATTTAACAATATTTTCCTTTTAGTTTACTTCAAATCGTCTTAACTGCTTGGATTCTAACGAGTAATAATTTCAGACCCTAGCTGGGAATCTTAAAATCCGGCATCCCTTCAGCTTAGCAGTTTGCAGGAGAGTCTAGCGCGCTAATAACTGGACAACAGAAACGACCATTCTCACAATGAATAACAATATTCCAACTGATGACTTAATCTCCTCCGCTAAAAATAATCAACTTATTTTGATAGTAAATAGAAAATTTGTAAACTGCTGCTAAAGAAAAACTGCTGTAAAATGTTTCTTTAATTTTCGTTAATTTAACAAAACATTCAACACTGAACTTAACATTTTTAATTATATGAAAAGACGTTGAAGAGTATTATTTAAGACACGACTTAAAATTAAAGGCTACAAAGTTCTCTTTAACTTGTCTTTACATTCGTTTTTATATTTAAGTTATTTTATCATTCTTGTGCAAATTTTCATATTAATTCAAGAGGTAATGTCTGACGTTTAAAATACATTCGCACGGCCATGAGCACGACCGTATAAATTAAATTACTACGACCCTCCTTTGCCGACTTATAATTATAGATTAAGTTGTGTAAAAAAAGCCTAAATAAATGAAAGTTGTTACTTGGCTTTGTCTTCAAATATTTTACCAGAATTACACAGGAAGAAAATAATTTTTATAAAGTACTTGAAGGTAACATAATATTTGTTTTCAAAACTTAATTCACTGCTCAAGTTACTTCAGATATTATTATCGACAAAAATAGCTTTTCTGTCTACAGATAGATTTTGTTTATTATTATGTTTAAAGTAATAATTGTCAGCATGAGAGAGTATGCAAAAAACACTGGATTAATAAAAATACGGAAAATCACTCTTTCACGCTAAACTAGGCTCTGTAGAGAAAATGCTCCAAATAAATGTATACTTTTGTCGTAAAATGCATACTGAAGATGAAAACTTAAAAAATTGATCTTTTTTACAAATTTCGTGAAAAAACCAGAAAATTTCTAATTACCGCTAAACTAAGCGTTATACAAAAAAAAAGTTTAAAATAAAAATTGTAGGATTTTTTATTCTCTACAATTTGTATTACATACATTTTTGCGCTAAAAATCCATATCAAAGCCACAATTTAAAAAAAATTTTTACGAGAAAACAGCCTTTCCAAGAATTTCACAAGACATGGCGCCTACCCTAACTTATAGAGCAAAACAATTTAGTTAACTTTTTTTTGTTACTCCTATTGTGTGTACGTTGCAATCTGTTCAATTCAGAAAAATAAGCAACCCCATGACCCAATGAAATGAGGATGATGTGTATGACGTGTAAATGAGGTGTAGTCTTGTAAAGACCCAGGCCGACCATTCCTGAGAGAGTATGGTTAATTTAACCCCAACCATCAAAGTACACCGGTAACCAATGTCTAGTATTCAAATCCGTATAAAAGTAACTACCTTTACTAGGATTTGAACCAGGAACCTTCGTCTCCGAAAATCAGCTGTTGAACAGCTGACTCGCGGCGACGACTTTACCTCTACACCAACCCGGTGGGTTACAATTTAGTAAACCAGGCGATTTTTAAAAAAATCATAGGAGCCATTTTAGAGAAAATTGCAAAAAATGAAAAATGACACGAATAAACTACTACTTCCGGTCGACCGATTTTGTTGAAAATGTTCGCGCCGAGTCCGGTAGTAGTATCTAACCTTCAAATTTCAACTTCATACGAGGTTCTGTTCTTCAGATATATTTAGCTTCAGGGAGTCAATCTCGGTATAGAAAATTTTGTCCTATAGCAATACTTTCTCACTTTTTTGTTGTTTAGGTCATCAACCGAAATGTTGGTTTGAACCTCTAGAGCCTTAATTTACTTAATAAAAGTAGGAATAAAGTGGTTTACCATTGCCTTTCTCACCGAGTGGAAAATTATGCTTATTAACTTGTCAGGCCCTCTGAAATACATCTACTGTCCACCCTGCAAAGACACCTGCACTTCATTCACCACAGGGTCTGGCTGTATAATGAAATTCATAACTCTCAGAGGAGATAACTGTGACTAGTGTCTTTTACACCTCTACCTCTTCTGTTCTTAAATGCCTCAGTCATTTAATTGACCATGTGGTAAGAAACAGAACTATTTTTCCTAGCCCTAGAACTAGCAGTTCGAGTGTAAATAATTTAACAATCCGCCTTACTGTTATGGGCATTTTCTCACATTATTAAAAGTAAAAAAGAGAGGGAAATAGTGAATAAATGAAAAAAAAATCTGCGAGGAAAGTTTTCACGTTAAATATTTCAATCGGAAGTTGGAAAAGCTTTTTAAATCAAAAATCAATATTTAAATTCTACAAGGTATATCGTTATGTAACATATTAAAAATGCAATATTTTAAGCCCAATAAATTTTGCTTAACAAAAGGTTTTCATGAAAAGCTTCCTATATTGTTTTACTGACATATTTTACATTATATATTTACTGTGCTTTGCCTGAATCTTTTACAAGGTAATGAATCAAGTTATAAATAAATGATGGAAGTTAATTACCTAAGAAGGAAGTAATTATGCACAGAATTTCCTTTATACATTTTAAAATATAATTTTTATATCAATGGGGTTTTCCACTCTCTTTGCATTTATAGCAACAACGACTTTAATTAAAATATTATTAATGCGTAATGAACAGATGACATTTGCAAATCGTACTAACTTTCCCACTAATTTTCTAACACAGTAAGTTGCAAAATATTTTGCAAATTTTATTACTGATTTTGCGTGTTACTAGGTACTGCTCCCACAATTTATTATTGCAAATTTTAGATGGTTGCATTAAATAAACTAGTTTATTGTTTTTTCCGGTTTCACTCCAAACACCCCGAATCCGGGTTCGATTACCATTCTGGCCTGTTTTCACAATTAATTTTCATTTATTACCTTTCACTATTCGCCCATAACAAGCAGGTGGAGTGTGAAATTATTTGCAATTTATCTGCTAGTTCCAGGGCTAAATATATAGTTCTGTTTCTTATCACATGGTCATCAATTACACGAATGAAGCATTTAAGAACAAAAGAGGTAGAGGTGTAAAAGATACAAGTCAGAGTTATCTCCTCTCAAAGTAATGAATTTCACTTTACGGCCAGACTCTGTGGTGAATGAAGTGAAGGTAACATTTGCAGGATGGAAAGTAGATGCTTTTAAGAAGGCCCGACATGCTGATAAGCATACTTTTCCATTCAGTGAGTAAAGCATTAGTAAACCACCTAACTCCTCGTTTTATTTATTAAAGCTTCTAAAGGCTAAAAGTAGCCTTTCGGCTGATGACCTAAACAATAACATTAAAATTAAGTCATTAGCTTAAACTGATGGTTACAGAGAGTATCGGCGTATGTAATCCACAAGGTCTCGGATTCGATTCCCGGCTAGGGTCTGGAAATTTTAACACGTTAAAACCCACCGCTACGGTAGGCTACAACAACCCACAGTAGTCGCTAAAAACCAAGCGCACTAGAAAAAATATTTGAAATAAAAAAGTTGTTGGGTTAATTTTCTACGACTTAGAAAATGTTTGATGACATTTTTTGAAATCATTTTCATGACCAATAAATTTTTGTTTAGGTCATCAGCCGAAAGGTTGGTTTGAACCTGTAGAGG
The DNA here is from genome assembly GCA_035578175.1 of Catonia carolina. Classification (NCBI taxonomy): domain Eukaryota; kingdom Metazoa; phylum Arthropoda; class Insecta; order Hemiptera; family Achilidae; genus Catonia; species Catonia carolina. The sequence continues at coordinate 42,654,500 of JAQMRL010000006.1, read as the reverse complement.
ATTTACTAAGTATAACGAGGAGTGAGGTGGTTTACGATTGCCTTCCTCACTAAATGGAAAAGTACGCTTATCAAGATGCTGGGCCCTCTGAAAAGCACATATTTTCCACTCTGCATATGACACCTTCACTTCATTCACCACAGGGTCTGGCTGTATAATTAAATTCATTACTTTCAGAGGAGACAACTTTGATTAGTGTCTTTTACACTTCTACCTCTTCTGTTTTTAAATGATTCAGTCATTTAATTGGCTGACCATATGATAAGAAACAAAACTATTTTTTTATTTTAGCCCTGCAATAAACGAATAAATTAAGAGAACTAAAAATAACTTAGGCCGCCTCTGTAGCGTACTGGTAGCGCTCAAGCCTTCAACGCAGAGGTCCCGGGTTCGATTCCCGGCTAAAGTCTGGAAATGATTACGAGCCAAAACTCACCGTTTCAATTCCCTAACCAACCGTAGCTGCTAATGACCCAACTGTTGATGTGACTTAAAATATATAAACAAAAAAAAAAACAAAACTGCAGGTAAATTTGGGTAAACCACGTCTATAATCTGTGGTAATAGATAAACTAATTAAATTCGAAACGATGTAAAATTAAATTTACACCTCATTTAGTTAGAATAATCAATAATCATGTTCACATGTTTACTGCAGAACGATCACTGAACAATTTACAAAATTCTCAATTCCAATAATGATACCGGTATTGCATTTTGTTGCCTAGCAACGTCAGGAACCTAACACACATAACATTATTAACATCATCATCATACAGGATTTTGTCCTCGTTCCCGTTGTTTTACAAACCATTTCAGCCCAAAGGTTATAGAGGAAGAAAAACACACAATATTGCGTTACAAACTGATCATTAACATAGCGTTATAGAAAACATTTCCTCTTTCCTGTGCCTGTGAAATAACAGATAACTCATTGGTTGTCACCTACACAATACAATGAACGTAACTATAACATTTCAACTAGACTGTGACCTCCCGTTGAAGTGTGGGTATATTAATAATAATAAAAAAAAAACAGATTATACATAAAGCTAATTATGTGGTACACAATTTTATAACAAATTGTGACTGTATTAATTATAAATAATCATCAATAAATTAAATAACTTTGTTGGAATAGGATTAAGAGTATTTGTATAAAAAATTTATGATTATAATTATGGAAGAATTAAAAATTTTAGCGGTGATAGCTAAAGATTTTTCTATGTACTACCAGTATCTACTCATTTGCAATTCCATATAATATTTACTATACAATTTTTCAAAGTTGATGAGCTCTGAAAGTGCAAACTGCCTCCTACCCACTTCAGAGCTAGTCAATGACTTGCCAGCAACGTTGCCAATACTTGCTCTCGTTATGTATTTTGTCAGATTTTTTTTGGTCTTTTGGTAACAGTTATAACCTATGAACATACAACCAGCTGATTATAAAGTATTACATGTTAACGCGCACTATAATTGACATGTTCAGTACGAGATGCATGACACGATTGAACTACTGTGGCTCTTATACGCATGCGCGCGTAATGTTTGTCAGAGTGATACATTCGAACAATCTGACAACGCTGGCAAACGTTCTCATTGGTCAAAACGCGTGGAACAGCAGAGTTCATCAACGGTGAAAAGCATTATAGATATTGTCGCCGACTGCCCCACCAATATTATCGCCACCTATAGACGGTCCCAGGAGCTGCCGCGGCGAGCGCTTCCGACGCGCAGCAAGCAGTGCCTCCCCACCAACATGAAGTGGACTCGCCGGGGGGGGGGGATTTAAACAGCTGTTCCACGAGCGTCATTCACTGTCCAGCTCTCGAACTGAAAGGAATAAGAAGACTGAAAGGAACTGACGCAAGATGTACAGCCCAGCCAAGCCGGAACACAGCCATCCCTAAACGACGCTACCGGTGGCGGACGCCTCATTCCCGCCCCGGTCAGCCGACGGAAGCCCGTGCGTGTCGGCAGACAACACGGTGAAGACGGAGGTCAGCGCAGGCCCGGAGGGAACCGCTTCGGCCGACGGCCTAAGCCGACCCGACACTGCGGGGCTCTGGGGGCCCCCACTGCTACACTGCAGTGGGGACCCAACTGCCGCTGAGGGAAGGCTAGGCTTAAACCCGGTAGCCGAGAGCTGTCACTCTTCGGACATCGCACTGCTCTCGCCGTGTCCGGGCGCCTACAACGGCCCTTTTCAGGGCCACCAACCGAATAAACGGCCCTTATCAGGGCCACCTATTTTGCAAGCTATGTTTGGCCACGTGTCGTCGACAATATCTTTCATATGCAAACATTGGAAAATAGGCGTCGATTAGCTTCACTAATACATTTAAAACGATTATTTTGGTGAAATAAATGATCCTCAAACGCTTGGAAAAATCCCTTTTTGCGTCCCAAGTTTTATAACCGTTCAAAAAGTATGTTTTATCACAAATCTTCCTCCACTAGTTCGCCAGTTAACTGCATGGTAATTAATTATAATGTCATGGACAGAATTGCAACAATAGATCCGTTTTGTCAAAGCCGAGCATTGTATAGGTCAGCCGTTCTTAAGTACTTCAAGACGTTGTAAGTTCTCAATTGATTCCACATTATGTGTATTATTTCTTATTTTTGGGACCTCTATCATGATTAGTTAATTAGTAAATAATTTGTAAAATGTTTGTGCATACGGTTTTATGTATGTTTTCTACTTTTTAAACTAAACTTTAGTTTAGTTAAGTATAATTCTGTTTGCATTATTGACTATTTTTGGTTGTCTTCTTCTTTTCTTTCTCTTTCCTTTTGTATACTTTGTTTTACTCTAGCAATAATGAAATATTATTTCTGTAATTGGGGCGTAGTTGGCCTTTTGTAAGCAATTAAAATAAATAAATATTTTATAATTAATTAAGGAAAGTTTTTTGAGCCGGAAAGGTAATTTTAATTCTTTAAATGTTTTAAAACATAGCCGGGAATTAAACCCACAACCTTTCTTTTAGTAGGGCCTACTGTAGAATGCTAACACGAAGGCGGTTACAAATAATAAATTTAAGGAAAATATCTTATGAATAACTCTGTGTGTGTGTGTGTGTGTGTGTGTTTTATGAATGTGGGACAATATACTCAGCTCGTCGACCACTTTTCATTAACGCTGAATGTTTTAAATTAGCTGATTAAACTTACAAATAAACAAATAAATCATTACCTACTCTAGAAGTCGTTTACTTTTCATGTGATTCTATTCGGGCTAAAACTTTACAGATTTCTTTCACTGGAAACTGCATTCATGTGTACAAGTTATATGTTAGCACAAATCGATAGCGCTATTACTGTTGTCAGTTTAAAATCGTGCTGTGTGTGAATTCAATAGCTACTGGGTGCTAATGGCATTCTACTTTTTATGGTTTTCCGAGAAAAGTACCAAGTATTCCCGTACGGTACTCTGCTTAAAAGCTTACAGCCTAGTAAAGAAACCAGTAAAAGGAAAATCGTATAGGTTTGTCTTTTATCATCATCCTAGAATTAATTATGGGGAAGTTATACAATAGTAAAAAATGTATAATTTTGTTATTTATAAAAATAGTATCTGCCCATAACAGACAGGTGGAGTGTCAAATTTTTTACACTCAATCTGTTCGTTGCAGGGCTAAAATAAATAGTTCTGTTTCTTAACACATGGCCAGCCAATTAAATGACTGAATCATTTAAGAACAGAAGAGGTAGAGGTGTAAAAGACACTAGTCAGAGTTATCTCCTCTGAAAGTAATGAATTTCACTATACAGCCAGACCCTGTGGTGAATGAAGTGAAGGTGTCATTTGCAGAGTGAAAAATATGCGCTTTTCAGAGGGCCCGGCATGCTGATAAGTGTACATTTCCACTCAGTGAGGAAGGCAATGGTAAACCACCACACTCCTCGTTTTACTTAGTAAAACCTCTACAGGTTCAAACCAGCCTTTCGGCTGATGACCTAAACAACAGATTGAAAATACAATAAAATCTTCCTAAATTAATATTATTAGTTTAAAATTTCACCCCAATATTTTCGTAACAAGTTTTAGTAGAGTAGAGGCTGGATTTATAGGTTTTGTAAAATTCACGATTTAACGAACGTAAAATCTGCGAAAATGTTTTTCTACGCTAGACACATTATTCTGAGAAACCTATTTGTTTCTTTTTTAATTGAAGTTTTATGGAATGTTTAAACTAACGGTTTAAAAAATTATTACAGTGTACTTATTGTACGGTATACACAGCAATAACAAGCAAGTTATGGTAGGTTACTCAATTATGTCGCATCGTTATTTATAATTACGAATACCAAACATTCTGTACCATTTACAAAAACTAAGATAATTAAATTATAGAACTGCCATTTTGGAATTTCAGTGATTCTGATGTCACCAACTCCGCCAACAGTCCGAATTAACGAGGTCTAACTATTTAAAATAAACAAACAAAAAATCAGTGAATATAAAAAATGTTAAACGTATAAAAGATATATTAACCCATTATAGGTTTGTGGTAGGTATACTTACCACTGGCAATAAGGTCGATTTTTTTAACAATAAGCTATGCAGTTGAACCCTATTGGCATTTTATGGTTTTATACTCTGGTAAGGAGGCTATCCACATATTGAAATTAGCGCGCAGCGACCATTTGCTTTGTGAGTTAAACGAATGTGGTAAGGATTCATACCAGCTACCATGTTGTTTTGTTGTTACTTTTGTACAGTGCTTAGAAAATTCCAGTTTTTTACGGGAAAGCAAGAATTCATGCTAACATAAATTTAAGATAAGTTATTCGCCGCATTTTTCTGTTATATAGGGCTACAAGTTGTTTTAATAAGCATTCTTACCACTAAATATTATGTGATAAACATTCCTTGGTAAGTATAGGCTACATACCAGAGCTTGACATAAAAAAAAGAAATATCTTACTGTTTTGGCACTGGAAATACAATATTCAAGTCCCTATAAAACAAAATTTAACATTTTACAACTTGTATATTTCTCCCCGTAGTACTGCCCTATAAAGGGTTAAAGCTACAACGGTTTGGTCTGCTGGTAAAGTTGTATCCGCGTGTCAGTTGTTTAACAGCTGAATTTCGAAGACGAAGGTTCCATGATTCAAATTTTAGTAGAGATACGCGAACTTTTATAAAGATTTTAATACTAGACAGTGGTTACCGATGTATTTTGACAGTTGGGGTTCAATTAAGTCTTAGGAACGGTCGGGTTAAGTCTGTACAAGACTACATCTTATTTACACGTCATACATACCATCCTCATCACACTCTGTCATCTTCTTCTTCAGGTGCCTTCTCCATTACGAAGGTTGGCTTTCATCATGGTCAGTCGTACCTTGTCCACTGCTGCTTTGAAAAGGTCATGCGACGGGCAGTTAAACGCTTCTCTCAGGTTTCTTAACCAGGATATTCGTCTGCGACCCACCGAGCGTTTACCAACGAGTTTCCCTTGAATTATGAGATAAAGAATCTCGTACTTAGGCCCCCTCATGATGTGTCCAAGGTATGTCAGTTTTCTGATCTTTATGCTCTGCAGGATTTCCAGCTCTTTCCCCATTCTTCTGAGGACCTCCATATTTGTGACCCTGTCCGTCCACGGTATTCGAAGCATTCTCCGGTAGGTCCACATTTCAAACGCTTGTAGACGTCATGTATTCTGTCATGAGGATTGTTTATTGTTCTTAAATTGAACAGATTGCAACGTACATACATTAAATTAGGTATTAAAAAAATCTGCCCATAACAGACAGGTGGTGTGTCAAATTATTTAAACTCAATCCGTTCGTTGCAGGGCTCAAATAGTTCTGTTTCTTATCACATGGTCAGCCAATTAAATGACTGAATCATTTAAGAACAGAAGAGGCAGAGGTGTAAAATACACTAATCAGAGTTATCTCCTCTGAAAGTAATTAATTTCATTATACAGTCAGACCTTGTAGTGAATGAAGTAAAGATGTCATTTCCAGAGTGGAAAATATGTGATTTTCAGAGGGCCCGGCATGCTGGTAAGCGTACTTTTATACTCCGTGAGGAAGGCACCGGTAAACCACCTCACTCCTCGTTTTACCTAATAAAACCTCTACAGGTTCAAACCAGCCTTTCGGCTGGTGACCTAAACAACACATTAAAAGTAAGTTACAATGGAACACTTTTTTAAGAAAAGTAATTTCAAATAGTGAAAACTGAATAAACATAGAGAATTTTTTTTTCTTTTGTTTCCAGAATGGGTGGTGTTTATTCAGCAAACGGAGAGGTAATAGTTCGTCGTCAAAGATCAGATCCATCAGCGGCAGCTGCTTCAGCAGTTGGAAAACGCAATGATTGGACGCCATATTCAAATTCATCAAATAATCACCAACACCATCATCATCAAGGAAGGTATGAGCATTTATCTACTTCAAAACTTAGTGCAATTTTTTTTAGTACCATTTAAAATCTTTATAGAAGTAACTTAAAAAATATTTGAAATTTTTTTCCAGTCTAAATTCTCAGAACTCTTGAAACGGTTTTCTCGTTTCTTTGTCCATCCTGATTTTACCTTTTCTCTTCATGGACTCCTTAAGGTTATTAATCCATAATTTTATTTAGACAGATCCAATACGCTTTTTTACTTTATTCCGAACTTTTCATGATCCTTCCTGATTTCTTTAAGTTACCTGTACTAAAAATATTTTGTTTTGTTATAAGATTGTCATCCATTTTGTACAAACAACGTAGTGTAATTAACAGAATAATTTAAGAAAAAATAAACAAAAAATTATGTAAAAAGAGAACCCAGAACACGGAGAACAAAAGTACAAAAACACAGACAACAAAAGTACGTCAATTACAGAACACACCCTACAGTTTGTATTGTTTTGTTCAATTTTTTTAAACTTCTTTGTACTACCTGTTAAAGAAAGGAGTGTTATATTAATTGCACTCAACCCTTCTAGTCCCTGGGCTATAAAAAATTGACCTAAATTATTTCTAGTCAAATGATCAGTCAATTAGACATCTGAATCATTTAAAAACAGAAGAGATAGAGGTGCAATAAAGTTATCTCCTCTTAAATCAATTATTTTCAAAATAAATTTAGACCCTTTATTAATTATAGTAAAGAAGTTTGGAAGGTGAAAATTAAGTGTTTATTTTTCTAGATGGCTTAACGTACTGATAAGCAGCCTACCTTTTCAACCCGCAGAGAAAAACAATGGTAAACCACTTCGCTCCTCAATTTACTTAATAAAAAATCTAAGAATTAAATCAGCTCTTTAGCTTTTGACATAAAGAGAAAAAACTACGTATTTTCCAAAAATGTCTAAATTGTGAAAAAAAATTAATGAAATCGAAAAAACTAAATTTTTTAAAGATTGTTGTTGTTTAGGTCAACAGCCGAAAGGCTGGTTTGAACCTGTAGAGGTTTTACTAAGTAAAACGAGGAGTGAGGTGGTTTACCATTGCCTTTCTCACTGAGTGGAAAAGTACGCTTAACAGCATGCCGGGCCCTCTGAAAAGCACATATTTTCCACTCTGCAAATGACACCTTCACTTCATTCACCACAGGGTCTGGCTGTATAGTGAAATTCATTACTTTCAGAGGAGATAACTCTGACTAGTGTCTTTTACACCTCTACCTCTTCTGTTCTTAAATGATTCAGTCATTTAATTGGCTGACCATGTGATAAGAAACTTTTTAAAGATATCAATCGCTAAATCAAATTTATTAATACAAGAATCATTGTTTTTCTGTTGTTCAGTCATCAGCCGAAAGGCTGGTTTGAACCTTTAGAGGCTTTACTAAGTAAAACGAGGAGTGAGGTGGTTTACAATTGCCTTCCTCACTGAGTGGAAAAGTATGCTTATCAGCATAAATGACACCTCCACTTCATTCATTACAGGGTCTGGCTGTATAATGAAATTCATTACTCTCAGAGGAGAAAACGCTGACTAGTATCTTGTACACCTCTACTTCTTTTGTTCTTAAATCCTTCAATCATATAATTGGCTGACCATGTGATAAAAAACAGAACTAATGTTTGTAGTCCTGGAATCAGCACATCGAATGCAAATAATTTAACATTCCACCTGCCTATCATGGCGTACTAAATTGGTTTTCTATTTATTACTAAAAAGTACATAAATATGACTACTATTTTTAATTAAAAACATTTTATGAACCTAACGATTAAAAGTTATACTAATATTAATTAACTTAAGCAATAAAAAATAAATAACTTAATACAAGATTAAATAAAATCTACTTACCATAGTGGTTAATAAAAATAATACAGTGTTTATTTAAATATTTACAGTTTTCAAATAACTTAATAAATTTTTGCATAATAAAAAAACAATTGTCTAATAACACCACTATAATAGCTATTCATTATCATAAAGCAAATAGATAAACACTACACACATTTTAATAAATATTAATTAAACGTATACAAAAAAATTACTAATTTAAAAAACCACAAATAGTTAACAACATAACAATCAAGAAGATCAACATAAATGGCAACCTAGAAATGTGTTTTGAACAACACAGTGACGTATGAACAGGTGAGCTCGAGAGAATACGAGAAGGAAAGAGAGAGATAGAGAGAAAGAGTGAACGGAGAGAGGGGACAGTGTGAGAATGACAATGTCAGGTGTTTGTGAGGCGGAGATTTATTAAATAGTCACATGGTCTGCTTGTTAGTTTAGAGCTTAGCAACAAGCAATAATGTCTAAATCGTCACAAAACCTCACATTACCACGGTTGTTTTAGCGACAATTTGCAGTAGTCGCATAAATTAGCAAGTGTACGTTATAATTTACACTGTTAAATCGCAATAAGTAAAACTACAGTTTCACCTCGATTTAACGAAATTGAGTAATATCCCTTTCATGAGACAACATTGTCTCATGGCTGGTGACAATTTTTAAAAACGATTACCTTTGACTTACGACAAAACCATTAGTGATTTCTGTACTCTTTCAGTGCAATCGAATGACACTATTTTTGTTTCCAAATTTGATTTCTTGACTTCCGATTTTGGGCCACTTCCGGTCAAAACCGGAACTTCAAACCCAATGATTTCCGTACCTAATCTTCAAGATGAATCGAATGACACTCTTTTTCCAAATACCGACTGTGAGTTCTTGACTTCGGACTTTGAGCCACTTTCGGTCTAAACCGGAACTTCAAACCCAAAAATTTATGTATCTACTCTTTAAGATGAATTGAATGATACTATTTATGTTTCCAAATTCCGACTTGAGTTATGACTTCCGATTATGGGCTACTTTCGGTCTAAACCCAAGTTTCAATAATCGCTCCGAATATTTGTTCTATCGGAAGACCTGTTCAACTAATTATGCTAACCATTCTCCGTTAAATACCATGCTATTGAATGTTAATTCAATACATAAAATTATTTCCTCAGATCAATTTCATCAGAGCCGGCCTCGTTCAGGCTGACAAGCTCCGGGCTTTAGAAATGATTTAATTGTTTAATGCATTTTATTTACCCGGTATTTTTGGTTATTTTGTATTTTTTATGTATTGGTATGGATTTTTTTTATATTTTTGTTTTCTATGTACCTATGTTTTATGTATGTTTGTCTCTCGGAACCGTTATTTGTTAGCAAACTGAAGTTTTATTTTGACGCTCTCTCTACCCAATTAAGTTAGGTACTTTTTTTCTCTCTGTATAAGCTTATGATTAAGGTGTATTACATTAATTTATATTTGTGCAATTGTGATTTAGTTTGTAATAAGTTACTGTTTATTTTATATGTAATATTGTTTCTATCACTGGGCCACTTTGGCCTGTTGTAAACAATCTAATATAAATAAATAAATAAACCGGAACTTCAAACCTAATGATTTCTGTATCTACTCTTTAAGATGAATTGAATGTCAGTTTCTGTTTCAAAATTCCGAATTTTAATTTCTTGACTTCCAATTTTGGGACACTTCAGGTCGAAACCAGATCTTCAAACTTAATGATTTCTGAATCTACTCTCGTTAAAAGGAATCGAATGACATTATTTCTATTTCAACATTCCGACTTTAATTTCTTGATTTCCGATTTTGGGCCACTTCCGGCCAAAACCGGAACTTCAAACACGATGATTTCTTTATCTAATCTTTAAGATGAATCGAATGACACTATTTGTCTTTCTAAATTCCGAAATTCCAAATTTCCAGTTTCGGGCCACTTTCGGTCAATATCAGAACTTCAAACCCAATGACTTCTGTATTTACTCTTCAAGAGGAATCGAATGACAGTATTTTTGTTACCAAATTTCGATTTTGATTTCTTGACTTCCGGTTTTAGGTCATTTCCAGACGAAACCGGGAACTGTAAACTTAATTTAGGCCCACTAACTTTTTATGTAAATTACGAAACCGAAAACCGTTTGTTGCTACCTCTTGTAATTTCTGACATCAAGGTGAAACGAACGGACAAAACAGAATGAGAGATAATTTAAAAATTTTCTTTTAACATTAGGAAATGTTTAAAAATATGAACGAGGGGGATTTGTACACGACCTAGGGTAATATAACACAGGAATAAATAAATTATTGGTCACCTGGGTTAAACAATTCATTGACAAAGTATGTACTAATCTGTAAGGGTATTAGTGGAAAATAATAGTGTTTTCATAATAGAACAAGAGGGGAAATAGACTAAAGCGGAAATATAAAGAGGGGTGGTCACAGGTGTCACAGGTGTTGTACATAAGGTAACACAACTAGGCTTCTACTGGTACAGTGTATTATTTATAACAAAACAATTAAATGTTATAATAAATACACGTATATAGTACTATAGTATACATACCAAATATTGATTTTACATTCTCACTACTTTAAGTGAAATTACAAAAAAGGATTGTAACTAAAGAATTTTTTGATGAAAATAAATATTTAGTAGTCGTCTGCGCGAAAACAAAGGATTTTAAAATTCGATATTTGTGTCTGGAGATAAACAATAACGCACAAAACTAAGGAAAAAATTATAAAGAAATCTGATACTAAACAATTAACAAAATTCCACCGAGTTTTTGGATGGGAGGCAAACCCCAATGTTAAGAAGTTCGTCCACTCTACGCACCATGTTTAAAATCTGAGCACAGCTGGTAGGTACTTTTGTACGTTTTCACTAAAAATTATACCGTAAAAATTGAATTCAATAGAATTTCAAAACTTGCGGTATTTTAATTAGACATACCTAAAATACGTTTGGATTATTTTTAAAAGCCCACCGAGTGGCCTAGTGGTAAAGCCATCGCCAAGAATCGGCTGTTTAACAGCTGATTTCCTGGTTTAAATCCTAATAAAGGTAGTTACTTTTATACGGATTTGAATACAGGTAAAACGAGGAGTGAAGTGGTTTACCATGCCTTCCTCATTGAATGAAAACGTATACTTATCAGCATGTTAAGCAGGGGCGGTTCCAGGGCTGATTTTCGGGGGGGGGGCTATCTTGTTTTTATGTAGCTCTTACTAGTTACATAATTTGTAATACATAGTTTGTAATTGATTCATTGAAAAGTCCTCTTTTATGCTGTATTGCTGTAACCACAATTTTAATTCATAGAGAAATTTTCAAGGTGCTGACTGGATGCGAGTGGCTTTTGACTACTGGCACTGATTGTTATCTAAATACTATTTAAAAATAGATACTTTCTGTTTGACTCATTTTTATACTAAAATAATTATTGTTAATTGATAGGTACGAGTATTGGGATTCAGTTTTGTTAGAAATAATAGCTTATAGAAAATATTAAACTAAGTTTTCCTAGTATTTCGGGGGGGGGGGCCATGGCCCCATTCGCCCCTTCCCTGAAACCGCCCCTGATGTTAAGCCCTCTGAAAAGCTTCTACTATCCATCCTAAAAATGACACCTTCACTTTATTAACCTCAGGGTCTGTTGTAAAATTAAATGTATTACTTTTAGAGGAGATAACTCCGTTTTTTACACTTTACCAAGTAAAGGCTTTACTAAGTAAAACGAGGAGCGAGGTGGTTTACCATTGCCTTCCTTTTACTGAGTGAAAAAGCATGGTTATCAGCATACCAGGCCCTCTGGAAAGCATCTACTTTCCGTCTGCAAATGAAACCGTCACTTCATTCACCACAGGGTCTAGCTGTATAATGAAATTCATTACTCTAATAGGAGAAGACTCTGACTAGTGTCTTTTACACCTCTACCTCTTCTGTTCTTAAATGATTTTAATTTAATTCGCTGATTTTGTGATAAAACAGAACTATTTTTTGTAGCTCTGGAACTAGCAGATCGAGTGGAAATAATTTAACACTTCACCTGCCTATTGTGGGTACAAAAAAATTTAAAACTTTTCTATGCAACTTAAAACAAAACTAAAACGTCTCGTTACAACTCGAGTGTGATTAATCAGGGCGTAAAACATCCTTCATTTATCACAAACAACATTAAACAATGAAAATAAATTAATACCAAAATTTTCCCACGGTACGTCACATAATTGCTGTACGATATTCTTCTGTAGGACTTGGTTGTAAAGTTTATTTGTTTGCATGTTTCCTCTTGCGTAACAGTTGCACACGAGTTAGTTGTTTTGCTAGGTTGTTTTCTATGGTCAGCTGACATTCAAGGACGTTATTTTCTTAGTATTTTTGATTTTGTTATAAGTATAGCACAAGTAACGAACGTACTTAAATATATAATATTTTATTAAATAGTTAGCAAATCGTACTATTTTTCTCGTTAACGAACAAACCGATTTTAATATGGATTTTCACATAAATTTACAAACGTCAACTAAAATAACCGAAATAAAACAGTTAAACGTCAAACAAAATAATAAAAAAAACCTGTAGAATTTCTAAGGTATTTTATAATATATTACTTTACTTATTTTATTATAAGTTTACTCAACATACCGGGTTGGTTTAGAAATAAAGTCGTCGCCGCGAGTCAGTTGGTCAACAGCTGATTTTCGGAGCTGAAGGTTCCTGGTTCAAATCCTAATAAAGGGTTATTTTTATACGGATTTGAATATTAGACAGCGGTTACCAGTGAACTTTGATGGTTGGGGTTAAATTAACCATACTCTCTCAGGAATGGTCGGCCGGGGTCTGTACAAGACTACACCTCATTTACACGTCATACACATCATCCTCATCCCATTGGGTCATTGAGTTGCTTATTGTTCTGAATTGAACAGATTGCAACGTACACAAATTAGGAATAAAAAAAAATTACTCAACAAAATTTCCCAAAAACAATTAAATAGGGATTGCCACTTGAAATATACTTTTATTTTAATTTAAAAAAATTTTTAATTTATTCTTTTACTCTATTCGTGGATTAAATAATTACAGGTTTTTTCAATTTAGTCTAGTAAATCTCTGCTTCACCGTCTTCTAAGTCGTCGTATATAAAATTGGTTTCTGGGTTAAAAAAAAGCGCTGAACAAGTGAATTTGAGTGATATCGTAGAATTTTGTGAAAGTTGTTATGACGTAATTTCGCGATGTACACAAAAAAATTTTAAGTTCTTTGTGTATAGCTAATTGAATTTTATATGCACAACGATTAAACATAATAATTTCGATTGAAAACTCCTGAAGTAGGTCAGTGTTACTAGTTTTTGCGCAGCCACATATTTTCAATCCATACGTTCATATTGTCATAATTTAAACTTCTTTATAAGTGCAGTTTATGGTTAAGTAGGTGATCTAGGCCTAATGTATTTTATGTAATTTTTGCTCTAACAGTAACCCTGTAAAAACATAATAGCACCCTATAAAACATTTTCCATTATATCATTTTGTGCTTTTTTAATAAACCTGGAGAATGAGTTAATTGAGCGTAGTTTAATCAAAATCGGTAAAGCCATTTTTGAGAAAACTGTATACTGTATTTGTATTGTTACGGTTGTATCTCTCGTCGGTTCGCGTGGAGTTTTCTTCTTCTGACAAGAGCAGCGGGGGACCCGGTGGCTGTCGGCTGCTGTTGCGGACGGGGAGAGACGGAGATGGCCGTTGTCACTAACTCGAGGGAGGAGCAACCGCTGACCGAGCGATCTCGTCTATACCTCTACCTAAAAAGAATAGGAGCAGTCGCTGACGGAAGCGAACACCATTTACCGCTACCTTGAGGAGAAGCAGTCGCTTGTGAAGCAAAAGGGAAGTTCGGTGTCAACCTTCCCAAGAGAAGATCGATCTGAAGTTAACTTTGAACGCTCAACACGAGTACACTTTTAGCTCTCCATAACCGACCTCCCCTTCGCTTCACAAGTGACTGCTTCTCTTCGAGGCAGCGGTAAAAATGTGTTCGCCTCCATCGGCACATTTGTCACTTGTGAAGCGAAGGGGAGGTCGGTTATGGACCGACGAGTATAAAGTGTACTCGTGCTGAGCGTTCAAAGTTAACTCCAGATCGACCTTCTCTTGGGAAGGTTGACACAGAACTTCCCTTTTGCTTCACGAGCGACTGCTTCTCCTCAAGGTAGCGGTAAAAGGTGTTCACCTCCGTCAGCGGCTGCTCTTATTCTTTAGGTAGAGATATAGACGAGATCGCCTAGTCAGCGGTTGCTCCTACCCCGAGGCAGCGACAAAGGCCATCACCGTTTCTCCCCGCCCGCAAAAGAAACCACAGCCGCCGGATGCCCTACCGCTTCTGTCAGAACAAAACGCCAACGCGGACCGACGAGAGCTACAACCGTAACAGTATTCTAAGATCGAAGAATTCTTAATTTTCAAATATTTTTCCATATTGGTATCCCTATCACATGTACATATAAACATATAACCACTAGAACCACTTAGAACCACTTTTTTGGCTTCAGGGAGTCATGAATCATGATAAAGTAATATAAAAAAATTAACTAAAAAAGGAAACAAGTGACATTCATTACATAACAAGAGATGATATAATGAAATAATAATTTTAAATACACAATTTATTTAATACATATTTATTATTTATGACCTTCACTATAAATGTTTCATAATTTTCATTATTCCATATTTTTTATGTGTCTGTTACTTATGCAAAATAACAAACTAATAGAAGGGTTTTATTTCAAACATAAATTAACAGATTTGTTTTAAGAAATTAAGTAAATGTAGCTATTTATTTATGAAGTACATCATTTGCGTCATTCCGTTTTGTATT
Organism: Catonia carolina; assembly: GCA_035578175.1. Lineage (NCBI taxonomy): Eukaryota > Metazoa > Arthropoda > Insecta > Hemiptera > Achilidae > Catonia > Catonia carolina. Next base: position 42,639,338 of record JAQMRL010000006.1, on the reverse strand, counting down.
TCTGGTAAAAATAAATTTGTTGACAAATTATAGACAATTGACAGCAATTACTTATTTTACGTCTAACATTACATTTGAAATGTTTTCTTCAATTAAGTATAATGGATAAAATGTTCTTAATAAATCTTTTCAATAAATTATTGTAAATTTTCTGTAAATATATGGTTTAAAATCAACTGAAAGAAAACTGAATTAAAAATTATATTTATTGTAAACAGTCTTTTGATCACTTTTATTCATTAAATTACATTAATAGTTTCAATTTATCGTTCTACATAAGATGCTTATCCACCGGGTTGGTCTAATGGTAAAGTCGTCGCCGCGGGTTAGCTGTTCTTGGTTCAAATCCTAGTAAATGTATTAACGTTTAAAGGATTTGAATACTAGACAGTGATTACCGGTGAACTTTGACGGTTGGAGTTCGATTAACCATATTCTGTAAGGAATTGTCGGCCTGAGTCTGAATTGTATAGACAAGATGCCCTCTTCTTAAAAATCATTAAGTTAACTTGTTCATTTATTTATAGTTTAAAACTAAGTGTATACATAGATATTGCCTGCTTTCGTGTCCCAGTGGTTAGCACTCTACGCTGCAAAGCGGAGGTGCCGAGTTCGATTCCCGGCCAGAGTCTAGAAAATTTCTACAAGTTCAAACCAAATATTCCTCACCGCAACGTATTCGTAAATAACAAAGATGTTGATGCGAATTAAAATAAACTAAAATAAGAAAAAATACATTACTTAGTAAAAACAGGGTTTTTAAATTATCAGCTGTTAGAGAAATACATCTTTTTCAGTGGTCGCTTTGCGGAAGTAAAAATGTGCATACGACCTCTGGAATGTTTTTGGTTTCCTAAAACACCGGTCGGTTTCGGAGACTTTTATTTGTAGAAGTTTTCAATAATTAGTCGGCAAACCAAAAGAAATTTCTAGCACATGTTCAACTATAGTATTTTGAAAGTAGTGAATGCACCTGTAGGGCCTACCTATATAAATTTACTGTAAAACGTTAACCAGAAAAGAAAAAATCAAACAAAATATTTCACAAAAACAGTTGTAATTTTGTGTGAAAATTTAATTTGAAATAAACAAATTCTGATGCGGGTTTGTTCACAAATTCATCAATTAATTATCGTGGAAGGAAATTAGTACAAAAAGCTCCCGTACTTTTCTCCCCTTAATTTACGTTATGTGAAGGTTCTTTGTAGGTACTAAACTAAATAATAAATAAATAAAATAAAACACCTTTTATGCTGTCCTGTGGATAAAAAATGTTTTTATTCAACAGTTTTTTTCTGATTTTAACAAAATAATTAGATAGGCCTGCTTGTTTTTTTCCTCTGCACCATAAAATGTACATAATTATTGAAGGATGTCATCCAGACAAAAATTATTTAATATTAAATATGTATTTAACTTTATTTGGCCATCTCTATAGATAGAGTAATGGTAGCGCGCTAGCCTACCATTACGGAGGTCCCGGGTTCGATTCCCGGCTAGGGTCTGTAAATTAGAACAAGTAAAAACCCACCTTAGTCGCAAATAAAGAAGTTGTGAGAAAAATTTTTTTATGGCAAGTTCGTTGGTTTATGCTTAAGCCCCTGAGCTCCGACATAACCTTGAATAACTACGGACTTGAAATAGTCGTAGGTGAGGAGGATTTGACTGAAAAATTGATACTTTAAATTTTTGAAACCTTTTCTTAACATTTTCACTACAATACTTACAATTATTGTTGTTTAGGTCATCAGCCGAAGAGCTAGTTTGAACCTCTAGAGATTTTTACTAAACAAGGAAGGAGTGAGGTGGTTTACAAACTCCTTTCTCGCTGAGTTTAAAAGTATGTTTATCAGCATGCCAAGCCCTCTGAAAAGTATCTACTTTCCAACCTGCAAATGACACCTTCATTTCATTCACCAAAGGGTCTGGCTGTATAACGAATTTCATTACTTTCAGAGGAGATAACTGTGATTACTGTCTTTTACATCTCTACCTCTTCTGCTCTTAAATGATTTTCATTTAATTGGCTGATTTTGTGATAAAACAACTATTTTTTGCAGCCCTGGAACTACCAGATCGAGTGCAAATAATTTAATACTCCACCTGTCTGTTACGGGTAGACAGGTGACTTACAATTACTTAAGTTCCAAAAGTAAAATTTAAATCACAAGTAAAAAAATAAATGTTGTAGAGCTTAGACCGTCTAGTTAAATGAGGTTTCTTATAACGGGTGATTCAAAAAGAGCGCCGGTTTTTAAACGGCTGGTAAATTTTTGTTTATCGGTTGGCAACATTGTTAGACCTCATTTCTATTTCGGAGAACATTCCGATTGACGATTCAGTTGTAGTTTCTCTTGTTCGCAGTGTAGTACTCTCGCAGTCTGTGTCTAACCATGGAGAAGTTTACTATTGCACAACGAGTGTTAATCGTCAAAACATTTTACCAGAGTGGAGAGAGTTATGCGGCTACTGTCAGGCGACTTCGCGGAACTCTAGGACGTAATGAAGCACCGAATGAATCAACAGTTCGCAGGCTCATGAAAAAGTTTTTTGAGACGGGTTCAACAGTCGACCTTAAAAGTTCTGGACGTCGTCGTTCTGGCCGAACTGAGCAGAACGTTGCGTTGGTTCGTGACAGTGTGGCTGTTAGCCCAGCAAAATCAATACGTCGCCGTTCTCAACAATTGGGTTTACGATGTTCTTCTGTACGGAGAATTCTTCGGTACGATCTCCAATATCACCCGTATAAAATTCAGTTGACGCAACATTTGAAAGTGGCAGACCACCAGAAAAGACGGCAGTTTGTTGACTGGGTATTGAGAAAACGGCAGGATGATGACACCTTCGCAAACAAAATCATTTTCAGTGATGAGGCGCACTTCCACTTAAACGGTTTTGTTAATAAACAGAACTGCCGTATGTGGGGTTTAGAAAACCCTCGCGTGGTTAATGAAAGGGAAATGTATGCACAGCGAGTGACAGTTTGTTGCGGCTTTTGGTCGGGCGGTGTCATCGGCCCTTAATTGTTTGAAAATCAAGAAGGACAAGCCGTGACAGTAAATGGAGACCGATACCGTACGATGATTAAGGAGTTTTTGTGGCGTCATTTGGATGGAATGGACATTGACGAGTTGTGGTTTCAGCAGGATGGTGCCACCTGTCACGCTGCACGAGAAACAATGTTGTTGCTCCGTGAACGGTTCCAGGATCGCATCATTTCTCGTAATTCCGACCATCAATGGCCACCAAGGTCGTGTGACTTGACGCCTTGTGACTTTCATCTTTGGGGTCATCTGAAGTCATTGGTGTATGCCAATAAACCCCGAAACATCAATGACTTGAAGGAGGAAATTCGACGGGTTATCGGGCAAATGGAAGTCGAAACTTGTGCAGTAATATCCAATTTCATGGACATAGTTGATGCGTGCCAGCGCAGTAGAGGAGGACACATGCATGACATCATTTTTCATACATGAAATCGGAAGGTAAGATGAACTTGTTGATGTATTTATTTTCAGTTTTTCAATAAAATAAATCTCTTAATTTGATATATCAAAACCGGCGCTCTTTTTGAATCACCCTTTAGTTTCAGTAATTTAGAATAATGTTATACAATTTTCCACGTGAAAATTTTCAGTAATTAATTACAATGTAAAATTTAAGCCATGAAACATTAGACCGAACAATATGTTACTAAGTTTTAGTGTTTTCTTTTAAAATGTCGAGAAAATGGGTTTCAGAGAAATGGTGAAATGCACTTCAGCAGTATAGCCTACACTCACATCAACCCTCTCTCTTAAAAGGCAGTTACTGACACACTAACACAAGTAAACACACGCAAAATAATTTTCAGAAGAGCTACAACGCCTTTGTCAAAATTCATTCACGTTTCATCATTATATTTTCTCTTTCACTTAACATGTAAAATTTTGTTATTAAATTAACTGTGTAATAAGTAATAATAAAAACTAACAAGATAATTTAAATTTTCAGCCAATGTAACTGTTAACTTAATTACTTGATTGACAAGGAGAAATATAACGTTTCAGCGGGTTTACTTTCGAAAATGCTAAATCAAATTAATAAATTTGCTGAATAAACGAACCGATTTAATTTAATTCAAAGATTGTACGACACGTCATTGACATACAAGTGATTGCCTAAATTCTTGGATTTAAGAGTTGTAGATAAGTAAAATGGTAATCCGAATTTTATCTGACAACCATTTAGATATTAATTTCATAAATAAATAAATTTAAAAACATTTAACTATTTACAAAAATCAACTACTACGTAACTACAAACACTCTATTAAAGGGAATTTAATTAAGAAAAATGTTTAAAAATCTATTTTTATTTTCTCTTGCCTTACATGAAATATAACTGTAGGTAACGAAGTAATAATTTCATCAGAAATGAACATTTTCAGGTTGTTCTGAATTCAAAAATAATTGTTTTAGAGATAGGTTTTTTTTTGGAAATGATTGCTTAAGTGGTGTATGAACAAAATACTGCAAACGAAAAATCGTACGAAGTTGAAACTTACAACTTAGATTAGGAACCGTAAAGAGACCCGACAACAATATTTTCTTAAAAATTAGTCAACCAGAAGTAGTAGTTTTAATCGTACAATTTTTCACTTTTTGTAATTTTATCAAAAAAATGATATAATACCTAATGAAATAATTTTCTCAAAAACGATTTTTTAAAGATTTTGATTAAAATCGCCTCATTTATAACATTTTTGTACAAAAATCAACTAAAACGTAACTACAAACACTCTATTAAAGGGAATTTACATAAATCTATTTTTATTTTTTCTTGCCCAACATGAAATATAAATGTCGGTAACGAAGTAATGGTTTCATTTAGAGTTTTTGAAGATGAGTTTTCACCGGAATACGCCAGTTTTGGGTTCTTCTGAATCCAAAAATAATTTTTTTACCTATAAGTTTTTTAAAATAATTGTTTAAGTGGTGTGTGAACAAAATACTGAAAACAAAAAATCGAAGGAAGTTAAAACTTAAATTAGGTACCGTAAGGAGACCCGACAAGAGTATTTTCTTAAAAAATTGGTCAACAAGAAGTGGTAGTTTATTCGTATAATTTTTCACTTTTTATCATTTTTTTAAAAAAGGGTTTTAATGATTTTGGTTAAAATTGTCTCATTTACTACATTTTTGTGCTTTAAAAATGGGTTTAGCTGCATGTCTACTAAAATTCGAAGGGAGATGTTCTATCATTGTAAAAATTAGTGTTTTTAAGGATTGTGTTCTTAACCCTATACATTTTAGGGTAAAAAATGCACAATTAAAGTTACAGAAAATAAAAAAAACTACAACTTTTATTTCAAGCTGATTTTTTATGACTTAGGCCTACAAAGATAACATTTTTCAATCCAACAAACTAAATCACGGCTACAAGCTCTCCGGAAATAATTATGTAGGCATAAATAACAGATACTGATAACCGTGTTTTTATGAAACCACAGAAACAACACAAAGTACGAATACGTTTTTTATGAAAATATTTGTGCTTGAGTCACATAGCGGTTTTTTGAGTAGACAATGGAACATATTTAAGAAGAAAATAATAATTATAATGACCAGAAAGTTAAATTCTAATAAAACTTAAAATTTTACAGTTTAAATCATATTTTACTTAATGGTCTTTTTTGATAATTTAAAAACTTTGATTCCTAGAATAGTACTAGAATTATTCCATTTTATATCGTACAAACATTTCCTTAGTTTCTTTATTGAATTTTTTATATACTTTTAAGTTTAAAATACTTTAGAGTTAGTTGTTCTGATATTTCCTTGAAAAAAAACCATTACTGATAAGTGCATTTACATTCAATATTAGTATAGATACTGAAGTCACGAGACTGCCTTTTGCGTACGAATGGGCTGTGAGAAAAAGAAGTGAAAATATGACAGTGCTACCAACCTCAACAGTGCGACACTACCGTGCAGTTTCTACATACATTTTGTAAGCTGCAGTTTAATCCGACAAAAAGTTTCTTTATAAACCTTATAAGAAATAAATCTGACCTGTAATACTGCCTATAGCTTAATTACACGACTAGAAATGTTTATTATATTGTAATTACCAGCTACCTTATTCCATTGGAACAAATTTTCTACGAATGAATCGCCTTCTTTACAATCGCTGTCATCGGCGTCTTCACTATCAGTGTCACTAGTCTAACTAACCGCTTCATCTTTTTATCAGGTGTCAACAAAACTGTTTAAAGAATAACTTCTTCATGTCTTTAATTTCCTTCTTTATTTTTCGAATTGTGGAAAGAGAAACATCACAGTTGTTAGCCACTCGCTCATGGATTTTATTTCATGGCTTTTATTAAGAGGCACTGAAAGGCATTTTTGTTTAGATTCAACTTCTCAGCATTTTATTACACTGAATATTACATTTCGTTCAGCACTGTGAATAGTCTGCCCACATTTTTGAGAAACTGACATTTCTGTTTACGGTAACAAACAGTTATATTCATACCGTTAACCTACAAAAGGTTCCGCGATTTACTGTATAGGCTATGTTATAAATAGTAATTATAAGTTGTTATGTTTGTGTACTGAAATTAAAGCAGTCGCGTATGCGCACTGATGCTTTTCCCCCTTTACCCCTCGTTGCAAACAAGGGCAAACTCGTGACTCAAGTGACTATACAAGTGCACCTGTCAATCGGAATGCGACAAAAAAGTTTCTAAATCGATACGACTACCGTAAGGTTAAACTAATAGGACAATACAACTTTTTACCAAAACTGTCGTTTATTATCCCGAATTAATTTATTAACAAAAATAATATGACAGTAGAACAATATCTAAAAACCAATCGAACAACAAAAATAATTCCAGTGACTATTAGATTTATTTGAAATATTCTTTTACAAAAAACCTAAAAAATTACTAGTATACATTTATTTATTTCCTTCAACTAATCTATCTTAAAAATAAAGTGTACTAAATAAGAAAAGGGCGTGGTGCATTTGTCAAATAATAAATAAACTAAAAAATCTGACCCAGTTAACAGAGGAAATCAAGAAACAAAAAAGACAAAACCGTGAAAACGGAACAAGAAAAGGGTGTAGCAAAAACGTGAGAAGTACGATTGACATTGTAATTGAATGTACTTGAAGAGAAAAGAGAATTAAACCAGGATTGAAAGCAGCGTATCAACTTGTATTCTATTTCCCCAAGTATTCTTGTTATTTTGATACGTCACGTGATAAGGTTTGTGATTTACAGCAAATTTTTAATGATTCCTGTACGGTTCGCTGACTCATATGCTAGAAATTCTCTGCCGTTCTAGAAAAATGTTATTGCCGGTTATAGGGTTAAAATATGTACGGCTATTTATGTTGCAATAACGTAACCTTTACTAATATTATAAAAACAAAGCGTGTTTTTTTGTGCAGGCTAATTTCCAAAACTACTGAACGGTTTTTCATGAAATTTTGACATCGTATTCCTATTTATATTCACAGCAACATATTATTTTTAAATTTTCAAAAATGATAATCATAAGGGGCCTAATGAATATTTTAATAAATAGTATGTGTGTGTGTGTGTGTGTATACATGTGATTACGCATTGCTGTTAAAGTAGATAAAAGGGTTTGATGGTGAGAGACGTACGCAGGGAAATTATCAAAACGTCGTTTTGCGTGCGTGCGTATGTGTGTACGTACGTTGGAGTATACGGCCGATGTAGCAGATACACAATTTCTGTTACATATATATATATATATATATATATATATATATATAAAATTGATTAGTCTTAACATGTTTGCGAAAAAAACCGCGCATGGCGTGCTAGTTCAGTAATAAAATACGTACTTTTCACTAACCTTTATTTTTTCAAAAATCATTATTTTCTTCTGTTTCTTGGGAGTCAACTATGTTCGAACGCTTCGTCTAAAAGCTGCATCAGCAATAATATTTAATGAAACGACTTATAAGTTTCCTTAGCCCACTCTATACACTTATTAAAACTTTCACTGACATTTTCATTCGTGGTTTGTTTCATTTTCTGGTAGTTTTTCGTCATCATCATTCTGCAGTCATGTTTGCGATTTCGGCGTCTGATTACCGTATCACGACATTCAAAGAAAAATCAAACCATAGGAATCATCATCGCTACATAAAAAAAATCTGGTGTGAAACACTCACACAACTTTCTCTTGCCAGTGCAAATAATTAACAATAAACCTAACATTAGTAATAAAACATAAGAAATAAACAAAAAACTAACCTCAACAAACATAACCTAATTTTAATCATGAGTGAAAGACGCAAAATGAAAATCAACCTCAGTTTGGCTTAGAAATACGGAAAATCACTCTTTCTCTCTAAACTAGGCTCTGTAGAGAAAAATGCTTTAAATAAAAGTTGTAGATCTTTTAATTTTCTATAAATTTAATTATATACACTTTTGTCGTAAAATGCATACTAAGGCCGAAATGTTAAAAAAATCGATTTTTCTCACGTTTTCGCGAGAAAAAAAACAGAAAATCGCAAATTACCGCTAAACTAAGCGTTATACAAAAAAATGTTTGAAATAAAAGTTGTAGGTTTTTAAATTCTCTACAACTTTTATTATATAAGTTTTTGCGCTAAAATTTATATTAAAGCCGTAATCTTAAAAAAACAACGTTTTTACGTGAAAACAGCCTCACCGAGAATTTCAGCAAACATGGCGCCTACCCTATCTTGTAGAGAATAAAAAATTGAGTAAAATAGGCGATTTTAAAAAAAATCGTAGGACCAGTTTTTGAGAAAATCGCAAAAAACTGAAAAATTATACGAATAAACTACTACTTCCGGTTGACCGATTTTGATGAAAATGTTCGTGTCGCGTCCGGTAGTGGTATGTAACTTAAGTTTCAAGTTTCAAGTTTGTACGACGTTCCGTTCTTGAGATATTCTGTTCACACACAGACACACAGACACACACACACACACACACAGACCAATCGCTAAAAACATGTTTTTTGGGTTCAGGGGGTCTGAAAACGTATAGATCCGGTGAAAACTCGATTTCTTAAAATCGACATGAAAACAATACTTTCCTTCCTATATATTCATATAGGCAAGAGAAAGTAAAAATCAAACCATAGGAATCATCATCGCTACATAAAACAATAGTTTTTTTGATAGTTCGGATTACTGGAGAATCCGGATTAGCACACTTGTAGCCTACTTAGTAAAGAATAATGGATTAAATTGGTTGGCATGTTAAAATCAAGTATTTCTGTAGTATGAGTATCAGATGAAATTTATAAATAACGTAGTTAGTTGAGCAACAAACGGAAGTAAGGGATGCGGTCTGTCAACAGTTCGTAATTACCAATAGAGGCCTTTACTAATCGATACTGAACTGAACTTGAAATAAAACCAACAACACGCTAACAAAGTATGAGAAAATTATAGTCAATATTTTTTCACCGCGAATTTAGTTAAATATAGAATTTGTTATTACAAAGTATAAAACAAAAACCATCTCCAGTTAACCCTTTATAGGGCAGTACTATGGGGGGAAATATTTATATCGTAAAATATTAAATTTTGCTTTACAGGGACTTGTATAATGTTTTTTCTGTGCCAGAACAGTAAGATATTCCTTTCATTTGTTGATGTTAAGTCCTGGTAAGTATACTTACCAAGGAACGTTTATTGAAATTGTAATCACAAATGTTAAGTGGTTGGAATGCTTATTAAAACAACTTGTAATACTGTATAACAAAAAAATGTGGTGTGAAACACTCACACAACTTTCTCTTGCCAATGCAAATAATTAACAATAAACCTAACATTAGTAATAAAATATTAGCAATAAATAAAAAACTAACCTCAATAAACATAACCTGATTTCAATCATGAGTGAAAGACGCAAAATGAAAATCGACCTGTTTGGCTTAAAAATACGGAAAATCACTCTTTCACGTAAACTAGGCTCTGTAGAGAAAAATAATTTCAATAAAAGTTGTAGATCTTTTAATTTCCTATAAATTTGATTATATACTTTTTGTCGTAAAATGCATACTAAGGCCGAAATCTTAAAAAATCGATTTTTCACACGTTTTCGTGAGAAAAAACAGAAAATCGCTAATTACCGCTAAACTAAGTATTATACAAAAAAAATTTGTACGATTTTAAATTTTTTACAACTTTTATTATACTATACATTTCTGCGCTAAAATACATATTAAAGCCGCAATCTTAAGAACACAATTTTTTTAAGAGAAAACAGTCTTTCCAAGAATTTCAGCAGCCATGGCGCCATATTATTTGTTTATTTTATTTTATATTTATTATTATATATATGTTTATTTGTTTAAATTCAAAATTTAAACAAATAATTATAAAGAAACATTCTTATAACGCTAGAGTCCTGTCGCTGGGTGGTGTTCCCCTTGAAGTACCATAATACATAGGCCCTATAGTTTTATCATTTTCACTAGTTGTCAAAATTGTACAGCGTGAAATTTCAATAAAATAAAGTTTAAAAAAAATTAATGAACTTAAGATGCTATTTGCTTTAAACACACTTTAAAGGAAGTCCCTGATCAAGTTTAAGCAAAATAGTTAAAAAAAATAGTGGTTGTCAGTCAAATTTCAAGAGAATAAAATTAATTATAAAGAGCCACCTCATAGAAATTTCCACAAATTATCAAGTTCAAGGGGTTTAAAAATTTCAGACATAAAATTTTAATTTTATAATGGAGTTTACAACAACATTATCAGTAGATAATATTACAAAAATAAAGAATAATGGGAATTATACGAAATTTAAATAATCTTATTTATTTACAAAATCAACAAAGCTATAAATATAACGAAAGAATTAATTACAATAATAAATTACAGTATACACGAAAATAAGCAGCTATTAAATTTAAGTACCGAAGACCTATACGTGAAGCCTACATAAGAACGAAAGCATAAATTAATATAAAATACAGACATAAAAGTAAGGTAAACGAAATAAATAGTGCAATTATTTTTGACAACCAATAATTTTTTAATATCTTAAAAGGAAGTGACGTACAAAAATTATTTAACATTTTGATAATGCCGTGCAATGGAATCAACTGATATATATTTTTTTTTAATTGGTTTATTAAAAGTCGCATCAAAAGCTCCGTCATTAACGACCACGGTGGGAGGATATTGTAACGGCGGTTTCAACTTGTTAAGACTTTCAGACCTCAACCGGGAATCGAACCCGGAACAGTCATTTCATTTCGAAAATTTTATTTGTTGAACATAGAAAAAGGAGCCAACCGAAAATCATGTAAAATGATCCCAAAATGTAGAGTAGTTTATTGAAGGAGTTTCACATTGTCAAATGTTTTCATCCACGCATACTCTGTAACATCTGCATCGAATTTGATAAGATTTCTAACAAAACTTTAAATACACGCCCCGGTGACTTCGTTCAATGTTTATTAAAGTGGTTAAGTGATTTTTTTTTAAATGTGTTGTTTAGGTCATCAGCCTAAAAGGCTCGTTTGAACCTGTAGAGGTTTTCAAGGTAAAACGCGGTAAAACGAGGAGCGACGTGGTTTACCTTACCTTCCTCACTGAATGGAAAAGTACGCTTATCAGCATGCCGTGCCCTCTGTAAAAACACATATGTTCACTCTGCAAATGACACTTTCACTTCATTCACCACAGAGTGGCTGTATAATGAAATTCATTACTCTCAGAGGAGATAACTCTGACTAGTGTCTTTTACACCTCTATCTTTTTTTCTGTTCTTAAATGCTTCATACATATAACTGGCTGACCATGTGATAAGAAACTGAACTTTTTTTTAGCCCTGGAACTAAGAAAGAGATCGAGTGTAAATTTTTTAACACTCCACCTGCCAGTCATGGGCTTTTTTAAAAATAAATAATTATTCTTTAAAAACTTAAATTGAAGTTCCATTCAGCCAGTTATCTGCGATTACATAACAATCTGTAAATTATCTTTTTCCCGTTATTGCCGAAATTCTCAGGTTAAATTTTGGTTTTTTCTACTTCAAAAAAAACTTGTTTAATTCTTTTCAGTTTCTCCTCATACAGATTCTTTTCCTCAACAATTTTTACTCTGAACATTCTTTAGATTTTCGTCTTTGATTCCACTCTTCATCAGATCTTTCTGACTTCTTCCACCCATGTAACTTTGTAGTTTTCCCCTGAAAGTTCAGAATCTTGTTAACTATCCCTTCTGGTTCCATTTTTCAGATATGTCCATAGAAAACCATTCACCAATTTTTCATACCGGTCATACCTCTGAGTGTAATGAATTTCATTATACAGCCAGAGCTGTGGTGAATGAAGTGACAGTAACATTTTCAGGGTGGAAAGTAAATGGTTTTTGGAGGGCCGAGCATGCTGATAAGCATACTTCCCTCAATGATGAAAGTAAACCACCTCACTCCTCATTTTACTTAGTAAAACCTCTAGCGTCGGCTGATGACCTTAACAACAAGTTACTTTACAGGAAAAAATATAAAAAAATTAAGTAAATCGTTTATAGTTAACATTCGTCGAGGTTGTAATAAGTAAGTTTAAATTATGAAAATTATTTCAAGGTTAAAACAAAAATATTCATAAAAACTTAATAATGTAAACAAAAAAAAGTAAAATTTAAAATACAAAATTATCTACAACAACAGAATGTATACCACACAAAAAGAACATTACCCCTCGATAAACTGACCACTCGACCGCAACATGACAGCTGAAACAGCTGTAACATCATTACAGTGTCATATATATTCACATACAAACACACACACACACACACACACACTTACACACACACACACAAATAATAATGTATGAATCATACTCATTACGTAGGCCTAGTTGTACAGAGACAATAGGTGTCGTATATAGAAGGCTGTGCATTCAGTGAAACGTACTGCGTTTACCGTCAGTTACCGTCAAACATTCATACAGCAACGTTCACAGAATTGTTTATAAATTGTGCCAGTGACGTTCATTAATACATAATTACCTTACAAGTGAAATTCAGAAGTGAAAATTAAAAATTATTTGTGTAAAAGTAATAAAACAATAAAATTTGAAATTATTAGTGAATTATTTTACAAGTGTATATTTAGTTGAACAACTTTTATTGATTAAAAATATATTTTATTGACATTTAATTGTTGGATTTCTATACAATATAGCTGTATAATTTTTGTAAGTTGAAACTTTTATTTCCATAAAATATTACAGACTGTATTAATTTATTTTAAGCACTTTTCACAAAATTTTCAGATAATATATTATATTTTTATGAATTCTATATTGTTTTCTATTTTAAATTTTCCGTCTATCTAAATATCAATGATGCACTTGCACCGTAATACATTTTTTTATAATCCTTAAAAATCTTTTTTATTTTTTATAAATCTACATGCTCTAGTATCGTCGAGGAACTTTTTTGTTTTATATTTTCGTCATCGAGAACTGAACATTATTTTGAAACCATACATAACAGTAAAATCATCAAAACGTCTTGAACGAAATGCCAAAATGTTTTTTTTTAAATATTTATATCCCAGTGAAAATTCAAAGATTAACAAATTAACAATAATTAAGTACAGTATTTTAAAATTTTAACAAAACCGCAATATAAACAACAATGAAATATTTGTTAATATTAAAAAATAAATGAAAGATTTCATGTGATTTTTTTGACAAGAATTAAAATAACTTTAAGTATCTAAAATATTAATAAATGACGTGAAAACAAATAGAAAAAATTCGTTTTGAGAAAATATCACTGTGGAAAATCCAACAAGTTTACAAGAAAACTATTAAGATAAATATAAGAACGTACGGGGTTAACTCTTAGTGTAATGGTCAACTGGTTTCTGAGCTAGGAGTCCCGGATCGATTTCGGATAAGTTTAATATTTTTTCACGACTAACTTTTATCCATTACCCCTCATCGTCAGCATTAGCAATAAATGCAAAACAGTCGAACGTTACGAGAACAATAAAAAAGAATATAATATGTACAATATTAACAACCATACAGTTTCAGCTGTTTTTCAATGCATTATTGAATTTGAACCATGGAGTTTTTTCATGTGCGGGTGTCAGCAGGTTACCATGGAAAGTTTCTCGTTAATTGATGTTACTTAATTATTGTAAATTGAAACTTTCTTCTAATTGACAGACCCGGGACTTTATTAAGTTCTAGGTTGGATTCAAGGCCCATTATTGGTCTTTATCATTACCAATTAATTAACCCTTTATAAATCTTTGGTAAGTATACTTACCACTACGGTTGAGTTAATTTAAGAATAAGCTATACAATTGAACCTTATTAACATTTTACGGGATTATAGATGTCCTCTGGTAAGTAGGCTATCCACATTTTGAAATAAACGCGCAGCGACAATTTTCTTCGTGAGTTGCACGAATGTGGTAAGGATTCATACCAGCGTATGCTACCGTGTTGTTTTGTAGTTACTTTTGTACAGTGCTTAGAAAATTCGAGTTTTTTACGGGAAAACAAGTGTATTCATGCTAATATAAAGTTGAGATAAGTTACTCTACACATTTTTCTTGTTGTAAAGTAGCTACTACAAGTTGTTTTAAAAACCATTCTTACCACTAAACATTATGTAATTACCATTTCAATAAACGTTCCTAGTAAGTATACTTACCAAGCTAACATCAGAAAAATTAAATATCTTATTTTTCTGGCAATAGAAATACATTATTCAATTCCCTGTAAAGCAAAATTTAATATTTTACAACATATAATATTTTCCCCGTAGTACTGCCTTAAAAAGGGTTAACCTTTAACCTGTATCTGCATTAATGCGCAAAAAATTGTCGTAAAAATATATTTTACATACTGATCTTTTTTTTGTACACAAGAAACTTAAATTAATTTAAAAAACCTATTTTCAACCACATCTGAAGATAAATAAATTTAACGGATACATAAATACTATAATGAAATTGACAAAAATTAAATAATACAAAAAAAACGAGAAATACAACACAATAATACGGAACGCCACTATTCAAACGGCAATTTTCTATAGAATTATTGTTTGAGTCACGCAAATAGAAAACTAGGTGTTTTTAATCTATTCCATTTAATTCCAATTCTTTTTTAACTTATAATGAATGAATTAAAACAGCGCGTTCCAAAAGTTCACAACATTGTCGTTTCTATTATTTTCACATACAACATTGAAAGCTGCAAAAATATGTACGCTGAATAAATTTATAAATATTTTATCTTAGAAATTTCATAGAATACTTATATAAATCAAGCAACAATTTATACTTGTACAAATGAATGATAAAAAATATAATGATTGTAGGCCTACAGTAGGCCTACTCCAAGTAATTTTTACTTTCTCTTGCCTATATGAATATATAGAAAGGAAAGTATTGTTTTCATGTCAATTTTTCGAAATCGAGTTTTCACCGGATCTATACGTTTTCAGACCCCCTGAACCCAAAAAACATGTTTTTAGCGATTGGTCTGTGTGTGTGTGTGTGTGTGTGTGTGTGTGTGTGTGTGTGTGTATACAAAATATCTCAAGAACGGAACATCGTACGAACTTGAAAATTTAAACTTAAGTTACATACCCTTACCGGACCCGACACGAACATTTTCATCAAAATCGGTCAACCGGAAGTAGTAGTTTATTCGTATAATTTTTCACTTTTTTGCGATTTTCTCAAAAACTGGTCCAACGATTTTTTTAAAAATCGCCTCATTTACTCAATTTTTTATTCTCTACAAGATAGGGTAGGCGCCATGTTTGCTAAAATTCTTGGTGAGGGTGTTTTTACGTAAAAAAGTGTTTTTTTAAGATTACGGCTTTAATATGTATATTATAGCGCAAAAATTTATATAATAAAAAATGTAGAGAATTTAAAATTCTACAACTTTTATTTTTTTTCTTAATTTGGAACTACACTACAAAAGCATAACCACATAATATGATAAAATATGAAGAAATAAAATAACATAAATAACTTGATTAAGATAATTGTACCCGATGTATATATCCTCAGTTTTATTCAAGTAAATTATTTAATTATAAATTGTCCAAATTTTTAAAAAAACTCTTACAGACGGAAATAAAAATTTCTGCTAAATCTCTCATCCAATGTCGATGAAGGGCGTTGTATTGCAGGAAAGTGTCTTGAGGATAACGTTGTAACTAGTTCGATGTCATTGTTTTAACTTTCTCTTGCCAATATGAATAAATAGGAAGAGAAGTATTGTTTTCATATCGATTTTTCAGAATCAAGTTTTCATCGGATCTGCACGTTTTCAGACCCCCTGAACCCCAAAAAAAACAGATTATAGCAATTGATCTGGGTGTGTGTGTGTGTGTGTGTGTGTGAACAGAATATCACAAGAACGGAACATCGTATGAACTTGAAACTTAAGTTAGATACTACTACCGGACCCGACACGAACATTTTCATCAAAATCGGTCAACTCGAAGTAGCAGTTTATTCGTGTAATTTTTCACTTTTTACGATTTTCTCAAAAACAACTCATACGACGTTTTTTTAAAAATCGTCTCATTTACTAAATTGTTTATGCTGTATAAGATAAAGTTGGCGCCATGTCTGTTGAAATTCTTGGGGAGGCCATTTTCTCGTAAAAAAATTGTTTTTTTAAGATTGCGGCTTTAATATGCATTTAAGCGCAAAAATGTACCATATAATACAAGTTGTAGCGAATTTAAATTCCTACAACTTTTATTTCAAATATTTTTTTAAAACGCTTAGTTTAGCGGTAATTAGCGATTTTCTGTTTTTTTCTCACAAAAACGTGTGAAAAATCGATTTTTTTAAAGATTACAGCCTTAGTAAGCATTTTGTCTGTACAAGACTACACCTCATTTACACGTCATACACATCATCCTCATCTCATTGGGTCATGGGGTTGCTTATTGTTCTAAATTGAACAGATTGCAACGTACACAAATTAGGAATAAAAAAAAAATGTAAGCATTTTACGACTAAGTTGTAGGCTATAATATCAAATTTATAGGATATTATAAGAGCTACAACTTTTATTTAGAGCCTTTTTCTCTATAGACCCTAGTTTAGCGTGAAAGAGGTTTTTCCGTATTGTTAAGCCAAACTGAGGTTGATTTTCATTTTGCATCATTCACTCATGATTAAAGAAGGTTATGTCTTTTAAGGTTAGTGTTTTTGTTTATTTCTAATGTTAGGTTACATTGTTCTTTATTTGCACTGGCGAGAAAGTTGTGTGAGTGTTTCACACCAGATTTTTTAGTTTATGATAAATATTATTGTAGTAGCCTAAGTTCGTGCTATTCAATAACAGCTAATTAAAATGCGCGGTAACCTACAATTCGGAAGTCCCGGGTTTGATTCCCGGCTAAGCTCTGGAAATTTTCACAAGTTAAAGCCTACTGTTACACAACCCATCGAAGTCGCTAATAAACCGATCTGTTGAAGTGACTTTAAATAAACTAAAAAAAAAAAATTTAATAGTAAATAAAAAATTAAAATCTATTAAATTAATAAAATAGTATGTTAAAAAGCAAGTATAAAACTAGTCTGTTAAAGCTACGTAATTCTTAGATCAGCGTTCTTCTGATATCATACGCCTTAGAAGTGGACGAAACAAATTATTAACATCTGATAAATACAGTACTCTGCCTAAAACAGACAGGCTGTGTCAGATTATTTACACTCTATCTGTTCGTTGTAGGGCTAAAATAAATAGTTCTGTTTCTTATCACATGGTCAGCCAATTAAATGACTGAATTATTTAAGAACAGAAGAGGTAGAGGTATATAAGATACTAATCAGAGTTATCTCCTCTGAAAGTAATGAATTTCATTATACAGCCAGACCCTGTGGTGAATGAAGTGAAGGTGTCATTTGCAGATTGGAAAATATGTACTTTTCAGAGAGCCTTGCATGCTGATAAGCGTACTTTTCCACTCAGTGAGGTAGGCAATGGTAAACCACCTCACTCCTCGTTTAACTTAGTAAAACATCTACAGGTTCAAACCAGCCTTTCGGTTGATGATCTAAACAACAATGGTTTTGTAAAATGGTTTTGAACAAACCTTTTTTTAAATTTTACAAAACTGAAAAAAATTACACAATAACGTTTATAGAAATTGCGTGACTAAGGATTCAAACTTTAAAATAAATAAAAATTAATTTAGTTTATTTTCACCCTTGTTTTCTTAATAATAAAAATATTACATTTTTACGTTTTTAAAGGTAATACATTATCCAAGACTAAAATATCCTACGTAAAACGAGCAATATTGTTACATTTACATTTTATTACTCAAGCGTAACAGTAAGGTCAATTAATAATTATAATTAATATTTTTACGTAAATTTACTCACCTGTTTAAAATTTTTATTCTGAAACTAATTGTCATTTAAAAAAATATAATGAAATATTTATGACTTTATCGCATTAATTACAGCACTATAAATATAACTATTTATGATATATTTATCATTGATATAATACTCAAGGTGAATGTAATTAAATCGTTAAATCATACTTTATTGGGTTTTGTGGTTTAAAAAGATCTTTTTTTAAAAAAAATATCGAATATTTAAAACCTATTAGCTACAGTAAATAAATTGTTTAATTGGTGGAAATTTTTAAAATTGTCATTGATCATTTGTTTTGTTTCTCTGTTTATCACCACACCCAGTTATCAGAAACTACAAGAGATAGCAACAAACGGTTTTCGGATTCGTAATCTACACAAAAAGTTTGAGGGATTGGGTTTGAAGTTTCGGTTTTGACCGAAAGTCAAGAAATCAAAACCAGAATTTGGAAGTAGAAATAGCGCCATTCGATTCCTTTTAACCCTTTTAGTCCCAGGCTAATTCGCATTTTCTACGCGAAAAGTGTCAAGCAGAATCACTCTTTCACGCTAAACAAGGCTCTGTAGAGACAAAAATGCTTAAATAAAAGTTGTAGATTTTTTTTATTTATTTATTTTTATATTTATTTAACGTCGCATCAACTACAACGGTCATTAGCAACGTTGGGGTGTAACTATTTTATTTTATTTATTTTGCCGAAATTATAAAAACCCCATTTTTTACAGATTTTCATGAAAAAAACCGAAAATCACTAAACATTGTTAAACTAAGCGTTTTACAAAAAATGTTCAAAATAAAAGTTGTAGGTTACTAAATGCTCTACAACTTTAATTATATACTTTTGCTCTAAAATGGTCGCAATCTTTAAAAACCCATTTTCTCCTCTTCGAGAGCAAAGCCTCCCCAAAAATTTTAGCAGACATGGCGCTTACTCTACCTTGTAAAACATAAAAAATGTAATAAATAAAATGTTTTAAAAAAAATAGTTTTCGAGAAAATCGCAAAAAAGTGAAAAATGACACGAATAAACTACTACTTCCGGTTGACCGATTTTGATGAAAATGTTCGTGTCAGGTCCACTAGTGGTAATTAACTTAAGCTTTAAAGTTTCAACTTCGTACGATGGTCCGTTCTAGAGATATTCTGTTTCCAGACAGACCGATCGCTAAAAACATGTTTTTTGGGGGGTTCAGCGGGTCTGAAAACGTGATTATCCAGCAAAAACTTGATTTGGAAAAATTTGGATGAAAACAATACGTTCCTTTCCTATTTACTCATATCGGGCAAGAGAGAGTAAAAAGAGCTTGAACTCTAAAATTCCTAACTGTTCCAAATGCAATACAGACATCGTGAACGAGTGATTACGGTGCGAAACAAAGGATCTCGATTTCTTTTTTTAAATTTCCCAATGTGTGTACGTTGCAATCTGATTCCGAAAAACCTACACGAAAACAAAACTTTCCTTTCTATATATTCATATAGGGCAAGAGAAAGTAAAAATTACAATATATATGTACGCGTAGGCTTCTTGATTTACGTCAAATCAAATAAAATTGATCTGAATTGGTCATCATCCAGACATTATTGAAAATATAAAATGACATTTTTTCGTAGACGATAAAATAAAGAAAGAAAGACATGTTATATAGGTATATTAAAAGACCACTTTATAGGAAACTGCCTCACTTCAGCAAATATGATGGTCGACTTTCGTAGATCAATTTCTATAGTTATAGATTAAAAAAAGTGGTGCTTTCTCCCCCTAACTGCCAATTCCCCGGGAAATGAAATATGTATCTAATACCTTTAGGAAAGGACTCCTCTTCAAAGTAGCGTGAAGAAGAGATAAAATTCTTTTTCCTAAAAATCCCCTGAGTTTAGATTGAGATAGATTTTTATGTCACAGTCCCAAATTTCTATAAATAAAACGAAAAGTATACAGTTTTGAACGAATTTCATCTTATAAAGGGTGATTCAAAAAGAGCGCCGGTTTTTAAACGGCTGGTAAATTTTTGTTTATCGGTTGGCAACATTGTTTGACCTCATTTCTATTTCGGAGAACATTCCGATTGACGATTCAGTTGTAGTTTCTCTTGTATGCACAGCGAGTGACAGTTTGGTGCGGCTTTTGGTCGGGCGGTGTCATCGGCCCTTACTTTTTTGAAAATCAAGAAGGACAAGCCGTGACAGTAAATGGAGACCGATACCGTACGATGATTAGGGAGTTTTTGTGGCGTCATTTGGATGGAATGGACATTGACGAGTTGTGGTTTCAGCAGGATGGTGCCACCTGTCACGCTGCACGAGAAACAATGTTGTTGCTCCGTGAACGGTTCCAGGATCGCATCATTTCTCGTAATTCCGACCATCAATGGCCACCAAGGTCGTGTGACTTGACGCCTTGTGACTTTCATCTTTAGGGTCATCTGAAGTCATTGGTGTATGCCAATAAACCCCGAAACATCAATGACTTGAAGGAGGAAATTCGACGGGTTATCGGGCAAATGGAAGTCGAAACTTGTCGTGCAGTAATATCCAATTTCATGGACAGAGTTGATGCGTGCCAGCGCAGTAGAGGAGGACACATGCATGACATCATTTTTCATACATAAAATCGGAAGGAAAGATGAAGTTATTGATGTATTTATTTTCAGTTTTTCAATAAAATAAATCTCTTAATTTGATATATCAAAACCGGCGCTCTTTTTGAATCACCCTATACAAGAACAGAAATGAATTTTATAATAATTTTAAGAATTAGAAGATAAGTTTCATTTTTACTTTCTTTGCCTATATGAATATTATATAGGAAGGAAAGTATTGTTTTCATGTCGATTTTTTGAAATTTTTTTTGTAGTAAGACAAGAGGGAAGGAATGGTTCTACGTAAGTCTCTTCCTATCCGGTATCGAGATATTTTTTTTTTATTTATTTATTGTAACTAGTCTTAGACTAACGAACAATTTTATTCTAACTTAAACTACCTAAGGATTAAATTATCATAAGAAAATAGAACCCAATGGCTACTCTTATTTTCTAACAATAACAATTATTTAAGATATAATTCTAATGCTACTCTTACTTTTAAAAATTAGTATTTCCTATTGCTACTCTTATTTCTACGTTAAATTTACCCAAGTAGGCTACAGCTTTATACCTAATCTTACTTATTATTACACATTTAAATAATGATTAAAAAATAAACAAAATTTGTTACTGATTCATAAAATTCCTATGAAATACACAAAATACATTTATGGAACAACTATAATATATTAGTTATCTTATTTTCTAAATAGGCTACACATTTCTTATTTTCAAACTTAATATACTATTATTATTTTTTTAAATAAAACATTCTTATTTTCTAAAAATAAAAAAAATATATATATATATTCTTACTTTATAAAACAAAACATAAGATTTTACAAGATAATTAATGTACAACTCCTTTACAGGATAATTTATTACAATTGATTATTTACAAAATGATTGCAAAATAGACTAATATAAGATATCTGCTAAATTAAACCAATTCGAAGGTTTTCTGGCGCTAAAGTCTTCTAAATAGGTCTGAGTTATCGAGGAGTTGCAGTGCCTCAACATTTACATGACGTAGGAATCGATCTTCGTGACTCCTTGCGTCGAGATATAAGAACCAAAACCAATCGATAATATTTTTGATATAAAGATTCCGTAAAAATTGTATCAAATATGATTATCGTATTTCAAGAAATTACTAAATAATGAAAAATAAACTGTATCAAATTTATTTCAGCAATTGGTTTCGCAATTCAACATTAATTTAATTTGCAGAAAATTATTATTAAAAATAAATAAATAGTTATTTTCAAAACTTTTCACAACGGAAAACTGGTCAACATCTTAACATGTAATGTAAAATAAAAATACACGTAATTTTATCTAGATAAATAATAAAGTATATTTACAAAACACAGTTCAAACAACTGAGTTTGAATTACTTCATATTTACTTTATAAACTACAAAGATCGAATCAAATTTAGTAAACGAGAAACTGGATCTAAATGCATTTTTACATTTCAAATTATATTTCTGTATTACTGTATACATGGTTTCCAGGAAATAAACGAAACTACTAACTTTTTCTAAAAATAATTTAAACAAATATTGTTTAGCATTGTCGGTTGAAAAAGTTTGAAACGCTGTGGGCTAATATTTTAGTAAATTATGTGTAACTTATTTCAGTATTTGCTATTTTTGTATGAATTAAGTTTATTAAAAATTATCTCTGCCCATAACAGACAGGTGGAGTGTCAAATTATTTACACTCAATCTGTTCGTTGCAGGGCTAAAATAAATAGTTCTGTTTCTTATCACATGGTCAGTCAATTAAATGACTGAATCATTTAAGAACAGAAGAGGTAGAGGTGTAAAAGACACTAATCAGAGTTATCTTCTCTGAAAGTAATGAATTTCATTGTACAGCCAGACCCTGTGGTGAATGAAGTGAAGTTGTCATTTACAGAGTGGAAAATATGTGCTTTTCAGAGGGCCCGGCATGCTGATAAGCGTACTTTTCCACTCAGTGAGGAAGGTAATGGTAAACCACCTCACTCCTTGTTTTACTTAGTAAAACCTCTAGAGGTTCAAACCAGCCTTTCGGCTGTTGACCTAATGCAGCAAGGTATTACCTAATCCTAACTAAGTATTGTTTTCATGTCGATTTTTCGAAATTGAGTTTTCACCGGATCTACACGTTTTCAGACCCCCTGAACCCAAAATCATTTTTTTAGCGATTGGTCTGTGTGGGTAAACAGAATATTGTACGAAGTTAAAACTTGAAACTTACGTTAAATACCACTAGAGAAACCGACACAAAAATTTTCATCAAAATCGGTTTACCGGAAGAAGGAGTTTATTCGTGTTATTTTTCACTTTTCTGCGATTTTTTTCAATAACGGATCCTACATTTCTTTAAAAATTGCCTCATTTACAACATTTTTTATGCTCTACAAGACAGGGTAGGCGCCATGTCTGCTGAAATTCTTGGAGAGGCTGTTTTCTCGTAAAACAATTGTTTTTCTAAGATTGCTGTAAATATACATTTAAACGCAAAAATGTAGCCTATACAACAAAAGTAGATAATTTAAAATCCTACAACTTTTATTTCAAACATTTTTTTTATATAACGCTTAGTTTAGTGGTAATTAGCGATTTTCTGTTTTTTCTCACGAAAACGTGTAAAAAATCGATTTTTTTTAAAGATTTCAGCCTTAGTATGCATTTTACGATAAAAGTGTAAATAGGCCTACATCAAATGTATAAAAAATTAAAAGATCTACAACTTTATTTACAGCATTTTTTTCTACAGAGCCTATTTTAGTGTGAAAGAGTGATTTTCCGTATCTTTAAGCCAAACTGAGGTTGATTTTTATTTTGCATCATTCACTCATGATTAAAATTAGGTTATGTTTTTTTGAGGTTAGTTCTTTGTTTCTAATGTTAGGTTATACAGGGTGATTCACGAAGATACGCAGAAACTTTAGAAGCCCATTGTACATGTAAAAATAATGAAAAAAGTTTATATAAACATGGGTCCGGAAATGCTTCGTTACCGAGTTACAACTAGCGAAAGATTTCGCCCGGATTTCAGCTCACCAGGTGAAATGAGGTCTTCCTGAAATTCTGGTAAGGTAGATTAAGGGGCGAATTCAATCGTTTCTTATGGTTTTAATCTGATAAATTGAATAAAACAGGTCCCAAAACTGTAAGTTTAATAGTTTTTGAGAAAACCAGTGTCAGATGCAAAAAATGGAGTGAAAGAAACACATTTTTCATCTTTGTTTTTCCGTTTAATTTTACTTTGTACTGTTATGAATAAAAATTCATTTAATCAATCATCTATTTGCTTTCTGTGTACTTTATTTACACCGGTTTTTTCAGAAAAACATTTTCTACATGTTTTATTCAATAATTTTAACTGTCTCTTGGTGAAATAACAAAGTTATTCTTCCCCAAAGATGAAAAAATGTGTTTCACTTCATTTTTTGCATTTGACACTGGTTTTCTTAAAAACCTATTTAACTTACAGTTCTGGGACCTTATTTATTCAATTTATCAGATCAAAAACCATAAGAAACTATTGAATTCGCCCGTTAATCTACCTTACCAGAATTTCAGGAAGACCTCATTTCACTTGGTGAGCTGAAATCCGGGCGAAACTTTCGCTAGCCGTAACTCGGTAACGAAGCATTTCCGGACCCATGTTTATATAAACTTTTTTCATTTTTTTTACATGTACAATGAGCTCCTAAAGTTTCTGTATATCTTCGTGAATCACCCTGTATTGTTCATAATTTGCATTGGCTAGAGAAAGTCGTGCGGGTGTTTCCCACCAGATTTTTATTATGGGGATATCCACAATATGGTTAATGGATAATTTTGAATAATGGAGAAAAATGAAAGTCACTATATTGTTTGTTAACATGTACAATAAATGTTCTATCTATTCTACTTACAGCAGCTACATCCTAAAAATAATAAAAATAGCTGTGGTAACAAAAACATATGGTTTTTAATATAAAGCGGGTGAAATTATTTTCTATATAAAAAAGGGTTGGAAAGGTTAGCTACCATTGAAATGAAATAGGAAAGACTGTATTGTATGTAAGTGATTACATGTTTGTATCCAACGGAACGAAAAAACATGCGAGATGTTGCGTGAGGTTGTTTCACAACGAACCCCTGTTCTAGTCAGCTCTTGTTATTGTTTCTGTACTGTTATTTTAGCCATTATTCTGTTCTGTACATGCTACTACTGTTTTCTGCACTTTTTAAACCAGTAATTCAATAATTTGGAATAATAATAATAATAATTATTATTATTATTAAACCAATAATTAATTTTTAGTTAATTTGAATAATTCCATCTGGAAATAAGTCTAGTAAAAGAAAATAATAAATTTACAAAAAATAAGGTTATTTATGATCGAGAATGATTTCAAAATTGTACGTCCCGTTTTGGAACTAAAAAAGAAAATCTGGTGTGAAACACTCATAAGACTTCTTCTTACCAATGCAAATAATAAACAATATATAACCTAATATTAGTAATAAAACATTAAAAATAAACAAAACACTAACCTGAAAAAAAACATAACCATATTTTAATCATAAGTGAATGATGCAAAATGAAAATCAGCGTCAATTTGGCTTTAAGAAACGGAAAATCACTTTTTCACGTTAAACTAGGGTCTGTAGAGAAAAGTGCTCTAAATAAAAGTTGTAGATCTTTTAATTTCCTATACATTTGATTATATACACTTTTGTCGTAAAATGCGTACAGTACTAAAACTGAAATCTTTAAAAAAAATTGATTTTTTTTACAGATTTTCCTGAGAAAAATAAACAGAAAATTACTCATTACCGCTAAACTAAGCGTTATACAAAACAAAGTTTAAAATAAAAGTTGTAAATTTTAAAATTTTCTACAACTTTTATTATACACTTTTGCGCTAAAATGCGTATTAAGCCCGCAATCTTCAAAAAATTATTATTTTTTTTTTGTATGAGAGCACAGCCTCTCCAAGAATTTCACCACACATGGCGCCTACTCTATCTTTAGAGCATAAGAAATGTAGTAAATAAGGCGATTTTTAAAAAACAAATCGTGGGGTTTTTTTAAACCCCCCCTCGTACTTATGGTCCCTCAGATTACGTAATCGCCTTGAATATCCAATGCCTGGACGTTTTAAGTAAACATCCACCGATCAAATATTAATTAATTTAAATGTTTTATTATTGTTTTAATGGTTTCGATTACTCATTCTTCCGTTCGATGACGCTCTATTTTAATAGACTACAACACTTCTAATTAACTTAAATATTTGGTTTGCTTAATTAAGAGAAAGGTAATAATTATTATTTAACTTGGTTAAAAGGTTGTTAAACTTTACTTCTGTTTATTTATAAAACAAGAAACTTTAAAGTTTTCTTTTGTAAATATTTAATAAGAAAAACAAAAGTTAACTAAAGGTTAGTTTATTTAAAGTAAGTCAGAATAATCTTGAAATCAGAACAGTCTTTTAAAACTTAGGTTATTTGCTTGATAAACTAGATCTTTGATAGATAATAAATAACATTTAAACGTTCCTTAAAGTACATATGACTGTATTGTGGTATTTGTGGTACAATTTGCGGGAAATTCGCTCAGATAAATAGATACTTCCCTAGATGTTATATGGTGGTACCAACTTTGTTGAATGACTTGTGTGATTTGCAATGAACTTTGGTGAAACTCATGATTGCGTAGGAATATTCAGTTTTGCCCTCATTCTGAATGTGTGCGTGTAGAAACTTTGAACTTCGTTCCTCAACATACCCTTTTCGTTATGCATGTTTTAAAATAAAGTAACAAAATATAAAGAAACAACGATAAGGGTTGTTTAGGGTTGGGGGTAAAAGTTTAAAAGGAAACCCACATAAGGGTTGGTTTAGTCAACGCATTATTTTTAAAAGTGGTGAGGGTGATTTTAGATCGATATCGTGATAAGTTCTACAGTGTTAACTTTTGTTATAAAACTTTGTTTTTTTTTTTAAGTATTAGGAAGTCTAGAGTTTTCAACAGGTTTTTAAGTCAAATATAGAGGCTTACGGATAACTTAATTGTGTTTTGTTTAAACAAGGAAAGCGTTGTGTGTTTTTGTATGGCTTTTGTTTAATTAAAAACTAAAGAATTGTAGTGGTTTAATAGACAATGAAGCCATATAATGGGGGTTTCTTCTGTTAAGCCTCCACTCATTCAAAGTTTTTCACAGAATATTTAATGTACAAATTATG